>OX336391.1:118879258-120129258 GCA_946902985.2 Meconema thalassinum
GAAATCGCTCCAGCCGTTTAGATTTTATTACGGACACACACACACAGGCAAAAGGTGATCTCATAAGCCTATATTTTCATAAATGAAAATCGGCTAAAATATTGTAGGCTTTACTTCGTTTTTCTTTGTTTATATGCAGTGGGTATGTCAGTAGCTATGGAATTAATTATATCCAAGCACAAAGTGGCACTTATAGATTAGCACAAATAACATAAAAATAAAGTTCTGTGTTTAACTGGAATGAAATTACTTTCCAGAAACGTGAAGTAGCGTATTCACGGATATTGGTGTTTTCATCTTTTTATGATTCGCCATTTTAATCTACCAGATACAGACTTGTCTGCCTCTCTTGGAGCGGGTTAGTTTATTCTGGGATGTATCTCTAGGATAGTTATATCAGTAACATGTCTACATATTGTAGATCGCACTTAGTGACTATTGGCGTGATTTATCTGAAACTGAGAGATATCTGAACATTGTAAAACCGGCCCTACCCACTTAAATCTCTTCTCCGCATTGAGCTTGCCAGAGGGCGCCATCCTGTAGCAGTCTCCCTTGCTCCTAATGTAACGCAATAAGTCTCCTTCAGGGGCAGATGACCTCGTAGACCCTCCCCTTAAAACAATAACGTAACACAAAAGTCTCCTTCCTTAAAGTTCTGGTTTCAATTCTTGAATGAGGTTAGAATTTTAAATATTATATCAGTGCTGTAAAGGGTTACATTCAACTGCTATCCGTGGCACCGATTTCTACTCCAGACAAATGCTGGGATAGTGCATATTATTTGGTGAGAAATAGATCTCACAATTTACGGTATCCATATGCCTTACTCTCTTTGTCCTAAAATATTATTGGAACTTTTTGAAAGAGAACACTCTTATAGAACGTTTTCTCAGTCAGTGTAATTTTATTTGACATCTTAAAACTACTAGCCACGGGTTTCTTGTGTCTTGGGGTGTTACAACTGCTTGAGGTTTCTGCCATTCACTTCAGCGTTAATCGTTATAAGCATAACAGATCAAGGGCAGAAGTGTGCTGAAGGGAGTATCTATTTATAGAAGAATGGTGGCAGCTTTGGTTTTGGACAGGCTAAACTTTAACAGGACGATGAAATGACTACAGACAGTCAAAATTCGCGAAATCACGAAACAAATTAAAACAAATGAATATTTTGGTTTAGAACATATTTTACATAAAGGAAAAATCAAATAATTACACGATTCAACTCGCGGAACACTCGCGAAAATTCTCAAAAACCTATGACTCGCGAATTTAGCATTTGTTTATTCGTTATTCATCAATAAACGTATTTTTTCGGAATAAATAAATAAACTAAATTTGAAAATTTTAGGTTGTTTTTCCATAATATTTATTGACCAAGTTCCAAAACAGAACTGTTTCCTGCCTTGTCATATCTGAAAAAATCCACAACATTTGGAATGTTGTCGCTAGATGGTAAGAGTTGAACTGGTTCGTATATAACTAATTATTAGTGACATAATGGCCCTAATCTTGCCAGACAAAATAAAGCTATCTATCTATCTATCTATCTAATATAACAAACCTGAAGAGCTTGTTTTTTGTGTGTTTAAACGCGCTAATCTCTGGAACTACCAGTCGGATTCAAAAATTCTTTTTGTATATGATAGCCAGATACAAGAGGAATATTTTAGGCTATGTAGCATTAGGCTACACTTCTCAGGTAACCTTAAAGAATGATTTTTGTTCAGTAAGTCGGAAAAACAAGCGCTCCCGAACAGCTTCAATAATATCTAAGTCTATTGTCGACTGGCAATGCGGGCTACATCACGTCGCCCCAACCAGTGTTATGGTGCAGAATTTCGAGCTGCTTATAAATTGCAGTCACGGGGAGTAATTAGTGCAAAAAGATTTCTTAGGCCCCTTAAAACAGTTATCATCATGACAAACGTATGCCTCTGTATAAGGGCGATGGTGTTGGTTCAGTATACTGAGGTTATCAGCTGCAATAAGCGTTGGTGCTTTCCGATCCTTATCCTTGAGCGCTCCAGTTCTGTAGTAGTATTCATTATCATCCATAAAACAAATAAATCCACCGGGCGAAGCCGGGCACTACTGCTAGTAACTTAATAAAGCAGTATGAAAAATTTCAGTTTCACTCAAGAATTTCTACCTTCATTAACCTACAATTTTAGCCCCTTTCATTCAAGAATTTTGACTGTCTATAGCAATGAATAATAATTTGGAGAAATTTAGTATGATTTCGAAATTACTGAGTTAGGTATTTATGACTGTAAATGAAGGTTTATATTCAGCTATAACTATTTTATGCAGTGAACTAAAATTACTTGACTTAAATTGTTACGGTATATGCCTGGCTTGTTTCAGATGAAATCTTTGTTTTAGTTCACAATGCTGCCTTCTTCTACGTTTTAAAACATCATGGAGGAACACGTTTTCATCAAATGCGAGACATATTCACAAGAATTGTCGAATTATGTAAGTGGACTAGAAACATCAGAATCTCTTTATTTCTAGAATATTAAATTGTTAATATCAAAGTGCATTCTTTCCAAAATCACTACAATACCAAGACCAAAAGCCTCAATTCGGAAATGATCGGACTGTTTTGATAGTGAAGTATAATTTAATAGCATGTAAATATTGCTTGAAGCCTTACATATATTATCCCCGTTATTTTTCCTAGATTGTCGAAGTTTGGCAACAGTACTGTAGCAGGCTTTATCAAGGCTAAGGAATTAGTTAATTTCAAGCCGAATATGCTATTCATGTACAATGATGTGTATTGTCTTCTTGCTTGGCTGGAAATGATGATTCACGGTATTAAAACAATGTACTAACACTCGAAGAAGACATAATTAGAGTGTTGTCATTTGTAGCTTTTCAGTCGAAGAAAGCGATTGTCACGATTGTGACACCAATCATCGTTTCACTGACATAGAAACAGACTTAAAAATTCTACTTGACGAAGTAAAGGGAAAAGCTCTCGACATTAAGGAATCCATAGAAATATATCTAGCGAAGAAAACGAAAACCCAGCAAATCTGAATGAACACACATTTTTAGAAAGATCACAACTTTACAGGCTGCTAAAATAAAAATGTAATCCACATGAATAAAAATGAGGCATACAGGAAGGGTTTTAATGGGCAATACAGTACAGTATATTATAGGAGAAGGATGCACTATATGTTTATTTTTCATTCAAACATGGAACCTATAATCGTCTATTAGACCGGGTGGCAGTCTAAATGAGACATTTCTAATGCTGTAGCTGACGATGTAAATGGCCTGCGAAAGTAATGAAAGTTTCCCAGATTCCATATCATACACCTTTTGAAACGTCATTCCATCCTCAGTCAGTTCAGTCGCAAAGACAATTAATTTTCAGCCTTAGTTACAATTTCCAATAACTGAGGTCACACATGACATTACGCACACTTAACGTAGCTCGGGCTCTCATCTCACCGGTTGGCTAGTGACCAGCTAAGCGTTAAGTTCAGTACCATGAGACTTCACAAGTCGGAGTAAGTACACTGCATATAGTATTTTGATAGTGCAGGCCAGTTTCATGTTTGTTTATTGACTTACTACTACATTGTGTTGGTAATTGTACACACGTGTATATACTTTTTCTAAACATTTTAATTACGGAATTCACAAAAGCCGTTAAGACAAAACAAACATAACTTATAACGAGATTTATCCACGAATCATAATAATACACCCAAGACAAACTACTGCAATAAGTTACTGTAGTAGCAATTTAAATTGAATAAATGTGTCGTCCAGTTCCATAACTCGTTATGTCCATTTACCAAAATTTTACAGGAGACACGAAAAACTCGTATCTTCTCTCCTATGAGAGATTTTTTACCGAATTTTCGTTCTAGTTATACATTAAGCCGTACAGATTTAGGCTGTCTCACTCTACAAAATGTGTACATGGAGGTTTCTGTTAAAAATGCATAATTGTGTTGGACATAACGAGTTATGGAACTGGAAAATGGACATAACGAGTTTTGGAACAGGTTTTTAGGATGGAAGTTTTTAATTTTGGTTTTAATAAGATGCAAATATTGCTTTCTGTAAGGAAATGTTTTATTGTTACAATGAAATAAATGTTCATTCGGATACAATCATAAAAACGAAAAATTTAACTTGTTTTCTTTAAGTCTCAAAATCTTACAATATCAAAATGTCCTGACTGTCCATAGCAATTTCCCCAACATATTCATGAAAATGAGCAATGTAACTTGTTTTCTAAAGTCTCAACATTTTACACTCCCAAAATGTCCTCACTCTCCATAGCAATTTCCCCGACATCATCCTCCTCTTCCTGTCGAAGTGTATCACCTTGATCGACAAGAGCTTGCTGATCGGCACAAAGTTGAGAATAAAACTTAAGGGTTGGATCCATCTTCCAATCTGACCCGAAGTGGGTTTGTAGCAGTGATTTTACATCATTCAATTTTTGAGGCTTGATGAGGACACCTTTGGCTATGAGATTGGGTGTGGTTTCGGTCCAGGACTTGCCCTTTCGACAGATACTTCGGGAACTCCCCAAATTCATGTTGTAGGCTACTTCACCTCGTACTTTTATGGTTTTGTTAGACTCTTTGGTGATAATTATTCGTTTGCTGGGCTGGAACTTGAAGTGCCACTTACCTATTGGCTTGGCAGTCCCTGGGATGGCAGGGATCTCACCTTTCTTAGGAGCACCCATTGCAGCAGTTTTCCAATCATATACGTTTACATCGGTCCCAACTTTAAACACGGTCCCAATTGAGTCAAACAGGGCTTCATATTCTTCTGGAATTAAAATTGAAGCTTTGGTCTTAACTTCTTTCTCAATACGTCCGAATATTCGGTCTGGTGGAATGTAGGAGTGGCCTACTATTGGAAACAAAAGGATGACTTTCTTTACACTATCTGGAGCATTTTGTGCAAGCCAAATACAAATCATTCCAACCATGGTTGAATTTTTATTTTGTCCACCACAACCATCAGAAACTAGCTTAACGGTAGTTACTTCCTTCAAGTCAGTGTTACACAAACGGTGGTAAACTGAAGACACAATTTGGCAAGAACCTTTGGGAAATTCATGCTCGAGCCATACATAGCAAAACGTGTTATCTTTGGTTTGACTTGCAGTTGATAGACCTTCACAAACAGTAAAATTATAGTAATACAACTGTCTTAAGTAGTAGGATGACTGATCTGGTAGTTTTGGTAATATCAGATTCTTCTGACAGTCAAAACTAATAACTTTGACACCTTCTATCTCGGTTCGAAGATTATCGTAATAGGCCTTGGCCTTTGCCTTGTGAACTGTTAGTTCTGCTTGCACCGTTTGTTTTTCCTCTCCGGTAGGCAGACGTTTTAATTTTTCTTGATGCATTAGGCAAAAGGAACAAACGTCAGTTGCCGGGGACCCAAATCCAATATTGAAGTTGTTATCAAAAATGTTTCGGAAAAATTCATACTTAACTTTCAAATCCTCAGTAGCTTTTTCATTGTACATGCGATATAGTTTTGTTATTGACAGCTCACTTGGTAGATAGTACCTATGAACATTTCTGGACCTACAATAATGTTTCCCAAGCGGAGGAATTGATAGAATGAAGGATTTGACAGCATCTCGCCTACTTTGAAAGTGGCCTGATCTTGTGTCACCTCCCCGTTTTTCCACAGGTGTGGTTCCTGATTCAAAAAACTTTCTGCATACATTTTGAACACGATCCCGACTAACACCAAGGATATTAATAAAGGTCTTCTTACATATCTGCAACCTCGTTACAACTCCATCTCGTTGCTTATTGCAGAAATACTTGATGGTCACATTTTTCTGTTGCATATTTACTCGTGATCTGCTGCGGTGTGGAGTTTCAACTGTTACATATTTCAAAATGTATTCATTCTGAACCTGGCGGTTTTGTGTTGAATAAAAATGTTGGTTCATTCGTCGGATGTCTTGCATTCCTAGTTCACTACATTTAAAAACTCCCCCTACATGACCACATGTAGGCATGGATGGTGGACCTTTTGAAGAATACCTGAAAGAGAAACCCCATTATTAGATTTATGAAGTAAATTAATACATTCTTTAATAAAAAGGCTCATAAATTGTCTAGGCTATAGCACTAACCTCATTTTCTTGGCTACAACTTTTGTCCATGCTTCCTGGTTTTTCTTTCTTTTCCTTGATTGACCTGGTCGTGCCGGAGTAATAACGTCACCCTCAACAATCCCTTCGTCATTCCCCATGTTTAAATTAGCCTTAAAACACTTTCAAACACTGTATAACAGAGAAAAATTAAACGTTCACAGCTGAAAACTAACACACAAGCAGAATGCCAGGTTATGGCTTTACTACAGTCCCCTTTCAAAACAAAACAAGTGTACCAACCTCCATAAAGTTCCCTAACCTCATTTGTTCAGTTGTAGAAACGGAACAACACCTTAATACCCGAAATATGTTGGCAAAACCAGCTGAATTAATTTGTCGGACATAACGATGTATGGAACTGTAACACTTGCCAAGTGTGGGAAATGAGTTGGACATGACGAGTTTTGTTTCTGTGCTCTGGTAATGGAAATAACGGGTTATGGAACAGTTTCTGCTGTGGACATGACGAGTTTTGGAACAGTACTCCATTTTCAATGCTCAATTTAAGCGTGAAATAGCGACTTACGGAACAGTTTGGCATATTGAAGACATGCATATGAATGCCCTCTACAAAATGGCGCAATAAAAAGGAATTTCATTTTTTTGGACATAACGTGTTATGGAACTGGGCGACACAAATGAAATAATTATTTAGCAAGATCTGATGATGGCCACTTGTGGGTAGAAACGCGTAATCCAAAATTGCCCCATTAATTGTGATAATCTAATTACTACATTACATGTAATTTTCCAGGTGCGTGTTTACACAGGCTATTTATATCTCGTACCCTGTCCATTCATTGGGCACAATCGTGTTGACCGACTGAAGAGCAACAAATGACAAGCTTGTTTAAGCAACACTAAAAAATAATAGCTTCAAACCTCTACATAATTAGAGTGAACAAAGTTGAAGTTGTCATTATGCAGGGGCCCGATGTTATTTCTCCTGAACGTCATTTTGAGCACTTGCTCTTTGAAAATATTTGTTATTGCTATTGTTCACAAACTTGTAGCGCACATATTTTTCTTCCTCGCATGGTCCAGGATTCTCCTTTTTCGTTGTTTTACCAAGATAAGGTTTTTAACACAAAATATGATAAAATGGTCCAGCTAACTCAAACAAATTGCTAGCGTTTCTCCCCAGTGTACCATTGGTCTCTTCAGTTGGTATGGTACACCTCACCAAGAAGGAGCTTGACTCCCGTAGTGCACTGGCATTACTCGTGACGTAGATACACATGTATTTAGCGTGTTGCAATGGCCTTCTCAGTGTGCACTAGCTACGTGTCTTGGTAAGGTGTACCATACTAACTGAAGATCCCAATGGTACACTGGGGCGAAACGCTAACAATTTGTTTGAGTCAGTCAGACCATTTTATCATATTTTGTATTAAAATATGTTAGCTCAAACGGATAATACGACTAGTTTTCTTTCGAGAACATTCGATTCTATAATATAAGGTTTACCGTTTGGGGTTCGAACTATCTTTCTTATGCTATTTCATTTGATTATTTATATTTCTTTATTGAAGTTTTCAGTTTTCATCGGTATTTTGATAGCCTTGATCAATCTCAGGCCTCATTGTGAATTTAATCGACTGATGGCAGCCACTGATTGCTTGGAGTCGAGTTTCTTCATTGCATAGCCATTGTCCTGTAAAAATTAGTTTAACTGTTGTGGCCAGCTCAGTGACAGCTTACTTAATGTGTATATGCAGGGCTGGATTTACCAATAGGCCGCACAGGTCCCGGCCTAGGGGTGCACCAAGCTGAGGGGCGCAAAATTAATCCGCATTTTTTTTTTTGTCAGAAATTTTCCATAAAAAGTTATAGACTACAATACACGTATTTCGTATAATTTTATGATTTTCCAAAATTTTGACCCTTTTCCAATTTATATTGGGGCCATCATTTTCCAACAAATGTTTTGCAACAGCAGATTTTTCGACTTCAGCTTTAGGACAGGAATGATTTATTAGGAGACAATTTAATTCTCGAATATTAATATCAGTTTAATTTGAATAATTCATAATGCATAGTTGTATGTTGTATGAGGTAGTGTATATGTATATCTGAATATCTGTAAGTGTATAATGAGTCTTAAATGGTTTAAACTTATTTTAATATCTCGTTCGCCTATTTATTTATAGTTTTTATATACTAATTTAGAAACAGTTGATTCTCTCATTATTATAATTTATTTAATTGATTTGACTTCACGATACATCAGAATAAAATCAGAATTACCTTCACAAAGACCTTCCTGAGGTCTAAATTCTCCCTCCTTCACGATGGTATGAAGAGGGGGCGGCAAAAACCCACGGGCGCATAAAATCTAAATCCGGCTCTGTGTATATGTACAGTAGTCAATGCTAATAATGTATTACTACTTTTCAGCGGCGTAGGCTGTTAAGGGTGAGGGGTGACAATTTGCAATATTAATATTCAGGGCGCCAGGAAATGCTCTCCGCAGTGGCTACGTGCAGATGTGAGAGATAGCGTCATCAGTTTAGTTGGCAGCACAGTGACCTTGATAGGGTGAAGGCTACATGTGTGGGCTGTGAGCTGTCGAAATCGTCAGTGTTTATAGTTAGATTATTGGAAGAGTGCAACAGTATGTTATGAATGGCTGTGGTGAGTACATCGTTTACTGTTTGTTTGTTTGTTTTAATACAAGCGACAGCCGAGCTGCCAACGTAACTGGTGACGCTAACTCTCGCAGCAGTGCTTAGCCACTGCGGAGGACATTTCCTGGCGCCCTGTACCAACAAGTACGATTGAAAGTTGAATATTTCACAGCGTGCAAGCAATAAATATTGCATTAATAATAATAATACAATTGCGATTTTCACTCACCAGATTATTTCACCGCTCTTTCGACTCACATAGAAGCTCGTTATATTCGTCTTCTCTGCAGGTTGAATTTGTTGAGCACTCCCTCTGGAGTGACTGTGATATTTCTGTGAAAATTCAAGACGGCAAGGCCATTTAATCGGTTGAAGAAAGCTTTCCAGTCGGTCAACATAAATTGTGCCCCTATATTAGGCGGAAAAACAAGTACTTATATACGGTACCCTAAGCTAAAAGAGATATTACTTGATATATTTATCACAAAACTTTTCTGCACAAAACTGGGGGATACATAATTGGATGAAATGTTTCGACTGTCAAGCGATCATCATCAGATCCTGCTCACTTAGGCTTTGTTAATGCACGATGTTTATGATTTACACTTAAGCACAAATATATGGTTGGTTGGTTCCTCAGTTTAGGGGCTGCGACAACTCAGTCATGTAGCCCCGTGTACTTTGGGTATTGTAACCTGTTTTCTTGTAGGGTTTTACGCCACTGACATAAGTCAGATGGACAATATTAATGTGTGTGTAAACGCGGCAATTATTTGGCCTAGTTAATTTAATTTAATTTATTATTATTATTATTATTATTTAATATTATTATAATTATTATTATTAATGTCGTATTATATTTTGGAGCTTTTTAAATTGCATAACGCATACAGATAGGTTTTCTATATTGTCATAATAGAAAACACTATCAATCGGATTATCAATTATTTGATTGAGGAGAGTTAGGACTTTTATTAATCAGTTAGGGCATATGAGTGTTGTGCGTCATCGGAAACAACAGAGTCTGGAATAGACTTGTGAACAAAGCGATGTTGAAATCGGCGAGGGAACACTTCAAACTTGGAAAACGTGGTATGAACAGCGATGTCATGTTAAACGGAAATTGTGAAGGGACGTGGCCTGTCCGGGGCAATGAGCCTTTTGGCGCGAAGATCGCGTGGAGCGTCACAGCCAATCATGTGGAGAGCGGGCCTACCCGGGTTAGTTCGAACCTATGAAGACGCACGAGGATAGGTCAAGCCGGCGAGAGGAGAGACTGGAAGTGGGACACTGGAAGCGGAAGCTGGGCTCACCCATATACAGGTAGTGTTCGCGCGCCGAAAAGCGAGGACTATTCTTGTTACAATTTTGTACCTAGCGGACAAACATTTCTTACGTTCCATGGTGAACATCGTCAAATCTGATATACTCCACTGACCAATCGTCATGGGTATTGCACGTGCTGTAGTGTTTTGGCATGCCGTGTATTGTGGCTCGAGGATTTAGATCCACCACTAAAACAGAATATAACTTCAATTAAATTCGCAACGCATCAACCAACGCAGAAGATGACGCCGATCAACATTCAACATCATTCTCAAGAGAATCAACTAGCACGTGGGAGAAAGCTTCTCCAATGGTGAGCAGTAATGGCATAAACGCACTCTCTCTATTTTATTTATTTTCACCGCTAATTCAGTAAATTCAAGCTTGGAAATAATCGTAAATTCTGTAAATTTATCCGACCTCCATTTCAAATACTTTGCTCGTGGTAATGATAAATTCTTCATACTCCATTTTTATTATTATTATTCAAATTACCACTGACATGTTTTTCTGACTATTCAATTAATTTGTTTCAAAATGCAATCTTTGATTCCAGTAGGTAGCATTAGATATAAAACAACCTCCTTCTTCCAATGCAAATGTTACCTGGGTTAATGATTCCATCATACCACGGTCTGAGTGTGAAGAGTTATACATGTGTTCTACGCAAGCTAGGGGTTGATAAATATAAATTTAGGTTTCAACTTGATGTTGATGCCTTGGCGTCCATTCAATCAATCTTAGTCAGAGTAGTTGTAGGTAAGCACCTGTCAGGGAAGCCGTTACAGTATGTGCAGATTCTGTCTGATAACCGGTGTTAATTGTGATGGCTGTATTAGTGTGTGTATCTGTTGATTAATTCAAGTAAGAACTGCAACGTTGAATTTTTCAAATAGTTCCTACCTTTGCCACCAAACGCCACCGTCAGCGACTACTAGGCCTAATTCAGAACTTAGCTACTAGACGCCACCGCAGTCGGCTCTTGGCAACGAATGTAGGAACCTAAGAGCGTTGTTTACATTCTTAACTATAACTATAATTTAGCTTCACACAGGTGTAATTAGTGGAAGGTTCTTTAACATGCCATAAATCAATCATTCATATAGGAGACATAAACGACGCTGCAAAACGTATTCAAAACTGCATCACTAATGCAACGACTCCATTTATGCAAGGGAGGAAAGCGAAACCCTGGTTTGACGAATCGTGTTATATTCAGAGGAAAAAGACTTTAATGAAACTTCACCGTGTGAGGGCACAAAGAGACAACGAAACACTGGAGGACTATAGACAGCAAAGAAAACCCTACAAAGAATTGCTCACAGAGAAGAAAAGGGAATACATAGAAGAGACACAAAAAAGAGCATTGCACAAGCCGAATCAGATCCATATCGGGCTTTAAGACCAACATTCCAACACTTTCAACCCAGTATACCAATGGAATTATGGGAAGATCACATGAAGAAAGTCACATGTGCTAAATAACTCGACCACAACTTAGATCCACGGATGACCCGGACTCAACGGAAATCATAACAGAAGGAGAGATCTTAACGGCTATCAAAAGAATGAGAAATAATAGATCCCCTGGCCCCGATGGAGTGCGAAATGAATGAACATCTAAAACAAACATCAGAAGTATTGTTGCCAGTATGGGTAGCACTACTGAACAAATGCTTGGAACTTGGACAAATTCCATTTGAATGGAGGAAGTCCACGATCAAGCTACTGTATAAGGGAAAAGGAAGTCCTGACAGCCGTGACTCGTACCGAGGCGTAGCACTGGAATCAGTGATCCTAAAACTATTAACAGGGATACTGACTACAAGGATAAATGTAATTGTAGATCCGTTGTTGCCAGATGAGCAATGTGGTTTTCGTCAAAAACGGTCAACGATTATGGCTGCAGAGAACCTCCTACACATAACAACGACGCTAGAAACGCCGAAAGGTAAACTCTATGTAGTTTTCGTTGATTACTCGAAGGCGTTTGATTTAGTGAACAGAAAGTTGTTAATAAATAAGTTGGAAACGCTAACTGGCAGAACAAGGGTAACAACGCTCATATCAAACATATTCGCGGAAAACTATATACAAATCTATGATGGAGTTGGACAGTCAACCTGGATAAAGCAAACAAATGGGGTATTGCAAGGGGACCCCCTCAGTCCTACATTATTCAATGTGCTTACATATGATGTTGGTGACAGAATTCGGGAAACAACAGAAGCTAAATTATACATATATGCAGACGATATGGCAATTGTTTCAGAGCGGATACATGATTTGCAAACGGCTATAGACATACTAAGTGACTGGGCACAGACAAATGAAGTTACAATTAATGCAGACAAGACAGAAATGATAATTTTTCGAAACGGTGGTAGGACATCAAGTTCTGATCAAGTGATATGCAACGGGACAAAACTAAAAGTCGTCACAAATTTCAAATACCTAGGCTTCACCCTACAGGTTACAGGAAAAAGTTTTCAACTGCATATAAGATCAAAAACAGCCTCTGCAATAAAAGCTATAAATGCCATCAGATAGATTACCCTAATATCACTTGAGACAGCAATGGCACTTTTTAGAACAAAGGTACTGCATGTTTTGACATACGGACTTGAGTTAATATGGGAATTTCTTACCTATAGACAGTTAGATGGAATAGAAATAGTAAAATCTCGATTTCTCAAAAGAGTCCTTGAAGTAGCAAAGACAACCAAGTCCAGACTTGTATACGAGCTTGCTAGAGAAACATTTTTAATAGAAGACCTACGAATGTTACTACTACTGCCAATTTCAGACAATTACAGAAAACAGCTGCAAGATCTACAGAATAAAAAAACAGGACATACCCAGGGAATTCTACACGTCAAATGCGATGTTGGATCGAAGATGGATGCATCATTTCTGTGAAATGCGACATGTCGTGACCAGGCTTGCGGTACATGGGTTTCACCACAAGATCTGTTCAAGGAAGGTGTTCCATGATCCAGATGGAAATTGCATTTGTGAACTATGTGGGAATGTATGTGAAATGTACCATATCGTTTCTTGCCCAAAACGAACCATGTCGACATTGGCATACAGCACAGACTAGTGTATGAAATGTATACGTCAACAACATGGCCACAGGCTGCAATAAAGATTATTATTATTTTAAATCTATGACATGGTACCACCGGCTTTACTTCCCCTCCGAAGGAAGGCATACTGAGGGATTTTGAACGCTCTTAAAAAATCCGACGACTTCGGCCGTGTTTGAACCCGCGATCTTGGGAACAGCAGTTCAGCATGCTACCAACTACGCCACCGAAGCCGTGGTGAATACACCAATGATACACTGCACTAGAGTGGAATAAGGTTATGTAAACTTAGCTGGTATTTGAATCCTAAGTCCTATACAGCGTGCTTTCTCGTTCACTGCTCGCCTTGGACCTTGCCTTAAGTTACCGCATTTTTTCTGAGTAGCAGTGGGAAACCACGGAAATCCACTTCGGGGATGGCTTAGGTGCGAATCGAACCCACCTCTTCTCAGTTTTGTCTCACGGAGGTAAGTGTACGCTTTTTCAGCACTCAAACCAGAATTAAATTTGACAAAACCGAAAATCGAACCTGGACCTCCGGGGCTACAGCCAACAATGCTAGCCGCTGTTTAAGCCAGAAATTCAGAGTGATGGCCAACTCATATCTCTCGCATAGGACTAATCATTCACCTCATACCATAATAGTTGGTCAATGACAACCAAAATATCCAATGTAATGTTATCAGTGAAGCATCTAGAATGTACGAAGTCAATGCACTTGTGCCTTCTCTGATAAAATCTTCTATTGAAGCTATACCTAGTTTCAAAATTCGATGTTATTTGTTGGTGAGATGTCAATGTTTAGTGTTTTATCAGTGATTGGGCTCCAGTTCTCTGTATACCACTTTATTTGGTACTATCCGCCACTGTCCATCTTTCTGATATTTT
Organism: Meconema thalassinum; assembly: GCA_946902985.2. NCBI lineage: Eukaryota > Metazoa > Arthropoda > Insecta > Orthoptera > Tettigoniidae > Meconema > Meconema thalassinum. The sequence continues at coordinate 118,893,358 of OX336391.1, forward strand.
TTATTTATGCTTGTTCTAGCTATTCTTCTTTCTACTTTTAAAATTTTATCGATTCTGTTTTTCTGAGTAACTTTAAAAAGAGTTTCACTTCCATATGTCACCTCTGGTTTATAGATAGATTACAAACTTTATGTTTCTGCATTTTAAATCAAAGAAAACTTATAGGCTACAATGGTAGAAAACTTACGAAATAAGAACACACCTTCATTATTTGTTAGAAGACGAAGTAACATGTGACAAGTGAAGCTGTGACTGTGTTGTGAATCAGTAACCCCGTAGTGTTAAACTGTCTAGTCTTGATATGAATGGCATTTTTCAGGTTCCAGTTGTTGATCACCTGAGGGTAAAAGCTGAACCTGTTGATCAGGTCGATGCTCCATCTGTGGAAGAGAATATCAAGGAGGAACTCAACATTCAGGTAGTCAGTATGTTAGACTTTTGTTATTTGACTCTTGACATGTTTCACTAAGTTTTCTGTGTTCATTTTCTTTGCTTAATTGTGAATAAACAGTGGCGTATACTGGTCTGAATGTTTGGGCTACCACTGAGCTTAATATTACACAAAACATGCTTTTGAACTGCCGTACAAAAAGAGTACTTATTTGAAAACCCTTCCTTGACCATACATTAACTTCACGACTAAATAACCAACACGGCCAGCAATACAATTTAGACAGTTTAGAACTGCCAGATAACCTATACCACCTAGCATATGTAAATGATGTGAAATGACGTGTATACATTGGCACACAATTGCAGTTCAGGTGTAAGGAAGGAAGGAAGCTTGTAGTTTAACGTGACCGTTAATCTCGAGATCCTGAGCCACGGGACCTCCTTTTTACGTGGAATCCGAACCACAGGACATGGCATTTCACTTCGAAAATAGTTCAGGTGTAGGCCTTGTCATATGTATAATATGAACTTTCTCACTGTATGGACGACGGCTGAAAGGAACTTCTAACAAACTCTCTATTATACAGTCATTGGCATTTAAAACCCTCGTAGGTGTTTGTTCCATAATATTCTTACAAAATCACAACTGGCACAGTTATGGTAAAACAAAACACTACATAAAGATTCTTCAGCAAACACACACTTAAATAAATCACACGTCGAAAATACTACAACTTCTAAAACATATTCACATCTATGCGCGTGATAATGTATATTTATTGTAGGCTATTTGTTGCTTTAAGCGCTTTTAACTTCAAAGAAACCGCTGGTTGTAGCGGCAACTCGCTCGCTATGAGCACTGTGCCTGCACGGAACAAGGGTGGATGCGGAGAGATAGGGAGAGCGGCGTAAGGCTGCCGCTTTCTTGGTCGGTTTCTACTGCATTGCCGCGTTGACTACCCCCTAATCATTATTTATTTCAATAAAGAAGAATGTGCATGAAAGCCGTGATTGTTTGAATACTTTGTTGAAACTGTAATAAAGTGTTATTTATTTTTAATGTAAGTTTCTTGGGCTATCGACGGTAGCCCGGTAGCCCTAAGAATACGACCACGTGTATAAATCTAATGTTAAGATTTTGAAGATACCAATTTTTAGGAATACAACAACACTTGTTTTTTTTTTAAGCTTTTGGAAGTGATGTTTCTTAGAAAGAATCTAAATAATATGATCCCCAGCAATATGCAAAGGATATGCTTAATATCCAAAATATGCTTAATGTAAAGTTTTGAAGCCATTTTATAACAGTGTTGCCCAGTGGCGGCTGGTAATAATAATCTTGGTGGTGCGAGCAAATTCAAAATTTGCAATCAAATCGTTCAAATGTTGCAAGAATGGACACTGCATATTTTGTGCTATAGGCCTAAGTTTCAGAATCACAGTGTTTAACTGTGTAATTATCTTATCACGGTGGGTGAGTGGATAGCGTGTCTGTCTACTAACCCCAAGATTGCAGGTTCGCTCCTGGCCGTGGTAAGTGATTTTTGAAAGGCGGCAAAAATACGACACGCATGTCATACGATGTTGGCATGTCAAATAACCCATTTGAATTCAGTAGGCCGTGTTCATAATGGCAAAATTAATCTCGGGAGTTTCCACCAACACAAAGTTCCTCATTTCTCTACTAGAAAGCGCTATAGTGTTCAAGGAGCTTAGATATCTAACCTCCTTGACTTTAACTTCAGGAATTTGCAAGCATATCTCATTGTCCATTCATTTGAACGAGCGCGCGAACTGACATACGCTCTAGCGGCGCTTTCCTGAATGCGTGAGCCAAGCCACTAGGGCTCCACCTCCGAAAATAAGACTCAGCACCAATAAGGGCTAATTTGGCTTGGCGTTGCATGTGTTGTATTGGGGCCACATTGGGGCACAGATTACCCTAGGTGAAGCCAACAGCCACGTGGCGCATTCACCAGAGTGCAGCATGCACGCGCAAACTAGAATTGTTTGAAGTGATTTATGTTTCAACCCCCATATGGCAGCACAATGCAGAGGACGCAGCTCCAGGGTTCCCAGTTTAATTCTTCGTTGTTCCTTGAATCACTATGAATCCCTTCAAACAATTCTAGTTTGCGCGTGCATGCTGCACTATGGTGTATGCGCCACGTGGCTGTTGGCTCCACCTAGGGTAATCTGTGCCCCAACGTGGCCCCAATACAACACATGCAACGCCAAGCCAAATTAGCCCTTATTGGTGCTGAGTCTTATTTTCGGAGGTGGAGCCCAAGTGGCTTGGCTCACGCATTCAGGAAAGCGCCGCTAGAGCGTATGTCAGTTCGCACGCTCGTTCAAATGAATGGACAATAAGATATGCTTGCAATTTTCTTGAACTTTAAATTGAATACAAACTGTTATTGAGAGAGCACATTGGTGGTGCCATGGCACACCGGCACTACCTCACGGGCCGCCCCTGGTGTTGCCTATACAAACTGTAAGTAGAGCTACAACTGAGGAAAGCAAGGCTTGCATAAATCAAACTCTGAAAATAGATACTCATGTGACGAACACGTGCTACTTCAGTACTTAATCTGATGAGCAGGGGGTATTGCCAGTGAAAGAGGTTAAGCAATACCATGAGTTTCTTTTAACCTGTGGCAGCACTTCCAATGAAGAAGGATAGAAGACCAGGGACAGGCAGAGTTGAATTTAATTATTTTCTCTTTGACGTGATTGTTAGTTATTCTGATAGCTTCTAAATAGTTACATTGTATTCTGGATCTTCATAAAACTTAACAAATATTATCACTTACAAGCAATACCAATGTGGTGACCCCGATGGGATCGGAACAACACTGTATTCTTTTTCAGTACCGGTAGTGGTACGTTAATTATTCAACATGTCACAAACAGAAAATTCAATGCGATGAACAAGAAATTGCCAGGGTGAATATTAAAATTCTACCTTTCTGGAAAGCAAACCCAAAATAATGGTTCGCACAAATAGAGTCACAATTTACAACTGCTAGAATTACAGCTGATTCTACAAAATATTATTTACGTTTTTGGCGTAATTGAAAGCGATGTACTCAGTGCAATTAGTGGCGTTATTTTATACCCACCATGATCTCTCATGTATGCTACATTAACACATCGGTTGTTAAAGGCATTTAAAGAGCAACTATTAAGGAAACTATTACTAAAATGGATTTGGGTGACAAAGTGCCCATCTCACTTCGCGCGATGAGTTAGCTCTAGGAAGACTCGATTCTATGTTATGATTACTTTGGATTCAATGCTTGCCATGATAAATGCAAGCAATATTGTCAACGGCTGGAGACAATTTATTCAAGCTGGCCACTACAGCAGACAATCTTCACCGTGTACTTAACCTTTACCTTACGCACTCACTGTCATCAGCATCATCGGAGGATTCAAACAAAAATATTTCTCAATTGGAACTTCAAATAGCTAAGTTGACTGAACAGTTCGAAGGTTTTGAATTATCACAACTTGGCAGAGTCGTAGCAGACAACGTTCCCGCACGCGAAGCCTGTGATGGTACCTCATAACGTTCAGAGAAAACGTAAGAAAACGCACTTCTCCTTGCCGATGTAACTGTTGGAAAACTAGGATACCAGTTGGGATGTGTGGCTGTCTCCAACGGTTCACTTCCATGCCGTTTATTCATCGAAGATCAATTGTCTGGTTTAATCTTCCTGGTTGATACAGGAGCTGACGTTTCAGTAGTGCCCCGAAGTGTAAAAAAAACTCCGTAGCTTTCAGATATCAATTATTTGCAGCCAATGGCTCTATCATCAACGCACATGGTAAAATAATATCGAACCTGGACCTTGGTTTACGGCGCTCCTATAAGTGGCCTTTCATTGCTACACGCGTCACAAAACATATATTTGGAGCCGATTTCCTCCGTAAGTTTTTCAACTCGATGAACCTTTTCAAAGAATCTGAGCTAAGAATTCAGAAAACCTGTTTTGCAAATAGTGAGACGTGAAATAGGTGTAAAAGTATTTGTACGGTACATAGCGGTTCCCATATTATAATATATTGAACAAACATCAAGTATTATTAATAATAATGTAACGATATTTGAAAGTCTTATCTTGCAGGGGTAGAAATGGGAAATAAATGGACTTAGTCAACATTATCAACATCAAACGAGACAATGAATGGAACACAGCAACCGTTGGTAGGTTTTGCATCCGTACGGCAAGAAGCGGGCAATCTATATAAGTTACCCAACGTAGCTGGTTTTGGAACCATTCGCAACTTTGCTGGTTTTGCATCCCAACAAGCTCGACACTTATCGGATTTTGGAAACAAACATTTATTTCGAAACATTTTGAAAGCGGTATAACGGGGTTTGCATCCTATGTCTTTTACCGATCGTTGAAGAACGCAAAATCCTGTCAAATTACATTAAATGCTCAATTTTTAAATTTTTGTCAGTTGGCTGGTTTTAGGACTAGGCAACTCGAGGACGTTTAACAACAAGATGAATTAATTTAAATTCTAATTCATATCATCCGTAGCTTGGACCTTATTCTTTTAGAAATCTTTTTTATCATAAGGATAAGTCTAATCAATCTTGCTTCATCCACTATTATCATATTGAAGATCAGAATATGAGTACGGTATCTGAGAATCTGGTTCCTAGTCATAGGAACAAGGATCCAGTTAAGTTCTAGATGATAATTATAATTCCATACTTACTAGTTTCTCAACCGCCCATACCTGATACCAGTTACCCAATCTTTGTCCATGGTTCATAAATATTACTAAAGCCCGGTTTCATTGTCAGAGCTAAAAATCAGTTTAGGCTTCAGGCCTGGCTTAAAAACGACTCTAAGGGGATGTTGGATTTCACAGTTCACAAAGTGGCAGATAAGTTGGCTTAAAAACGACTCTAAGGGGATGTTGGATTTCACAGTTCACAAAGTGGCAGATAAGTTGAACATTTTTCAGGTCTAGCTTAAGCTAGTTTATGCTTCACTTCAGGCTAGCTAGACATTGACTTCAGAGACCTGTCGGCGTATTATAATCAATTTTTGCCATCCGCATTACGCGGTATGTGAAGTGAAAAAAGAAAGTTGCCTAATGATGCGTCACTTTTATGATTCTGTACCGACATTTTCGTTAATATAGTTTGAGATAATCCTGGTAGACGACTGCCGTCATTTACCTAAATGATCATCACAGGAACCGAATGTTTTATTGAAAAGTAGCTTATATAAACAGTAACCGCATTGCACCCGATGATGCTGTCAACAATAACTAATAGTAAAGAAAACAGAAAAATACTGTTATGTACCGTACCACGTTACAAGCCTTGCAGCGGTACCGGTAGTATACATTGCATACAATGCTAGTCTGAAAGGCTGAATGCTAGCTGCAGAATGATTTCATTCGAAATTCAATCCAAGGACTATAGTATGTATATATTTCTTGACAAAAGATACGTATTTAATGAACTTCAATACTTCAAGAAACATATCCTATATTCCTTTACTTAGTTTTCCAGCTTATTGTCCATATGATTAAAATTTGTCAAGCTAAATAATATATTATTATATATTAGCTGACTTACTTCATACCTTATACAAATTAGGGCAAACACGCCATAATGTGTATGTTTTATAAGGTGAGGGTATGAACATACACCAGAAGGATGAACCAGCTTACTGCACACGGTTATGAATATAGAGCTCAATACATTCAGTATCAAAATATCAAGGATAATAAAATATCAAGCCTAATAACTGTACCGGTACTACACTTGTGCAGTGTGAAGTTACTAACCACTAACCTACACTAATTGAAATTTAGTTTGGCTATAGTTAGTTACTGAAACCGCACCATGTACTGTAACTCTGAAACACATGGAACTTAAGCCAAAATCTACACCCAACCCAAACTTAAGCTTCGGCTAATGCTCTTGACTGTGAAACCCGGCCTAATGCTAGTACAAGAATTTTAGTCAGGAAATAAATGACAAGATAAGATAGTAATGTTCCTTACTTGTTACGTTGCATCCTTGTAGTTCACTTAATTTAACCAGCCCTGGTATATTGGATGCAGTTTTGAAACATATAAAACGATGGTGAAAATATTAAATATTCTTGTTTTTGCTTAGGATGTGAAAGAAGAAACCCTCAGAGAAGAGTACATCAGTGGAAACCTTATTAAGGAGTAAGTGATTGTCATATAAAGAATATGTTAGAATTAGTGAAATAGCTATTGCACCCATCTAGAAACGGGAAGTCTGAGGTTGTCCATCTTATTAACAAGAAACGGAAGCTTTGCTCGGCCTGCCAATGAGTTGTACAAATTATTTTCATGCTTACAGTCTCATTGTGGAATTGTTTAAAACTTCCCTATTTCATGGCATTCAATTTCCAACTGTATGACAGCACAGAGACCGACATCGATTGAAGACTAAGTTTTTAAGTATGCATGCATGTAGCTAGAGTCATTGTTGGGACAAAATTATGACATATTAACAGTAAGATATGATGGAAACAATAAGTCCACATTTGGGATCATCACAAAGAATGAGACTGTTAAAATGAATCAACCTGGAGTGTGGAGCCTTGTGATACAATTTGAAGGTCGATATATTTGGTGACTAATGAATAGGGATGGGACAAGGTGAGCATATTGTGCCCGTCAGACAAGATCGCCGGGAGATTATCTGCCACAGATAACCTTATTGACTTCCTTATCCTTCGAACCCACACGTCGAGAGGATCAGGTGTGTCCTCAGACCAGCTCTGGCACGAGACTGATAACTCAGGGAGTATCAGATAAAGTGAGAGGAAAAAGGTCATAGACAGTCCCAAGGATCATACCCCACCAAAACATAAACCTAGGAATGAATAGTCCAGACTTAGGTAAAAGTCTATAAGAATTTATTTAAGGAGTGCAAATCCCTATCGTACTTCGGAGGGTACAAATCTCGGCTAGTCCGCAAGTCTAAAAATGCAGTAAAAATAAATAATATTCATTTAGCTGAATATCAAAGTGCATTTAGAAAAGGCAGATTTAGCTCAGAACAGATATTCAACCTAAAGTCCATAATTCGACACAGACAATTATCTTCTATAACCATAATAGTGACACTTATAGATTTTAAAAAGGCTTTTGATGCTGTCGACAGGGAAACTCTAGATAAAGTAATCAGAGAATTTGGAGTTAAATCTAAACTGGCAAACCTAATCCGTGAAACCCTCTCAGACACTATTTCAAAGGTAAAATTTCGGGGAGAAATTTCAAAACCATTCAAAATAAATACAGTTGTGAGGCAAGGTGATGGATTATCTCCACTCTTATTCAATTGTATCCTGGAAAAAATAGTACGAATTTGGATTAAGAAATTGAAAGAGCAGAATATATCACCTATAACAATATGGAGAAAAACAGTGGTGTTGAAGTAAATTATCTGGCATTGCTGATGATTTTACCATACTTTCTGAAAACGTAGCTCCTGCAACAGTACAAATCAATCTATTAGAAGAAATGGCCAATAAAAGAGGTTTAAAGATTTCTGTAGAAAAAACTAAATTTATGACAAATATTAAAAGTGCTCCAGAAACCCTAATAACAAAAATTGGTCAAATTAAGATGGTAGATAAGTTCAAATGTTAGGGGGAAATAATTCAGAAGAATGGCTTAGAAAACTCTGCTGTAGAAGAAAGAGTGCACAAGATTCAAAGACCATATGGTGTAACCACGAATATCTATTACAAAAAATGTTTATCTAAGAAATTGGAAATACAGCACTATAGAACAGTAATTAAACCAGAATGCTTTTATGCCAGTGAATGTCTTATACTAAATTATAAATTGGACAAATTAGAAGTATCAGAAAGAAAAATTATACGCAAAATTCTCGGTCCACTAAGAACTACAGAGTTTTGGAAATTAAGAAGTAACGAAGAAATAAATCGGATCATTGAAAACATAACGAAGACAATAAAGAAGAGGCGATTGTTATTTTTCGGACATTTATATAGAATGAATGGTAACCAAACAGATTTTTAAATATCTTTGGAAAAAGAAATCGACAACAGCCTGGTTTCAAGAAGTAAAGAAAGATTTAGAAAGAAACAATGTAGAGAAGAAGATGCAGTAGAGAGAGAAATTTAAAAAAAAGTTATTGAGAATAAAAGGACTCCAAGGAAGGCAATATAACAAAAAAGGCTAAAAATGGTCGGAAGAGAGAAAGAAGAGACACTGCGAAAAGATGAAGGAGCACTGTAGGAAGATGAAAGAACAACGAAGGACTAAACATTGAAATTGGTTTGTGGTCCTCAGAAGACCCTAACGGAGAAAGAAAAGAAACTATTTCCTAAACTGAATTTAAATTAAACCCTCGCAAAAGTCTTTGTTACAAGAAATATCAATAAACGACAATCTGTCTAAGAACGTGACACGTAAAAACATTGTTAAGAATACGAATAGTCACTTCTAGCGAATTTACGGCTAAGCAAAAATACTGATCGTCCACATGCCACAAAATTGATTTTACATTTACTGCACCAATAGAAATATACTAAATTGTGTTTGTGTCACTTCTAACATTTAATTTTACGTTAAGTAGTTACCGAACCCTAATTTACGTTACTCACAGATGAGATGCATCTGCGGCAAGAAAAATCAAAGCTAAATAACAACCAAGCACTATCCATAAAAAACTAAATTAATACACACATGGGTACAGGCAACAATTAAGACCCTCTCAAAGTAACACCTACAATAATTACACTCCTACCTCCGCTAATCAGATCGCTGTTTGCATCCGATCGTCACCTATGAGCATGGATTTAGGTTGGTAACAGCACAGTCAAATCTGCGACTTAAGTCACATGGTCACTAAATGTCCACATCTTACTGGTTTCCGTGGCATTTGCAACATCGTCGTCTCGCAAATTGTGTCAGCTCGTCCTAAGGTATTGTTTATAAATATCAGCTGTTCCACAGTGTCGGTCGTTCTATAAGAATATCATCTCAAGTTTAGAATCATTCATCATCTTATTTAGTTGCTTGATTTAGAAAATCGTTTTTAGAATAATTACGTTCATGATTTCAGTTTAATTTCACTTTTAATCCCTTTCAGTGTGGATTAATGTCCCTAATGACCATGGTGCCACACAAAAACCCTGGTATGTGAATGTCTGCTCAAACATGAAAACTACCTCTCTAACAGGTAACACAAAACACTCGCTAAAAATAGCGTAAACGTACTACTCTCTAAGCTCGCTAAACCTTCGGTTGATGAGGTCAAAACAATCTCCATCACCGGTAATACCATAAATAATGTGGGTGACCGACGCCCATCCCATCATCCAATCATCTCAAAGGTTGCAGCAATAACATCGTTATTAAATTTATACATGGTCTGGTCTATCAATCTTATTAAAAGGTATCTCTAAGATCTAAATCTCATACCCACAAAATGTGCATCAGAAATGGCTAAACGTAGCCCTAAATTTAACGTGAATGCCTGGTGATAATCATAATAAAAATGCGTATTAGCGTCCTTAGCTTCGTATCGAAGTTGCACATGGGAAGCTTATACAGGGCGCCCGAGAATGTTCTCCGCAGTGGGTACGTGCTACTGTGAGTGGTTGAGTCATAAGTTTTAGTTGGCTGCACTGAACTGTGTCCTTCAAAGCGGGACTTCCCCGTGTGAACTGTCGTTGTGCATCGCGATAAGCGTGCGAGCCTGCAAGTCTTCAGCGTGTATTACAGTCAGCGAGCGTTCGGGTAGATTATTATTGGAAGAGTGCAACAGTATACAGGCGGTAATGCTTACTACTGAAAAGAGAGATTTTTGTGGTGGAATTCGTTTTTCGCGAAGGCGATCGGTTTACAGAAAATGTAAAATTAATATTTCAGGCGCAGTTTCCTAATTCAAAGTGTCCAAACCGTGATACCATTCGGGATTTGGTAAGTAAATTTCGTGTGACTGGCTCAGTTCACGATGTACCGGGAACAGGCAGGCCTACGCTTTTAACAGACGAAAAACTTGATGAAATCTCCGATATAATTCTGCGAAGTCCAAGTAAATCAACACGAAAATTAGCTCAACAAACAGGAATCTCCAAGTCGACAGCACATAGAGCTGTAAGAGACAAGCTTCAGTTGTTTCCTTATAGTGGGCGATGTATAGAAGATAGACATATGCTCTCGCGGACTTTTTTGTAGAACTATTCATGCTGAACAATTCTTACACTCATAGTATTTAGATATTTTTAACGGTTTGACCAGCGTAAGCTTACAAAGCGCTCGGACGCCAGGTTTTTTTTATCGACTATTCCACTAAAATCGTTACTTCTCGGCTTCTTTTGATCATAAATAAATTATTTTCTACAGAAGTCATACTCGATATATCCTTTACAGAATGGTGAAAACCGCAGCAAAATATATCCAGTGGTTCTTGAGTTTACCAGTAACATCCAAGAAACGGGGACTATGTTTTATACTAAGTAGAGATGATACAAGCGGCAGCAGTGCTACCAACGTAACTGCTGTAGCTAGCTCTCGCAGACGCATGTAGGCGCTGCGAAGAATATTCCCGGACTCACTGTATTATGAAACGCCTAGTTCATTGCCATTTACAGTTGTCTAGCGTGGTTTGGCACATCACGCTGCCAAATTACATGACCTCGCTTTTCAGATCTCATACAATGAGCTGTACAATAATTTTCTACAGACCTATATACAAGCTCACGCTTTTCTCATCTCACACGTTATGTTACCATAAACACCTTCAGAAATAATCTCTGTCACACTGGTAGAAAATGAAAGTTTTTTAACAAAGAGTACTAAAAGCAAACTATTCCACTCCTCTCAAGTTCTTTGCATGGGGTTAGCTGTTACATGGCTGCCCGTGCTCTGTCAAATATAGGCTACTGAACCTCGTACCGTTGACTCACGTACACTCGAAGTATTCTAGAAAACAGTTTGCCTCCCTGGGCACTTGAAATCATATTAAACAACTGCATTCACACCTTATGAGCTGTCAAACGATACGTAAACATGTTTAGAGCACATGGCTCCTGGAGCCCGTGTTATCCTAACACTTGTTCCAAATCTCTCGGAAAACCGAAAGTAGTGGCTTCTGAGCTAACAAATATTACATTCTTAAGACGACAGTGTATTCCTATTACCTGTCAAACGATACTTTAATGTGTAATAGCTTCTCACATGCTAACAACCTGCAGGGTGCAGAGGCACTGCTAAATAATAAAGTTGAATAACCAAAGACAATAAGATCGCAGACATGCTGCATCGTGGAAATAAAAATATGTACGGTACTATAATGAGTGTGTAGGAGTCTAACAACGTCTCCTCCTAACATCAGGTTGTCTAACGTACAAGGGGCGCTCGTCGTCATATTGGTGAGCGTCATCCAAATAGTGATTTGATCAGAATAAGTCAAGAAATCTCAGGGTAATAAAGCCGTAAGACATCTTAGAAAATAGTATAATTCCTGCCTAAGCTGATTGCTCTGAATGTGCGGCATTAATCCTAATCGACCTGAAATTGAATCCTTGACATGCTGGAATTTTGTATAAAGAATCACATCATTGGCGTGCTGGAATCAATCTTTGCCCTCGAGCTGTGGCCATAGCTCGATCCTCGGCTCCGTAATAGTCCATTGTCTTCGTCGTCTCATTATGCGGGTTTCAATCACGGCTGCTCCCTTGCCAGGGGAGGGTTTTACTGCATGGTCATCATCTCCTCGTGACAAGTGAAAATCGCCTCCACGTGGTTGTTCATTTTAAACATGACGGTCTCAGTGTCTCTCCACCAGCTTTAAAGTAATACCTTCCAAAGCAATTACTGACCTTACACCTCTGCAGACTAGAAAAAATTGCCCATAGTTTTCTGCCACTGATTGTAATGACACGCGGGTGGTGTCAACTCACAGAAGTCATGACTGACAATATCGTTCACAATCTTTGCAATCAATGATTATTGTACTTCAAAAGTTACGTAGAAATTTGATGTGTAGGTCAAATCACTGGACATGAACGGTTTAATAGTTATTATACAGTTGATAACATAATTATGCCCACCTCGTGGTTTCAACCAAAAACGTATGACCATTGGTCAAGTCGACTTCTTTCACAATTTCCAATCGTAACAAAATATCACTTTTCTCATGCAATCTGGTGTACCATTTTACACGCAACGTACCGTGGTGCGTTGTAAATGGACACTGGGCTTCCTTTCGCACTTTCAAACAATTTCAAAGTGAAAAAAGTACTCGTATTCAGCACACAAAATAAACGTGCTTCCATCGTACAATCACGAAGTTGAAGTAGTGATGCCTCCGAGTAGGAGGTTCCGGGTTCGGAAATACAACCCTGACTTGTAGTGGCTAATTGCTTGAGTTCGCATATCTGCAATGTAAAATACGCGTCTGTGACCAATAAGAATCCACAAGTTAATCCAATTAAATGTTAAAATATCCAGCCAGTTCAACAATTGCGTCTGCTTGGGTTTCGTAGTAAAAAAAACACCTTGTGCCTAAATCAATGATGTTTGTAGTTTCACAGATATGTAGAAATTTGATCTGTTAAGTCAAATGTCTGGACATGAACAGTTTAGTAGTTATTTTTCAATTGATATCATAATTATGCCCACCCCGTGGTTTCTCCAAAAACGTTTGACCATTGGTCAAGTCGACTACTTTCACAATTTCCAGTCGTAAAAAATATCACATTTCAAATGCAATCTGGCTTACCATTTTCCACGCAACGTACCGTAGCGCGTTGTAAAAGCACACCGAGCTTTCTTTCACACTTTTAAACAATTTCACAGTGAAAAATATACTCGTATTCAGCACACAAAATAAACGTCTGCGTCTGCTCGGGTTTCGTATCAAAAATATCACCTTGTGGCTCGGAATGTCATCCAACGCTAATGTCAAGATAGGCAAGTAGATCAAGGTCAATGTTATGACGGCTAATTCTAGACTATGCTGGGTGCACTAATCACTCCAAAGAAATTACTCACCAGCCATGAACCTTACGGGCTCAATATATAGCACTAGAATTTAGGCTCGACTCCAAGAAAATGATTGGAAGGTGAGGATTGTTCCAATGCTAATTTCATTAAGAAGATCAGGAAGGTGCATTGATCGCTCACTGAATCTAGTAGAATACTTATGTTAACAGGCATAACAAACTTTAATCGAAACTGACTGTTTATACTGTACCCTTTTGTCATCATATGGAACATGTGTTCGTATCCCAGCTAGTTCACGGTCTTTCGAGGCATGGGGCGTTCAACCCACTATACGACCACATATTCAGGATTTGAGTCTGTCAGGTAACCACTCTACTTGAAAGAAACAACAAATTCCTAAATATAACATTTAATGGTATTACTTCATGGCAAAACACAACACAAAACACAAAAATATTTTACAATTACTTCCCACAACAAAAATCAAAATTACATGTGAGTCTCTTCTCATAAAGTTTGGTGCTCCACCGCACTCATATTTATCCTAGATATCCTATCGTTGATACTCTTTGACATTTGCGAGTGTCCATAGTGTTCTTCACGTGGCACAATTTAACACAAATTTGCATATCACAACACAACAAACACAAATTACATTTAAATAACAGTTATGTGCAATTATTAAATATTTATCGGTTTTGACACGGAACAATTACTTTGAATAACATTGCTTTCATTAGCTTATGCCATGCTTAACATGTGTTGCTTTCCCGCGCATATCGTCTTCTTTTCCCATAAGTTTCAAACGCTGAAGTGGTATACCTTTCCCTCCAAAATACACATAGTTATAGATATTTCATAGCTTCACCATACAACAATCTTCTGAGTCTGGTCATATCATTATCATTACAAACGTGTCATATCGTTAAATTACGCTACCCGTATGAATAAATTAGCATGAACTGGGTAATTACTCTTTACAAAAATGCATCTATTTATTTGGTGCGGTTAATTTGTCCTCGGACAATAACTTGGCCAAATCTTATCCAATTACTTCATTCCAACATTGCACATGTATGGAAACAGTACATATAATTCATTTGATACCATCATATCAAGCACATTTTAATTACTTTTCGAAATATTGAGATCCTTCAGTGTCCCACTACAATCTTAAAAGAAAAGGATCTGGTCTCATTGACTCCCCTTTGTGTAAACAAGAGATTCGTCATGGACCGTCCTCGGCAAGATGGCTGCCGGGTCTGTGGCTGCTACCTGCCCTCCTGACCGACTCCCTGCAATGGCCATGTGCTCACTCAATGGTGCAGCTCTGCTAGGGGTGCATGATTGGATTGTGTCATTACGAATTGAGTCGATCTAATTATTTAATACCTACAATTAGAGTATTTAATGGGCTCATATCGGCTCCTAATTAGTATTCATAGCGAGGGATGGTTCACAAAATAGCTTCGCCGTTCTATGGACGTAATCAGTGGCTTTGTGCGCGTCCCAGCTGAGTTTCAAACTATTATCTCACTGGACGGGCATGAATATAACTAGAGGAAATCCATGTTTCCTACTCGAAGAACCTTTGTCTTACCTCTAAGGGCAGATCAATTACTATACTGGCCTACCTAGGGTGTCTAATGGTTTTCCCTGGCAGCGAAGACTCTGCTAACAGTGGATACAGACAGACTCTGTCCCAACTCTGTTGCGAATACACATGTATGCTCTAAGGCGATACCATATCGTAGCTTCGAAGATTGGCCTACTAGATTCGTCAACGCGCGAACTATTCGTGGATGGTCCCTGCAATTTATTGACGTAAATCTCTTGATTCTACGTTACATGCTCGCTGATCGCGGCTAAAACAACCTTTCTTACAGATGACTCAATTCCTAAAGCACTCATGTCCTCCATACATTTACTTATAAGCCAACGTTTTACGTAGCTCCAAAACAAGTATTAATTTACTGGCATTTACATTGACTATCTTAATGGCTCTCAAATACAACCATGTAGAATATAACATAATAAAACATTTATCTAACATTTCAATGACACTGAAAAACTCTCTTTATCTCGCTATTTATCTCTCTTTCTTACTTTTCACAATATCACAGTATTCTTACAATAGATATGACACACTTTGCACGTTCTATAGGCATGAATATGCCGATTTATATCTTTATTATTGACACCGACCTCAGATTATATTATTATTATTATTATTAGTTAACGTTACCGTTACTTTCATCAACGTCTTACGCCTAAATGGTCGTAAGCTTATCATACTCAAAGCCATATATTTATAAAAATACGAGGGATGTGAACTCGTACACAAATGACTGTTAATTCTTAATATTTGAAGAAATGATTTGTTGTATGGTGAGCTATTAAATTATATCAACATATTGGAATGGTACTCACTTTCATTCTTGCTGGGTTAGTCCAACATGACAGCAATTTGCCCACCATCCTGCTTGCTTTAAGCCATCATTACAATTTTCATACGACACATTGCATAGGATTTGCACATGGTAATCATGTCTTGCACTACTGGCATTTTACACTTTTTAAACAACACACATTCTTTTAACACATCAACATAAACACTTTTAATGACCACTGTAACATAACTTTATACACAACTTTACACACGGATCCTTGCTTGGATTTCCACTATTGCCTGACTTCAGAGATGCGACGCAGCTAAATCCTGACAACCGCCTGTCTCCTTCGAAAGTGTATCTCGCGTGTGTGTACTCATCTCCCGTCTCCTACAGCTTCTATCTTCTATCCTGCAAAGTTGCTCAATCATAAATCACAAATACTTGTGATGCCTTCCAGGTTCCCGTAAAACTGTAGTGTTCTTTACCATTATATGCGTTATATTAACTATCATAACACTCCCTGTGGATAGGTTCATTGTCTATAAACATCATCCCAAAATATCTCTACGCTGTATAGATTATTTAGTCGCGTATACTGTCCGCTTATACGTCTGCTGTGGACTATTTGTCAGATTAATGCAGAATTTCTTTTATTATGCTGCATGATGCGCCTTTCATTGTTCATTACAAAGATACTGAACATCAATACTTATACATTTCGCGCCCTTTCCTGCGTTTACTACTAAGTAGCTTTCTCTGTATCCTACCCTGAAGAGTCCCCCAGCAAGAAGAATATAAAATAGAGAAATCCCGTTGGGCGCCAACTCAAATACAAATGTATAAGAGTAATAAACTAAAGTTCAAAGCCAGATTAAAACGAGTTCTCAATAAAATCAGGATGTAGGGTAAAATATATACCAACCCGGATACAATCAGTTTGGGATGTAGTTTTGATATTCACTGCAATAAACAAGCATTTACCGAGAATATTACTTACGGTTCTGTTGTCATATTATGATACACAACATATCTTTAGTACTGCAGTGTGATATGATTTTTTAAGTTTTCTTTATTATAAGATCTCTTCTTTGTGAGAAGATTGATGGGATTATCATCAAGAAGCAGTCTAGACACCTTTATATAATATATATTCACTTCCAGTATTTTTATAAGACCACATTACTCGTATATTATCCAATCCTGCTTTTTATATTACTTTGTTACCATCTTATCAACAACAATCCACTACTAACTTCTTTTCATATCTTCCTCTCTGCCTTCTAAAGATATGACACCACCCTAGTGTTGGATCCTCTTCTCCTTGACTCCACAGATATGCACTCACAATCACCTAGTTCAATATTTCAACACCTGAGCGCTCTTATGATAAAAATGTCACAGCAGCTAAATCCTGATAACCGCCTGTCTCCTTCGAAAGTCTATCTCGCGTGTGTGTGTGCTCATCTCCCGTCTCCTACAGCTTCTATCTTCTATCCTGCAAAGTTGCTCAATCATAAATCACAAATACTTGTGATGCCTTCCAGGTTCCCGTAAAACTGTAGTGTTCTTTACCACTATATGTGTTATATTAACTATCATAACACTCCCTGTGGATTGGTTCATTGTCTATAAACATCATCCCAAAATATCTCTACGCTGTATAGATTATTTAGTCGCGTATACTGTCCGCTTATACGTCTGCTGTGGACTATTTGTCAGATTAATGCAGAATTTCTTTTTATTATGCTGCATGATGCGCCTTTCATTGTTCATTACAAAGATACTGAACATCAATACTTATAAATTTCGCGCACTTTCCTGCGTGGTCGAACAGCATGTCGCCCCACGAGTTGAGTCAAGAAGAACAGACTGTCTCTTCCAGCTTCTCCCATATAAAGCTTTCTGACGAAAAGTAGTCTACTGGATTTCCAGGAGCGACTCTCTTCTTAAATAATGCGTTTTCTAACAAAGTGAAGTGTGATTCTTACTCGTCTATTCATGGAGGTTCCAAATTCACTTGCGTGCAGGCAATTCCTTCGTCCAATTAATTAAAATTAATTGCTTTCTTCCATGGCGTTGGGACGCTACCCCGGGGAAATCCCCTTCGGCTACGAGACTTATCCGTGCCCCCGCGCAGTACGTGTGTGAATAAGCTCAAAAACACATACAGGCTTTAATTTAGGTGTGCAAAGACACCTAAATTACCGCCCTAGGAATAGAAGTCTCTGGGTGTAAGTTTCATTTCATTTGAATACTTCAATTGGCTGGAATTAATTAATTTGTCTAGATGACTCTCCCTCTCTACTGTTCTGTGTTGTTCGCTGGGGATTTTCTCCGTCGTTAATCACGGCCTACTCCCCTTCTGTAGCCAGAAAATAGTGCCTTGGCGTCACGTCTACCACGCCTCCTCTCAACTCCGCTTTGTCAAACTGTTGGCTCTTTCCTGTGGCTCTTGCTAACATATGCATATACTGCCTTACATTTTTATACAATATTCCAACTTGTATTGCTTAAAATTCCCGTTCTGGATGTGGAATTAAGCTATTCTTATTATATACTGTCATTATCTCATTGTTCCTCGGGTTCACTGTGGCTGTCCCCCTCAGAAATCAATGGTTGTTTGTTGTTTGAGTCTTCAGTCTTTTGACTGGTTTGATGCAGCTCTCCATGCCTCCCTGTCCTGAGCTAATCGTTTCATCTCTACATAACTACCACACCCTACATCTGAGGCAATCTGTTTAACATATTCTAACCTTGGTCTACCCCTACAGTTCTTGTCCTCGACCCTTCCTTCCATAACTAAGCTTGCTATTCCTGGGTGTCTTAGTATGTGTCCTACCAACCTATCTCTTCTCTTCATTAGCAGTCGCCAGAAACATCTCTCCTCTCCCACTCGTCTTAATACCTCTATGTTTGTAACCCTATCTACCCATCTGATCTTCATCATTCTCCTGTAACACCACATTTCAAATGCTTCTATTCTCCTCTTTTCTGCTGCACCAATAGTCCAAGTTTCACTTCCATAGAGCGCCACGCTCCAGACAAAGGCTTTCAAAAATGACTTCCTAATACCTAAATCTATATTCGATGTCAGCAGATTCCTTTTTTGTAGAAAAGCTTTCTTTGCCTGAGCCAACCTACTTTTTATATCCTCTTTGCTTCGTCCATCACTGGTTATTCTACTTCCTAAGTAACAGAAGTCTTCTACTTCCTTCAGCTTTTCACCTGCCAATTTGATCTCCATAGAGGTTTCTGATTTATTTCGGCTGCATTCCAGTATTTTTGTTTTACAATTATTAATTTTCATCATGAATTCTTTCTGTAAGACGGAGTCCATACCATTCAAAAACTCATTCAAATCCTCAGGCTTGTCGGCCAAGATGACTATGTCATCAGCAAATCTCAGAGTTGAAATTATTTCTCCTTGAATCTTCACTCCCACTTTAAATTTTTCTCTAATTTCCTTCATTGCTTGTTCAATGTAAAGATTGAAAAGTATGGGTGATAAGTTGCAGCCTTGCCTTACACCTTTCTGAATACCAGCTTCTCTCTCATGTCCTTCAACTCGAATGACTGCTGTCTGGTTTCCGTATAGATTGTATATCACCCTCCTATCCCTGTACTTTATTCCAATCGATTTCAAAATGTCAAACAATTTAGTCCAATCAACGTTATCAAAAGCCTTTTCTAAGTCTACAAAAGCCATGAACGTTCTCTTATCTTTCCTTATTCTACCTTCCAAAATCAGCCTAAGACTTAGTACAGCTTCCCTTGTTCCTACATTTCTCCTGAAACCAAACTGGTCTTCACCCAACTCCGTTTCTATCTGGCTTTCAATCCTCTTGTAAATTATCCTAGACAGGATCTTTGATTTCATCAATGGTTGGATTCTTAGAATAATCATGGGCCTGGTCTTTCCTTTATAAAGACCCCGGTTCGATGCCAGTCAGCCGTGTCCACTTAGGCACAGTACTCATCTTGCAATGACTAGAGCTCGAGCCAGCCGGGAAGGCGATGCGCAGAACACAACGCTACCATTACGTCATGCCTCACTTCCATCCCACCAATCTTGAGAATCTGAGCTAGTGTGTTGTCAGGAAAGCTAAGTGTAAAGCAGCGTGAAAGAGACAGGCTCGTTGAGGTAAGCGACGGTGTTGTCATACCGCAGAAACTCATGGCAGCAGCCTGCGGTGTGGGAACTCGGACATGGTGGACCTGTTGCAACTGTGGAAATGTATCTCTTTATCTCTCGGCGCAAATCCCACAGAGCCGGCCACCTTCCGAGCTGACGCGAGCTCTAACAATAATTTGAAACATTGTCAGAAATCTCCCTCTCGAACTGGTGATACAATATATTTATAAATTTCCCTTTTAGGATACAGACCTCGATAGCAACTGAGAACGAATCAACGTTGAAGACACAGAATTTGGAAGCAGACCACACCTGTAATACTTGTGGTAAGGTATTCAGTCTGCGTGGAAACCTCAAGACACACATTCGCATTCATACTGGTCAAAAGCCCCACATTTGTACTACTTGTGGCAAGGGTTTCCGTTATAAACAAACCCTCAAGGCACATTCGTTTCTTCACACTGGAGGAAGCCCTTACTCCTGTAGTATTTGTAACAGAACATTCAGTACGTCTGGCCACCTGAAGAAGCATATGTTTACACACACAGAAGAGAAGCCTCATCCATGTGTAATTTGTTATCAGATGTTCCGAAGAACGAGTGATGTAAAGAGACACATGCTGATACATTATGCTGAGAAACCTTATCATTGCAATGATTGTGGAAAGGTGTTCACTCAGAGGGGACAAGTCGCGTTACATATGTTGATTCACTCAGGAGATAAGCCACACTCTTGTGAAAAATGCGAAATGGCATTTAGATCTAAATACTGTCTTAAGAGACATCGAGAACTTCACTCCACTGACAAGTTTCTCTCATGCAGTATATGTAATAAGTTATTCCGGTATGATATACATTTAAGGAGACATATACTCAGTACCCATAAGTAGATCTTATCGTATATACCTCAACTGGCTGTGTGGCTCAGGGGTAGCATTCTCGTCTGCTGTCCCCGAGGTCGGAGGATCGAACCCTGGCGCAGTCAGCTGGCTTTCGAGGGTGCGCAAATGTTATGGAGCCGTGTCAGTAGATTTACTGGCACGTTAAATATCCCCTTTGGGGAAAAATTCTGGCACCCCGAAGTCTTTAAGAGCCACAGCAGTTAAAAGGGACGTAAAACCAATAACATTATTATGTAATATACCTTAACGCGAAAATATATAAAAATAAAAACATTGTCTGGGTGTGATTTTAAACAGTAATGTTCTCAGTATTCGGATCCTTCAAGGCACATTGTTTTCTCGCTAACGATTGAAATTATGTAACTTGTCTACAACTTTTCTTATTTTATATTACACAAAAGAGTACTTCCAGTTTAGGGACTCGGGCCTAATATTAGTTTTTCTTTTAGAGGAATTAACAAAATGAACATTTTTAGAATTTCAGTCCAATGGCATGGTGCTCAACTATATTGGATTATTAGCTTTATTCGGTAGCTGTTTATTTGGTTGGTTGATTGATTGGATTGTGTGCCCGTTTGTACAGTAGCCTATGTGAAATTTGTGTCATAAATTCCGTCTTCGTGTTGTTGTTGTTGTTTGAGTCTTCAGTCTTTTGACTGGTTTGATGCAGCTCTCCATGCCTCCCTGTCCTGAGCTAATCGTTTCATCTCTACATAGCTACCACACTCTACATCCGAGGCAATCGGTTTAACATATTCTAACCTTGGTCTACCCCTACAGTTCTTGTCCTCGACCCTTCCTTCCATAACTAAGCTTGCTATTCCTGGGTGTCTTAGTATGTGTCCTACTAACCTATCTCTTCTCTTCATTAGCAGTCGCCAGAAACATCTCTCCTCTCCCATTCGTCTTAATACCTCTTCGTTTGTAACCCTATCGACCCATCTGATCTTCATCATTCTCTTGTAACACCACATTTCAAATGCTTCAATTCTCCTCTTTTCTGCTGAACCAATAGTCCAAGTTTCACTTCCATAGATCGCCACGCTCCAGACAAAGGCTTTCAAAAATGACTTCCTAATACCTAAATCTATATTCGATGTCAGCAGATTCCTTTTTTGTTGAAATGCTTTCTTTGCCTGAGCCAACCTACTTTTTATATCCTCTTTGCTTCGTCCATCACTGGTTATTCTTCTTGCTAAGTAACAGAAGTCTCCTACTTCCTTCAGATTTTCACCTGCCAATTTGATCTCAATAGAGGTTTCTGATTTATTTCGGCTGCATTCTATTATTTTTGTTTTACAATTATTAATTTTCATCATGTATTCTTTCCGTAAGACGGAGTCCATACCATTCAAAAACTCACTCAAATCCTCAGGCTTGTCGGCCAAGATGATGATGTCATCAGCAAATCTCAGAGTTGAAATTATTTCTCCTTGAATCTTCACTCTCACTTTAATTTTTTCTCTAATTTCCTTCATTGTTTGATCAATTTAAAGATTGAAAAGTATGGGTGATAAGTTGCAACCTTGCCTAACACCTTTCTGAATATCAGCTTCTCTCTCATGTCCTTCAGCTCGAATGACTGCTGTCTGATTTCTGTATGGATTGTAGATCACCCTCCTATCCCTGTACTTTATTCCAATAGATTTCAAAATATCAAACAATTTAGTCCAATCAACGTTATCAGAGGCCTTTTCTAAGTCTACAAATGCCATGAACGTTCTGTCTTCGTGATTAGTGGTGTATTTGACTCCACTTTGTGGGAGTGTAATATACTAGCCAATGTTTACAGCCGGATGTCTTAACAGACGACATCATCACAATGAGCTGATAAAGAGATGAAATGAATGAGTGTGCCCAAGAAGAGACCATGTCATATTGGGATGTACCGTACCGGCCTGTTCATTGGGGGATGTTGAAAATAGTAAACCTGAAGAAAGGAAAATCAAACAAATAGTCGACCTGACGTTTCTCTAGAGTCGACAGAACTGCAACTTAATGAATGCTGCTACCAAATGTGCAAAAACTTTACATTAAACTATGTATACACACATGTATGTGTACTGACGAAGTGCACTTTAATATAATCATATCTCCTTTAGAAATTACTATAACATTAATATACTGTTACATCAGATTATTTATATATATCCAGAATACTTTTACAGGACGAGTGCCAACTGTCCTCTTTCTCGTCCAGCAATGGCGTAGTTTGATGCAGGTGGAAGATGTCTTGATGTTGTTGTAGGAGACGGACAAATGAGGCAATCTGCTCCTGAGGAAGATTTCTCTTGACTGAAGTGGGTATAACTCAAAAGGGAATAGTTACTCCACATAAAGTGAAGTGGGCGAAGTAGTTACGACATTATCAACAGATGGCAAAGTGGTTTCATTGTCAGACACTTTAAGTTGTATAGTTGCTCAAACGGTACACCTCGTGTAGCAGCTAACATTCTTGGCTCTTGCCCCTGAAGTCTGGGTTTGATTCGTGGGTCTGCTAAGAAATTTAATTCTGGTCTAAGGGCGGGGTTAAGTTCCCAACTTTGTCATCCTGGATGTGGTTTTCTATGTTTTCACACTTTGCTTCCAACATGGCGTCTGGTTCAAATAGTACTGGAGTCAATCAGCTTAAAATTACTAGTAAATTGTTGTGTTCGAAGTGTAAAATGTAGAAATAGACTCTAATTTGTGTTCATCTTGCGCGATAAAAGTAAAAACGCGAATCTTGTGGTGACTAGGGTCAACGCAAAGCTAGTTGAGAAGGCCGCGTGTGAAAGCATCAAAACTTGTGAACATGACTATGATTATCAGGAGCTTAAGAATAAATTAGCGTCTAGGGATGAAATAATCTGGTTACTGAAGGAGGATGTGAGATGACTCGTTGAAGAGAATAAACGTTTAAGTAAAGACCAGGGCGAAATAAGTGAAAAGTGGACTCATGTTGTGAAACGTGGTACCGGACCAACTAGGACAAATTTTAGGCCTTATATCGTGGACAATAGTGTGTGTGTGCCGCTTAGGAAATCTTTTTGGTAACTCCAAGAAGTAAGGGACGATAACGTATCAGTGAAAAAAAAAGTGCAAGTGTTGATTTATTCGGACAGTCATGGACGTGGAGCAGGAGCGAACATCTTGGCGAGTTTTGGTAACAAGGCAGTCACTTCAATAGTGAAACCCGCGGCATAATTTTCTGCAGTTGTGAGTGGATCTAAAAGTGTTACTTCTTCGTTATCTTTGAGTGATTTTGTGGTGACCGCTGGCGGCTCTAATGATGTTTCAAGAAATGAAGGTAAAACTGTGATCAGCTCTCTGAAAGGAACTCTACCGTATCTTCGCTCACCCACACTAACGAAGCAGTTGTGAACCTTCCCCACAGGTATGATCTGATGGAGAAATCCTGTGTAATTGAAGCTATAAAGGACACTAATGTAGGGATTGCGAAGGTATGAAAGCATTTTCGAAATGTTCATATGCTAGATGTTGGTAGGTTGGATAGAGCTATGCACACTATGCATGGACAACATTTGAATAAGCTAGGTAAGGAAGTCTTAAATTGTGAAATAAAGATAAATTATTAACATGAAGTTAAAGGAAAAGGTAGACACCACTACATTACAATAGTCCCTTGGGTATCAGAACCAGGGAAACTGTTAGAAGAAGCTGAATCTGACAACCAGATCCAGCAGGTGTAGGCCTATTCAGAAACCACTAATAGTAAATTAAATGCGGAGCATCAGTATGTACAGTCTATCTCTACAGGTCCCAATGAAATACGACAAACAATAATAATAGTTTAGGATGTACAGATCAGTCTAGTGAACTAGATGTACCTAGGATTGTAACTACTGAAGCGAAGTCTAGCACACAATTAGAGGTGGATATTTAGGAATGGAATTGTCAAAGTCTGATGATTAAATGTGAACTGCTGGACATATTCTTAACTAAGAATTCTATAAAGATATTGTGTGTTTCTGAGCATTGGCTTGTAGATGACCACCCAGATTGTATTCATTTAGATGGTTATATGCGGCAATCGACATATTGTAGAAAGGAGCACGAAAGTGGTGGTGTTTACATTGAGTGCTTTGAAATGTAACGTAATAGATATCTCATTTTTATTTGTGCAAAGATTTTGAAGTTGTTGCAGTTCTCATTTATGATCTCAATTTGGTTGTTGTTTCAATATATCACTCTCCCAATGGGATGTAGATTTTCTTCTTGAACAGATGGAAAATTTGTTGTTAAAGTTGGTTTCATATAAAGGGCTTAAGAGGGCGCTAAAGTCAGCCGGCCGGCCGCTCGTGGCAGGCTCTGCTTATAGCATTGGGAGAGAGTTAAAATCGACGTTTTAAATAAGTCAATGGATGACATTAAACAAAACTTCACTTTCAAATCACGTAAATACCTTCAATAGCACTTATTAAACTTTTCAAATGAGATTTCATTGATAATAACATATTGTATCATTGAAACTGAGAAGCAATTTTCCCATAAGGCAAGGCCTATTTTTCACAGATTTTACTTCAGAAATTAAAAATCAATGTGACTGTCAAAAGTGATGAAAAGTTGCATGGCCGTAAAGGGTATTTGTTTAAGAATGCTTCTATAGAGATGAATCTTGCTTTCCTCCTGCGTGTTACTATAAAAGAAGCAGTTTTTAATGCCCTACACTTTCAGTCGTAACGCCGCTGCCGTAGAAGTTTGCTACTTAGCCGCAAGAGCGCAGGCGTAATGGGTCGGTAATGTAGAGTGACAAGTAATTTCTAGCGCTGAGAACAAGACTTACAGCTGATGTATTGTATTCGTTGAATAGGATTCTACTGTGTTTACTTTCGTTTCTTAAACGAACTGTTAGTAGGTTCATTTTCTGTGTACAGTGTTATTAATTCAACGAGTTAAAGTGTAATTTATTGTGATGGGCAAAACTCGGATGCCTCTTTCTGCTTGGCGCAAGAAAAGAAGATTAAATACAGTGCTACAACGACACAACGATGAAAGAAGGTAAGCAATATTGAATAATACCCTATATTATTCTTAAATAATTTTGTCCCATACACTACTTATTGGAAAATAAAGTACTGAATTTTTTAAACTATAATTTTCAACAAATTGATAAAACAGTGTTGTCATCTCATAATTATCAGGGCAGATGTCCCCGCTATTCCGTCCTTTGAATTAATAATAACTAACTAAATAATTACATAATTATGAATTCATTTATTCGAGTTACCTTTTCAAGAACCCAGTAAAAATAAATCGAAGGTCGTAAGTATTCTATAAATTGTCATTCTAATAAATAATACAACAATAATAATAATAACCTCTGGTATACAGCCCATCAAGGGCCTAGACCGACCAAGCGACCGCTGCCTGGCCATTTGGCCTGCAGATATTGGGGTCATGCGTGATCAGCGCATCGTGTCCCCTCAGCCGTTAATCTTGGTTTCCGTGATCGGGGCGCTGTCTCACTGTCAAAGAGCTACTCAATTGTCCTTACGAGCCTGAGTGCACCCCGTTCCTGCCCTCACGTCAGTTTCTAAATTCCCTGACGGAGCCGGGAATCGAACCCGGGGCCTCCGGGTGAGAGGCAGCCGCGCTCTACCCCAACACCATGGGGCCACCGTCATTCTAATAAATACAGTATTTATTGTTAAGTTTGTTTTCATTAATGAATATTAAGTTATAGTAAAAAATTGTTTAGTAACTGATGAAAACTGAGAAATTAATGTTTGCCTTTCGTTTTGTAATTGTTTTTTGTGGTTTAATATTAACAGCAACAATTATTGCAGGTGTAGGTAGACAAAAATACTATAGTTTTAGAAACAATTTGCTTAATGTAAATTACGGCCAAAATCGAGCTTAAAATACCTTATATAGGCTACACCGCTTTTCTTATAATATTTTACTTTTTCTGAAAATTTACTATCAATAAAATTTTAAATGCCTCAGACTAACTGGCTGCGTGGCTCAGCGAAGTGTTCGACTGCTGTGCCCAAGGTTGCAGGATCGAATCCTGGCGTAGTCAGTTGGCATGCGAGGGCGCCATGTCAGTGGATTTACTGGCACATTAAAGATCCCCTTCGGGGTAAACTTCCGGCACCTAGGCGTCTTTTAAAAGCCGCAATAGTTAAAAGGGATGTAACACCCATAACATAATTGAAATGCCTCGGAATGCACCAATTTGCTAATAATGTTTCAAATGTTATGGAAAGAGGGCTAAGCTACTTAACCGCGGGTATTCCTATGTCGTTTATTCTGGATCAGCTATTGACTGTCAGTTAGTTGATATGCTAATTATACCATTCATATTGACAGTAAAACTTTTAGTATAAAAATGCTGATTTTGTGTTTTTAATCTTTGCTTGATTTTCTTTACTGAGCCTTAGGCAATATGTAAAAAATATTTTTTTATTGTGGAGAATTCCCTGAACACATCTATCTGGCATGATCTAGGTCCGATATGCGTGTCATTATAGAGAGACAAATAACGATCAACAAATAACCCTAAATATACTTTGTAAAAACGACTTTTTCAGTACCAGTACTGGATGCTTTTTTTTTTTTTTTAGCAAGAAGAAGGCTGATTTGATAGAGACACATGAGCCGGAAGCTGTACAAGAAAAACAAGAACAACCAGTATTGGGAAAGCCACAATGCGTCTCACTGAAACTTAGCGGGAGAAGAGTTGTAAATATTGTTGACTTTTTAGACCAGATCAGAGATTTAGACAAACACAGCCCGTTTGGTTGTACTTTCGCCAATATGGAAGTGGTTTCTGAAAAACGTCAAGGCTTAAAAAGTATTTTCGTTTTCATGTGTAACATGTGTGGTTTAATAAAAACAGTTCATTCTGAAAAATCACATGACAACCTGATGGATGTCAACACTGCCAGTGTTTGTGGTACAGTTACTACAGGCGGTGGGCACGCACAAATGGAGGAGTTCTTGAGCGTACTTGACATCCCTCCTATGAGTCATGTCACATTCAAGAAGTACGAGGAGAAAGTGTCGGAGGGTTGGGCAGCTACTGCGGCGGTCAGATGGAGGAAGCAGCGGTGGAAGAGGCACGGCTGGCGCTGGAGCTCGGCGAGGTAGATAAGGATGGCGTCCCGCTTATCACTGTGGTCGCTGACGGTGCCTGGTGCAAGAGGTCGTATCGCACCAACTACTCAGCTTTATCTGGCGTGGTAAGTTATTAGTTACCGTACTGTATATGGCAAGAGACGTAGGCAAATCCTGAACCGAAGCATTTTAGTGGCGCTACATAGTTTGCTCTGTTCACTTTGTGTATCAACGGCCTAAGTAAGTAGCTTTTGATAAAAGTAGTATTTCTGTGATAGCAGGATCTTTTAGCGCGTCAAATTCAAGAGTAGCCTTACCTTGTCGGCGCGCAACTCAAACTTCGTCAGCGAGTTTCACAGCTAAAATTTACCAAAGTACGAGCTGGATTCCGCCAATTCGTACAACATTTATAATTTTAAATTTAAGTTCTTACTTTTCATTAGTGTTCATATGTGATTTTACAAGAATTCCAAAAATAATGCTTCAACGGGAATAATAAGATTACATTTTGAAATAAGTAAAAATAAGAATTTTAGTGTGACTGTGTAACAGGTTAGCGGCTACACGAGAGGATCGATTTTGACGAAATTCAGCAAGTATGTCAGAAAAACGTCCAACTGTATCTCCAGACTTCTTCACGTATCTTAGTTTTAGGGGTTTCTTCTGCCCAAATAACATTACGTTCACAAGAAAGTTTTAGATGATTTTGATCTGAGTTGGACTGAAATAAACCTTATAGGCCTAATTCACTTTTATTTAATTTCTACCTAATTTGAAATATTAACTTACTGTGTATCACAATAACTATGCAGGTTATACTGTATTTATTTTTGTTTTTGTAGGCAGCTATCGTCGGTCACCGCACTCGGAAGGTGCTCTTCATCGGCGTAAAGAACAAGTATTGTACAACTTGCGCCCGCGCCGAGACAAAAGGAGAGGCGGCCAAGACACACACCTGCTATAAGAATTGGAACATGACTCAGAGCTCTACAAGTATGGAAGCTTCGATCATTTGCGAGGGCTTCCAGAGAAGTGAGGAAATGTACAACGTTAGGTATGCTAAGCTTATTGCAGATGGTGATAGCAGCGTGTACAAAAGAATTTTAGAGACTAGGCCGTATAAATGTTTGACTGTAGAAAAGGTAGAGTGTAAGAACCATTTGCTAAGAAATATGTGCACTCGTTTGAGGAATATTGCCAAATTCCAAAACTGAGAAACCTTCAGTCATGCTTCGCAAAAAGATTGGGAACAATTTGTTACGCTGCAGGGTTGCATTGACCAAAGCCACTGAGCACAGAATAAGAGAAGACCGGCTCATAAATGAAAAAAATTGAAAACCTGAGGAAAGACATACTCAATATCCCTAGCCACGTGTTTGGTGAACACAAGGGGTGTGCAGAGAGGGGTTACTTCTGTGAGCTAGACACAACAACTGCTCCAGTCGATTCTAACCTTGTGCCTCAACTCGCTTCTGTTGGTCTGTACGCATTGATTTCGGATGTTTTCAGGGATGTTAGCCGTCACAGCCGCAGCTTGCTCGCCGATGTAAATAGCAACTATGTTGAGCATTACAACTCCATAGTTGCTAAGTTCATTGGCGGGAAAAGAATAAATTTTGCATCGACCGGGTCATACCAGGGGCGCTGTTCTGCTGCTGTTGTTCAGCACAACTCCGGCATGGCCAATTACAAGCTTCACAAAACACTGTATAGTTCAAGTCCAGGATCGTTTGCGAAAGGCACAGAGGTAAAAAGAAAGAAGAAGGCTGATCGGATTAGTTCAATGAAGAGAAGGATTATGGCCCGGCGGCACAAAGACCCGATATCGACGAAGAGGTGATGAAAAAGGAATCGGATGAGTTCCTGAAAAGTCTACACAGATCAAAGGAAGAATTTGAAAGAATTGAACGAGAAACAATTCAGCAAAATGACTGTAACGAATGGCTAGAACTCCGCAGAAACATACTCGCTGCGTCGAACTTTGGGCGAGTTTGTAAAATGAGAGCAACAACGGGGTGCGAGCCATTAGTGAAGCAAATCCTCTACACTGCATTTGATTGCGAGGCAATGGAGTATGGCCGAAGGAACGAGGAGTCAGCTCGCAACGAACTCGCTTTTTTGATTGACGAAAAAATAGAAAAATGTGGTCTCTTTATCGATAGAGAGTTTCCTTTTTTCGGAGCCAGTCCCGACGGGCTAGTCAATGATGATACAGTCATAGAAATAAAGTGCCCTTCGTCGGCTAAGGACTTTACTCCAGACGAAGCTATTAAGAAACGCAAGGTCACTTTTTGGGCAGTAAACAAGAAGGGAGACATCGGGGAAGTACAAAAAAATCACATATTCTATTTCCAAATACAAGGTCAACTTCAAGTGACAAAAAGGAAGTACTGCATTTTTGCCTTGTGGACCCCAAAAGGAATCAAAACAGCAAAAATAGAACGAGATGAGACCTTTTGGAAAAATGAAATGTTCCCAAAGTTACATAGGTTTTATATGGACTGCCTACTTCCAGAAATAGTTGACCCTAGACACAGCCGCTCCATGCCTATAAGAAACCCTGCTTACATAGTAGGAGCCCAAAGGATGGCTGAGGAGAAGAAGGCTAACAAAACTGTAAATAAAATGTAATTTGTGTATGTAATTCACAACTATTTGTATATAAAAGTTTGTAACCGATTTTCGGCCTCTTGTCTAAGATCGGAGTGTTTTAAATGTAAATTATGAGTACAAACTACTTTTTAAGTTCTTTATGTTCGTTTTATTCAGTTTTTTAAATGATTTAAATCATAGAATATGTTAGTTTTGTCACAATTATTGCATTATTATAATTGAACTTTAGGATGTCATTGAATCTTTGCGTTTTGTAAGATATTGTTTCATGCAATTTGTAACGATCAGTATAAAAGTGTTTGTAACATCTTTGTAAATTACGAGTATAAGTTACTTTCCAAATTAATTATGTTTATTTTGGCACGACAACGATTGCAATTACTATAAATTGATTTGGATTAATATGTCATTGTTTTGTTCAATATTATTTTGTGAAATTTGTAACTATTTGTATGTAAGTGTTAGTGATATTTTTGTAAATTGTGATTATGTGTTACATTCAAAATTACTTATCCTATTTAAATTTTGTCAGCTAACAATCACCATTGTCATACTGTTCTTGATGTTTACTTTTTTGTAGTGCTATATTTTCATTTGTAATATTACGTCTTTTATTACGATATGTAAGACATTGCTTCATGTAATTTACAGTTTTTTGTATGTTTGTAGTCCCAACAGACCTTCGTTTGGTCATTGTGTACTAATGTTAGATTTTAGTAACGGTAAAGTCTATATACAGTTTTGTTAATAAACCTTTTTTATCATACACTTATTAATGAAAAGTACAGGGTCCTTCTTTTTTTTCCGTCTGCAACTTAGTAGCGCAGCAATAAATCTCTCGGCAATGAGTCACCCGGCTACGCATGCATTTTTCCGCTGCGATGCTATCTCGCTAGACTGATAAAAGGAAGGTCCCGGTACAGAAATCTGATCTATTGTGATTTAGCATTTGTCCTACAATAATACTCAGGTAGTTTCATATACTTTAACTAATTCTAAACGTACGGTATAAGATACGCGTAGCACTAGAAAATATCAGAAAACGCATGACGAGAAAGAATCACTTATTGTAAGGAGTGACATAATAGCGGCGAGAACTGTATTTTTAAGGATACCGGTACCGCGATGTACGAGATCGGCAAATCAGGGACATACTGTATTTATTACCTTGATGAAGCGTAATGTAAATCAAAACTATACAGGTCACAGCGACGTTTCTGGAGGAATGAAAGTTCCATTGGTTAGGACGGTCGGCTCGAAAATGCAACGTCAGTAGTCGCGTGGATTACAGTCGTAGGCCAATTTTTAATGGGTATTTCATTAGTTCTTTTTTGTTTTGTTTTTTAATTTTCATTTTCGATTTTATAAGAAGGATGGAGTGTGATAAATATACTAATGATAGACAAATACCATAGAGGAAAGAACCGGAAGGAGATGCCTTCGCTGCGCTGGCTAGTGCAATATAATATAATATTAATAAACTCAACCTGCAATAGAATTGTATGGATGCAACTTGCAAAAGTTCAGCTTCAATTGATATTGTAACTTTCAAGTACCGTAAATACTGTAATAGGCCTCTATTTTTATGCTTTCTGGTATGTTCTGTTTTGTCGATTCGTACCGTCATAGGCACTACACGCCATTATTAAGAAAAACTCCGAAATAACCATGCACAATTCTTTGCCGCATACAACTCACAGAACACTAGGTTACGCCCACTTTGGACTCAGCGCTGGGTTTCACTGACACGAGCTCTAGGCAACTTCTCTCTTTCTTTCCTCCATGAAAAATACATGAAATACCAAATATTTTGACACATCATGAAAAACTTATCTTCTTCTTCTTTTTTTCGTTTGGGCCTACTGAGGACCACAGGGCTCGTTTTGACTTCTTGTAAGGAATTTATGTTTCTTCTTAGCCCATGCAGCTTTCATCTTCTGGCTGTGTGTCTGCTTATCTAATTTTAACTTTTGAAAGAAATTTGGCAGTTTCCCGTATTGAGTAAAAACATGAAATATTTGCGAACAATTAAGTGTTCCTTAATATATTCAGTTTCCCAATTCTATACAATGCTATACCTATACAAGTAAACCCACGCTGTTCAAGCATGGGCACCCGCAGGATTTCTTTCCGGGAGGGGAGGGGGGGGGGGGTGGCGCAAGTTGTATTTTTCGTTTCTTTACCTGTCACTAGCTGATGATGATACGTACCTCCCCCCCCCCCCCCGCAATTTCGTTTCATTTCTTACATGCTTCGTGTTATTCACTATTTGGCTGCTCTAAAACAGTTGGGTACATATTATCTTAATGGCATGAATGGGAGGAGTATTTTTTTTGTGAATCTTCGTCATAATGTTCATTTCTTAGGAACAAGTAAAATAAGAATCAAGCAGTTCATTAAAATGGTAATGTTAATCCAGTTCGCCGATTTTCTAAATAACTGGAGATATTTTCAAATTATCCGTAAATACTAAGTTAAATAAAACTGTGGAATTATCCCTACACTAAATCAGTTAACTATCAGTAGCTTTAATTGATGAAATCAACTGGTGTGGCAATGAACAGTATAAATATTCTCGGGATTTCAGGAGGGGCCCATGGCCCCTTCTTGCCCCCTTCCCCTCCCCCCCACTGCGGGCGCCCATGAGTTCAAGCGTAGTTCCGCAAATAGTCGCGTGAAGTACAGTTGACTATTTGGTACACCACTGACACACTATATAGTGGCCATAGGCCATTGATGTAATATTTCTCGGTGATTGTAATGGGAAGAACATCTAGGAAAGGTACTGAACAGTATGTACCAAAATCTAGTGTAACTTATTATGTTCGCAGATATAAAACAATTGAACCTGGATTACAATAGTAATCTACGCGACCAAAGGAGGGTTAGTATCGAACTCTGAGAAATCTGACGATTGCCGTTAAGATAAGACACGCTCGTTTTAAATAATGGTTTACTGAACAATTACTACCAGACCTCCGTCCACATTCGGTTATTATGGACAATGCAAGCATTCTCTCAGAGCAAATTAACAAAGCTCCGACCTCGAATTACAGAAAGGCTTACATTATCGAGTGGTTGTCTTATTACTTCATAAATCCGCGCATTGTACGTACGAAATTGATGAAATAACAAGGCA
Organism: Meconema thalassinum; assembly: GCA_946902985.2. Taxonomy (NCBI): domain Eukaryota; kingdom Metazoa; phylum Arthropoda; class Insecta; order Orthoptera; family Tettigoniidae; genus Meconema; species Meconema thalassinum. The sequence goes on from OX336391.1 coordinate 118,926,990, forward strand.
ACGCGGACACAGGTCGGACGAGGAGGGGCAAATGGGGCTACAGCCCTGGGGACCGAGCGTACTGAAGGGCCCGAAAGAGAAAATCACGGCTTCTTAATTGCTATATCAGTCTTTTAAATAAGTCCAAAGACAAATCTTGTATAATATTGAAATACGAATTTGACTGAATTTTGAAAATAAGCAGTACGTTTGAATTCTCACCAAGCAAATTCCTGAAAGGTTAAGTGAGGAAACTTCAAAACAATGGTGATTCTTGAGCCGTTGTGGAACGAAAACGTTGGGTCCAATTTCAGTTATTTCTAAAGAACTGCTATTTACCTAGGTACATGGTCTATTGGCAGCAGGTGAAATTTCACGCGTTACAATGCTAAAGGCAACACGCTACGAAAGTTAAAAGTACAAAATTCACGAATGAATGTAAAATGAGAGTATGTCCCGACAAAATGCCTGGTTGGTGGAAAATCAATATATTGAATAGCTTCCCTTTCCCACATAATTTCACATAACCAAATATTGAAATTTTAATTTATAAAAAAAATCATGAATATTATTAGGATTTCACGGAAAGAACTCAAATGTGGGGCGGCAGTCATTACCGTGGGCCCCATGATCGCTCTCTACCGTCACGGCCCTGCGTGGACATTGTGTAGTTTTGGTACAACCCAATTGTGGGCGCATGTGAAATATTATATTGCAAGAAAAAACAATACGTTCCGAATAGCAGACGTTGAGAGAATTACGGACGAGGCGACGATTGACAGCATCACAACATCCGCCTGGGCAGGTTGCGTTAGTCCTACAGAAAGACTGGGGGAAGAAAATTGAGAAGTCGGCTGAGTGGAGGTTGAATGCTTACCGACTTGCTTCATAGCAATTAGCAACACTGTGGGAAGAGCAGTCTGGCGACATCGCAATGAGTGTCTCTATCTCTTTAAGTGCAAAACGCTCTCTCTCTCACCTGCCACCTCACGCGCTCTCCTCTGTAGCATGGTCGGTAATGCAGATTACGAGAGAATAGCGCTTACCTCTCAGGTGACCATTTCTGGAATTAAATGTCGATTCGCGAGCCAAGTTTCGCTCCCTCTTAAGGTATGTATCTGTGGAGATATCAATCTTAATGTTACACAAGATACGAGAAAAATTCATTATTTTCTAAATTTGCTGCAGTCTTTCAATTTGTATTGAGCCAAATTCAGTCCTACTACCCGAAAGCAGTCCTTGATAATATATTGACTAATATTGATGTAAATCTTTTTAACACTGGTACACTTGACATGGCCATGATTGGCCTAGGCTCAGAGATCATCAAGCTCTTTGTCTGAAGCTAAGAAACACTATACCAAAAAAAAAAAATGTCTAAGAACCCGTTTTCAAGCATATTTTTTTTTAGGTAGATGAAATGCTAGAATGTATAACAAGGTTAAATTATGTAGATTTGCGGAATTCAAAACATAAAAGGAAGAAAATTTGATCGCTTCTTCAACACATTTTTAACATTGTTTGACGAGTGCTTTCCTCTTGTTCAATGAACGTATAGTAGGCCTACCTGTAGTCAAAATTCTTGCCATATTATTCGATTTAAGTGGTATACAGAAGAGCTGGAGAATATGAGGAAACAAGTCATGTTATGCTACATAATATCAAAGAATGGTAGTAGGGGATATGTACAGTAGATTTATATAAGAATGTAAAGTAACGATATAACCAAGCAGTACTTAAAGCAAAGTTGGAAGCCAATGAGATTTTATAGCTGGAGCAGTCAATAGGCACAAAGCAGAATGGCAAGTAATTAATAAGGGGAGTAAGAGAATTAGGAGAAAACAAAAAACCGAAATATCCTTTGATGAATTTAATCACTATTTTATTCAGTCAGTAGATGATGTTTATGAAAACATAGGTGACTCCTCAATTGATTTTATGCACTTGATTGCCCAACCCATACAGTTCCAAAATTTGATTTTAGGTGGAAGGCTGTATCTATGTTGTTGTTTGAGTCTTCAGTCTTTTGACTGGTTTGATGCAGCCCTCCATGCCTCCCTGTCCTGAGCTAATCGTTTCATCTCTACATAGCTACCACACCCTACATCCGAGGCAATCTGTTTAACATATTCTAACCTTGGCCTACCCCTACAGTTCTTGTCCTCGACATTTCCCTCCATAACTAAGCTTGCTATTCCTGGGTGTCTTAGTATGTGTCCTACCAACCTATCTCTTCTCTTCATTAGCAGTCGCCAGAAACATCTCTCATCTCCCACTAGTCTTAATACCTCTTTGTTTGTAACCTTATCTACCCATCTGATCTTCATCATTCTCCTGTAAGACCACATTTCAAATGCTTCAATTCTCCTCTTTTCTGCTGCACCAATAGTCCAAGTTTCACATCCATAGAGCGCCACGCTCCAGACAAAGGCTTTCAAAAATGACTTCCTAATACCTAAATCTATATTCGATGTCAGCAGATTCCTTTTTTGTTGAAATGCTTTCTTTGCCTGAGCCAACCTACTTTTTATATCCTCTTTGCTTCGTCCATCACTGGTTATTCTTCTTGCTAAGTAACAGAAGTCTCCTACTTCCTTCAGATTTTCACCTGCCAATTTGATCTCAATAGAGGTTTCTGATTTATTTCGGCTGCATTCCAGTATTTTTGTTTTACATTTATTAATTTTCATCTATGTATCTATGTATGAAGTTAAAAAGGCCGGTGAACAAACTTAAAGCTTCATACAGCCATCAACGGCATATCAAATAACTTTATGAAATCAGTCAAGTTCTTATACCTCTTACTATGTGTATTAATGAGCCGGCCCCGTGGTGTTGGGGTAGCGCGCCTGCCTCTCACCCGGAGGCCCCGGGTTCGATCCCCGGCTCCGTCAGGGATTTTAAAACTGACGTGAGGGTTGGAACGGGGTGCACTCAGCCTCGTGAGGACAATTGAGTAGCTGTCTGACAGTGAGACAGCGCCCCGATCACGAATACCAAGATTAACGGCCGAGGGGACCCGACGTGCTGATCACGCGTCACCCCAATATCTGCAAGCCAAATGGCTGGGCAGCGGTCGCTTGGTCGGCCTTAGCCCGTCATGGGCTGGATAGTGCCAGGGGTTGACTTTGATGTGTATTAATGACAGTTTGGAAACAGGAGTGTTCCCAGAAACTGAAAAGTATTCAAGAGTTAATCCAGTATTTAAAAAAGGCAAACACAATGTACTGAGCAATTACCGGCAAGTTTCAATAATTGTCCCAGTATTTGGTAAAATTCATGAATATATTATGGTTGGGCAACTGGTACACTCTTTTGATACTAATAATCTCTTATATGAGGAACAGTTAGGATTTCGATTAGGTAAATCAATTTGAGCATTTGACTCACTGCTTGAACACATATTCTTTGCTTTTAAAAACAAGAAGCTTACTCAGATTACGTTATGCGATCTTAGCAATGCTTTTGATTGTGCCCCATCCAAATCTGAGTAAAAAATTACATTACTATGGAGTTTTTAGAATAGCATCTTGACATCCTGAGGTCATACATAGGTGCCCGTAAACAAGCAGTTGAAGTGGAAGGTGTACGGTCATCTAATCTTTATATTAAACATGGTGTCCCACAGGGCTGTTCTGGGACCATTTTTGTTTTTGACGCTAATAAATGATCTAGTTTATAAAGTGAACTCTACAGCAGTTCAGTCTTATATGGGAATGATACAACTTTCATAACCAACGCTAATACAGTAGCAAAGTTAGACAGCAAACAAAGGATACCCTATATTCAGCTATGGAATGGTTTACAGCAAACAAACTATTACTTAATTCCAACAAAACTCAAACATTGATATTTAGTTTAAGTACTCACCACATTAATTAAGAAAATGACCCTGTCGAGCTGTTAGGAATTAATTCGGTTGCACATATTTATTTTATTACAGGGAAATTGTCAAAGGTACTGTATTTATTTAGAGCCCTCATTCAGAAAGTTTCTGTTAAATGCATAGCCTACTTTGCATTTTTCAAAGCATCGTGCAATATGGAATTTTACTATGGGGAAATTGGAGTAGAATCTCAGAGGTTCTTGTAATCCAAAAGATAGCTCTACATCTTATATCTAAGTCTCCACCAGGTAAACCTTTGTTTATTGATAATTCTATTTTGACAGTAATTAATTTTTATGTTCGACCCTCACTATTATGTCTCAGAAAACTGTATCATAATGATGGTCATTATAACACTGTTTTTCATTACGATACAGTTTCTCCAGCCAATCAGAGCTCGTTCATTGACCAATTAGGTAACGATACCTTCGCGCATGCGCTCAAAATCGAACATGTCGGACAAAACACAACATCGAACTAGAATAAATTACCGACATGGAATACGCACCGTCCATATGTTCGCGTAAATAAACTGGCGAATATGAGACTAGAAATAGCACTGTACCTTAATATCACCAACCCTAATTTCTACACAGCGCATTGCCTTCAAACGACTCCGGTGACAATATTACTGAGGGACGGCAGATGTAAACATATGGCCTGCATAATATGGCATTGCAAGCACACAGAGCGCATGCGTCGGTCGTTCAGAGATCTTGAAAGACAGAGATATCACACCCAGCGCTCGCTCTCCGATCACAAAATTCAAGTGGCTGACTCTCAACAGATATTTATGAATATTTATGTTAAAACATATAATAAACTTATAATTATCGTCGAACATAAACAGTCGTATGTGTGCAGTTATAAAGTGCTTGTATGAAAAGAACTCTCTATTGGCCGATAACGGATTCTTAAAAATATTGAACTTGACTCTTTCTGTGAGCGAGTTGAGGAAGAATTAGTCGTAGTATGATGCAGAAAGAAAAAGACCGTCGCCCTATCTAGTTGGTAGCTTGGAAGTAGCACTCCGTTAATGCTTGGAATGACCGATAGATCGCGCGGTCGATATATATGGACGTCGATATTCTCACATTGATTGAATGATCCTACAATTATTGATTATGTTCGAGATATATCTATGTTTGGGAACCCTTAGTGACGATTCTCAAATGTTTGTTGAGGATCATTATTAAGTTGTAGAATCTTGAAGCGACCAGATGAATTGATATACTCGGAAGGTTTATTACGAATTTAGGCTAGCTTAAAGCTCGCCATGAACTGTTTTAGATCCAACCAACACTCGTTGAAAATGAAGAAAGGATCTCATGGAATTTAACATTTTAATATATTTTAAAAAATAATATTTTGGCCTCAGAAAAGGTAGGTTTATTTTGTAACGGGCAGATGAATATGGTTATGGAAATGAACTAAATGTGTTGATAGTTGTGTGATTATGTTCGAATGAAAGTGTTGTCTGTGTTTGTTATGATGTTGGTACTTGTATTGAAGAAAGAATACTATGTGGTTGGCCTCACATGTTAACCTGTATGGTTTGTAGTTATTTACTCATGATTTTGGCCTTGGCATTTAAGATGGATTTGTTACGTGTATTGGTGTGGACACCAAATGTGATCAGCTAGATGTTATGAAATTGGTCTTGCATCTTAACCTAACTTGGGTTTGTATGTATTTACTGGTGACGTTGACCTTACTTGTTGGTTAGTGGTTTGAATGCACAGTATGTATGATGTTGGTAAGTTATGGATCCCAGTACCTATGTTATGTAGTTGCCTCGCATGACCTTATGGTTGGTAATTTTATTTACCATGACTTTGGCATCACTTATTTAATGAGTGCCTGATCGTATGTATGTTTGGAGGTTATGTGTGTGTTACAATACTTTTGGTTCATGAAAATAATCATATTCGTCTCCCAAGTTTAATCATGTAATTTTATAGTCAAACGGTTAGGTATATATTTAAAGAAACTGATCCAGACGCTCTGTTCTGTGATAACAGTGATCAAGTTGTAATAGTCTACGTCCTAGAGTTTTCCTTACCGGTGTAACTTCATTAATTAAATTTCTTCCACTCGTAGACTAGTTAGTATGTCCTATATGGACCCTGCATAATGTGTCTTTTGGTGACATTATTATTATTTACTTATTTTTTGGTTCTTCGTTCCCATACTTCCTTCGAACTGTTGTTCCTAAATTATTTACTTCTTATCGATTGAAGATTATCTTCGTTAAGTTGGTGGATATTTTATTAAACCATTGTCTTGTATGACTGACCCGGTTGTCAGTGTTCTCATTTAATTAACTTGTCTATATCTTCATCTTCACTGATTCTGAGCTTCTGCACTTAATTTTTGGATGTTTACATTATATTTTTTAATGATATTTTTTAACAATATGTTTTATTGTTTTCATGTTGTACTTATGCATGTCTTAAGAATATATTGTTATCCCTGAAATTACTACTCAGTGTTCTTTCTTAACAGTAAACGTTAGTGTACTTTAGTCTCTCATTTAATCTGGGTTATGGAAGATAGTAGTTCAGCACAATTTCCTCCCCAAGTATCTTGTCTTATGTTAGGTTATATTGAGTCTCCCTTGTGTTGGCGTAGGTTTCAAATGGGTATCATGAGCGTGGTTGCTCAATATGTATAACACAATTAATTAAATTTGAGACTATGCACTGGTGTTGAAGGTTGAGCAGAACTATGAGTGGTAATTTCAGGCTTGTTTAATTTGAACTGTTCATTAATCTCTTGTTATGTATTTTTGTTTCATGGATTATTGGAGAGTGAATGGAAACCAGGAATCTTGTTGGAATTTCCAGTTTGAATGAAGAAGATGTTGAATTTGAAGTTAATTTCTCTTGAAATCTGCTCCTGTAATTGTTCCTGTTGGAATTCTTTCTATGGACATATGGTAAGCTTCTTATTGTACCTACTTTGGTTGATTTGTTAGACTCGTGTGATTCTATTGATGATGTGTGTTGCACTGGTATCATTCCATGCTGAATTTATTTCCTTTCGTGATGTACTGGTCGTGTGTTTTAATAAATATTCTCTGATGGCAAAAGCTGTGATAGTGATAAAACCAATTGTGTGGTTGAGTGAAGTTGTTCCTTCGGTCAGTGAACCTTGTGAAGTGTTTAATATTGTTAATGTGGAAAGTGCTGTCTTATAATCTTGAGGTTTGTCATCATCTGTCCAGCATGAGATTAATTTTATTGATGATTCAGTGTTATTGTCTTCTTCTATCTAGCCACAATGATAAATATTTTAAAAATGCAACGATATCAGGTAGTAGCAATGAGGTTAGACCTAGTACAGGTGATATGAGTACTAATTCGAGTGTTTCAAATGTTTCTTTAGTGAAAATCTTGATTATTTAAAAGTGTCGATGCTTATCTTTAAAAGTTTGGTACTGCGAACCACCTGGTAGTTGTTAATTTGAGTGATCCTAAGTCTGTTATGTTATTGAAAGCTTATTTGGTCAACATCATGGTAATCAGGGCATTATTTTGACCGTTAATTCTTATGTTGATGTCTCACTGCCTATGAATATGCCTCCTCGTATAAGGTTGATTCTGAATTAAGTGTGGTAGCATACCACATCCGTCAAATCCTTACATTATGAAAATTTATATTTCGTTTTGGAAGTGATCATCGTTAAGTTATTTTTTTGAAACTAATTTTGACCTGGTAGATAATGCAGGAGTTTTTAATCCTTCTGATACGAAATATTTCAACTGGTTTTTCACTAGATTGATGGAATGTTAAAGTGAAGCTTAATTCTGCAATGAAAACCTCTTGCTTCTGTAAATTGCTTCCTTAATGAAGTGTTAAAATCTTTTATTTCTGCTAGTGCGTTGAATTCCTTGAAAGAATTATTGTTTTTCCTGAGTACAAAGATTAGGTGTGTCTTTAAATAAATATTTTTCTAATTTTGAAGCTTATGCGAGGGTATTCTGCATGCAATGTAGTGAGGAACTAATCGTGTCATCTATTCTGGATGACATAGATCCTGAATGTAGATCTTATATGACCATGTGTGTTCGACTTAGGAATCTTCTTGAACTATACAGTGTTATTATGGCTGCAAATGTAGTCAGGCTTTCTGATACATTAACGATGACTGATATTCCAACACTTAATTAAGATTTTAATCATCTTCAAATTAAATAATTTCAAAGAAAGCCTATTAGCTTAAGTGTTTTCAGGGCAGGAACGCTAATAGTTCAGTTAATCGCAGAGTAAACACAAGGTAAGTGATGTGACTTGTGTCGACCTTGTTCAAAAGTGATGTTGTATTTCTCTTTCAGGATGTGTATTTTGGGTGAAGTGTATTTATAGATTAGTTTATTGTCCATCTTGTTGGTTAACTCAGCATAGGGAGTGTCATTTCGTAATTATGTTTTCTGGTTAGTATTGGGGTTATGTTCTCTATTGGTGTGTAGTTGTTTTTCTTCGTAAACATTATATTTTTAGGGAAGTGTTTGGAAACGAGTTTATTTGGGATAGTGTTTCTACCTTGAATTTACCCTCTGTCGCAGTATGGGATGCTAGGAGACCAGTAAGTTCTTGGTAATTATTTGTTTTCATCATCATCATCAAATTCCAGCTCCAGTCGCCCGGGTGCTGTTAACGATCCCTCGCCACCTTTTCCTGTCCATGAATAGTTGGTCTTCATGGGTCCTTCTCCAGTCTAGCCCTTTGTCTTCAAGATCATCCTTGATTTGGTCCAACCATTTCTTCTTTGGTCTTCCTACTGGTCTTTTTCCTGGGATAATCTTGTTGAAATAAGCTTTTGGTGTCCTCTCATCTCCCATTCTTTGAAGAAGCCCATACCATCCTAATCGTTGCTTCTGCAAATATTTTGTAGCACTGATATCTATGCCAGCCTCTGTCCTGTTTGTTTAGTTCCTTACTTTGTCTCTCCTTGTCCTTTGAAGCATTGTTCTTATAAACTTCATTTCGGATGCCTGAATCCTACTTTCTTCTCTTCTGGACAGGGTGCATGTTTCTACTCCGTAAGTTAGAATTGGGATGTAGTATGTCTTAAACAGTACATGTTTACACTTCCTGGGCACTTTATTATCCCACAGTAGTGTTCTAACTTGTGCATAGAAGGAGGCTGCATTACTAGTTCTATTTGTTACTTCACTGTTGTTGTTGTTATCCTTACACACTGTGCTACCAAGATATTTAAATTGATCAACAATTTGTAGAGGCTGATTATTCAGGTAAATGGTTGCATTAGACAGTCCTGTTGTCATCACTACTGTCTTACTTTGGCTTATTTTCAACCCATACTCCTTGAACAGCTTGTCCCATGAATCCAGTTTTTCTTGTACCTCTCTGGCACTTTCTCCCCAAATCATGACGTCATCTGCAAAGACAAGGGCATTTGTTTCATTACCCTGTTCTTCTTTTATCCTCTTCAGGATTATGTCCATCACTGTGATGAATAGTAATGGAGACAGTGAACTTCCTTGTTGGACTCCTTGTTTTGTTGTGAACCATCTGCTTTCCCAATTACCTATTCTTACACATGCCCTTGTGTTCTCATACAGCATTTTGATCTTGTTTATCAAGCCTTTTGGGACATTGTGCCTTTCTAAACATTCCCAAATTTTTGATCTTGCAATGCTATCATAAGCTTTTTCTATATCTAGAAATACCATTACTAATTCTTTCCCTTTTTCAAGATGTTTCTCAATAAGCATTCTTGCAGCAAAGATCAAGTCAATAGTACTCCTTCCTGGTCTAAAGCCATGTTGTTCTTCTTCTAAAGCCTTTTCTAAGTGTCTGCGTAGTCTTTTTGCAATTATTTTTTCCAAGATCTTTAGACCATGGGATAACAAAGTAATTCCACGATAGTTCTCACACTTTTTCCGGTTTCCTTTTTTAAACAATGGCACTATTACACCTTTAGACCAGTCATCAGGGATCTTATTGTCCTTCCATATAGCATGTAATACTCTGTACAACCAATGTATCCCATTAATTCTTGCTGCTTTTATCATGTCTGAACTTCCTTCATCAGCTCCAGTGGATTTCCCTTTGATCATCGCTTTTAAAGCTTCTTCCACTTCAGACCAGGTTGGGGGTGGTTCTTGGTGGTTTTCATCATTGGCCCCTAAATTGATGTTCGTGTCCCCACTGTCATTAATAGAGGCATCATTTAACAGTTGGTCAAAATACTGTCCCATTAATTTCCTGATTTCATTTATGCTTCTTATCACTTCTCCATTATTTCCTTCCAAAGCTGTAACTGATTCCTGATGTCTTTTATTGTTTTTCACAGTTTTATATAATAATTTCTTATTACCTTGTGTATCTTCCTCCAGTTTCTTTGCAAAGTCATCCCAAATCTTATCCTTCTCTTCATTAATTATGCTTTTAACTCTTAATTTGTGCTCTCGATATTCTTGAGCAAGTGATCTGATTTTATCCTCATTTCTGTCATTCTTTTGTCTCTCCACTTCTAATTTTTTCTTTACTTTGTTCCTTAATTGAATTATTGTCTTGACTTCCTTATTCCACCAGGCAGTCTCTTTATGTCGAACTTTACTACTTGTTTCGCCACATAATTCTCTAGCTTCTTCAACTAGGACATTTCGAAAATTTTGCCACTCTTCCTCTACACTTTTGGTATCAGTTTTTGGAACTTTTCCTAAAATTCTTCTCTGAAATTCCTCACGTTTATCAGATTTCTCCAGCTCCCAGACCTTGATCTTTTGTTTCTTTTCCATCTTATAATTAATCAGTTTAACACCAGTTATACTAACTAGAACAAGCCTATGGTCACTGTCGAGACTTTCACTGGGAACGACTTTGACATCCACAACTTGTTTTCCTGCTTCACCCGCTGTTATTACAAGGTCTATCATTGATCTATGTCTTCCATCCCAGCTGTATCTAGTTACTTTATGGCTTTCTCTCTTCTTAAACCAGGTATTTTGAATTTGAAGATTATTTCGACTGCACATATCAAGCAGGTCTTCCCCTTCTAGATTTCTGTTTCCATAACCAAATGGGCCAATCACTCTTTCTACACCCTCCCTTTTGCATCCCACCTGAGCATTTAAGTCACCTATTATCATAATGTTCTCCTTATCCAATTGGTTCTCAAGCTGTTCCAAGAACTTCTGTTTCTCTTCATCCTTGCACCCCGTTTGTGGGGCATAAACCTGCACTAGGGTTGGTATTTTTTCGTTTGATGGTACCTCTAATCTAATGATTCTGTCGCTAATATATTTAATATCTGCAACAGCATCTACCTTCTTACTGAGAATAAAGCCCTCTCCATTATGTGACCCTTTCCATTTACTACACCAGTAAAGGGTATATCCTCCTCTTAAAATTTTCTTCCCTTTCCTTTTCCATTTGGTTTCGCTCAGACCTAATACATCCAGTTGCCTTCTTTCCATCAGATCTACAAGTTCTTCACATTTTCCAGTTAATGTCATTACATTCAGTGTTCCTATTCTCATTTTGGGTTTATCTTTCTTTATTCTGTTTTTTCCCACAGCCTTACATTGCATAACATCAGGCTGGATGCCATCATTCCTGTCAACTGTAAGGCGTGTGAGCTGTCCATTTTGGGTATTCTTCTTTTCGAGGCTCGTTTTAACATTGAAAGCGCATAACTATTTACTCCTTTATTGACTTGCTAGGCCTAACATATTGGAGGATTTTCTGTCAGGGTTGTCTCCCTTAGCCTTTGGTATTCCACTACCAAACCTACAAGGCAGCAGGTTGTACTCATATTTAACCCCTGAGTACTGGGTTGCCTCTTCCGCCATCTTCACTGTACCAAAGTGCATCTTCTCCACTGCAGATGCCGTTGAGGTCTTCGCACGTAACCCTGTGCACGGGGCCTATGTTATACCCCATAGGACTGGGTCCTCACCAGAACTTAGCCGTTACTGTAGTTCCATGGTATATTACAGTACCATTGCCTACCCTCACGACGTGGACGTGCCTGGCAAGAATTATCCATGTAGCCAATTTTAATTGACTCATGGACCGGGTTAAGGAGCTGTCTAAATCCAGCCTCCAAGGCTGGGGTTTAATTGTGAAGTGATGTCATGAAGATTGTGAAGAGTATTGTGTTTGTGAGTTAGGTCGTTGTGCCTAAGCTGTTGTGTCAATTTAGTACCTCAGAATGGCCTCTGTGTTATGCCTAATTATTTCTTTGGGAATAGAGCAACGTGCAATTTGTGTTACGGTATTTGTGTTTTGTCGAAAGGCTGTGCCATTGCGATTCGGTTCCTAGATGTTATTTTGGCGGGTGGTTAATTATTTCTTGGTAAATTGGGGTTGTCAGTAGGAAAGTTTGGTGTTATTGTTCTCTCGGTTTATGTAGATTTCTTCTTTTGTTTTCCTATCTGGCAGATGCGTTATTGTCACTTCCTAGCGCTGTGCTTTGTCTTTTGAATCGATATTTTCCTTGTCAAGTGGTTAGTATGGTACCATAAGTAGCGAACCTATGTCATTTCAGGTTAGGAATGAGTTGTTCCAAATATTTCTTACTGGAATCTGGTCATTGTGTAAATGGAAACCTCATAACAAGATTCCGAGGATCATGCTAGATTTTGTTGGCTCCAATAATATCACTTGTTAGGGACACTAAAGTGAAATGTTATTTTGAAAAAACGTACCTCTTGTAAAGGAAGGAAGTGACCTGAGAAAGATTTGTAAACTTTTGCTGTTTAAATTTTGGTACAAGCGAAGAATCATAGAAGATTAGGGTTGTGTATTGTAATGTTAGGGTTGTCATTTGTAATTTTCTGTTGGCCATAATTGTTAATTTATTTTAAAAATGTTATGTACGAGAGGTTAGGCGTGACATTTAATGACCATGTCATTAGTTATTGAAGTTACCAAGGACATGTACTGTCGCAGTGATATATGGTTACAGATTATATGGAGAAGAATTAATCAGCTGGAGAATGAGCGGTGACTATTACTAGAAATCCAGGGCACGGATAAGGTGATAGGAGCCACTCCCTCTGGAATCCCAAACTCGTCGACAAGATTCAAGAAAGAAAACTTGACCTTGTATTTTATTACTTGATGTACTGGATGCAAAGATACTGTAATTATGTAATACTACAAGTAAGAGTGCTCATGTGTACGCATGGGGGATTTAGTGAATGTGACATTTGGAATATGATTGGTGAAAGAACTTTTGTAAAGCTTCACTAATATTTGAAAATTATCTACTATTCTTCAAAACCCTCTCTATGGACATTTTAGTGTTCAATTGTTTCTCTATTGACCACAATAGGGGGGTGGAGAGATGTGCCGTTATAAAGTGCTTGTATGAAAAGAACTCTCTATTGGCCGATAACGGATTCTTAAAAATATTGAACTTGACTCTTTCTGTGAGCGAGTTGAGGAAGAATTAGTCGTAGTATGATGCAGAAAGAAAAAGACCGTCGCCCTATCTAGTTGGTAGCTAGGAACTAGCACTCCGTTAATGCTTGGAATGACCGTTAGATCGCGCGGTGGTTATTCTCACATTGATTGAATGATCCTACAATTATTGATTATGTTCGAGATATATCTATGTTTGGGAACCCTTAGTGACGATTCTCAAATGTTTGTTGAGGATCATTATTAAGTTGTAGAATCTTGAAGCGACCAGATGAATTGATATACTCGGAAGGTTTATTACGAATTTAGGCTAGCTTAAAGCTCGCCATGAACTGTTTTAGATCCAACCAACACTCGTTGAAAATGAAGAAAGGATCTCATGGAATTTAACATTTTAATATATTTTAAAAAATAATATTTTGGCCTCAGAAAAGGTAGGTTTATTTTGTAACGGGCAGATGAATATGGTTATGGAAATGAACTAAATGTGTTGATAGTTGTGTGATTATGTTCGAATGAAAGTGTTGTCTGTGTTTGTTATGATGTTGGTACTTGTATTGAAGAAAGAATACTATGTGGTTGGCCTCACATGTTAACCTGTATGGTTTGTAGTTATTTACTCATGATTTTGGCCTTGGCATTTAAGATGGATTTGTTACGTGTATTGGTGTGGACACCAAATGTGATCAGCTAGATGTTATGAAATTGGTCTTGCATCTTAACCTAACTTGGGTTTGTATGTATTTACTGGTGACGTTGACCTTACTTGTTGGTTAGTGGTTTGAATGCACAGTATGTATGATGTTGGTAAGTTATGGATCCCAGTACCTATGTTATGTAGTTGCCTCGCATGACCTTATGGTTGGTAATTTTATTTACCATGACTTTGGCATCACTTATTTAATGAGTGCCTGATCGTATGTATGTTTGGAGGTTATGTGTGTGTTACAATACTTTTGGTTCATGAAAATAATCATATTCGTCTCCCAAGTTTAATCATGTAATTTTATAGTCAAACGGTTAGGTATATATTTAAAGAAACTGATCCAGACGCTCTGTTCTGTGATAACAGTGATCAAGTTGTAATAGTCTACGTCCTAGAGTTTTCCTTACCGGTGTAACTTCATTAATTAAATTTCTTCCACTCGTAGACTAGTTAGTATGTCCTATATGGACCCTGCATAATGTGTCTTTTGGTGACATTATTATTATTTACTTATTTTTTGGTTCTTCGTTCCCATACTTCCTTCGAACTGTTGTTCCTAAATTATTTACTTCTTATCGATTGAAGATTATCTTCGTTAAGTTGGTGGATATTTTATTAAACCATTGTCTTGTATGACTGATCCGGTTGTCAGTGTTCTCATTTAATTAACTTGTCTATATCTTCATCTTCACTGATTCTTAGCTTCTGCACTTAATTTTTGGATGTTTACATTTTATTTTTAATGATATTTTTTAACAATATGTTTTATTGTTTTCATGTTGTACTTATGCATGTCTAAGAATATATTGTTATCCCTGAAATTACTACTCAGTGTTCTTTCTTAACAGTAAACGTTAGTGTACTTTAGTCTCTCATTTAATCTGGGTTTTGGAAGATAGTAGTTCAGCACGATTTCCTCCCCAAGTATCTTGTCTTATGTTAGGTTATATTGAGTCTCCCTTGTGTTGGCGTAGGTGTCAGTATGCAACTCGCATATAATGGTAATTAAGACACTCGTATGAAAATTATAAAACTCGCATACGCTCGTTTTATAAAAATACTCTTGTCTTAATTATAGCCATTATAGGCTCGTTGCATAATGTACTATTACATTTTCAATGCATTATGTCAAGTTAAAATCACAGATGTAAAATACCAAAATGACTTCCATAATCACAACATTAGGAGTAGAAATCAGGTGGATGGACCCTATTGTAGGTTGCAGAAAACAAAGGCAGGTCATTCAATTTTTCCGTTGAAGCTCTTCAACAGATTGCAACCTAGTGTACAGGTTCTTCCCAATAATATATTTAGGACAAAATTGAAGCAATGGCTCTTACAACATCCTTTTTATTCAACTAAGGAGTTCTTTGAAATTTAAGATTTCCGGAAATATTATGTACTAAAACTGTAATATGGTATGTAATTATTTGTTTACAACATATTTGTGACAATGTCTATTGAATACTCTACGCTTAATGACAGAATAATGATTGATTGATTGTACTCCAGGCAAATGCTGGGATGCTACCTAATTTAAGGCCACTGCTGTCTCCTTCCATGATCCACATTGCAATTACTAGAACAGTAATACTACCATCACAATAACACAGATTATCAGACAAATTACACACACCCATACACCGGGCTACTGGGCATGTTCACAATGTCGCAAAGCCCCTAAATCTATCAACAGGATATTATTTATCCTTCTAGGGCACAGTATTCAGCCACAGAATGGACTGAGTCAAATACTGAACAGGGTATTGTTTTAGATCCCTTAGTTGGGGGTAGTTAGATCTAAAACGGATGTGTTATTGTGCTGATTTGGAGAGTGATTTCTAGAGGTGGGCAGCTTCCCGTAGCTGGTAAGCTGACCAGTGTAGAGTGTTGTTTAGTGTTAGGATGCTAGGGGATGCTCCTATAAAGACGTAAGTGTAACTCGGGGGATGAACCTCTGTGTACAGGTTAATGTACTAGCCTCTCAGCTGGTTGGAGAGAGTTATATAACCGACGTGCTTGCGTCAGCGGTGTTGGCGACTCACTGCTCATGCAGTACAATGAAGCTTGAGCCAGCAACTATTTGGCTACTATTGTCACGGTCACTCGTGACGGGATTCAGGAAGGGCGTTAGGACGTGAATAGGCGTGTAAATAGTAAGACAAGTGTAGTGTACTGACCAAGTATTTATTGGTCAGTGAATATGGAATTGTGAGTCCCTTTTAGGGGAATGTAATAAAATGTTATAAGTCTAAGTGTACAAGTTTGTGGAGTAGGTTACAAAATATAGGATCTCTGAACACTTCACTGATACTCACCTGGTGATAGCAGCCTGCAGTATAGCCTTCGGCGACACACGGTATGACAGATAATGGAGAGAGAGTCTGTCCTCCTTAAGGCCTTCCTCTTATAGGCTTTGGTGTTGTACTGTCAGCATTCCATTGGCATAGCTGCCCCAGTTAGTTATAGTGTAGCTGTTTATGGTGTGATGCAAGTGTTTGGCAAGCCTTCCAGGCTGGTTAGCTGCCCTTGCTGTGTAAAAGATGTTGTTCTGGACTTATGAGATTTGCCAGTTAGGGGTGGTTTTAATAGATGATGGAGGGTGGCTTCCAGGGGGTGCAGCCCCCTGGGGGCCTGTACAAGCCTCTTCCTCTGTTTAGTTCGCGTCCCCGCGAACGGGAACGGAACGTGGAGTTGGGGTGTCGATGTAGTAAGTCGTAGTGGAATCTTCCTTGTATCTGATCTTCGTTTTGGCAAAATTGCCTTCCGGACCGGAGCTAAGGGATGTGTAATGGTATAACTTTGTCCCCGCAGTGTATTGGAGTCTAACCTGGCCGTCTTCTGGACTGTGGCCACGGTGAACTCCTTCCCATGTGTGGCAGTACGTGGCGAGAGGGACATCCTCGCAGATTGCTGCGTTAGCGTATCTACGCTTATGTTCTCTCTCGGCTGGGCTTGTGGCCCTGCCATGAACTGAAAAATGGCCTTATTGTCCTGGGTTTCTCGGTAATCATCCTAAATTTTGAACGTGTTTTCGTGTGGCTGGGATAGTGTGCTACCAACTGTGTGTGGTTATGTATGTGTGCCGAGTGTGGATCTCGGTATGAGTCCACGTCTGCACTTGCACTCGTGGTCCTGGCGTCGAATTAGCCATTGCGTGCGTAGTCAGGCCCGTGTGCCTAGTGGACCTATATGCCCTATCGTCGTATTGTAGCGTGGACGTCCAAATGTCATGTCCGTGTCTCTCACGCCCGCCCCTTCGTTCGTTTCGCCGACGATCGCGGGTTTCATCCCTTATCGGAGCATGTGCTCCTGCTGTCGGCCCAGTTGGGTCTCTATGGTCCCGGTAGTATATCCGTCTGTAGGCCCTTGCCCGCTCTTCCCCTCTGTGTTTTCCTTTGTCCCCCCTGGTAGTTTGTTCTACTGTCCTTTTCGGTAACTTCGGGGTGGGTAGTCCCGTTCCTCCCTGTATTGGTGTTGGGGGGACATGTCCCCGGCTTCGCCTGTTCTCTGTCTTGTTAGGCTTCCGGGCCGGTTCCGGGAATTGGTGGTGTGTGTGTGCCCCCGCAATGTGTTGGAGGGTGGTCTGCCCGATTTCTGGCCTGTGGCCATGGTAGACTCCCGCCCTTGTGTTGCGGTACGTGCTGAGAGGAACGTTTTCGCAAATTGCTGCGTTAATGCGTCTATAGAGATGTCGTTTGTGTGCTTCTTGAGTTTTTCATCTGCCAGCTCAAAATGAATGTCCCTCAGCATGGCCTTTCGTGCGGGCGCATTCATGTTTATGTATGTGTTAAAAAAATAAAAGTGGTTTTGGTTGGGGGTTGTTTTGGGAAAGCAAAACTAGTGGAAAGCAAAAATGATGCTTTCTGTCTGAGATTTTTTTTTTTTCCAGTCTGGCTTGGCTGTATGCGGTACGGGCCGTTTTGACCACGAGAACTCGTTGTATGAGCCCTTTGTCTACTGTGCGTGGTACCCGGCCTCCACCAATCTGTTTCAGATCGCTTAGTTGGGGATAGTTAGATCTAAAACGGATGTGTTATTGTGCTGATTTGGAGAGTGATTTCTAGAGGTGGGCAGCTTCCCGTAGCTGGGTAAGCTGACCAGTGTAGAGTGTTGTTTAGTGTTAGGATGCTAGGGGATGCTCCTATAAAGACGTAAGTGTAACTCGGGGGATGAACCTCTGTGTACAGGTTAATGTACTAGCCTCTCAGCTGGTTGGAGAGAGTTATATAACCGACGTGCTTGCGTCAGCGGTGTTGGCGACTCACTGCTCATGCAGTACAATAAGACAAGTGTAGTGTACTGACCAAGTATTTATTGGTCAGTGAATATGGAATTGTGAGTCCCTTTTAGGGGAATGTAATGAAATGTTATAAGTCTAAGTGTACAAGTTTGTGGAGTAGGTTACAAAATATAGGATCTCTGAACACTTCACTGATACTCACCTGGTGATAGCAGCCTGCAGTATAGCCTTCGGCGACACACGGTATGACAGATAATGGAGAGAGAGTCTGTCCTCCTTAAGGCCTTCCTCTTATAGGCTTTGGTGTTGTACTGTCAGCATTCCATTGGCATAGCTGCCCCAGTTAGTTATAGTGTAGCTGTTAATGGTGTGATGCAAGTGTTTGGCAAGCCTTCCAGGCTGGTTAGCTGCCCTTGCTGTGTAAAAGATGTTGTTCTGGACTTATGAGATTTGCCAGTTAGGGGTGGTTTTAATAGATGATGGTGGCTTCCAGGGGGTGCAGCCCCCTGGGGGCCTGTACAGTATAGTATTGGTGCTGGACTCCAAGTAGAACCACAAAGCTTCAGGCCAATGTTAATCCATGTCTTGAGGTTGGCAGCAGCTTTTCTTCAATGATCTTTGAAAGATAGAGTTTCACATAGTGCAAACCGCACATATATGAAAAATATGCATAAATATACAGTATGTAAAATGTTTTTGTACTACTACTATACTCGGTGGATCAGTGGCAGTTCGATTCCCGGGCGATAAAGTCGGATTTTGAAGGTGGCAAAAATCCAGTGCTCTCCTAGTAGATCGCCTAAAGGCTCAAATGATCTACACCAAGTATCTTCGGCCATACGACGATGATAATAAACACTTATAAATATTATTCCCCATTTTATGATATTTTGGAGAAGAGGTGAGGTATGTTTCTATGTGGCAGTGGTTTTCAAGACTGGATGCCCTCCCTGACACCATCCTCATCACAGGGATTCATGGAAAACGACAATAGGTTACGGGCTGGAAGAAAGCGACCTAGGCCTATCAAAGAGTATCATCCCCGAAAACAATTTCAAGGAGATTGACAGTGGAATTTGAACTCTTCAGCCTTGCACGTTAAGGCAAACATATACGTTTAAAACAGATTTTTTGGCTCAATTATTCAATTTTTAGTTTTTGCCATAAAATGTTACCCTGAACTCTCTTCTTTCAGAAAATGTATGGTTTCCATGGGTACGATGACTAGAAATGCATTTAAAGTGGGTTTGGTTGGTTGGTTCTTATGTTTAGGGGCTGCGACAAAACGATCATGTAGCCCCGTGTACTTTGGGTGTGTGTACAATCTGTCTGATAACCGGTGTTAATTGTGATGACTGTATTAGTGTGTGTTATCTGTTTTTTTTAAATCTAAGTACAAACTGCAACTTAGAAATTTTCAAATAGTTCATACTTTTGCCACCAAGCGCCACCGTCAATGACTACTAGGCCAAGTTCAGAACTTAGCTACTAGACGCCACCGCAATCGGCTCTTGGCAACGAACGTAGAAACCTAAGAGCGTTGTTTACATTCTTAACCTATCCAATTTAGATTCACACAGGTGTAATTAGTGGAAGGTTCTTTAACATGCCATAAATCTATGACATGGGACCGCCGACTTTACTTCCCCTCCGAAGGAAGGCATACTGAGGGATTTTTAACGCTCTTAAAAATCCGACGGCTTCGGCCGGGTTTGAACCGACTACGCCACCGAAACCGCCATTTTCTTACATGGGTGTGGCAGGAGGAGAGAAGTACAAAACTCTATTTCAGTTCATGTGACAGATGGCTTGTTTATAGTATCAATCTTCACTCATAGATTGCTCTGCAATTATAGTAATACTAGGCCTAGACCTATGTCAGGTTAAAAAAAATCCTCTCGGCACGCCGGAAGGCGGAGGTAGATTTCACCGGTCAAACTATGGGATAGGCTATAATAGGCAAAATATGCAGGTTTTCGTAGGAGGATCAGACCTCATTTATTGCGAGAAAGTATTTTACAATTGGAGGTTAGTTAACATTTTTTCGTCTTTCTATGCATACTTTTAAAATTTTACTGTCTTATGGGGACGGTAACCTTCTTGTCATTTGGGGTTAATTTTTATACTTGTGATCACACTGTCCTTATGCAAGGTTTGGAACTAATGTGTAACTATCTAACAGTCTGTTACTTCTTCACGCAAAATTTTATCTCCCGCAGAGATGTTGGTTGGTTCCTCAGTTTAGGGGCTGCGACAAGGTGGTCATGTAACCCCGTGTACATTGGGTGTGTGAGGAATCTGTCTGATAAACGGTGTTATGTGATGACTGTATGAGTCTGTAATTCAGGTATGGTCTGCAGACGGTCAATTTTAAGTAGTAGTACCTAATTTTGTACCAACTACTAACGTCAACGACACCTAGCTGTGAACTTGGCTGCTAGATGCCACCGCAACCAGCAACTTGCAACGAACGTTGTAACTTCCCCTCCGAAGGAAAGCATGCTGACGGATTTTTAGCACTCTTAGAAAATCCGGCGGCTTTGGCCGGCTTTGAACCAGCACCTTGGGCATAGAAGTTCAGCATGCTACCAGTTAGCCGCTTCCCTCATAGTCAGATGGAACAAGAAGTTCCGTGACGAACTAAAGAGCCTACTTTTCTTAAAATTAAGATTCATGCCATAGATTAATCTACAGTATATGAACCTATCTAGAATAATGACGAAATTAAGTGGGTGATATCGAAATGTCTTAATTAGTTCGAAATAAGGTATACTAGGCATAATGTAGCCTAATAGATCAATACAGTTGGCAGCTCTGGTGACTGAATATATTCTTACTTCCATATCCTAAGGTACAGAATACAAAATGTGGTTGAAGTCCAAAGGACGTTACATGGATTTAGACATTGGATCTATTAGTACACGTAAAAGCATGTTGGCAACAATGTCATGCGAGTGCTGGTCAGAAATAATCTGAAATATTGTATATTTTTGTGCCAATTTTGGATGAAATCCACTTGTTGGTATAGACGTTACATGTATTTAAAAATTGGTCCTATCAGCAGGCTTAGAATCATGTTGGTAGAACTGACATATATAAGTTACTCCAAATTAATGTAAAATGTCGGGTAATTTACGTGTGCATAGTTTAAAGCTGTCGGCTTGCATACTTTCTGATATATTTGGATACAAAATAGAGAGCAATTATTAACAGTTGGCAGCCCTGGTGGCTCTTAAGAATACACTCAGTCATATATGTTTATGTACACATATTACATACAAAGTTTGGTTGAAATCCAATTGATAGTGTAGAAGTTATTAGCATTTAAAAATTGGACTTATCAGAAGGCTTAAAATTATTTTGGCAACGCTGTCATGTATGGCCACCTGGAAATTAAACTGAAATAGTATTATCTACATGTGTACCAATTATAGAATAGCTCCCATGTATACCTTCCAAGATATCCAACATGGAGCTCAAATTTCTAGTGCGTTTTTTTTAGCTGTTGGTAGCACTGGCATCTTTTTCAAATATGGGCCTGAGATATTCCGGTATACATCTTTACTCATACTAAATTTGGTTTCGATTGCTGCAGCCGTTTAGGAGTTGATAGTGGGGGGGGGGGGGGGGGGACAAACACACACACAGCCAGACAGACAGAAGGACAGACACATTTTCCCGGATATATCTTATGTCTACTTTTTCCTCATTTTTGAAAAGTGTGAAAAGTTGGCTAAAAATGAATGTGATCTTGTCAATGGCGTTGTCTTGGCAACCTCTGATAGATCATCCCTTATCAATTTAAAAGCGTTGTTATGGTAACCTCTGATGGCACTTGGCATTTTTTAAAATTCCGAAAATATTTTTCTCATCCCTTGGCGTAATGGTGGGTCATATCAAAAATTCTTTCAGACAAAAGTTTTAGGTAATTATTAGGGGAATATTTTCCATTTTGTACGGTTTTGATATTGTGCCCATTAAGAGAGATATGATAAATGTTTCCCGAAAAACCCACTTTTTACCACCCCATTGGTCAATGGTTGGTGCTATCAAAAAACTTATTTGACATAAATTGTTGGCACTTATCCGACACATATTATGAACTTTGAATGGATTCGATATTTCACGTATGAAGTGAGTTATAGCGAAATTTCACTTTTTCGAAAAAAGACCCCCATTTTCACCCCCTTTGACCGATTTCGCCCATTAACGAACTCGACCGAGATTTTATAGGGATACATATTATGTAAAAAATTCAAAGTGATTGGTGCAAAATTACGGCAGTTATCGTGTCCACAAGAAACTGATATATATATATATATATATATATAGATAGATACATATATACATAAACTTTTGAACTGACGGTGGTTTTGGGGTCTGGGGGATGTGAAACGCGAAGATATGTCGAAATTTTCCGGAAGTCGAAACATGGTACCCATTGCAATAGTTAGCTTTCTAATGAAATCTACCTAAAATGTAGAAGTGATATTCCAAACAACAATACCTCTTTATAAGTTCACCCTTCCTTCCATGAACTTTCGCATTTCTTCTTCTGAGTTCCGCCTTCAACTGAAATAAATTCCAGTTCCCATACTCCTTCTTTTCATTCATTTGGATGCCTGACAGAACAGCTGATTGCATTAGAAAGAATGAAGGATGCCCGCCAATTCGTATGCGCCTGGACCCATCCTATGCCTGCTGCGCTCTTGTGGTGATAACACGAAGCTCGTCTAGAACACGCCCATTCTGCACCAGAACATTGGTAGGGGCGACGTGATGCAGCCCGCATTACATGGCAACAATATACTTCGGTATTATTGAAGCCGTCTGGAGCGCTTGTTCTTCCGACTTACTGAACATAAATCAATCTTTAAGGTTACCTAAGAGGGGTAGCCTAATGCTACATAGCCTAAACTATTCCTCTTGAATCAGGCTATCATAAACAAAAAGAATTTTTCGAATCCGACTGGAAGTTCCAGAGATTAGCGCGTTTAAACACACAAACACACAAACTCGTCAGCTTTATTACAGAATATTAGTATAGATTATACTTCAGTTGTGTATTCTCATTGTCATACACATGGTCTTTGGTAAACAGTTATGTCGGTTTCCATGGATATGTGACAAATTTGAGAAAAGGCGCAAAGTTTATGTTTATCTCGTGTTTGTGGGAGTGATTTATTACATTATTGGCTCTAACTCTCGGAGTTGTAAGAAGGTTCTGTGGAAATCAGCATCACAAACGAGAAGGAAGCTCTAGTGGTTCAAGAAAGATAAACATTCACCCCTCTCGTAGTGCTTCACATGCTGAACTCACAACAAGCGCTGACACATGTGATAGTAACTATTCTAATTAGTATTTCTATCTATAAGGTGCGTTCAAAAAGCAACGATCCGGAGGCTGTAATGCGCAAATCGGTGACGACATCGGTTAATCGTGGTGTGTGTAACGAGGTGTGGTTCCTACCAGAGCGTGGAAGGTCACAGCCCGTCGCTAGAGGGCACGGGGTGAACGTCACGTGCCGATACAAAGCGAGCAGCAGCATGCATCAATTGTCCAACGCTGCCAGTCGCATTGCAAACAGTGACATGGAGGCGTAACACGAAGAACAAAGGGGGTGTTGTTCGGTTTCTGACAGCGAACGGAGTAGGGATAACGGACATTCATCGCCGAATGTCACAAGTGTACGGCGAACACTGCATGTCCCATGCAAGGGTCAAGGCGTGGCACAAGCGCTTCAGGGAAGGACGGGTGTCGTTAGCCGATTATGCCCAGTCTGGGGCACCCCCCTGCAATACCGATGACAACGTCCAGCAGGTTGATGCATTCATTACCCAGGACCGCCGAGTTACAGTGAACGCCATAGCCGCCGTGGTCGGATTGAGCGTCGGAAGTGTGACACCATCATGAAGGAACGACTGAACATGCGCAAAGTGTGTGCCCAATGGGTGCAACACAGTCTTCAACCACACCAGGAAGCATGTCGAATGGCTCGCTGTCTTGGTCTTGGTTGGACGATTGATGCATGCTGCTGCTCGCATTGTATCGTCACGTGACGTGCACGCGTGCCTTCTAACGACAGGCTGTGACCTTCCACGCTCTGGTCGGAACCACACCTCGTTACACACGCCACGATTAGCCGATGTCGTCACCGGTTTGCGCATTACAGCTTCCAGCTCGTTACTTTTTGAACGCACCTGATAATATTTGATTCAGACTGCCTTCAGACTTTAATATTTGCATTAGCGTGCCCTAGTTCTTCTACAGTAGCCTACTTCATCTATGAGTGTGATTAACTATGAAAATCAACGGTTTGGCGGGGCTTTGACAATAGGTTTAGTGTGTAAATTCTGTGGTTTTCAAAAAGATAAATTCTGTACGGTACCTCCAAGAGACAAGAACATGCTCTCGATATAAACAATAAACATGTATATGGCATGTGGTTAATTGTATGTGGATATGGGGAAGCTAAAACATTTTCAACAGCACGTGGCATTTCACTTCGAAAATCTCACATGTTTTGACCGGGAATCGAACCCAGTCCACCCTGGTGAGAGGCCAACAGCTAGACTGCTGCACCACCACGCCCCAATATTAAAAACTTCAAAAGGAGGGCCTCACGTATGGGGCAGGGGAATTCTGAAGTGTGATTTTGAAAGAGGAACTAGTAATCTTATTGCAAACTTTCAACCCTTGTTTTCTCAGATTAAAAAATTCCTCTAACTTCCAGAATTTCAACCCAAATAACTTCGATATAAATTGAGATAAAAGGTTGTTTGATACGTCAAATGAAAGAGCATGCACCGGGGAATGTTTTGAACCTCAATTGTTGAAATATAACCCAAAAAACATACGATATGTTTGTAAAAAAATGTATACCGGTAGTAAAAAATTGCAATTTCTTGGAAAACTTTGTTCAGTTACTTCAAAAATTAGGTAATAAGTATGATTGTGCCTCACAACATTCTCTATAAAGATCTGGACAAATCAGTGAAGGATTAATCAAAATTCATTTATTTTTTGAAATTCCAGATGGTTTGAAAATTTTACTTACTTTTTACATTATAAATACATTTTTCATGCGTTTAAACATAAATTGAGGATTTTATACATGTTAGTCATTTAGTCCTAATATGCATGAACCATAACAAATTGAGATCATTTGGTTAAAACTGTGATTTGTTTTCCGAAACGTATATGTATACCTTAATGCGCATATCAATCCAGTTCAAGAATAATAATATCGATAATAGTAATATATCGTTGTTTGAAAGGAAGAGAAGCATATTCTTTTATAAGTATTTTAAAATACGTGTATTTTGTACCCACAATACACTTCGGGAGTATTTTGTCCAACACTGCCTGTGGGTGTATTTCATCCCTATCACCCACGGGGGAAGGTCCAATTCACAAGACAAGTAGGAAGCCAGAAAGAATAGCCAAGGTCGCCTCGAGCGATAGGCAGAGGATACCATGCGTGTATTCCAAACCTCCACCCGCAGGGAGTTGCAGTGTTGAAGCCACCCAAAGAAGTTATATTGTGTTCAAACCCGACCGAAGTCGTCGGATTTTTTAAGGGCGTTAAAAATCCTTCAGTATGCCTTCCTTCGGAGGGGAAGTAAAGCCGGCGGTCCCATGTCATAGATTTATGGCATGTAAAATATCCTTCCACAGACTAAACATGTAATAATAATAATAACCCCTGGCACTACAGCATGTGAAGGGCCTAGGACTACCAAGCGACCGCTGCCCAGCCATTTGGCCTGCAGATATTGGGGTGACGCGTGATCAGCCCATCGGTCCCCCTCGGCCGTTAATCTTGGTTTCCGTGATCGGGGTGCTGCCTCACTGTCAGACAGCTACTCAATTGTCCTCATGAGGTTGAGTGCACCCCGTTCAAGCCCTCACGTCAGTTTCTAAAATCCCTCTCGAGCCGGGAATCGAACTTGGGGCCTCCAGGTGAGAGGCAGGCGCGCTAACCCAACACCACGGGGCCGGCCCAGACTAAACATGTGCGAAGCTAAATTGTTTGGTTAAATTTCGTCGGAACGCTCTATCAAAGTTCCAAAGTTCACCACTAGGTATCGTTGATATCTGGTAGCGAAAGTTGGAACTACTTGAAATTGAACGGAACTTGTAGCTCACCCTATAAGGATGTCCGTTGGAAGCAGCTACAGACTTAGACGAGCCGAATATGTCCTCGGACACTCCCGGCACTAAAAGCCATACGATAAATAAATAAATAAATAATATTTTTCAATCTCTGGAAAAGTGATGGGCATCCACTCTCCGAGTAACTTTGCTCAACACTTTCATACTGAACGATAAACGCTCAAGTGAACTCTGGTGTCAACTATTGAAACACAAACCATATGTTCACAGTCTTCGTATCAGTATTTAAATAATGATATTCTTTAATATGAAACATTGTAACTTGTCAGCAAAGCCGGTGTTATGTTTCTGCACAATGGCTATTCAGATATTAACCAACTTTGCGGTAATGCAGTGATCAATATAATATATATCGATGTTTTTATACGGGAACTGGGCTAGCCTTTCATGGACCACTATTGGAATTCCCTTCACTGTCTCGTAGGAGTATTCATAACCAACCAAGACCAAAAGAGTAGGTCATTCGACATGCTTCCTGGTGTGGTTGAAGACTGTGGGGCACCCATTGGGCACACATTTTGCGCAAGTGCAGTCGTTCCTTCATGATGGTATACACACTTCCGACGCTCAATCCGACCACGGCGGCTATGGCGTTCACTGTCACTCGGCAGTCCTGGCTAATGAGTGCATCAACCAGCTGGACGTTGTCATCGGTAATGGAGGGGGGGGGGGGGGGGCCTCAGACCGGGCATCATCGGCTAACGACACCAGTCCTTCCCTGAAACGCTTGTGCCACGCCTTGACCCTTTGGTGTATTCTTTGAATGCACGGTACGAGAGATATAATGTCTATTGCTCTTTGCATGTTCATTTTTTCCTTCCTCCTTGCCAAACACCAACAGTGATCATCTGTTTTCTCCCTGTTGAGCATGTCTCTTATGTCTTCATAAGTATGTTTCAGATATATAACTTCTGTGATCCACCTAGCGCTATCTAGTAGCGAACCTCTGAAGCTACTCAATTCCTCATCGTGCAAGAGGACTTACTTATCCATTTGGCTACCAGATCTCGTTACCATCGTCAGCTATTTTCTCCTTGAGCAAGAGGACTACGTCTACTTCTTTGCTCACCATGCTGCGCTAGTATCATCTATCAACTCCTTGAAGACCAGCTCAGCAAGAGAAGATCAATTTTTTTTGTAATGTTGGCTATGTTTATATGTTCTCCTTTTGTCTCCTACCCCCTCTCTTTCCCCTTTTTCTTGGACCCTCCGTGCTCCGCTGAGCTTCACTCACTTCTCAGTCGGCAGTTGACTTGATCAGTCAGGGCTCACCTAGAGCCGGTCTCCTCAAACCAAGAGACACTCTCTACGTTCTACGCCATGTTGGCGCATTAAAGCATCAGTGAGGAACTTCACCTTCGTCATGCAACAAAGATAAGTACCTTCTTCAAAGTTTTAACCTCATCTTCATGGTTTTAACTTCCTCGTGTTTTAACTATCTTTTATAGGCAGTGTGAAATTACTTATTTTGGGGCAAAATCATCCTCCGCGGGATTTTCCATGTTGAGCTTTTGTTTAATCAAGCTGATCTCAGTGAAAAGCAGCATTTCTTATGCTCGCCAAATGAGAAATCTTCTCACTACGTGGGATATTATCTAATACCCACTGTCTATAACTTACAAAGCAAGTTCCTCCGCTGGATTTACTTTAACCCCATTTTACTACTAAGATTGTTCTGGAACTTTCCAGATTCGGTACTCAATCTACGAGTCCTGCCGTCATGCATTTCTCATGTACTTGGGAGAATTCTGTTTAAAACTAAATTACTACAATAGTGAATTTTCGTCCACCGCTGGAACTTTCTATGGCGCATTCAATTGTAAATCACAACTGTTTCAAGAAATAGACTCTCATCTATATAGTGCAATCAGTTCTTTCCATAATTGCAATAACTTTTTTTCTCATAAACTTTAGTGTTTCCATAGTGAACTTTGAATCCATCTTCATAGACTACAGTGATAAACAGTGCTTTCTCCACGTTTCTACCGCGTCGCGCTCGTCCGGTTATATTAAATACGGCCATGAACATTGATCCTATATCCCAATGATCTTTCCTTAACCTTCTACTAACAACCATTATTTATAAAATTGAAACTTCTCTATAAGATGTCATTCTAAGAAGTGCCCTTCCATTTTTGTTGGTTTATCATTAAGTATTTCTGTATAATCTTTATGATACGTGTCCAGCACACGTTTCAAACTTAAATTGTTCCTCCCTTCAAAAGCAGGGAAAACAATTCTCTCAACTCTTGAGTGAGTTATTTTTTGGTCTCGCTAAATGAAAACTGCCTCATTTGACTGGCGAGTCTTATTCAAAGTATCAGAGGTCTAGAACCTTCCTTCTGATTAACTCTTCAGGTTCACAGTAAGTGACCTGCCCTCTTTGCATAATTCTCATGTTAACTCTGTATAAATATAAGAAGTTATAGGAACTTCTATTTTATTTTTCACGTTGTTATTATTGTTATTTTCAAAGTTGTCACTTTCTCTAGAACATTCTCTCCGGAATTTCTTAAGGTGCACTTTTGGTACTTCAATTCACGTTCAAGCTTTAATTATTTTATTGTTCATTTGTTCAAATCTTATAAAGATTTTAGAAACCTGTAAGGTTTGAAACCTTGCAAATTATCAATTGCCTGGAGCAACCGTTTAATGTAGAGAGGTCTGCGACCCTATTTATTAAAAAGTTCAAATTAACTATGTTAATTAAAATTATATTACATAATTGTTAATTTCCTCAACTTTTTCTAATTGTAAAATAAACAAATCTTTTCCCTTTGCTTTTTCATTTTCGAATATAAAGTTTAGGCAAAATCCTGTCTTCCTTGACTCTCCTCACTCAATGATATTAAAATCTTTAATAGGGCTTTCACCATTTGTTGCATTTGAGCAAGAACTCTTAATTTTCACCTTACTAAAGTTCTTCTTAGCGATAATAGCTAATTCTAATTGGCCAGTAAGGCAAGTAAAGTTCGCTCAGCCAACTACCTGCTTGTGGAGACCCTCTCCGAAAACTTATGGTCAGTTTTCTAAAAAAGAAGTATTTCTTTTTGTCTAAACTTTTAGCCGGCTCCTCGCTGAGTAAAAGCTTAGCCATTGTCCAATGCAACCATTGGTTCGTTTACCAAGATTACCCAACAAGGCATAATCTTTTATCATATTTCTTCTTAGAGATACTTGGTCGCCCTTACAGGAACTCCATAATTTTGGAAATTGAAAATACCCAACCTGAGTTAAATCATTGGCATTCTTCGAATCACTTTGAAAAACTTAATTGCTTTGAGAAGGCATACAGTAAATTTGTTTTTCTCAGTCTTGCCAGACCATCACCCTTCCCCATAGTACTTTTATACGTGCTTGGGAGGAAATATACTAAAGCCTCTCTCTCGCAAACCGCTCAAGTCCTAGCTGCGGTTCCCGTTAGCCTCGACCAAGCTCGTACCTACTTTAGGTATCCGAGAGTTAATTTCTATTGGCAACTTCTTCTAAGTGTATTTAAACTTCAACTTATTACTTTTGTGGGACTCTCCTCCTATTCTTCTATCCTTCTTTTCCAATTCCAAAATCTACTTCCTTCTCTTCATCATCTTCCCTTGGTGGGTGGGTTATTCCCTAACCTATAATCTACCCACCCTTGCAAGGGACATGCAGTGTTCGCCGTACACTTGTGACACTCGGCAAAGAACGTCCGTTCCCCCTACTCCTTCCTCTGTCAGAAACCGAACAACACCTCTTTGCTCTTCGTTTGACGCCTCCATTCACTGTTTGCAATGCGACTGGCAGCGTTGGACGATTGATGCATGCTGCTGCTCGCTTTGTATCGTCGCGTGACGTGCACTCGTGCCCTCTAGCGACAGGCTGTGACCTTCCACGCTCTGGTCGGAACCACACCTCCTAACACACGCCACGATCAGCCCATGTCGTCACCGGTTTGCGCATTACAGCCTCCGGCTCGTTACTTCTTGAACGCACCTTATATTATGTTTTCTAAAAATAATTTAATGAATAAAGACGTTTTTCTTAAAACAAAACAATGATGTTCATAGGCATAACACAAGAAAAAATCAAAATATTCATATTTCACACACACACACACACACACACAAGCATAGGCTATATCAAAAAGGAACTTTTCACACAGGAGTTAAATTATACAATAAACTACCCCAGTATATAAAATTTTGCGCCAAAATTTAAAACCTTTGAAAGAATGTTGAATGCTTATCTGCAGTGCCATTGTTTTTACTCTGTAGTTGAATATCTTAGTGTATAGGAGCGATGAAATCTATAATTATATTTTACTTTTCTATTTTAATTGTAATACCTAGCTGTAAGTTGTTGTATTTATAGAATGAAGTTTTCATAATATGATAATAGAGTAAGGTGTAAATAGTTGTCCAATAAGATTGTATCTCTTAAGATCTGTTATTATAATAAGTTATAAATAGTTATAGTATTAGTAATATATACCTGTAAGTTCTTTTATTTTATAGATGTAATTTCTGACGTGTCCTATATCAAAAATGTATTGTATAGGCCTACATGTAATTGATCAAATGGATAAATAAAAATATAATGTAATGTAATCTATCAGGAAAATAATATCACACTAAAACTTATAACCGAAGTTAATAACATGTGTATAGAAATGAAATATCAACGATATTGCTTCAACACTGATGCACAAGTACCACATTTTCTCGAGAAAAAAATAAAAGAAAAATCAATATTATTACGACAGTACGAGCGGGTCCCTTTCCATTGCCAAATTCACATCTCGACGACGGGTGAAGCCCGTGGTAGTGAAACTGGCTAGTTCCAGTGTCCCAAATGTAGGAAATTAGGGTTCGATTCCCGACTAGGATCTCATAATCCAGTCTTATTCAACAGACAGGACCGATCTAAGGGGATTCATTATCTAAAATCTGGATTATAAATTATCACTGGCGATTCAACAAGTAGTTCCGTGAAGAACTAAAGCCTATTTTCATATATCCTACCTATGTTAATTGCTACTATCAATATACAAAATTTCAGTTTGATTGCTGTAATAGATTCGTACATATTGAGAACAGAGTCAATATTGCGGATGGTCGCCATGTTGGATTTTCATATATGTATGTGCTGTTACATGAAGATTGTGTACGTGTAGTATTCAAACTTCAATCGAATGATTAGAACACAAGAAGTAAAAACGAGATTTTAAATTTTCGCACAGCTGCCATCTTGTGGTTATGGAAACAATTGAAATTAATTATATGCCAGTGATTAACATTGTATAAGGATTTACTGTGCCAAGTTTCACTACACTCGGATGGTTACATTGCGAGAAACGTCCATGTGAATATGTATGCTTCGCGTCGCCGCCGTGTTGGATTTGTGATCACCAGATTATTGAAATCCTATAGGTTAACTTCTGTTCATAGCCCCTAGGAACATTAAAAAAATATAGATTCGTGGATATTGAGAACCGTCTAAATATTTCGGATGGTCGCCATGTTGTATTGTTATATGTATAGGCCATAGAGTCTTGTACCATTAAAGGAAAATTATTGCGTAGGTTTGAGCCTCCGTGGCTTAGGCGGCAGCACGCCGGCCTCTCACCGCTGGGTCCGTGGTTCAAATCCCGGTCACTCCATGTGAGATTTGTGCTGGAAAAAGCGGAAGCAGACAGGTTTTCCTCCGGGTACTGCGGTTTTCCGTCACAATTTTATCCAGCAACACTCTCCTCTATCATTTCATCTGCCATTCATTTAATCATTGTCACAGGGGAGTGCGACAGGCTTCGGCAGCCGGCACAGTTCATATCCTCGCCGCTAGATGGGGGCTTCATTCATTCCATTCCCTGACCCAGTCAGTCGACTGGAAGCAGGCTGTGGATTTTCATATTCATTGCGTAGGTTCATTATTCAAACATTCACTTCGATCGCATGATTACGACACAAGAAATAAAAACTTAATTTTAAAATTCGCACAGCCGCCATCTTCAGGTTATGTAAACAATTGAACGAAATAAGATGTCAGTGCATTATAATGTGTATAAACATTTGGTGTACTAAGATTCAATGCGTTTGGATCATTAAATCGCGAGAAAAGACTACCGGTATTTAAAACTTTCAACTTCGCTTGGCCGCCATGTTCGTTTTGTAGTTAACCGTATTTTGAAAGTCTCATAGATGAACTTCCAGTAGTGCCCTTTATCTCCGTACAAAATTTCAGGATGATACCGGTAATAGTTTCAGAGATATAGAATGCCGGTGAAATATTTCGCACAGCCGCCATCTTGCGGTTATGTGAACATTGATCGAAATTAGATGTTGGTACATTACAATGTGTATAAACATATACTGTACCATGTTTCATTGCATTTGGTTGGTTTGTAATAGTTTAAGAGATATAGAATGCCGGCGAAATATTTCACACAGCCACCATCTTTAGGTTATGTTAACAATTGAACGAAGTTAGATGTCGGAGCATTACAATGTGTATGAACATATACTGTACCAAGTTTCATTGTATTTGGTTGGTTAAATCGCGAGAAACAACGCAACGTCGCTTGGCCGCCATGTTGGTTTTAGAGTTACCAGGTTTTCAAAAGTACCATAGGTGTACTTCTAGTAGTTCCCTTTATCACCGTACAAAATTCCAGGGTGATATCGATAATAGTTTCGGAGATATTGAATGCAGGTGAAATAGTTCGCACAACCGCCATGTTGGATTGGTGAGACGTAACAACATTTGAAGAGCACGGCGGAGTCCTCCAGAATAGTGCTATGAACGTACCGAGTTTCATTGAAATTGATCCAGCCATTTAGATTTGATTAGGGGGTGGGGGGCACACAAACGAATCACACACACACAGACAAACACATGGGCAAAAGGTGATCTCATAGGCCTATTTTTAGCCTACTTTCGATTTTTTACATAAAATGAAAGTAGTCTTATGAGATCTACACAGGGCCAACAATTGTGTGTCTGTCTGTGTGTGTACTCTGAATGCCTGTCCCCCCCCCCCCCCCCTAACAATTCGAACACGGTGAAACTGAATTGAACGAAATTTGATAAGAGGTAGAACAAGCTAAAGGCACCTCAGTGTCATGTTTTATATCACCGCCACCTTCACGGAAACGTAATGGCGGCCCCTCAAATGTTCTAAGCTTAAATCAAATTACGACTAACCTATCATCCGATCTCTACCAAATTTTGCATCAACATATACTGATATGGCGAGCATCTTTTACTAAACTACAACTTAATAGTTTGCAGATGGCGGCCATGTATGTGTGCAAATCGATTCCCTCATCAATTCAAACACGGTGAAACCGAATTGTACGAAATTTGGTACAGAGGTAGCACTAGCAAAGAGCACCTCAGTGTCTTGTTTTATATCGCCACCATCTTGACGGAAACGTAATGGCAGCCACCCAATTGTTCAAAGCTTAAATCAAATTACGACTAACCTAATCATCCGATCTCTACCAAATTTGGCAACAACATATATTCATATAGCGAGCGTCTTTTGACTAAACTACAAGGTCATCAGCCAATAGGTTTCAGACGGCGGCCATGTATGTGTGCAAATCGATTCCCCGTATCAATTCAAACACGTTAAAACCGAACTGAACAAAATTTGGTGCAGAGGTAGCACTAACAATGGGCACTCCAGTGTCATGTTTTATATCGCCGCCATCTGGACGAAAACGTAATGGCGGCCACCCAAATGTTAAAAGCCTGAATCAAATTACGACCAACCTAATCATCTGATCTCTACCAAGGTTTGCAACATTATACATTTATGTATAAAGAATCTTTTGACCAAACTACAAGGTCTTCAGCCCAATAATTTTGCGGATGGCGGCCATGTATGTGTGAAAATCGATTCGCCCTATCTTTTCAAACACGGTGAAACCGAAATTTGGTATAGAGGTAGCACTAGCAAAGAGCACCTCGGTGATATGTTTTATATCGCCGCCACCTTGATGGAAACATAATGGTGGCCACCCAAATGTAAATAGCTAAAATCAAATTACGACCAAACTAATCATCTGATCTCTACCAAATTTTGCAACAACATACCTTTATGTGAGAGGCGTTCTTTGACCAAGCTACAAGGTCATCAGTCCAATGGTTTGTATATGGCGCCATGTATGTGTGCAAATCGAATCCCCCTGTCAATTCAAACACGCTAAAACATGATTGAACGAAATTTGGTACAGAGGTAGCACTGGCAAAGGGCACCTCAGTGTCATATTTTATATCGCCGCCATCTTGACGGAAACGGATTGGCGGCCACCCAAATGTTAAAAGTTTAAATCAAATTACGACCAACCTCATTATTTGATCTCTACCAAATTTTGCAACAATTTATTTTGTGAAGCATCTTTTGACTGAACTACAAGGTCATCAGCCCAATAGTTTGCAGATAGCGGCCATGTATGTGTGCAAATCGATTCCCGATATCAATTCAAACACTGTGAAACCGAATTGAATGAATTTTTTTACAGCGGTAGAACTAGCAAGGGCACCTCATATTCATGTTTAATAGCCGTATAGCACGTTGTATTTCAACAAGCTACTACAACCATCATTCAATTACACTCCTTGAAAACGACAAAGAGTTATAACAATACCCATGCATTTAGGAGAAAGTAGGCAATATGTTCTTTACTGAAAATCTTGTTTCATAAATGGAAATAGGCTAAAAATTACTGTTTATGGAAATATACCAATATACCATACCACCACTTTATTGATTTTGAAGCATTTCTAATTTAAAACATCGGAAATTCTTTGTTTTGTAATTTCTGGTGAAAACTCGCATTTCAGTGCCCCTCAAACTTAGTTGCTTCTATACCGATGACTGCACAAGGAAATTAAGGAAGGTAGTGTGAGATTCATTTATAATTTATTTCAGTAATTTGATAGCTGCTACATTTTGGGCTTACATAGCTAATTTAGTTGCACTTAACACTTAACTACTTAGTTCATTACAATATTATGAAAAAATAAAACCAAGATTTCAATTACATTTATGCAAATCAAGGGGTTAATTACCTGTCTCAGCAGAGACCTTCCACACACTTCAGTGAGGAACAGATTGAAGAATAGTGCTTAATTAATTCCACATCTATAAAATATAAATATATGTCACTCTCTAAAAGAAATGGATTGCTCATGATAATGTGCTTATTCATTCACTAATAAAACTCGCATACAAACACTGCTTATGAGAGAGCTGACAAAATGTATCATTATAACAAGTCTTTCGAAAACAGGTATGGGATGTAGTGATTCTCTATAACACATGTGAGAATAAGGGCTTTATGGGATCATTGATCGTAAGATACAGCAATTTAAGCTGATCCAGAGAAAGCTTAAAGAAAATGGTTAATTCTGCTAGCAAAGTCATTCTGATCTGGGTCAAAATGCATTGTACATCTCAGCCCTCTTAAATCAACACTGAAATCAGTTATTTTAAGTTAGTAATGTTGAATATTAAACAACATTTATTAAGTTGGTAATGTGAAAATATTTTTGTAAGTCATTTTAGAAGGGTATGGCTATTTGCACATAATGTAGATCTAAGAATAAGCTTCATTCTGTTTCCCGTGCCTTGACTGGAGTATGAGTGTTTTTACTTAGAGGTTAAACCTTAATTATGAACAGTAAAATAACAAGCAATATAAAGTTTAACTTACAAGTAACGAATAATTAACTTGGTTCTGTAGCAATGAGACTCGAAAGACTGCATGCTAAACGTAGATTCTGTGGTAATCGGTAATTTTGGAGAAGCCTCAAACTGAAAATTGTATCTTCCCAGCATGCAAATCTAACTAGACTCTCCTAATCCTTCAGAAAATGGCACAACTGAGCAAGTTCCAATTGCTTCAAAATGAAAGTTCATAATGCCATAGCATAATTTTACTGAAAATTTGTTGGATTTTTTGAGAGAATGGTGAAAGACAAGTTCATAAGTAATTCAGTAAAATCTAAAGATTGTGATGGATTTGATTGTTTCTCAATAGAGGAAAGCAGTGCAAGGAAGAGATTGTGTTGAAAGTTATTGCTGATGTGTAATGATTGTACATTTTTCAGTCTTCGTTATGCAGTTGTAAATATTATGAAATACTTTTCAGGCTGGATAACGCAAGATGTATAAGGAGGGAGGGGGGGGGGAGAAGGTGCAGATCCTGTGCATGGTATGCAATATTTGCCAATCCCACACTCTACGTATTTTAATAACTTCACTGCGTTAAATAAGTTGCTGAGGATTCAATGAAGAGGGCATATGTCGAGGAAATTGCTAGAAATGAAGTTTGAAGGGATATTTTTGTTGCCATTAGCAGAACGTGGCAGATTCGGAAGCATAAATCACAAAAGCGTCTGTCAGCAACTTCGACTCCGGAAAATCCTTTCAAAATATCGTCTATGTTGCAAAAAAGAATATGAAATCAAATACAACCGTAACTATGAAGGCTCCAGCCGTGGCATGGAATCAACTTGAGTGCTAAATATTTTCCATCAGTCCCAGGCAACAAGAGGTGTAAGATATGCAAAGAACACCATGTGTGAAGGTATGGGAGCATTATTCCCACAGACTACTCGACTGATGAAACACCACAGCACATTCTCTGCCCTAGCGATTCTAACTTTTGGCGTAAGTACCAGCAATCCTAAATTATTGGTCGACCACTCAACTGTAAACACTTTCTTCCGTATGCAGTAACGGAAGTGATAAGACCTGAGTAAACCTGAATCTCTGAAGAGATGCTCGCATTGTGGTTACCCAAATGAAAGTCTCTATTATTGCACCGGAAAGGGGAGGTTCCAAAACCTGGTTTTGCAGGTCTTCAGGTACTAAATATTGGAGTTAAGGTTGCACAGAGCTTTCTATGATGAGGCTCTAGCAAGGGCGCTGGTGTTGCAGGAAATTAGCTCCACTCCAGGTACAAGCTGTCGGGCAAATCTTCGACATATTAACAAAGAGCCCCTAAATTAAGCAAACGAAGCAGCTGAATTAGGGACCAAAAGAAGGCAAAACGAATGTAGACAAGAGAAGTGGAGGATATTGAATATGGCCCTGGATTTTTAATGAGTGTTGGGTAAACAACCATACACTGCAACTGGAAAAACTTTTTTTCTACAAAATTTGAAGTTTCTAAGTTATATACGCTACTTCTTTTCGTCAAGTACAACGTGCTTAATCATGTTGAAATTTTGCACTCTTATAGATAATTTCAAACTCAAAACTGCAAATCAAAACGAAAATAATCAAAGTAAAAAAAGATTATAAAACAATTAAAAGAGTAATTTCTATAGAATATTGTTAGTAAAAAAAGTTCATAATACTAAACCAAATACCCACCAACAATACGTTTGCTCTATAACCTTAACCATTACTGTACGATTACAAATTATAGCTATCATAGAGTTATGTACAATAACGTCAGACGAAAAAGTACCTAACTAGGGGTATATTTGTACAATTTTCAGAATACTTTTACTGTTTTTATATGTATCATAATTATTCAAATGTTACATTATCAGCACACAGCTATGAATGTTATCAATGACCTTTGAAAATTTAATTCACTAGTTGTCATGGTTAACTTATAATGAATGTTTTATCAAGCAGTTGCTCTGTTGGCTAACCTCCACTACCTAATTCTCCTCATACAATTTAGATAATAAGAATGCATGTTGCTACAAAGTGGTTTAAAAAATAATAGAGAATCTAATTTTCATAAGTGATAATACTATCCCATTGAGCCTTACATACGGCTGCCATATTGAAAATATAAAACACTGCAAACAGCAACTTCATGAACATTTGAAAGGTTGCCATGCTTGTAAGAACACTGAAACCCTCCCTCACATTCTTGTTTCTGTTATATAGGAAACAAACACCATAGACCAGATCACTGATTACTACAGAAAACACAACAAGGGCTTCACAAATGATTCTCCTGTTAGATTTGGGCATGATGAAAAGCAAGATAAGGCATTATGAACCTTGCTAGTACAACTTGCTGATCAACAACAGTAAAGTATTTGACAATGTTGCTTGGAGCAACTTACAAGTTTCTGTGTGAATATCTCCTAGTGATTTAGACTTATTAAAGACTTGCTGCTAACGGTTTGTAAGATATGCCGATAATTTTAAGACTCCTTCCAAATTGTACAATGATTTTATGTTTGGCAGTCTTCTATGAACAATGAAGTGATTAATTTCATTCATGATTTGTGATAGGTGCTCTATGGGCCTGTCAGATCATCATTTAGTATTGTGGCCTCCTGGAACCCTGAGTACAGGTCTTCCTAGTTGACGCCCATGGGCGGCTATGCGTCGTAATGAAGATGAATTATGATGAAGATGCAGCATAGAATTAAATAATTCTGGTAATATGCATACAAGTCTTTGTTTTAGTTTGTAAAACAAAGATGTTAAGGTGTTAGTTTTTAGATTGCAGATTCATATACAATTCATGAATTCATTAGGTACTGTCAATTACTATTGAGAGAAAGACATTAAATAAACACACATAAGGGAGGATGGTGCACAAATTACAGAGAATGAATAAGCTGCTACTTCCACAGACTGTGCAAATTTACCTATTCCTTAAACATTTCGAATATTTGTGCAATGAATGTAAACATCAAATGTGAATATGTTATTAAACTGAAATGACAGTACCAGTAATTAATTGGGATGGTTGATGTATTTCAAGCTGTATGCTTATATGAAACTATGTGCAAATTTGCAAAAATGTATTCTTTACTATAAAGTAAGAGGTAAGTATAACTACTTTTGTGATCATTCTTTATGATGATATACTTTTGTGATCATTCATTATGATGATATAAGTGTACTGGAATAACAATACATAATAATATGAAGATCATTTTTCGATAGGTCTAGAAGACCTACCCATTCACATACAAAAAGTTCCCTCTGACCTGTGCACTAACAAGTCGATTCATTCGTGAGCCTTGCTTATTTCACACTATACATCATCATACACTGCATAGTTTTAGTATTGTGAATGTGCAAGACTTCAATATTAAAATCAATATCTCAATAAACATGGTAAAGTATAAACGACATATACAACAATCGACATACGGTAGTAGTTCATATTATACATCACATGATTATATATTGGAAGGAAGAACCTATGGTTCAAGTAAATATCAAAATCAAAGACCGTATGCAAATCTCACTGTATACATTAAGCGCCGCAATGAAAAATTCTGATTTCATACACTCAAGACGACGACCAAACGTAGAACAAAACCACTAAAATAAACTGGGAAGCAACTGAGCACTAGCCACTTAACGAGTTAAAAATTGAGAAATTTCATCTCATGAAAACTTCCAGTCTTACTCAAAAGACTGTCAAAATATGCAATCTTGAGGGACTTGCATTGCTGAAGAAGAAGAATACCACACAAGAGTAACCAGGCTTTGTCCGATAATCTGGTTTATGCCTAACTTGGCATCGCCTACATCGTGCCGCTTGGCTCGTGTACCCATTGCAGATGACTTGCTCGACTTTTCTCGTAGCAGATAACACGTCCTCCATAATCAGCTGCAAGTCTGCATCAGATTTTCTTCCACAAAATATACCTGGCATGAAATGCAGGCAACTTAGTTGTAATCCGCTTTGAAATACGTGCATCATTGCTGTCAGGGGAACAGGTGTCGTCGAGAGCTACACTGGGCATATTAGTAAGTATAGTTTCTTTCTAAGTGAATTACCATATGACTCTTGAGACTACCCTTCTTTATGAACGCCTTTCCACAAGTGGGACATATAAAAGGTTTTTCTCCCGTATGTACCAGAATATGAGTATTCAGGCTAGCTTTCTGAGTAAATGACTTCTCGCACAAGTTACATGGATACGGTTTAGTACCATCGTGCTGCAACATATGCCTCTTGTAGTTACCACTATGCTTGAACTCCACTCCGCATGTAGAGCATTTGTACGGCTTGAAACTCGTATGTGTCATCATATGGCTCTTCAAATTACCTTTCTGAAAGAAAACTTTGTTGCATATTTTACAAACGTGCGCATTTTCTGCAGAGTGCCCCTCAAAATGGACATCTAGATCATCTTTGCATTCGAAAGACCGAGGGCATAGTGAACAACAATAAGGATTCACAGATGAATGTAGCAACATGTGCGTCCTTAAATTTTCTTTAAATCGAAACTCCTTAAAACAGACTGTACACGAATGTGGCTTATCTCCTGTATGCACCATAAGGTGCAACTTCAAACTGTAGGTTCTTCGAAAGGCCTTCTTGCAAACAGGACAAGGAAATGGCCTTTCCCCAGTGTGCGTCTGCATATGGCTATTCAGATAAGCTTTCTTCTTAAACTCCTTTCCACAGTAAGAGCACAAATACCGCCGGGGTTGTTTTTTAGTAATAATTGGCATCTCACTTCCAGTCCCTTGAAAAGTCTCTCCACATTGAGCTTCTGCTATGGCTGCACAACTTTCTAAATCATCCCTGGAAAGAGAGTGTATATCATAATCCTTTCTCTAGGAAAGTAACACTTCTCAGCATTCTAGGTTCACAAATATATAATTGATTTAATTGCAAGACTGTTTTGCTCATCAGGACCCAATTTAGTCTGCACGCCTCTGTTTGCAAACAAGTCGACTCGATGATACCTTATTAGCAGTTATCACTGCGGCCTTCTCTCACTTTGAAATCATTTAACGATGAATCTATCCTTCATCTCCTAAGTCTACCTCTGCTTCTCTTATCCTCTAGAGGCGAGCTTATTACCCTCTAAGGTAATCTCGCGCAACCATGCTCATCACATAACTTCAGCGACCAAGTCGACTCAAACACCTTCATCATATTTGTTCATTCATGGCCTAGCCTTAATCGTATTATGAGTACCTTCCTGCCATAGTTTCTATCTATTTGTAACAGGAATCATTCGTGCTACCCTAGTATCAGTTACCTCTAGCTTATGGTATGAAAAGGGACATAAAACCAATATTATTATTATGGTATGAAATATACAGAGTCTACCCAGCTTACAGTTGCTTACCAGAAAATTGGTCAACATACTGAGTGATGTACGGAAAGTTTCAATACTGCACCAACTCCTTTCTAGCAGTATACTGAAGATCACAACTGAGAACTCACTGTGTTGGCTTTTCTGCACCTTGACGGTTTATTTTTCCCCATACTACCATGATCAGAGAATACACATCCTTAGCGCTTAAAATGGACCACCTGCTCCAAATAAGTTCCTCCTATTAGGCATTCAATTCACCTAGGTTTCTTGAAATGCTGATCTTCATACTATATTCACTACATCTTTGTTCAAGTTCTATCTTATTGGCTTGTAAACTTTCAACCGAGTTGGTCATTACAACCAGGTCATAAACCAGACTGCTTGCCTCGTCTCTACCTAATACAGTAGAATCCCAACCTGCCAGTTGAAGCCCTTCAACAAATGGTCCATATATAAAATCAACAATAGTGATGAACAATTACAGCCTTGATTAACTCTTGTGACAACTTTAAACCAAGAACACATGTTACCATCACCTCTCACTTTAGCCTGATTATTAACAAAAAATACTTTTAAATTGCTTGTAGCAGCCCACTCTCAATACCATAATCCCTTGGTAGTCTTTCATACACCTCTAGATCTACAAAATAAATGACTATTTCTCATGTAGCATTTCCCAATTACTTAGTGAATAATAAAAATTTTATCCCGATATCCTCGTAGATTAAAGCCACAAAGATTTTCATTCATCTTACTTTTGGCCAATGATTGAACTTTCCTTTCTACAATGCCTGAGTATAGAGAGCTTTGAAGCCATTCATCTGATTGCAAATTTTCAGTCTGTCAACACTTTATAATTCCAATTACTGAGAATGCAAAAAACAACCTGAAAAAATACATATAGTTTTCCCAGTCATTGGGATTATATTGTGTTTCAGGGACTGAAAAGTGCAATAACAATTGACACACTTATCAAAGAAATGACTCATTAAATGTTGCGATCTTTCCCGTTACCTTGCTTATAAATTGGGGCAATTACTGCTTTTGTCCAGCCAAGGACCTTTCCTAAAACCCATGTCATTTCAATTATCCTACGTAACCATTTCACCGGGGCAAATGACCTCATTGTTCCATCCCTTAAAACAATAAGTAATATAACCGTTCCATTCCTGCATTTCCACTAAACTTTACAACTTCTGCCCGAATTTCATCTGCCCCTGCCACTTTGAGACATTGCAGTTAATTTACCATCCTGCCTACTTCTGTTCCCGTCCCCATCGTCCTACAGCATAATCGCAAATCTGCCACCTTGCCAGATAAGTCTCCATTTACATTTAGCATGTATTCAAAGTATTATTCCCATCTTCCCAGTGCTTCCTTGACATAAACAATGAGCTTCATGAACTATTTGTTCAAAACACTACCCCTTTCTCTTATTCATCCATTTCTAACAATCTTATCACACTCCAAAAGGCTTTCCTGCTGCTTGAACTCAAGTTTCCAATTTTTCTCCAAATTCCTGCTATAATTTCCTTTTTGATTTAACTCCTTCTTGGCGTATTATTTGCTTGGTTATGTTAGTTTCCTTTACATAAAAATCTCTATCTGCCGGATTCTTTGTTTTGGAGCAATTTCTTTTATGCCTTCTTTTCACTTTTACAAGTCATTCCTCCAGTATGTGCGCTTACTTGTGTCTTTAACATGGTGGCGACATACTTTGCCTGACAAATTTCCCTGATATTTCTCTGATGTTGCCACAATTCCCTGATGTTCAATTTATTGGATAATGTATTAATTAGTATATAATCTTGCTTAAATGGAACCTCCCCTCTTGCCAAATGATTCATTTAGAGATGATTTAGTCAGCGAGGGGAATCACGCTACGTTTTTCGCCGCACCAGGTTATGGCTGCATAATAATTCTCACTCCCTTGGCCCAAAATTTGTTGTAGCCTACTTAAGATTATTTTTTTTAAATTTAGTTTCTGCAAATTTT
Source organism: Meconema thalassinum (assembly GCA_946902985.2). Classification (NCBI taxonomy): domain Eukaryota; kingdom Metazoa; phylum Arthropoda; class Insecta; order Orthoptera; family Tettigoniidae; genus Meconema; species Meconema thalassinum. The sequence goes on from OX336391.1 coordinate 118,970,410, forward strand.
TCCCCGATTGTTTCTACACCTTTGCGAAATTCTCTGACATTTCCCTCAAATTTCCAGAGAGACAAATTTCCCTGATTTCCAGGTTCTGTCACCACCATGTTTAAACACTGCTGTCCTAAGCCATGCCCTTGCTACTTATTTTACTATATCCTGACCACACTGTTTTAATATCCTGCAACAATTAACCATCTGCCTTTTGGAATTTCTCTTCCATCAATTCCACATATTTCTTCTGAAGTTCCCTATCCTGGAGATTTTCAACCCTAATCCATCTGCAAACAGACCTCAATTTCTGCACAATAGATCTTACTATTACTATGTTCCATTCACAGCAGATCAGTTTGAGGTCTGTTATATCAAGTAAGTACCTAAATACCCTGCAATTCCTCATCAATTACCTTAATTAAACGTCAGTAATGATAGAATCTATTATAAACCTAATTCATTTATACTCGCATGTGTATCTGCACATCTCCGAATACTTCGAAAATTAGTTTGCAATGATAATCCCATGGTAGCACAGAGGTCCAGTTAACATATCCCATAGATGTTTGCTTCCCTATCCTCACCCTACTTACTCATTACCTTCTCAACTCGTCCATCCTATTTCCTATTGTAACATTGAAATCACCCAGTAGCACTGTACTCTATTTATTTTTATCTTTCACTACATCACTATGTAGTATTGACTATGCATTTTCTTAATAAACATTTTGTTTCTAGGGAGAGTTCAAACATGATACCTGTTCTCACTCTTGAGACTGCACTACTGTAACAGAAAATGTGTTCATACTCTCATCCTGCTCAGGTTACAGAGTCCGCTGAGTTACAGTTAGGTTGCCAACATCAAATGTTTGCCAGTTCATGAGACTCAATCCATCGCAATTGGTGAGCCTAGTGCACAGGAGTTTAAATGATTCAACCTGCCTTCAGCAACATTATGTTACCTTAACCATCCTGACATAAAACTAAGCTACTTTCCATTACTTTTGTTACCCGTTTGTAAAATTAGCCACTTTTTCCCTACTTTTGTTACCGGTCAACACCCTGAGATGCAACTAACCATGCAAATCCATCGTATGGGCAAGCAGACAGATAAAACGGCTGTTTCTTATACGAGTACAGTTAAGCCAGCTCAAAAAAACAAACAAATGTGTTATATAACAAATTGAGTATTTATTCACAGATAAATTATACCGTCCTCGTCATGCACATTAATAGAAGCGTAATATAGCTGGTGTTGATCTGTATACATCTTGGTCAGATTAAATGCAGAGTCATTTGTAAAAATTGGAAATGTAGTTGGCTTTGCAACTGTACGGAGTTTGCAACTACTGAACACATGAATTTCTCTCCTAACTGCAGAGAATTTATAGCAGATTTTGCAGCTAACAAAATAGTTGACAGTCCATGAGGTACGGAATTCAGTCATACCATTACTTCAATATTAATAGTCACATAGCAGGCTTTGCAAATGGGTTACTCATGTATTAATGATGTAAAATGCCTGCTTACATTATACTTCAAAACAATATTCGTTGTCTCTAAATGTTGGTTATCTTCCCGTTATTTTACTGCAAATTATGTTTGAAAATTATTATTAACAAGAAATGTGCGCTCAATTTGAGCATTAATTTACACATATGTTTGAAAATTATCCAAGATTGTTAGAAAGGAAGTGCTTCTCCTGAAGTGGAAGACTATAATGAACTGTATGCATGTTATACAGGGTCTATCACTCAAAGTGGGGCCGGCCGCACGGCACGTGGAGGGTTGCTTGGGGTCGATAGAGCACCTGTACGAATCACATGTAAATAGCAAGTACACATAATAAAAGTAAAATCATTGACACAGAAAATGTATTCCAACTGCATCTACACATTTCTGGCATCTTCTAAGGAAATTTTCATTCACACGCATTAGTTCATCTACCGTGATAGCCTCAATTTCTCTCGTGATTTTTAATTTGTGTTCATCTAGTGTATTGTTGCATAAACCTTATTTTTCAATTGTCCCCCATAAATAAAATTTGAAGCAATAGGATTTAACACACAGCAATACTACATTATAAAATTTTGAAACACAATAACCACATACACACGTTATAAACTTGTAACACGTATAACTTAAAATAGACTATAAACGATATAACAAAATCTACATTACACATCAAATTCTGCGTGGCAACTGTCTCAGCTCCGTGTTGCAATGTGCTCGTCTGACCTTTGGCTCGAACTTCTACCTGCAGTGCTGCGTCAGCCGTGCGACCAGCCCCACTTCGAGTGAAAGACTCTGTATTATCTTTACAAAGCTAGTCTTCCACAGAACAACATTTCTCTCTAAAAGGCATTCATTTCTTTTTTATATTTAGTTTTCTGCCATCATCATCTGTCTTCTACTCCAGTTGCCCGGATGTAGTTTACGAGGGCCCTCCACTTGCGTCTGTCCATGTACCATATACTCTTAAATTACCAAGTTACGAGGGCTATTCCAAAAGTAAGGTCCGATTCGCCGTAAATATTTGAAAGCGGCGCCAAGGGCAAAAGACGCATGCGCGCCGACTCCTGGCATGCCTTGTTGCGCGGCAAAATCCGCCAGTAGCGTTGTGAATGTTGCTGTGTGCTGTTGATAGTGTCTGTTCACAATGTTTAAGGCAATTAATCAGCCCGCCGATTGTGAAGTAAGGGCAGTAGAACAACTTTGTACAGAATTGTGTCTGAACATTTGCATTTTCGAAAATTGTCGTCTAGAGTGTTGTTGTTCCATGACAATGCCAGACCCCATACTGCGAATGACACGCAAACTCTAATCAAGAAATTTGGATGGGAACATATGGTCTACCCACCGTACAGTCCGGACTTGGCGCCAAGTGATTTCCACCTTTTCGGCTACCTAAAGGAGTTTCTTGGTGGCAAGCGCTTCGACACAGATGATGAGGTGAAAGAAGCTGTTAAAGACTGGTTAGCTTTGCAGGCGGCCGAGTTGTACGACTTAGGCATTCAAAAGCTTGTGGAACGATGTGACAAATGTGTAAATAAGTATGGAAATTTTGTAGAAAAATAGAGAAAGACGGAAGGAATGTCAATAAAACAATTGTTTTGGAAACAAGTTTTATTTTGGATGTTTTTTTTTTTTTTTGACCGGACCTTAGTTTTGGAATAGCCCTCGTATGTCTCCATTAGAAGTTTATGGTCCAGAATTGTCTCCATAATTCAAGATGAGGGTCATTTGCGTAACGCTGAGCATAAAGCCCACCCTTTCACTGGTTACATAAACTAGGGTGAAGATGTAAATGAACAATTTATTGTTGCCAGCTGCCTGTCCTAATGTACTTCATTAAGTTTTGCATTATTTCCATGCTTCTGAAAACTAGGCAAGGGTGGATTTTGAAACTCAACCACGTTTCCTATTAAATACTGCCTCAAGCAATACTGAAAGAGGTATATAATTATTTAAATCATCTGTTTAACCCTCCGTCGGGCGCACATCTGAACGAAACAAAATTAGGCGCAGCGGCCTGAGAGGCCACCCATATGTTAATCCCTCTTCTCAACCTAATAGTTTGCTTAGGATCTAAGGAAGGCAAATATACCAAACTAACAGAAAAGAAAGAGTTTATTACATGAAATAAATCTTAAACTAATACAACAAAAATTGATCATTTATCTTAAAAGAAATTTTAAAATTAGACAAATTAAACATTAGAAAAGAAAAGAACTGAAATGCAAAGGTACAATACAGTGTCTTCTGACGTGGGACCATCACTCTCAGTCACAGTTGTGGGCAGAAACCTACGATGGATCTTCAGAATCAGCAGCTGAATAACAGGCCTGGCACAGCGGTTTTATGTGGCCTAGAGAGATCGGTTCGTGACAATTATGACATTCGTAATTTGTCATCCTTCTGAATCCTGTTTCAGCCATGCATGTCTCACACTTGCGTCTTTTCGGAGGTATGGAGGAAGACGTTTCATATTCTTTTTGGGGCAAAAACCTTCTCAAGCGCAACTGCAGCTGAGTAGGCATTCCACTTGTGTTCAGACTTCGCCGGGCAAGATGTCCAATCATTAGTTGATGAGAAAAGTTTTGAGGAAGATTCTCCTTCTTAGTGCTTTCAGTCCATTTCCAAAAGAAATCACTTGGGTATTTATGCCAGCTATGATCAGACAGGCAAAGAAAACGACCATCGGCCAGCATCATCTGTTCCGGCTCACATTGAAAGTTGCAGACATTTTGTCAGCTGTGTCAACTCCACCTTTGGTCATTTTGTACAATGTATTCCCTTCTGGTTTCTTCTGCACTCCAGTAGATTGACCAATGGCATCAGTTTTGCAGAGTGATGAAACTAGAATTACATTTTTCCCTTTCTTTGGTATGTATGAAACTGAAGTGTTACCATTGTTGAAACCCTAACAAGCTGCTATATTGCGCCCTCCCTCTGACATTGACGAAAACTGGATGGTAACTGCTTTCTATTTTTTCCTACTGTCCCAACATGTGATAGGTTCTTCTCTTTCAAATCATTTACCAGATCAATGTCTGAAAACCAATTGTCACAGGTTATGTTACGCCCTGTCTCAAAAATAGGCTCAGCCAATGGTTTTACCACATCACTTGGCTTATTGCTTACTAAATATGGCCCTTCAGGCTGTTTTCCTGTGTATATTTCCATATTGTAGGTGTATACCATTCTGGCATCAACAAGGGAAAATATCTTTATCCCATACTTGGTGGGTTTGAATGGTATGTATTGTTTGAAACCGCACTTCCCTCAAAATCCAAGCAACATCTCATCGATTGTGACATTTTCTCCCGGAATATAGTTCTTTTGAAAGTTGTGAACAAAACAATCAAACAGTTCACGGATTGGGCAAAGTCGATCATATTCTTTCCATTGTGAACGGCTCGTACGATCGTCAAATCGAAGACAACGTATGAGGAACTTGAACCGTTTTATACTCATCACGAGGCCAAATTTTTAAATCCCGCCTCCTTCTGTTCCCAGACTCTGATAGTTCGCTCTGTAAGCTCCAGCCAGGTACAATAGACCAATGAATGCCTTAATTTCTATGAGGTCTGTTTCCTTGACATCTCTATGTCTGGCAAATTTGGCTTTAACGGAGTCAATATATTGGTTGGTATATTTGACAATCAATTCCAAAATATCTGTATTGAACAAACATTCCCAACATTGTAATATGGTTTTACAATTTCTTGCATCTCCTTTTACATCTGGAAGGTGTGTAATGATGTGATGTTTTGCACGGCAAACAGCAGCTGGAGATGGTTTTTTGGTCCACTTTGTCTGTTTATCTTTTCCAAGAAAAAAAGCATCCGCTATATGCCCTTCTCCTTCGTCTTCCTCACTAGTCCCTCCTCCTTCCTGTTGAGTTTCTGAGTCCACTTCACGTTCTTCAACCTCGTCCTCAGAAGCTATGTCGCTTTTTTCGCCCAAATCCTCAACTAAACCACCATTACCCTCAAGGAGGATGCTTCGTATTTCCGAAACATCCTTGAGGTTGGAGATATCATATACTTTTTGGGCCATTTCAGCAGGAAATCTAGAACTAAAGACAGAAATACTTAAATTAGTTATCGATATAACGCTGTCAGGCGCACTCAGCCTGAGAGGTCAGGTTCAGAATAGCACTTATCTTTAAAGATATCGACAAATTTCAACACGCAACAAGCTTATATTGAGTAAAATTAACTATTGCAATAAAAATATCTTGAAAAAACCCACCTTCAAAACTATGACGCAATCGGGTGCAGTCGGCCTCACAAGCCGCGAAAGTTACAGGCATGGAGACTGACAGTCAACTGAGATGTGGTGTCTTGTCCACTGCCACGAGTCAGGAAACTATTCGGAGGAGCGGCCTGCTGGGTAATCAGGTGGAGGGAGGGCATGCCAGAATGTGCTTTTCTGGCCTCTCAGGCCAGCTGCGCCCAACAGAGGGTTAATAACAATATTAAGGTAGAGAAGTTGAGATAGTTGTAAATGTTACACAAATGTTAGCCTTTCTTCACGGTTGCAGATTTGTAATTAAACGGGTCAAGTTAATTCATGATATATCAATCTAATAAGATAGCATTTTGTTGTAATATTTCCTTAACGCAGAAGTTTGGTGCTTTTCAGTCAGTCAACACGTATGTACCCAAATGAGTTGTGTTATACCCTAATCCTGAAAAAAATTAGATGAGATTAATAATTACAATAGGATGACCAGTTTCGATCGTCAGGCGATCATCATCAGATCTATTACACTTAGGCTATAGAATCTATGTTTGGAAATACGGGTAAAAATATGTACACTTATTTAGTTGCAGTATTGGTATTGCAATTTGTCGTTATATGTTAGTTGTGATCTATATGACGTTTGGTGAAATGCTAAAATGGTGATAGAACTCCGGAAATTTGTCTGTTTAGGGTGACTATGTGGTTATAAATGGTCAATTTTGATGGTACAGGTTACTTATCTGGCTGGAAGTCTTCCGCACTGCAGCTGCAAGCAAGTTCAACTTCACTCGAACACTCGTGACAGGGGACTGAGTTGGAATGTTATCTCGGTGAACACGCTTTCCCTCCCACCGGGTATTCCTATGTGCTGTCATTAGTAAGTGCATGTGTACTTATGCTGTGTTGCCAAGTCTAGACAAGATGTATGTTATTGTAAGAGGAAGGTCTTCAACTATTACAGACCGTGGATCAATCTTCGCCACGCATAAGCTAGTAGCCCTATACAAGCGCTGCCAGTCTCTGAGGATGTCCCGGCACCTTTAATACTAGGAGTATTCGACTGCGGTGAATTCCGGCCTAGGTTTGTTGAAGAAGAAAGTACATCATACATCCTGATCCAAATAACATTTACCTATTACAAACCTCCTATTTTCCCCCCTTTTTATCCTCTTGGCTGTATCGTTATGTTGTGTCTTGTTTCCGACAGGGTGTGTTTTTTAGTAGATTGAAGAGGGGTGAGCTCTCCATGAAAGTGTGTTAATTTAGATTGTTGGGGTTGTTTCTTTTGGTTAGGTGCATCTCGATTGCTTCCTTTATGTCAAGAGCTGACTTTCGATTCGTGATGAATTATTTTTAGGTTGATTTCAATGTTAGTGAAACTGAGTCCCGCCTCGCACATGTGTTCGCAAACGGCTAAATGTGTTCCGTATTTTATCGCATTTCTATGTTCCTGGTAACGTGTATCTACCCTTCTTCCACTCTGTCGACGTAATTGGCTTGACAACCAGTATCTTGGCACGTGATAGAATATACCCCCGACTTAAAATACGGGTCTTATTTATTTAGATTACTATTTTGCAGATGCCTACCGGTTGTGTTATTCATTGTGAATGCTATTTTTATGCCTTGCTTTTTAAACAGATTAGTGATTTTATATGTGTTTGCATTCACATAGTTGAAGCGCGCGAATCTTATCTCATTACTGTCTGGCTTTGGAACCATATTATCAATGGTGCACAGGGCTTTAAACATACCCATGTCAAAAGACAATTATAATAAGGAAATAAGAATTATCAAGCAAATAGCAAAGGAAAACAATTTCCTGCCATGCAAAATAGACCAAATTGTAGCCAGACATAAAAATGAAGACTGACTGCGCCAAGGATTCGATCCTGTAACCGTGGGCACAGCAGGCGAGAACGTTACCGCTGAGCCAGGCAGCCAAATGGGCCAAATATACAATAAAGAGTCAACAAAAACCTACTTCTAATCAGTATACAGTAAGAGGCTCTTCTGAATTTCATTTATATGCTTCCTTGACTGCTAAATTACAAACTTGACATATATTGTTGCTGTTGATTCATTTAGGCGCTTTGTGACATACCCGTTTGAGCAAGTCGCATAACCTGTGATATTGTGACGGCTGTAATTTTGTAATTGGGCTAGGATTGGGTAGCGGGTGATCACGGCCTTAATTCTGGTACCATCCCAGCATTCACCAGGAGCACAAGTGGGAAACATCGGAAAACTGCTTAAAGAATAGCTGAAGAAAGAATTGAACCTACCTCTTTTCAGTTCTACCTCATGAGGCTAAGTGACCCCTGTTCAAGCCTTCACATGAGAATTAAATATCTTGGCAGAGATGGGAATATAACCCAATTCTCTGCAGTGACAGCCACTATGCCACTATTATTGTGAAGTATGTTAAGAAGAAGGAAAGTAAGCAATAAGGTCTAGCAAAGTATCTCTAGTTCCAATTAAATGTCTGATCACTGTTAAAATAGCATTATATGCCAAGCTCTAAAATACATTGTATGAATTAAAGTGCAATTTAGATTTGTGTTGACAAAAGGATATTACATACTAGACTGATAAGCCCTAAAGGAGTTAAACGCTTAGGCTATGGATCATTTACTGGCAGAAAACCTGCTCCTATTTTCTGAATGGAATACATGCCCTAAAAACTCCTAGATTCCAGGCAAGTGCAAGTGATCCTTCTTATTAAAATTTTAACTTACACATTAGTATGAATTTCACTGGTATCACGCTGTCCATCCTGAGTTTCTTCCAGCATATCCTAAGTACAAACAAGCAGGTGTTCATACATTACAATCATTCAATTATAAGGTGCGTTCAAAAAGTAATGAGCCAGAGGCTGGAATGCAAGAACCGGTGACGACATCGGCTAATCGTGGCGTGTGTAACAAGGTGTGGTTCCGACCAGAGCGTGGAAGGTCACAGCCCGTCGCTAGAGGGCACGAGTGCACATCACGTGACGATACAAAGCGAGCAGCAGCATGCAGCAATCGTTCAACGCTGCCACTCGCATTGCAAACAGTGACATGGACGCGTCAACCGAAGAGCAAAGAGGTGTTGTTCGGTTTCTGACAGTGGAAGGAGTAGGGGGAACAGACATTCATCGCCGAATGTCACAAGTGTACGGCGAACACTGCATGTTCCTTGCAAGGGTCAAGGCGTGGCACAAGTGCTTCAGGGAAGGACGGGTGTCGTTAGCCGATGATGCCCGGTTTGGGGCACCCCCCTGCATTACCGATGGCAACGTCCAGCTGGTTGATGCACTCATTACCCAGGACCGCCGAGTGACAGTGAACGCCATAGCCGCCGTGGTCGCTCCACGACAATGCACGACCTCATACGGAAAACACAATCGCGGCACTCCCTCAGAAATTCAAATGGGAGGTTCTCGGCCACCCTCCATACAGTCCAGACCTCTCTCCCTGTGATTACGCCATGTTTGGTCCCCTGAAAAGGGCTCTGTGGGGCCAACGATTCACCTCGGACGCCGACATCCAGCTGTACGTGCGGAACTGGTTCACATCGCAGCCCAGGGAATTTTAGGAGACAGCCATTCACCGCCTCGTGTCACAGTGGGACCTCAACAGCCAGGGCCAATACTTCTAACATACAGGTACTGGTTTCTGTAATTATACCTTCGGCTCGTTACTTTTTGAATGCACCTTATATATAGCAACATTGTACACTAAATTATTCAGTACACCACGTCGTAATTGTTATTGTAATTAACTTACCGAAGTTCCCACCACTAGTTTCGCTACCACGTGACAGCTTCTTCAGGCAGACGGTTATGACTACACTCCGCAAGCGGTGGCTTCTTTCCACAGCGGCCATGACATCACGGTCTCTCTCCTCAGCGCTGTCTGGTGGCCGTGATTGAATCCCAGTGGCATCCCCTGTTGGTGTGTTCGGGCTGTGTGGTGCATAAGTGTGTGGATTATAACCAACCTCTTACTGAATAATCCACACACAGCCCTAACACACCAACAGAAGCTGTCACTGGGATCGAAACTAGTATTGAGAACTTCGGTAAGTTAAGTACCGTAACAATTAGGATGTGGTGTACCGAAAATTTAAGTACGAATAAACTGTATTGTCACGAAAGAGTTAGAAATAGCAACATTGTTCAATTTTATCAGCCTGGTAAAGTGAAAACAAAGTACAGTATTTTCTAAGATGTTAAGAAAGCCTTATTAAAGTCAGTTACAGACCATTTATTAATTTCCTAATACCCAATTCTCCCCCAAACATATTACCACAACAAAGCATTGTGTGGGTTCACTTAGTGATGTCTGTGTTCATGGATCTGGGGAAGGAACACCAGCAACTTAGGAACTAGGCCTCAGATCAGGCACGGCTGGTCATTCAAGGCCTTCAGACGGTGTCTCTCTTGAAGGATTCCATTAATATAACTCTCCAATAAAATTAAATTTAATATAAATTAATTAGAAGAATTTGTAAATTTAACTCAGTCAATTCAGCCACGTCAGTCAATATATTTGGAACTGTCAATAAAACATGCTTTTCAGATGGGTAGTAGCACTGTTAAGCAGACCCTTAAATTTCTCATTACTTCCTGGAAGGCATGGTTACAAAGGCTCATAAGCCAGGCTTGCCAACATACACAGGAATTTTGTATTTAGTAGAATACATTGCAAATTGTCCAAGAAGACTTAACCCACTCTCTTGAAGCTTTGACATTTCCCTCTTCACTCTCCAAAGGACCATTAATTGACAAGTTACCAGAAACAGTCATAGAAGACTAGTGAGTGACATTCATTCTTGACAACTCGAATGGTATCCCTTGAAGTATAATAAATTAAAATATTTCCACCAGAGAACACCATGATATTGCAGGAATAGCAATACCATTTACCGAGACTTAAGGGAGTGTTCAATTTAAAATCTGGTCATGCTTTGCGTGTTTGTTTATTTGTTTCCATATATCCCTCAAGTTCGGTTTCACTTTTAGATTATGTTGCAGATCGAGTCTCTTACAACTCTAACTGGATTTAAATTGCGGTTGTGAAGTCGAGCACACGCCTCCTCAGATCAGGTCTCATCAGGATGTGGAGTAGGTTAAATAACAAAAGGAATGCATTCCTGAATTTTGAAACTAGATTAGTCAAACAAATGCTGGTATTCCAGCAGACACAGACACTGTACAATAACAATTAGTGCAATGAAACATTAGTCAAATGTAAGTTACCACCATCTACAAGTGTGAAAAGCAATTACAGTAGATTCCTTTTAAACTAGTTTAAATACAGCCAAGGTGGAAGGTAGCAAGCAAGACTATGATCTGAAAGACACACTGCAATTGTGCATGACCCTTCCAGGCATGTGCCCATGTATCGAATACAGCAGAAGAATATGTATTATATTCAAACAAATGTTGGAAGGGCAGCTCAATGAAGTGAAGCAAGGAAACGAACTGCAGCAATAGCCACTGATTTCTGTCCTTGATATTGCTAATGCACCACCTTGCAACTCTGTATATGTCGCCGTGCCATCGCTCAGTAGAACACAACATGAACAGAATAAATTCAATAACCTTGTTTCATTGTGATTTTGGATTACTGACACAAATAACACTCCATGATCAATGATAATCTCTCGAGGTGTTAGAAAGTGTTGTTATTTTCTTGAAGATTTGTTGATTTAAAATTCAAAAGGTGGTGTTTTGTGTTTTTATTATTTTTTCGGGGGATGACATGTTAAAATTTGGAAAGCGATAAGGTTTGTACAATAAGTGCATTTAAAAATATAAACAATTAATAAAACAAAGTAAAAAACAAAGCAGCAGGGTAAAACGTTAAACATGGCTATGGAAGAATGAGATAATACTTATATGGAAGTCACATTTTTATTTTACATTCACCATCTCGAAACACATTTCAGTGAATACCTTTTTCAGTTTTATCCAAATACTGCGGTGAAATCACTGGAAGTAGATCATGGTTAAAGTCTCAGCATTTGCAGCTGTCAATTTTCGCCTCCTATCACTTACTATGAGACTGTATTTCAAAAATGACCTTTCAGAATCCACATTTGAACAAGGATACCACACACACTTTAATGCAGCTGTTGCATAGTCTCGGTGAGCAGGCCTTAATCCCATGAGGATCTCTGGAACATTCACATTATCTTCATGACGCAGTTGGTTCTTGATTGCAGTCAGGTAAATGCTGTGAGCCTCTAAAAACTGTTGAGACTTCATCTTCGTAAGAAATGGGGCATTCTTCTTAAATTGGAGCAGTTCTGTGGGAGATACGTTCTTAGGTGCATGCCGAGGATCAAACAATGACCCGATGGCTTCTATCGTCTTCCTGGCTGGATCCGTGGTCCTTAAAGTCCTGACTTTCACTAGAGCTGACTGGGCAACACACGTAAGATTGGACTTAACCTTTATCTGCATCATTTGAGGAAGCTGTTCCAAGTTCTGGAGGATCGTATGATTGAACATTCCACCATCGCCTAATAGCTTGAGCTTTACCTCAAGGTCATCTAGCTTCCCAGCCAGTAAGTGAATTGTTGGGTACTTAGATCCCTCCAAGAAATTAAGCAAGTCCATAAGAGAGGCACCAACAACATAAACATACAATGCTTGTAATTGTATAAATTGTATTGTTGAAGTCGATGCTTGTTGGAAAAATTTGACCCCAGAATTTGAATCTTCCAATGTTTTGAAAAATTCTACCAGATCTTCCACATGCGTGGCCATATACATTGCAACCTTAAACCATGAATTCCATCTTGTACATACAGGCATTGGGAAAGCTAGAATTTCATTCTCTTTTTCTGTGTTTTCATATTTCTCCCTTAGAAATGCAACGTAATTGCTTTTTCTTTTTCGCATATTTAAAAAGGCATTCTTTGTCTTTACTATAGACATGTTCAATTCGTCCAGCTCGTTTTCAAATACGCAGCCGATAAGATTGACTTTATGAGCCCAGCACTGGACATGACTTAATTCTTCAATCAATCCTTGAAGAGTAGTTACACATTTTGTCATGTAGCGTGCTGAGTCCGTAACTACTGCCACTACACGCTCCCGTTCAATTTCATAGGAATTCAAGGTGTCTAATATCGCATTGGAGTAATTTACGCTATTGGCAGAATCTAGAACAACAGAGGCAGCCAGATGGGTGTTCATTTCAGTTGATGGTACTGATGGACGAAAAAGAATGTTGAAAACACACCTACCATTCTTGTCAGTTGTTTCGTCACATAGCAGAAACACGTCTTTGTTTTTTATATCTTCCCTAATTTCTTCCCTCCTTCTTTCGCCAATCATGGGGATGTATTTCTGACGAATCTGATTTGCTGATGGTAAATCTCCACTTCCGCGAACGTACTTATTAAACCAAGTACGGATAGCAGGATTGTCTAGTTTCTCTACTGGTATATTAGCTTTCACAAACGCAGTAGTATTGTTCAAAATAAACTCTTCTTTCATATCCTTCACACGACTAGCATTTGATAATGTTTCTTTCAAGGTGGCCACTCTTGGAACACTAACTTCAAGACGCGAATTTTCTCGGCGTTTTGAATGCTTCTCCGATTTGCAATGTTTGTCTAATGCATCTTTCCTGCGATAATCTAACCGACAATCACAATATTTGCACATAAGAATGCCACAAGAAATTATAAATCCTTCATTCTTATATTCTTTAAGTCTGTCTGTGGCAGAAACAGCTACCTTCGGCATTTTTAAACTCAACTGAGCGATGCCCAGTAACAAACACTGTTATCACACGGTTGACTGTAGTCACACGCCAGTATAAATTCGTAACCACACGCAAAATTTACTTCTGAATTCGTGTCATAATATTTAAATTACGTCGCGTCTCATCTTCCTGTACTGCTAAGTTCGGAACTAATACGACGAACACGTGGTCACCAACTGATTCACGCAAATAACACACTAGCTTCGATGATAACGCACAATTTGCGCACTTTTTATTAAATTATATAGAATTCTCTACTATAATTTACACTCGCTACCGATGTAACAGGAGGCAAACGTAGTTTACATTATGAACAACTATGAACAACTTGTAAAATTTCAATCCGGAGGTAAACTAGTCCCCCGTTCGGATCTCCGGGTGGGGACTACTCGAGAGGGGGTTAACATCACAGAAGTGACAAAGAGGAAATCTGACATTCTACGGATCGGAGCGTGGAATGTTAGAAGTCTGCTAGGAAGTGGAAGGTTAGAAAACTTAGAAAGGGAAATGGATAGGTTGAGGTTGGATTTGGTTGGGATTAGTGAAATGCGCTGGCAGGAAGAACAGGACTTTTGGTCAGGAGACTATAGGGTCATTAGCACTAAATCAAACAATGGCCAAGCAGGGGTTGGCCTCATATTGAGTAGGAAACTTGGACAGCGGGTGGAATATTATGAGCAATATAGTGAACGGATTATTGTAGCAAAAATCAATACTAAACCTACGTGCACCACAGTGGTACAAGTCTATATGCCTACCAGTCAAGCTGATGATGAGGATGTTGAAAAGGTCTACGAAGAAATAGACGAAATTCTGAGGTATATCAAGGGTGATGAAAATGTTATAGTAATGGGAGATTTGAATGCTGTGGTAGGAAAAGGGAGGGAAGGGAAGATAGTAGGAGATTTCGGATTAGGTGAAAGGAATGATCGAGGAAGCAGGCTAGTAGAATTCTGCACCGAACATGAGTTGGTCATAGCTAACACCTTATTCAATAACCACAATAGAAGAATATACACATGGATGAGACCAGGAGATACAGGGCGTTACCAAATCGACTTCATTATGGTCAAGTAGAGGTTTCGAAACCAGATTTTGGATTGTAAAACATATCCTGGTGCTGACATAAACTCTGATCACAATCTGGTTGTAATGAAATGCAGATTAAAGTTGAAGAAACTGAAGAAAAGTCAAAAGCCAAAAAGGTGGGCAATAGACAGACTGAAAGAGAAGGATGTAAACGAAAGATTCGAGAAGAGTATAAAGGAAGGACTAATGAAAAACCCTAAACAAACTTCAATTACAGACGAATGGGCACTTTTGAAGAATGAAATAACAAAATCCGCAGAAGAAAACATTGGTAGGAAAGAAAGAATAGGTAGAAAACCGTGGATCACTCAGGATATACTAGAATTGATGGATGAAAGGCGGAAACACAAGAATCTAAGAGATGAAAAGGGGAAAGCAGAATACAGACGTCTGAGAAATGAGGTTAACAAGAAGTGCAAGGAAGCAAAAGAAGAATGGTTGAAAGAGAAATGTGCAGGTATAGAAAATTGTCTGAAATTAGGAAAAGTAGACACAGCTTATCGAAGGATTAAGAATACTTTTGGGGAAAAGAAGACTAAGTGCTGTAATATTAAGGACACAAATGGAAAGCCTCTAACAGATAGGGAAGAAAAGGTTGAGAGATGGAAAGCTTACATAGAGAGTTTGTATAAGGGAAAGGAGATTGAGAATCATGTAATGGAAAGGGAGGAGGAAATTGATGAGGATGCGAAAGGAGATTTAATATTGAGATCAGAATTTGATAGAGCTTTGGAAGACTTAAGCAGGAACAAAGCACCAGGCATAGATGATATACCGATTGAGTTGCTACGCTGCATAGGAGATGAAGGTCTGATCAGGTTATTTCACTTGGTGTGTAGGATTTATGAGACAGGTGAGGTACACCCTGATTTCAAGAAGAATGTAATCATCCCTATACCAAAGAAAGTGGGAGCTGACAGATGTGAAGATTACCGTACAATCAGCTTGATTACTCATGCTTCAAAGATCCTGTCTAGAATAATTTACAAGAGGATTGAAAGCCAGATAGAAACGGAGTTGGGTGAAGACCAGTTTGGTTTCAGGAGAAATGTAGGAACAAGGGAAGCTGTACTAAGTCTTAGGCTGATTTTGGAAGGTAGAATAAGGAAAGATAAGAGAACGTTCATGGCTTTTGTAGACTTAGAAAAGGCTTTTGATAACGTTGATTGGACTAAATTGTTTGATATTTTGAAATCGATTGGAATAAAGTACAGGGATAGGAGGGTGATATACAATCTGTACAGAAACCAGACAGCAGTCATTCGAGTTGAAGGACATGAGAGAGAAGCTGGTATTCAGAAAGGTGTAAGGCAAGGCTGCAACTTATCACCCATACTTTTCAATCTTTACATTGAACAAGCAATGAAGGAAATTAGAGAAAAATTTAAAATGGGAGTGAAGATTCAAGGAGAAATAATTTCAACTCTGAGATTTGCTGATGACATCGTCATCTTGGCCGACAAGCCTGAGGATTTGAATGAGTTTTTGAATGGTATGGACTCCGTCTTACGGAAAGAATTCATTATGAAAATAAATAAATGTAAAACAAAAATACTGGAATGCAGCCGAAATAAATCAGAAACCTCTATGGAGATCAAATTGGCAGGTGAAAAGCTGAAGGAAGTAGGAGACTTCTGTTACTTAGGAAGCAGAATAACCAGTGATGGACGAAGCAAAGAGGATATTAAAAGTAGGTTGGCTCAGGCAAAGAAAGCATTTCTACAAAAAAGGAATCTGCTGACATCGAATATAGATTTAGGTATTAGGAAGTCATTTTTGAAAGCCTTTGTCTGGAGCGTGGCGCTCTATGGAAGTGAAACTTGGACTATTGGTGCAGCAGAAAAGAGGAGAATTGAAGCATTTGAAATGTGGTGTTACAGGAGAATGATGAAGATCAGATGGGTAGATAGGGTTACAAACAAAGAGGTATTAAGACGAGTGGGAGAGGAGAGATGCTTCTGGCGACTGCTAATGAAGAGAAGAGATAGGTTGGTAGGACACATACTAAGACACCCAGGAATAGCAAGCTTAGTTATGGAAGGAAGGGTCGAGGACAAAAACTGTAGGGGTAGACCAAGGTTAGAATATGTTAAACAGATTGCCTCGGATGTAGGGTGTCGGAGCTATGTAGAGATGAAACGATTAGCTCAGGACAGGGAGGCATGGAGAGCTGCATCCAACGAGTCAAAAGACTTAAGACTCAAACAACAACAACAACAACATCACATAACTTTTTGGAGGTAGTCAGCCAAACTATTCACACCGCGATATAACAGCTGTTTACCACAGCGCTAAAATCCAACGAGTAACGAGAATATCGACAGTATATCGTAATATGACGTATATCGTAGTATTACCCCTCGCGAAACTATACAATCGATCATTCTCTCGAATTGAACACCAACCAAATTCGATTATCGGCTTGTGGACAAAAATGTTCGGATTGGTGTGGGAAAAAAATATGAAAATTTGTTTTTATTTCGCAGATTGCGGTATTTGTGGTGTTATTCACAAAATTCGCGTTATTTCGCGATTTAATTTCACTCCTGGGCGGCACGAAACATGTAAATACGTGAAAATAAAACATCCTAACCTCTAAATATGACTTTTCGTTTTATCGCGAATTAACAAAAACTAACACCTCTAATAATCTCATATCTTGTACTTGGTGCATCTGTTTGTAAAACTGTTAAAATTACAAATATTCACCAAATCTGCAAATGTCAAGCCTTATGTGACTAAAATAAAGTACATTCCCTCTCTTAGTTGAAAAATTTAATCTGTGAAATTTGGATATGATGATAATATTTGCTGTTTTCCGTCATACTCTTCAAACTTTTGGCTATTCTTCTTGCTTCCAAATTTGGCCAACTGTGGAGCACGTGTAACTTAATGCTTTTTGGCCAGTCTTCTTTTCTCTTCCCAGAACTTCATTCGTTCACTCCTTAATTTTCTCTGCTCCTCAGATATTACAGGTTTGGGCGCCTGTTCTTCAGTTGCTATTCATTAAATTTGTGATTATCTACTTGAGTTCTCAACTTCTTTCTGTTAAGAATCAATTCAGATGTAATTTTAATTTCTTCTGTGTCCTCCACCCACTTCGTCGTACTCCTCAAACCAATCATAAATTGAAATATTATTTTAGTCAATCGTTTGCCATCCATTCTTACTAGATGTCCGTAGAATTTCAGTCTTCGTTTTCGCATTGTGTCTTTTCGGAATACTTTTAGAAATTTTTATTTCTCCTTTTTATTCCATGTTCTGTACGTGGCCTTTGCGGTCCAAGAATTTTCCTCAAGATTTTCCTTTTGGCTCATTATGCAAATCAAACATTTGACAGGATTTTTATCATTTATTTCTGTTTATTAAAATGGAAATACAGAACTTCCTTAGCAATATCTGAATTCAATATCAGAAAATTTGCTCTTTTTGACCCACCCTATAGATAAAGCCCTGCGCGGATGCGCAAATATTTTCGCCACGCGGATATAGTTTGCATGGCTGTGCGGATAGCGGATAATGTTTCGAGTAAATTTGCGGATAGTTTTTAGAATACAAACTTACAATAATATTACATATTTGATATGCCAATCCACAGCTTAATGTTTAAAAGAGGAATACTCCTATAGTCTATTGCGTACGAAATATTCAGGCACGTATTGCACTTATACACGATAAGATTATTTTATTCATATGCTTTCAACTACAATTTATTAAGTACCGTATGTTTGTAGTAGATGGTCTTGACGTCTCATCATCATCAACATCAATTCTCGCTGCCATTATTACTATTCGTATGAGATATAATGCTGTCAATAAGCTTGTTAGTTCATCGTGGTGACATCATTAACATTCCTCAAGTCAGCTAATTCGCCGTGTAAGCTATCCTGGAAGATCTGGTTCCAGGTTTATCTGTAGATTTATTTCCAACTTGGCACTGAAGCACGTTGGCTGTGATATTGCAACGGAGAGAGTTATGACATCAACTATGGAACTATGCGAACATGGATGGGTCAAGAAGCAAAAGGATGATGACTGACTTGGAATTTCTGGCCAAGTGTACAGAGTAGTTCCCTTAGTGAAGGCTACCGCGACCGTGAGCATGAACGTGATTTCACCAACGTGGATCAACTATCTATTAAAATAAAACAAGGTGAATATTCAATAGTGCGTGAAACAAAGCTCAAGTCAATGATATGGCAGACATTTGGTTACGTTTTCAATGGAAAAGAAAAGGTGAACGATATAGTAGGATGTTTCACCCGTAAAAATATGTATTCATACTCAGGACACATATCAGGCACATCAAACTTACTGAGGCACAAGTGCGAAAGTAGCAAAAAAAAGTATAGCCAGTTTTTTGTTTAAAGCAGAGGTCAAGGAACCAGAGGTTTCATCCAACTTGAAGTCCCTTGCAATGAAGCAAATTGTCAGGAGCGACTTTCTCCTCAAATGTCTAAATGTGTTGGTTTAGCACTTTATGCTTTATCTAATAAATTAAACATAATATTGAAATATCAGCGGATTTGGATAAAAGTCATGCGGTTGCGGATAAAAGTCGTGCGGATGCGGGGCGGACGCGGATAAAGTCATGCGGATGCGGGGCGGATAACGTTTTGTTTATCCGCGCAGGGCTCTACCTATAGTTATTACTATTGGGGTACGATGGTACAGTGGTGAAGCTGCTCAATATTCAGTTAACATATGTGAGATTTTCAAGGTGAAATTACAGATCCTGAGGTTCAGACTCCTTTAAAAAGAAGGTCCTACCATAACGCAAGGTTAACAGTCATGAAAAAGTACAAACTTCCTTGTGTTATTACTATTAACAGTATTTTGCGTAGTATTACATGTAATTCCACCCCTTTCCGATCCAGGGATGATGTGAGAGGTTCAAAGAGGTATTTACTGTCGGATGTCCTTCTCCTCATGAGAGGAGTTAGAGGAAATAAATGGTGATGAATGAAACTGTATAGGCATGGAAAGAAAACAGAAGTGGCCTAAAAAGGAAGGTACCATCTCGGCATTGGCCTGGAGTTGAAAACTGGAAAAACCGCAAAACCATATCAAGGACAACAGACAGTGAGGTCCAAACCTACTTGTCTTCTGAGTCTGTAGACAGTGTGGGCCGATAGCCTTGCACCCTAGAGTACTGTCAGTGATCAGAATACCACACAGTGAGCATGAAAAATCAGTAAGACATAAGCGTGGAAGAAAAAAGGAAATGAAGTCCATTTACAAACTTCTAAAACAATGATTAGTCACCTGAATATCAGGCACCACTTCGACTGTTTCCACATTTCTCTGTTCTTCCTTTGGATCATCCAATACATCTAATGGCTCAGCTTTGACTACCATCGGGTCATCAGTCTCTTGCTCCTGAAAGATGGCAAGCATACAAAAGATTCAATGTTACACCATCAGGTTACAGTCTCTTGCTCTAAAATGGCAAGTAAACTGTACAAAAGATTCAATGTTACACCACCAGGTTATCAATATCTTGATCAAACCAAGGAATGATCAATGCACAAAGACTCAAAATTTTAACTGACAATTAAGCCACTAGTCATCTACCTGGAATTATTTCCCAAAAGCTGTCACGTTAAATGAAAGTTAGATTTTAAGTTGTGTAGCTTTGTCTTTTTTGATACAATTTCCTAGGTCTGGCAAGCAAAGACCAAGCACCTCAGTTCAGAATTATGTTTCCTTTGGATGTTTGAAAATGTCATTAAAGCGATTCTCTGTGCCAGGAACTGATATTGCAAGAAAAACAATAAATCCGCCAAAAGAATTTGGAAAATAAACACATAAACAAATAATGTTCAGGGCAGATGACCTCGCTGTTCCACCACTTAAAAAAACAACAACAACAAATAATGCTATTAAGGCCAAGGACCAGCTATTGACATAAGCGTGGAAGAAAAAAGGAAATGGAGTCCATTTACAAACTTCTAAAACAATGATTAGTCACCTGAATATCAGGCACCACTTCGACTGTTTCCACATTTCTCTGTTCTTCCTTTGGATCATCCAATACATGTAATGGCTCAGCTTTGACTACCATCAGGTCATCAGTCTCTTGCTCCTGAAAGATGGCAGAATAAAAACTGGCTTCTTTTTAAACACTCAAAATCAAATATGGAATATTCTAGTGTTAATAATATAGGGTCCCTTTATAACAATAATGAAGCACAGATGCATTCACCAAAATAAGACACAAACCTAAGCGGAAATGAGCAGAAAATAATGGATGCTCTGAGGATTTCAACACAAATCCTTCCTATTCCTGAACAACTGACTGGTGCCCTTTAGTTGGTCAATACCAATATATGCCCAATTAAATTGTGATATGATACCACCTGAAAAAGATTTACATGCAATTAAATAATATTTGCACAAAGCAACTGTTTGTGGTTGGCTTCGTGATTTGCATTCGTGCATCCTTGTAGATATTAAATAAATAGTTCTCTTTAGGGACTTAACACTTAAGTATTTCACATCAGTACTTGAAGGGTTGGTTTTGGAGGTCGACATTGTGGGTTTGGTAGAGCCATTTTGTCTTGTAGATTTGTTTCTTTTTTCGATCTGATAATGTTCACTTGATTAGCTAACCTCTCCAATTATTATTTAATCACATGTAGATCTTTCCAATTAAATTGGTCATACAGTTTACACCACCGTTTTTGGCCGGTCAGCCCGGGTTGCGCAGTCACACAGAGGACAGTCGGTGAGCCTCAGGCATGTGCAATTGACACGAGAGTTGTCAGTTACGCTGAAAGCTAGGCTGTGACATTGTCCTGTATATTGTGGGTTGAGCGAAATGTCACCTATTGAATCAAAACCTCGTGTCATAACTCTTCGCAGCCAAACTCCCGAGGTTTTAATAATAATGAAGGATATTCGATCCTGGTGCGTTTCATATTTACGTGCAATAGATAAATATAGGGAGGAGAGCAGGCCTATAATTTATGAAGCTGCCTACAATATGTCTCGTATCACTTGCAATATCATTATTCTGTGACGGACCACTTGGTGATGCATTGAGCTACTGAATGCTTTGCCTGTAACACTCCGCCTTGCTTGCAAAATAAGAGGTTCATCCAGGCTATCAGAGGAGTACGTGCTCTAAGCATCTCCTGACAGCTGCTGCTACTAAACTCACTTGAACGCCTGAGCTCTCTGGGCCACTGGCCAGAAACCATGGTGTAAACTGTCAGTCACCATTCAATTGTTAATATGGTAACACTGACTTAAACCTCTCTGTACAGGTATAATACTGTACATGTTACAGCTGGATATGAGACTCATCAGAGGTCGGACTAAAAAATCCTAGAGCTCAGAATGATAACCTTATTCATGCTGGCCATCCTGGGAATACGGGTATCTTACCCATCTGGAAATTTGGATAATTAGGATTCGAGCCCCAAGGAGGACAAAATACTTTGTACAAAATATTGCTTTAGAAGGCAATTTAATTACATAAACCATTGGAAATACCACAGGATGATACAAAAAAAATAGCAAGAGAACTTCACCATTATCGTCCAGTTTTACTAGGATCCTTGTGCAACAGGTACACAATTGTTTTTCAAATAATAATGCAATATGCATTTATGAAGAAATGTGTTCAAAGATGAACTCAATTATCCTTTCATATACCTCAACTTCTTATCTCTACAGTTAAATTTTGTTTAGCTTCAAAGTATGGAATGAAAAAAAGGTGTGAGCTTCAGACCATTCATGATGATGATGATAATTGTTGTTTTAAGAGGCCTAACATCGAGGTTATCGGCCCCTGATGAAATGAAATGGCGTGAAATTAAAGGATGAAGATAAAAAACAGCTCACTGCTATGGATGAAACGAAAATGGTTTAGATAAAATAGACAGTGAGCCCCAATAACTATGCCTTATGTAGCAAGGAAAATACTTACAAAAAGGAACTCAGATTGAAACTACTCACCAAATGGAGAGCGGTAATACGTACATAAGGGAATTTCGAACGAAAATACTCACAAAAGGAATAGATGGAAAAATACGCACAAAATGTAGGTTAAGTCCAAAATACGTACAAAATGCAACGTACAGTCGAAATACCTACAAAATGCAAGTGAAATCAAAATACTTACAAAATGCAAATGAGATTGAAAATACGCACAAAATGTAATGGAGATTCAAAATACCCACAAAATTGCAATTGAGACTTAACTACTTGAACAAAGCGGGGTAGGTTGAAAATACAAAATGCAATTGAAATTCAAAAAACTCACAAAAGCCCCGGCCCGGATATTGAAAGACTTACTAAAAAGCAATTTAGATTGTCAATCCTTACAAAATGCAATTGAGATTGAAAAAACACTCACAAAATGCAATCTAGATCGAAAAGACTTACAAAATGCAACGCAGATTAAAAATACCTACAAAAAATCGCTAAAAGGGAATTTAGATACACGGGGAACCAAGTAACAAAAACAGTGCGGGAATCTGAAAGAGAAAAGGAAATATAAGGAAAAGAGGAGAGGATTGGAGAGGGGAGGGGAGAGAGGAGAGGGTCCGCCCCAAAGGGAAGGGACAAAAGGGGAAAACGGACCCAGCTCAGGAATCCCTCGGGGTCACCAAATCCCGAACTCACCAGCCGTGAGCCCCTGACGGTGTAGCATTATCTAGGGTGCACCAGAAGTGGTGGGGCTACATACACCCTGCCTCCTTAAGGGCCTTGAGCACAAGGCAGGAGGTAAAAGGAAAAGAAAAAGAAGGCTGACCCCTCACAGAAGGAGGGTGTCAGGAAAGATGAGACAAGGGCCAATTAAGGCGGGAAAGGAAGAGACTCCCTAGGCCTCGGATACCCTAATACCGTCGGGGTCGGAAGAGAACAAGAGTTGACCAAGTGAGGTCGACAGGAAAGAAGACTGAGAGGAGCCCGGCACAAGTGGAAGCAATGCCGGACTCAGGTGGGGCCCCGTGGTCGCCAACCCACGCCCACTAGAAGTGAGCCCCTGGGGGATGCAGACCATTCATTTAGGGGCTTTGTAACATTAAGGTCGTATAGCAACATTACACTAAACTTAGTAAGGGACACCTCATTATTCAAGAGACCACCTCAAGGCACAGTTAGCTGTCACTCTTGAGGGGCAGGTTCAATCCCAGGCTCTTTTGGTTTCAAGTACACTCAGTCTCATGAAGCAAAACAGGTTTCAATCCCACCTCAGCCATCTGAGAAGTGGTTTCCTACATTTACTCTAGGTAAATACTGACATCGCCGCCTCCGTTGAGTAGTGGTCAGCCTGATTAGCTGCCACCCGCTCTGCCACGAAATTTGAAAAGCGGTATGAAGACTGGTACGGGGTCTACTCAGCCTCGGGTAGTCCAAATGAGTGTAGGGGATTCGATTCCCACCTCAGCCATCCTCGAAGTGGTTTTCCGAGGTTTCCCACTTCGTCTTCGGGCAAATTCAGGGATGGTACTGTACCGTTACTTTATGGTCCAAAATGCGGTACATCTCCGTCCGAGATGCCGTTACTACAGAAGCCCATGGCCCAGTTAAGAATATACATCATTGACGACCAGGGTTACAGCTGTGGCTCACCCGAGTAAACCCGAACTCTTCGCGACTGCATCCGAACGCATTTGCATCCCTAAGCGGAGCGATCGATAAATATTGAAATGTCTTTCGAGCTGACCGCTTGAGAAGTGTATATTCTTAATATATGGAATTAAGACTTATTTATGCTGTCCAGCATGTATTGGAGTTTACATTTATCTAGCAGAGAGGTAATACAAGTAAATTTCAGTAGAAATATCCTATGCAGAAGGAATGAAGTATATTAATAATATGCCAGCGTATCGATATCGATACATATCCCGCTCAGGAGAGGGGGAAACATAGCCTTCCTGTGATTTGCTGCTAGAGCAGTGGTCAACAGATCTTGTGATAGCTCCGCCGAGCTAACTTCGACACCGGGATTGTCCTAGTGCGTACGCGAGTGCCGTACTCGAAAAGATTACTGTAATATTCGTCCCAAAGTGTCTAAGAGGGACTTAGAAACATTCACATGCAGCGTGTAAGGACTTTGTCTTATGTCGAAACATTGAAAACACGTGTTCACGTAGAAGGTATAGAGGAATGATACTTGGAAAGAACTTTATACTAAAACTACAGCCTAAAGGCTTCGTGGATACACGTTTTACGTTCAGCATTAATACTGCGAGTATTCCATTTGCCGCAGTGATGCAATATGAGCATTCTTATTTGAAATTCCTCAATATATACGTCGTACTGAAAAGCAAGGCGTTGGGAGGAATATTCAGCATGTATATCGAACTTATAACCATGTTCGGTTAAATTTATAAACATGGATACTGCTCGCCAGGCATTGTGCAGAACATTACGAGCAATCACAATGCTGTTTTCATTCTTTAATGTGTTCGCGGCGCGGTTTACAAGCATGTGGGAAATGAACTTTCGAATCCATGCAACCGCTGTCATTATGAACGACAGCCGTGACTTCGCTCGGGTGTCGCGATATTATGAACGTGCGCATAACCTTATTCGGGCGAATTGGAGCTTGTCTATGGAGGAAAGAGGCCATTTCCACTTCGTTGGAAAGGTCCTGTTACCAGCTGAGAGCCAGGAGAAGGAGACTTGGTGGTCCTAGTTCGAGTGCCGGGACCTGAAGGAACTATACTGTCCTACAGTATAGGTTGGAAACAGATGGTAGGGCGTATCTTTGCTCTAATTTCGACTCCGAGATGCTTCAAAAGGTAGAAAGAAGAACATTTATGTAGCGTAGCAAAGTAGCGACATTCCAGAGTGACAACTATTGCCATCTTGTATGCCTTTTGTGGAGAGATTGAAATGAGGTTTAGGCATGATATTCCTTTCGTGTCTGACCTCATCCTCAATCGGGTTTCGGCTTGATTAACAAGAGCACCTTTTTTTTCTGTATTTTTGATAATTGTTATTTTGGTTTTAGATTAATATAATTAACTTCAGTAATTTTCAATGATCTTCTTAATTGTAGAGAAGAGGACATTCTAAGGAGAAGACTACCGTTTTCCTTAGTGGATTTGTGTTAACTTTTGTGATAAATATTTTTGATCTTAGTAAAAACTTTGATGTTTTATATCAAGCTTAGACTTGATAGTGATAGACGCACTATAATTCGTGTTCGATAGTTGCGGTCTCTGAACTTGGCCAATGCACTTAGATATTTTTAGAAGTATTTATTTGTAGGATTTACAGGATGTGAAGGTTGATCATTCTAGTGGGTTAGGGATTTTTCTCTTGTGAAGGATCAGTAATCGTTCTGGATTGTAATGGATCAATAGTTGCTAACTTGAGTCGTTACCAAGATTCATAGTGTAGAACCAGTTCGGACATTGTAAATTCTCTTGAGGGGAATGGTCTTATTTTGACTGATCGATTTCGACTTCTATTTCGTTACCACGTGTACTCTGGTACATGTAGGTCTTTCTTTTAACTCAATTAGGATTGATATCCTTGATGTTAGTTCACTCTTATGGGTTTTCTACGCAGTTTATATTGGCATGAGAATTTACAAAAGAACTTTTTTTTTCTCACAAATCCCAGGTTTAATTTTAAGAGGAGATGTTTACTTATGATATACGTGACTTCGAGTATAATTTTGTGAAGCAAGAATTTTTGTAGTCCAGTGGAATAAACTGAAGATCCACATATGAATTGAATGTAGTGCATTGCAGTTGTATAATGTAATATTTTTGATAGGCAAAGGCCTAAAAAGAACTAGATAATTGTAAATTAATTTAATAATCACCATGAGGGTGATATATGGGTAGTAAACGTCTGTGAACGTTAATGGTAATATATATTGAAGTACTCAGTGAAGTACATGTGATTTTGTTATGCCAATGTGAGCAAAATGTGTTAAACGTAATCTAAGGAATATTCTTCGTGAAGTTGGTGGTATTAGCCACAGTTAATAAGCAATCGTCGATGTCATGTCTGACTATGAAATGAATACAGTATCTTAGTTCAACTACGCCACATAATTGATGTTTTATCATGAACATAATTTTCAGTGCATTCATAACTATTGTTAGTTGATGAATTGGTGATTCCAGCAATCGTCGATGTCATGTCTGACTATGAAATGAATACAGTATCTTAGTTCAACTACGCCACATTATTGATGTTTTATCATGAACATAATTTTCAGTGAATTCATAACTATTGTTAGTTGATGAATTGGTGATTCCAGTTATGGATGACTAATAGAAAAGCCTCCTAATTTTCTCTTGTCATCCCTAGTTAATTATTCCTGCGATTATGTCTAAGAGTATTTAAATAAGTATGAATTTTGATAATTAATTAAACAGATATAATTAAGAACGATAATAATAATTCAGAATAACGATTGGAATTATGGATAAATTAAGATTATATTTCTTCTCAGCTTAATTGCTCAGTTGATAAACCTGATTAAAACTTGAATTTGCTGAAGCAACGTATTATGACAAAAGCACACATGGTGGGTGCAGGAATGTCAAGCTAGTGGCGTTTACACTTAAGGGTGTACAAATATCTTGTAAATATGTATATAAGGGTATTATTTATGTGCGTAATAATATTTCAATTTTGGAAGAACCGTGGAGATGATCCATTAGGGTTATATCATTTGTTGTTGGATAATCTGTTGTATATATTTGAATCGTGTTGCAAGATTAGGGTTATATAAATGCAGTCTAGTCCATGGGGACTTAACGTTGCATTTTGCTGCATTTTTATCAATGCATTTCAAGTGAGGATTATTTTTGTGTCCATTATCGGACGTCGCCGACTGACTTTCAGTCAATTCCATTTTTGAATAAATTCGTTATTTCCTTTTACTCGTGCGGTATGATTATCTTGATTATACTGTAACAGTATACTATAGGGGGAGTGTAACAGTACAGCTTGATTACTCATGCTTCAAAGATCCTGTCTAGAATAATTTACAAGAGGATTGAAAGCCAGGTAGAAACGGAGTTGGTTGAAGACCAGTTTGGTTTCAGGAGAAATGTAGGAACAAGGGAAGCTGTACTAAGTCTTAGGCTGATTTTGGAAGGTAGAATAAGGAAAGATAAGAGAACGTACATGGCTTTTGTAGACTTAGAAAAGGCTTTTGATAACGTTGATTGGACTAAATTGTTTGACATTTTGAAATCGATTGGAATAAAGTACAGGGCTAGGAGGGTGATATACAATCTATACAGAAACCACACAGCAGTCATTCGAGTTGAAGGACATGAGAGAGAAGCTGGTATTCAGAAAGGTGTAAGGCAAGGCTGCAACTTATCACCCATACTTTTCAATCTTTACATTGAACAAGCAATGAAGGAAATTAGAGAAAAATTTAAAGTGGGAGTGAAGATTCAAGGAGAAATAATTTCAACTCTGAGATTTGCTGATGACATAGTCATCTTGGCCGACAAGCCTGAGGATTTGAATGAGTTTTTGAATGGTATGGACTCCGTCTTACAGAAAGAATTCATGATGAAAATTAATAAATGTAAAACAAAAATACTGGAATGCAGCCGAAATAAATCAGAAACCTCTATGGAGATCAAATTGACAGGTGAAAAGCTGAAGGAAGTAGAAGACTTCTGTTACTTAGGAAGTAGAATAACCAGTGATGGACGAAGCAAAGAGGATATAAAAAGTAGGTTGGCTCAGGCAAAGAAAGCTTTTCTACAAAAAAGGAATCTGCTGACATCGAATATAGATTTAGGTATTAGGAAGTCATTTTTGAAAGCCTTTGTCTGGAGCGTGGCGCTCTATGGAAGTGAAACTTGGACTATTGGTGCAGCAGAAAAGAGGAGAATAGAAGCATTTGAAATGTGGTGTCACAGGAGAATTATGAAGATCAGATGGGTAGATAGGGTTACAAACATAGAGGTATTAAGACGAGTGGGAGAGGAGAGATGTTTCTGGCGACTGCTAATGAAGAGAAGAGATAGGTTGGTAGGACACATACTAAGACACCCAGGAATAGCAAGCTTAGTTATGGAAGGAAGGGTCGAGGACAAGAACTGTAGGGGTAGACCAAGGTTAGAATATGTTAAACAGATTGCCTCAGATGTAGCGTGTGATAGTTATGTAGAGATGAAACGATTAGCTCAGGACAGGGAGGCATGGAGAGCTGCATCAAACCAGTCAAAAGACTGAAGACTCAAACAACAACATGATTATTTATAGAGGTAATAAGAGGTCGCATTGAGAGGGCCATTGCTAGGTGTTTCTAGAGCTCCCATACCCTTGAGATGATTTTATCTCATGATTCTCGTGTTCTAAGAGCAGTTTTTTGATGCTTTGGTTTTTCTGTTAGGAAATACTTGCACCCTATTACTCCCTTCACTTGTTAGTAGAATCTGGAGGTTTTTCTAGCCGGGGATTTTCAGGTCCTGCGATCCAGCTACCATCGAGGGATTCCAACAGGTAAAGGGTAGGTAAGTTCGGGTACAGTACCTACCATAAGGCCACGATCGCCTCCTTCCCCCTTCCTTGCCTAACCCTCCCACTCTTCCCATCCCTTCATCAGGCCCCTGTTCGCTTTGTACGTGAGGCCGCCTGGGCGTAGTGCTGGTCACACACCCCAGTTGTATCCCCGACTCAGAGTCTCAAGCTCCATGACACGGCCCTCAGTGGCGGTAGAGGTGGTATCCCTCACTTCGTCCATGGAGGGTAAAACGATAACGAAAAAAATGGCATGATCATCATCATCATCTTCATTTCCATTTCCCGTTTCCAGATTCCTGGGTCGGGTTGTGAATTAAAGACCTCCATCGCTGCCTGTATCTCCACCACTCCTCTCCTTTTTAAGTACAGAGGTAAATACTGACACGGTACCTAAATTAATGTCATGGCCGTCTCCTTCCCCAATCCGAGTTTTAAAATACAAATACATGCAATAATACAGCCACCACAGTAACACAGTTCATCAGACAAATTCCACACACATCCATGTACAAGGGGCTGCATGACCATGATGTTGCAAAGCCTCTAAATGAATCAACTACATTTCGATAGGAATAACCGCAAACATTTCTTGGTCCTCGAGATAACATTGTAGACACTCAAAAAGTACGGTCATATTTAAGAGATCAACAGATTGAAGCATGGTGTCGGTTAACTCAGAAAGGAAAAGGGGTCATTCTCTATAAATAGTTCACGCCACCTAATAAATGGGTGTGGCACCACAAGGGTCTTTCCAGTTCTGAATGGAAGGATGGGCTGAAGCTTGTATGTAATGTAGCAGCAGTTAGAGCTGTACCAGGCAGAAGGAGGGACGATAACTGTTGTTGTCACTGTGGCAACGAGACTGAAACGCTCCCGCATGTCCTCGGGTTCTGCAATTATGGTGAGGCTCTACATAACACAAGTCATCACTCAGTGAGATCCATCCTTGCGGAAAGTCTGAGGGATGTTGGCTTCATGGTGCATGAAGACGTTTCAGGGCTAGCCACGCAAGGCAGTATCAGGCGCATCGACATCATAGCCTACAAGTCAAAGTGCTACCAACACTCACATACGGCTTGGAATTAATTTGGCAATTCCTGTCACATAAACAGCTGAAAGAACTGGAAAGCATGAAACTGAGATACCTCAAAATAGTTCTAGGGGTATCAAAATTTTCTCGATCCCGATCTGTGTATGTCTTAGCTCGGGAAACCTTTTTGATAGAAAACCTAACACTGCAAATGCATCAGCAGCACACTCCAGCATACAAAGAACTACAGTGAGTTCCTCTCATAACTCGTCCGGCCAGCGCATCGAGCTTATCTGCCTCGCGTTGACTGATCACTTCCTGTTACACAGCGCGCACTTCCCAGTTCTGGACCGTGCTTATAACGTGTATTAAGTTAGTGTTGATCTGTCGCGCCTACTGTTCTCGACTTGTGAGGTGTTACTTGGGGTATAATTCTCATAATGCCTCCACGTGTGTACACGGTAGAAGAAAGGGTATTTATGTACGATAATTATGTGAAAACAGAGTCTTGCAGGGAAGTAGTTAGACGTTTCATAACACATTTTCCACATTTTTACTTATGGGGGAACTTGAAGAATAAAGTTTATGCATGAAACCCTCACACGTTGGACGAACTGAAAGAACATATCCGGAGAGAAATAGCCTCAATTACCGAAGACGAATCGGAGTTTCCTAAGACGATGCCGGAAATGTGTGGATGTAGGAGAACATTTCCAACATCTCCTGGCATAAGGTACGACCTTAGTTTATTAATTCTTCCTTTCTTCATTTTAATTGTTATCTCATGTCATGCACGGATAAAGTGAGCCAACTGCTGTTCTGTTCTTATTGCTATGCATGCCGAGCGGGGAGTGCTGAGTCAACGGGAGATAAGCTCGGTGCGCTGGCCGGACGAGTCATGAGAGGAACTCACTGTATTACAAGAGCTACGAGGAAAAAGGGACTCGATCGAAGAAATCTTCTATACAACAGATGCAATGACCAACAAAGATTGGATGAAAGAAGAATATGAGCTGCGACACCTGATGACGCGCTTTGCGATGCACAGTTTCCGTCATCGTATTTGTGCCAGGAAATCCTTTCACCAGGATAGCCATGAGTGTAGATGTGTTTTGTGTGGAGAACAGTGTGATACATATCACGCAATGAAGTG
Organism: Meconema thalassinum; assembly: GCA_946902985.2. Lineage (NCBI taxonomy): Eukaryota > Metazoa > Arthropoda > Insecta > Orthoptera > Tettigoniidae > Meconema > Meconema thalassinum. The sequence continues at coordinate 119,001,659 of OX336391.1, forward strand.
CAAGGAGAGAGCGGTCTCTCTGACTGAATTTTGCTCTGATTATTGAGCCTGATGTAATGTATATATTTTACACATTGTGCGTAACATTTGTTATTAAAAAGAAGGCTTAAATATTGGATCCAACCGTGCGTTTTGAAACCCATGCCAAGCAGCCAGATAAAGTCAACAGTGAAAAGAATGAAACTTACGAGCCTAAAGTCTCTTTGTACAAGGAAAAATACCGCCTTCAAGAAATAGAAGTAATTGGGTAGTGGGGGTAGGCTGAATAGCTATTTTAATTATTTATTTTTAGTTGCGATTTGCCCACTCTTCGTTTTTTTTAATTCAAATTTCATAGTTCATTACTCGTATTTTGTTAACCTTCCAAAATTTCTTTTTTTCACCATATTATGATTATTAAGCTTTGTATTGAACCCTTATTATATGATGTCCTATAATAATGTTTCATATTTTTTCCATTTATATTGCGCCTCCGTGGCTTAGGCGGCAGCACGCCGGCCTCTCACCGCTGGGTCCGTGGTTCAAATCCCGGTCACCCCATGTGAGATCTGTGCTGAACAAAACGAAGGCGGACAGGTTTTTCTCCGGGTACTCCTGTTTTCCCTGTCAAAATTTCATTCCAGCAACACTCTCCACTATCATTTCATTTGTCATTCATTTAATCATTGCCCCAGAGGAGTGCGTCAGGCCTCGGCAGCCGGCACAGTTCATATCCTCGCTGCTAGATTGGGGCTTCATTCATTCCATTCCTGACCCGGTTGGAGACTGGAAGCAGGCTGTGGACTTTCATTTTTCATTTATATTACTATGGAAGGAATATTGGGGCTACTTGAAGTTACTCAGTTATTATGAAATCGACAGATGCACAGGCAGGCACAGAACGGAAGGATGATCACATCAAGACCTTGGACAGACAAAGCAGGAGTCTAAGTTTGGTACAGCAAAATTCTACGAAATGAGGGGTCAAAGTGCCAGTTAGCGTGGCTTGCGTTGTGACGTAGAAGGTAGAGAACCTTTGTCCAGTAGCCAAAGACAGAGAGCGTAGAGGTTGTGTGACTGAGAAGGAGAATACGCAGCGACACTCAGTCGGAGGAGCTACTGATTTCCGCGCGAGTGTTGAGGACCAAATCGACGAATCAGAAGAGATGATGCCACTTTGCCCGGGAAACTGGATTTGGAGGGAAATGGATATCTAATTAATCTACGATCGAATTTTGATTAAAATACCTGGACCTGATCCTGGGTGATGAGACAAGCTCATTGATATTACTAGTGATGTAAAATACCCAGGTATTTATAAATCGGGGTAAATACCCAGGGTATATACTCGGGTAAATACCCAATTTGGGTAAATACCTGGGTATTTTAGATTTTTCATTAAAAATCCTGTGTCGTGGTAAGTTGAACCTTAAAGAAGGGTACCGGTGTGCAAACTATTCTACATTAAAAGGCGACACTCCGGAGATAAAAGTCGATATTTTGTTCATTTTGGTGTTTTTTTTATGACTGAAATTGAAAGGATTGGGTTTCTTCTTTCTTGTCACAAAGTTATTCCGTTGAATTCAAACAATTTATCACCTTAATAATGCTTTGTTTGTCAGTCTGCACACAGCAGAAATGGGCGTGGCATCTGCTGAACTGCTTGTTAGATTATTTATTATGTCATTGTCATGTTTTCATTCAATCAAATCAATAAAATATCCCTGTTCTTTGCAATTACGCATCCCGGGGATGGGTCAACAGCCCCCCTCCCGCATATATTTCTACAGAATCGAGCTGTAAGATCTACCCTGTTTCTGAATGAATTTATAAACCCTGCAAAGGACTAATATTTCAGTACTTGACTCTACTGTCATTGAGCAACAGTGTATGCTAGTATTGGTATTCCTGATGTCACTACAATAATGCTGACAACTATAAGTTTTGTTATTCTTGTATGTTTCTTCTTTCTTGAGAGTTCTGTGGCGGTAGCCAGTCTGTTTACTTTTGTGAATTCGTGCGCAAGTAACCTCTTGTATAAAGGTACAACAAACAAAAGAACCCTCGGCTACTTCGGTTCGCGCAGCTCACATCGGCTCGTCCCGATCTCCCCCGATAATCTCTACTTAGTATAAAACAGAGTCCCCGATTCTTGGATGTCACAGGTAATCTCGAGAACCACTGGATGGATTTTGATGCGGTTTTCACCATTCTGTAAAGTATTTCTCGAGGAAACTTTCTGTAGAAAATAACTTATTTATGATCAAAGGAAGCCAAGCAGTAACGATTTCAGTGAAAAGGTCGGGAAAAGAACTTGGCGTCCGTGCGCTTCTTAAGCTTACGCTGGGCAAACCGATAAAAATATCAGTATACTATGAGCATGACGAATAGAAGGAGAAAGTGAGAAGACTCCTGAAGTTCAAGCGCGCCCCGGCAGGCAGCGCTAGAGTGGGTACGTTCCACACTGCCGGGGTCAGCTGGTCTTAGGGATGGTGCTAAGTGAAACGAATTACTTTGTAACTAATACTCTTTTAAAAAGTAATTAGTGGTTCCAATTAAAATAGCATGGCAGGGCACAATGGAAAATATAATTCATAGAAATAAGAACTACGGTCTTCATTAGATGTTACGGAACGCACAGATTCCTGGAGTATAGAGACACAGATAAAAAACATAATCCCCAGCATATTAAAACAAGCACACATAAACTATTTAAAGTAACACTCTACTTAACAATTCATTTTGTCGGCTACGGTACTGAACTTTCGAAAGCTTGCGTGAAGACTTGGTGGGTGTTCGAGATTGCAAATCTCGGCGGATTTCCTTCGTTCTGAAGAAGAATCGGCACCCAAAATAAACAAGTCTGGGGATAATATCCATGACACGCTGAAGACAGCATCCAGCTCCTGAAGGATCAACTGAAATTGTTTCTTTGGAATCGATACAATCATAAATATTTCGCTCCACATCGATTTTGAGTTTAATTTTCCGGTAATTACTTTCTCGGCCTGGAAAAGAAAGCCACATACACTTCTCGAAGGACGTGTTAGATACACTACATTGTTCATCTCAGGGCACCTATTTTAGTTTTTTGTTGCTTTCTCTCAGCAATAATTTAGTCGTATTTCCGTTTATTCCTGATGAAGAAAGACATGGTTTCTTTCGAAACGCGTCGAGTTTGAATAAATAAAACACGGCATAAGCCCAAAAATCTACATTATGGATAAAATGGTATTAGTTGCGTTTGGCATTAACCATACCGTACATAAAACATCACAATAAATTGGTTGAAAAACTGGATCCAGATAGCTGTAAAACTCACAATTTTGCGCCACCTGTTTCCTCTGAATTTGGTTAATTAAAGCTTATTAATTGAGTTTAAATACCGGTTTGGTGACCCATCGTCCCAGGCAAGCCGGTAACACCTGTAACTACTCAGGCAGATAGGTCACTTAGCCGTAATTTGGAAGTTATTGTGAAGTTATGAATGCATTTGCGGTAGCACTGCCGGAGACGTAATCGGACTAGGCTATTGAGTTTTTAAATTAGCTCCCGTTTCAGGGTTTTTAGGTTTTGAGTGCGAATAGTTCGTTCAATAGTTGTAAAACAGTAAGGAGAGTATGTTTTGTGTAGGTTTTAAGTTGAATTAAAGTTTATGTCGAGCTGAGAAGTGAATTTGGTGTAGCTTAAAGTGTAGTTTTTTGGTCTGATCTGTTTCCTCTGAATTTGGTTAATTAAAGCTTATTAATTGAGTTTAAATACCCGTTTGGTGACCCATCGTCCCAGGCAAGCCGGTAACACCTGTAACTACTCAGGTAGATAGGTCACTTAGCCGTAATTTGGAAGTTATTGTGAAGTTATGAATGCGTATGCGGTAGCACTGCCGGAGACGTAATCGGACTAGGCTATTGCTTTTTTAAATTAGCTCCCGTTTCAGGGTTTTTAGGTTTTGAGTGCGAATAGTTCGCTTAATAGTTGTAAAACAGTAGGGAGAGTATGTTTTGTATCGGTTTTAAGTTGTATTAGGGCCTATGTCGAGCTGAGAAGTGAATTTGGTTTAGCTTAAAGTGTAGTATTTTGGTCTGTTCTGTAGCCTGGATTTATTAAGTTTATTGTGCTGCTGGCGTGATTTAAAGCTGTAGTATTTGATGTAGAGTGCTAGGATTGCTTGGGGAAGTGTTGGTGAGAGGGTGAGAAGTGAGGGGATGGGTTTATGGAGTTCTTGCTGTTGTTACTTGTTTTTCAACTGCTGTTTTTTGATAGCGTGCTTGTAGTGCCTACAACCCTGGTACACGTTGTTGGACATTATTGCTTGCAGTGCTTGTAGCGGCGGGACCACAAACTACCGTGCTATAATGGCGGAGTCCTCACACTAGGTCCTTCTATTCGTCATGCTATGAGCGTAATAAATGTTCAGCATGGAATGTTCTACAGAAAAGTCCGCGAGAGCATATCTCTATCTTCAATCTATCGCCCACTATAAGTGTTTTTAGACTGGATAGAAGTGGTCTTTGTGTTTCATGCACCTCACCATTCTTAAATTATGTCTGACAAGAATCCGTTGCACATGCTATCTCCATGATAATATAATTAATAGCCCAGTCAGTGATTTTCACCCATCATGCCGAGACGTAAAACGGATATACAGTAGGTCGTAGTTCATTGACATCGGAAAAAAAAGCGCTTTTCACGTAAAGCATGCATAACTGTTCCCGGGCGCGGCTGCTGTCAATCACCATCACATACCATATCGTAAGTACCTGCAGCCAGCTGTTCGATTGAGGTTATTCCTTCATTAATGCTGCAAACGCAATACAATTAAAAGAACGAGAGTAAATGTAAAGTGACCGAAAGTATTAAGCGCGGAGTTAAATGAAAATACAGTATTTATGATTTCCTAGTTGTAAACTATGTTTTAAAGAAATATACTGTTCCAATAAGCGTACACACACAGAGGCTATAATATCAACAACACGAAATAATGCATCAGGTGTAGAAAACTGCAGACGACCCTTGGCCATAGACGTTTTCCCTTCCGCTATTATACGCTTCACGAATGACTTTGAAACACCCGTTGCTTTACTTGTTGAAGCCACAACATTATAATTGAGTTTATGAACGGTTTTCTGTTCTCGTAGGTGAGCAGTTACGTTATAGAGTATTTCTCTACATTGTCCCCTTAATGGTCGTCCAGATTTGCTACCATACTTCGAAGTAGAAGCCATAACGAAACTCAAATGATACTATTACTAGAATAGCATGGTACACAACACTATATACATAAACACATTTACAATAATAAAGTACGCGCTATACGACAAGGGATTATAGGACTACAATAAAGAAAGCGTATATAAAACTGAGAAAATAATAAGAGGGCGAAAATGGATTGGCCTCGAAGCTCTTGTCAGCGTATCTCCGCAGTGTGTTCGGTAAGGCAGCCAGACGGCATGTGACCCCCTCTTCCGCTCCTCTGTGACGTCGCACATCAACTCAGAGTGAATGCGCGGGGAAGTGAGCTTTGCGCAGGTTCTTTTGATCGCTGCCACCTTATAGTTGTGCATCAAGATACTAGACAAGCTTCCAGAATTACCAATATTCGTACACAAGCTGCTAAGAAACAAAAGGAAGGAAAAACATACGTTCTGGTGACTTCTAGGTAATGGATCAGGAAGATAACGTCACTTGAATTTTGCTTTAATTTTCCCGCCAATTGTAATTTTACATTTAAATCCCATTTTCTCCCATAATATTCTGCCAAATGTAACAAAATGTGTATGGTATATGTATATTCTTCCCAATAGTAGGGATTGAAAAGTCCAAAATTTTTGAACAAAAAATTACACAAATTTAGTACTATAATATCTCATTATATAAATTATTTACAGAAAAATCGATACGTAGTGTTTTTTAAGGAAGTATTATCTACCTAATTCCAAATTTCCATTAACATGTCTTTTGAAATCTATGAAAAAATGGAATTAAAAATTTAAAAAAAAATGGAAAAACTATTAATTGGATATGAAACAAATGTATGTGATATCTCTACTTTTGTTTGGGTGACATTCCCACAAAGTTTCGTGAAAATCCATGCATTAGGTAGGAAGATAACGTCACTTGAACTTTGCTTTAATTTTCCCGCCAATTGAAATTTTACATTTAAATCCCATTTTTCTCCCATATTCTGCCAAATGTAACAAAATTTGTATGGTATATGAATCACAGCTATAGTAGGAAACCTGCGTATGGAATTCTTGATTGCAGAATTCTTCCCAATAGTAGGGATTTAAAAGTCCAACATTTTTGAACAAAAAATTATACAAATTTAGTACTATAATATCTCATTGCATAAATTATTTACAGAAAAATCGATACGTAGTGTTCTTTAAAGAAGTATTATCTACCTAATTTCAAATTTCCATTAACATGTCATTTGAAATCTATGAAAAAAATGGAATTAAAAATTCCAAAAGAAAATAACAAAAAAAATATTTTGGGAAAACTATTAATTGTATATGAGACAAATGTTTGTGATATCTCTACTTTTGTTTGGGTGACATTCCCACAAAGTTTCGTGAAAATCCATGCATTAGGTAGGAAGATAACGTCACTTGAACTGTGCTTTAATTTTCCTGCCAATTGAAATTTTATATTTATGTCCCATTTTCTCCCATAATATTCTGCCAAATATAACAAAATTTGTATGGTATATGTATCACCGTTATATTAGGAAACCTGCGTATGGAATTCTTGATTGCAGAATTCTTCCCAGAAGTAGGGATTTAAAAGTCCAAATTTTTTAAACAAAAAAATTACACAAATTTAGTAGCCTACTATAATATCTCATTATATAAATTATTTACAGAAAAATCGATACGTAGTGTTTTTTAAAGAAGTATTATCTACTTAATTCCAAATTTCCATTAACATGTCATTTGAAATCTATGAAAAAAAAATGGAATTAACAATTCCAAAAAAAAAGTTAAAAATTTTTATTTTGGAAAAACTATTAATTGTATATGGAACAAATATTTGTGATATATCTACTTTTGTATGAGTGACATTCCCACAAAGTTTCGTGAAAATCCATGCATTAGGTAAAAAGATGTGTTTATCTCAGGAGTGTCGCCTAAACTTTTTAGAAATGTAACAACATTAGATAGTTAATAAAATTTCATTTAATTAGAATTGGGACTTAAAGAACAGAATTAGAAATGGGAATTAGATCAGGAGATAAAATTCGATAGTTATAACTTGAAAACCTCAGGGTTATAATTCAACTAGGCCTTTTTGCAAACATTGAGATAAAAGTAGGGGAAAATTTATTCAGAGTATTGGCCTAGTTCTATAAAAGGTGTAATATACAGTTTTCAACACACTGTATATGTTTTTCAGAACAGTTTGTAATATCATTTATATATAAAATAAATAATCAAATACCCAAAAAGACTATTAAATAGAAAATTAACAGTTACACTAAAAACGTTCTAAAAATAAGAGGCCTTACTTTATTTAGGTTTAATGAAGCTTAACAAATGTATTAGGCTATTTATACATAATCAATCTCTTTAGGCTTAGGCCTATATTCCAATTTACAATGAAAAATATCAATTGAGTACAAGTACAACTTGGGTCAAATCAAATTGAAATTTTGTTGATTATAGTTTTTTTTTTATTTACAAAAGAAATTCAAAGTACATCACAAAAATTACAACATCTTTTGATGTAAAAAAAAATATCACAAAGTAATAAAATATTTTCTAATCTGAGTTTTGATGGATCAATATTGTTCCTGATTTCAATTGAAGGCATCAAATACCAGTGTTTCAGTACTTGTTTGTCCTACACTTCATCAACACATCAAGAAGTGTTGTACAAAGCTCAAAAAACTGAAAATACCCTCATTTTGGGTATTTAAATGACCACTGGGTATATACCCAGGTAAATACCCAATTTATATTTAACTTCCCACGGGGTATTTATCCGGCCCACATCACTAGATATAACTCACAAGTCTGTAATCCTATTTCTTCGATTTATTGTAAATTTTGTGTCCCCACCACGACGATTTATGTGATTCTGTATAAATATGGCTACTGACTTAGCCAATGTGTTCTATTTTCTGTGTCTTTTAGGGAGACACGACGTTCTTAATTCTGAAGTCTCAGAAGATACAGGTGCTGTTCTAATTTTCCGTGTCACAGAGGAGACCACGACGTTCTTAATTTTGAAGTCTCAGAGGGAGACCTACGTCTGATTGATGTCTCAGAGGAGACTTTGTAAATTACTTGTGAACTTATAAATTGTCAAGTTCGAGATTATTATGGCAGGAAATAACTGTTCTAACAACTTTAAGTAATCTGCTTTGAATTGTAAGATACAGTGCGTGTGAACTTAGAGCTATTTAAGCTATAATTAGGGCAATGGTCGCCAATATAAATTGCGCAGGACTTATGAGCGAATGAAGTAACTCATTGCAATTTTAGCAGGATTAGATAGTGTGTTATAATTAATTAATTGAACTTTTATCCGAATAAGAAGCAGCAAGATGACTGGAACGAGGCCAATGGTTGGGATGATGACCGTCCGTACTACTCAGATGATGGCTATGGCTGAGTAGAGAACCTGTTGGGCCATGCACTGAGACGTTCGCTGAGTATCGTTGCAGAAATGGATAAGTACAAATGTTGAATTATTTCAATAGCGGAGGAGTTTCATTTATGGGAACATTTGTGTACATATTTTTCTTATGTTTGTGTGTAATTTAGTGATAGGATTTTTCTTGTACGGACACTCAGTAGATAATGCATCGTGACTACTATTTTATTTTGGTGATTTTATTTGTTGTAATCTGAATTTCTGTGTACTATCGAGAGTACATTTATGTGCGTTATTTTATTTCACGAGAACATGAATTACGGGTTCAGTGATAAATGGAGCTTCAGTAAAGTAAAAATAATTATAGAAAATGGGGGGGGGGGGTAATGAGATACTTTGTTTGCCATTTAATTAAACATATTATTTGAGTTTGCCTTGTTGCAACTATTTTAAGAGAACCCTCAGTTATGTTGATTTAATGAAGTTATATTTGGAATTTATTGTAAGTCCTTTTATTTCGGTATATCTTAGATCTGATACGTTTGGCGCGTGGATTTTAGGTGGATTTGTGTCATGCCCAAGCAGTGTGTTGTTGGTGCCACACGTGGTAATTATTGCGCGGGGATAGTTTGGCACAGCGACCAATTTCCTGTCTGCAGCATTATTTGGAAGACAGATGTACTTTGCGAAGGCACTGATCGGTCCCGATGAGTCTTATAATTCATTGGTTGAATTATTGGGACATATGATAATTTTGGTGACACGTGTGTTATTTTCAGGAGTTCATGTGTGAATTCTATGGTCTTGGGTTGCAGAGTGCAAACCTGGAATAGTTTGCTAACACGCTAGGTTAATGACATATGCGACGATGTGCCACAGTCCACGTACAGATCTAAAGATAAGACGTGGTATTCATAATGTTGAATTTTGGGCTTATGCCGTGTTTTATTATATTAAAATTCGACGCGTTTCGAAAGAAACCATGTCTTTCTTCGTCAGGAATAATCTGGAATACGACAAATGATTGCTAAGAGAAAGCAACAAAGAACATATAGAAAGTGCCCAAAGATGGACGCCATTATAGTCCCATGTTAGGGACAACGGAAAGCAGCAGTGAATTACTTTCTCAGGATTCTGATAATAGGTAGCCAGGATTCACTGAGATTGTAGCCGGTGTCGCGGTTGAAATTATCTGGGTGTTTACGTATTTCAACCGCCTCCCTGATGATTCTGGGACGATATTGCTTTATACGGGCAAGAACATCCACTCCTTGGAACATGACATCATGGCCAGGTGTTAATGCATGATCGGCAACAGCTGATTTATCAGGTTGAATGAGCCTGATACATCTATTATCTTCCTTAATGCGAGTGCATATTGTTCTCCAAGTCTGCCCGATGTAAACCTTGCCACAACTACAGGGAACTCTGTAGATACCCGGTTGTTGCAATTTAGGCAAACTGTCCTTAGTTGGTCGCAGGAGTTGCCTAATCTTAACAGAAGTTCCAAATACAGTCCGTATGTTGTACCGACGTAGGATTTTAGCAATACGATCCGTCGTGTTATGTATGTACGGTAGGTAAGCAGTTCCTCTTACATCTCTTTTCTCAACTGACGTCCTATTATTATTTGTTGGTTTCAGAACCGTATAAAGCAATATCTCCTTTGCTCCTTCTTCCTTCCAATTTCCCTTTGAATAGGGTGGAAGACCAGACAGAATGTTGAATCAAGTGACAAATGAAGCTCTTATTTCTTACGTTTACAGACAAAAACATGATGCCTCTTACCTGCCAGACTGAAACTTTCCCTCTTTTTCTTACAATGGAATATGCTATAACTTAGCAATCCTGATCGGTGCCAGTGATTGTTATGTCACAATGACTGCATAGTAGCCACTAGCTCAGGAAGCCTATATCCATTGAAAATGTATAAAATTATGAGAATACTACTCAAAACTTGACTGTTATACGGTGCCGGCTGCCATGAAAATCAGGAAAATTTACGATAGGAATAGGTAGTGTGCTAAGATAGAAGAGCTGGGCATTTTATCGCTATGGGGTGTTAATGCATTTGCTCAGCAGTATCAACCTGATTTCGTCTGGCGCTAGATTGGAAGATTGGCGTTCATTTTGAAATATGGAGTTGCTTAGGTTTCTAGTGACATCATCAGTAATTTTAGGATAACAGTGATTTGGGTATCAATTCCAAGGGGATGAGAATGATAGCAAGCACAACTGCCACACTTCGTACGAGCTTAACCCTCCTGCTCGGCACATAGGAACCTTCATAGACCAATGGTTTTACCAAATAGTCTAGACAAATAGATACAAGCCCAACTACATAAACAGTTTCATACGCAAGATTAAAAGTAAACCCAAAAACACTACAAAAAATAAAAACTGATAATCAGACATTTTCAACTTTCACCTATTTTAAGCCGAGACATTTATAGCATAACAAAGGTTTTCAAGAAACATAACACAAATATACTGTTCAAAACTGATAACACTAATTAATGACGTCCAAATTATACACTACGCACAAAATGGCACTTTGATGAACACAATTAAACATAGGAAAATATCAAAATCACGAAGCCTACATAACAAAATTGACCCCAACACACTATCTGAACAACAATAATTATGAAAGAGAATATTTTGTTCAGCACAATAGTAAATTAAACAACCAAACACAAAAATAATTAGATACCACCTTAGAAATAACAAATAAAACCCCAGAACTCCATCCCAATCAATACCCCAGCCCTTCACCCTAACTAACCCCTATCCTAATGCAACAAACCACACTCCAGCCTCCTTTCCCTCCTCTCTCCACCTGCCAATATCCATTAACAGCCGCTATGAGCACAGGCCGCATTCGTTGTCAATTACATTTCCTCCAACATTAGAGCACTATACACAATAACTCACACCAATTCTATTCCAAACAGAATTAACAAGTTTTCACAAGACGACTATAACATTCAAATGACACCAAATTAAAGCAAACTGATTTTCAAATGTTCTACAGGGTGACCGACGGGAATCTGACGTTTTTGGCATGGCTAGTACTCTCTCGGCAGGAGGAGTGGGGAGCGGACTTGTCAAGCAGGACATTGGCCATGCGTTGCCGTTTCAGTAGCTATGGAGCAGTGGTCGGTTGAACATCGTATGTTTGCGTACGACGCATTTGTGCAGAATGGCGGGTCTGTTATAACAGTGCAGCGACTTTTTCGTGTGCGTTTCAACCGTGGGCGTCGTGGTGCCGTTCCCAGCCGCAACACGATTCTCAGTTGGGTTAATAACGTACGGAAAACAGGATCTATTGTTAAAAAGACGCCACCAGGTCCGACTAAGACAGCAAGAACACCAGACAACATCGAGCGTGTGAGAGCCGCGGTCACGCGTAGCCTTGGGCGCTCAGCACGTAAACATGCACTCGAACTCGGAATGAGCCGTGAATCTGTGCGAACAATCTTAAAGAAAGACATGAAATTTTACCCTTACAAGATGTGTTACTCCCAGAAAATTGAGGAGAGAGATTACGCGCAGCGGCAGGAGTTTGCTTTTCGACTGCAAGTTGTTTTGGAAGACAGTGAGAATGCAGTCATTATCTTGAGTGACGAGGCGCATTTCCAGCTGGATGGGGATGTTAATAGGCAGAACTTACGGTACTGGTGCCCTCAAAATCCCCGTGTCATTTACGAAAAACCATTACATTCACAGCGAGTAACGGTTTGGTGCGCAACGACACCGTTCGGCATCATTGGTCCCTATTTTTTCGAGGACGAGAATGGTGCAACTGTTACAGTGAATGCCGAACGTTACTGCCACATGCTGAACACTTTCTAGCGACCTGAACTGCGCAGACTGCAACTGGATGTGGAAAATGTTTTCTTCCAACAGGACGGTGTCATCGCACACACTGCTCGTGTGTCTATGCAAGTGGTTCGAAACATGTTCCCAGGCAGGGCAATTTCACGATTTGGCGACATACCGTGGCCGCCAAGATCACCGGACCTCAGCACGTGTGATTTCTTCTTATGGGGGTATCTCAAAGAAAGTGTATACTCTCACAAGCCCCGCACATTGCCAGAACTGAAGGAGGCAATCAGGGAAGAATTGGCTACAATCGATGGAGCACTGATGACTCGTGTGATGGCCGACTTTCTGCGAAGGGTGGAACAGTGCATTCATGAGGAAGGACACCATTTACCCGACGTTATCATTCACAAGTGATAAATGGCATGTAATGATAAACAATTTTACATACTAAAATAAAATTGTCTGTAAAAAAAGAACTGTGTAGTGTTCCTTTCAAAAACGTCAGATTCCCGTCGGTCACCCTGTATAATGTTTCCCACGATTAACAAAAATATTTTTTGTTTCAACAGGTTAAAATGTTATTTCATTTTCTTCTGTACTGGCTCATACAGTGAGGGCCCTGGCTATAGAACGGAGCCTTGAAAAAGCCGTGTGGCAAAGAGGTCGCAATGTGTCACCACCAGATTTATAGCATGTACCGATTACAACGGCAGGTCGGGATGCCCCACATGCTGTCATAGCATTTATTACATATGCAGCTGGCAAGATACCTTATAGACCAGCCTCTGAGAGTCCGGCTGTAACGTTTGGCGATGGTGGGAGAAGAGGGGTAAAGAGAACAATATAGCCAACTTACGGCAGTGAGAAGCTGTTAATAGAATGTTGAAACTTGCCATCATTGCAATTCTTCTCTAGCGTCTTCACTATTCAACGTGGAAGTCCCAAACCTCATTTTCCAATTTTATGCATTATTTTGTAATTTTGACATTTTGCGGTTTCAAAACCTAAATTCTTCGATCGCAGTGGAATTCAGCCTGTGTTGGCGAACTCGCTTACTACCATGATGTCACCTATAAAAATCAGTAGTTTTCCCGTCAAGCCAGTTTTTAAATTTAGCTCGTTGTTGCCAAGGCTCTCTTCTGTAGTCCAGTTGCTCCGTGTGTAAGTGCAGGTTTGTTGTTTTATTGTCTTGTGTGCACAATTGCCAGTTAACTGTATGTAGGTATATTACTTTAGTAATATTCATTTAAAAGCATGTGAAATATTTTATGTTGTCCACGTTCTTTTATATTTCGCGGTACAGAACCGGCAACGCTGTCCCCCTCCCTCATGAGAAATGTCAAAGTTGAACACTTGGCGGCTGGACTGTAGTTGTGATAATTAAGACTTGTGGTGAAGTACCGTAGTTTATCTCGTATCCCATGAACATAGTTAGATATAGTACTAAACATCGAGTTTTCCTAGTGGAAATTTATCTTGTCAAGAAGAAGTCTTACAGTAAATGTGTTCGTAAGTTTCAGCGCCATGCAATTTTTACTTGTATGGGAACCTCAAACAAAAGGAATACAGAAACAATCCGCATACTCAGGAGTCTCTCGAGAACGAAATAACTACACTGATTCAAAATATCAATAAGGATAAATTACAGGCAGTGTACCATAATTTCCTACGTCGGTGCAACGTATGTCTATTAGAAGAAGGACAACATTTCCAGCAACTACTCAGAGATTCACGCAAGTAATTATGATTACTAATTAAGTTAAAATGTGTAAGCTAAATGTGTTAAACTAGCTGCTGCTGGCGCCAATGGCTTGCTCAACACAGTGCCCCGGCCGCCACACAGCGCTTGCGAGGTTCCATTCTATAGGGAAGACGCTCACTGAATTTGCCACATACACGATCTATACAATTTGCTGGAACAATATCGGCAGTTTGAAGCTGAACAAACCTATGTCAGACCACAAAAGTTCGAGCTAGTCAAATAGAACAAGATTCCAAGAAAAACTTTGCCCAATTTTTAATCATAAAATTAGGATTTATGTATATATTAATTAGTCAAACTTCAAATGAACATGCTTTCTTTTTATGAAAACACTCGTCATTTTCAAGACAATGTCTTCCAGAAGAACAAAAAACAATAGAACCGATACCAAGAGAGTTTGGCAATATAACTATTAATGACATAAATAATTTTATACATGCACTCTCTTTGCCGTTCCCACTTTCAATAATGTCATCCTCTTCATCATCTTCTGTGCATTTTCCCATTTATGTGGGGACTGCCTTCCTGCAATGATTCCTCCACTTAAATCGATCCATAGCGTCCCGAGGACGGAGTTTAGTGAGTCCCATGTTATCTCTCGCCCTATCCAGCCAGCGTGTTTGAGGTGGCCCTCGAGGTCGACGACCCTCCACGTTCAGTTGAAGGGCAGTCTTTGCAACTGAGGTTTCACTGCTACGGAGCACATGTCCATACCACTGCGGACGTGATTCACACATTTTCTCTGCGATTGGCAACCTTGAAATCCTTCCGCACAGCATCATTCCTAATATGGTCCAGTCGAGTCAAGCCATTGGACCGTCGCAACATCTTCATTTTCATTGCATAAAACGCCTGTTCGTACTTCGATGTTGTAGGCCAGTATTCAGATCCATAAAGGGCCACCGGTCTTAGAATCACTGTGCAATATACTTCAGATTTTAGATGCAATGGAATTGTCTTATCACATAGGAATCCAGTAACTAGGCGCCATTTCATCCGTAATTCAGCGACTCTTCTTTTGACATCAGGAATCATGCTGCAGTCTGAGGTGATGTATGACCCAAGGTATTTAAATTGGGTCACTTTATCAAGTCGAACCTCACCCACAGTGATTGTGCCATCAGTTTGGTCACCGAATTCCAGGTAGGCCTACTCCGTCTTCTTCAGATTGAATTTCATCCCAAATTCTTCAAGACGCATCTTCTACTCTTGTACTTGCTGTTCGAGGCGCCAACAGTGCACCGCACTGAGCTTGTTGTCTTTCGGTATAGAAGTTTTGCCCAGTTTACATAGGCTTCAGGTACAGTGTAGCCTCAGTGCCAGCCAGATGAGATCATGAGATACTCTATTGAAAGCCTTTTCCAAATCAAGAAAGGCTAAGTGAACCGTCTTCCTTTTCTCATCAATCGACAAAGTGCCTGGAGAGCATCTGTTGTTCCGCTGTTTTTAACAAAGCCACACTGGTTAGATGAAACAGTGATGATGTTTCGTAATCTCACATCAAGAACACGTTCAAAAATTTTCATAGTATGGCATAGGAGGCGGATTGGCCTATAATTGGAGCATTCCAGTATATCTCCTTTAACTTTGCAAATAGGAATTGTGACACTAGTCATTCACGCTTCTGGTACTGTGTCCTCCATAATAATTTTGTTGAAGAAGTCCATAAGCCATACTACACGTTGTTCCTCCAGGAGATTCCATACTTCGGCTGGCATATCATCTGCACCAGGCGCTTTCCTGACTTCATTTTGTTGATGGCAGTGGACACTTCTTCCGTAGTGATAGTGGGCACTGGGCCGTGAATAGGGTCAGCTGTCGGTAGAGGCGGATGAGGGAACTCAATATTGCATATATTCTCAAAAAACTCCTTCAAGTGACATACCGTAGTATGTCATGTCTCTTTTGTAGGAGGAGCCCATTTCTGTCTTTGATGTTGATAACATGACCGAGATTGTCTGTGGCAAGCTCGCATGCACGGGCAAGTGTGTAGATTCTATTTGTGCTACTAGGCTTATCCAGCTCGTCGTAGATGGCTTTGTAATGTGCTGCTTTTGCAGTTGCTACATCTCGGTTGGCACTGGACTTGAGAGACCGGTACCTATATAAATCCTCCGAGCTGCATGTCTGGTGCTATGTCTTGTAAGCAGCTTTCTTCTCCCTGGTTACCTGCTGCACATATCATTCCACCACCAGGTCTGCTTGTCAACAAGGCATCAATTTGGTATGGTGACACCTAGAGTGGATGTGGCACATGTCTTGATGGATTCGGACAGTGTGTTCCAGCCATCTTCAACGGATGACATTGTAGAATTTGAAATCGATATCAATGCTTCTTTGATGGTAGCTCGATGTTCTAATAGTCTCTACCATTTAATACGCTCAATCTTCGTGCTTGGCCTCACAGATACATAATCTATATGGACTGCGGCATCTAGCACAAGTATTCGGTCTTGAGGAGCAACGCTGTCATATGGGATCAATTTTGTATCCTTGATCATTGCGAGGTCTCTTTGTCGTGTCATCCAGTCGTCAATTTGGGATGTAAGACTTCCACTATAGTAGGTGTGAATTACGCTGTCTATAGAAGGTGTTAGTTACAGACACATCACCCGCTTCCGCAAATTCTAGGATGCAATGCCATCATTGATACGACAACCATAACTATGGCCTTCATGATTTCATTCAAATCCTCTCTTTCATGACCAACATATCTAATTAAATCTCCACCAATGAAAAGAATTTCGCTACCATCAACAGCTTGGATGTGTGCCCCAAGATAGTTCCAAGAATTGTCTTTCTCTTCTTTAAGGCAACCAGTCTGTGGGGCATAGCCTATCATAACTCGAATTAAACTGGTCCCCAAGGTGATCTGTGTTGACATCAGGCGGTCACTGATGCGTGCTACTTCAGAGACGCTGTCGCAAATCCACTGGTTTACAATGACACCGACACCATTTGCACTTTTCTTACCATTGTAGATTAGCTTGTAGCCTTCTCGGATATCTCTTGATTTTACACCTGCCCATCGGGTTTCTTGAACGCTAGCGATGTCAACATTCCGCTGCCTCAAAAAGGCGGCCAGTTCTCGGCTTCGGCCTGTCATTGTCTCAATGTTAATGTAATACATAGAAAATATCATTCATATTTTCGCATTTAAGAAAATTTTGTATTAATTCTGAATGTGACCAGAATGCGGCTCAATACACTTGCATCAGATAAGAATGTGACTTTTACATACCTCGTTTCCTTGTTTCATATTCTGGGCATTATTACCTTTTGAAATTACTATTCTGGTCACTACTGCACCTGAAATATGTGCTACACTATGTAAATATGTGTTCTTATTTATTGCTCTTTTAACAACGGCAGCCATGTTCCGACAGCGCCTAAATCTTGAAAACCATTGATCTGGATGTGTTAGGCTATAACCATTGGATTGGCGCTTCTTTGTTATACAGAGCATCATCGTAAGGGTGGGGTTGGCAATACTGTCTTGACGATAATTCATGTGGACAATGGCTCACACAACTGGAATTTTTCTATATAAGTCGTGATCATGTTGGGGATGGCTGGGTGGGTTACAGACAGTGGAGGAGAAAATATCTATTACATCATTCCCTGATTTATTTCTCATCATTTGATAAGGTATTTTAGCTAATTCATGTAGGCCTACTATAGAAAATGTTATCGCTCGTTCAGCACCCATCATGTCATAACAACATATGTGTTTTAAAGATGTAGTGAACATTTTGTGTGTAATAAGAGGTAAAGTCATGCAGGAAAAATTTTAAGAATAGAAATAGCATACGCAACTATTATGTATATAAGTCTAATGAAACAAAAAATTGGGAAATTTTATAAAATGCCGGTTCTTATGAAATAAGCTGAACAAGGAAACAAATGAATTTCTGAAGCATGTACTTTTGAAACTATAATAAACAGAAGTATTAACTAGGCGGAACAATACTGATCATTCTTTCAGAACATATCCATTGTGAGTCAATACGGAAACAAAAAATTAATATAAAACCAATAAAACCTGACCTGGGTAGACCAATGGTTTTAGTATCCACCAACAATAGATATAGGGGAGTGCAATGAAGTGAACTTGGCAGAATTGCCTGATCCAAGCCTTATTCGACAAGGCGGCCAGTTATTTCATTAATATCTCTGCAAAGGTAAAATTATAATAATTTCCGTATACAAGTGTGACTGTGGTATTTCCTAAAAGCAGTTAGCCTGACACAGTAATTACAAATACCTTTCAGAGTAATGTTTACAAAATTACTAAGGTAATTATTGAAATGTTGCACCAGAGGGCAGTCAAGATCCTACTATTCAAGTAACTTATTACTTCATAAATTTTGAGATTGTAGTATAGCCTAATTTGCTGGTTTCAGTGCACTAATATTGCATAGAAATACCATGCTGACTTACATTCAGCACAATATGAAATGTGAACTGACTTTTTCTATTACGCTATCGGTTGCATAACAGGCAATATGTAAGAGCTTTGGAAATATTACATTGTGTTACTTAGACCTATTCAGTAGGCTACTTATATGCTGATTTTCCAGAATGAAGCTTTCGAAGAAATGCGATTGTAAAAGTGAAATGCCATGCTGAATAGAATAAATCTCCACTTACTAGCTCGGGTGATTCTACTTGATCTGGTTCACACTTGATGAACACTGGTTGCTCCATGATGATCTACAATATACAAGGAGGCAGCATTGTGAATACAAATCCAGAAAAGATTTAAGACAAGTTTAGAACGCACAGCCTAGGGTGAGCAAGAAAAGAGTATTTTAATCTTTACAGCACAATAAAATATGGTAACAAGGTATTTAGGTTTGTTATTGTTGTTTTAAGAAGCAGAACAGCGAGGTCATCTGCCTCAGGTATAAAGGTAACCGCAACACGAAAACTAATACAGGATAATAAAATTGCGTTGCGATGTTTTAAAAGAAGGCTATAGTGCGGCAACCCTGAGTTCCTGGCGCTATCCGTGCGGGATGGACAGCACGTTGAGTGCAGCGGTAGGTTTGAATTAACGGTACCCATGTGATGAATCCTTGCCAGCGGTAGATGTATGATCCATGAGTTGTCAGCGGTGTGACGAAATCTGTTTTCCCAGAGATATCGGTACAATCTGCACTGTATATCGATGAATCATTGTGCAACGAACTTTGCATTTGGTTATTTGTTGTTGCTGTTGTTGTTTTGAGTCTTCAGTCTATTGACTGGTTTGAGTTAGTTGAGTAGACCTATTTCAAATTTGTGTGTGAGTAGTTCATACGGAGTATCCATGCCTTCTCTCTTTCCTTGCTCTGCACTCGCCTTGACGCGATAAGACAGATATGTAAATACACTGACCAGCACGAAAAACGCAACACTTCAATTTCTTACAAAAACTGAAATTTATTTTAAATTTATGACACTTTTATTACACTAATCTACTATATGAAGATGAAATATTGTAGTACAGTCCCATGTAGGAGTCTAACAATGAATGAAAAAAAAAAAAAAACGATTGTAAACAAATTAAACCAGAGATGCATAGAGGGATGCACTTCTGTTTCGATTTTATACACTTCACACACCTCGGAGACGAACTCGGAGACCTCCGTTCGCATCTTCAAAAGCGTGTATTGCCACCTCTTGCACCAATGACTGCATTCAACCTTTCAGGAATGCTCCTGATTAATGCTGTAATGTTCTGTGAGGAATCGTCTCCCATTCTTCCAGGAGGGTGTTCCGTAGGTCCTGTAGGGTCTCTGGATAGCGTGGATGGGCCATTCTCCCCAGCCGGTCCCAAACGTGCTCAATAGGATTCAAATCAGGGCTTCGAGCAGGCCAAGCCATTGCATGAAACCCTGCTTTATCCAAGAACTCTCGCAACATTTGGGCGTCCATTGTCTTGCATTACCGTACTATGAAGTCATCACTAATAAATAGAGCGAAAGGCACAACATGCTCCAGACGGATTTTCTATACATACCGATGTGCGGTAAGGCTTCCATACCCAACGAAGACCAAATCAGTCCTTGCAGCCATACTGATTTCTTCTCACACCATCACAGAACCACTCTGAAAAGGCATCCTGGATGAGAATTTGCAAGGAGAATAGCTTCCCCTGGCCTTCCCCAGACCCTCCCTCTTCCGTCAGATGATCGGAGGCAAAATCGTAACTCATTGGTGAACAATACTAATTTTTCCCATTGTTGTACTGTCCAGCCATGATGTTCCCTTGGGAAACGTAGTCGAGCTGTGCGATGTTCTCTGGTGAGTTCTGGGCCTGTAGCTGATCTTCTGGATTAAACATCATTGGCTTCTTCCAATCTTCTTTAGACGGTTCTCTCACTAACATCGACCCCTCGAACTTGGTAGAGTCGATTTCGTGATTCAATGGTGGTGGTGTGACGGTCGGGAAGAACTTGAAGTTGTAAGAAGCGGTCATCTCTCCCCAATGTTGCTCTTCTCGAGCCTGTTCCTGGTCTCCTAGCAAAGCCTCCAGTTTCCCTGTACCTTCGTACGGTTCTGGAAATCATGGAAGGTGTAGTGCTCAACACTTCTGCAACATTATGCATGCTGCGACCATCTTCCACCAAAGCAACAGCTTTTGCAGCTTATTCAGGGCTTAACAGCATGTTTGCTCCAGGAAGCTGATTACGACAATCACAGAAAGATCCTACAGACACGTGTGATTGAAAAGGGAACAATTCCAAGTACAACAATAAGCGCTATAAGAGCGGGAACAGATTATTGGCTCACATCCAGTGATGAGTTTTTCAGGTTGCGCGAGAATCAACAGAGCAATCAGCAATCGACACTTCATTGTTTGCTCGTTGTTGTTTGAGTCTTCAGTCTTTTGACTGGTTTGATGCAGTTCTCCATGTTTCCCTGTCCTGAGCTAATCGTTTCATCTCTACATAGCTACCACACCCTACATCCGAGGCAATCTGTTTAACATATTCTAACCTTGGTCTACTCCTACAGTTCTTGTCCTCAACCCTTCCTTCCATAACTAAGCTTGCTATTATGGGTGTCTTAGTATGTATCCTACTAACCTATCTCTTCTCTTCATTAGCAGTCGCCAGAAACATCTCTCCTCTCCCACTCGTCTTAATACCTCTTCGTTTGTAACCCTATCTACCCATCTGATCTTCATCATTCTCCTGTAACACCACATTTCAAATGCTTCAATTCTCCTCTTTTCTGCTGCACCAATAGTCCAAGGTTCACTTCCATAGAGCGCCACGCTCCAGACAAAGGCTTTCAAAAATGACTTCCTAATACCTAAATCTATATTCGATGCCAACAGATTCCTTTTTTGTAGAAATACTTTCCTTGCCTGAGCCAACCTACTTTTTATATCCTCTTTGCTTCGTCCATCACTGGTTATTTTGTTTTCTAAGTAACAGAAGTCTCCTACTTCCTTCAGCTTTTCACCGCCAATTTGATGTCCATAGAGGTTTCTGGTTTATTTCGGCTGCATTCCAGTATTTTTGTTTTACATTTATTTTCATTTTCATTTCAATTTTCATCATGTATTCTTTTCCGTAAGACGGATTGTTTGCTCACAACCGTCAATAACATACCCCGTCTTAAAAATAGGACGAAGCGCTTCACTTTGATTAATAATAATTACACAATAATTACACATCATTTATTGTGTGTTGCATTTTTCGTGCCGGTCTGTGTAGTTGACAGCGCAGCGCACTCACTTCACAACGGCACAGACTCGTTAATTGTCAAACTGCCAATTGCTAGATTGAGGGTGGCTATGGTCAGGCTACAATAAATTGACGTGGCAGACAAGAAATGTAAATATAGTAATGGCTATAATTAAGCCACGAGTATGTTTATAAATCGAGCGTATGCGAGTTTTATAATTTCCATACGAGTGTCTTAATTACCATTATAGGCGAGTTGTATACGACTGTTTATGTTCGACGATAATTAAGGTAAATGCACCAATGGTCGTCATGTTAAGGGAGATTTAGACAAGAAATCATATACACCGTACACATTTTGGTAAATTTAATCAACAAAAGCACTGTACCTAACCTCAAACTCTACTCAAACACTAGGAAAGACCAAACATCAAAGATATTCGTTTTAGGAAAAATGACGTATTTTTTAAAAAAGTGTGTTTTTGCGCCAGTGTTCGGCACGATGTATTTGGATATTTACTATATTCGTCACCCGTTTGCCGTCACATTGTTAATTTTCCTTGTCTGCTGTTTATAATGCATTTCTGTCAATTGTTGCATAATACACCGATTTATCGACTTGGAGGCTAACATTAACGAATAAAACAGTACCAGTAATTACGGTTTTTAATAAAAATGAAATATTAAAAAAAAAGACGGCAAAAACACACTTTTTTAAATAATACGTCATTTTTCCTAAAACGAATATCTTTGATATTTGGTCTTTCCTAGTGTTTGAGTAGAGTTTGAGGTTAGGTACAGTGCTTTTGTTGATTAAACTTACCAAAATGTGTACGGTGTATATGATTTCTTGTCTAAATCTCCCTTAACATGACGACCATTGGTGCATTTACCTTAATTATCGTCGAACATAAACAGTCGTATGCAACTCGCCTATAATGGTAATTGGTGGGTAGAAGACATACGAGCAGGAAAATATCGTAATTCTGCTCTAAACAAGTGAGACCACGGCATAACAGCCCGGAAAATGACCATTCGCCGAGGCCTAACATCGATTGTTGCCATAGAAACCCTCTGAATTCGCCACATTTTTCTTCCAGGCAGTCTTTAGTAGCTTAAAAACCCCTACATCCGTGGGTTGAAGTACGTGTGTGACATTAGGTAGTAAAGCGACCTAAACAATTCCATGATCCTCACAAAATTTACTAGTATGTATGGTCAAGTGTGAGAAGTGCCCGTCTATGAATAATGTCAGGGAGAGGAATCTCCTTCTCAACCAACCCAATGAAATATATTACTGAGAAATTCATAAAACACTTCCCCCCGTCATTCACCCGTTTGGCGATTTGCCAATACCCCAGTGTGCCGGCTTTGAGGCAATAATGATGTCTTGCGGCAGACGTTTGTACTTGAACGCTACAAGGGAAGGAGAAATATCGCCGTGGGCATTGCCTGTTAGAAGTACCATCAAGCATTCTTTCTCATCTGAATTCACTTGCTGATATATCGTCTTGTAACCCCTGTTCGCCAGCACTTTGTTACCTTTCGGATTGAGAAAGAAAACCGTCTCGTCAGCGTTGAACAGTCGCCGAGGGTCTGTCAAAATAGACTGGAAGTAGTTTTCCACTGAATAGCTGTAGACTTCTGAAACCCAGGTTTTATTTTGATGTTCTGTATTTGCAGCACGGCTTACTATCAAATTTTGAGGGGTTCGTAAAAGATAGACCTGGATTTCTTTTTATGAAAGATTCACGCCATGACCTTCCTGGCGGCCATCTTTGAAAGGAAAGTCCCTCTTCAATTCTTGTGTAAGGCACTGGACGCTTTTGCAAATCGTCCTTTGTTACTGGGACCCCGCTTTTCGTAGTGAGATTACCCATTGAACTAGCTTAGCCTTAGCTTCCTTTGTTAAAATGGAACTTAGCCCCATTTTCCTCTCTCTAGGAGATTTTCCTTCAATTTTGTCCGAGAGGGTGTTTCTCGGAACACCATTCCTCTCCGCGGCCTTTTTAATACTCATGCCGTCCTCCACAATGGTCTTAATAGCAGCTTCCATTTGCTCAATATCATAATTCAGAACTGTGCGTTTCGACGTATTGCCTGGTGCAGATGACCTCGTAGTTCCGCCCCTTAAAACAACAATAACCATCTAACATATTGCCTGAAAGCAAAGATTTAGTCTTAGAATAATATATTATTTATCATCTCAATAAAAATTAAAAAATCCTCTGTAGCACGCCTAGCCAAAAAAAACTAGGCCTACTGAGATGCGGCCGTCAAGAAGAGAGACCTACGTAATAATAACAATAGCCTGTGAATGTTTATTGGTTGCGAAACTTTAACACAAACATTAACATTATCGTGCACTAGTGTTCGTCACGAATGTGCTCTAAAGTTCGTCAGCTGTGACGACTACTGGACACGATGATCAAATGATAATTTAATTAATACAGGGTACTTTAGAGCTACATTATAAGTATATTGCCGCTGTTAGTTAGGTCTTGCAAGGAGAAATGACAATGTGCCAGTTTTCGTCACAAATGACGAGCATTGGTAAAGTGCATTTTTTAAAATCCTGTGTTCGTCACGGGCTTTTCTAACAAAACTAGGCACGTGAGCACGAAATAACAAATCACATATGTTACAGAAACATTTACCAACTATATCACGCACTTGTAACATTTTAAAATGTAGGAACATAACACGCATGCACATAATTAACTCGCGCGCATGCTTAACACATGCGAGAAGCAAATGGCGCGTCATGACAGCTCAGCTCACAGGAGCTGTTCAACGCAGGGAATCACCTATTACATCGCACGCATGATTTCGCAAAATTGCTCCTTATCGGCAAGGAAGGTATGACGCATCTCGTAAGACTTCGTGCGTTGAGAAAGACCCGGTGACATGCTTATTTTTTGTAGTTATATACGAGAGTGACGAAGACTGGATCAGTGACGAAAACCGGTACAGTTACCTTATAACTATATTATATGTTTTAACATGAATATTCATAAATATCTGTTCAGTCACTACAATTTTGTGATCGGGTGCTGCGCTGGGCAGTATATCTCTGTTTTCCAAGCTCTCTGGCTGACCGACGAATGCGCTCTGTGTGCTTCATTGCCATATGTTCAGATTGTGCACCGGTATTCAGTAAAACTGTCACCGAAGTAGTTTTGAAAACAACGCGCTGTGTAGAAATTGGATTTAGGGATATTAAGGTACAGTGCTATTTCTTGTCTCATATTCACCAGTTTATTTACGCAAACATATGGACGGTGCACTTTCGGTAATTTATATAGCCTAGACATGTTGGATTTTGAGCGCATGCGCGAAGGTATCCTTATCTAATTGGTCACACAACTGTTTCTTGAGCTATGATTGGTGGGAGAAACTGTTTCATAATGAAAAATAGTGTTATAATGAGTCTCATTATGATACAGTTTTCTGACACATAATAGTCAGGATCGAACATAAATTATTTTTCTTTATGTAAATACATATTTTAAGCAATTTTTCTATAAATACATACATTCCTGATTTTCACTTACTAGCATATGAAATACATAAATATTTACATTTTTAAATCAGTATGCTATATCTTTCAGTTTATTGCATTTTTGTTCTGTGTTACTTCAACGGGGAAGAAACTGTGAGCTATCTAATCTTCATGCAGAGCGTATGTCAGCTTGCAACTGTGTTATTCTTAACTTGTCGCCCCGTCCCACTCACTGTGGAAGCCGGGGATTTCCTTGTCCATAGTCGCATTGCACCACGTGCTAGACCTCCCCCTACCCCAGCTACCTGGAAGCAGTGTCACCCGCATGCAGTTCATTTCTGGCACTGTGAAGCTTAAGGTAGTTCTACAACGCCTAAAGTAAAAACAATTACAAGTTATCGCCTGTTGCAGAATTTAAAGATAATTTTACTTCTGATGGGGGCATTCTGTTCTGCCAACCATGTGGTAAAGCAATCAAGGCTGAATAGCGATCTCAAGTTACACAACACCTCCAGGGCAAGAAACATATTGCCGCAGAAGTGTTTCGCGATAATCATCGGTTATATGTGATGGACAACCTGAAGATGCATCTCGTTGTGTATTGTAATTCTTCGTAGTCACTGAGACATAGCATTCATACTACATATTGTTTATATTCACATTAATAAACTAAATTATAATTAAATATTTTTACTTTTTTGTCACACATTTCAGGTATTTTTAATACATAAAAAATAAATATTTTCCTGATTTTTAGCACCTAAAAATCCGAGCCCTAATTATAACATAGGGTGAATCAATACGAATCCAAACAAAATGTTCGCAAATTACTTAGCCTATGTGCTACAATCTTTCCCATGCCGCAGCTGGTAACGAAATGACTATAACGCAGCATTTGACAACACGGAATAAACTTACTCCTCGGCGACTTGTGATGAGTTAGCTGTGGCAGTCACACACTCCATTACAACAAACGGCAGTGCATCTTGCAGTGTGAATTTAGAGGGGAAAGGGCAAGCTTAGGGCTCACATATTTTCTGGGGCTACAAATGTAGCCTCAATTGCCGTACTGCAACTATCCAACTCTTCTCTACCCAATTGACTGCAATCTCAAGCTAGCACAATAATGACTGCCAGAGAAATCAATATTTAAAAAAATATTGTAGTAACCATCTTTCTACAGCGAGTCCGGGAATGTTCTCCGCAGCGCCTAAATGCGTCTGCGAGAGCTAGCTACAGAAGTTACGTTGGCAGCGCGGCTGCCGCTTGTAACATATTAGCCTTTCACGAATGGATTGCCGGCGGTCTAGATGGAAACTATTCTTTGTTTACTTGTGTCACACGTCAGCCTGCTTCGTTGACAGGTACAGTTGCGCGAGTAGGATATGACTCAGCTCAAGTAGCCTCTGTCATCGTTTAACTGTCAGTGGTGACATGAGCTCCCATGATGTGCAATGCTGCTTGACTTATGTGCTGAATGCATTCTGTCATCACTGTGTTCCCTAATAACAAGCAAACAGTAAACTTTGTACTCACCACAGCCATTCATACCAGATGCTGGAAGTGCTGATGACACATAAGCTCACTAATTGCAATACACACTGACGATATCGACAGGCTACAGCCCACACGTGTGGGATTCACCCTGTCAAGGTACCAACTAAACCGATGACGCAACCACTCACAGCTGCACGTAACCACTGCGGAGAACATTCTCGGGCGCCCTGTATATTGTAAAGCACATTGTTGATGCGGTGATATTCACAATAATATATTCGGTTAATAACATAATAGTATCGGAAAGTAGGCCTCGAGGAGGTTGCACAGCATCACGCTAAGAGATGTCGAGAATACAAAATTTAGCTATCCGGCTGGTGTAGGTGCTCTGTCACCTAATGATCCACAGCGATTAGCCTGCTCACTGCGTCGAACATAAACAAACATAAAATATTAATTTATGACGATCGAAACATGTCATCCAATTAAGCCACTGCCGGCTGGATCGCAACACTCCTGGTTGCTTTAAACTGCCTGCCCATTCGACACTCACAGGCGTACAAGATATATCCATTAATTCACCGCTAGGTGCAGCACCAAGGCACTGAGATTGCCGCGGCTCTTTAAAGGGGAAGATACATGAAACGAAGTATTGTTATGTTTGGAGGCTTAATATCGAGATTAACGGATGTGAAAACATTACACAGTTACTTCCTTTGTTATTCTAACATCTAAAAGTATTCCGACACATACTTACAGGCAAATTTTCAGTATAAAGGAAAGCAAAAATACATGTGGTGGAGGCGATTGTTTTTAAGGGGCGAAATGTCTAGCTCATTTTCCCGTAATTATGCAGACGATAATAAAAATACAACTACTTCTAACTGACCTAAATCTAACTTACATACTTGGCGAGATGAAAAGAAAAGAATAAGGACAATAAAAGACAGGGAAAAGAAATGCCTCCGGCCCCCGAAAAATGGGATGATGATTTATTTAGGGGCTTTGCGACATTGTGGTCATGTAGCCCCATGTACTTGGGTGTGAGGTGAATTTGTCTGATAACCCGTCTTATTGTGATGGCTGTATTATACATTTTTACAGATTTTTTGGACAGATTGTTTATTTTTTAACTTATTTATTTACTTACAAATTTATTTATTTATTTTCTTATTTCTTTACTTATTTATTTGCTTATTTATTGCTATTTTATTTATTTACGTATTTATTTACTTATTTGTTTATTTACTTTCATGTTTATTTATTTAATTATGTATTTTCTTATTTATTTGCTTATTTACTTACTTATTTGTTTATTTACTTACATGTTTATTTATTTAATTATTTATTTTCTTATTTATTTGTTTACTTATTTATTTATTTAATTATTTATTTACTTATTTTTTATTTACTTCTTTATTTACTTACGTATTTATCTATTTAATTATTTATTAACTTATTTATTTTCTTATCTATTGATTTACTTATTTATTTGCTTATTTATTTACATATTTGTTTATTTACTTACATATTTATTTACTTATATACTTACACATTTATTTATTCAATTATTTATTGTCTTATTTATTTTCTACTTATTTAATTATTTATTTTCTTATTTATTTGTTTAATTATTTACTTACTTATTTCTTTGCTTATTTATTTACTTACAAATTTATTTATTTATTTAATTATTTATTTGTTTACTTATTTATTTAATTATTTATTATCTTATTTTTTACTTATTTATTAGTTTAATTATTTATTTACTTATTTATTTGCTTATTTATTTACTTATTCATTTATTTATTTAATTATTTATTTATTCACTTATTTATTTACTTACATATTTCTTAAATTATTTATTTACTTACTTACATATTTACCTACTTACATATTTATTTACTTACATATTTATTGTCTCACATATTTACTCAATCATTCATTCATGTATCGGTATGTATTTATTTATTTGTTTATTTGCTTCCCCTGCGTCACCTTCTCTGGAAATTGCACGTAACCACATCCCACGCAGTGAATTGTCCGATGGTTCCCCGGTATTCTAATTTGCCCTGTTCTGATTTACAAAAGGGCACGCAGCAGTACAGCATTATAAAATCATTCAGAATATATTCCAAACACAACTGCTCCATTAACATCAATACAAAACTTATGTCTGCCATAGTGCCTTGGTGCTGCTTCCTAGCGTCTTTATTTGGAAACGAGGTTGTACGCTCAAACCAATGCTGTAATCGTCGAATGGGCAGGCAGTTTAAAGCAACCAGGAGTGTTGCGATCCAGCCGGCAGTGAATTAAGCACCCCTTCCTCCCATGTTTTTTTATTTTTTTTACATAAAAGTGTGTTATTTTGTGATAAATATCTCAGTAATATTTATTTCAGGTTAGGGTGTTTAAATACTTGTCCCCCCCCGTAATGTAACAGGGCACAATGTGTTGACCTACTGGAAAGCTTTCTTTAATAGAACTAGTCAACAACTCTGAAAAATGACTCTAATACATCAATAAAACAAGATGTTCAGTAAAGAACATATAGCCTACTTTCTCCTAAATGCATGGTTATTGTTATAACTCTTTGTCCTTTTCAAGGAGTATGATTGAATGTTGGTTGTAGTAGCTTGTTTAAATACAACGTGCTATAGGGATATTAAACATGAATATGAGGTGCCCTTTGCTAGTGCTACCTCTGTACCAAATTTCGTTCAATTCGGTTTCACCATGTTTGAATTGATAGGGGGAATCGATTTGCACACATACTTGGCCACCATCTGCAAACTATTGGGCTGAAGTTCTTGCAGTTTGGTCAGAATATGTTTCCCACATAAAGATATGGTGTTGCAAAATTTGGTAGAGACTAGATTATTAGGTTGGTCGTAATTACATTTTAGCTTTTAACATTTGGGTGGCCGCGATTACGTTTCCGTCAAGATAGCGGTGATATAAAACATGACACTGAGGTGCCCTTTGCTAGTGCTACCACTGTACCAAATTTCGTTCATTCGGTTCCACCGTGTTCGAATTAATAGGGGGAATCAATTTTGACATAAAGATGGCCGCCATCCGCAAACTATTAGGCTAATGACCTATTAAATTGGTCAAAGGATGCTCCCTCCATAAAGGTATGTTATTGCAAAGTTTGGTAGAGATCGGATGGTTATGCTAGTCGTAATTTGATTTCAGCTTTAAACATTTGTGTGGCCGCCATTACGTTTCTGTCAATATGGCGGCGATATTAATCATGACACTGAGATGCCCTTTGCTAGTGCTATCTCTGTACCAAATGTCGTTCCATTCGGTTTCACCGTGTTTGAATTAATAGGGGGAATCGATTCTGACACAAAGATGGCCGCCATCCGCAAACTATTAGGCGAATGACCTATTAGATTGGTCAAAGGATGCTCCCTCCATAAAGGTATGTAGTTGCAAAATTTGGTAGAGATCGGATGATCAGGTTAATCGTAATTTGATTTAAGCTTTGAACATTCGTGTGGCCGCCATTACGTTTCAGTCAAGATGGCGGCGATATAAAACATGACACTGAGGTGCCCTTTGCTACTGCTACCTCTGTACCAAATTTCGTTCCATTCGGTTCCACCGTGTTCGAATTAATAGGGGGAATCAATTTTGACATAAAGATGGCCGCCATCCGCAAACTATTAGGCTAATAACCTATTTTAGATTGGTCAAAGGATGCTCCCTCCATAAAGGTATGTTGATGCAAAGTTTGGTAGAGATCGGATGGTTATGTTAGTCGTAATTTAACTTAAGCTTTGAACATTTGTGTGGCCGCCATTACGTTTCTGTCAATATGGCGGCGATATAAAACATGACACTGAGATGCCCTTTGCTAGTGCTACCTCTGTACCAAATTTCGTTCCATTCGGTTTCACCGTGTTTGAATTAATAGGGGGAATTGATTTTCACACAAAGATGGCCGCCATCCGCATTTGGTCAAAGGATGCTTCCTCTATAAGGGTATGTTGTTTCAAAATTTGGTAGAGATCGGATGATTAGGTTAATCGTAATTTGATTTAAGCTTTGAACATTTGTGTGGCCGCCATTACGTTTCCGTCAAGATGGTGGCGATGTAAAACATGACACTGAGGTGCATTTTGTTAGTACCACCTCTGTACCAAATTTTGTTCCATTCGGTTGCACCGTTTTCGAATTAATAGGGGGAATCGATTTTCACACAAAGATGGCCGCCATCCGCAAACTATTACGCTGATGACCTATTAGTTTGGTCAAAGGAAGCTCCCCCCCATAAAGGTATGTTGTTGCAAAATTTGGTAGAGATCGGATGATTAGGTTAGTCGTAATTTGATTTAAGCTTAGAACATTTGTGTGGCCGCCATTACGTTTCCGTCAAGATGGCGACGATATAAAACATGACACTGAGGTGCCTTTTGTTAGCACTACCTCTGTACCAAATTTCGTTCCATTCGGTTGCACCGTGTTCGATATATTAGGGGGAATCGATTTTCACACAAAGATGGCCGCCATCCGCAAACTATTACGCTGATGACCTATTAGATTGGTCAAAGGATGCTCCCTCCATAAAGGTATGTAGTTGCAAAATTTGGTAGAGATCGGATGATTAGGTTAATCGTAATTTGATTTAAGCTTTGAACATTCGTGTGGCCGCGATTACGTTTCAGTCAAGATGGCGGCAATATAAAACATGACACTGAGGTGCCCTTTCCTAGTGCTACCTCTGTACCAAATTTCGTTCCATTCGGTTCCACCGTGTTCGAATTAATGGGGGGAATCAATTTTGACATAAAGATGGCCGCCATCCGCAAACTATTATGCTAATAACCTATTAGATTGGTCAAAGGATGCTCCCTCCATAAAGGTATGTTGTTGCAAAGTTTGGTAGAGATCGGATGTTTATGTTAGTCGTAATTTAACTTAAGCTTTGAACATTTGTGTGGCCGCCATTACGTTTCTGTCAATATGGCGGCGATATAAAACATGACACTGAGTTTGTTCCATTAGGTTTCACCGTGTTTGAATTAATAGGGGGAATTGATTTTCACACAAAGATGGCCGCCATCCGCAATCTATTGGGCTAATGACCTATTCATTTGGTCAAAGGATGCTTCCTCTATAAGGGTATGTTGTTGCAAAATTTGGTAGATCGGATGATTAGTTTAATTGTAATTTGATTTAAGCTTTGAACATTTGTGTGGCCGCCATTACGTTTCCGTCAAGATGGCGGCGATATAAAACATGACACTGAGGTGCCTTTTGTTAGTACTACCTCTGTACCAAATTTCGTTCCATTCGGTTGCACCGTGTTCGAATTAATACGGGGAATCGATTTTCACACAAAGATGGCCGCCATCCGCAAACTATTACGCTGATGACCAATTAGTTTGGTTAAAGGATGCTCCCCCCATAAAGGTATGTTGTTGCAAAATTTGGTAGAGATCGGATGATTAGGTTAGTCGTAATTTGATTTAAGCTTTGAACATTTGTGTGGCCGCCATTACGTTTCCGTCAAGATGGCGGCGATATAAAACATGGCACTGAGGTGCCTTTTGTTAGTACTACCTCTGTACCAAATTTCGTTCCATTCGGTTGCACCGTGTTCGAATTAATAGGGGGAATCGATTTTCACACAAAGATGGCCGCCATCCGCAAACTATTACGCTGATGACCTATTGGTTTGGTCAAAAGATGCTCCCCCCATAAAGGTATGTTGTTGCAAAATTTGGTAGAGATCGGATGATTAGGTTAGTCGTAATTTGAATTAAGCTTTGAACATTTGTGTGGCCGCCATTACGTTTCCGTCAAGATGGCGGCGATATAAAACATGACACTGAGGTGTCCTTTGCTAGTGCTACCTTTGTACCAAATTTCGTTCAATTCGCATTCACCGTTTTCGAATTGATAGGGGGGGACAGACATTCAGAGTACACACACACCACACACAGACACACACACACACACACACACTTTTTTCGCCCTGTATTGATCTCAAAAGTCTACTTTCATTTTTTGCAAAAATCGAAAGTAGGCTAAAATATTAATCATGGTTTGCTTGCTTCTCCACGCATTTTATTTTAAAGTTGAGAGAACTATGTGCCAAGTGTTTAGCAAAAAATAGAGTAGAGAGTAGGCTACATAATTTGCAAACCAAAAAGGCGTATATGGTAACTATAAACACACAATAATATTCTCATTCAGCTATTCTAGCTCATTGTTTGGAACAATGGTGGCCCCAAAACAAACTTGCTCAACTTGATCGTAGTTATAATTTACCAAAATGGTTTAAAATTATCCTGACAAGAAACTATTAATAACCTAACCTAATTAGACACCCACTCACCTGAAGGATATTTACGTCTTTAAAATTACAATAAATACAGTACACTGCACATAAACTCGGCAATGAACAAGACTTACTTGTCAAAACGTCCCGCTACGGCTCTCAGAGAACCAAATTAAACGGTGGTAACTTCACCTTACTAGAAATTGGGAAAGACTAAAATGCACCTGCGTATGGGGAGAGGAAAGGGTTTTATTCTACTACACTGTTAAAGAACAATTCCCACAAGTAATTCAAAGTAAATATC
The DNA here is from genome assembly GCA_946902985.2 of Meconema thalassinum. NCBI lineage: Eukaryota > Metazoa > Arthropoda > Insecta > Orthoptera > Tettigoniidae > Meconema > Meconema thalassinum. The sequence continues at coordinate 119,035,103 of OX336391.1, forward strand.
TATAAAATATACCTTTGAAAACTACACAATGAATAAGGTTTGCGAAAATTATGAACACTTAATTGCTCAATGATTTCACTCGTATTACAAGATGCTCAGTTTAAAGCAAATCCAAGTTTTGGATCGCATGGAGACAAATTGTACTTATACACACATGAGAAAAAAACAAATGCAACACTTGTCCAGACCCTCTTCCATATAGGCACAAGATCAAATACAATAAAAAATATGTATTACAAATTTAACATGATGTGGCTCTAAGAGTCACTATGACATAGAATATGCCACAATTGCACTACCCTTTTAGGCTCCTATCAGTAGACACTTTGTTGTTGTTTCATTAGAAGGGATAGAACATCGTGATCATTTAGCCCTGTGTACTTGTGTTCAATTTGTCTGATAACCTGTGTTATTGTAGTGAATGTAGTAGTGCATTTGTAATTCAGTTCAGGACTGGGAAAGATGTGGCCGTTGCCATAAGTTAGGATTCATCCCAGCATCTGCTGGGAGTAATAGTGGATACAACGGAAAAAACGCTTCCAGGATGACTGAGGTGGGAATCGAACCCACCTCTTCCAAGTTTCTGCCCCTCGAGGTTGTGTAGGCCTACCCCGTAACAGCCCTCAGACCTGAATCTTATTTCTTGGCAGTGCCAGGTATCGAACCCAGACTTCTGAGCAATAGCCAAGAATGCTAGCCACTACACCGTAAGGTGGTCGGCTAGAAAAGGAGTAGGCTAAATATACTTTCTATTGCTTATAGATAGGCTACATTAAGCCAGATAAAGATTATGACATGTATTGGGCTGGTGGTGAATCAGCACAGAGAAAGACAGAAGAGTTTACACACGGCCTTCCTAGATCTAGAAAAGGTCTTTGACAGAGTCCCACATGACCTTATCTGGTGTGCTCTTCGTTCCCATGGGGTTCCTGAAACCTATATAAAATGGGTGCAACTTCTTTATTGCAATGTAACTAGTTAATACTCTGCCCAGCCAGAATCTCCCCGCCTTTCGATATCACCATCGGTGTTCATCAAGGCTCTGCACTATCACCACTGTTGTTTATCCTCTGCACGGATACGGTTACGGCTGACATACAAACACCACACCCTTGGACCCTTCTTTTCGCTGACGATATTGTACTTGTACGAGAAACACGCCGTGAACTCCAGTATCAAGCGCAAATATGGATGGAAAGGCTGGCTGCCTATGGACTGCGCCTTAACATCCAGAAGAAAAGATTTTCGTGAATATGGCCCTCAAACCGACGGCACTGTCCAAATTAGCGATAAAGATCTGCCCAAGACAAATAACTTTAAATATCTAGGGTCGGTTATCATGTCAAATGGTGATGTCACTTTAGATACACGGGCGAGGGTAAATACGGCCTGGCTCAAATGGAAACAGGTCAGTGGTGTCCTCTGCGACAAAAAGATGCCTAAATACTTAAAGGCAAAAGTTTATAAGACAGTTGTACGTCCGGCAGCAATTTACGGGGCAGAATCCCGCCAAATGACAAGAAATCATGAACAGACTCTGCACACGATGGAGATGAAGATGCTCCGTTGGACACTTGGACTGACTAGATATGACCTTGTCAGAAATACAGATGTTCGACAACAATTAGGTGTCACACCAATTATGGAGAAAGTGAAGGAAGCTCGGCTCCGTTGGCATGGTCATGTTATGAGAATGCCGGGCGACTCTGTCGCCAAAGGAGCTTTCAACCTGGACCCAGGTGGAATGCGACCACGCGGACGACCTGCGAAGCGTTGTCTCGACAACATTAAGACGGATATGCACGATGTTGGCTTACAACCTGCAGATGTCAACGACAGGAGAAAGTGGAGAAGATGTAGCAGAGCAGCGGACCCCGTACTGGGATAAACACTAGGAAAGAAGAAGAAGATGAATCAGGCTATCCGTGTATAGTTGTGATGGCTAACTCATCCCCAGCGATCACAAAACAAAGTGATATGTGATTGATCCTAAGCCGTATAGAAGCGTTTCTCACCCAGCAAGGGTGCCGTGTTATGAGGATTAGGGTCTTAAAGAGGAAGTTGGGTCTCAAGTTTCTCACTTAAATAGTTATACTGTCACAGTACCATACCTTTAAATATACTGTACTGCAATTTATACCTGATGGTACAAAACCTCAGCTGCACATACAACGAATTTCGTATGCGGGAGAGTCCATGTGCTTTTGCGTAATTTATAGGGGAGGAACATTCACTTCGCTCCTTGATATCTGTAATTGTGTGGTTAGTTCAGATCTCCCTAAATTCGATTAGCAACAGCTGGTGGCAAGAGGTTTTGTTTCGCTCCCAGTAGCACAGTAGCAGTGACTCCCCTCCACTACCTTCCCTTCCAAGTCCTCGAGTTCACATAGGTCTGCGCCATCGGGTATAAATTTCTCTCCACCTTTAAATCTCGAGAGACATCTCATGGCGATAGAAAGTAAGCCGACACTGAACCTTCATTACCATTTGGGCGGGTCTGGGGAGTAGGATTATGGAGACGAAAGAATGCAATCTAGGTGCACGTTGGCCGTCACGACGATACAGAGTCTTATTCGGTTAGCACCGAAAACGGGTTAGCGCAATGCAACTAATTCACTATGCACCAAAGCGAATTCTTTACCTTGCTTTGGCCAACACCACAGCCTTGTTCCCCACTCCATGCAAATCCCCTGTGGGCATATTGTAAATAGGCTGTCAGGAGACTATAGTCACAAATGTTGATGCTATGTCAAGGGTAAATGTCAAGTTGTTAACAACTATTACAAGACATTGGCAACCCTGATAGTTTATTGATGATGCTTACTATGTTCGAATAAAATATTGGTGGTAATAGAGTTGGTCGCTAAAGAGTTTTTCCAGGGTAATGCTGAAGTTGGTACCACTATTTATAACAGTTAGCCACAGTGATATCCATGAGCACAGTAGAAGGCGAATGTTCTGATCGGAGCAGTTATTTATAAGTTAGACCACCTGACAGATATGCACATCACCTCGTGATTGATCTCATAATCCTACTCTCTACTCACTTTTTGAGGAAAAATAAGGCTCAAAACTTCCCTCCATGTGTTAGTGGTAGTGGCCGAGGAAGTCACATATTTAAAGGGCAGCAAAAATCCACGGCACTCCGAATCGTACGATTTCCCGTATCACATTCGGAGATTAAAGGTAAAATCTTAGCCACAGGTCGCCGGCTGTTTGAGAGGGGAGTGCCTTTTCTTCATTCAAGTTCTCTTAGCTGGAGTGGGAATTGGTTAAACATTGGTCTTAAGACACAAATTTGTGGGTTCAATTCAGGCTCAGTCCTACAGTGTGTAAATGCAACAATCTCGTGTCGGTAGTTTTATCAACAAGTTGAAGAGCCTCTCATGGGCAAAATTCTGGCCCCCAGGTGCCACTATTTTAACATTATTATACCGAATTTGGCAGATGTTCCGACACTTAAAAACAAGAATCATCATGCCTGAAAGTCCTGCCGTTCTGCAAGTGGTTTTCCTTTTCTCTTCTGGGAAATGCTGTGATGGTTACTAACTTAAGGCCACAGCTACAGCCATTTCCTTTCACAATCCTTACCTGAATCACAAGTACACTCACTGCAACAGACACACAATAGCATAGGTCGCCACACAAATTAATTAATTAATTAAAATTTATAAGGTGCGTTCTAAAAGTAACGAGCCGGATGCTGGAATGCGCAAACCGGTGACGACATTGGCTAATCGTGGCGTGTGTAACGAGGTGTGGTTCCGACCAGAGCGTGGAAGGTCACAGCCCGTCACTAGAGGGCACGCGTGCACGTCATGTGACGATACAAAGCGAGCAGCAGCATATATCAATCGTCCAACGCTCCCAGTCACATTGCAAACAGTGACATGGAGGCGTCAACCGAAGAGCAAAGAGGTGTTGTTCGGTTTCTGACAGCGGAAGGAGTAGGGGGAATAGACATTCATCGCCGAATGTCACAAGTGTACGGCGAACACTGCATGTCCCTTGCAAGGGTCAAGGCGTGGCACAAGCGCTTCAGAGAAGGACGGGTGTCGTTAGTCGAAGATGCCCGGTCCGGGGCACCCCCCTGCATTACCGATGAAAACGTCCAGCTGGTTGATGCACTCATTACCCAGGACCTCCGAGTGACAGTGAACGCCATAGCCGCCGTGATCGCTCCACAACAATGCACAACCTCATACGGCCAACACAGTCGCAGCACTCCTGCAGAAATTCAAATGGGAGGTTCTCGGCCACCCTCCAAACAGTCCAGACCTCTCTCCCTGTGATTACGCCATGTTTGGTCCCCTGAAAAGGGCTCTGCGGGGCCAACGATTCACCTCGGAAGCCGACGTCCAGCTGTACATGCGGAACTGGTTCACATCGCAGCCCGGGGATTTTTATGAGACAGCCATTCACTGCCTCGTGTCATAGTGGGACAAGTGCCTCAACAGCCATGGCCAATACTTCTAACATACAGGTACTGGTTTCTGTAATTATGCCTCCGACTCGTTACTATTTGAACGCACCTTATAGTTTACGGCCATTAAAGGCCACGTCAAACAATTGTTACAGATTCATAAAAGCCTTCATTGCATACTTTCCCTGGCAGCCTGTCTCCTTTCCTCTGTCCATCCGCTGTTCAGCTGCCTTGTTTGTGAAAGTCCTTCAAGGTATAAACCTCCTGCCGGTACTTGATTCTATTAGTGATGTCTTTGTGCTTTATGCCCATTCTTTCTCGAACCACTATCAGAGGTTTTAGGTTTGTCATCAAGTAAGGTGAAAATTCTGCTAGTCAACCACCTTTCGTCCATTCTAAATAGGTGGCCATAGAATTTCAGTCTTTGCTTCGTAATGTATTCCAACAGTCGTTCGTTTTGATACAATTCCGTCCTTCCAAGCAATCTGTATTGTTGCCACGATTTCAGGCCCATTATCTTCCTGAGGATGTTTCTCTCAAACTTCTCTGCTTCCCTCAGACCAGCCTTTCCAGTAATTCGGAGGCATTCACTTCCACAGAGTTTAATCACCGTTTTCTCTGACTTCAGCTTGAATTGAGATTGCCTTTTCCTTGCTTTCATTGCCTGTTCTGTGTAACACTGCAGCCTTTCTTTCTGTTGTTGTTCGCTTTTCTTTCATTTGTTCCCATCTGTACAATCTCGCCAAGCTTTTTACTCTCTCAATTTTGGCTGGCTGTGTGGCTCAGCGGTAACGTTCTCGCTTGCTGGCCCCAAGGTTGCAAGTTCGTATCCTGGCGCAGTCAGCTGGCATTTGAGGGTGCGCAAATGCAGGGGAGCCATGTCAGTAGACTTACTGGCACGTTAAAGATCCCCTTTGGGGCATATTCCGGCGCCCTGATGTCTCTAAATTCCAGAGTAGTTAAAAGGGACATAAAACCAATAACATTATGATTATTATTATTATTCAATTTTACCATGTCTCTACTTAGGTCGAAATGTTTGTTTTTTGCTTTCTCAAAGGAAATCTGGAGTCCAGCCTTTTCTGACCGTTCTTTCAATAGATTTGTCAGTTCAACAGCTGCACCGGTGGTTCTAGACAGGATCGTCAGATCATCAGCGAAGGTCAAGCAGTTGATCTACCATTCTTGGAACCTACAATGGAGATGCGATTCATGAGACCTTCCTTTTGAAGTTCATTTTCCCATGCATGGATAACCTTTTCCAATACACAATTGAAGAGGCCTGGTCATAGCCCATCACCCTGTTTTGATTTCAAACTCCCTGGAAGATTCCCCCATCAAGTTTTCTTTGAAGAGGGTGTTAATTTATTTATTTTTTGGTACTCAAAATGTCTAAATTCAGGGAACTAGTTGGCAATAATCAATTTTGAGAGCACCCAAGCATTACATTCAACAGAACCTAGATCGAGGAGTGTAAAAAGAGCCATAGAGAGAAGATGAATATTTTGGGAGGAGAAGGAAACAAGATCAGCTAGATAGATTCAATCACACACCTTAGATGAGTATAACAGAATAATAATAATAATGTTATTTGTTTTACGTCCCTTTTAACATCTTGTAGAGATGCCGGGGTGCCGGAATTTTGTCCCGAAAAGGATCTTAAACTTGCCAGTAAATCTACTGACACGGCTCCCTCGCATTTGTGCACCCTCAAATGCCAACTGACTGCCCCAGGTTTCGATCCTGCAGCCTTGGGCACAGCAAGCGAGAACGTTACCGCTGAGCCACGTACTGCAATATAAAAATTATATAACAATAATTATAAAAGTCCTTTTTTGAAGGTTCATGTCAACATTGGTGTTCCCCTGAGTTAATACCATTTCCTGCTAACCTTTGTATTTGTCCTCATTTCCCCAACATTGAAGATAAAGTTACGCCCATGCCATACCCTGGAAAAAAGGTTAAGAAATAAGATGACAGCAAGGTGGTAGCAAAGAGCAAGGATCCTGGTCTCCTTGCGAAGATGGTAATTAAGCGTAGATTGGCCGTTTAGGTGGCAGTTAAGAGACAAAAAGGTGGCAAGTTAAATGGTACTAAAATGGTAGCAATGGTTAAGGAGGTAATAAAGGGTCTCCTTAAAAGTTAAAAGTTAATAAGCTAGCAGCCCGATGAGACTTAATGTTTGAGTGCCAGGTAAGGTCAGCTGGGTGTGAAATGTAGATGCCAACGTGCGTACTGCATACCGCACATTCAATAAACATCAAGTCGGCAGCTGCCAGCTTTACTCATTCATGCCTTCTCTTTTTCTCTATACTCTCTCTGTACTCTATACTCTGCAAATGTGTACTTGGTAACGTGCCTTCAGTGACAGACTATATACGAGTACATAAAGCTGGATGAATTACAAGCTGTCTGTCAATAAGATTAGATTAGGAATTGACAGATAGTGCTTGCATACAGCAATCCCCCACTCCTCGTCACAGCATGTTGAACTTTCTCTTGGAGTGCAGAAAATAGGTGGTAACAAAGAGGAGGAGGTAATGACGGTGGGAATTTCGCAGTTAATAGGCAGCAAGGTGGTAATTAGGTGACGCTTATAATGGGGTAACAGGTCATAATAAAACTACAGTAAGTTAGCTTTAAAACAAACTCTGGGAAATTTATCAAGGAATAAGGTGAGAGTTAAGTGCCAAACACAGTAATAAATTGGCAGTTAATCTATGTGGTAAATAAAAGAAGGTAAGGAAGGTGGTAGCCAAGAATAGGTTTCCTCTTTAGGTGGCAATAAGCAGTGGCCACTTGCTGGTAATTTAGGTGCTATATAAGTGGTAGCAAAGGGTCATCTTCATCATCATCTTGCACAGTTTCCAGCCACTGGCCGGGTCTGTTTGGAACACAAGCCTCTCCAACGTCTTCTGTCTTCCCACCATCTTGTCCAGTCTTCTCCTCTCTTCTTCACGCTTTCTTCCACCCCCTTCAGCCACCTGTCTCTCGGTCTCTTTCCTTCCCACTTCGTCTCGTGTACTCTCCTGGGTATCCTCTTCTCCTCCATTCGTTTTACATGTCCATACCATCTAAGTCTAGATTTCTCTATACCATCCTGTAATGGTTCCTCCTTCATTAATTCTCTGGTCCTCTCATTTCTTATTCTGTCCATCTTTGTAGCTCCAATACTGCTTCTCAAGAACCTCATCTCGCTGGCCTGTATTTTGCTCTTTTCCCTTCCTTTCATAACCCAGGTCGCCGAGGCATACGTCAGGATAGGGACATAGTACGTCCGATATATGATCTTTTTGCTGTTCTGTGGGACATCCTTGCTCCATAACATGCTTCTCACACTCCTCCGAAATGCTTCTGCCTGCCTTCCCCGCTCATTTATTTCTCTATCGTCTTCCAAAGGGTAAGGGGGTATTAAGTGGCGATGTATGCGATTTATTTCTTTACTCGTGTCAGAAGCCTACCTTTACAATACACACAGTTACATACAGTACACATATTTACAAAAACAAAAAACACATTAGGAAATATCATCATCATCATCATCATCATCATCATCATCATCATCATCATTTCCCCTTATCCAGCTCCTGCCGGGTCGGGGTATTTATGGCACTTCTCCACTTTCCTCTTTCCTTCCACAATTCTTCTTCCACGATCTTGTCCCAGTCCAGATTCCTTTTTCTCACGCTGTTCTTCACTGAATCGATCCACCTTGTTCTAGGTCTTCCCCTTGCTCTCTTACCCTTGTACTTGGCCTCCAGCACCTGTCTTGGTATTCTATTTTCCTCCATCCTCTTTACATGTCCAAACCACCTTAGTTTATTCTTCTCAATTCTCTCATTTAGTTTTCCCATCCCAACTTCCTTCCTAACATCTTCATTCCTCACTCTGTCTTTCCTTGTCTTACCTATCATACTTCTTAGGAATTTCATTTCACTGGCTTGGATTTTACTCTCATGCCTGCTTGTCAGGGTCCAAGTCTCAGCTGCATAAGTTAATATGGGTACATAGTACATTTTATACATTACCTCCTTGCTTTTCCTTGGTACTTCCTTATCCCAAACAAGTTTTCTTACACTTTGATAGAATGCATTGCTCTGCTGTACCCTCCTGCCAATCTCCATGTCCAACCTACCAGTTTGCATCAATTCACTTCCTAGGTATTTGAACGTGTCCACAATTTCCAAACTCTGACTTCCAATTTTCACAGTGCCCTTTCCTTGTCTTTCCCCTCTTGTCATCACCATGGTCTTGCTTTTCTCTATACTGATTTTCAGGCCATACTTCTGAATATTTTCGTTCAGTGCATCTAGTTGTTTTTGCACTTCTTCGGTGTTCCTTCCCCAGACCACAATATCGTCTGCAAATAATAGTAACTTCATTTCTTTATGTCCATATGCTTCCTTTGTTTCCTTTACAATTTCATCCATTACCATTATGAATAAAAGAGGTGACAGCACACTCCCCTGTCTTAGTCCAGTCTTGTTCCTAAACCAATCTGTCTTTCCAACTGGGGTCAGTACCCTGCTAACACAGTTGCTGTCCATTGCTTGCACCATTTCCAACATTTCTCTTCCCAGTCTCTTCTTAACCATGGTTTCCCATACCTTCTCTCTGGGGACACTATCATATGCCTTTTCTAGATCTATGAAAGTCATGATCAAATCCTCTCCATATTCCCAGTTCTTTTCCATCACCTGCCTCAAGCTAAAGATTGGGTCCACTGTGGATCTTCCACTCCTGAAGCCATACTGTTCCTCTTGCAACTCTCCTTCCACCTTTCTTCTCATTCTTCTTTCTAATATCCTTTCCAGTATTTTTACTATCTGTGATATGAGGGTGATCCCTCTATAGTTATCACACACTTTCTTGTCCCCTTTCTTAAACACTGGTATTATTAGCCCTTTCTCCCAGTCTTCTGGTACACATTTCCGTTTCCACACACACTTTAGCAGTCGATACAGCCATTGCATACCAACAGGTCCAGCAGGAAATATCATTGACCAAAAATGCAAATCAAATGCCATACCTATAGTTTGCAAGCATAACATCCTGTATTGAACAGGTAAATGGACAAACAGGGCACTGGCATAGGTGTTCCACCATTTGTTCTTCTCCACACTCACACTTGCTAACCTCTGTGAAACCCCATAGTTTGACTTCACCCTACTGACACCATCTCTTAAGCGGTTCAAGGACCTCCAAACACCCCAATCCTCATTGTGACCTACAATAAGTTGTTCTTGCGGTTCAATCCAATCTTGTTGTACCGATTTCCATCGATAATACAGTATGAAAGATCTACGGTCATAACTCAGCCTGTTTTATTGAGAACTTCACCTAATTTGCAATGAACATAAACATTGTTCCACAACCAGTGTGCCGTCACAAGGTCCAAGGTGTGCCACACACTTATACTTATTATTGTAATAAATTACTTGAGAACTTCAAAAATTCAAAATTACGGTACTGAAGAAGATTGTCTACATTGAATAGAGTACAGAAAAAAAATGTTTGGCCTCAAAATTCTTGTCGGGGAGAAGAAGAATCTCAACAGAGGAGAATGGACTGCTGAAAGAAGAGCTGCGTAGTCGACCAGGATGAAAGACTTCTGGAAGAGAAAGAAGGAAACTAGACCTTTAAAGAAGTGATATTTGCGTGGTCCTTGTTGGCCTGTCCGCGGTGTATATATATATATATAAATTAATTGTTGATTTTATGTAAGAAGGGGCTTGTTTACTATTTAATACATGTTGATAACTGTTAAGTTTTCGTAGAAATTAAGTGTAATTTACTTACTCAATATTTTTAAACAGTGGTTTTCTTAAGTTAGGGGTTAGGGTATTTGTATTCTCGCATGTGATATTGGGCGGGTTTGATGGGTTTCAGTTGGCATGTTGTTTGGTCACTGCAGAGAAAGCCCCGTAAGACTTTTAGCAGTTCTTTAACGGCCCACACCAATCATACAATAATATAGACTTAACGTTCAACACTCGATAACAAGAGAGTTCTTTGTGTACAGCTGCCAGTACATGCTTTTAACTAAACTTGCGGGGATTACCAAATATGTCCCTCTCTTTTCTTATTGTATTGCCTTGCTCTAATATTACAGTATTTGAGTGCAGTACTCTGCAGTGGTGCAAATATTGTGACTGCTGTGATATATCAATCTTACTACAGTGTTATTAAACTATTTTTAACCTATTTTCATTCATGAAAAAATAGGTTTATGAGATCACCTTTTGTCCGTGTGTGCGTGTGTGATGGTGTGGGTCCTCCCTAATAACTTCTAAATGGCTGGAGCGATTTCAATGAAACACGGTAAGTTTATAGCACTATTCCGGACGACCGCTACCGTGCCCTTCAAATGTTGCTACGTCTCACCAATCCATCATGGCGGCTGTGCGAAATATTTCACCAGCATTCAATATCTCCGAAACTATCACCCATATCATCCTGGAATATTTTATGGTGGTAAAGGGAACTACTAGAAGTTCACCTATGTGACTTTTGAAAACCTGGAAACTACAAAACCAACATGGCGGCCATGCGAATTTGCGACTTTTAAATAGACGTTTCTCGCGATTTAACCAACCAAACGAAATAAAACTTGGTACAGTAAATGTTTATACACATTGTAAACTTTGTTCAATTGTTAAAATAACATCAAGATGGCGGCTGTGCGAAATATTTCACCGGCATTCTATATCTCTGAAACAATTAGCGGTATCGCCCTGAAATTCTGTACGGAGATGAAGGGCACTACTGGAAGCATTGGCGGATCCAGGCCTTGCGGGGCCCTGGGCGATATGATAAGGTGGGGCCCACAACAATAGGTAAAAGGAAGACTCAAATCAAATGAAAAATAGTTTTGTAATAATAATAATAAAATATTTTCAATACCCTACAGTACATTTTTTTTAATAACATGAAAGAAATCTTTAAGTCCCCTTGAAGAAGATTATGAAAACTATGAAATATTAAAATATTACTTTCCCACTCTTTTTCCGGCAGAAGTCTTCTATTATTTCACTGAAATCTAAACTTGCTAAACGGTCATGGGAGGTCATAGCTGCACTGAAAAAAAAAAAAAAAAAGAAAAAAAAAAAAAAATTACAAAATTAGTTTGAAAAGTATAATTAATTAATTAATTAATTAAATTTCAAAAAATCCATGGTGCAGGGCCCTGGGGTAGTCGCCCTCCCATAGGTCCGCCCCTGACTGGAAGCTCATCTATAAGACTTTCAAAATCCAGTTAACTACAAAAGGAATATGGCGGCCAAGCAAATTTGAAAATTGTGAATAGACCTTCCTCGCGATTTAATGATCCAAACGCAATGAAACTTGGTACAGGAAATGTTTATACACATTGTAATGCACTGGTATCTAATTTACTTTAGTTGTTTACATAACCTCAAGATGGCAGCTGTGCAAATTTTAAAATTAAGTTTTTATTTCTTGTGTAGTAATCATGCGATCGAAGTGAAAGTTTGAATAATGAACCTAGGCAATAATTTTCCTTTAATGGTACATGACTCTATGGCCTATACATATAACAATATATCCTAAATATATAGATGGATCTCAATATCTACGAATCTATTACAGCAATCAAACTGAAATATTTAATGTTCATAGGGGCTATGAACATAAGTTCCCCTATAGGACTTTCAATAACCTGGTGATCACAAATCCAACATGGCGGCGACGCAAAGTATAAATATTCACATGGTCGTTTCTCGCAATTTAACCATCTGAGTGCAGTGACACTTGGTACAGTAAATCCTTATACAAATGTTAATCCATTGGTATCTAATTTTTTCAATTGTTTCCTTTACCACAAGATGGCAGCTGTGCGAAATTTTAAAATCTCGTTTTTACTTCTTGTGTCCTTATCATGCGATTGAAGTTTGAAGGCTACACGTACACAATAATCTTCATGTAACAGTAGATAACTCTAAGACCTACATATATAAAAATCCAACATGGCGACCATCCGAAATATTTAGTTGGTTCTCAATATCTACGAATCTATTACAGCAATCAAACTGAAATTTTGTATGTTGATAGAGGTAATGAACATAAGTAGGATATATGAAAAGAGGCTGTATAGATCTTCACGGACCTACTTGATTCTTTCCATTTTCGAAATAGATAAGTTCCTTGTGCATAGTAGACCATCCTCGAGTGCAAGTAGTGCACCATCGAGCCCGAAAACAAGAAACAGAAAGTAGTTCACCGGTAATATAGTGATGATTATTTATAATAAGTTATTTTTTGTGTGGTGACAAAACATGTCCAATCCCCGAGTGTGTTGTGTGTGGTGAAAAACACAATAATGCTGCTTTGGTTCCCACTAAATTGAAACGATATTTGTCAACAAAGCATTCCTCTCTGTTAAGTAAGGATGTGAATTATTTTCGTCGGTCGTTGGAACAAAATAAAAAAACAAGTGACGCTCATTACTACATCGGTACGTGTTTCGCAAATGGTACAGGAAGTCGAACTTACTGTGAAGGCCAAGAAACCACACACAATAGCAGAAATGTTGTTAATGCCCGCGTGTGAGGAATTGGTAAATTTAGTCCAGGGTTTAGAAATTGCTACTGAAATTTCAAAAATTCCTCTCTCTGCTGACATAATCAGCCGCCGAGTTAGTGGCCTTGACAGCTGTGTCCAGTTCTGCAAAATCTGCAAAACAGCGATAATGCAATGGAAGCATAGGGGCAGTCCACCGCCAAAGAAATGCCGAACAGTGCCGTCAGTTGGCAAGCGAATGGCGACAGTGTTCTGGGACACAAAGGGCATCATCCTCATTGACTGGCAGGAATTGGAGGCCACGATTAACAGTGCAGCATATGTGGCAACCCGTAAGTGCTTACGTCGTGCATTTCAAACTAAGCTGCCAGGAAAATGGGATAAAGGTGTGCTTCTGCAACATGACAATGCCCGCCGCCACATTAGCCGAGAGACCACCACTGCCATTGATCAAATGGGATTCGCGGTGCTGCCACAGCCACCATACTCTCCCGACTTGGCACCAAGTGATTATCACCCGTTCGGGAACATGAAGAAACCTCTAAACACAGCTCTCAAGGCATGGGTACATAGCACTCCAAAAGAATGGTTTCAGGAATATCTCCAAGATGGCAGTTGATGTGTTGTTACCATATTCAACTACATATTTGGGTGAACAGGGCTTCTCGACGTTGACTCAAATTAAAACATCAAAGACTGAGAGACTTAAATCCATTGACGAAGAAATGAGACTTGCTTTGTCAACGATTCCACCACGAATCAGCCGTCAGTATGCAGTTACGCAGGCTCAAGTATGAGTAGAGTTTTTACTTTAAATTTCGTATTATAAATGTGTATTTTCTACAGTAAATTGAAGTTAATGAAGTTAATAAGTTGTTAATAAATACAGGAGTCTATAATAATAATAATAAACTTTCTTTGGCTTTTCCCAATTAATTGGGGTCGCTGGAGCCAACCAGGCTCATTTTGGTTTTGGCCGGAGATTTAAGGCTGGAGATTTAAGGCTGGATGCCCTTCCTGGCGCCACGTGTTTTTTTTAAATTAAAATTCCACCACGTTGTCACCAGGATTTGAACCCCAACCGTCCGAGTGAAAGACGAGCAGTTAAGCCACTGCGCCATCACGCTCCCCAATAATAATAATGATAACTTGGACTATGGCTCGTCCTTACTAAGACTGAATACCTTGAATGTGGTTCCCAGACAGATGGGACCATCATAGTAGATGGCACCCCACTACCAAAGGCTTCACATCTCCGATACCTTGGCTCCAGTGTGAGACCTGATGGTGACACAGTCTCGGATGCCCGTGCAAGAATGAATGCTGCATGGATGAAGTGGCGCCAGGTCAAAGACGTTCTCTGTGACAGCAAGCTCTCTTTACGCCTCAAAACTAAGATCTATCAAACAGTCGTCCGCCCTGTTGCTTTTTATGGAGCCGAATGCTGGCCTAATACAAAGAAACATGAACAAGCCTTGCACTCAATGGAGATGCGGATGCTACGATGGTCCTTGGGAATTACACGGCTGGATCATATTAAGAACGATGATGACAGCAATACTCTTGGAATTGTCCCTATTCCTGCCAAAATGAGGGAGACTCGGTTGCCTTGGTACGGGCATGTCCATTGTAAGGAAGTCACTTGCTCTCGAGCCTGATGGACAAAGACCTCCAGGACGACCAATAAGGCATTGGATGGATACCCTACACGATGATATGCGCATCCTAGGTCTTCGTCCTATAGATACAGCAAACCGCAACAAATGGAGACCGATGTGCAGAGTGGAGGACCCCAAAATATAATTGGGAACAACGCCAGGAAGAAGAAGATAATAATAATTACATAATGAAGTAATATTTCGTAACCATATTCAGCTTCTTATGATTTTGAGGGACCTGACATTTTGGTGTGCTGTGTTGTGTCTAGAGCTGTCTGGGGTGTGCCGTGAGGAAAACTAGGTTGCGGAACGCTGTTTTTGATGAATAAGACATTCTACTTAAAAGGTAAAACATTCTAATTTTTCTAATTTATGCAAAATGAAATGTTTAAAATTTTGCAATGACATAAGGAACATTTTCTCAAAACCTGATTTTGCTTTGATCATAAATTTTATTTACAGTGACTATATGGAGACAGATAAAGAACTTTGTGGAACAGAATTTGTTTAAATCTCGTAGTTTCCTCCCAAACAATATTTTAATTTTTGCAAAGAAATTAATATGATTAAACATATACAGTCATCATCATCATCATCGGCTTTAACTTGAATCCGAGTATAAATCTTCTTCCTTCAGTCCAGTTTGTGGATGTGTTTACGGTGACTAAAGAGTCCAATCCTGGCATGGAACAAGCGACCACACAAGTCGCATAGTATTGCTGGAGGAGGATGTGGTTGGGCTGCTCGAAGTTTCCTAGCTTGACGCTTGGCCTCTTCATGTATGCGTCGATCCCTTTCAAACGTCTTTACAGTATCCGAGATGGTACGGCGCCAAGTTGAGCGGTCGTCAGCCAGCATGTCCCAGGTTTGTGAATCAAGACCTGTCAATTTCAGGGTCTGCTTAAATTGGTCCTTGTAGCGCCTCTTAGGACCACCATGAGGTCTGGTGCCATAGCATAACTCACCATATAGCATTTGACGAGGTAATCTCACATCATCCATCCGATGGACATGACCAATCCATCTAAATTGGTGACCTATTATGGATGGTTCTATGCTGTTGATTTGAGCCTTTTCCAGAACAGCAATATTGGTAATGCGGTCTTCCCATTTAATCCTCAGGATTGATCGAAGTTTTTGTAGGTGGAAACGCTCAAGCTACCTAAGATCATGTCGGTAAAGGGTCCACGTTTCACAGCCATACAACAATGTAGAAATGAGTACTGCTTTGTACACCATAAGCTTTGTACTCATGGATAGATCTTTATTCATGAAGACCCGGTGCGCTAATCGTCCATATGCTGCATGGGCTGCGCCAATTCTCTTATCCACATCCTGCTCACAGGTACAGCTCACAGAAATGGTACTGCCCAGGTACGAGAAGTGGTCAACCTGTTCTAATGGCAAATTTGAAATGGAGATATTGAACTGTGGAAGAGGTGTGCCTGGTGAAGGTTGTGCCAAGACTTTAGCCTTATTGACATTTATGGTAAGACCAAAGCGATCACATGCACTTTTGTAACAGTTAACTGACTCTTGCAGCTCTTCTGGTGTGAGAGTTGGTGACGCAGCATCATCTGCTTACAACATGTTAGTAACCTTAGTAACCTGAGTTTTCCTCAAGGAGCGGAGACGAGTTAGGTTGAAAAGCCCTCCATCAAAACGATACTTGATCTCCACACCTGGGATGTTTGTGGGTGAATCATAAAGCATTGCAGCCAAGTACAGCGCAAAAAGCGTTGGAGCCAGTACACATCCTTGTTTCAGTCCATGGGTAATGGGAAATTCATCGGACATCTTATTCTGATGGCAAACCTGACCTGTCATGCCATCATGGAGAGCCTTGATTAGATCTACAAAACGCTGAGGGCAACCAAACCGCTTCAGCACCGCCCACATGGCTGGTCTTGGAACCGAATCAAATGCCTTTTCCAAGTCATAAAAGACTGAGAAGAGTGGATTCTGTTGTTCTCTACATTTTTCTTGTTGCTGTCTCACACAGAAAATCAAGTCAATTGTGCTTCTGGAAGTTCTAAATCCGCATTGTGACTCTGGGAGGATCCTCTCAGAGATAACCTTGAGGCGGTTAAGTAGAATTCTTGCAAGAATCTTCCCCACAATTGATAGCAGTGATATACCACGGTAGTTGCCACAAACACTGCGATCACCCTTTTTAAAGATAGTGACGATAGTGGCATTCTTTAGGTCTCCAGGTACCTTTCTTGATTCCCATATTCTGAGGATAAGGATGAAAATTCTTGTTTTGAGGGAATGACCTCCGGCTTGAATTAGTTCCAGAGGGATGTTACCTGGGCCAGGTGCTTTTCTGGGTTTCAATTGGGTGAGAGCTGCACTGAATTCATGATAAGTAGGAGGTACTGCCAACCACAGTTGTTCAGGTTGTTGCGGCACATCACAGAGGAAGTCTTCAGCAGCTTCTGATGGACGATTTAGGAGATTGGAGAAGTGCTCCTTCCAGCGTTCCAAGATTTCTTGACTATCAGTAAAGGTAGTAGAATTATCAGCGCTTTTCAGTGTACCTGATGATGAGCGAGATGGTCCATATATTTCCTTGAGTACGGCATAGAAGTTCCTCAAGTCTCGAGCATCCGATAGTCTCTGCAGTTCCTGAGCCTTCTGTTGCCACCAAGTATTTTTAATCTGCCTTATCTGCGTCTGGCATTTACCCTTGAGTTCCAGTAGTTTATCTCTCTTTGTGTTGGAAGTTGGGTCTTGAAGATGGGCAAGATAGGCATTCCTTTTGACATTGATGAGAGACAGAATTTCCTCATTGTTGTCATCAAACCAGTCTTGTCTTTTCCGCACTATAAAACCAATGGTTTCCTCAGCTGACTGTGTGATAATCTTCTGTAATGTGGCCCATTCTTGCTGAATATCATTTGTTGCTGGGTTTTCTGATAACTGGGTGACGATCCTGTTTCCAAAATGTTTGTACATGGATTCATCCTGAAGTTTGGATGTATTAAACTTCTTTCTTGGCAAATTTTTGATGTTCCTAGGTGGTTTAGGTCTGATGGATATCCTGAGCTTACATATAAGAAGTTTATGATCTGTCCAACAATCGTCTATATTCCTTGCTGTTCTGGTAATAAGAGTGTCCTTCTTATCACATTGCCGGGTAATGATATAATCAAGAATGTGCCAATGTTTGGAACGAGGATGCATCCACGTAGTTTTGAAGCGGTCAGGTAGCCGGAACCGCGTGTTGGTAATGAAAAGTTCGTGTTCTGCACAAAGACCAAGAAGCAACAGTCCATTGGGATTACATTTTCCAAGTCCCTGTTTGCCCATCACATTATTCCATAGCCTGTGATCTTTCCCAACTCTGGCATTGAAGTCACCGAGGAGCAAGAGTTTATCTGCAGATGGTACCTTGGAGATGATTTCACTTAGCTGATTATAGAACTGAGCCTTTACTTCATCATCAGAATCTAAGGTAGGAGCATAGGCAGAGATGAGTGTCATAAAGGAACCTCCTGAGAGTGGTATGCGGAGAGTCATGAGCCTTTCGCTGATTGCAATGGGCATAAGTTGGTGATAATTTACCAGTTTGGTCTTCACAGCGAAGCCCACACCATGAATACGACATTCACCCTCATCCTTTCCTTTCCAGAAGATGGTATATCCTGTTCCAGATTCAGTAATCTTGCCTTCAGCAGACAGCCTAGTTTCACTGAGAGCAGCAATGTCAACGTTGAGTCTTGATAACTCATGGGTTACGAGAGCTGACCTTCTCTCAGGTCTAATGTTATTGTCAAAATCAAGCAAGGTTCTGATGTTTCATGATCCAATAATCAAATTGTGATTCTTTACTGTTTTTGAGTTTCGACCGCATGAGGGGTGACATGCTGAGTGCGGTTGCCCAGCCGGACCAAGATTGTGACTTCCGATGTTTAGCCCACCTTTTCTAGGGCCTTCCCCATGTGGGGTGGGCAGCGGTGATCCTAAATAGGCCTGCCCAAACACAGATGCAGGACCGAATTCCTGAGTAGTCACAGAGTCTCACACATCTGCTGCCAACGTGCAGGTCCGAACTAGGGGCTTCCAGTTACACCCATAACCTGCCCCCACCGTCCATATCCCATCGCCGTTGGACTTTGCAAAGTGACGTTCGGAAGAAGTGCCACTGGCATGAATTTGTTTAGGGTGGATCTCAGCTTGCCAGGACGAGACCCACACACTATGATCTCTGAGCCTTATCCTGCGGCTCACAAAGAATGAGACATGCAGGACCGAACACAGAGACTGCAACGAACTGCCGCATACTCAAGTACTACTGAGGTGCGCCTTTACAGCCAGTCCGTCTGGCGTGGCCTCTTCCGCCTCTATGACCGTTGGGAGCCATGAGAGTGATTGGCTCCTCATCCGCTCATTTTGCCGTTGGGCCAAAACCTGCCCATCATAACTATGGACAATAGTTTGCCCTATTAAACCTGAGCAATAGGCTGCCCCTTCCGCCAACCACACTGTGCCAGAGTTCACATATACAGTATACTGTATATGAATCAACATATTTTTTCAAAATACGGTATATTAAACGAATCTGTTCCACAAAATTGTAAACTTAAGGTCGTTGTCCTCTGCCCATGATACCATATGGTCAAAAGACTTTTGTAGTTCATCTCGTCGAGTTGTTGCGAGCACCATATCATCGGTATATACCGTACATAAAGCTTTACACCTGCACTGAATCACATCTGCTATAGTTATGCTAAACAAGAGTGGGCTTAGTGGATCCCCTTGGAGAACTCCATTATTCTGTGTTATGTTAGAGGATCTTGATGTGCTATCCTGTATGACGACGTTGTTGTCCAAAAGAATGTCTTTATTATTGCTGTAATGTAATGATCTTTTCCAATCAATTGTTCTAATTTTGTCAAAAGAACAGCATGTCAAAAGCTTTCGAAAAATCGATGAAGACTACATGAAGTTTCCCGCCTGGTGCGATGTGTGCTGACTCAATATCTTACTTTAAACATTTCACTGCTTGTAGCGTAGATCTAGCCCTCCTAAAACCAAATTGCTCCTCAGGATTATGTTGGTCTACAAGCACTGTTAGTCTGTTTGTAAGAATCTTTGTAAAATCTTTGAAAATATTACATTCGAGGGCAATGCCTCTTTATGCGTCCAGATCTCCCATGTCACCCTTGCCCTTATACAACATTTTGATGCTGGATCTCCTCCAGCTGTCTGAATGACCAAAAGACTGTGTACAAGGTTTTTAAAAAAGGGGCAGGCATGCAGCGATGGACTAAATAACATAATAAAGGTTAAGGCCTGGCAAGAGTCGGTAATTTCAAATACTTGGGAGTTGTTTTCCAAAACAAAGGTAATGTTTTTACTCACCACATAGCAGACAGGACCGCCTCAGCAACCAAACCAATGTCAGACATTAGGGATATACGGAGAATGTCTGTTCAAGCTGCGATCAAACTTTTCAACATTAACATCCAACCTGTTGTCACCTATGGTTTGGAACTTATATGGGAACACCTGAACACCACCACCCTGCGTCAAATAGAGAAAGTAAAAGCCGCATACCTAAAGAGGACTCTGGGGCTATCGAAATATTCAAGGTCCTGATTCAATACATACGTATTCTTCTTCTTCTTCGTCGCGAATGGGTCTCTTAGGACCACGCGGAATCAACAATGGTTAGCCTTTCTTGCAGCCTTTCTTCTTCTTACGCAACGAATGGGTTTGCTTCCGTTGTGCAGACCAGATATGGTGGTATGGCCGTCTTTCTTCCTCCTCGAAACCCCGTGTGAGTGCAAGTGTTCTGATGTCATTTCGGTCTAGGAGATTTGGCGATCCTAATTCTTGCAAGTCTTTTTCAGTCTGTTTGTACCAATTTGAACTAGTTCTTTTGTTTTTCAAGTATGTGTGAATTTTGTGAGTTAGTCTATTTGGGTCCATTCTTTCCAGGTGCCCCAAGAATTGGATTCGGCGCATAAATCCTGTAACCTTCAGAATTGAGAGGATATTCATCTGTAAATCTATATTCTTGAAAAGCAATAATCTTGATTTTACGTTCTCGTGATTTGTCTGAAATGAATTTGAGTTTCCCCATCTTCAAGAGAGAATTTACGTTAAACGTCATTAGCCAAATCTTTGATTTAGGTTTAATTTTCTTACGGGGTGTCGAGGCACTCCGACTTACCTCATCGTACACGTCTGTGTCTCCCCAGAATCCGAATAGACCACTTGCGGTTTTTCAACCGTGGGATTTGACCCACTGGGGTAAGTTGTTTTTGAACGTGCTGCATCCATGATGATTAACTTGGATTAGGGATTTGACTAGAATTGAGGTTCTAGTCGGGTTAAGCTCAGAGTTCCACTTCTGAGTGTTATTAATCAGCCGCTACTAACATGTGGAACAGACGCTGTCGGAGTATCGCCACTAACATGTGGAACGGTCATACCCCTAAGACTGATATATGGCCTCCATATACCTTTTACTCATTAACCCGAGCACTGGGTTGCCCCTTCCGCCAATTATGCTGTACCGAAAGTTACCTTCTCCACCATAAATGCCGTTGAGGTCTTCACCGTTACCCTGGTAAGGGGCCCATACCTGGTACTACCAGTCGGGCCAACTGGACCATGGTTTTTTTAAGAGGTGTTACTCCTCTATCACTCACCTTTTGTCCTGGCTTGTGACAGGCAGAGCCTGGCTTCCCAAACAATGGGTCCAGGTTGGCAGGTACATACATATTAGGTATTGATAAGAGAACATTTTATGATTGAGGAACTTCATTGAAGATGAAGTTACCATTCACAACTAACGGAACGGAACTACAACAAAAGAGACGTGACATATGACCAGATTTCTTCTCGACAGATGCCATGATGACCAAAGAATGGATGAGGGCCAACTACGAATTGCGACATATAGTAGCACGAATGGCCGTGCATGGCTTCTATTTTAAAATTTTCAAGACAAAGGCTTACCATGACTGTGTATGTGAACGGTGTGACTGCCTATGCGATAGATGCCAAGTATTTATGTGCCCTAACAGAGGAATCTCTATTACGCAGTTTTGCATATACGTGTAGTTTGTTTAATGGACCATCTATTGTATGTTACTGATGTAAAATTTTCTATTATGTTCCCTGTATGGCCGTTGGCTGCTCTAATAAAATTATTAAAATTGTAAACTGAATCTGAATTAACTCATAAAAATGTCAGCAATATATCTCTGCTAGTTTAGAACAGTCTTGCCCAAACACTTTGGACGGGCTCCGGGAAGGCAGGTGACAAGCGCACTGTAATATCACAGTGTACAGCTGAGCGAGTATGTGATGTGTTCACTCGACACAGGAAAGATGCTGCTGCTGGTTAGGATAATACCGGTAATAACTGTGGATCCATGCCAGAACCCTCACATCTGTATGAACTACTCGCGCCTATTTATTGGTATGCGCACTCAACGTGACACTGTTCTGGCAGGGGCTGTTTATTTGTTTAAACACACTTTTTAAACAAATAATATACTTCTGTCGAATTTTCAAAAAATACAAGATTTTTCCTGTACTATTGAGATGAGTTGGAAGATTTTGGTAGAAACCGCACCTTCTAACTCCCTCTGGTTTAAGAGGTTGAGTTTTGTGAAACATTCACCTTAGCATTTTACATATGAGTCGTCCAGTTGCAAAACTCGTTTAATCCACTTGTGAATAAGGATCATTTTCATGAGAAACATTTCTCTGGACTTTGCCTCACGCTTTCTTTGTGTTTGTTGATTTCTACTTTTTGCTTTGTGTTTTCGGTTTTTGGTTTTGTGTTTGCTTTGTGCTTTTGCTTTTGAATTTTACTTTTTGCTTTTCTTTCTTGGTTTTGTGTTTGTTTTATGCTTTTGCTATTTTGAATTTTGCTTTATGTTTCTTTTTTTAGTTTTCTGCTTTTGCTTTTGTGTTTGAATTTTGCTTTTTGCTTTGTCTTTTTCTTTTTTGGTTTAGTGTTTGTTTTCTGCTTTTGCTGTTTTTGAGTTTTGCTTTTTGCTTTGTGTATCTTTTTTTTTTTGCTTGTTTTCTGCTTTTGCTTTTGTGTTTGAATTTTGATTCGTGCTTTTTGTTTTTGTTTTCTGGAAAACCAAAATAAAACAAAACAAAATAAGTTAAACCAAATAAAATAAAATAAAACAAAACAAAATAAAATCATTATAAAACAATAAAACAAAACAAAAAATA
Organism: Meconema thalassinum; assembly: GCA_946902985.2. Lineage (NCBI taxonomy): Eukaryota > Metazoa > Arthropoda > Insecta > Orthoptera > Tettigoniidae > Meconema > Meconema thalassinum. The sequence goes on from OX336391.1 coordinate 119,057,933, forward strand.
AACAAAACAAAGTAAAATAAAATAATTAAATAAATAATTTTACGACATGATCCTTATTAACAAGTGGATTAAACGAGTTTTGCAACTGGACGACTCGTATATCGTACTGTATATACTGTAATAATAGTAACAATAATAATGGTATTTACGTCCCTTTAACTACTGCTGCTATAGTGAGGCCGGAGAGTAGGGAATATTCAATGATGCTGATTTAGACCACTTCGTGGTGCAGTGGCTTACATTCTTGGCTGTCGTCCCCTGAAATCCGAGTTTGATTTCCAGCTCTGCCAAGAAACTTAATTCTGGTCTGAGGGCTCAGCCTGCATGGTAGAACTCAGAAGAGATGGAGTCGTTTCCCGTCTCAGCCACCGCTTTCCCAATCCTAACCCTAATTACAAGTGCACACACTAATACAGCCTTCACAAAAACACAGGTTATCCGACAAATCCTACACATATCTAAGTACACGGGGCTAAATGATAAGGCCCTCGCCTGCCAAGTGACCTCTGCCCAGCCATTCGGCCGACAGGTTGCAGGGTTACACATCAGCACGTTGGACGCTAATCTTGGTTTACGTGAGCGGGCCTCTGCCTCACTGCTCAATTGTCTTCACGAGGTTGAGTGCACTCCGCTCCAGCTTTCACATGAGTTTAAAAACCCCTTGTGGAGCCAGGAATCAATCCCGGGGTCTCCGGGTGAGAGGCAGGCACACTACCCCAACACTAAAGGGCTGGCCAAGGATTTTCCTTTCATCACATGACATTGGTTTCACTCACTGGTAGAATGGTGCACCCATAGTTTTTTGTTTGAAATACGGTAGCTTTCTAACTCTACATTCTTCATGTCAATTAATGCTACTGCCCTCAAGCAGCTGATGTTAATAGTTCTGAGGTCACTCCCATACGATGCAAAATTTTATTTTTGGGTAGCCGACCTAGATGTTACACCCCTTAAAACGACAATCATGATAATATATAATATTTTGTTGATGTGAGGTTTTTCAGGGCTGTCATTACTATCTCGAGCAGCTATAATGCAGCACTGTGTTGCATTCAAACTCGTTCAAATCCTCTGGTGAATCGACCAAGATGACGATGTCATCAAAATATCTCAGTGTTGAAATTATTTCTCCTTGAATCTTTACTCCTACTTAAAAATTTTCTCCAACGTCCTTCATTGCTTGCCCAAAGTACAGATTAACAAGTAAGGGTGACAAGTTGCAGCCTTGCACCTTTCTGAATACCAGCTTCTCTCTAATGTCCTTAAGCTTGAATAACTGCCGTCGAGTTGCGTATAGATTGTAGAGCAACCTCCTATCCCTGTACTTTATTCCAAGCCTTTTCAAAATGTCAAACAACTTACATCAATCAACATTAACAAAGGCCTTTTCTAAGTCTAAAAATGCCATGAACGTTCTATTGTCTTTCCTTATACTACCTTCCAAGATCTATTTCTCCCAACTCAGTTTCTATCTGTCTTTCCATCCTCTTGTAAATTATTCTAGACAGGATTTTTGAAGCATGAGTGATCTATCAAATTCTGATCTCAATATTAAATCTCCTTTCACGTCCTCATCAATTTCCTCTTCCCTTTCCATTTCATGATTCTCAATCTTCTTACCCCTATATAGTGATATGAACAAAATCATTTTTAAGAGCTGCCTTATTGACGTTTAATCTAAATGAAATTGGTATTTCATTTTCTTACCCCTATACTAACGCTCTATGTAAGCTTCCCATCTCCCAACCTTATCTTCTCTATCTGTTATAGGTTTTCCATCTGAATCCTAAATATTACAACACTTAGTCTTCCTTTCTCCAAAACTACTCTTCATCCTTCGATAAGTTGTATCTACTGTTCCAACTTTCAGACAATTTTCTATACTTGCACATTTCTCTTTCAACCATTCTTCTTTAGCTTCTTTTCACTTCTTGTTTACCTTATTTCTCATATGTTTGTATTCTACTTTCTCCCTTTCGTCCCTTGCATTCCTGTGGTTCCGCCTTTCGTCCAATGACTGTCTGTCTGTTAGGTAGTCAGCCCGAAGGCTGGTTGGATCCTCAAAAAGCACCGCCATTACGTTATGTGAGTAGATACCCACAAAAACCCAAGGCAGCGCTATATTGAGACGTTCTAGGCAAGAAGAGGAGTGAGGTAGTTTGCCATTGCTTTCCTCACTGAGTCAGAACAGTAGTCCTAACCCTATGAGTAGAACCTTTCACAGCATCCACAGGCACTGACTGTGCCCTGAATGCCATTACTAAGCACCACCCATACCTCAGTACAGGGGCGCACCCAGACTTTTGGTTTGGAGGGGGCTTTCCTCAATAACATGATTTCAGCTATGGAAAGAGAATGTGTTTATTATTAGTCTTGTATGTAAATATGAATATTTGAGATCATATGCATAAAAAGATATTCTATAAGATCAAACATACTGTAGAATGTTCTGTTGAAACCAATACAAAAGATGCTATTGGACTGGAGATTATTTAAACAAAATGTGCATTGGTTTTATACAAATTTTAGTTACAGTACCATTGAGCTAAGGTTATACAAGTAATGAAAAGGAACTGCATGATTTTTATCAAGAATTAACTTTTGATCACGATCAGAGTGATAACGACTGGATTGCTCTACTCACTATTATCATAACTATATATCCAGCTACCAGGATCGTCAGATTGATGTGTAACATCAATTATCTGCAATCATTTACTAAGTTTTGAGTTGTTTATTCCAAGAACTAGTATAGGTTTTAGGAAATTAATAATAACATTTTGATTTTGAATATGTAAATTTAATTGGAACTAAAAATTACATTTTTAAAATTACGAGATATAATTGTATACCATAGTGATATGGATTGTAACAAATATTTTATGTACTGTACGTGAAAATATATGTTATTTTAATTTTCCTTAATAACTAACATTATAATAAAAAATCTTAAACATTTCTAGAATTTCAAGTCGAACTTAATCACACAGACTGAATGCAAGTTTAAACTAATAGTTGAATACAAATCATGTATTAATGAATTAACATTAACGTTGTTTGAATAAAGTGGAAACTCAAATTTCACAGAACAAAATCCAGCCGCCTAGCAGATTTTTTTCAAAACGGAAACTACCTCTGTACTGGTGACTTCAATTTCCCGGTGAATATTCAGTGCTGCTAGTCCAGTCTGCACCCATGGTATTCCTAAGATATGTTTTCAGCCGACGTAGTGTAGAAAATGACCTCTCAGCAGTGCTTGTAGTCACAGGGATGGTACATAAAATTCTCAACAATGTGTGGATATTAGGGGAGTCGCCCAGTTGCAAAAGGGAGTATGTCCAAAAATATGAAAGATGAGGTTATGGCATAATGTTGTTCTTCCCACCATAGCGCATTGGTAACGCAAATCAAACTGCAGTAAAACGTAGGAACTCCCACTTAAATTTACAATTGAAAATGCCATCCAGTTGCAGAAAGTAGTATGTCCCACCATGGTTGAAAAGCAAAAGGGAGTAAGTCATGCATACAGTGTTACTGCCGCATAACGAAGTAAGTCCTATGACTAATCATTGACAGTTAACAGTGCTGTTGCAGAAGGGAGTATGTCACATTATATTTATTTCTGAATTATCAGGATGCTCTTAGGAGGCAGTTGGTACAGTTTACCTTCTCATCATTTATATAAACCTACCGTTTCGTGAAACCAAGTTGGTAGAACTGTCTTTACATAACAGTTGAATGCCTGCGAACATTTCGCTTTGTTGACGTGATATGAATACTACTGTTTTTACTGGTACGTCCTTCTGTGCACGTTGATAAGTTACAAAAGTTATAAAGATAATATGAATATGGCAGATGCCATACGACACGAGGGACAGATAGCCCCTGCTGAGAAAGGGAAAGGAAGAAAGAAAATCCCCTTGCCTTCACAATGGAAACGTGCTGTAGAACAACGTAAAAGGTACAGTACCGTACGGTATTAATGGTCTTATTATTATTCTTGATTCCTGGTAATGGCTTTCAATAATACTGCAGATGCGTAAAAATTATTAGTCTGAGTAGGCTAGTATGTGGGGAACTTGATGTAGTTAACAACTACAGTGTAGTAAGTAGTAACCACAACATTTCTGTAGTTTACAACTTTATTACTCACATTAGGTGCATCCCATAATAATGGACTTACTCCGTTTTCCTTGTAATTACAGGCACTCTGCAAAGGGATTCCCAGCCCTTCCGAATTGTATACACCCTGAGAACAGGAAGTGTTTTCAGTGCACCAGCCTAACACTCTAAGACGTCCGAAGAGCACATAATATATTTTATGAAGTGCCACATAAAATTAAGCAAGATGAGGTAATACTGAGGTTCACAAAAATTGTACCGGTAAGCAGGAATAGGTCACGACAAAGGAGGTTCAATAAACAACTAACAGTAACCTATTTTCTTCCGAAGCGCATAGGCGAAAATAGACATGAACGTGTACAAGTGTGTAAGAAAGCGTTCTTATCTGTGTTTGCCATTACAGAGAAAAGAGTAGATGTGGTTTGTAAAAGATTTTTTCAAACTGGCTCTTCTCCTAAAGAAAACCGTGGAGGTAACAGATGTGAGGGGAGATTTGAACAGCATCGAGCAGCAGTGAAAGAATTTATTGAAAAGTTGCAACCACTTCAATCCCATTATTGCCGTGGCAAGAATGTGACCCGCCAATACCTGTCCAGCGATTTAACAATATCTTCTCATTGGCACATGTATAATGAAAAGGCAACGCTGTCTGTCAAATATGAGTTCTTTAGAACTATATTCAATAAGGAGTATAATTTAGGGTTTGGTTTTCCACCAACAGACTGTTGCTCTACTTGTATTGCTTTGAAGGAGAAACTTAAGATAACACGAGATTTGGTGGTAAAGGATGATTTAAATGTTCAGTTAAAGCTGCACAAATTGAAAGCTGCAGCATTTTATCAACACCTTCAAACTGAGAAGGATGGGGAACTAACATATTCATTTGACTGTCAAAAAAATCAGGTGTTGCCAAAGGTGCCAGACCAAAGTGCTTATTTTTCACGCCAATTATATGTTCACAACTTTACCATGTGTTGCGGTACCTCCAAAGCAGCACAAACTAAGGAGAGTACGTTTATGGCTTGAAAATGAACACAAGAAAGGCTCTAATGAAATAGCATCTTGTGTGTATGACCGTTTAAAAAACACTGACCTTACTGGCATCCACACGATCCGCCTTTTCTCAGATGGATGTGGCGGTAAGAATAAGAACCACGTGATGGTTGGAATGTTAGCAAAGTTTCTTAGTGATTGTCCTGGGGTAACAACCATTGTCCATACATATCCACAAGTTGGTCATTCTTTTATCCCTCCTGACCGCATTTTTGGTCGTGTTGAGAAAATAATTAAGAAGAAGACGACTATTATAAATGTGGAGGAGTACCTAGAGATTTTCAAAACAATTGGCACAGTCATTAGCGTCTCTTCTAAAAATGGTTGTAAGGTCTATGACTGGAAGGTAGCCCTTAAAGATGTTATCAAACCACCTGCTCTTTGGCACTTCCAGTTCGCACCCATGAAGCGCCTCATTCTAACAAAATCGGCACAAGGAAGCATTCTACTCAAAGGAGAACCCAATTACGAACTAAATATTGGTGTGGCAAAGGGTGTGTGTAAACGTGGGAAGACTATAAGTTCCATCAACCCAGGTTTGATCCCTACCGGTGTGCTAATTAAACCATCCAAGAAAAGTGACGTCGCAAATCTACTTCTCAAGCACTATGGAGAGATTTGGAGAAGTTTGCCGGAGCTTCATTATTTCAGAGATGTCATCGAAGATCCAAACGATGACGAGGTTGAAGATGCGCCTTCAGACTTTGGTGACACAAATGAAGATAATGAAGGAATCTGAGATGATTATCAACCAAGAGGGTCTTCACCGGATGATTATCACTTAGTTTCATGATGTTTGTACTTTCATACTTCTAATATAGAATATATTATGACAACTATCTTCATTATTTGTACTTCCCCACTCTTGACCATACAGCTTTCCCGTTGCAAAAGGCAGCATGTCCACAATCGGGTTGCAAAAGGGCGTATGACCAAATTTATTTCTAATTTTTACACAATACCCTTCCCCCACCATTTTCCAAAGTTGGTGTAATAAATGCAGAGACATGCACAAGGTTAATGGAAGAAATGCGAACCTATTTTCTTTTCTGGGATGCAAAATATCAGTTTATTGTCTCTCCTGAACATTTTGTTTATCAGGACATACTGCTCTTTGCAACTGGGCGACTCGGGAAACAAGTCCTTGTCACATAGATTCAACACATCGATTGCGATTTTAGGGATATTAGCGTGGGTCTTGAAGTTCTTGTGCCACAGTTAAAACTCAGCCATAAACAGGCCTTTGTTGTTTCCTCCACTTTCAATTATGTCATTCTTATAAAAATTACACAGCTGTAAGAAATCAAGTTGCATTTTTTCTTGGAAGGTTTCTTTATGCGTATGTGATGCATTGGCTGATGGCAGTAAGCACTCAAAACTCTTTAATAAGTCTTTATACTTCATGAATTGCGATTCCAATGAAATAATGAATGAGTCAATCCACGGGATGAAAACAGATCTTTTGTAGTATAATTCTGAAGTTTCTGCTGGAATGTTGCTTCTGTTCAGTTGTCTTCCAACTGTTCGAGGCATCGAAATTATTGAACCGCAGTTATTAGCAATTTTGGTAGCTTCTTCAAACAACGAGTGAAATTCTTGATCTGCATTTTTTCTTAGAGATTTTAAGCTTTCAATCACAGTTTCAGCGTGTGTAATTGCAGACGACAAATCTAAATCAGTTCCCTGAAGCTTTTTGCTTAGGTTTACTGTGTAACCTAGCAGTTTTTCTGATGCCATGAGAGAAATTATAAATTCACCTTGACTTAAGGAGTTTAGTAGTATTAGAGCTCCTGAAGAAGATTCCCTATCATTCCAGTTTTTAATCTCCTCTAACGCTACTTCAAGAGGTTGCAGCAGTTCTTTCATAACAAAAATAGCATCGTGCCTTTGTACCCCTCTCGTTGGACAAAGCTGCAGGAGTTTTTTCTTGTTGGTTTCAAGATTTACCTCAGATTCAATGCACTGTTTTAAAACTGCTTGTCTTTTAGGAGTGTTAAAAAAATCCCACAACTTCTCCACTATTCCAAAGCAGTTCCTGATTGATACAAACTCAGACGCGGTAGACAATGCCAGGTTAAGGCTATGAGAAGCGCAATGCACGTATATTGCTGTGGGGTGAGCTTCTTGGATGCACGTTTGAGCCCCTTTAAACTTTGCACTCATGGCAGCCGCCCCATCGTACCCCTGGCCACGTAGGTTATTTATGTCTATATTACTGTCATCAAGACCTTTAATCAATGTTTTTGCCAATACGCTACCCGTCGTAGAGGTTAGAGGCATGAACTTCAAAAATTGCTCACATATTTCATAACCATTTAAAGTATTTGGCGTTACATAACGTAAACACAAAGAAAACTGTTCAACAGTTGAAATATCAGATGTTTCATCTGCGAGAACACTAAAAAACTTAGCTTCTTTTACTTTACTTGCTATTTTTTCAGTTATTATTTGGTTACAAGCATCGATGACTTGATTTTGAAAATTCCAACTTATATAGGTCGCATTTTTGCCACATGACCCAAAGTGATCTTTCAAATTGTTGTCACCTGCTTCAATTTTAGCTCTGAGCAAAGCTCTTAAGTTCCCCTCATTTTCAAATGGTTTGCTGTCGATTTGAAACTGACCATAATCTCTATGGCCCCTAGGGGCGATATTTTGCCTGCCACACAAAATTATAGTTTCTATTATTGGAATTATTCTTTTCACATTATTTTGGGCTTGGACGTCTTTTCCTTTATCAAGAGATTTGTCAATCGGTCTCATTTGGTAGTCCATAACTCTTTTAAAGTTAGCTGCGCTTACACATGAGTCTTTATGATACTGCGAGTTTGCATGTTTTTCAAACTTTTCTAGTGCTTTTTTCCAGTTACAAAAACCTTCTTCAACAAGTTGTCCAGTAAGTTGAGCGTTACTCTTACCTACTTCTTTTTTTGAAAAAAAAAAAAAAAGAGCATACAATGGACACAGTATGCAGAGTCTTCAATTCCAGAATACGAAAGCCAGGTATATTTCTTTAGCCATGAAAACGAAAATCTTCGTTGTTGGTTCCCATGCGATCTAAAAGGAAAGTTAAAGTTGCTCTGAGGAACCCATTTGCCATTTAAAACTTTGAACTTTTCATTGTCCGTCAACACTTTGTTTTTAAATAAACCAATGTCCAAATCCATGTTATGTTTACTTACAACGGCCTTAGGCCTGCTCACATTTGCCTCTAAGCCCTCCTCTGACGAACAACTTGGCTGTTTTTCTATGCTTGCAGTCCTTGTTAACAGTTCCTTACTCGTTGAAGGATTGCCACATTCACTAACACTAACCACATCATATTTATTTCTTTCTAATGGTTTAAAGTAGTTTTCCATGTTTGACTTTCTTTTGTCTCCCATTACTACTAGTCCAATTGGACACACTACGAACACCAACTGCCAATAGAAAATACAAACACAACAACAATCAACGAATGAACTTTTACAAACACCACTACTGACAATACGTTGGGGAGAGAAATTTACACCGCTGTCCCACGCGCATCTTGCTCCCAGCATATAAACGACAACCACCGGAAATATCCGATCGTGTTGTGTTTACAATATATATTATTATCACTGAAGTGTTGCATAAATATAGGCCTAACATAATTCTGTTTTAAACCAGTAGAAAATCGCAAAATGTTCCAACGTTCCAACACTAAATATTCTGGAGCCCGTTAAGCAATCAATTTTCTTGAAAGATATCATCAATGTTTTTAAAGTGTTCCCAGGTTTTTAGGGGGGGCTTAAGCCCCCAAAGCCCCCCCCCCCCCCCCTGGGTGCGCCCCTGCCTCAGTAGCTTCCATATAATCACAGCCATGAGTGAGACTGAGACATCGGTGAAAAGCCACCTTTTACTCTAGCCTGTGCCAACTGACAAATGCAAATGTACTGTATTCATCAAGAGATGGCAAACAGGGCAAATCCTGAGTAACTTATTCCACTGTTTTCTACCTATTCTTTCTTTCCTACCAATGTTTTCTTCTGCGGATTTTGTTATTTCATTCTTCAAAAGTGCCCAAACTCTGCAATTGAATTTTGTTCAGGGTTCTTCCTTAATCCTTTCTTTATATTTGTCAGTCTGTCTACGGCTCACCTTCTTGGCTCTTGACTTTTCTTCAGTTTCTTCAACTTAAGTCTGCATTTCATAACAACCAGATTGTGGTCAGAGTTTATGTCAGCACCGGGATATGTTCTGCAATCCAAAATGTGGTTTCAAAATCTCTGCTTGATGACAATGAAGTCGATATTGTAAAGCACTGTATCTCCTGGTCTCATCCATGTGTATACTCTTCTATTGTGGTTATTGAATAAGGTGTTAGCTATGACCAATTCGTGCTTGGTGCAGAATTCCATCAACCTGCTTCCTTGATCATCCCTTTCACCTAATCTGAAATCTCCTACTCTTTCCCCTTCTCTTCCTTTTCCTACCACAGTATTCCAATCTCCCATTACTATAACATTTTCTCACCCTTGACATACCTCAGAATTTCATCTATTTCTTCATAGACCTTTTCAACATCTTCATCATCAGCTTGACTTGTACCACTGTGGTGCACTTGGGTTTTGCATTGATTTTTGCTACAATAATCCGTTCACTATACTGCTCATAATATCCTACCCGCTGTCCAAGTTTCCTAGTCAATATAAGATCTACCCATGCTTGGCCATTGTTTGATTTAGTGCTAATGATCCTATAGTCTCCTGACCAAGAGTCCTGTTCTTCCTGCCAGCACATTTTGCTAATCCCAACCAAATCCAACCTCAATCTATCCATTTCCCTTTCTAAATGATCTAGCTTTCCACTGCCTATTATGCTTCTAACCAGGGGCATATATAGAAAAAAAATTTGGAGGGTGCTGACTATCCTGGAAAATTGTGAGTATTCTCAGGGGATTGTCACCGCAAAGATACCCAGAAATATCAACCAATACCTTAGAGCATATAACTTTGTGTAATTATTTTAGATAAGATTCAAAGTTTATATAGCCTACAATTATTACTGGCAATACAAAAAAGTTGTAAAATATTACACAACACACAAATAAAATTTTATACTTAATGAACTTTCTATTATGATCTATGGAGTATGAATGGCATATATCTAAATATTTGCCAATTTACTAAGCAGAAAGGTAAGCAGTATTTTTACATGTATTTCTCAAAAAACATACTGTGGAATCCACAGCTTTACCTCACAAGGCTGAGTGCACCCCGTTCCAGCCCTCAGACTAGAATTAAAATTTCTTGGCAGAGCCGGGAATCGAATTCGGATCTCCGGGGCGGCAGCGAAGAATGCTACCCACTACACCACGAGTTAGTATAATTTCAATTTGAATATTGTTTATAACTTAGCCGATAAGTTAAGATTAGGGTACAACCAAATTTACAATTATTTTATGCTCTTATCAAAGCAGCACTTTCTTAATTTTTATTGTTTTTTCTCGGGGGGGGGGGGGGGGTGGCTGGTGCCCCCTCAGCACCCCCTCCCGCCCCTTATATACGCCCCTGCTTCTAACACTCCAATCTGTAGATTAACAGATTTCCTCTTTGTCACTTCTGTGATGTCAAACCCCTCTCAAGTAGTCCCCACCTGGAGATCCGAATGGTAGGGGGGTTCTGGTCAACTGCATAAATTCTACAAAAGAAATAGTTAAGAATGAAAATAATAAATGAGAGATGAAATACAACCAGAATTCCCCATGGTACAATATTTTCTACTTGAGATGGAGATCTGAACTTCGGGTGATCTTAGACCGAATATGAAAAGAAGAATTCTGATTGATGGAACATCGCATATTGACAATCTGACTCACTTACTTGCTTCTCGTGAGCGTTCAGAGACGCATGGTACTAAATCACATGGTCGATAATATCGTGAATAAAGTACGGTATGTATGAATAATACCATTACAAGGTACGGGATAACGCGACGTGTCACGTTCGGTTAAGTAAAACTTTTGGTACGAATCTCTGATATTCAGAAGTACCATATTATTTGCCATTTGTGTGCAACCGCATGGTGAGACATTGATAACATTCAATATTTGTAGTATTCAGCATCTTACATCGTACTTAAATACCGTACTGTAACAAAATACAACAACATAAAAGTGTGCGTTGATTGGCATATTTGAAAATACTTGATAATTGTAAGGAGTAGTGAGGCATATGGTTTATTTATGAATATTAACAAGACCAAGTTGATTGTCTTCTCAAAAGTACCAAAACAGGCCTCCTTTCACATCAACAATATTATCATTCAACAAGTATCTTCAATTAAACACCTGGGGACTCTGGTAAATGAACATTGTGACTCAAAAATTGAAATACTATCCAGAATTGGGCAAGCAAAAAATATGTTCAACAGCATGAGAAAATGTGTTCATTAGTAGAGATCTCGACCTTCAACTTAGAGTTCGTCTGTTACCGTACGTTGTTATGTATTTCCTGTCCTTCTGTATGGTTTCGAAGGTTGGACGCTCAATCCATTGATGGAGAGGCGGATTGAATTCTTTGAAATGTACTTGTACAGAAGAATACTCAGAATATATTGGGTGGAAAGGAAATCATGAAGAAGTCCTCAAAATCTTTAACAAGAACAAGGAGCTTCTAGTAACCATCAAGGAACGTAAGCTTAGTTATCTTGGGCACATCATGAGAGGCAAACGATATGAACTTCTCCAGGTTATAATTCAAAGGACAATTGGTGGATAAAGATATGTAGGAAGACGGAGAAATTAATGGCTAAAGACTTGCGCCGCTGGTATGGACGCACATCATCGAAATCTTCTGAGCAGCTGTTAACCGTGTAATCATAATCAATTGGATCGCCAACCTTCGTTGGGAGACGGCGTCTTGAGAAGAAGAACTTGATATTCTGTGGATTAGATAAGCACGCTGTCACATAGATTTCTATCACTATATGAGGTGGTAGTGATCTATAAAATTGATACACTATTGAAATCAGTAAAATTTAGAGAAAAATCCATCATTTATTTGGTACCGGTACTATAGTTAAAGCCCGCGGATATCCGCAAAATATTTCGCCATGCGGATATAGTTAGCATGGCTGTGCGAATAGCGGATAAGATGCGGATAATGTTTGGAGTAAATTTGCGGATAGTTTTTAGAATACAATCCAAACTTGTTTAATATCATGACTAGAACCCGGATGTTTATGACATATCATTTTTTTCCGTTATGTGTTTTTCGTGACAAATGTAAGACGATGATTTAAGCTAATGTCATTAAGCTTAATTAACACTCCGAACAGGAGAGGATTGCAATTCAGGCTGTATAACATTAATTTTAAACATAGCACATGACATAGGCCTACAAGGTCTAAGGGAACGGCTTTTTCCTCAAATGTCTAAATATGTTGCTTTAGTAATTTATGCTTTATCTAATTATAAATATTATTGTAATGCCAATAGATTCGGATAACAAACGAGGGAATACGAAAAAAAGGCTTGCGGATGTGAATAACAGTCGTGCGGATGCGGATAAGTGTTGTGCGTATGCGGATAACAGTCATGCGTATGCGGATAACAGTCATGCGTATGCGGATAACAGTTGTGCGGACGCGGATAACAGTTGTGCGTATGCAGATAACAGTCATGCGTATGCGGATAACAGTTGTGCGGACGCGGATAACAGTTGTGCGTATGCGGATAACAGTCATGCGTATGCGGATAACAGTTGTGCGGATGTGGATAACAGTTGTGCGGATGTGGATAACAGTTGTGCGGATGCGGGGCGGATAACAGTTGTGCGGATGTGGATAACAGTCATGCGTATGCGGATAACAGTTGTGCGTATGCGGGGCGGATAACAGTCATGCGTATGCGGATAACAGTCATGCGTATGCGGATAACAGTTGTGCGGATGCAGGCCGGATGCGGATGACAGTCATGCGTATGCGGATAACAGTTGTGCGGATGCAGGCCGGATGCGGATGACAGTCATGCGTATGCGGATAACAGTTGTGCGGATGCAGGCCGGATGCGGATGACAGTCATGCGTATGCGGATAACAGTCATGCGTATGCGGATAACAGTTGTGCGGATGCAGGCCGGATGCGGATGACAGTCATGTGGGGCGGATGCGGATAACGTTTTGTTTATCCGCACAGGGCCCCAACTATAGTGTGTAACTTCAGTGTTACAATGTATCCTGAAGCTATAAATCTGGAGGAGCGCATTACGCAGTCAATAACCATGGAGAGTGCCGGGGGTCAGTAAAGCAATCACTGGAAGACTAGGTGCCATAGTCCCACTGTCATTTTTATTTCATCCTGGGGGCCAGATGAGGGAGATTTGAACCAAGGATTCCCAGGACGAGATGTAACTACAGGTACAGAGAAATGAACACCAATTACTCTTAGTAGCATAGTAGATTATAATGCAGATTTATTTATATAGTTATTATTATTGACCAAACTCTTAAATAGAAGGCTGTACATTGTTACGATAGACCTACATCTTATTTGCATGTGAAATTAACTCCATTAAGTTAGACAACGTATAAGCTTGTAAAGAAATGTCATAATGCTGGAAAGAAATCAGCAAGGTGGTGCACTTTATGACACGGTGTGCTTTTATTTTCCTTGCTGGTGGGAACTTGAAAACTGTAACAGAATACTGGTGTGAATAGGGGAAGATTGACGACTGTATAAGACTAGAAATATCATGATATTCAGAATAGTTGGGTTTGAAGCATACACCACAGGCATTGGAGTATGTGAACGAGTTTCTGGAACCTTCCAAGTTACATTTAATTATAATAATGTATGGATACAGGTTGAAATCTCGTAAAGCAACTAAGAAATTATCTAATCTTGCGGCGCACATCACAAAACGAACATTGAAGTTTTATGGACATGTTCATAGACTTCCACCGACTAGGCTTACACACAAGATCATGACCTACGCAAAAGACTGAAGAATATACCATTGTATATTGGCTTTCACGGCCAGTGAATTAAAACTCAGCAATTCTTCTAAGTTTGTGCCGTGTCTTGTGTGGAGTTTCGCCTAGAACACCAAGCTGGCTCATCGGCGGGCTCTTGGTGTCCCCGCCCGGACCCCCACAGGAGTAACGAACTGCGTGCTACCTCCCTTTATATAGAGTACAACTGCACTACTTGACTGCGAGAACTAAAAGCTCAAGCAGCCTCAACCTCCCTATGAAGGCTTCCAAAAAGATGGTATGTTGGCTTTCACGGCCGGTGAATTAAAACGCAGCAATTCTTCTAGGTTTGTGCCGTGTCTTGTGTGGGGTTTTCTCTAGGACACCAAGCTGGCTCATTGGCGGGCTCGTGGTGTCCCCGCCCGGACCCCCACAGGAGTAGCAAACTGCGCGCTACCTCCTTTTATATGAAGCGCATCTGCACCTCTTTACTGCGAGAACTAAAACCTCGAGCAGCCTAAACCTCTCTATGAAGGCTTCCAAAAAGATGCTCTATCTTTTAGTTCTCGCAGTAAAGAGGTGCAGCTGTGCTTCATAAAGGGAGGGGGGGGGGGGTTAGCGCGCAGTTCGCTACTCCTGTCCGGGCGGGGACACCAAGAGCCCCCTGATGAGCCAGCTTGGTGTCCTAGGCGAAACCCCACACAAGACACGGCACAAACCTAGAAAAATAGTTTTAATTCACTGGCCGTGAAAGCCAATATACGAATTCCTTTTCTCTTTGTCTTGTAAGTACTTTTTACATGGAATGGTTTCTATAATGATTATTTATAACATGGAAATTTCTTTTATGTCGCTCACCCATAGACTTAATTAACTTTTCTTTTACGTAATTTTAGGAATCCGGCAGTACAAGGAATGACAAAATTGCAGCTTGCTCTTCTTTACCTCTCTCATGGTTCACACGTTCACAGCTCTTGGAGACTGCTGGAATTAGCAAAACAGCAGCATTGTTGTAGTTCATGAAACCTGCAATGCTATAGCAAACTTAAAAGACAAATATATAAAATTTCCAGACACCGAAGCAGGGCAAAAAGATGTTCAATTACATTTTTATATTATGGCTCGATTCCCTAGGGTGGTAGGAGCTATCGATTGCACACATGCTAGGATACAATGACCTGGTAATTGTGTCTATATTGACAAAAATTAAAATACCATAACATGAGGTTACTTTGCTCCTGTTGAAATTATTTCATAGATGCCAAGGAAATGTTTTTCCTTACTAGGGTTAGCAACCTTGCCTGTCCATATCATTACGTTTGTCAAGTGGAGCAATGTTTGACTCTATGGAGCTAAATAACCTCATCTTATGGTAGCTTATGGTGTAATGGTATATTGTATACAAGTCAATCTAAATGGAATTTATTTTTCATGTTGTGGAGAGTATGTTTGGGGTATGGAAGAGGAGATATCCCATCTTGAGTGGAGGACTGAAAGTTCATGGAGAACGGGTAGAATCAATTGTAGTTGCAACTGCTATTATAAATAACATTGCATGTCTGGAGCATGAGGAAATTCCCCCAGAAGAAATGGTTTTACAGGACGTAAATTAATGACATATTCCGAATGATCCTGGAAATGCATTACCAGGAAGAAATGATCATGTGCGTACACTCATACATGATCATTTTGCTAACCTTTTGAACCACTAGACTGCATCACTTCTTATTTCAAATCTCTGTGCAATGTTTTTTTTTTATGCAATATTGTTCCTTACAGGCCCATAGCCAGGATTCTGGAACTACATGGGCAAGTAATATTGTAAAGAGAAGTAAATCATACCACATTGCTTATAACCTCAGTAGTCTTAATTATTGGACTTTTTTCTTGTGAACTTGCAAATACTGAAAGTATCGTCCGCAGTGGCTGAGATTGTTAACGCGCTACTTCATACCTAGTTGGCATCGGAATAGTCTGGGTTCAAATCCCATCTCGGCCGTCCTAAAAATGGTTTTCGTGGTTTCTCATTTTCACCACCAGGCAAATACCGGGACGGTTCCTTTCAATAGGTCCATGGCCTATTTCATTCCAAAATCCCTTCCCTGATCTGTCGTGAAAATAAAATAATTGACCATTGTCTGCATTAATAAAAATAATAATAAAATACTGAAAATGATTCTTGTCTTCAATGAAATAATTATGACAATTAAAAATACCTTAACATTTTACTCTTTTAAAGAAAAAATGTTAACACTGCCCTTTATGGGGGCGGGAAGGGGAAATCTGCTTATTTCACTGCTGTAGAGCTACGACATACTTTACATTTTTAAAGTACTACTGACAAGGGAACTTTCACCTGGTGCAAGTCAAAAGTCAATCTCATTTTTTCTCATATAAAGTAGATTTTAATGTGAACCTGCATGTAAAGATTCATCTGCCCTCAAAAATTAATCAAAACTGGTTTTTCTTTTGGGTGTATCATTGAAACTTTGGTCATCCCTTACCCATAAGGCTGCATGCTCACTGCTGGTCGGCTGCTTGGCATAGCTGTAATATTCTTGTCTAAACCCAAGGCTGTGGGATTGAATCCCGGTACAGGCAGCATGCGAGGGGGCCTTGTCAGTACAATTACTGGCATGTTAAAGGGTGAAAATACGGCATTCTAATAGCCACAGGGACGTGAATCCCATACATTATTATTTAACACATTACGTCCTGTATAACAGATTGTCTATGTGTTGTTGTTGTTTGAGTCTTCAGTCTTTTGACTGGTTTGATGCAGCGCTCCATGCCTCCCTGTCCTGAGATAATCGTTTCATCTCAATATAGCTACCATACCCTACATCCGATGCAATATGTTTAACATATTCTAACCTTGATCTACTCCTACAGTTCTTGCCCTCGACCCTGCCTTCCATAACTCAGCTTGCTATTCCTGGGAGTCTTAGCATGTGTCCTACCAACCTATCTCTTCTCTTCATTAGCAGTTGCCAGAAACATGACTCCTCTCCCACTCGTCTTAATACGACAATGTACGACGTTTATAATGGTTATTTGTTGTTGTATTGTGGTAAAAAATAAAGGAGGAAAGTTTGTTGTTTTAAGTGGCTTAAAATCTCGCGATCATGAAAGATGGGCCCATATAAAGGAAGAAATGCTTAACATGAAGATTATACTTCCTATACTTCCTCTATAGTAAGAGTTGTTGTGGATGAACAGTTTGAATCCCAGGTCAACGCACCTTCTTTTAAAATTCAACTCTTTTCCACCAGGGAAGTAAGAATGGGGCATGCTGGCACAGACGTTAAGCTATTGGTCTCTCACCATGGCGGACCGGGTTCGATTCCCAGTTAATGAATGTGAGATTTTCAAAGCGAAATGTCCTGTGGTTCGGATTCCACCTAAAAAGGAGGTCCCGTGGCTCGTGATCGTGTGATTAATGGTTACGTAAACTACAAACTTCCTTCCGAAGTAAGAATATAATTCTATTTTGTACTAATTTACTCTTATTTTACTTTATCAATCAAAATTAGAAAATGCCCAATGTAAACAAAGCAACAGCTTTCATCTGATGTGAAACATGAAAAGATTGAGCAATGGGGATTGAAGATAAATGTGGAGAAGAGTAAAACAGTGGTGATGAGTAGAGGAAAGAAAGAAGGAAAAGGAGTAATCAAAGTAGGAGATAAGGAATCGGAAGTGGTGAAACACTTCAAATACTTGGGAAGTGAACTAACTGAAGATGAAAATCTAGATTTGGAAATTAGCAGAAGAATACCGTACAACTCGGGAGTGATTTCTACCAACAGGTACGGGGACTAGTATGGAACAAGGATATACCAATTATGGCTAAAGAGATGAGATGAGATTCCTGAGAAGTATGGTCCAGAAAACGAGAAGAGACAGAGTGAGAAATGAGGATATACGGAAAGAACGGGGAGTACAGAAACTAAATTACAAACTGGAGCAAAACAGATTGAGATGGTTTGGACACGTCAAACGGATGAATGAAGTAAGTCTACCCAAGAAGAGCACTGGAACGACGGATGACAGGGAAGAGAGGACGAGGAAGACCAAGAATGCGTTGGATGGATTTGGTGAAGAATGGCATTAGTAAACGGGACCTGGATTGGAACACCGTGTCGGAAGAGGAATGGCGGAACGACAGAACAAAGTGGAGAGGAACCATATTTGCCCCCACCCAGTGTCAGCTGGAAAAGGGGAAATGAAGATGATGATGATGGCGGCACCTGTGTAGATTTCCCTTGGATTACAGTATGGTAGTAGTTTTTTACAAATCTTTTGTATAAACCGAGTATTGTCCATTTTGGACTTCTTTATCTGTGATCTAGATTTGTGTTTGTTCATCCCTGTAGTTAGGCTATTATCAGTAGATAGCATAAGCTTCACCCAGATGTTTTCCATGAGGAAGTTGTTTCCAGTTTGACAACTCATGATCATGTCTGTGTTAACACCTTCAAAGAATTATACATGTAATTGCATGTTTCCACAGTTAAGATAGAGCAAAAATTTAGGCTTGTGACTGTTTGGAGTCTGCTAATGAGGGAGTGTGATAAGTTATAGACAACGAGCTAGAGAAAGGTATATAGAGTGGAAATGGCGCCGCCATATTTGAAGAAGGTTGAACTGGAAGCCGCCATGATATATCCTGTCAAGAGGGTGGGAGGCAGGGAGGGAGAGGCGTGACTAACGAGGCGTAAGATTAGGCGTACGTAAGGCCTGACAATTTAATTTGTACATTGAACGAAAACTAACACAATCATCTTACAAGACAAAAAGCTACGTTGCTTAAGCACAGTACATTGCATGATTCCATTCTCCTTTAAAAAGAAAACGTTTTGTGTACAACTGACGCACCTGTTGACCTCTCACGTTGAGCTGTATTTCTGCAGAAGTGTGAAGCCTGCATTTATAATACTGTTTCACAATTCGCTCGATGAGTGAAGCATAGTGAGGCTTTTCCCCAGGTTCAGTAGCTGTAAATAGATGGTCAGATTTCTGAAACAGATAACCCGGCAGAATAGCATAGACATCAGCTGTCTGCAACTTCAGCATGAGATTCTTCGTGTTCTTTCGCAACATACAGTCATTCTTCCTGATAACACTCTCAGCTGTTTTACATAATTTCACTACCGGTACATCATTTGATGGATTCAAAGGGCATTCTTTCTCGTCTTTTTCTTTAATCACTCCTTCTTTCTGAACATCTTGACCTGATAAAAGCACTTCTAGGCATTCAATACAAGTAATTTTTTTTAGACACTTGGCGAACGACACTTCCTGCTATGTAATGAACAACATTTCCTACATACAAGCTCGGTGAATTATAATGTGCACAGTAACCATGATCTGTCTGCCAGCATAGTATCGTCCTTCCCATTGACACCATGAATATTTGCTGTTGCAGTTGTCACAAGTAGGTCACCCTCAATAGGCTTACAGTTGGAATTCATGGATGGGCGTACCCTCACAATTAAACACTTCCTATTAGCTGAATTAAATTGTACTGCATTTGGATTATTTCTATTCCCACTTCTGGAGCGAATAGAAGAGAAAAATAGCTCTAAGTGATCCTGACTCAATCTGCGGGTTAATAAGTATCTCAATACAGAACTTTGTCCCCACACGTATGCTTCTGCTAGATGTATCACACTTAAGAGATCAATAATCAAACCGTATATTGGCATCTGTCTGCTGGAATCGCAAATAAGCTTTCCATCTGAAATTTCTGAGAAGAAAGAAAAAAAGAAAGAAAGAAAGAAAAAAAAAAAAAGATTAGTAAAGCCTGTTACGTTTCCCATAATTAGTTCAAAACAACGAACTAGAGAAAGTATACCTCGTTGGCTTACGAAGATTGATATTTGAACAATATATTTTATTTTATAGCTTGCCACGGTGTGTGAGTGGTTATCGTGTCGGATTACTAACCCCCCAAGCTTGCAGGTTCGCTCCTGGCCGTGATAAGTGATTTTTTTTTTAAGGCGGCAAAAATCACGATACGCATGTCATACGATGTTGGCATGTTAAAGAACCCCGTGTTCATAATGGCAAAATTAATCTCGGGATTTTCCGGCTACACAAAGTTCCTCATTTCTCTACTAGAAAGCGCTATAATGTCAAGGAGCTTAGTTATCTAACCTCCTTGACTTTCATAGAGCTACAAGGAACAACAAAATTCGACATGCAAGCTACCCTCTGGGTGTCAAATAACAAAGCTTGCACCCGGCACCGAGGCCATACGATATAATTATTACCGTAATTATTATTATGGCTCACAACTATCTTTGCTTAAATTTTAAGACAGCCTAATATATTTACCTACTGATATCAAGGTCTTCTGCAACAATGCTACCGTATCTGAATGCGAGTGTTCTGTAGTTTCCTGGAAACTATGCTTCTTCGGCGAAGATCTACAGGCCTGCTTCTTCTGGAGATGTGCAGGAAAATTGAAAATTGTAGATACTGCATTACCTAGTAGACGTCGCCTTTCATTTGCTACATACATATATTTATCTTCAAAGTGTAGAGAACAAATTAAGCTGTATCTCGTGGGGTACCATTTATTGCTTTTCATGTTGACAACCCATTGTTTTGTTAGTTCCTGGTTCTGCAAAGGGAATCTGAAATGTAAATATTACACAAACTTAAACTGCTGCATCACGTTTTCGTAATACCTCATTAATTTAAGAATTTGGATGACATTTCTTACCTGAAATACAACACTCCGGTTGTCTTATTACTTCTATTCGTACAATTGAATGACGAACACACTGATGGCATGGTCAATGTATTTTTAAATAAATTTCATTCAACACATGTTCCCGCTCAACGCGAACAATCACAACAAACTCTTGTCAGACGACGCTCTGAATCATGGCCGCCTTAACTCAGGTTGCCTCCGCCCAGAGCGCTGCTACGCGGCTCCTTGCCTCTCTATATACCTTTCTCTAGCTCGTTGGCCATTATTAATATTTTGGGAGATAGAAACACACTCTAGGTGTGTGTGTGTTTTTCTATCTCCCAAAATATTAATAATGGCACCCCGTGGCGTTAACGAACAGCTAATTCCTCACCTCAAGTTAAAACGCAATGAGAGTGAAACGCGAATTATGATCCGCATCATCCTGGCTTGTTATTGGCTGGCAATTATTACCAGCCATTGGCTGCCCGCGGGTTTGTTTACAATTATCACCAACATGGTGGCGAGAGGAATAGATTTCTACATCAATTAAATTGCTAGAAATCTATTCCAGTTCATGACAGTATGAAGTGCAAATCACTTATTGATGAGTTATTGTATGTGCGTTTATATTTAAATTGAAGCGTGACACTGTTCATCAAAATTTGTGAAAATAAAAGTACAAATCAACACTCTTGCCAATCAACTGAAAGTTTCTACTACTTTGGATGTAATGGATGTAAATCAATTGGCTGTCGTTTCCACCAGTTTTATTCATCAGTTCGAAATACATTCAGTACAATAACCTTTTGTGCACTATAAAACTACATTATAGACCATTGCATATTGATGTTGCTGTCTGCTTATATTTACCAATTTCATGACATGTAATTTGTAGGTTATGCCTAATAAGGCATATAATTTAAGTGACCGTTTGTAATGTGAAGTCCTTACTGTATTTATGTACAAATATTATGGTTTAACTAATGAAGCAAGGATTAAAAGTGCAGTTTGCACTGCCACCCTTTTTTTGTTTAAATATTGATATGTAGTTTCTCAGTCTGGTAACTTCTTGGATTTGCTTGAGATAGATTTATAGTAATATACTACCTTATTAACCTGCAGGTTGAGTTTTTTTTAAAAACATGCCCAGGTGCATACAGTAGCACAAGACCTACTGCAGGCTATGTCGATCCTAAATGTAGGCCTATTATAGTGCTCATGTCAAAGGTCGTCCTAAAGTTTTAACTATTGAGACTTGATTTGCATCGAAGATAATTTCAGCCGAGTCTGGCAAGGCTTCATAAACTTGGGTGTGACTTCACATTTTAATTTTTCCTATACAGCTTTTGATACCAACCACTTAAATCACAGTATTTCAAGATTTGCTCTCATTAAACATCACCAACACTTTTTTTTCCCCCCTGGTGGTGGGCTGTATTGGAGTCTACAGAAAATAAAGTTGAGAAATAAAAATACATCTTAGGTTTCCATGACACAGTTGCATTTTATCCTACTATATCTCCTAATTCCTCATGCTGCATAAATAAACATGACAGATTACAGCATTAGCAATGATGACAGTAATTTATGAATTGTTGAAATGTTTTTAAAAGATGCATAGAAAGAGGCTTGACAAATCCTGTATCATCAAACCATTTAAACATTCCCACAGAGCTCTAATCAGAAGCTCATTTTATGTGCAACAGGTATGTAAAATAAACCTCCCTCCCAATAACTTGTAGGCCTAACCTGAACATAATCCATGTTAAGAGCTGTTTTTTGGTTCACAGGAAAACCTACCATTTAAAATCTTGCACATACTGGTAGGCTACTAATCATATTAAGGTGCAATTAACTAGGGTAATTTTAAAAATCATGGCTATCAACTACTGATTTAAATATTCCAGACATCTTTCTTAACTCCACTTTTACTGACAGCATGTAAGTCCTTACTACTGTCTTTCAAGCCATTGACCAGTTGTTTTTTTCATGAGGAATCATTTTAGTCATTCTTCCCTAACTTATGTGAAATCCAGTTGATGACAACTGCCTGGAAGACTCAGGTGTTTTTTCTTGTGTCGCTTCTCTGGTTGCCTATGACACTTCCTAATTATTAACAGAATGTTTCATTGAATTGTTGTATCCAATTGACCAACTGGTAATATATTATGGTTTGCTTTAATATTCCTATGATACACTTTTAGATCTCATATATTAATGAAATATACAACAACATAGGCTGAAATGTTGAACCAATCTCCCATTCCCTAACACTCCCAACTAATGGGACATAAGCTACCTAGTGGTTGGTCTCACAATGCTTCCATCTACATGTACCGTACTAGGTCTAGTAGTACCATAGGTATTGTGACTGTTTCTCCAACTCCGTCAAGGAAACTAATTCTGAACTAAGATCTGGAATGGGGTACACTGTCCCTCAAGGGCAATCAAGGAAAAACTTGAATCATTCAAGTGATTTTTCTATTTCATTTTACCAACTAACCAGGTGCCTGGAAATGCTAGTGAAGGAGGCACCTAAGTAGGCTAGCCTACTGGTATTCACCATTCAGAGAACATTCTCAGCGACTTGTCTATGCATAGGCCTATGACACAATTTTCAGAAATTGATACAGTAGTCACAGAACACTAATGGTGCCCAGTACTCGCAGCTTAGCATAGGACGGAGTGGATTCCAGCCACAGATTAACTTATGATCTGTCAACGGGTTTTCAAACAAATTGAGCACACACCCAAGTACAGGGGTCTTGACCATGATGTTCCAAGCCACTAAATGAAACACTCCTCTTTAAGACTCTCTGGTCTTGCATCCATGGTCGATCAACATTCTCTTGATCTGTGTTCTCAAGTTTCTGATGGTTATGGACATTATTTTTATCCTGATAACTTCATATTTTAAGGGGTTGGGGTACATGCCCTATTCTTAATTAGTTCAGCATAAGATCATTGAATCCCCTTAAGAAAAATAGGGAACATCCATGTGTTATTTGACCATAGGAAAGGGAGAATTTAAAAAACTGAACCTCTAGGGACATTGATGCAGATGACTCCGAGTAAGTAGGCTAGATCAAAATGAACATTTTTCAGTGTTGCCCTAATAAAGGTTGATAACTTTCTACCGTTCAACATGAATAGGCCTATATTGGATGGGAAATATTTTTATTATTTGCAGAGATTATAAGGATGACTTGTTGATGTATCGTTATTTTGTTAAGCGAACATAAGTTCCAAGTCCATATCGTGTTGGAACCCATATTTCAGTGCTGCCTTAGTAAACGAAATATTCAATGTCTTTCAGTCGGTCAACACGGTTGCACTTAATGGTAATGAGAATGAGCATTATTCCAAAAAACAGAAAAAAAACTGTAGGCTACATGCAGACCTAACATGTCAAATCAATCATGCCTACAAGACAACAAAAATGCTCTATGAAAAACTATTAAAACCCCATAATGGCAGTCAAAAATAATCTCAAACCACCGCCACTATTTCGCGAAGGTGCAGAAAAATCTTTCTATAGTACAACTATTCGTAATAGTTGCTACTGTTGTGATAAACCGCTACTGAGTGATAGGCCCCCGAAATATAACTATTTATCTTAATGTCTACAAGATAACGAGATTGCCAAAAAACCACAAATCTATAGAAGGCAACACTAAAAATGGCTTATCTAATCCACAAGTCACCCACCCTTCTCCAACATTATTAATATTTGTAATTTAAGTAACTTAGGTTATGTTAAATTGAGGTTAATGGCGGATTTGATTGCGGCTGTGTGGCGGGAAGGACCCAATAAGTGCTCAGCCAATCAGGGACGTTTTGATTGGAGACCATGCTCGGAAAATTTTTAGATCGTTTTGATTCTCAGGGCTTCGTTAAGCCCCCACCCTAGGCCGTCATCGTGTCCAAAATGGCGGCTTAACGAACACGACGGGGTGCCATTATTAAAATTTTGGGAGATAGAAACACAGCCTATATACCTTTCTCTAGCTCGTTGGTTATAGATTAGATTTTTAATTATCCATTTGATCAATTACCGGTACATGTATACATTATATTTCATGTAGGACACGGGCAGGACCCTTCCAAATGCCTTGCCGGGTGGGCTGTAATATGTGGAGGTATAGCGATGAATTCATAGAATTGCTATTGTTACGAAATACCTCTGGGGCTTTGTCCATTCGGACGTAGAAAAGTCTTAATTGGAACAACTGTAAATGTGGATGCCATTGCTATTGTAACCCAGATACCAATTGCCAGATCAGGTATACTGCCACTTTTCGCACATCAACTATGCACAGTGACTGACCATATACATAACTTCTTGTCTGCCTCATTGCGTAGTGGCTAGTACTCTTGGCTGTCACCACGGAGGCCTAGGTCCGATTCCCAGCTCTTCCAAGAAGTTTAATTCTGGTCTGAGGGTTGGGCTGGAACGGGGTACACTGAGCCTCGTGAAGCAAAAACTGAGAAGAGATGAGTTCCAATCCCACCTCAGCCATCCTGGACATGGTGTGCTGTGGTTTCCCCACTTCTTTCCCAGACGAATTCTTAATTCAGCCGCCTCCTTTCTAAACCTCATCTGAGTTGCAACTACACACCCTAATACAGCCTTCACAATAACACAGGTTATCAGACGAATTCCACACACACCCAAGTACATGGGGCTGCATGAACACAATGTCGCAAAGCCCCGAAATGAATCAACAACACTATAACTTCTTTGGGTGGCTTCAACACTGCAGCCTCTTGTGGGTGGAGGTTTGGAATACACGCATGGTATCCTCAGCCTATCGCTCGAGGCGACCTTGTCTATTCTTTCTGGCTTCCTACTTGTCTTGTGAATTGGATCTCTCCCCCCGTGGGTGATAGGGAAGGAATACACCCACAGGCAGTGTTGGACAAAATACTCCCGAAGTGTATTGTGGATACAAAATACACAATAGTATTTTAAAATAATTACAAAAAAATATCCTTCTCTTCCATTCAAACAACGATGTATTACTATTATCGACATTATTGTTATTCTTGACCTGGATTGATACGTGCATTAACGTGCAAGGCCAAAGGGTTCAAATCCCACTGTCAATCTCCTTGACATTGTTTTCGGGGATGATACTCTTTGATAGACCTAGGTCACTTTCTTCCAACCCCTAACCTATTGTCGTTTCCCATGAATCCCTGCGATGAGGATGGTGTCAGGAAGGGCATCCAGTCTTGAAAACCACTGCCACATAGAAACATACCTCACCTCGTCTCCAAAATCTCATAAAATGGGGAATACTATTTATAAGTGTTTATTATTATCATCATCGTATGGCCGAAGCTACTCTTTGTAGATCATTTGAGCCGGTGCCTTCAGGCGATCTACTAGGAGAGCAGTGGATTTTGCCACACTTCAAAATCCGACTTTGTCGGCCAGGAATCGAAGCACCATTGATCCGCCGAGTATAGTAGGAGTAGTACAAAAACATTTTACATACGGTACTGTATATTTGTGCATATTTTTTTATATATGTGCGGCTTACACTAGGGGAAACGCTATCTTTCAAAGATCATTGAAGAAAGGCTGCTGCCAACCTCAAGACACGGAAATAACATTGGCTGGAAGCTTTGTGGTTCTACTTGGAGTCAAGCACCAATTCAGTTGTTGACTCAGTCCATTCTGTGGCTGAATACCGTATTTCCTCGCATAATCGTCGCCACCGCGTAATCGTCGCACCCCACTTTTCAAACACTAAAATAGGTTTATAAAATTTCATCGCATAATCGTCGCATAGAATGTTCGTATTTGTGCGCCAGTCAGTTGCACATGCTGCCGCGACTTTATAACCTGGCGCGACTTTGTCAGACGAAAAATATCTCGTCTTTATGCTTGCGGGCAATGAACTGTGACGGGAGCGGCAAGCTTCGTCACTTAGCACATTCCGCGAGCGTATAATCTGGCGTGATCTTGTCAGGAAAAAGTAATCTTGTCTTTATTCCTGCCGGCTATGAACCGCGACGCGAACGGCCAGTGCACATTCCGCGAGCTTACAGCCCTAATCTGGCGTGATCTTGTCGGCAGAAAGTAATTTCGTCTTTATGCCTGCGGGCTATGAACTATGACGCGAACGGCCAGCGCACATTCCGCGAACTTATAGACCTAATCTGGCGATATCTTGTCAGCAAAAAGTTATCTCGTCTTTGTGCCTGCCGGCTATGAACTGCGACGCGTACGGCCAACGCACATTCCGCGAGCTTATAGGCCTAATCTGGCGTGATCTTGACAGCAGAAAGTAATTCGTCTTTTTGCCTGCGGGCTATAAACTGTGACGCGAACGGCCAGCGCACATTCCGCGAGTTTATAGGCCTAATCTGGCGATATCTTGTCAGCAAAAAAGTAATCTCATCTTTAGGCCTATGAACTGTGACGCGAGCGGCCAGCGCACATTCCGCGAGCGTATAGGCCTAATCTGGCGTGATCTTGTCAGCAGAAAGTACTCTCTTCTTTATGCCTGCGGGCTATGAACTGTGGCGCGAACGGCCAGCGCACATTCCGCGAGCTTATAGGCCTAATCTGGCGTGATCCTGTCAGGAGAAAGTAATACCGTATCGTCTTTATGCCTGCCGGCTATGAACCGCGACGCGAACGGCCAGCGCACATTCCGCGAGCTTATAGGCCTAATCTGGCGTGATCTTGACAGCAGAAAGTAATTCGTCTTTTTGCCTGCGGGCTATAAACTGTGACGCGAACGGCCAGCGCACATTCCGCGAGTTTATAGGCCTAATCTGGCGTGATCTTGTCAGGAGAAAGTACTGTAATATCGTATTTATGCCTGCGGGCTATGAAGCGCGACGCGAATGGTCAGCGCACATTCCGCGAGCTTATAGGCCTAATCTAGCGTGATCCTGTCAGGAGAAAGTAATACCGTATCGTCTTTATGCCTGCCGGCTATGAACCGCGACGCGAACGGCCAGCGCACATTCCACGAGTTTATAGGCCTAATCTGGCGTGATCTTGACAGCAGAAAGTAATTCGTCTTTATGCCTGCGGGCTATAAACTGTGACGCAAACGGCCAGCGCACATTCCGCGAGCTTATAGGCCTAATCTGGCGTGATCTTGACAGCAGAAAGTAATTCGTCTCTATGCATGCGGGCTATGAACCACGACGCGAATGGCCAGCTTCGTCAGCACAGTCCGCGAGCGTTAACCTGTCGTGACCTTGTTAGAAGAAAGAAGCCTGTCACTGACTGCAGGCTATGACTCACGCCAGACTCACGCTACGCGAATGACTGGCCCGTGCAGCAAATAATGATACAGTATATTCTTTGAACTTAAATATTCTTCGCATAATCGTCGCACCCTGCTTTTTTCCACGAATTTTTGGCAAAAAAAAAGTGCGACGATTATGCGAGGAAATACGGTACTGTGCCCTAGTGGGATAAATAATAGCTTGTTGATAGATTTAGGGGCTTTGCAACATTGTGTACATGTACAGTAGCCCGTTGTACTTGGGTGTGTGTAATTTGTCTGATAACCTGTGTTATTGTGATGGTAGTATAACTGTGCTAGTAATCGAGGCATGGATCATGGAAGGAGACAGCAGTGGCCTTAAATTAGGTATCATCCCATTTGCCTGGAGTAGAATCAATCAATCTTTATTCTGTCATTAAGCATAGAGTATTCAATAGACATTGTCACAAACATGTTGTAAACAAATAATTACATATACATATATAGCCTATATTACAGTTTTAGTACATAATATTTTCATAAATCTTAATTAAATACGGGTTACTTCCATTTCAAAGAACTCCTCATTTGAATAAAAAGGATGTTGTAAGATGATGATGATGATGATGATAATTGTTGTTTTAAGGGGCCTAACATCTAGGTTATGTTGTAAGAGCCATTGCTTTAGTTTTTCCTAACTATATTATTAGGAAGAACCTGTACACTAGGTGGTAATCTGTTGAAGAGCTTTAACGGATAAATTGAATGGCGTGCCTTTGTTTTCTGCAACCTACAATAGGGTACATCCACCTGATTTCTATTCCTAGAGTTGTGATTATGGAAGTCATTTCGGTATTTAATATCTGTGATTTTAACTTTACATAATGCATTAAAAATGTACAAATTAATTACTGTCATAATAGAATTATCAATAAACAAGTGTTGACAGCGTGTACCTTGTGGAGACTTAGATATAAGACATAGAGCTCTCTTTTGGATTACAAGAACCTCTGAGATTCTACTGCAATTTCCCCATAGTAAAATTCCATATTGCCTGATGCTTTGAAAAAATGCAAAGTATGCATTTAAGAGAAACTTTCTTGGAACTTTCTGAATGAGGGCTCTTAATAAATACAGTACCTTTGACAATTGTCTTGTAATAAAATCAATATGTGCATCCCAAGACAGTTTAGCATCCAAATAAATTCCTAACAGCTTGACAGGGTCATTTTCTTCATTAATTTGATGAGTATTTAAACTAAATATCAATGTTTGAGTTTTGTTGGAATTAAGTAATAGCTTGTTTGCTGTAAACCATTCCATTGCTGAATATAGGGTATCCTTTGTTTGCTGTCTAACTTTGTCTACAGTATTAGCATTTGTTATGAAAGTTGTATCATCTGCATATAAGACTGACCTGGTTGTAGAGTTCACATTATAAACTAGATCATTTATTAACACCAAAAACAAAAATGTTCCCAGAACTGAGCCCTGTGGGACATAAAGATTAGATGACCTTACACCTTCCACTTCAACTGCTTGTTTACGACCACCTAGGTATGACCTCAGGATGTCAAGATGTTATTCTCTAACTCCATAGTAATGTAATTTTTTAATCAGATTTGGATGGGACACAATCAAAAGCATTGCTAAGATCACATAACGTAATCTGAGTAAGCTTCTTGTTTTCAAAAGCAAAGAATATATGTTCAAGCAGTGAGTCAAATGCTCCAATAGATTTACCTAATCAAAATCCAAACTGTTCCTCACATAAGAGATTATTAGTATCAAAAAAGTCTACCAGTTGCCCAACCATAATATATTCAAGAATTTTACCAAATACTGGGACAACTGAAACTTGCTGGTAACTGCTCAGTACGTTGTGTTCGCCTTTTTAAAATACTTGAATACTTTTGAGTTTCTCGGAACTCCTGTTTCCAAACTGTCTTTAATACACTTAGTAAGAGGTATAAGAACATGATCAATTACTGATTTCATAAAATTATTTGATATGCTGTAGATGTCTTGGCTGTATGATGCTTTAAGTTTGTTCACCAGCCTTTTAGCTTCATACATAGATACAGCCTTCCTCCTAAATTCAAACATTGGAACTGCATGGGTTTGGGCTATCAAGTCCATAAAATCAATTGAGGAGTCACCTATGTTTTCATAAACATCTTATTTCGTTTTTTTTTTCCCTAATTCTGATACTCTCCTTATTAATTACCTGCCATGCTGCTTTGTGTCTATTGACTGCTCCAGCTATAAAAATCTCATTGGCTTCCAACTTTGCTTTAAGTACTGCTTCCTTATATTGCTTCCTTAAATTCTTATATAAATCTGCATACCCACTACTACCATTCTTTGATATTATGTAGCATAACATGACTTGTTTCCTCATATTCTCCAGCTCTTCTGTCATCATGATCATCATCTTCATTTCCCCCTTTTCCAGCTGACATTGGGTGGGGGCAAATATGTTTCCTCTCCACTTTGTTCTCTCGTTCCAACATTCCTCTTCCGACACGGTGTTCCAATCCAGGTTCCGTTTACTAATGCTATTCTTCACCGAGTCCATCCAAAGCATTCTCGGTCTTCCTCGTCTTCTCTTCCCTGTCATCCGTATGTCACATAATCGAGTTAAAAGGCCAGAATTTTGACTACTGGTAGGCTTACTGAATGTTCGTTTAACAATAGGAAAGCACTTCTCAGGAATCTCATCTCAGAGAAAACATATCAAACACAACTCTTGAAATGAAGAAGGAATGGGAATGAGTACCCTATACATGCTCTATCTACACTTTCTCTCGTAAATATTACTTGATATAGCTGGATTGCATTATATCAGTGGCGGCCGGCAGACTTTTAGGTCAAGAGGCCGAACACAGTAACATTTCCCACGTCTAATGATAACATTGACAGAACAAGTTACTTTTATATGAAATGAAAATATCGCCCAAATACTTAATGTTCACACCGGACACTAAAGCTACCCTTAACAGCTGTTTTTACCGTTTGGTATCTCAACAATTATTACATTAAAAGGGTAACAACGCTGAGAACCAGATGTGAAAATTTCATTTTCTTTCTTTAACGGTACTAACTTAATCTGGTACGCTTTTCTTTATTGTACTTACGTTTAATCTCTAGTAGAGCGTGATTTTAACTACAAATTAAACACTGGAATTTTACTTGGACAATGATAATAATAATAATGAGACAGCAGATAACGCGTAATATTTATTTCACATAAACAGAATTTGAGAATTCTTGCCTGACTCTTTCCTTTTACAGTTTTCAGTTTGAATACGGTTATGAAGTCAACTATGTAAAATAGTGAACTCGAATTCAGCCCAGCTTCAGGCATTGACAGAGCCGAGGATCGAACCGACTTGTGAACCTGATGATGTAAGAAATGGAATTTGGAATTGGAACAATATTTCATTCACACAAGTATTATAGGAAGTGAATGAAACATAATGATGACTTTTTGGAAAATTTTGGAGCATTTTGAAAGAATTAAATTTGGGAATATTTCAGTGAATGTTATTTTAACCAAGGGAGAGTCCAATCTTCAGACTCTGGAATATGACCAAGGCTTCAAGTTAGCAAGCCTAGGGCCGGTTTTGGTTGTTCGAGGTGACAATAACAAAATCGTGCATACGACACTCAAATAAGAGGCTAGAACAATGAGTTTTTCTTGATAACTCAACAGCCAATCAGGATGAACCACAATTTTTTTGAGGGAATCGCTATTATATTAAATTTTCACATATAAAGCGATATTAGCACTTCCACAGTTTCAGAAGAGAAAATGAAATTTTTATTTTCAGAACAGAATTATATATTTATGGACAGAAGTGAAGATATAAGCGAAATACAGTTTATTAGGACTCTGTGCGAGGCTAGAATGCCATTCTAGTCTGGCACGCGCGCGACTGTCAAGAGCGCAGAATTAATTCCTTCTTAGCAACGTGTAGAAAGAAGACCTGTATTACAGAGCGTCCCAGGGAAGCTCACCATTGTATTTGAAGTACGGCCAGGAGACTTGAACTGGACCGAAAGGAGACACCGCTATCGCCGAGGAAGAAAAGGAGAAACCGGCAAACTACGAAGAGCATTAATTTGCAACTACAAGCAGCAATATATATTTCAACGCATATTAGAAGAAGGCTTCAATACTACAGCTTTACACTTCTACGAAACCATTAGTAGCATAGTATACACCGGCTACTACAACGAAGCAGTATTTCTTCAGAATATTTATCACACATTTACGAAGATAAAGTCTACGGGTCAGGGAGGAAGTTCCCATTCTACAAGTATTACGAAGATTATCATGAAGCACTAAACAATGGAAGGAGGTTAATCTACACTCACGGAGTGGGAATTCAGAGTGATCTTGACAACCATGGATCGATGATTCTACATACAACTGCAGTATTCTGAATTTGCCTACAACAATACTACTTCAAACGTCCACTACCAACTTGGGAGATGTCAACCAGAGACTTTCAAACCTACAATGATGTCGAGATGCTACACGAGGCCAGCGGACAGGGGAGTTCGTTTGTTCCGGATACGGGTTGTCAGACTATATGTCGAGAAGCGAGAAGAGCCGTTAGAAGGATGCGAGCCAGCAAGCCCAGGTGTTCGCAGCACGACACGGGAGGAAGCCGCTCAGCTGATTGTCAAGCAGCCAGCAGGAACTCGTTTCGAGGCAGGCGTCGAGCGCGTGCCAATCCGGGAGAGGAACATCTTGAATATCAGACCAGGTATCACGACAGCAGCTCTTCAGAAAGGTAGAAAATTGATTGTTCTAATATCTCAGTAGTTTGATGTATTTTTGATGGTATTTCAGATGTGACCAACTTATATGTAGATCTCCTTTACTCATAAACCATGCTATTATGTTGTCTATTTTAAAGATTTAACTGTAAATTTTATTCTACGTCAGCGTGTGTCGTTTTTGACGTAATTTCATTTATATTTGGATTTTTGATATTACGTATTTGAATTTTAAGGAAACGATTTAATTATGCTCACTTTGAAACGAAACTGTTTTATAATTGGAATGCTTCGATCGATAAAAATGCGTAACAAGCGACAGAATGCGTCAATATTGTTAGATTGCATTGTTATAAAGAGAAAGCATTATTGTATTATGCTAAAACATTGTTTAAAATATTTTATTGTGTCAGAATATAAATGCAACATTTATAAACATATTCTTGGAGTAGGCTATACCAATTTCAATTGCGGAATGTTGTTGTAATATGACGTTAATATAGTCATTGACAATTATTATAACGGATTTATTCATGAAATAGGATCATATTGTTGACTGTAAAGGTTAAATGATGCCTATAATTAGCAACAATTATATTGAAATAATTGGTTATAACGAAACCACAGACCAGGTGATTTCCAGATCTACCTGAGGTCTTGTATGAAATGAAACACGTTTATAAATGAATATTTGATTCATAAAGTATACCAGAAAGGGAGGAAATGCATTATTGTTATTAAAAGCGAAGACGAGCGGACTATTAATACTAATATTTTATTGTAACGTGGAAAAACACTATGTTGTGAAAGTTTATTAACGAAATGCGTTAATTAAAGTCAAGTGGAATATTGTACAAGGTGAACTGAAGTGAACAAAAATGTTATTGTTATTTAAGGAGCACGAATATAATTAGTTTGGAGAGAAGTTTGTTAGGAGTGCACCATGAACAGTATATCACAGGTTCGTGTTTACTTAGTAGGGTCACAAATTCTTATACACGTTTGGGGTGTATTAAGATGGGTTTTATTGAAGGAATACCGTGCATATTTATTGTTATTATTGTTGAAAGGAAAGGAATGTGTCCAGATATGGGAGCGTAGCTAACGCTATTTTAAGAAGTTGTTCACCGTATACGAAAGTTAATAAGTGTATTGCCGATTGGAGCAAAGTATTTGATACAGTATGTTAAAGAAGTAACTGGCATTAGGGTTTGCATTTGTGTTGTACATGTCAGAAAGTGTTATTACGAAATCCACGAAGTTCATTGAAAGTAATAGAGTAGTTCCGCATCGTTCTTCAAGTTTATTGTAATTTATTCGTGATATGACATTTCAGAGCTGTAATTAACTTGATCGTTCGTTACCAAAGTTCTATTTATTATGACAGAAACCAGAAAATACCAGTTAAGACATTGTTTGTGAACTAGTGTTAAAAATTGTTTAAGAGAAACAGAAACGCAGTAAGATTGTCAGATCTCGAAGGATCTTGTAAATATGTTCATTGAATACCGTGCTGGACATGGTAATTTCAACATGTATAAATATTTTAATAATTTTATTCTTACAACGTTAACATTTTAAAATTGATAAGTGTATCATATAGGGTAGTGTTTATTGTAAATTACATTCTTTTTGAGAACAGCTGATTTTATCAGACTGCTAAGAGTAATCGAGTCACAGGGTGACTATCAAGCGTAACTTCATAATTCTATTCTTGAATTATTACTTTTGTGTAACTTGAACTTTCATAGAAAGTTATTAAACAGAAGGACTATCTACTGATTTAAATATTTTATTTTCAATCTTCAATTATTTTATTTGTGATAAGGAGATTTTTAATGTCATGTAATCATTTTAGTTAATAAATTCACGGGCACTATTTGGTTTGCCTGCCCATTTTTATAGAAAGTGATCATCTTTTCATTTCGCAATCGACGTGCGACGATACTGCCAATTAGTTAGTAGAACTCACTTAGTCTCAACTTCACCGTTCACGCTCGAGATCCGAGATTCTCGTCCTAGCATCTTGTTATGGATATTTATTTGCTAGTAAATGTGTAACTAATTAGTAGCGTTATTGCATGACCGGTATGCGCCGAGGGTTTCCTAGTCACACGCCTAGTAGGGATGTGTTGATTTATCTGGCTGGGTATCGACGTCCTTACAATCCTTTCAATCTCTGCGGATATAGGTGGTGGCTATGCGAGATTCGGGCACAATAGGTACTGGTATTGTTGGCAAATAAAAAGAGCATGTGCAACAATGTTTTTCGATATGATCTATCGTTGTCAGCAACAGACGAACTATGAAAGGTAAGAAATTCACCAGGACAGAAGAATGTTAATGTCAGTCTCCCCTTGAGCCACCAACTCACTGGGACATTCTGTACCCAATAAATCAATAAATAAATTGGTCTACCTTACTTGACTCTCGTCGAACTGGTAAATTAAAAATTCAGTTATTTTCAAAGCCTAATAATGTACAGCATACATCACCTCAGTACAACTACGGTAGGTAACTCATTTCAGTTTTGAGTTATCTATGTGACTCTTGTCTACTTGCTGTGTTCTATTCAATGCTACAACTGGATACCAGCATCTCATAGAATATACCATTGCGACACAATATCCATGTCAACAATTAGGTAAGTATTAAACCAGGAAGTATTTTTATGCTACAAATGGATATCTTGAGTTGCCTAGTTGTGCCGCTCAACGAACTTCCAATGACGAGATAACTTGAATGTAACAAGTAGATATCTTGAGTTACCTAGTTGTAATACTAATCTGGCTTACAATGATGAGATACCTATATTAGCCTGCATGCCAATAGTACTGAGTACACTGCCATCTATTGTTGGCAAGAATTGTTTTTGCCTATTCCTTGCATGAATGTTCAGTTCATGCTGCAAAGGGGGATCATATCGGGTGTGTCTGTTTGATTTCTTAGCCTTCTGATAGTGTTCGTCTGTTAGTTATGGGTTCCAGAGGGATGAAAATGGTTGAAGTTGCTCTTCGGGGTTTAGAATCTCATGCTGGTAGGTATTCTTTTGACCTCAACTAGCGTAGTTTCGAAATCATGTTTCCCTCTGCTGTTTTCCATAATTTCTATAATCATACACTACAGTAAGTGGCAACATTCAGAATTATCTTTTTAATTTCTTAAAGTAGTGTTTGTTAAACTGGATAGTGAGGAATGTTTTACATTATTATAAACAAGACAATATGCTAAAACTTGATTCTGTTCTTTTGTAGGCCCCGTTGGTTCTTTGCGTGTCCTCAGGGAAAAACCAACCGAAATTGCCACTTTGCCTTCTACTTTCCATGCCAGTGACGGCAATACTGATTCAGAATCACAATCTGATATTTCTCCTCCTGTTTCAGAATACCAACCATCATCCTATGATGAATCAGATGAAGAGCCACAAAGAAAGGAGAGTGTGAATTTGAAGCATTTAATGCCAACTGATGCTAACGAAGTCGAACAGGAGCCATTGGAAAGGGCAACTGAAGATGACATTACTGATGAACAGCCCTTTAGAGAACAGAATTTAGAGGGCAGGGAAGAAACACTTTCAAGAACAGACAAAGCTAGAAAATGATTCAGACATCCAGAACAATGGGCAAGAAATATTTCCAAAATGAGGCAGCAACGAGGAGAGTCCTACGTTTCATCCTGGAAAGTGCATGTTCCAGGAGTATGCATGAAAGATCCATGTCGAGACAACTGCAGAAGGAAGTGTCATCAAATGTTTACAGATGCAGAAAGACTGAACATTTTTCAAAGATACGATAATTTAGAGATGTATGAAAAAGGGGACTTTATTCCCAGTAACTCAGAGAAGATCTTTAAATAGACTAGCACACGAGTGAATTCAAAGGTCTTCTACTTGCCACGAAGCACAGAAAAACTCCAAGTTTGTAAGACCATGTTTTTAAATACACTTGGAATCCGTAAAGTTGATGTTGATATAACGATGAAGAAATGAACAAAGGAAAACACAACTGAAGAAGACAAAAGGCGCCACGACGCAAAGAAAGTCACTTCACCTGAACTTTTAGACAGCATGAGTAATCACATTGAAAGTTTACAGTTGTTGAATCCCACTATTGTTGCTCTAGGACTCAAAAGAAAGTTCCTAAGTCCCTCACTTAATATCATCTACACCATGTACAAATCAGCGTGCACAGAAAATGGTCTTGAAGCGGATAACGCCCATGTTTACAGGAAGATATTTACTGAGGAGTACAACGTCCCAATAAAGACCAGTGTCGTCTATGCATGGCCTAAAATACCCCTGGGATCAATAAAGATGAAATTAAACCTAATTATGACTCTCACCTTTCAGCAAAAGATAGGACTCGAGAGGAGAAGAAACAAGACAAGATGTGAGCACAAAACTCAGAAGGGACTTTTGTAAACTGTAACTTCGGTTTCCACCTAGTTCTGTTGGCTTCAACTGATCCTGCCAATAGTGCTCTGTTTTATAAGCAACGATTGAAAACTTTTAATTTTACAGAATATGACGTACAATCAAAACAAGGAGATTGTTTCATGTGGTCGGAAGTGGAGGTAAAAAGAAGAAGCTGTGAGATAGCAAGCTGTCTGTACCAGTATTTCAAATCTCTTCCTGCAATGGTGAATCATATTTCCTGTTTCAGTGATTGTTGTGGAGGACAGAATCAAAACAAATATGTTGCTGCAATGTGCTTGAATGGTGCTCAGGAAATACCTTATCTAGAAGCTATTGATTTAAAATTCATGGTTGTTGGTCATAGTGAAATGGATGTGACTCAATGCATTCGGCCATCAATACAGAGCAAAAAAGGTTGGAAAAGTAAACTGGCCCGCCGATTGGAAGACTATTGCCAGAAGTGCAAGAAGGAAGGGTGACAAACCTTATGTTGTTCACGAAGTAACCCATGAGAAGACTATCGACTGGAAGTATCATCTGAATTGCCACATGACTAATAGGAAAGAAGATGTG
Source organism: Meconema thalassinum (assembly GCA_946902985.2). NCBI lineage: Eukaryota > Metazoa > Arthropoda > Insecta > Orthoptera > Tettigoniidae > Meconema > Meconema thalassinum. Next base: position 119,095,757 of record OX336391.1, read on the forward strand.
AACGGAAATCCAGTCGGGTGGCAGAGGATCTGCTGGCCAAACGTCGCAAAACAGCATTTTAGAGCTCTTTACTGCAACAAGAAAACAAGAAAAATGCACAAGATCTCTTTGTACACGTCCGTCCTGCCTATACCAAAGGAAAAGTACAATGATTTGATGTCCCGGTTCAGGTCAGTGCCTCCGGTACTAGTACCAGAATACCAGCCATTTTACGAAAATCTACCACACCAAGGAGATCCAAAAGGTTCTGAATCAACATCTGATGATGCGAGTGAGTGAGTTCTGACAATGACAATATTGATTTTGCAATTTTATGGTAAATATGCTTGAGGGTGAAGAAGTGATTGATTGAAATATTTAGCATTATAGTGAATGATTAAAACAATTCTTGTATATTTCTGAATATTTCAACATTATTATGTATTTCTGAAACAAGGAAGTGCACTGTCACCGTTACTTTTCATTGTGGTGATGGATGACATAATGACCCGAGTGGCACAAGTAATTGGGGAAGGAAAGATGAAAGCAATGGTGTTTGCAGATGATTTGGGGAAACAAGGAGGAGGAGGTACAGGAACAGTTGGATGTGTGGGAAGGAATAATACAAGGATATGGGATGAAATTTAGCATAAATAAGAGAGAGATGGTGATCACAACAAGGAAGAAGGAAAGAACCACAACAGGAATAACAATTGGTGGGGAACAGCTGAAGAAAGTGGAGAGCTTCAAGTATCTGGGAAGCCTGATACAAGATAATGGAAGAAACGATAGAGAAATAAATGAGTGGGAGAGGCAAGCAGAAGCATTCCGGAGGAGTGTGAGAAGAATGTTATGGAGCAAGGATGTCCCTCAGAACAGCAAAAAGATCATATATCGGACGTACTATGTCCCTATCCTGACGTATGCCTCGGAGACCTGGGTTATGAAAGGAAGGGAGAAGAGCAAAATACAGGCCAGTGAGATGAGGTTCTTGAGAAGCAGTAGCAGTATTGGAGCTACAAAGATGGACAGAATAAGAAATGAGAGGATCAGAGAATTAATAAATGAGGAACCATTACAGGATGGTATAGAGAAATCTAGACTTAGATGGTATGGACATGTAAAACGAATGGAGGAGAAGAGGATACCCAGGAGGATACACGAGACGAAGTGGGAAGGAAAGAGACAGGTGGCTGAAGGGGGTGGAAGAAAGCGTGAAGAAGAGAGGAGAAGACTGGACAAAGGTGGTGGCTGAGAGATGGTGGGAAGACAGAAGACGTTGGAGAGGCTTGTGTTCCAAACAGACCCGGCTAGTGGCTGGAACTGTGCAAGATGATGATGATGATTATGTATTTCTTTGTAAATAAATATGCTTTTGTAGTTATCAGTTGGTTTACTTTGGAAATCACAAGTAGGTAACTCACCATCTGGACCAATGCAACGAGTAGATATCTCTTCTTTAGTAAAAAGGAAACAAATTTGAGAAGAAAATATGAACAAACCTCAAAGAACTGACCATTTCAAACTAAATAAGCATATCACTTCAGAATTATTTCAAGAACTTTCTATGCAGTGAAGGGTTACAGTTCCAAGAAATTTTCAAACAGGCTTCCTGCAATAATAGCTATTGTTAAGTTGTCTAGTTTTTGTACTGCTGCCAATCTTCACTAACTACCAGCCTGAGGTTCGTGTTACATCACCCTTGCAATTTGAATCGAGATTCCTGGTCTCAGATGTTACATCATTATAATTCTTTATAAAATTCTGTCCTCAAAGACAAAAAAATGGCATACTAGCTCATGGATTATTATATAATTTTTGTTGTATGAAGCCATGGAGATTTGGGTCGTGAGAAAACATTATCAGCTATTGTTGTTCACTGTTGTCAAACCTTGAATTATTAAACAATTATTAACAGCGAAATGACAATAATGAAACATTTGACAATGCTGAACGGACTCGCTCCTTATTGGCGTCTGATGAGGTAACGTTTCGCGACAGCAAATAGTAGTAGATTCTGTAACGTGTCGACTATAGGGGCAAGGGGAGTCAAGTTCGCATATTTACTTGGGTTGCAGATGAACTTGCCGTGCTATGCAATCCGTGTGAGTTTGCATTAACAAATTCTCATAGTGTATTTCTTTGGTTTTGTATTTCTCAGTGTTCTTTTGTTTTTGTATACCGTACAAGTCAAATGTACTTTTCTGAATATAACTGTCTGCTTCCAGTTGTGCCCAATGGATGTCGGTGTTTGTTTCTTCTCCCATCATTTTGGAGTTTAGGACTGTAGTTAGTAAACCCTTTTTACTAATTATTTATGACAACCCGTACGGACTCCACCCGGCTTAAAGCCACTTTCTGCAACGTTCGTCCCTCTCAAACCTCTCACCAGCACGCGATCCCCCTTACATCTCACCCCTCTCACATCTTCAGACGGAGAGCTAAGAGTCTGTAACCCCATCCTGACCAGCAAACTGCACGCTGAGGATGGTCTTCCTTATCGATACAACTATAGTTTTACAATATGTAAATTTCTTAGTATTATTAGAGTGAAAGTTATGACTTTAAATATCGAGAGAAAATTTAAACCACTTTCAGTTCCCTATGAAAGACACCTACTGGCAGTCATTAGGCTATGAGCCAGCTGCTAGTACATGCAAAATAACCCTGCACAGTTTCCAAAACAACCCATCACAATTGGGTACAATCATGTTGATCAGCTGAAAAACATCAAATTTCTACCAAATTTTTAGTAGTAATTTCTTTGAATCAGGTGATATGCTGTTATTGAGAAAGGAGAAATTAAGCAGTATTCGTCATTAATTTTCGGTATTCCAACTGTTTTTGATCAATGGCGGCCAGTGACAATTTAACTGGTAGTGCCGATAATAATATGTCTAGTAAACAACGCCGATTAGGCCCATTGCGTCCAGTCCAAGACGGTTGCTACAGTGCTGAGTGACAAACCTACCTTCCAACAGGAAATTGTTCTTCATTATGTTTTGATATAAGACATGGAGAGAAAAAGAGAAGAAAGGAAAGAGAAATTAAAACAGAAAAAAAATGGATAAAAAGTAATCTAAGTTTTAATTAAATTAAGCTTATTTAAACAAAAAAAGAATCATCTATCGACCAACAAATACAGTACGCTATTACATTTTTTTCTTTTTACCTGTGGAAATGAATATCACGTCTCTCTTTATTCCAACGATTTGTGCATCCAACCGCGGTACATGAAATGCCCATTTTCACTAAGATATTGTCGCCTTTCACACATCACACACTGTCCAATCTCTGTCGGAGAACAGAGCTGCCCTCAAATCCAGGCAAATGTAGCCGATCACCCTGGGGACACTTTCTTGTCCCGACGATGCGACATCCCAGTGGTATCAATGAGCACAGCTGAGGATACGGTCTGTGGGATGGCAAAGCAGGTTATCAGTATCATGATGTCAACTATTTGAACTAGGATTGGATGTGAGTTGGAGGTGTGATAGCTATTTCCAATCAAACAAAATACCATTCTAAGAAAATACATACTGTACCAGTACCTCAAATGCTAACCCCACCTTTTTGCATGATCTCAATCAAAGGCAATCAAACATAGACTTTGACAGGCTTCTGCATTAAATTTAATTTCACTAATTATTGTATATGGATAACACCACCCTCACTCACTTGCATTGCTAACAGCCACACTCAGTTCAGCTCGGAATTGTTAGAATGGACTCCTGAGGTAGGCTAAGTGAAGACTGCTTAAGAAGTACATGTTGCCAATTTAGAATATACTCCCAGGCATGATAGGTTCTACGGTATTGTACAGGTTGCCTAGTAATCACAACGAGTCTTTTGGAGAAAAGTTATGTAAAGACCTGTACGTGCCTACAATAAACATCAGAGCTCGCGTCAGCCGGTAAGGCGGCCGGCTCTCTGGGATTTGCGCAGAGAGAGACAGAGATACATGTCCACTGTTGCAACACATCCACCAGGTCAGAGGCGGCGTAATAGTGAATGGAGAAAGATAGATTAATTGTCAGCCATTCTTGATGTTGTAATGAATTCTTCAGCACACGAATCCCCAAAATTATTTTATTTTAATTATTAAGCATAGCACTGATGAATACTATTATTACTAGTCTATTAATCAATTAGGACTATTGATAATGAATGAATGAATAATAAAGGCCTCCTACAATACGAAAGTAGTACCGTCAGCTGGGGTTACTTTACACACTTTTCATGTGTTTTTTTTATTTTATTTGTCGTGATAGGTTGTTAAATTGATTGAGACATGTTTATGTATTCCTTAAGGGTACTTACAAAAGAACATAACGTCACCGTGAGTGCAAACTATCTCTCAGACACTTTTAAAAATAAATGAACACGTGTGTAAAGTTACCCCACCCTTGGGGTAACTTAACACATACATGCACTTATCATGGCGTTTGGCTATACGGCCTCACACATGCCTGGAACTTTTCATTGGAAAGATAACACTCATTTGAAGTAAAGAGGATACTTTCATAGCTTAATTGAATTGTATGAATACATTATAAAATAAATTAAACATGTGTCAAACGTTTAATTTTATGTTTTTAGAAAATAAAAATAAAAACAATGCTGCTGAAGTGTTAGTCGTAGAAAGGTACCAAACTTTGTTTTTACAGGAGCCTAAGGCATCATTAACAGAAATGTCACGTTAATAGACTATCTTTACATCAGTGACTGCAGGTAGCTGGTTTTGGAAATATTGAGTAAAATGCCTGTTAATACAAGACGCTGCGAGCTGTACGAGTAAAAGCCCGTATTTGTGTTTTTTCTATTTCACTCCCTTGGATATTAACTGCAGCTATAAATGCACTGTACATTGTTAAGTTGTATAGAAACTTTCATTTCTATGACATGGTCATATTTTACTAGATGTTCTAATTTGTGACAAATAAATTTCCCTAAAGACTAGAGAGGCGGGAGGTGGATGTGGAACATGTTTCCTTGTTGAGTCACACTACTAGGCTCTTACTAATCCGCAGCACTCAAATACTCTGGGATTCAAATATGAAATAGTAAACACTGGCTTTTGTGTCAAATAGCCTGTGTAAAGTTACCCCCTCCAAAGGGCGAGTCGTGCACCTTCGGTTATTTTAGGCTTCCTAGTAAAGTGACTCAACAAGTAAACATGTTCCACATCCAATTTCCGCCTCTCTAATCTTTAGGGAAATTGATTTGTCACAAATTAGAACATCTATAAAACAATATGACTGTCATAGAAATGAAAGTTTCTACACATCTTACCATACGTACAGATAATCAAGTGCACTAAGTTGCAATTATTATCCAAAGGAGTGAAGTACAAATAACACAAACACTGTTTTCTTACTCGTACAGCCCACAGCGTCTTGTATAAAGAGGCATTTTACTCAAAACTTCCAAATCCAACCACGTACAGTGCTCAAAAGATTTTAGCGAAAAATGTGTAAAGTTACCCGGTCTGTGTAAAGTAACCCCAGTTGACGGTATTTTAAAGTGTAATGAAATCTTAAGACAGAAGATGTAACGACACAGGGGAAACAGTGTAGGCCAACTCCAGATTTCATACAAAGTACATTAACATACACGCAAAAAATGTCTTAAAACTTACTGTTTGATCATAAGTTCCTCAGTCACTTTCCGTATCGGATTCCTCGGACTCAGAATCTGAATCTTGGCGATTGATATGAACAGGGAACGGCTCAATGATAGTGTATCTGGGAAGTTCTCTTCGAAATCTTCCTCCTGCAACTTTTCTGCGTGTCTCACATAGTCGCTCCACGTCTCTGCGTGAGTTTTTCCAAATCAGCTATCTTAAATGCATTGTTCTTCTCTGCCACATTTGGAAGTGAGGCATGGCGTAATGCTAGCGTTGTGTTCTGAGCACCGCCTTCTCGGCTGACTCGAGCTTTAGTAGCCTACACTTTGTTTGCAATGTTTAACTGTCGAGGACATAAATGTGTAACTAGGAAGATCTTATAACGAAATTCGTTGAAGTTCAGTCCATCTTAACTATATAGATACAGTAATCAGCGAATGCTACTATAGTTTGACCAGCCACATTCTGTCCTCTTGAAATCTGCGTCGTGTTTGAACTGAGCATTAGGTAACACGAGTGGAACTTTTTTTTTCTTTAAATTGTACAGTACATCCATGTCAACCTTCACAGCCGCGTTCAAGGCTTATAAACTACAGAGGTTGCCTCAATTTTCACTCACCAATCAGCGCTCACAAGGCGGATGACGTCACAAGATACCAAACGCGCCATGTGGGGAACGTAACGAAACTGTCAACATCAGCTGTTGAGTACGCAAAGAACAGTTTATTCTCATGAAATTATTGGTAAATGGGTGATAAAATAACTGAATGTAGCCTACTTACTTATGTTGTGATCTTCTTGAATTTCTTGGAAATTCGCCTAGACTCGGTAGTAGTATCGTGGGTGTTAGTGACTTCCAATAACCACTTCTTATGCAAGATAAAATTGGAATGTATCAATCTGATGAAGAAAATTGTTATCACAGCTGCCCCACCCCCACCAGACGGTACGTCAGGAACTTCTCTCGACACAAAATTTGTCGTTCTTAGAACGTTCTTGCCTTGTTGAAATCCGTATTTTCCGTGAAATGTGACGAATTTTCCTGAAATGTGCCGGAACTGGTTTAGCCAAGTTTCTGAGGGATCGGTCATACCACCGTATGACAAGTGTTTAATCCAGGTTGGTAATGCATAATCGTGTTGAGTTTGCATTCCGTAGGTTAAGTTCCCAAGTTGTGGAAATTTATCTTGGAACTTGTGGGCTACATAACCTGCAACATAAGCCTTGCCATCTACTTCACTTTGTTCTATGATATTGGCAATGAAGGACTCTGGTTGCACATTGCTCCCTAAGGTTGGTTCTGGAAGCACGTTACTTGATTCCGACACTATGCCAGTTTTGTTTAGTGCTTTTGCAACTACATATTCATCTGAATATGGAACAGCAGTGTTTGTTTGCTTTTGAACAACTCCTGGATTTTTCCCCTAAAATAATCATCCTCAGTCTGTAAATGCAGTCAAGGGGAGAATGATGATCGTGTAAGCCACCACTGGTTCGCAATTGTGAAAAGAAGTTTTCCAGTACATCTTGATTTAGCCTATGTGAGAATGTACTTTGTATTATGTCTACGGGCCATATCTTGGTACAGAAGTCGAAGGGATTTTATTGAAATGTTGACTGCTTTCTGGAATATTTAAAAAGATTTTTACCAATGCAAAGAGAATTACTCACGAAATTTTCCATCTTGTCCAAAATCAAAATACCATGCATGGGTGTATATAAGGGGTGGGGGCTGAGGGGGCTCCAGATCACCCCGAAAAAAGCCAACTTGGGTACAACATACAATGTATTTCACAGTAGTCTACTTTTAAGAAATAGTTATCAATTTTGGAAAGAAAATGAGAGTTTACCTTTGTGCTTAATAAATTAAAAAGTAGCCCATTTAGATATTTTCCATTCATACTCCATAGGCTATAATAGAAAATTCATTAAGTACTCACAATTTTCCACGATAGTCCCCCCCCCTCGAAAAAATTGTATATACGCCCCTGATACCATGTACGAAATATATCAAAAATATCAACAGCTTTAAAATCATCCTAGCAGGTCATCAAAACTTAAGAGTAGGCCAGCTAGGCTCACTTACCATTTGGTTTTAGATTCCTTGGAAATCTTGGCTTTATATTAAGCAATTCGGCCCTGTAGTCTAATTCGAAGTCTTCACTCTTAAAGTGGAGGGAACATATCCTACTTGTTTGAGGGTTGCAATGATCATTACGCTTACATGCAGCAATCCACTGATTGCGAAGGCATGCGTCTTTAGGCATCGAGAAAAACGACACGCCATTTCCAACTTGATAATAACTGTGACAAACTGCCACAGCACATCTTTGGCCTGGCATGATTATAAACAAAAGGGCTTTAAACACGTGTTTAAACTACTGCAATCCATACAATATAATGTGTGGGAAAGTTGACTTTCCTTGCATATCTCGCTCCTCGCGCGCTACGAGGAAACGTGTGACGTCACGTCCTTTCCCTTCCCTCCGCGATCCCCTCGCCAAAGAGCTCCATATTGAGGCAACCTCTGTAGTTTACTAGCCTTGAGCCGCGTTAACGTTAGGCAATTCTGAATATTTAGGTAACAAGCTTATGGTATATTTTCTACGGTACCTGTAACTGCTGGTACTTTTCTCCCATGTTTTGTTGGTGGGATCGTCATTTCTAAGTTTTGCAACATTAAAAATACAAAACAGATAGTTTCCTTTTTCGGATGCTTAATCCCTTAATATTTATCAGTAATAATTACCACACTTCCTAAGTTTTCTGACGGGTTTTTGCTTTGTTGTTTTTGGAGGGCAATGACAGACTGAGGGAGTGACTGTACGGTATTTCTTTGCTGTTTCGTAGATATATTTGTCTTGTAGGTTTTGAACTCATGATGCTCGCTTGACGAGTGAAACATGTCATCCCTTCGTTTTCTCTTTTTTCAACAGTCCATAAAACTATATCTTAATCACATGTAATCTATTTCAGGTTATTTTTATCACATATTAAATTATTTTGTGTTGACGGACTCAGTTAGTTTTTGAGGTTATAAGGGTTGGAACAGCGTGGTCATCTGCTCCTATTTGACCGACTGAAAGTTACAATATTAATTCAGAATGCTGCCCTTTTTTCCAGATGGTAGAACATCATGGAAGAGCCTCTATTCATCAAGTGCGAACCAGATTCAGACGAATTGACCAATATTGTAAGTGATATTTTAGTTACGATTATGGTGTTTAAAGCTATTTTCAGTGTTGCCTTAGTAAACGAAAGTATGATGCTTTTCAGTCGGTCCACATTATTGTACCCAAATGAGAACGGTTCCCTAACCTGAAAAATATTTTGAGGATTAGGGAATAACCTATCTCATTTGGATACAATCGTGTTGACCGACCGGAAAGCATCAAACTTTCGTTGACATTTTAGTTGTTGTACTCATGGGTAAAAAGCAGCCTGTTTTCGTGCCTCATCTGTAATATTTCATCCTATATTTGTATAGTGTATCCTAGTGTATTTATTAATCTCTTGTAATATTTTTCAGGGAATAACCCATCTCATTTGGGTACAATCATGATGACCGACTAAAAAGCACCAAACTTTTGTCTATTTATGTAGGTTAAACGTGCAAAATCTCTGTAGTTAATTTTGGTTATTGTGATTTATAATTTTTTTAGGTAAGGATATTTGTAATTATAAATCCAGCCTGGATTTGGGGACTCACTTGCGGTGTATATTTCCAAGCTGCGAACTCTAAAGCGGAGGTTATCACAAAAGTAACGTTGTTGTTTGAGTCTTCAATCCTTTGACTAGTTTGATGTAGCGCTCCATGCCTCCCTGTCCTGAGCTAATCGCTTCATCTCAACATTGCTACCACACCTTACATGAGAGCCAATCTGTAAACATATGGTATTCTAACTTTGGTCTGTCTCTACAGTTCTTGTCCGCCACCCTTCCTTCTGTAACTAACTTTGCTAATCCTGGGTGTCTTTATGTTTCCCATCAATCTATCTCTTCTATTCATTAGCAGGCGCTAGAAACTTGTCTCCTTTCTGTTACTCGTCTTAATACCTCATCATTTGTTAGGCCTACTCTATGTACCCTTCTGATCTTCATCTTTCTCCTGTAACATTGCATTTCAAATGCTTCTAGTCTCCACTGCACCAACAGTCCTAGTTTCACTTCCATAGACCACCACGCACCAGATCAAGGCATTAAAAAATGGCTAATACTTAAATCTATATTTGATATCTTTCTATAATTTTTTTTCTGTAGTAATGTTTTCCCTGCCTAAGCCAATATACTTTTTTTTATCCTCTTTGCTTTGTCCATCACTTGTTATTTTCCTTCCTAAGTAGCAGAAGTCAACAGGAGTTCTTGATTTCTTTCGGCTGCATTCTATTATTTTTGTTTTTCATTTATTGATTTTCATCATGAATTCTTTCCTCAAGACCGAATCCATACCATTTAAAAACTCTCTCAAATCCTCGGGTGTGTCGGCTAAGATGATGATGTCATCAGCAAATCTCAGATTTGAAATTGTTTCTCCTTGAATCTTTACTGCTATTTTTTTTTTTTTTTTTCTAATTTCTCTCATTGCTTGTTAAATGTATAGATTAAAAAGTATGGGTGATAATTTGCATCCTTGCCTTAAACCTATATGAAAACCAGTTTCTCTCTCATGTCCTCTGCCTCAAATAACTGCTGTCTGGTTTCTGTATGGATTGTAGATCACCCTCCTATCCCTGTTCTTTATTCCAATCGTTTTCAAAATGTCAAACAAATGACTCCAATCAATGTTATCTAAAGCCTTTTCTAAGTTGCGAATCTCATAAACATATTCTTATCTTCCCTTATTCTACCTTTCAAGATCAGCCTTAGACTTACTACAGCTTCCCTTGTACCTATATTTCTTCGGAAACCAAATTGGTTGTCACCTAACTCAGTATCCATCTATCTTTCCATCCTCTTGTAAATTATTCTAGTCAGGATCTTTGAAACATATGTGATCAAGCAAATTGTACGGTAATCCTAACATCTGTCAGCTTCTGCTTTCTTCGATATAGGGATGATAACATTCTTCTTGAAATCAGAGGGTACCTCACCTGTCTCATGCATCCTACAAACCAAGTCAGACCTTCTTCACCTATCCAATGTAGCAACTCCGGTATATCATCTATGCCTGGTGTTTTGTTCCTGGTAAGGTCTTTTAGTGCTATAGCAAATTCTCATCTCAATATTAACTTAAATCTCATTTCCCTTATACAAACACACTATGTAAGCTTTCCAACTCTCAACCTTTTCTTCCCTATCCGTTGGAGGTTTTCCATCTGAGTCCTTAACATTACAGCACTTAGACATCCTTTCCCTAAAAGTACTTCCTTCAATAAGCTGTATATTTTTTTCTTACTTTCTGACAATTTTGTATACTTGCACATTTCTCTTTCAACCTTTCTTTTTTTGCTTCTATGTACCATACTTCTTGTTTACCTCATTTTTCAGAAGTCTGTATTCTGCTTTCCCCGTATCATCCCTTGCATTCTTTTGCTTCCCTCTGTCATCAATTAATTCTAGTATATCCTGAGTGATCCATGCTTTTCTACATATTCATTCCTTTCTACCAATGTTTTCGTAAGCAGATTTTGTTATTGCATTTTTCAAAGTTCCTATTCATCTGCATTTGAAGATTGTTCAGGGTTCTTTATTAGTACCTCTCTTATACTCCTCTTGAATCTTTCGTTGACGTCTTCTCGTTCAGTTTGCCTATTGCCCACCCTTTAGACTTGTCTTCAGTTCGTTGAGCTTTAATCTGCATTTCACAACAACCAGATTGTGGTCAGAGTTTATATCAGCTCCGAGACATGTTTTGCAATCGAAAATCTGGTTTTGGAAACTCTGCTTGTCCATAATGAAGTCGATTTGGAAACGTCCTGGTCTCATCTATGTGTATATTATTCTATCATGGTTATTGAATAGCTATGACCAACTCATGCTCGGTGCAGAATTCTATCAGCCTGCTTCCTCAATCATTTCTTTCACCTACCGGTAATCTGAATTCTCCTACTATAATCCCATCCTTTCCCCAGCCTTCCAATCTGCCATTACTATAAAATGTTCGTCACCCTTGACGTATACCTCAGAATTTCTTTGCAGACTTTTGCTACCAACTATGCCACCGAAGCCGCCCACTTAGTTTATGTATTGATTTTAGGTACAATAATTGGTTCACTATATTCCCCATAATATTCCAGCTGCTTTCCAAGTTTCCTAGTCAATATGAGACCTACCCCCGCGGGACCGTTATTTGATTTAGGGCTAGTGCTAAAGATCCTAGAGTCTCCTGACCAAGCATCCTGATCTTCCTTCCAGCACACTTCAGTAATCCTAACCAAATCCATCCTCAACCTTTCCCTTTCCAAGTTTTCTAATTTTCCACTGCCTATCAGACTTCTAACATTCCACGCTCCGATCTGTAAACTGTCAGATTTCTTCTTAGTCACTCCTGTGCGAGGACCCATATATTCGATTGACGAGCAAAATATATAATTCCCTGTCTACTAATGAGTGCACATTAAATAATTTCATTTTTAAGGTGGAGTTGCATTATTTATTTATCCTTTCAAGCTATAAAAAACAAGACTTTATCGATTCGCCAAGCAGTATCAAAATTTGGCAATCCGAAAAACAACTTGCACCTGACGAGCCAGGAAAAACACTTAAATCCTGTGGGCCGGGCACCTGTTTTCACAAAAGAGGAAGAATTATAATTTGTGGGTCACATTATTGCCTTGTCAAACTGTGGATTCCCTGGCGATACAGTTGACCTTAAGTGCATCATCAAGTCCTATTATTATTATTATCTGGACCGCCCAGGAAGAGATTGGGCAGAGGGAATTTTGAATCGACAAAAAACTGTGTTAACCCAGAGATCTGTGAGAAACATTTCTTACTCGAGAACAGCGACAAATGAAGGTGTCGTGAACTTTTTTTTTGTTTGTTGATAATTTGGAAGAATAGTTGACAGGAATTTCTCCCACAAACATCTACACTTACGACGAAACAAACCTTGTCGATGATCCTAGTGCTGGAAAAATTATCACGAAGAAGGAAACTAAATACCCTGAGAGGATCCAAAATTCTTCAAAAGCGTGCACATCAAGACGGAAATAATGGTATGCGCTAGAGAACAACTTAATGCAGCTATTCACATAGCTGGTGCTCCACTTAAGCAAGTTAACACTTTCACCTATCTAGGGAGTAAAATTACTTCCACTGGAAAAAGTTCAACTGATATTCAAGCTAGAATTGCCCAGGCCAAAATTGCATTTAACTGCAAAAAATCCCTTCTGACTTCAAATAATATATCTGTTGAGACCAGGACTAAATTTATAAAATGTTATGTGTGGAGTGTAGCCTTGTATGGCTCAGAAGCCTGGACAATGGGATGTGCTGATAAAAGAAGACTTGCAGCTTTTGAAATGTGGTGTTGGCGGCGGATGGGAAAAATTCTATGAACCGCAAGAGTGACGAATGACGAAGTGCTCAAAAACATTAACGAAAAGAGAGCATTTCTCGAAACAATACGGAAAAGACGAGACCAACTGATAGGAGAACTCTATCGCCACAATGACTTTATGGTAACTGTGTTAGATGGCCACATTCGGGGCAAGAGGGGAAGAGGGCGACCGAGACTGCAATACATCAAGCAGATCATAACATGTTATTGTCCATTCATACAGAGACATGAAGAGACTGACTGGCGACAGGGAAGAATGGAAGAGGAGGATTGCTGCCGACCAATCTACGGATTGAGAACATGAATGAATCAATCATGGTGTGAGGAAATGCAGCAGGGGTTGTATTGCTACCTTATGTAAACTACAAAGCTGACAAGATATGGACAACCTGAACTGAAAACGGTCCCACTGGAACCCAGTACAACGGGACCTAATCAGGTTGGTTTGATGGGAACACCTTTGAGGATTGGTTCAGATCATTACTGTTGCCTATTCTGAAGCGTCAGGAGGGACCAAAGGCCATTATTGGTGATAATATTAAATCCCACATCAACTTCGAAGTACTGCGGCTCTGTAGCGAAAACGACATAAAATTCATAGCGCTTCGACTGAATACTACACATCTCCTGCAGCCATTAGACGTTGCATACTTTCGCCCGATGAAAGGTGCCTGGTGAAGAGTGCTGAAGGATTGGAAGGAGATGGCCGCTGGAACAATTTCAGACTCTGCTGAAGAAACTGTTGGTTAACTTGCACACGGGTCCAGGCAACTTGATTGCTGGGTTTCGCAAGTCAGGAATTTATCCTACTGACAGACAGCCTGTTCTGAAAAGGTTGCCTTTCCAGAGCTTGGATTCGTCCGTTTCTTCTGCCGTCGAGGAGAGCTTCTTACAAATGATTGCGAAAAGCCGAGAAGAAGCAACGAAAGGCCATCATCAAACCAACAGGAGGAAGAAGCTGAACGTTTCCCCGGGAAAAGGTATTTCAGCGGAAGAACTTGGAAGGTAGCGCAGCATCTGAACCCTAACCATCGACATCGAATGGTGTACGAGTACGACAGAGAGTACCGCAGCAGATGAGACTAAGAAGAAAGAGTAACAGCAATGATGGGAGCTCTGATTTATCATTGCAAGATACTGATGACAGTGTGACCCTAAATGAGGGGTTCAGTCAGATCGGTGATGAGTCCACTCCTCCGCCGTCATGCCCGCAACCTGAAAGACCCGGTAGCCTCCAGAATCTGGCTGTGGGACAGTACGTTCTGGTGAATTACGAAGGTGAACACTACCCAGGACAGATCACTGAAATGGAAAACAGTGACTAAATACTCTTCTCTGCCATGACGAAGTCCAGCGTCCATTGGAAATGGCCTACAAAGCCGGACGAAATTAACTAATCAAAGGACGAAATTGTGCGGTTTATCAAACCACCCGTGCAAATTAGCCGTCGGGGCATTTACAATGTGGAATACTGGGAGGTCAATGACTGAAAAAAAAAATTTTTGTACATTTAGCGCACGTTGTTTCTGCGGATTGGTCTAAATTCTAGTCTTGGTTAAAAATCATATAAGAGAAATTGAATTTGGGTATGGTAATTTTAGTAAAAATCAGATTAATGCTATAAACTGTTCATGGAACGTCTGATGTGTAAAATGGGGACACACTTATTTCTCCTATCCTTTCTGTGTGAAAAAGGGTATTGTTCCAAAGTGTCACCACATAATGGAGTAAGATTGGGACACGACTGTAGGTTGTTTATAAGACATGTGTCGTTCGAACACTAACATTATGTCCATATTTGGGAAGATGAAGGTCAGCTTCGTATAAAATTGTAGTCTTGATGAATTATCTTAATAAGTATTGACAGGATATACAAAAACACAAAAAAGTGTACCAATGTTACCCCAATTTAAGGTATTTATTTTCTGATTGATTTATTTATTCATTCTCCCGTCTAAGGATGGAATTTTGCAACCTTATTTGTCAACCATCGACATCAAATGGTGTACGAGTTCGACAGCAAGTACCACAGCAGAAGAGACTAAGGGCAGCTGAAGCAATGATGGGAGTTCTGATCTATCATTGCAAGATACTGATGACAGAGCAAACGGATATTGTATCGAACGTATAAAGTCCCAATACTAACCTACGCATCAGAAGCGTGGGTTATGAAGAAGAGAAAGATGAGCAGGATCTAGGCTTGCGAAATGAAATTTCAGAGAAGCAGATTAGGAATAACAAGAAGGGATAGAGTAAGAAATGAGACAGTGAGAGAGATTGTGGAAGAAAATGCCTTACAGAAGATCATAGGGAGGTCGAGAATGAGTTGGTACGGGCATCTTAGGAGAACGCAGGAGGGCAGGATACCAAGGAGGATGCATGAGATGGAAATGGAGGGCTAGAGACCAAGATGAAGGCCAAGAGATAGGTGGATTGTGGGTGTGAAAGGAGTGCAGAAAAGAGGAGAGGAGTGGGACAGAGTGAGGAGTGAAAGGTGGTGGGAAGATAGAAAACGATGGAGAGGCTTATGTTCCAAGAAGACGCAGCCATTGGCTGGAAACTGTAGAAGATGATGATGATTTGTCAATCTCTTCATCAAGCACAATTATAGACCGACCTTTTGGAATGCTATCAACGTTCACCATGAAATGATTGGAATAACCATAATGAAGAGCAGTTGGAAAAAATTATTTAACCACTTTGCCATCAAAACAAAAGAAGAAAAGACTTAGGAAAGCAGAAAAATTCTGTTATCGAGGAAACTGGTACACAGTTGATAATGGATTGAAGGAGGTGGTGAGCTTGCACAAGAAAGGGTGAGGTTATTTCTGAAGGATCGAACCTCAGTGTGTGGTGTACGGAGGCGCTCGATCACAGGATGTTGAATTTACTTCTGGAGTGTTTCAGAGTTTTCTGATCAAATCTCTTCTCCTCAACATACAGGCTGTATCCGTGATGATGTTACAAACTTTCAGGAATGATGGAGGATGGGAAATAGATCAGAGATAAGGAACCATAGTACGGAAACGACTGAGTCACAAGTTATGAGCAAAATGCTACTCATTTAATACCTTTTACCTGCACACGTGTCACAAGCAGTTACAACTGTTTAAAATGGTGTCCCCCTGCGTCAATGCATGAATAGCAGCGTACCAGTTCAGCTCGTCAACACAGACTGAAGCCTACAATTCAGACTTCGTACCTACTCTGTGGGGTAGTTGAGTTATCCTCCTAGCCTCTTCTGCTCGTCGGGAGTGTCTACCCTTCAACATTACAGTACAGTACATGTATATTCCACTGTCGGAGGTATCAGACCGATTTTTGCTTTAGCTTTTGACAGACGGTCGCAGTGGTGTAGTGGATACGGCGTCGGTCGTTTAAAATTTGTTTACTCATGCCAACCCCATGTCGTTAGCTTCCGGCACGTAAGAAAGCCCGAAGATGAAATTCCGCCACCCCGGCATCTGTTAAGAACTAGAATTGAGGACGGACTTTTTAACAACTGCGATTATTAATAACTGTTGAATCGACTGTTTACGGACTATGGATTCTTATCTCAAATGGACCCATTTGCGTTCCTCTATCATCCCTGAAAGTTTATAACATCATCACGGATACATCCAGTACATGTAATCTATCCTCCTGGCTATGTCACTTATGCAGTTGACACCGTGATGTACAAGTGTATTAAAAGTAAAGATAAGTTCCTCTCTCTAAAATCAGATCTGAATAATTTATCACTCTGGTGTTCTGTGAACAGTTTGAGTATAAATGTAAAACAGTGTAAATACATGAGAATCACTAGAGCTAACGATTCCATTCGGAAAAAAATTGAAAGTAATGAACAGTATTATCCCGCAGTGCACAATCTTAAATTTATGAAGGGTAACACAATCAAGCATCGTAAATTGCAACGTACAGAGTGAAGAGGCAAGGTGTAAGGCCTCCAAAGTACATGTTCTGAAATCTGCGAGGTTGTTAACCTAGAGCTTTAAGAACAGCCTATATATGCGTGGCCGATCCAATGTTAACGTTCGGCTGACTTACTTGGCATCCCATTTCAGCGGAAAACTTGAATAATATGCAGTGTGTACAGCGCCGCACAGAGAGGTTAATCGCTCATCGTTCCCCTTTCCCTCTGTCAAAATTTCTGTCTATAGAGGCAACAGCTAAACAAACTGATTTTATTTTCCTCAATACATCCCTCACATATTCCGTTGCTATTGACCCCTTTTGTCGACAGGCACTGGCATATCACTTCGGAGAGGGCGCGGCAGAACTCTCGTTCCAGCCATTGCTCGTAGCAATCCCTACCTGACCGGTTTCTACGGCCGCTGTGCGCGGTTATAGAATGCGAAGAACTTGCCTCTTCGGTTTTTCAAGTCTTTCACAAAAATTGTATGTATAGATATTTTTTAAATGAGTGATTGATTGTTTCGTTGTATAAAGGACTATCTGAATAAAAATGAATTAACGAATGGAGTGAGTGAGCAGGATGACGTTTACTACAATGTTTATGTTATTATTATATTCTAAATTGGCTTCGCCCTGTATCTTTAATGGTTTACCCAGTGTAAGCCGGATGGCAGGTCCCTGACGCAATTCAGAAGAGCCGAGTGAACAGTGAAACTTCAAACACATATAATCTTCTCTGAAGTCTTGACTGGACAGTTTGATCCTGGCCGAAGCTGGGGTGCTAGGCTCGCTAGCTCGTAAACTCACTTCGAAGCTAGTACCGGTAATTTAAATGTCCATTGAATCATTGTCAGAAGAAATTAAAACGTAAAAATACTTATAGTGGGCGATGTATTAAAGATAGAGATATGCTGTCCCGGACCTTTTTGTAGAATTTTTCATGCTGAATAATTCTTAAACTCATTATGGATATTTTGAATGGTTTACCCAGCTTAAGCTTTAAGGCACATGGACGGCAGGATTTCTTCGACTCGGTTCACTGAAATCGTTACTGCTAGGCTTCCTTTGGTCATAAATATATGTTCTTATAATGAAACCTTCCTCAAAAAAATATTTACAGAACGGTGAAAACCGAATCAAAATCCATGCAGTGGTTCTCGAGAGTACCCGTTACATCCAAGAATCGTGGACTTTGTATTATACTATTTAGATATATGAAAATACTGTTAATATCTTTGTCAAGCAAGTAATATGCAATGTAGATGTAAGTTGTGCCAGTAAGATCTATGGTAAATAAATAATAATAATACACTAGCAAATCATTGCTCTTCTTCTTCTATCGAATTGGCCTACTTAAAACCACATTTATTCAACTGGACGGTCTTGATATTCGCCCAGTATTGACGCATTATCTGCCGGTGTAACTCCTTTCTTTCAGAAGTCCAGGGGGTACCTTTCCTCCTAGGTTTCTCCTGAAAACCACGGACTTCCTTCAAGGCACGCCTCACAGCCTGTCTGTCATGCAGATTTGACATTTCCAGTTCGTTAATATCCTTCTCAGTTTCCATAAACCACATGGTACGAACCTTCTTATTGTGCTAGACACTGAGCAAACGATTGGTCAAGGAAGGTAATCTCGCGATATGACCATAAAAGGTTATTCTCTTTTTTCTCACACAATCTGATAGTTTCTCTGTATGTTCGTAGAGCTCGGAGTTATGTCGCCTACGAAATTCTTCGTCTACCTTTACAGGATGGAAGATCTTCTAGAGAATTCTCCTCTCTCTAATTTCCATCTTCTCCATCACACCCCTTCGGTTTAAAGAAAGACACTCCATGGTATATAAGGCTTCGAGAAAATCATTATTGATACCATACTATTTTCTCCAGTGTGGTTCTCTGTGGAGGTGCAACTTCGATCATTGGTATAATAGATAGAAGGGCAATAGAACCATTTGCAATGTGATGTTATGATAGTTATAAGGATAGAAGGAGTTGTACTGTGCTTGTTGCATGTTCGAAAGGAACGAAGAAATAGGAATATCAGACAATAGTTAACTCACTGATGGTAGGATGAGAATGTAGAACCCATGTTCAGAACATGTTGGACAAATTGACTTGGTTGTAGATTATAACAGGAATGTAGAAAATAACGAGCACAGGATAGAATGTATGAGGATCTGAAGCATACCAATCTGTAGATTTATAGTTTAAAAATTAGTAAATGGCTGACACATTTAGGAGCAAGATACTGATAACTTGATAGTGTTATAACACACTTATGTTTTGCAGTCATTTTGTGTCTATATTTTTCAGGAGCAAGTGGTGATAAAATTGGAGCCGGATGATGTATTTAACAATCCAGTGGTAGAAAAAGGAAGCGGGGAAGTAGTCCAAGAAGAACTAGATATCCAGGTGAATAGTCACAGTATTAGATTTTTCTAAATTTTTTCATTTCGTTTTACAAATATGACGTGCTATGGAATTTACTTTCTTGATAATTTAGAGAATGAATCTTATATTGGATTAACAATCTGGTAATTTTTCATGATGTAGTTCATATTAGTTATTTTGTAGTTAACATAGTGTGCCCGCCCCAGGATGGAATTTGCGATGACCCGGCTATAAACCTTTCATGGACGGCTCATAGGATGGGTGGATTATTGATGCATGGATCATAGTTTGGCAGAAAATAACAAAATTGCTCGGTTTGTTGGAATGGAATATCTCAAAATAAGATTCTTAGAAAGACGCACCAGTCAGGGCATTATTAATTCAGGAATATCGACAGAATCAAATTCAGAAAAATTGAAATAATATCTTCAATATTCATTCAACCTTTACAAAAGGTGTCCTACGGTTCTGTGAGTCTTAAAAATATATATTGGGAGTCAAAATCCAAAATAAAATAAAATAT
Organism: Meconema thalassinum; assembly: GCA_946902985.2. Lineage (NCBI taxonomy): Eukaryota > Metazoa > Arthropoda > Insecta > Orthoptera > Tettigoniidae > Meconema > Meconema thalassinum. Next base: position 119,115,695 of record OX336391.1, read on the forward strand.
TTTAGAGTCCTGAAAAAGGAATTATTCAATTATAATCGACGCACATATCGTTTCATTAATTTGTTGGAAGCTTGAAGAGGAGTTTCATTTGACAAAATATTTACATAGCATTTCACTTCACTTTTGAATGTTATAACTGTTTCCAACATAAAATTATGTTAAACATTTAAATGAATCAATAACTTTTATACATTTTAATCCCCTTGTTCAAATATTTGCTAATTTAACTCACATACATTTACAAGTTTATTCTCATCGTAATTTCTGTTTAATTCGATGGATTACTTTATTATTGAATATCCACATACTGTAATGTACCTGTTATCATGCTGTACGATCATCACTATTTTATTTCAAGTCGTCCATTAGACTATTTCATTCATTTATAGTCAACTTTTATCATTGTCTATTTCAACGAATTCCAAATTAATTGTTCCATAATTAAATGCACTCTCCAAATAATGTTATAGGCCTCATCTCACAAAAATATGCAACTTTCCATTTCCACAATGATTTTTCAACTTAATTCTGCATGACAATTTTAATTTAAATAACGTCAATCGTGGCATACCTTGTACGATTGAAACTATGACATTCGTCTATAATTCATGGTTATACAATAATATAATTATCCAAATTCGAATTTCATCTGCAAACGTGCTTAGCAAAATATCAATCCTGCAGGATAGACTCTAACATCTAATAGTACTAGAATGTTCCTACACCCTTGTCCGGTCTTCTCTCTTTTTCACGCTTTCTTCCATCCCCTTCAGCCACCTGTCTCTCGGTCTTCCTCTCGGTCTCTTTCCTTTCCACTTCGTCTCGTGTATCCTCCTGGGTATCCTCGTCTCCTCGATTCGTTTTACATGTCCATACAATCCAAGTGTAGATTTCTCGATACGATCCTGTAATGGTTCCTCCTTAATTAATTATCTGGTCCTTTCATTTCTTATTCTGTCCATCTTTGTAACTCCAATACTGCTTCTCAAGAACCTCATCTCACTGGCCTGTATTTTGCTCTTCTCCCTTCCTTTCATAACCCAGGTCTCTGAGGCATACGTCAGGATAGGGACATAGTACGTCCAATATATGACCATTTTGCTGTTCTGAGGGACATCCTTGCTCCATATCATGCTTCTCACACTCCTCCGGAATGCTTCTGCTTGTCTCCCCAGCTCATTTATTTCTCTATTGTTCCTTCCATTATCTTGTATAAGGCTTCCCAGATACTTGAAACTCTCCACTTTCTTCAGCTGTTCCCCACCAATTGTTATTCCTGTTGTGGTTCTTTCCTTCTTCCTTGTTGTGATCACCATCTCACTCTTATTTATGATAAATTTCATCCCATATCCTTGTATTATTGTTTCCCACACGTCCAACTGCTCCTGTACCTCCCCATCCTTGTTTCCCCAAATCATCAAATCACCTGCAAACACCATTGCTTTCATCTTTCCTTCCTCAATTGCTTGTGCCACTTGGGTCATTATGTTATCCATCACCACATTGAAAAGTAACGGTGACAGTGCACGTCCTTGTTTCAGGTCGTTTCTCTGTTCCAACCAGTCCGATCTCTCTCCTCCCACTTTCACACAGCTCACGCTTCCTTGTACATCTCCCTTATCCTCCGTATAGTCCATTTTTCTACTCCTCTGTCCTCCAAGGACTTCCATACTTTGTTTCTTCATACACTGTCATATGCTTTCTCAATATCCAGGAAGGCCATTAGTAGATCTGTTCCATACTCATAGTGCTGTTCTTGTAACTGCCTTACAGCAAAAATCAAATCCACTGTGGACCTTCCTGCTCTGAAGCCATGTTGTTCTTCCCTCATCCCTCCTTCTATCCTTGTCCTCATTCTTTTTTTCCAAAACTTTCTCAAACATCTTTGCACAATGACTCATCAGTATTATTCCCCGATAGTTTCTGCATTCTGTTCTACTACCTTTCTTGAAGACCGAGACAATTATTTCCTTTTTCCAGTCCTTGGGGTCTTCCTTTCCTTCCATGTTGTCTTCGTCACTCGGTACAGCCATTGTATCCCCACCTCTCCTGCTGCTCTCACCATCTCCACACTCAACTCATCCACACCCGGTGCCTTCCCTCCTTTCATCTTCCTCACTGTATCTTCCATTTCGTTCCATGTTAAGTCCTTTTCTGTTTGCAGTTCATCTTCCTCTTCCCCGATTTCTTCCTCCTCGCAGTGGTTTCCATTTGGTTTCAGAAGTTCTTCAAAAGATTCTTTCCACATTTTCTTCAGTTCTTCGCTATTTTCTTATTCACCATTCTAACATAATCCGTCAGATCCTTCCGCCTCTTATTTTTTACCATCCCATACAGGGCCATTTTTGGACCTTTACTATCCTCCTTCATCATCTTTGTCCACTCTTCCATCCACTTTCTTCGCTCCTCAGCCATTACTCTCTTTGACTCCATTCTTTCCTGGTACTCTTCCCTTGTCTCTACCGCCCTATTTTGATACTACCTCCTAAAGGCTCTATTCTTTTCCGTTGCTATATCTTTTGTCTTCTCATTTTTTTTGATATTTGAATGATATTTATTCAATTAATTCCAAAGAGCCATAGGCTCGTACAGAGGAATTGTACAGTAATATGTGTGTTTACACACCAGGAAGAAAATTCTGAAGGTAACACAAATTGATGAATAAGGGCATAGGCCTATTAGTAAAGTTGATACTATATCTAAGATTGTTTAGACCAAGGTCTCTTAAAATGATAAGCACAGGATTTTTGAGCTTATTTGATGTATTACGATGCATCGAATTTTTCCCACAATACTTTCGTAGTTTTCCTCTTAAATACTGACAAAGTTGGTGCACTTTTTACTTCATCGGGAAGTTTATTATATAACTGTGATGCAGAGAACTTGAAACTATTTCTACCGTATTTAGAAGAGTGAATGATATATAAGGCTACGTCCTTCGCATGCCTAGTTCCATAAGAATGATTGTCCGAGTTCAAGATGTAGGGAGAGCTATAGAGTATTGTGTTGTGTTTAATTTTGTATATTAGCATAGCTGCTCGGAGATCTGCACTTATGCTGAGGGGTAGAATTTTACTTCTGATGTACAGATCTTTTACTGGAGTGCAGTAAGGAAGGTTAAATATGTTTCTAATAGCCCTATTCTGAATAGTCATTAAATCATTCAGTGTGGATTTCCTGCAGTGAGCCCAAATAACATTTAAATATTGGAGCTTGCTATGTACAAGTGAATAGTAGATTTGTTTTACAAGGTTTAGGGGAATAAGATACCGAAGTTTCCTTAGGATCCCTACTATAGGTGAGAGTTTCTTAGCAATTCGTTCAACGTGTTCAATCCAGGTCAGGTGTTTGTCGATGATTAGACCTAAATACTTTGCCTGATTAACCTCTTTTATTTCAATATTATTTATATATATTTTGTCATGTGTGATTTCTTTCATGCTTTGCTTTGAAATTACCATGTAATTGGTCTTCTGTAGGTTCATTGTTAATTTATTGGCCTGGAACCATTGTGAGAGAGTATTTATATCTTGTTGCACATTTTGTATGATTTCAATTATGTCTTTCCCAGTGTAGAAGATATTTGTATCATCTGCATACAATTTGATATGCCCTCTCAAATTACATTCCACAATATCATTTATATAAATTAAGAATAATGTAGGTCCAAGTATAGATCCTTGTGGAACTCCATGAGTTATATATTTTCCTGAACTTATGCATTTATTCAAAGCTACATGCTGCTTTCTTCCAATAAGGTAGCTTTGGAACCATTTTAGTGCTATACCTCGGACACCAGCATTTTCTAATTTTGATAACAGTATTTTATGATCTACTGTATCAAAGGCTTTTGTGAGATCAATAAATAACCCAACTGCCATATTATTTTTGTCAATAGTTTCTTGTAGCATTGTTATTAGGTCAATAGTTGCTGCCTCAGTACTAGAATTTTCCCTGAATCCATATTGCATATTATGAAAGAATGTATTCTTGTTCAGAAATGAAAGCAATCTTGTTTTTACCACTTCTTCCAGAATTTTTGAAACTACCGATAAAATAGAAACAGGTCTATAATTATTTGGATTTCTTTTGTCACAACCCTTAAATATAGGAACTACTTTGGCCACTTTTAAGTCATCTGGTATCATGCCAGTAACTAAGGACTCATTCCACCATGGTGTTTCCTTCCACCTCTTGATACTACTTGTCCTCCCACATACTGCTTCTGCTGCACATATTAGTGTCTCTTAACTCTAACAATCTATACAGAAACCAGACAGCAGTCATTCGAGCTGAAGGACATGAGAGAGAAGCTGGTATTCATAAAGGTGTAAGGCAAGGCTGCAACTTATCACCCATACTTTTCAATCTTTACATTGAACAAGCAATGAAGGAAATTGTAGAAAATTTTAAAGTTGGAGTGAAGGTTCAAGGAGAAATAATTTCAACTCTGAGATTTGCTGATGACATCGTCATCTTGGCCGACACGCCTGAGGATTTGAATGAGTTTTTGAATGGTATGGACTCCGTCTTACGGAAAGAATACATGATGAAAATTAATAAATGTAAAACAAAAATACTGGAATGCAGCCGAAATAAATCAGAAACCTCGATGGACATCAAATTAGCAGGTGAAAAGCTGAAGGAAGTAGAAGACTTCTGTTACTTAGGAAGCAAAATAACCAGTGATGGACGAAGCAAAGAGGATATAAAAAGTAGGTTGGCTCAGGCAAGGAAAGCCTTTCTACAAAAAAGGAATCTGTTGACATCGAATATAGATTTAAGTATTAGGAAGTCATTTATGAAAGCCTCTGTCTGGAGCGTGGCACTGTATGGAAGTGAAACTTGGACTATTCGTGCAGCAGAAAAGAGGAGAATTGAAGCATTTGAAATGTGGTGTTACAGGAGACTGATGAAGATCATATGGGTAGATAGGGTTACAAACGAAGAGGTATTAAGACGAGTGGGAGAGGAGAGATGTTTCTGGCGACTGCTAATGAAGAGAAGAGATAGGTTAGTAGGGCACATACTAAGACACCCAGGAATAGCAAGCTTAGTGATGGAAGGAAGGGTTGAGGACAAGAACTGGAGGGGTAGACCAAGGTTAGAATATGTTAAACAGATTGCCTCGGATGTAGGGTGTGGTAGCTATGTAGAGATGAAACGATTAGCACAGGACAGGGAGGCATGGAGGGCTGCATCAAACCAGTCAAAAGACTGAAGACTCAAACAACAACAACTCTAACCATTACTCTTCCAGCCCTCTTTCTTCATCTGTTGGAATTCCTTCCTTTACTATTTTGAGGTACTCGAGTTTTCTATCTCCTTCTTTCAGTTTCCATATCCTTATACGTCTTTCCTGGTTTTCTGTCCATTTCTTCTCCTTAGTCCCCCTCAGGTTCATTACCAGCAATCGATGGTCGCTATCCAAGTCCTCCGATGGTATTACCTTGATGTCTGTGATGTTTTTATTCAATTCTCTCTCATACAGGATATACTCAACCACCGACTTCCTGGGCAAGTCATGACTGTACCATGTGATTGTGTGGCTCTCTCTTTTCTTGAACCAGGAGTTCTCACCTAGCTGTTCCTTTGACAGAAGTCCAACACTCTCTATCCTTCCTCAATTCTTCTGTCCCAACCCTCTGGTCTAAGCACACTCTCATACCCTTTGTCTTTCTCTTCCTACATGGGCATTCAGATCCCCCATTACACTCATATTCCTTCTTCCCAGCTACTTCTGCATTTCCTCTTCAAACTTCTCCTTCTCTTCAGAGGCGCAGCTACCTGTGGTTCATACACTTACTATTTCCAAGGTCTCTCCCCTCGTTGCTACTTTCACTTTCAACATCCAATCACTTATTCTCTTCACTTCTTCTTTTAAACCATCTCGTACTACTACTCCCACTCCGTTTCTCGTTTCCTCTTCATTCCCACTCCAGTATAGTCTATAGCCTTTTCTCAGTTCTCTCCTTCCTTTCCCTTTCCACTTTGTTTCTGCCAATCCCAATAAATCCAACTTCCATCTTTCCATCATATCCACTATCTCCTCCACCTTCCTCGTCAGCGTTCTTATGTTTATGGTTCCAAATCTTAGTCCGTGTTTACAGCTGTGTCGTCGTCTATTATATCCGTCATGTCTGAGGCTCGTTCCATTCTTGAAAGTGTTTGGTTTCATCCACTACTGGCTTGCTGGGCCTATCGTAGCTTCACCAGAGCCCTGTTAGCCGTCACTTTTCAGGGTTCTTGTCGGACCTTCACAGCTACGGTAACGGTCTTGGGGCACACGAAGTCCCCACTGTACTTCGCCCCTACAGGCAATCCCCTACTTCGTGCCGTTGTCCGTCTCCCATGGCGTGGACGAGGGGTTGGACTTATATCCATAACATAATGTACCTATTTTTCAATTATCATGTACAATCATCACTATTTTATTTCAAGTCATCCATTAGACTGTTTCATTCATGTCAACTTTTATCACTGTATGTTTCAATGAATTCCAAATTAATTATCCCATTGTTCCAAAATGAAATGCACTCTCCAGATAATAATGTTATAGGCCTCATCTCACAAAAATATACAACTGACGAACTTTCAATTTCCACAATGATTTTAAAACTTAACCCGGGAGAGGTGGCGCGGGGGACTTAGTGACCCCACGCAGTTTCGTTCTTTCCCTACATTAACTATCTATTGTCTGAGGGCAGTAACCTATTCGTGGAAGGGATGAGGGCCGAGATAAATGTATTTTTGTCGAGCCATTCTGCAATGTGTTCTGAAAGACAACGCGTTACCAGTCCTGCTGGCCGAGTGAACAGCTGTTCCAGTCTTACGCGTACTCCATGAGAATGTAGTTGTCTGATCGCGAAATAGAATTGATTGTACCGTAGTTAAGTGTTAAAATAAAACATTATGAATCGTGTGACCTGTGAAGAGCTAGATTGCAGGGTGTTATCTATTCTGCAAGACGTGAAGAGGAATAAATATTAGGAGGTGAAACCAGTGATAATGAAGATGAACTAGAAATAGTAGAATTTGGTAGTGATACTGAGCAGAGTGCAGACGAAGAAGAAAATTAAGAAAGAAAGTGACGATGATGTGCCTATTTCTCAGTGGATGTGTACCCTTACTGCAAAAGAAAGAAAGAAAGTTACAAAATGCAATACAATACAACCCCTATACAATACAACAAGAGATTTCTCTAAAATGTGTGATTGGTGAAAAACTAGAATCATACATTATCTAAAACTTGTCTAATCATTCATTTTGAAATTGTTAATAGGGAAACTGAAGTGAGAATTATCAGATATTTCATAAAAATAGATGATTACCTGTCAAATCCACACCATTTCTATTCTAGTGTAAATACCCGTTTATAATATGTAGCCTAGACGATTTTCATTTTAGACAAATATACTTGCTCATTAGTTCAGTAAAGGTTTTCATGCCATATCAGTAGCATAAATAAATAATTCTTGTTACTACGGAGAAATAATTGCGAGGGGTCAGAAATGATCCAGTGCCACCTCTAACATTGCTCAAGTAAGTGCCACCTCTAACGTTGCTCAAGTAAGCGCCACCTCTAACGTTGCTCAAGTAAGCGCCACCTCTAACGTTGCTCAAGTAAGCGCCACCTCTAACGTTGCTCAAGTAAGCGCCACCTCTAACGTTGCTCAAGTAAGCGCCACCTCTCCCGGGTTAATTCCGCATAACAATTTTAAACCATGTCTGATTTGTTCGTCAGTATACCTAACCTATACTCATTCAAATGTAGCGCATTCATTCAACCACATCTTCTTTTACTTATTTCACACACTTCACCTGTGTTGAATTTAAATAACGTCAATCGTGGCATACCTTGTACAATTGAAATTATGACATTCATCTGTAATTCACTGTAATACAATAATATAATTACGCAAGCGTGTTGCGAGATAGATTCTAACACCTAATACTACTAGAATGTGCATGATAAATGGTTATCTTAATCCTAGAAAAATATATTTTTAAATGCTCAGATCCCTAGGAAATTATCAAAAAAATTAATAAGGTGATCGCGATGTTCTTAGTGTTATGGACAATATATTCATCTGACCTCTGCTGTCTTTATTTTGAATACGTCTTCGGAGTTTCCACCGACCCGTCGTCTTTCTGAAGACATCTGTTTGAAAAATCGACGGCCCAGGGTAACGTCACTGTCCATTGCTGCAGGTTGTAGTTCCATCGATGTTCATTCCGTCACACGTGTACCCCATCAGATATTTAGCAATGTGCCAAGGTATTGTTGAAGATAATGTTCGTGTGTAAATGTTGTATCTTATAACAGCACCTGTTGGAAGAGTTCATGTTGTTACGCTACCTACTGTATACTTGTAGATAGATAAGTTCCTTCGGCTTTTCCCAGTTAATTGGGGTCGCCGGAGCCAACCAGGCTCATTTTGGTTTTGGCCGGGGATTTAAGGCCGGATGCCCTTCCTGACGCCACGTGATTTTCGAGGTGAAAATTCCACCCCGCTGTCACCGGGATTCGAACCCCGGCCGTCCGGGTGAAAGGCGAGAAGCTAAGCCACTGCGCCATCACGCTCCCCACCTACTGTATACTTGAACAGTGCTACAATTTCATCTGAAGCCCCGGAAAATATGCTAACTACTGGGCTTTCCCTTGCCCCTCTAGTCTTCATGCCACAGGATCTTCTACTATTTGCTGCCTCGAAAGGCTGACTTGCACAGTTACGTCATCAGAAACCAATAAGGAGAGAGTTCAATCACCGTTGTCAATTGTTTCACTATTGTCATTCCGCCACGAGTTACCGCACTGTGAACTTCGTATGGCAAGCATTGTGGCTTTATCGCAGGCCACATTGTCTTAATAGCTGAAGATTTCACAACATTGTACACAGCGGCGCTGTGTTGCGCGCAAACGTGAGGGTGACTTCAGCAGTGCCAGTTGTACAGTACTTTCTTTCTTTCTTTCTTTCTTTCTTTCTTTCTTTCTTTCTTTCTTTATTTATTTATGTATTCCTTTTTTTTAACTTCTGAGACTGTTTAAGAAATGCGTGTTAGGCATAGGTTGTCATTATTTCCATTTCGCTGGATTATATTTTATGAACAATATTTTGTGTTAAATTCAAACTAAACTGTTATTGGCTTTTACGTTCAGGGAATTAAAACTCAGCAATTCTTCTAGGTTTGTGCCTTGTCTGGGAACGGACACCAAGAGCCCGCTGATGAGCCCGCTTGGTGTCCTAGGCGAAACCCCACACAAGAAACGATACAAAATTTGCTGAGTTTTAAACTGTTATTGTTTTATTTCCAATGAATGATTGATGCGTTTTAGTCGGTCAACACGATTGTACCCATCCAAGTGTATTTATTAATCTCATGTAATATTTTTCAGGTTTAGGGATTAACCAATCTCATTTGAGTACAATCGTGTTGACCGACTAAAAAGCATCCAACTTTAGTTTACTAAGGCAACACTGAAAATGGCTTCAAACACTAAAATGTTTTTCCAATAATATATGTAACACATATCACGCCGTTCCATGTGAGTTATTCTTTCAAACAACAGGCATTATCTGATACGGACACCGTCGATGCAGTTAATTGTTGATTTGGTATCGGCGCTTTCTTATTGGGCTCTCACTTACTCCTCCGCACACCACGTACTCTCACCGACAGCGCCCTCAATCAGGGCTTCAGTTCAACTTGCCGAGCTTGGAATCATGTATAATTGCGTTTTATTGTGACGCATGGCAGCAATGGAATTCAAGAAAGAAGGATGATGATTGGACTAATTTTGTAGCGATCAGGGAATTTACGTCCAAAATCAATAGGGTTGAGAAACGTAACTATGATAAGAAGTGATTGGAGAGTATTGATGAAGAATTTAAAAAGAACAACTGTTGAGAACTCTACAAGATATTCCGTGAAGAGATTCATGCTTATCAACCTCTGAACCTTCACTTCAAGGATACGGCAGGGGAATTAGTCACCAACAATAAAGGCAACTGTCAGTTGCTTGCCGAATATTTTGAGGAACTTCTAAATTGTGAAGAACTAATAGAAAGATTAAGTTTCAAAGCACCACAACAGGTGAACCCTCCGTCAACTCCACCGACATTACAGCAAGTTGAAGTGTATATTGAACAACTTAAAAACCATAAGGCATGAGATGAGGATGGTATACTAGCTGAAATGTGGAAACTCGGTGGTACAGTGGCAGCTGGAGTCCTCCATCAGGTTATCAATGATTTGTTGGGAAAAAGGGACAATACCAAATGATTGGAAAAAAGCTATAATCCACCCTTTACATAAGAAAGGGGATAGGACAAATTCTAACAATTATAGGGGTATTTCCCTTCAGCGAATAGCTTGCAAAATCTTTTCCAAGTCATTGTTAAGCATTTTAATTGAACAAGCGGAGTACACTCTTGGCGAGTATCAAGCCGGATTTAGGAAGGAGAAAATTTTTAATCCTAAAACAATCCTTAGAATCAGAACGATACGTAATCTCAACACAGTGGTTACCTTTATTGATTTCCAAAAAGCTTATGATTCGATTGACCGTCAGACGCTTTTCTTAACACTATTTGAACTAGGGATTGATGAAATTACTCGAAAGCTGTTTGAACAAACACATCCTCAAGAGTTAAGTTTTTGAATGAGATTTCGGACCCTTTCAGCATCAAAACTGGTGTGCGACAAGGCGATGTGCTTTCGCCAATGCTCTTTAATTTGGTATTGAACAAAATTACGGGTGAATGGGAGACCATATTACGAGAGAAGACCATTGAAGGGATCCATTTGGGACAAGGCCGAGGGAGATTTGAAGTGTAATGTCTTGCCTTTGCTGATGATATAGCGATGATTTCAGAGAACAAACTTGAAGCACAAATAATGATTGAAACACTACATACAATAGCAATTAAAGCTGGTCTTACCATTTCTTATGAAAATACTACATATATTGAATACAGACATAAGGAAAAGTATTTACCAACACAATATGATCAGATTCAAAAAGTTTATACATTTAAGTATTTGGGTGAATGGATCCAGTCAAATGGACTTGATAACACAGCGTGCCAGGAGAGATTGAAGAAGATGGAATTTGCCTATAAGCTTACTCACACCCGTTACAACAAACGATCAATATCGTTCTAAGCAAAAATTAAACACTATGCAACTGTCATTAAGCCAGAGGTATGGTTTTGAATGCTTAACAATGAATAAAAAGGAAACCAAGTTGAACTAGAGAAAAAAGAAAGAAAATACTTTGAAAAATATTGGGTCCCCAAAAGAATAAAGAAAATTGGTGGATGAAGACGAGAAATGAAGACTTTTACCATCAAATAGAAGAAATTGCAGTTTCAATTAAAAGAGAAGACTAACATTTTATGGACATCTTTACAGGATGAACAGTAATCAGCTGTCGAAAAAAATTTTGATTACTTCTCTAAATTAAACAAGTAGTTCCGTGAAGAACTATACAGCCTATTTTCATATATCCTACTTATGTTAATTGCCACTATCAACATACACAATTTCAGTTTGATTGCTGTAATAGATTCGTAGATATTGAGAACCGACTAAATATTTCGGATGTCGCCATGTTGGATTTTATATATGTAGGTCCTAGAGTTATGTACTGTTACATGCAGATTATTGTGAACGTGTAGTATTCAAACTTCAATCGCATAGTTAGGACACGAGAAAAAACAAAGAGATTTTAAATTTTTTTACAGTTGCCATCTTGAGGTTATCTAAACAATTGAAATAAATTAGATGCCAGTGGATTAACATTCGTATAAGGATTTACTGTACCAAGTTTCACTGCACGCGGATGGTTAAATTGCGAGAAACGTCCATGTGAATATTTATAATTCGCGTCACCACCATGTTGGATTTGTGATCACCAGGTTATTTAAAGTCCTATAGGTGAACTTAAGTTCATAGCCACTATGAACATTAAAAAATGCAGTTTGATTGCTAAAATAGATTCGTAGATATTCAGTATCGTCTAAATATTTCGGATGGTCGCCATGATGGATTGTTAAATGTATAGGCCATAGAGTCATGTACCATTGAAGGAAAATTATTGCGTAGGTTCATTATTCAAACTTTCACTTCAATCGCATGACTACATCACAATAAATAAAATCTTAATTTTAAAATTCGCACGGCTGCCATCTTGAGGTTATGTAAACAATTGAACTAAATTAGATACCAGTGGATTACAATGTGTATAAATATTTCCTGTGCCAGGTTTCAGTGCGCTTGGAACATTAAATCGCGAGAAAGGTCTATTTAAAATTTTCAAATTCGCTTGGCCGCCATGTTCGTTTTGTAGTTAACCGGTTTTTGAAAGTCTTATAGATGGACTTCCAGTAGTGCCCTTTATCTCTGTACAAAATTTCAGGGTTTTACCGCTAATAGTTTCAGAGATATAGAATGCCGGTGAAATATTTCGCACATCCGCCATCTTGTGATTATGTAAACATTTGAACGAAGTTAGATGTCGGTGCATTACAATGTATATAAACATATACTGTACCAAGTTTCATTGCGTTTGGTTGGTCAAATCGCGAGAAACGTCTATTTAAAAGTCGCAAATTCGCTTGGCCGCCATGTTGGTTTTGTAGTTACCAGGTTTTCAAAAGTCACATAAGTGAACTTATAGTAGTTCCCTCTATCTCCATAGAAAATGTCAGGGTAATATCGGTAATAGTTTCGGAGATATTGAATGCTGGTGAAATATTTCGCACAGCCGCCATGTTGGATTGGTGAGTCGTAACAAAATTTGAAGGGCACGGTCGAGGTCGCCGGGAATTGTGCTATGAACTTTCCGAGTTTCATTGAAATCGCTCCAGTCGTTTAGATTTTATTAGGGACACACACACACACGAATCACACACGCACACACACACACACACGCACACACACACGGACAAAAGGTGATCTCATAAGCCTATTTTTTCAAAATTGAAAATAGGCTAAAAAACATTACAGGATGGCTGGAGGAGACACGATGGGAACTGCAACAACTGAAGATCACGGATGCTATCATCTCGGACAGGGAGGAATTTCGGCGACGAGTCCATTCGGCAGATGTTACACATTTCAAAGTCCAATTACGGCCTACTAGGGTGATGTCAGTGGAACAACGGCAACCGATTAGCCGCCGAATGAAAAAGTTCTGGGAAGAAAAGAAAAGGAAAAATAATGTTCCTTTGTCTTAGATTCTCTCTCTTAAGTTAACAGCCCTGGGGCTGGTTTGCAGCAACTCGCCAATCTTCTCTATTCTCCGCCATCCTCTTCAATTCACGATACGACCGTGCGTTCGTGTCTGTCATCAACTGTGTGATGTATGCAAGTGGTGGTCTCCCTCTAGTGTTTTTCCCTTCTAACATCCCTTCGATGACTCTTGCTGGCAGGCTATTATGTCTGAGAATATGTCCCAACATATTTGCTCTTCTTGTTTTCAGGCTCTTCATAAAGCTTCTACTTTCTCCTGCTCTTCTGAATACCTCTTCATTTGTCATATGTTGTATCCAACTGATCTTAAGCATTCTTCTCCAGCACCAAGCCTCAAAAGCCATCAACTTCCTCTCTTCTGACTTCCCTATTGTCCAGGTCTCACTACCATACAAAGCCACACTCCACACGTAGTCTTCAACAGTCTTTTTCTTATTTTTAGGTCTATACTTCTGGATGTGAAGAGATTCTTCTTTCTATAAAAGGCGTTCTTTGCCTGAATAATTCTACTCCAAATTTGTCGTTTGCTGGTTCCATCATGCGTTATCAAGCTTCCCAGATACTTATATCCTTTCACATGTTGTATTCTATCATTCTCGATATAAATTGCTGGTGCTCTTCTATGATCTTCCTGGTTTCGATTGCATACGATTATTTTTGTTTTATTTTTATTCATCTTCATGTTAAATTCGTTTTTAAGGATGTTATTCATTACATGAAGTATCTGTTGAAGATCATCTTCATTATCTGTTGTTAATGCAATGTCATCTGCGAATCGGAGCATGTCAATCTTTTCCCCATGTATATTTACTCCAACTTGAATCTCTTCTCTTTTCCTATTTATGGCATCTTGGACATAGAAGTAGTGATCCCCCAGATGTTTCATCCACGCGCCGCCACTGCTGTCAATAAGCCTGTTAGTTCATCGTGGTGACATCATTAACATTCCTCAAGTCAGCTACTTCGCGGGCTAAGCTATCTGGTTCCATGTGCAGCCTATCTGTAGATTTATTTCCAACTTGGCAATGAAACACACTGACTGTGATATTGCAACGGATAGAGTTATGACTTCAACTATGCGGACATGGATGGGTCAAGAAGCAGATGGATGATGACTGACCTGAAATTTCCGGCCAAATATCAATCCCTTCAAGCGTAAAGAGAGGTCACTTATTATTAGTGAATGTTACCGCGACCGTGAGTATGAACATATCACCAACATGGATAAACTATCTATTAAAATAAAACAAGGTGAATATTCAATAGTGCGTGAAACTAAGCTCAAGTCAACGATATGGCAGACATTTGGTTACGTTTTCAATGGAAACGAAAAGGTGAGCGATATAGTAGGATGTTTTACCTGCAAGAAAGTGTATTCGTACTCAGGACACAAATCAGGCACATCAAAGTTACTGAGGCACAAGTGCAAAAGTAGCCAAAAAAGTATAGCCAGTTTTTTGTCTAAAGCGGAGGTCAAGAAACCTGAAGTGTCATCCAACTTGAAGTTCCTTGCAATGAAGCAAATTGCCAGGAACGACTCACTTATCAAATGTCTAAATGTGTTGGTTTAACACTTTATGCTTTATCTAATAAATTAAAAGTAATATTGAAATATCAGCGAATTTGGATAAAAGTCATGCGGATGCGGGGCGGATGCGGATAACAGTCGTGCGGATGCGGGGCGGATGCGGATAACAGTCGTGGGGATGCGGATAACAGTCGTGCGGATGCGGATAACAGTCGTGCGGATGGGGATAACAGTCGTGCGGATGCGGATAACAGTCGTGCGGATGCGGATAACAGTCGTGCGGATGCGGATAACAGTCGTGCAGATGCGGATAACAGTCGTGCGGATGCGGATAACAGTCGTGCAGATGCGGATAACAGTCGTGCGGATGCGGATAACAGTCGTGCGGATGCGGATAACAGTCGTGCGGATGCGGATAACAGTCGTGCGGATGGGGATAACAGTCGTGCGGATGCGGATAACAGTTGTGCGGATGGGGATAACAGTCGTGCGGATGCGGATAACAGTCGTGCGGATGCGGATAACAGTTGTGCGGATGGGGATAACAGTCGTGCGGATGCGGATAACAGTCGTGCGGATGCGGATAACAGTCGTGCGGATGGGGATAACAGTCGTGCGGATGCGGATAACAGTCGTGCGGATGCGGATAACAGTCGTGCAGATGCGGATAACAGTCGTGCGGATGCGGATAACAGTCGTGCGGATGCGGATAACAGTCGTGCGGATGCGGATAACAGTCGTGCGGATGCGGATAACAGTCGTGTGGATGGGGATAACAGTCGTGCGGATGCGGATAACAGTCGTGCGGATGCGGATAACAGTCGTGCGGATGGGGATAACAGTCGTGCGGATGCGGATGCGGATAACAGTCGTGCGGATGGGGATAACAGTCGTGCGGGGCGGATGCGGATAACAGTTGTGCGGATGGGGATAACAGTCGTGCGGGGCGGATGCGGATAACAGTTGTGCGGATGCGGATAACAGTCGTGCGGGGCGGATGCGGATAACAGTCGTGCGGATGCGGATAACAGTCGTGCGGATGCGGATAACAGTCGTGTGGATGCGGATAACAGTCGTGTGGATGCGGATAACAGTCGTGCGGATGCGGATAACAGTCGTGCGGATGCGGATAACAGTCGTGCGGATGCGGATAACAGTCGTGCGGATGCGGATAACAGTCGTGCGGATGCGGATAATAGTCGTGCGGATGCGGATAACAGTCGTGCAGATGCGGATAACAGTCGTGCGGATGCGGATAACAGTCGTGCGGATGCGGATAACAGTCGTGCGGATGCGGATAACAGTCGTGCAGATGCGGATAACAGTCGTGCGGATGCGGATAACAGTCGTGCGGATGCGGATAACAGTCGTGCGGATGCGGATAACAGTCGTGCGGATGCGGATAACAGTCGTGCAGATGCGGATAACAGTCGTGCGGATGCGGATAACAGTCGTGCGGATGCGGATAACAGTCGTGCGGATGCGGATAACAGTCGTGCGGATGCGGATAACAGTCGTGCGGATGCGGATAACAGTCGTGCAGATGCGGATAACAGTCGTGCGGATGCGGATAACAGTCGTGCAGATGCGGATAACAGTCGTGCGGATGCGGATAACAGTCGTGCAGATGCGGATAACAGTCGTGCGGATGCGGATAACAGTCGTGCGGATGCGGATAACAGTCGTGCGGATGCGGATAACAGTCGTGCGGATGCGGTGCGGATGCGGATAACGTTTTGTTTAACCGCGCAGTGCTCTATTTATTACTTGTCGCCTTATGAAACCCCAGAGCATAGTCTGGTGTCGACAGATCGGGACTTCTTGGAGGCCAGGCAAAGGGAGCTGGTAAAGATGCAGAACTTCTTCCAATACACCGGCCGGCCTTTCTTCTTCGAAACAAGGTTAATGGACATTCTTACCAGTAGATGCTTAATGAGTGGTTGGTGCCACAATTGCAAGAAAAATTGTATCGAAGACACTGTTGTCTTACAACAGGATGGAGCACCAGCACACTTAGCGATTCACGTGCGCAATTACTTGATCCAGACCTTTGCTGGCAGGTGGACTGGAAGTTCTGCATCTTAACCAGCTCCCTTTGACTGGCCTCCAAGAAGTCCCGATCTGACGACACCACACAATGCTCTCTGGGGTTTCATAAAGAAACAAGTAAGAAACAAGAAGTTCCATGACGAACTAAAGAGCCTACTTTTCTTAAAATTTAAGATCCATGCCAATGATTAATCTAAATGTATCTATCTAGAATAATGACAAAATTAAGTTGGTAATATCGAAATTTCTAATTAGTTCGAAATACAGTATAACTTACCTGGCATAATGTAGCCTAATAGAGTATTACGGTTGGCAGCCCTGGTGACTGAATATATTCTTAGTTCCATCTCTTAAGGTACATAATACAAAATTTGGTTGAAGTCCAATGGATGGCATGGAAGTTACATGCAGTTGGACATTGGAGCTAACAGCGCGCGTAAAATCATGTTGGCAACGATGTCATGCATGTGTTAGTCAGAAATGATCTGAAATAATATGATCTATTGTTGTGCCAATTTTGAATGAAATCCATTAGTTAGTATAGACGTTACATGCATTTTAAAACTGGACCTATCAGCAGGCTTAGAATTATGTTGGCAGCACTGGCGTATATCAGTTACTCCAAATTAATCTACGTGTGCAAAGGTTAGAGCTATTGGCTTGCATACTTTCTGATATATTGATCTTAGGTAACAAAAATTGAGACAGCATTTATTAACAGTTGGCAGCCCTGGTTGCTCTTAAGAAGACACATAGTCCTATCTGTTATGGTACACATAGCACGCACGAAATTTGGTTGAAATACAAATGATAGTATAGAAGTTATATGTATTTAAATTTGGACCTATCAGCAGGCTTAGAATCATATTGGTAGCACTGACGTATATAAGTTACTCCAAATTAATATAGAATGTCAGTTACTATACGTGTGCATAGTTTAAAGCTATCGGCTTACATACTTACTGATATATAGGTATTTTGATAAATGAAATTGAGAGCATTCATTAACAGTTGGCATCCCTAATGCTCTTAAGAATACGCTCAGTCATATATGTTTATGTACACATAGTACATACGAAGTTTGGTTGAATTCCAATAGATAGTGTAGAAGTTATATGCATTTAAAAATGGACCTATCAGCAGACTTAGAATCATTTTGGCAACACTGTCATATGTGGCCTCCTGGAAATAAAACTGAAATATTATTATCTCTACGTGTGCCAATTTTGGAATAGCTCCCATGCATACCTTCCAAGATATTCAACATGGAGCTCAAATTTCAATTGCGATTTTTCAGCAGTTGGTAGCACTGACATCATTTCCAAATACGGCATTGAAATATTCACGTATAGATCTTTACTCTTACCAAATTTTGTTTCAATAGCTGCAGCCGTTTAGGAGTTGATAGGGGACACACACATACACACACACACACACACAGCCAGACAGGCAGAGAGAAGGATAGACAGACACACACATTTGACCAGATCGATCTCATAAGTCTACTTTTTCCTCATCTTTGCAAAACGTGAAAAGTAGGCTAACAATCGATATCACACAACCCAGGAATTAGGAGCACCCGTGGAACACAATTTCACCTTCGTGACTCCGGAGTATCTCCGCAAAATGTCTGCGAGAACATGGCACAGAATTCAGCTGTGTTACGGCAAGGATGGTGCTCATACCGATGTGTATGACTTCAATGTAACTGTGTGTAACAAACATTCATCTATAACTATCGTAATGTTGAAATTAAAGGGGTGGGGGATTCGCCCACTTCCGGACCACCCTGTACAATAATTGTGAGAAGCTAACATTTGTAGGTTCAAACGTTCGTCGCCAGGTGCTGTTGCGGTGGCATCTGGTAGCCAAGTTGGTGACTGGGTGTCATTGACGTTAGCATTAGGTGTCAAAAGTAGGAACTACTTGAATATTGATCGTCTGCAATCCTTACCTGAATTACAAATAACTCACACTAATACAGCCATCACAACTAACACCGGTTATCAGACAGATTTTACACACACCCAAACTACAGGGGGCTACATGACCACGCCCATAAACTGAGGAACCAACCAAACTCAGTGATTCATTCAATAACTCAACAAAAATGTTTTTACGTGCAGTTCCAACGTTTGAATTCATAAAGTTGAACCCGGTGTATTGTAGTGAATTAGCGGCTCGCTGCGTTTAATATATGGCACTAGTGTTCTACTCAGTTACTGTGCAGTATTTCTCTGTTTATTTAATACTCGAAGAAATGTGGTAGAGACTACGCATAACTTGTATTATCATGGCCTGTGCTTAGCCTCGCTAGAGTAATGCACTCTTCAAATGTTTCAAATGCAATTGCATAATTCACCGGCTGCAATTTCTGATTCTCAGTGAACATACATATAAGAAACATCAAGTCCCGGATTACTTTTTGTACGTGACATTCACTCTCCACGAGATTTGAACTTAACACTGCCACTGCTATACCTCCGGTGAACTGTGGAAGGTCGGTGACTTTCAATCAACTATCCTGCTTGAGAAGGACAGGATACACGCCCTCCCTACTCTCGTGTGCATTTACTGAATTGTTGGTTCAATTGTCTCTCCTATTAAAATTCTGCCTGCCAATTATTATATATCAGTGCGTATTTTGTTCTTACTTCTCTAGTTAGTTAGTTAGTTAGTTAGTGAGGTTTCAAGGGACGGAACTATGAGGTCATCTGCCCCTATTCTTACATCTCTAGTTGGTTAGTTATTGAGGTTTCAAGGGGCGGAACTATGAGGTCATCTGCCCCTATTCTTAAATCTCTAGTTAGTTAGTTATTGAGGTTTCAAGGTGCGGAACTACGAGGTCATCTGCCCCTATTCTTACATCTCTTCTCATTCTAATATACAGGGCTTAACTAAATATGTGGTAAAGCTCCGGAGATCCGATAGAGGACCTGACAACAAGCAAAACATGTCCTGTTAACATATGGTGTATTTGCTTTCGTTTCTGTGTTACAGGCATTATTTGTGGTGTACATAACACAGACCGCTTCACTATGCAGGTTGGTCATTTGTGTTGATAAAGTGTGCGTTACTACTTACAGTCCTCTACAGAAGGTGCTCAAAATGGCTACCACGAGCTGTAATGCAGTCGTCTATACGCCGCATCATTGACTGCCTCACACTCTCCTATATTCCCGGCGTCTGTGGTATCTGCTGACATCCTTGCTCTATTCGCTGACGCTGCTTGTCCACGTTACGAATAGGTTTGCAATACACAATGGTCTTTAAATGACCCCATAAGTAGAAGTCTAATGGGTTGAGATCGGGAGAACGAGCAGGCCACGGTGTCGATCCCTGATGCCCTATCCATTTGTTTGGGAATCGCTGATGTAAAATTGCTCTAGCAGCAAGAGCAAAATGAGGCGGTGCTCCATCATGCATGAACCACATGCACTGAATTAAATCCAGTGCAACATCTTGCAACAAATCAATTAAATCATTCGTTAAGAAGGCGCAGTATGACGCTCCTGTCAATGTTCCTGGTAAAATGGAAGGACCGATTAATGTGTCACCGATTATTCCCACACATTAATACAGAACTGTTGTTGATGTCTGGTTTGCACAACTTCTCTGGGATTTATATTAGTCCAGACATGTGTATTTTGAAAGTTCTGCACTTCATCTTGGGTAAACTTCGCTTCATCGGTAAACAGAATAGCAGCGAGGAACTGTTGCTCCTGAACACACGTCTGTCATAACCAGGTACAAAATGCTGCTCTGGGTGGAAAGTCAGCTGCACTAAGATCATGGACTCATTGAAGGTGATATGGATAAAGGAGCTGTCCGTGTAGAATTCTCCACACTGTCATATTACTCACATCTACAATTGCCACTATTTCCCTGGTGCTGCTCCTCAATATGGTTGAAAACTCGTTCGTCTGTGTCAGGTGTTCTTGTGCTCCTAGGTCGTCCATTATCAGCAACACGTCTGCTAAACGAGCCTGTTTCGCAAAGACGCGCATGCATTCTTTGGAACGACTTAGTGTTGAGTAAACGTCTATTAGGAAAGTGTTCTGCATACAAACGCCGTGCTTTATTTGCGCTACACTGCGCCTGTCCATACAGAAGATGCATGTCTGTCATTTCCATTTCCGGATACGGGTACCCCATTGTATCATGACGTGTCCAGTCCGTCCACACAATAGCAACTGAAAACACGCATCACTCCACTCCACTCTACTCTAGCTTATGACCTGTGTGGACGTGTTTACGTATTTGCTAAGCACGTGACATCATGTAGCTTTGAATGCAAAACAAATGCGTACAGACTGTAATAGCAACGAAACGTACAAGTGGCCTGTGTGCCCTCCACAAATGACCAAGTGAAGCCGTCTGTGTTATGCACATCACAAACAGTGCTTGTAACACGGCAACAAACGCACATACACCATATGTTTACAGGACATGTTTTGCTTGTTGTCAGGTCCTCTATCGAATCTCCGGTGGTTAGTTAGTTAGTTAGTTAGTTATTGTTGTTTTAAGGGGCGGAACTACGAGGTCATCTGCCCCTACTCTCAGGAGCTTTCCTACATA
Source organism: Meconema thalassinum (assembly GCA_946902985.2). NCBI lineage: Eukaryota > Metazoa > Arthropoda > Insecta > Orthoptera > Tettigoniidae > Meconema > Meconema thalassinum. The sequence goes on from OX336391.1 coordinate 119,137,107, forward strand.
TTTAGTTTCACCTTGTATATCACACAGGGTAATCTTCTGTTGTATATTTTTACAATACAATACAAAAAAAGGTAATGGTATTGTCAGCAAGTTGCAACGGAAGGAGGATTGCATTATTGAAACCTTAGTCTTTTCAACAGCTATGGAATGACCATAAATCATTCTGTATTGGTGCGGCACTTCAGTACTCCGTGAAATGAACAACATTGATATGGAATTATCGCTTAAGGTTGTTTTGAATCTGTATGTCATGTTTCAATGGTCATAATTTATGGTTTATCGAATTCATATTTTGGAATTCATATTGCCCGTATCTAAAGATACTTCTGCATTGGCATACATTATGGAGTTTGTTCAATTTGTTCTATAGATAGTTTTCCTATTAGCAAGTACTTTTTATATTAAGTACCCATTTTTGTTATGGCTCACAAAAAACATTGAATAATGTATTAAAGAGTAAGACAGATCAAATTATACTAAGATACAGGAGGAAAAATATAGAACAAACACTTACAGTACTGAAAACATTTTTTGCGCGTATCAAATTCGTCAACGCAAACACATACAAAATTACAGAGAACAGACGGGTAGGTGGATACACGCTACAAAGAACATAGAGATCCAATTAAACACAGCACTTGACAATATGCGAACACTTGTATGACATAGAGGACTTGTATAGTTTCACTTATATACTGTACAAATCGACTTAAAACCATGCTCTATGAAACAAAAGGTAGAGAACGTGATAATTTTGTTTTACCATTTAATTGTAGCCTCTCCTTTATCACCGTCTATAGTAGAGACAATGTCACCGCCAACAATCACTAATTGGTGATTTTACATTTACATGTATAAGTCTAATTACACCATGAACTTTTGTATATTTCGGAAATGTGTGAAAGGCATCAATATGATCACAGTTAGTAGGCCTCTGTTACTGTTTATTAACGTTTTGGTGAATAAGGTACTTTTTCTAAATTAGTATTAAGTTTCTATTTGTCATTTTGTAAGATCACTCTCTGTTCCTTCTTAGGATGTGAAACAAGAACTCCAGGATGAAGAATGTGACATCAGTGAGGATCTTATAAATGAGTGAGTGACTGTTATAATCATTAGAATGCACGAACCAAGAATCTCGAGGGTGACCGTCCGCCTCATTCAAAAATAAGTTACCGTTATTTATCATTGAGTGATAATCTCAGATTGATGGCTTTTTGTGTGTGTTGGTTTCACTAGAGATTACGATTAGCCTAACTGTAGATGGAATATGCAGCATAACGTAAATGCAGAACCTCAAATTAATTCTCATGAAATTTGTTGATCAGTTGCAAAACACGCGACTTTTAAACATCTATATATATAAAGCACAACGTTTGTCTGTCTGTTATGTACACAAAGCTACACCGTTTCACCGATCTCAACCAAAATTTGTATACTTACCCTTTGGAACCCTGCGGGTAACCCTGTCAACTTTAAATTTCGGATAGACCACCCCATTCCCTGCATTTAGGCCCTTTTGCACAAATCTACACCGTTTCACCGATCTGAACCAAAATTTGTATACTTACCCTTTGGAACCCTGCGAGTATCACTGTCCACTTAAAATTTCCGACAGACCACTCCATTCCCTGCATTTAGGCCCTGTGTTCCAAATCTATACCGTTTCACCGATCAGAACCAAAATTTGTATTCTTACCCTTTGGTACCCTGCGAGTAACACTGTCTGCTTGAAATTGCGGACAGACCACTCCATTCCCTGCATTTAGGCCCTTTGGCACAAATCTACACCGTTTCACCGATCTGAACCGAAATTTGTATACTTACGGTACCCTTTGGAACCCTGATGAGAGTAACACTGTCTACTTGAAATTGCGGACAGACCTTTCCATTCCCTGCATTTCGGCCCTTTGGCCAAAATCTACACCGTTTCACAGATCTCAACCAAATTTTGTATATTTACCCTTTGGAACACTGGGACTAACACTGTCTGCTTGAAATTGCGGAGAGGCTACTCCATCCCCTGCATTTAGGCCCTTTGGCACAAATCTACACCGTTTCACCGATCTGAACCATAATTTGTATACTTACCCTTTGGAACCCTGCGAGTAACACTGTCCACTTAACATTTCAGACAGACCACCCCATTCCCTGCATTGATGCCCTTTTTCACAAATCTACACCGTTTCACCGATCTGAACCAAAATTTGTCTTCCTCGAACGTGATTTTTTAAATATTTATTTTTATTACAGTACAATGTGTTCATTATAAGTTGAAGTGTCAATTCAATATCGGTAGTAGTTTCCCATATCATCCTCATCATAAGGGCAAATGACCTAGATGTTACGCCCAAGCTCAACACATGTAAGCGATGTTCTAGAACTTAGGGTGTTGACTAAGCATATGATAACATCCCTCACCAACACCTGCCTCAGCTGTGTCTGTGTCTTACTTAAAATATTTTGGTTTAGTTTTGAAATCTTCATCTGCAGACTACTCATTGTCTCCTAGAAGTGACATAAGCAACTAACTCTTACATGGGCTCACCGAATGTCTGATCACTGCAATACATTTCTCCTGTCTGTGTTATTGTGATAGTCTTGGTTTCTAATCAAGTGAAGCATTGGTACAGCATGGAAAGTTCTATACAACTGATCTCTTTCTTGTGGCACTCGGAGACCTTTTACACTGCTGAAAAAATCTTAACACCTGGAGCATCTGTCATTTAGAGTGGAGTGATAATGGCTTCTACATTTTCTCCCAGCAGGTGGTATTGTGGCATAGTTATCAGTGTGCCATTTATGTGTTTTATCATGTAGAAGGAATGCCAGGTGCCAGAAGGTTCAGTGTGGTGCATATGCGAACAGTCGAACGTCAGGTCATGACGATGCATATGTTTTTCTTAAGTCAACTGTTGTTGTTGTTTGAGTCTTTTGACTGGTTTGATACAACTCTCGTTTCATCTCTACAGTACATACCTACCACACCGTACATCCGAGGCAGTCGACATATTCTAACGTTGGTCAACTCCTCCAGTTCTTGTCCTCGACCCTTCATTCCTTAGCTAAGTTTGCTATTTCAAGGTGCCTTAGTATGTGTCCTTCACATTTATCCCTTCTCTTCATTAGCAGTCGCCAGAAACATCTCTCCTCTCCCGCTCGTCTCAATAATTCTTCATTTTTTACTATATCTACAACCCTGATCATCATTCTCTTGTAACACCATATTTCAAACATTCCTATTCTCTTTTCTGCTGTGCCAATATTCCAAGTTTCACTTCCACAGAACGCCACGATCCAAATGCAAGAATGACTTCTTAATACCAAGAAGTATTCTCAATATCAACAGATTTCTTTTCTGTGGAAATGCTTCCTAGCCAGAGTCAACCTATTTTTCCTCCCAGGGGCTCACATCTAGTAGAACGTGGGTTTTCGACCAAGTGACGCCAGCTGAGTCCGGCATTGCTTCCATTTACTTCTGCCAGACTCCTCTCAGTCTTCTTTCCTGTCGACCTCACTTGGTCAACTCTTGTTCTCTTCCGACCCCGACGGTATTAGGGTATCCGAGGCCTAGGGAGTCTCTTCCTTTCCCGCCTTAATTGGCCCTTCTCTCATCTTTCCTGATATCCTCCTTCTGCGAGGGGTCAGCCTTCTTTTTCTTTTCATGTTATCTCCTGCCTTCTACACAAGGCCCTCAAGAAGGCAGGGTGTATGTAGCCCCACCACTTCTGGTGCACCCTGGATAGTGCTACACCCTCAAGGGCTCACGGCTGGTGAGTTTGGAAGTTGGCAAACCCCGAGGGATTCCTGAGCAGGGTCCGTCTTTTCCACTGACTAGGGGGCGGGCCCTCTCCTCTTTCCCTTTCCTATCTGTCTTCCATGGCTCTCCTTCCTTCCAAGTCCTTCAATCCTCATTCTTCGGGGGTTGAGGGCATTTCTTTTCTTCCTATCCTTTATTTGCCTTATCCTTTATTTTTTTACCATTTCTTCTTCTAGTTTGTAGTTTTAGTTATAGTTTTCATTCTCATCTCACCTTTCTCTATCACCCAAACCATTAAGGGCCGATAACCTAGATGTTAGGCCCCTCAAAACAACAATTATCATCATCATCAACCTAGTTTTAGGTAGATTTCATTAGAAAGCTAACTATGGCAATGGGTACCATGTTTTGATTTCCGGAAAATTTTGACATATCTTTGTGTTTCACATACCCCAGACCCCAAAACCACCGTCAGTTCAAATGTTTATTTACAATTTATGTATATATATATGTATATATATGTATATCAGTTTCTTGTGGACACGGTAACTGCCGTAATTTTGCACCAATCACTTTGATATTTTTTTACATAATATGTATCCCTTTGAAATCTCGGTCGAATTCGTTAATGGGCAAAATCGGTCGAAGGGGGTAAAAATGGGGGGGGGGGGGGGCTGTTTCCGAAAAAGTGAAATATCGCTATAACTCTCTTCATACGTGACATATAGTATCCATTCAAAGTTCATACTATGTGTCAGATAATTGCCAACAATTTATGTTTAAAGCGGTTTTTGATATCTCCAGCCATTGACCAAAGGGGTGGAAAAAAGTGGTTTTATCGGGAAACATTAATCATATCTTTCTATAGGCACAATATAAAAACCGTACAAAATGGACAATATTCCTCTAATAATTACCTAAAACTTTTGTCTGAAAGAACTTTGATATGACCCACCATTACGCCAAGGGATGAGAAAAATGATTTCGGAATTATAAGAGGTTACCATGACAACGCTTGTGAATTGATGAGGGATGAGCTATTAGAGGTTGCCATGACAACACCATTGCACGAGATCACATTCAGGTTTCTATCTGACTCTATGGGTAACTGGTAGCATGCTGAACTTCTATGTTCAACGTCGCGGGTTCAAAGCCGGCCGTCGTCGGATGTTCTAAGAGCGCTAAAAATCCCTCAGTATGCTTTCCTTCGGAGGGGGAAGTTCCAACGTTCGTTGCAAGTTGCTGGTTGCGGTGGCATCTAGTTGCCAAGTTCACAGCTAGGTGTCGTTGATGGTACTGTAGTATTTGGCACCAACATTAGGAACTACTACTTGAAATTGACCGTCTGCAGTCCTTACCTGAATTACAGACTAATACAGTCATCACAATATCAACACCGTTTATCAGACAGATTCTACACACACCCAAAGTACATGGGGTTACATGACCGCGTTGTCGCAGCCCTAAACTGAGGAACCAACCAACATCTTTGCGGGAGATAAAATTTTGCGTGAAGAAGTAACAGACCGTTAGATAGTTACACATCAGTTCCAAACCTTGAATAAGGACAGTGTGACCACAAGTATAAAAATGGACCCCAAATGACATGAAGGTTACCGTCCTCATAAAACAGCCAAATGTTAAAAGTATGCATAGAAAGACGAAAAATAAGTTAATTAAGCTCCAATTGTAAAATACTTTCTCGCAATATAATGCGGTCTGATCCTTCTACGAAAACCTGCATATTTTGCCTATTATTGCCTATCCCCTAGTTTGTCCGGTGAAATCTACCTCCGCCTTCCAGCGTCCCGAAAGGATTTTTATATCCTCTTTGCTTTGTCTATCACTGTTTATTTTGCTTCCTAAGTGACCGAACTCTCCTACTTCCGTTAGCCTTTCACCTGCAAATTGGACGCCCATATGGGTTTCTGATTTATTTTGGCTGCATTCAATTATTTGTGTTTTACATTTGTTGATTTTCATCATGAATTCTTTTCTCAAGACGGAGTCCATACCATTTAAAATCGCATTCAAATCCTCTGGTGAATCGGCTAAGATGGCCATGCCATCAGCAAATCTCACAGTTGGAAGTCAACATGTACCCTGTCAGTTGTGCGACGATGCAGGCAATGTGGCCGATACATAGCAAAATGTTCCAGTTGTATTATATACTTACTGTATATAGCGTTTACGGTATAGGGATCAAATTCATTACGGAAGAAAACTGCGCAGCAATGCTCAGACATATTTCTAGGGCACAAATAGTTAGGGGTTTCCAGCCACTTTGCATGTCCTGGAGAGCTCTAAACAGAGTTATGACAGACAAAGGTGGGGCGATGATGCACTTCACTAATGGAAGAAAGTGCTAACACCTGTATGCATTTGCAGAACTTCACGTTAGACAATCCTATAAAAATAGTAAGTGAATGGAAGTCGAGGGCTTATCAGTGAAGTTTCACTGGTGTGCTACAATGAATTTAGCACCAAAATAACCAGTAGTGATCCGCCATACACTTCATAAGTAAATAAAATAAGATTCGCTTCCAAAGACAATATTTTCACATTTTAGCTTTCTTTCTTCTGCACATCGGAATGTTGATAGTTCGGACGTTAAGGCTGTGAATGTGCCGTGCCGTGAGGCGAATGTGAAGTCACAAGAGGAGAGGAACTGGAATCCCTAACCGTGCTAACTCAGGAAACAAGGATTGTGATGAAAGTAAAGGGGAAACATAACCTTAACTTACTGTAATTTCACATTGGATCCTTGAAAAATGATATCATCATTCCAGTTCAGGGGCTTGTTTAAAAAAAAAAAACTAATATCTTAGAGCATATAACTTTCTGTAGTTATTTTAGCTGAGATTCAAAGTTTATATAGCCTACAATTATTACTGGCAATACAAAAAAGTTGTAAAATACAACACACAAATAAAATTTTATACTCAATGAACTTTCTATTATGATCTATGGAGTATGAATGGCAAATATCGAAATATTTGTCAATTTACTAAGCAGAAAGGTACACAGTTTTTTTTTTTACAAGTTGATAATTTATTTCTCAAAAGTACCGTACCATGGAATTCACCGTTTTGCCTCACAGGGCTGAGTGAACCCCGTTCCAGCCCTCAGACTAGAATTAAAATTTCTTGGTAGAGCCGGGAATCGAATTCGCACCTCCGTGGCGACAGCTAAGAATGCTAGCCACTACACCACGAGGTAGTCTAATTTCAATCTTAATATTGTTTATATCTTAGCCAATAAGTTAAGATTAGGGTACAACCAATTTATTTATGCTCTTACCAAAGCAACACTTTCTTCATTCTTATTGGCTTTCTTCGGGGGGAGGCTGTAGCCCCCTCAGCACCCCCCCCCCCTTATATACGCCCCTGATATACGCTATCAATCACTTCCTGAGGATTGAAGGAATGAGGTAAATTAGACATTAGGGTTCTTATAGCAGTGGTAATATGTATCAATATTTTCAGTAGGACCTTGAGTACGTTCATAGATTTCTTTCTTCTAATGAAAGTTAAAGTCATAGGGAAGGAACCGTTCCCTGACCGAATGCGTAAAGGTACATCAATGTGGAAACGGGTGTTCATCTAAACGAAACCATTTCTACGCATCACAAGTTAATAATAAGGACAGGCACTGGACTGTACTATAAGTAAAGCCCTGCGCGGATGCGGATATCCGCATATTATTTCGCCACGCGGATATAGTTTGCATGGCTGTGCGGATAGCGGATACGCTGCGGATAATGTTTCGAGTAAATTTGCGGATAGTTTTTAGAATACAAATTTACGATAATATTACATATTTGATATGCCAATCTACAGCTTCATGCTTAAAAGAGGAATAGCCTATTGCGTACGAAAAATTCAGGCACGTATTGCACTTATACAAGAGAAGATTATTTTACTCATATGCTTTCAACTACATTTTATTAAGTAGCCTACCGTATGTTTGTAGTATAGGCCGGACGTTTGTTTTAGACGATTGCCCTTGACCTTGAAGCCTGCGGGTGAGCCTGTACACAGTCACTCTCTCACCCTATCGCTTCACATTTGTCACCACCGATCTGATGAAATGGAATTCCAGACTTGAGCACGTGGCGACACCGACTTGCGGACAGTACAGTCGATGTCGAAGTATTGCGTGACCCGGAAGTACACGTTACGTATTTACGAACAGAACGTCATTATATTTGCCAATGACTGTACTTCAGTAGGAGTGTGAGACAGCGTTGTCAATCATCGGACCGCTTGGGGCAGCTGATAACAACACAGGTACTGCAGTAACTCGCCTCCAGGCTTCCATTAAGATTTTTCACTCGTCTAAAACAAACGTCCGGCCTGTAGATGGTCTTGACATCTCATCGTCAACAATTCTCACTGCCATTATTACTATACGTACGGGATATAATGCTGTCAAGAAGCTTGTTAGTTCATCGTGGTGACATCATTAACATTCCTCATGTCAGCTACTTCGCCGTCTAAGCTATCCTGGAAGATATGGTTCCAGGTTTATCAGTAGATTTATTTCCAACTTGTCACTGAAGTACGAGGTATGACATCAACTAGGCCAAACGTGGATGGGTCAAGAAGAAGGAGGATGATGACTGACTTGGAATTTCCGGTCAAGCGTAAAGAGAGGTTCACTTATTAGTGAATGTTACTGCGACCGTGAGTATGGACATAATTTCACCAACATTGATAAACTATTTATTAAAATAAAACAAGGTGAATATTCAATTGCACGTGAAACAAATCTCAAGTCAACGATATGGCAGACATTTGGTTACGTTTTCAATGGAAACGAAAAGGTGAACGATATAGTAGGATGTTTTACCTGTAAAAAAGTGTGTTCATACTCAGGACACAAATCAGGCACATCAAACTTACTGAGGCACAAGTGCGAAAGTAGCCAAATTTTTGTCCAAAGCGGAGGTCAAGGAACCAGAAGTGTCATCCAACTTGAAGTCCATTGCAATGAATCAAATTGTCAGGAACTACTTTCTCCTCAAATGTCTGAATGTGTAGGTTTAACACTGTATGCTTTATCTAATAAATTAAACATAATATTGAAATATCAGCGGATTTGGATGAAAGTCATGTGGATGCGGGGCGGATGCGGATAACAGTCGTGCGGATGTGGGGCGGATGCGGATAACAGTCGTGCGGATGCGGGGCGGATGCGGATAACAGTCGTGCGGATGCGGGGCGGATGCGGATAACAGTCGTGCGGATGCGGGGCGGATGCGGATAACAGTCGTGCGGATGCGGGGCGGATGCGGATAACAGTCGTGCGGATGCGGGGCGGATGCGGATAAAAGTCGTGCGGATGTGGGGCGGATGCGGATAACGTTTTGCGTATCCGCGCAGGGCTCTAACTATAAGACGATAAGTTATGAGCTTATGACATGCACGTAATTTCTCAATACGGGTAATTAATTTCAAAACAGAAGCGCTTCTGTTTCACCGTTATATACCACATTCCACTTGTTAATCATAGCAACTACATTATTCACACGAGAAGCACAGACAGGTGTGCCACCCTAAAGTCTGGCACACGTTTCTGCCCCTGCCGCCAGCTCCCCCGGCGGCCTTTCTACAAGACTTCGTGTATTTCTGGAGGGCACATTTGAATGTCCCGCGGCTGAGTGCCGCCCTCCCCTTCTCTCGGCGAGTGGACTGTTCCGGCCAGGCGAGACTAACTCTTGGCGGTCTTCTTGGGCGCTATTGGCCCGGCTGTTTGAAAGAGACCAATGGTGTGCTCCCGCGTTAACGACTTGCACTATGGGTAAGCCTAGCTCAGGCCTGCCAACTCAAATAGCCATCTGGCTAGACCAGCGTGTAGCAAACTGTGACTGTGGGGACCTGCTAAAGTTGGCAGCGTCCATTTCGATTTCTCCGCAAGGAGCGCGCGACACTACTTGTTGCCCGCCAACGTGCGTGCTGTGGTAGCACGTTTCTTCCCACTACCTGCTTGAACGATGTAACGAATAGGTGTGACTGCGGGCGAGCTCTCGGAGCTCGGCCTTTTCCAGGCCTTATGGCCTGTCTGTTGGACTCAGGTAACATTCTGTTCCGATTATAAAAACCTGCGATCTGTGCTTAACTATTTCTCGTGTCTGGAGAATCATTACAAAACTCATGGTGTCGTCATGAGAGAGCTGTGTTCTACTCAAACTTCGAATCTAGTCTCTGAACTAATATCCTTGAACTGACTAGCCGTTAGACTCCATTTTTCAGTCCTTGCCTTACAGAAGACCAATAGCTTTGCTCTACAATCAGACATTATTATTATTTTGCGTGTGAATGCTATGTTAATTATTGATCTTAATTTAAGTTCTTGTTGTCATGCATTTATATATATTTTGGAGGGTACCTAAGTGAGGACGACAATGGCTTACATTGTCGTGAACATGCTGCTGTTGCTAACGGCTTGCCTCGTGGTGGGCAGTCGAAGGTAATAAGCTCTCGTGCGTTGGCATCGGTCATGTAAAGACGTGTTGATATGAGCTCCCGCTCTAAGGCTTTAGTTATGCCTTTTGATATTTTCATTTTTCACTTCTAATTTTATTCTTCTGTTCTACGCTGCTTATGACTTCTGTGATATCTTGTGTTTGTGATGAAGCTGTTATACTTAATTTCTCCTTCTGAGTTTCGGTTCGTTAATTCGAATTTTCTCAAAACCTCATGGCTTTCCTCGTGTTGCCGGAGGGCACTTTAGGTTTTATTTAGGCGTCATGTTTAACTTCAGCCCATGCCTGGGCAAACTATATTCCTTGTCCCCAAGGGATATCCTTTAGTTTTAATTATTTTCAATTTATCTCACCAAACGTGACCGTTGGCGTCTCACTCACCATGTGGGGCATAGGTATGATTAGGAGTGTGCTTTTATGTTACATATTCTTGTGTTTCCACTTGTATTTCCTTTTATTTAATACATTTTGTTTTCATTAGTTGTTATCAACCATGGACATTTTTTCTTCAGTATTTTTTTGCCACCCTGTAGTATTTACCAGTCCCTCGCCTCTGTAACACGAGGCTCAAATCCACATCCCGAGTATTCAACTCGCCTGGTTAGCCATTCTTGTTAATGGTTGCCAGAGTCACGCAACCTACGGGAACCAACCAGGTTTTCGAAGGGGCGCGACAACAGGCATTGTGAGTTTCTTCACAAAACAATGGATCGATCATAAATATCTTTGTTGGAACTAAAAGATTGCTTCACCTGATATTCATTAATTGCAACAAGTACGATAGGTGTAGTTTCATTTTTCTCTGAAGAGATAGCAAGCCGTAACTTTTCAAGGTCGATGTTGTTATTTTCCATAATGTCGTAGAAGTGAAGAAATGTAATCACATACAACAACACAAATTAAAACGCAAATGAAAAGACGTATAGATTGGATATTTGTATTCAGTTATACATTTACCAGATGCATATTATTTACAGGTATATATATTTCTGTATAAATTTATATATTACATAATAGTGATAATATTCCTAGAATATCTGTTGGCAGTGTGTTATGTTTCTGTAAGGGATAGAAAAGTAAATGGCCGTTATTGATAATAAAGGAATACGGTTCATGCTATGAATATCTTTGTAAAACATGTAAATACTGTAAAGGTGAACTGTAAATGTAAGTTGCGCCAATGAAACATAAATTATGTATGTGGGATTTGCCCATTTCCACTAGGCCTTCCACAGTTCCTGTGTGATCTAAGGTTAATAATTATTATAATCCACTCCAGACAAGAATACTGAGTGTTCAGTCAACGGCACCTAATATCCTGCATAAAATACAAGTGGCACTTGGAATGTTCTGCAACACAGCTAGAGTTTCATTTGAATGGGTTTGGCTCATTTGGAAAGATTCCACACTTTAAATGCTTGCTAGGAAAACACTCGTCTTTGTACTGTTCAATTTCGGACTTGCTGCTGTAGCCTATTGTACTGTATTTTAACTCATCTTGCTAAACTGGATATCCCACTCAATTGTGCGTTCGACTGGCTTTGTTTGAATGTGCACTTATCTACTAACCTGTCTATCACTCATACAAAATAACGAACAAGTTTCAAATATACAATCAACTACTTTATAACATGAAGGCCTACAGTCCAAACACTTGGTTGCGATACGAACCGTGATATGCTCCAACAAAGCAACATAAACTCTGCGTCTCACTGTTGCTGTTAAGCCGTACTATCACTGAACTTTCAACGTATTGGCCATTGATTAGTTGATTAACGTTTTACATATGAGACAAACATATGTGCAGATCAGCGTTTTTTTATACTGTTCCGACTACGTCACTACCCCTCACATCTGCCGGGCTATTCACCAGTAGGGAGAACTTATATTCTTGGAATATATTAGCTAGAGACGTAATTCTTTCAACCTGTCGTCCAATAGTTCGGATACATATTCCAGGCTCTTTATTCCTCTGGTTTATTAATTATGAGAAGTTTTCAGAAAGTTCTAAGATCTTCATTGGCTGTCGCTTCGCGCTCTCGCCCCCGTTGGATTCACGCAATTCCGCGCACGCCTCAATTTCAAACCTAATCGGCACGTACTTCAAATAACAATGTGACCCGGCCTTTTCAATGGCACAATTTAATTCATTTCTTTCTTATAAGTAATTGTAAAAATATGCTGTGGATAAATCAACTTAATGAACTCTATGAACAGCTTGTCCATTAGTTTGGCGATAGTACGCTAGGTTGACATTGAAATAGTTTGCGAGCTTTTCTACGAAGTTTAATTAGAAGACCACACAATGTACTCTACTTAGAACATTATGTGACAGCTGTAATGACGGCTGATCAAATTTCTTTCTGAACGCCTCGAAATATTTTTAATTGTACTAGGCGATCTATTCAACAATACTGTGAATCTTAAAAGATTTTCCAGTGGTAGTTCTCTGTGAAATACGGTCTGGTCGTTTTTCCATCCTCCTTATATACAGGGAGAAGAAAAACTGCCGCACTTGGAGGTCATCATGTGGTTCCTCGACGAAGATTTTGGCGGGACGCCAATAGTTTTATGAGAAATGCGAGTTAAGGAACGAGTCTCTGACAGAGCTGTAACTGCGTGCCAAGAAGAGGTCATGTGAATTAAATCTGTCTAATTAGCTCAGTGGGACGAGGTAATGCCGTGAATGCCGGTTATGCGGAGTCACGTTCACACCAATATTTTTTCAGTTAATTTATCAAATTGTACCCAGTGTGCACCTCCACAATGCAAAACACTTTGTTGTGTACTATGTCTTACCGTTACTGTTACCTTTATTTAAAAATTCAAATATAACATGATATTTGTGGGGTTTGAAGCCATTTTTTCAGTGTTGCGTTAGTAAACAAGAGTTTAGTGCTTTTCAGTCGGTCAACCTTAGCGTATTCATTAATCTCATGTAATTTGTTTCAGGATTAGGGCATAACCCAGCTCTTTTGGGTACATTCATGTTGACCGACTGAAAAGCACTGAACTCTTGATAACATGATCTTCTTACGAACGTAAACGACCATGGCACAAATACAGCCAATAGAACATAATAGTTGATACAGTAACATCGTCTGAGGTACAAAAAAAACAATAGGTAGGCTACACTAGATTGCCCATTATGCTATGAACAATAATTCCATTCTGTACGCTTGACGTTCAGTCTTATCTTCACAGAGCTGGTACGTACACTTTCAAGCAACGTTCACTTTACAGCAGATGTTCGATGCGACCACCTTGCATTTGCAAACACTTCGTCACTCGCTGGTTCATACTTGGCCGGACGCTACGCAACACACCTGCATCCACCATTGCCGGAGCAGCATGGCTATGGTTGTGCACTGCGCGGTTAGTCGACTCAAGCATGTATGGTACTTTAATGGGTTACACTGTCATGTGTTAGGCTATTGTCATGTGACAAAATGTTGTCCTGCTTATAAACGACGGGAACTAGGGAACTAACGTCACACATAAGAAACAAAACGTCCTGACGTAGAATCGAACCGTAGCTCCATGGTGGATGTGGGTTTGGTAACCCAGCAGTCTACTCAGTGAGCTACGATGGCTGGTACAGTAGCGCGGGGTGATACACATTCCTCTGTACATTCCGATGCGCTGCAGGATGTGACTGTATTGCCAGCTTCTCGTTTTCATATTTGTGCTTTCAAACTGCACCTGGTCCGATTTTTCTATAGAAACTTTTTTCTTGCTGTATGGGTGAGCAGTTGCATGCCGACCTCCAAGTGCGCCATTTTTTCTTCACCCTGTATAACATAAATATATATGTGTACTTCTGTCTGTATTTGCCACATTGTGTTATTCAACGAAGGCCTTCATAACGCTATATTTCCAAATTATCGTAAATTACATACAATTAAAATATCTTTCATGAGAATGTTTCCAATGGAGAAAATATATTGTCGTCCCTCTGGATATTGGCAAGTTCTCGCATATTTTATAAGTTATCCTTTGAAATGCTCTTTTGGTTTCTAAGGAGATCGCTAACGATGCAGCTGTCGTTTTTTTTTTTAATATTTTGACCCGTACCATGTAAATCCTACGCTTTTATACATATAACAATAATGCAAATTGTGTGACCTTCCGAGAAAATACTTCGATGCTGACTGGTGATTAATCTGTCTGATTTTTTGACAACAGTTGACCGAGAAAAGCTGGCACATTGTGCTTTTCCCTGTTTTGTTTGCATCTTTTGCGATATATTATGTTGCAGGCCAATCAAGGAGCTCACATTGTGTACTAAGCAAGCTGAGACATTTTCATCGCCTGCAAGTTGCAGGCAACTGATGAAGACTGAAAATTTGGAGATACATGTGGTAGATAATACTCCAGAGAAAGTGGACTCCGTATGTAACAAGGCATCCAGATATAACAGCAACCTGAACAGTGACACGCTGCATTCCTATCCCTGTTCAATATGCGAAAAGATATTCAAACATAATGGGGATCTAAAACGTCACATGTTGCGTCATTCCGGCGAACGGCCTTTCGCGTGCTCTATTTGTGATAAGGCATACTTTCGAAATGATCTTTTACAAGCACATATTCTGCATCACACTGGAAGAATGCCTTACCTATGTACTACATGTGGCAAGTCATTTTCTCAGAACGTACGTCTTAAGAGACATATGACGCAGCACTCTGGAAAGAGGCCTTATCCTTGTACCATATGTGGCAAAACGTTCCTCGAAAGAGCCAAACTCAAAATACATTCATTACAGCATGCTGGAGTGAAACCTTACCTTTGTAGTACATGTGGAAAGGCATTCACTCATTGTGTTGTGTTAAAGAGACATGAACTTATTCACACCGGCCAAAGACCGCACTCCTGTTCCGTATGTGTAAGATCATTTACTCAATCTAGTCATTTGAAAAAGCACATGCAGATTCACACCAGGAATACCTAGTTCTTCGCTATTAAAACGTAACAATAATAGTAAATACCTCGTTGGATACTTGACCTTTTTTTTTATCATATTCTCATATTAACATTGAATAAATGATCTTTCTAGGAACTTAAGCAATTGTTGTATTTTTAGTCGAGAATATAAATCATAATTTACATAAAAGTTATGTATTGTGTACTACTGTTGATTTGCTGTGGCTCAAGGAATCTCTTTTTCCTCATTTCCCGTTTCCAGTTCCCTGGGTCAGGTTGCGAATCAAGGACCTCCACAGTTGTCTATCCCTCCACCATTCATTTCCTTCTTTCAATACTTCTTTTTCCTTTACTTCTCTCTTCTCTATACTTTCCTTCGCCGTATCTATCCACCTCTTTCTGGGCCTTCCATGTGGTCTTCTTCCTGGTATTTTCTCCATACATATTCTTTTTGGTACTCTATATTCTTCCAGTCACATCATATGTCCGTACCACTTCAGCTTACTGGTCTCTATCTTGTCTTGCAGTTTTGAGAATCCAGTTCTCTCCGTAATGTCCACATTTCTGGTTTTATCCCTCCGTGTCTTCCCTGTCTTCCCATAATATTCCTCTAAGGAACTTCATCTCGGCTGCTTGGATTCGGCTTTCATCGCGTTTTGTTGTTGTCCAAGTACCTGATGCATATGTCAAAATTGGTGTGTAATACATTGAGAATATAACTTTCTTGCATTTCTCTGGGACTTGCTAGTTCCATACTTAGCCTCTCACACACTGGTAAAACCCATTAGCTTGTTGGATTCTCTTTCCAATTTCTTCATTTATTGTACCATCTTCTGTGAGTATCCACCCCAAATAATTAAAGCTTTTCACCATTTCCAATGGATTTCCATTGACTTCAATATTCTCTCTTCCTTCTCTCTTATTTCCTGTCATCACTACATTCTTACTCTTCTCCACACTTATTTTCATTCCATATTTCCCTATCTCTTGAAACCCGGCTGAAGCCGTCGGAATTTTTAAGAGCGTTAAAAATCCCTCAGTATGCCTTCCTTCGGAGGGGAAGTAAAACCGGCGGTCCCATGTCATAGATTTATGGCATGTTAAAGAACTTTCTACTAATTACACCTGTGTGAAGCTAAATTGGATAGGTTAAGAATGTAAACAACGCTCTTAGGTTTCTACGTTCGTTGCCAAGAGCCGACTGCGGTGGCGTCTAGTAGCTAAATTCTGAACTAAGCTTAGTAGTCGTTGACGGTGGCGTTTGGCGGCAAAAGTAGGAACTATTTGAAAAATTCTAAGTTGCAGTCTGTACTTAAATTAAAAAACACATATACACACTAATACAGCCATCACAATTAACTCTGGTTATCAGGCAGATTCTACACACACCCAAAGTACACGGGGCTACATGACCGCGTTGTCGCAGCCCCTAAACTGAGGCACCAACCATCTATCTCTTGATCCCATACAGTAACTTGGTCTTGCACTTCTATTTCATTTTCTCCCCATATTGGTATGTCGTCTGCAAATAGTAAGGCCTTAGTCTCCTTGTTTCCAATTTTTCGTTTCACACTCTTGTGGATTTCATCCATGACAGTTATAAACAGTATAGGGGATATCACACTTCCTTGTCAAAGTCCTGTTTCAACACTGAATCGGTTTGTTTGTCCTAGCTTGGTATTCACACTACTTACACACTTTTCATACATGGCTTTGATCATTTGTATTTCTGCTCTGCCTACCATGGATTTTATCAATGCGTCCCAGACCAATCTTCGTGGTACACTGTCGTATGCCTTCTCAATATCTAGAAATGTCATCACCAAATCCTTTTAGAAATCCCATCTATTCTCCATCATGTTTCTTAGAGCAAATATTAGATCAAAGGTTGATCTATCTCTTTGGAATCCACATTGTTCTTCCTCCATTTCTGCCTCAACTTTCATTCTCACTCTTTTCTCTAATATCCTCTCAAAGATCTTCGCAACATGGGAAATAAGAGTGATTCCCCCATAATGGTTACATTCTTTCCTATCACCCTTCTTGAAGACTGGAATTATCAGACCCTTCCTTCAATCTTCTGGTACTTGTTTCTCCTTCCATATCACACGAAATAGTCTATACATGCAATGTAACCCTACTGGTCCTGCTGCCTTTATCATCTCTGTAGACACTTCATCCAATCCTGGTGCTTTACTATTCTTCATCTTCCTTAGGGCTTCTTTTATTTCCAACATTGCTATGTCTTCATTTTGGTTTTCTTCCACCTTTTCTTCTTCATGCTCTTCCTCTTCAGCCAGTTCCTTGAATTTGACGTTAAGTAATTTAGTGAAATACTCTGCCCATCGCTGAAGTATATCCACTCTTTGTTTCAAAATATGCCCACTCTCTGTCTTCACAAATCTTGTTTCTTCTTTATTTCTTACTTTGTTTCTAACCAATCCATACAGAAGTTTCTTACTTCCTTTAACAACCTCCTGTAGGGTTCCTGTGGAGCTTTCCCAGCACTTCTGTTTTTCTTCCTGTATGATTTTCTGGCATGTTTTCTTTGTTTCATGATATTTTTGCTTACTCACTGAGTTTCTGCCTCAGATCCAGCTCCTCCAAGCCTTTTGTTTTTCCTTCATTGCATCCTTTACTGTGTCATTCCACCAGGGTGTTTCTTTTTTCTTTTTTTCCCCATGAAACTCTACCACATGCATCTTCTACACATTTTACCATTCCTTGTTTGGGTCCATTCTTCTTCTACACTGCCAACCTTTCCTTTGGGAATTAGTTTTTTCACCTCATCTTGGAACTTTTCCTGCACCTCCTTTTCCTTTAATTTCCATACCTTTATTTTTCTTTCACTTGTCTCTTTTAACCTGACTATTTTACCAAGTCTTAAGTTAGCCACTACAATTTTATGGTCTCCTTCAAAATCTGATCTTTGCATAGCCGTGACATCTTCCAACCGTCTGCGCTTCTCTCAACTAAAATCAGATCAATCATTGATTTTGTTTTCTTTCTACCCCATCTATATCTTGTTATTTTTTGACTGTTCTTCTTTCGGAACCATATTGTATTACCTACAATTAGTCCATTCCTCTCACAAAAATCTAGTAGTAACTCTCCTTCAGCATTATTATTGCATAACTGAAAGGACCGATTATATCTTCTTTACCTTGCCTTTCTGTTCCTATGGGTGCATTCATGTCTCCCATTACAATCACTTCTTTATCTTCAATGCACTTCTCCAGTTCTTCCAGAAATTCCTCAAGGCTCTCTTCGAGATTACCTGTCTGGGGGGGGGGCATAGACCTGAATAAAATCTTTCTGTCCTCTCTCTAGGCCAAGTCTAATTTTAATTATTGTATCATTTACCTGTTACACCTCTTGTATATATTGTACCAGGTGCTCCCTCACAATGAAACCTACTCCATTATTGCAGTGCATCCCTCCACTCCAAAACAACTGAAACCCTTTGCTCAAATTCTTCTGTTCCTTTCCTTTCCACTTGGTTTCACTTATTCCCAAAACTGCAGTGTCTTTTCTTTCCATATATCCTATAAGTTCCTCTATATTGCCCTTGAGGGTCAATACATTGATGGTAGCAATCTTCGTCACTGGTTGCCAACTTTTCACAGCTCCCCCAGGAGCAGAACTCCAGGAGCTGCCCGTCGCTTGTGGGGGACGCCCTAACTGTCTTCGAGGCCTCGATTCACTTTCACTCATTCTATAGGATATTAGTACGATGAGCTCGCCACACCCGAAGGCCAAGAATATATATAAATGAAAGTTACGTGATTGTCTGTCTGTGTGTCCTTTATGCGTTCAAATACTATTCATCCGATTGCGATGAAACTTGTGCGAATTGTTGTTTACACTTGAGGGAAGGTTTCTTACTTAGTAAATCCATTTTACAATAGGTAGGGGAACCTGTCCTAAAATTACATACTTTGATAAAATGACAAACCGATAGTTTCTCATAATTGATGCAGGGGGCAGCACGTACCATTAGCTGAAATTGTTCTTGAGTTGGTAAGACTGGAACAGAGTTCATGGTGTTAGTTCTGTCGCCGGGGATTCTGTACAGTAGCAGAAATCCTTCAATATCACAACATAGAATTATCAAGTTGGAGTGATTACATTACACAATATGGTTATTTCAAATAACTTCTCATATATCATACATATAAGCTAAGTAAACCCATTCATTTGGATCATTTTGTGATTGGTTATGGAAACCTCACACCATGTGTCTGCAGCCATTACTATGAAAAGTTTGAGTTTAATCCTGTTGGTAAAATGGCATACTGTTTTCTATGGTATAATGACCATAGTGGCGCTAATTTATCACAATTACATTGATCTTTTCTAGGCTGGGAATGGTTACGTGGTTTTCGAAAGAGGCATCCTAAACTTTCGCTAAGACGACCAGAAGCAACTATCAGAGCAAAGTTTAATTTTCTATTTCTTCTTTAACACACTTTCCAAATCATTTGGTACATACACGTAAAGGCATATTCTTGTATTATCAGGACTATTATTATTATTGTAGGTAGTGGTCTTGGCTTCAGCTTTCATGGCTTGGGAGGTCAGTGGTTGTAGACTCACTATTGTTGTTTTATTATTATTATAATTATTATTATTATTTTCAGACAAAATGGTTGGGAATTACAAGAGATGAAGTACTCGGCAATCATGGGATTAAAAAAATGGAACATGCCATGAATGCTGTAGAAAAGAAGGAAATGGACTGGTATCTGGCATCCAAGACCTTAAATGTCCAACAGGCTACGCTGAGGAGGAGTGTTCTTGGGAAGAATAAGAAAATCACTGGTGTTGAGAAGGGCCTGGGCCGATATCAAACTACTTTTCCTTTGGTCCTGGAGATTGATCATATACGGCACATTCAGGATCTTGAATCTAGTCTTTTTGGTTTAACACTAGATGATGTTCGAAGGCTGCCCTATCAGTTAGCTGAAAGTAATGTCTTAAATCATCGATTTAACAAAGAAGAGAAGATGGCAGGTTAGTAGGCCTATGAAAAAATGAAAATCCACAGCCTGCTTCCAGTCGACCGACCGGGTCAGGGAATGGAATGAATGAAGCCTCCATCTAGGGGCGAGGATATGCACTGTGCCGGCTGCCGAAGCCTGTCGCACTCCCCTGGGGCAATGATTAAATGAATGACAGATGAAATGAAATGATAGTGGAGAGTGTTGCTGGATTGAAATTTGTGACAGGGAAAACCGGAGTACCCGGAGAAAAACCTGTCTGCCTCCGCTTTGTCCAGCACAAATCTCACATGGAGTGACCGGGATTTGAACCACGGACCCAGTGGTGAGAGGCCGGCGTGCTGCCACCTAAGCCACGGAGGCTCCAGTAGGCCTATGCTTCTCTTCAAATATTTGGGCTATGTTCAAAGGGTGTAGGATAGTGGCGCTAATTTATCACAATTGCATTGATCTTTTCTAGGCTGGGAATGGTTACGTGGTTTTCGAAAAAGGCATCCTAAACTTTTGCTAAGACAACCAGAAGCAACTTCTGGAGGAAGAGCTCGAGCATTTAATAAACCACAAGTCTCTTTTTTTTGTGGACAAATTGGAACTTGTGTTTGCTCAAAATGACATCCATCCTACAAGAATTTACAACGCAGATGAATCGGCTATCTCCACAGTTCAGAGGCCCCAGAAGATCTTAGCTTCTAAAGGCAAGAAGCAAGTTGGTTCTATGACCAGTGCTGAAAGGGGTCAGCATGCAACAGTGGTGTGCTGTATGAGCTCTGCTGGAATTTTCATTCCACACACAATCATATTTGCAAGAAAGAATTTCAAGAACGTACTTTTTGATGGCGCTTCGACAGGAACATTGGGTCCTGTAAATGAAACTGGTTGGATGACAGGAGAACTGTTTCTTCAGTGGTTGAATCACTTCCAACAACATGTCAATTCATCGAAAGACCAGAAGGTTCTGCTCCTACTTGACGGTCATGTTAGTCATAAGCATGTTGATGTGCTAACATTTACAAAGGAGAATGGTATCATCATGATCTCATTTCCGCCCCACTGCACCTATCGCCTTCAGCCTCTGGATGTGACATTCTTTGGAACCCTGAAGACGTATTATAATAAAGAAGTGACAAAGTGGCACAGAGCTCATCCAAGAAGAGTAGTTACCAAATAACAAATGGCTGGTTTATTTTCATTAGCTTATGGGAAAGCAGACTCCAATCACAATGCCATCAGTAGATTTGCCAAAACTGGAATCTGGCCATTAAATTGTGATGTGTTTCCAGATCATGTCTTCTGTGCAGCAGCAGTCACGCAAAGCGAGCAACATCAGGAAGACCAAAACAAGACAAACAGTGAAACATTGGAGGACACTGCAACAGCATCCATCCCTCTTTCTCAAGGTTCTGTAATCCTCTCCATTTCTTCATGTGCAACACCGTCAACTTCCAGGTCATATCCAATTGGGAGTCCTCATATATCAGACCAGTTCATATTTCACCGATTCCCTCTGCATCCACAAATGGCTGTGTTTCAAGAAAAAGGAAACATGAAGGGTCTCAAATTCTGACAAGGCTGCAGAGAAAAGAAAGTTGGTATCAAGGCCGATGACGAAGACAATGACGTTCCATGCCTCTACTGTAATGACTTGTTCAGTAATTCTAAACCAAGAGAGACATGGTCAAAGTGGGCGCACAATTCCTGTGCTGTACTCTAAAAAAAAAAAAATAATAATAATAAAATACTCAGATAAAATGACATAGTAATGTGTTTTTTTAAATATCCCTATCAAAAGAGACAGAAACACGATAACAATTATTTTGTAATATCACAATAGTGTTCTTTCCTAGAGTTATTGATGTGCAAGAAATAAATGGTTTATCTCAAGAACTACGCCCACAGCAGTACTTTAATTTTACGATATGTCATTTTAGGACAGGTTCCCCGCGCACAAGTAATTTCCACAAATGTGTGACGGTGCGCGAATCGTTAAAACAAAATCCCGTATGCGTTCATATACCATTCATCCGATTGCGATGAAACGTGGGTGAGTTGTTGTGCACGCTCCCACGAATGTTTCTGAATTAGTAAATCCAATTTACAATTGTTTAGAGGCAGTCAATGGAAAAAGAAAAAGAATTGTATCTAAAAGCACTTCAACAAACAAAATTACAACGCCTTCACTTTCTATGAATTGCATTGCAACGCATGCCGGATACAGCTAGTGTGGGAGACACTCTTAACCTACCCGGTTAATGTTCCGCTTTTACAATCTTTTTATTAAATTACAGACACCTATAATTTCTTACCGGCTCTGCTTCAATCGCCCTTTTATTTTATTATTTTTTTCTCACCGTCAAGATCAACATCAGCCAAGAATACAATATATTTCACAGCCTCCTTACTCTCATAAGGTAATGCGCGATTTTCCAGTATAGCCGACCAAAGAAAGTTATTTTTAGATAGAGCACTAACAAACAAAAGGAGCAAATAATATGGAGTTCTCCACTTTTGATGGGACATAACACACCTAATATTAACAAAGTCACACTGTCTGGAAAGTTCAATAACAAATCACAAAGTTTTTTTGGTATTTTAATCGTTCTTCTACTCCCGGTTGCCACTATCCTTGTGGACATTTCTGGAAGACTGGTAGAATCGCAAGCAGCCGGTCCCGGAAAAGGAGAATCAGCATTCTCCGAAGCACCCAGTTCCCCAGATAGATCGTCCTTTTCAGCAGTGTCAACAGTCTCTAATGCGGAACACTCCAATTGGAACAACTGCATTGGTCGAGTTAATTCACCAGAAACAGTCTTCAGTCTTGCAACTCTTCCAACACCATCTTTTCCAGGATACACTTCCAACACTCGTGCCATGGGCCACTCGATCCTCTTCTTCCCATCAGATCCAATGAGCACCACATCCCCTACATTCACAGTTGGGGGTGGAGTTTTCTTAGGTCTCTGCAGGTGTAACAGGGATGAGATCATCTGGATTCTCAGGCAAATACGTGATCGGACGAGAATTAATCAAGGCCTCACAGTCACATAGCAGTGTCGACATCTCTTCGTAATTGATTGAAGTTCTCCCCAGTACCCGTCGCAGAATTCTCTTCACCACTTGAATAAGGCGCTCCCACCAGCCACCCCACCAGGCAGCCGTTGGGGGGTTAAACTTCCACTGCATTCGCTGCACTGTAGACTCTGTCTCCATCTACTTCCAATCGATAGTTCCAAATAAATTATCGGTGCCCGTGAAGTTTGTACCGTTGTCACTGTAGACCACCTTTGGCCTTCCTCTACGTGCAATGAACCTCCGAAGGGACAACAGGAATCCATTTGTCGTGAGGTTGCTGCGCAACTCTAAGTGTATTGCTCTGTATACAGCACATGTAAATATCACTATCCAGACCTTTTGTCCTCCTTTTAATATCAAGGGTCCAGTAAGGTCTATTCCCGTCACTACAAAGACAGCCGCATCCTCGATCCTGTCCTCTGGTAACGTTCCTGGGCATACCTCTACGCGCTTTGATGCATGTCTCTTGCACTTCATACATTTTGATATCACACTCCAAATACTCCTTCTTCCACCTATAATCCAAAATTGTTCCCTCAAGCGAGAAAGTAAAATGTGAGTGCCAACATGTAGCATCTTCATATGTTCTCCGTGTATTAGGAGTTCAACCAATTCATGCTTGCGCGGTAGAACCATTGGGCATCGAAAATCTTCGCTGTCCTTTCTCTCCACTATCTTGGTCTGCACTCGTACAATCCCCTCTGCGTTTTTCAAGGGTACATATTGACTTCAAAGGGGAATTTCTTTCTTCAGGGAAGACTTCTTCTTGTACTAGTCTAACGAGTAGTCGCTCTGACGCTTGCATCTCGCCAACTGTTATCTCCCCCTTGACTCTTTCCATTGGCGTCTTTCTTGAGTTGTCAGCGAATCTTCGCATCCAGGTGAGCATCCTGACAATCTTCGTATATGAAGAGAAATACCTGAGGTACCACTGAGGTTCCATTGAAGAGGCTACGCTGGTTATTGTTTCCCTTTCCTTTTCCCTGAGTATCTTCTCCTCATCAACTAATTCTTCGTTGCATGGCCAGGATTCTTGACACTGCTTCAACCAGGCAGGACCTCCCACCATTTGGACGCCTTGAGCTCATCAACGTTGCATCCTCGTGAAGATAAATCTGCTGGATTGATTCTTCCTGGTACATGATTCCACTCTTCTTTCTGTGAGTAGGTCAAGATCTCATTTACTCTGTTTCGCACAAAGATCCCCCATTTCTCACCCTTCTTGATCCAACTTAAGGCGGTGGTAGAATCTGTCCAAAAATACTGTGGTATATCAACACAACCTAGGCTCTCCTTTACGGTGATTAACATTCGAAAACCAATACAACATGCCATAAGCTCGAGTCTTGGAATGGTGGTTTGCTTCAGTGGTGCAACTTTTGCCTTGGCAAATAGCAACTGTACACTTATGCCCTCGTCGTGTTGACTTCTCAAGAAAATAGCTGCAGCATACGCTGATTTGCTGGCATCGCTGAAGGTGTGAAGTGAATATGACACCCTACAATCCGCTGAGGTAAAACGACGAGGAACTTTGACAGTTTCAAGTCCAGGCAATTGCTCAGTCCATTCGAGGAACTACGCTATAGTTTCATGAGATACCTCTGCATCCCAGATTATTTCCCGCTCCCAACTCTCTTGTAGCAAAATCTTCGGCAGCAACGTAACGGGGCAAGTGAAACCAATAGGGTCAAAGACACTCTGAGAGACAGATAGGATGCTCCGTCTCGTCAAAGGTTCATTTAAGACCTTGTGGTTCTTTAAGGTACAAAAGAGCGTATCTTCCTTTTTATTCCAAACCAGCCCGAGTACTGGGGTTACAGGGTTATCAGCATCATTAGCCCATATGTTACTTTCCCAGCCTCTCAAGTCAAAATTTGCAGCTGCCATAATTCTGGAGGCTTCTTCTCCAAATCTCCTCAGGTCGTCTCGAGTGTCCAAAGAAGTAAAGCAGTTATCCACATAAAATGAACTCTTGAGCCTATTAACTGTTCCTTCAAACTCTTTCTGAAAATCATCTAAGTGGTGATTGATGACGGCACTAAGAATGAACGGGGTACAGTTTACACCAAAAACAACGCGTCTGTGACGAAATATCTTCAATTTGTTTTGGGAATAATCCTCCCACCATAGGAACTTCAGGAATTCTCGATCAGCCTCGTTCACCGATATCTGTAGGAAAGCTTTCCGTACGTCAGAAATCTCAACTACTGGTTTCTCTCGAAACCTCATCAAAACAGAAGGTATGAGCTCTAATAAGTTTTGGCCTTTGTTTAAACTGTCATTAAGAGAAAGAGTAGACTTTCTCTTACTTGAAGCATCAAAAACAGGCCTAAGTTTCGTTGTTGCGTTGTCCTTAAATACTCCTCTATGAGGTACGAAGTAGCCATTCTTCTCCCTCTCGTCTCCACACACTTCCTCTAAGATGCCTTCTATTACCCATTCATTGAGAAGTGCATCATATTCTTGAAATGTATTTTCATTCATGAGTTTTCTGTCATTGAAGTTAGTCTCTTTTCTGCAACGTCTTTGTTATTTCTTAGCTCATCTTTTTCTTCGGTCCATGGTAATGAAACTTCGTATCTTCCCTCTGTGTTCCTCCTAACCGTTTTCTTGAAGTGGTCCTAGGCGTCACACTCTATTTCTTGCTTTGATTTCTTCTCACTGGGGTCTGTTATGCCAAGCACTTCCAGTTTCCAGAGGTCAGACAGATCCTTACTGTGACTGAACATAATAGTAGTGAGGACAGCAATAGACAAACCTGTTTATTTTCTTTGGATAGGGTTCCCATTACTACCCATCCAAGTCGAGTTTCCATTGCACCTAGACCACAGTCTACCTTCTGTACTTGACCAGTAAATAACCTTCCTGCCGCGTCGGACCCGATGAGCAGCTCAACCTCAGATTGTTCATCCCCAACGTCGGTGACTGGTATGTTTCTTCTCCTCAATTCTGTTATACAAGACATCTGCTTAACTCTTGGGATGGATCCACAGATTGAAGACTGATCTAGCACTTGTAATTCACATGAATAACTTCCTGTTAGACTCTGGAGTAAGATCCTGTAGCATTGGTGCGTTTCATGGTCTGACGTCACACCTTCAAATAAAACCTTAACTAGAGCTTCCGTTCCAACATGCTGACATTTCGTCTCGATGGCAGTTTTCTTCAGGATGTAAGAACGTTGAGATCCTGTGTCGATAATCGCCCTGATTGTCCTCTGCTGATCCCCCGTCTTCCGCTTCACTAACAAAGTCTGGAGAAATACAACATCCTGAGACCCACAGTGCAACGCTCCCACGGCGCTCACCTTTCCTACTTCATGTACATTCAAGTCTGCACGTTTTGTTTCATATTTATGAATAGGCAAGTCTGGGAACATTATCACACAGTGCTTTCTGCCACATACCGCACACTTCAGATTGGTTTTACAGTCGCTGGACCTGTGACCTTGCTTCAAGCATACAAAGCATGCTTTCTTCCTTTTCAACAGCTCTCTCTTCTCCAATAGGGACATTTTCTGTGCACTGAAACACTCCTTGCTATCGTGAGCCTTATCACAAAAGAGACATGTTGCCTTTTTGTACGACTGCCTTTATCCGGTCAACAGATTAAGCGCAGTGGGTACTTCTCTTACTTCTTCTATTCTGTTCCTTGTATTGCCTGATGGGTTTGATTTGTTTGACAACCGAAAACCTGATTTTGCCATTGATATTCTCTCCTCCCCTTCCACCTCAGATTTAAGAAAGGCTAACAAAAGGTTCAGCTTATCACTATGCTTTTAACCCTGCAGTTGATTACTTGATGAAGAATGTCTTATCCAAACTCTTTAACATCTCCTCTGGAACACAAGATTCTACTAAAGGGAACAACATGGCAGAATATTTGTCCGATGTCATGCCTATCGATTCTAGAGCCCTCAAGTAAGACTCGAGCTTATCATGGAGCTGAGACGTACTTAAACTACCCCTTGTGGACGTACCGGTAGCATTTTTTACTGCCAAAGCTAACAGCCCTCTTACATAAAATTCCATGAGCAACTCTTCCCGCCCAACCCTGCCTTTAAGACTTTCAACTGCCTCAGGGTAGTTCTCTGCTGTTGGGGGAAAACTGTCTACTATTTCCCTTGCTCTGGATCCGTTCACTGTAGCTTGAATCAGATATTGGAATTTATCCTCATCTAGCATGTCTCCATCATTGCGAATTATACTGAACTGGCTCCAGAATCCAAGCCAATCTTTAACCTCACCCCCAAATTGCTTCAGTTCGATCTTGGGCAGTCTGAGCTTCCTACGTGAAGTTGGCGAAGAACACACTGAACTAGGGGATTGAACGACATTTTTATTCACGAACGCGTCATATTTAACTTGTGCTTCTTCTAACTTTTCCTTGTACTCTTCTATAAATGCATATTCTTGATCAAAATTGGCTACACTAGCCGCGTCTAACTCTTCTGTAGCATTTTTCGAGAGAAGTTCATACCATTCACATTCGAGACTACTCAAGTCCTTGGCAAGGCGCTCTGGAGTGTTGTACTTAACCTTAACAGTTTCTGGCGACGGATCTCCTTCGTCTAGCATTTGCATAATTGCATGGTATGTTTTCGTGAACGTCGTACGAGATGCCCTTCTCTTTCTCGGTAGAAGATCCATTTTTGTTCACGTATAATAACTTTAATGATAACCAATAATTATGTTAGAGCTTAATTCGTTGTGTATTTCCAACCACGTAGTCCGGATCACTTATTTCACTTTGGTACTTGCCACTAACACGTCGGAGCTCGTTATCACGTCAGGGTCACCACGATGTGGGAGACACTCTTAACCTACCCGGTTAATGTTCCCCTTTTACAATCTTTTTATTAGATTACAGAAACCTATAATTTCTTACCGGCTCTGCTTCAGTCGCCCTTTTATTTTATTATTTTTTTCTCACCGTCAAGATCAACAACAGTCAAGAATACAATATATTTCACAGCCTCCTTACTCTCAAAAGATAATGCGCAATTTTCCAGTATAGCCGACCAAAGAAAGTTATTTTTAGAAGGAGCACTAACAAACAAAAGGAGCAAATAATATGGAGTTCTCCACAGCTAGTATTATATGGAAGATATTCAGATTTTTAGCCTACTTTTCACATTTTGCAAAAATGAGGAAAAAGTAGACTTATGAGATCGATCCGGGCAAATGTGTGTCTGTCTGTCCTTCTGTCTGTGTCCCCCCCCCCCCTATCAACTCCTAAAAGGCTGCAGCAATCGAAACAAAATTTGGTGAGTAAAGATCTATACCTGAATATCTCAATGCCGTATTTGAAAATGATGTCAGTAATACCACCTGCTGAAAGATCGCAATTGAAATTTGAGCTCCATGTTGAATATCATGGAAGGTATGAATGCGAGCTATTTCAATATTGGCACTCGTATTGTAGTAACTAATATACGTTAGTGCTGCCAGCATGATTCTAAGCCTGCTGATAGGTCCAATTTTAAAATGCATGTAACTTCTATACTAACTAATGGATTTCATTCAAAATTGGCACAACAATAGATCATATTATTTCAGATTATCTGACCAATACATGCATGACATTGTTGCCAACATGATTTTACACGTGCTGTTAGATCCATTGTTTAACTGCATGTAACGTCCATGCTATTCATTGAACTTAAACCAAATTTTGTATTCTGTACCTAAAGAGATGGGACTAAGAATAATATTCAGTCACCAGGGCTGCCAACTGTAGTGCTCTATTAGGCTGCATTATACCAGGTAAGTTATACAGTATTTCGAACTAATTAGGAATTTCGATATTACCAACTTAATTTCGTCATTCTTCTAGATAGATCCATACAGATTAATCATTGGTATGAATCTTAAATTTTAAGAAAAGTAGGCTCTTTAGTTCGTCACGGAACTTCTTGTTATAAATAACAATAGGATTATTTTTGTAACTTTACTTTTGCTTGCATCTCAGGGTAGCAGGGCGATGTACTCGCTAAATGAATCACACAAAAGTAACTTGACTAAAATATAGTTAATTTATTAATAACTTACAGCCGTGTTGATATTGTGATCTGTAATAAAAGAGCTGACTGTGGCTCTGACATGAATGAGATACTGGTAATACATTCAATTTATAGTAGCAAACAATCACTGCCTGGGAAAATGGCTCTGGTTTGGGAAACTCCATGCAAAAACGTTGAAGTCTCGATCTACATTTGTATCTTCATCAAAATATAATTATGGTCTACACAGATTGTCCAAAGAAACCTTCTTCAATAGTCGATGATCTACACAGATCTTCCAAAACCTTCCTCAATATTTGATGAACTACTTTGATCTTACAAAGCCGTCTACTAGGCGTATTGTTTGTTAGTCAAGGAAGTTTTGTCATTTTAGACCATTATACAAAATGTTTAGCCCAGGCGATAAGGCGGCCATTTTGTAACCTCATATTCCCACATTTAGGTCTTAGAGTTATGTACTATTACGTGAAGATTATTGTGTAGGTGTATTATTGAAACTTCTAGCTAATGATTACGACCAAGCGTACAACAAATCAACCAAAATAAATAAACTGGGGAGCAATTGAGCACGTGTCGCTTAACTAGTTAAAAATTGTGGAACTTTCATCTCATGGAAACTTCTTGCCCTACTCGAAGGACTGTCAAAACATGCAATCTTGATTGAATTGCATCGCTGAAGAACAAGAATACTACACAAGAGGAGTAACCAGGTTTTGCCTGATAATCTATTTCATGCCTAACTTAGCATCACCTACATTGTGCTGTTTTGCTCATGTATCCATTGCAGATGACTTCCTTGTCATTTCACGTGGCAGATAACACATCCTCCATTATCAGGAGTGATTATGCTATAGAGTTGCAGCTGCAAGTCTGCATCAGATTTTCATTCGCCCATAGAATTAACTTGGCAAGAAATGCAGGCAACTAAGATGTAATTAGCTTTCAAATACGTGTATAAATGCCGTCAAAAACACCGAGGTAGTGAACAGATGTCATCGAGAGCTACACTGGGCATATTAGTAAGAATAGTTTTTTTCTAAGTGAATAACCATATGACTCTTGAGACTACTCTTCTTTATGAACGCCTTTCCACAAGTGGGACATATAAATGGCCTTTTATTTGGCTTGTCTCCTGTATGCACCATAAGGTGTAACTTCAAACTGTAGGGTCTTCGAAAGGCTTTCTTGCAAACAGGACAAGGATATGGCCTTTCCCCAGTGTGCGTCTGCATATGGCAATACAGATAGGCTTTCTTCTTAAACTCCTTTCCACAGTAAGAGCACAAATACCGCCGCGGTTGTTTTTTAATAATAATTGGCATCTGACTTCCAGTTCCTTGAAAAGTCTCTCCACATTGAGGTTCTGCTATGGCTGGACGCCGTTCAAAATCA
Organism: Meconema thalassinum; assembly: GCA_946902985.2. NCBI lineage: Eukaryota > Metazoa > Arthropoda > Insecta > Orthoptera > Tettigoniidae > Meconema > Meconema thalassinum. Next base: position 119,167,761 of record OX336391.1, read on the forward strand.
TCCCTGGAAGGAGAGTGTAAATCATAATCCTTTCTCTAGGAAAATAACACTTTTAAGCATTCTAGGTTCACAAATATATGATGTCATTTAATTTCAAGATTGTTTTGCTCATCAGGACCCAATTTAGTCTGCACGCCTCTGTTTGCAAACAAGTCGACTCGATGATACCTTATTAGCAGTTATCACTGCGGCCTCCTCTCACTTTGAAATCATTTAACGATGAATCTATCCTTCAACCCCAAATTCTACCTCTGCTTCTCTTATCCTCTAGAGGCGAGCTCACTACCCTCCCACGTAATCTATCCGCACCCATTCTCATCACATAACTTCAGCGACCAAGTCGACTCAGACAAACACCTTCATCTTATTTGTTCATTCATGGCCTAGCCTTAATCTTATTATGAGTACCCTCCTGCCATAGTTTCTATCTATTTGTAACAGGAAGCATTCGTGCTACCCTACTATCAGTTACCTCTAGCTTATGGTATGAAAAGGGACATAAAACCAATATTATTCTTATTGTTATGGTATGAAATATACAGAGTCTACCCAGCTTACAGTTGCTTATCAGAAAGTTGGCCTAAATACTGAGTGATGTACGGAGAGTTTCAATACTGCACCAACTCCTATCTAGCAGTATACTGAAGATCACAACTGATAACTCACTGCGTTGGCTTTTCTGCACCTTTACTTTTTATTTTTCCCCATACAGCCATGACCAGAGAATACACAGCCTAACTTCTTAAAATGGACCACTTGCTCCAAATTAGTTCCTCCTATCAGGCATTCAATTTCCGTATCTTTCTTCCCTACCGAATTCACCTACGTTTTTTGAAATGCTGATATTCATACTATATTCACTACATCTTTGTTCAAGTTCTATCTTATTGGCTGGTACACTTTCAACAGAGTCGATCATTACAACCAGGTCATCAACCAGACTGCTTGCCTCGTCTCTACCTAATACAGTAGAATCCCAACCGGTCAGTTTATGCCCTTCAACAAATGGTCCTTACATAAAGTCAAAAATAGTGATGAACAATTACAGCCTTGATTAACTCTTGTAACAACTTTAAACCAAGAACACATGTTACCATCACCTCTCACTGTAACCTGATTATCAGCAAAAATACTTTTAAATTGCTTACAGTAGCCTTCCCTCAATACCATAATCCCTTGGTAGTCTACCATACACCTTCTCTAGATCTACAAAAAACAAATGTCTATTTCTCATGTAGCATTTCCCAATTACTTAGTGCATACTAAATATTTGGGCAGCTTCAGTGGCGTAGTCGGTAGCATGCTGAGCTTCTATGCCCAAGATAGCGGGTTCAAACCCGGCCGAAGCCGTCCGATTCTTTAAGAGCGTTAAAAATCCCTCAGTATGCCTTCCTTCGGAGGGGATGTAAAGCCGGAGGTCCCATGTCATAGATTTATGGCATGTTAAAGAACCTTCCACTAATTTCACCTGTGTGAAGCTAAATTGGATAGGTTAAGAATGTAAACAACGCTCTTAGGTTTCTACATTCGTTGCCAAGAGCCGACTGCGGTAGCTAAGTTCTGAACTTGGCCTAGTAGTCGTTGACGGTGCCGCTTGGCGGCAAAAAGAGGAACTATTTGAAAAAATTATAAGTTGCAGTACTTAAATTAAAAAACAGATAACACACACTAATACAGTCATCACAATTAACACCGGTTATCACACAGATTCTACACACACCCAAAGAACACGGGGCTACATGACCACGTTGTCACAGCCCCTAAACTTAAGAACCAACCAACTAAAAATTTGATCCCGATATCATCGTAGTTTAAAGCCACAAATGTTTTCATTCATCTTACTTTTGGCCAATGATTGAATTTTTCTTTCTACAATGCCTGAGTATAGAGGCCATTTATCAGTGTTGCTTTATTGACAATTGATATTGCAAATGTTCAGTCTGTTAATACAATATAATTCCAATTACTGGAAAATGCAAAAAACAACCTGAAAATATTACATATAGTTTTCCCAGTCATTGGGATTATATTGTGTTCACGGACTGAAAAGTTGCAATAAAAACTGGCAATGCCCGAGTACACTTCGACACACTCTTCAAATAAGTACAATAAAAGGATGAGAGGATCCGCCTGATCAATACATGTATTTTTACACTAACGGGGTTACATTAGACCCATATGGTACATGTTTCGGAGCCTATAGTGATAGCCCCTTCATCAGCCATAAACTGAGATGTAATTCACTATAATTTAATTAAAAGATATCATAAAAGGTATATCTAACATGAAATGATGATGATGATAATTGTTGTTTTAAGGGGCCTAACATCTAGGTTATCGGCCCCTAACATGAAATGAGTGGATGAAATGCGTGAGAATGAACATAATAAAAATGAGGAATGATATGGTGATAAACACAGAATAAACATACCTTAAGAGGGACTTAAAGCTACTACAAAACAAATAAAAAAAACACATTAAAATAACATATTAAAATTGAGGGCACTTTAAGTGCATGTCAGCAAAAATCTTGCAAATGTTCACGTTAAGTTGTTATGAACAATAAATATGTTTAGCAAAGTTCCAATGTCTATGCATTTGAATTCACTTCAATTTGTACCCTTCATATAAGTACAGTATTTCATCCGCCGTTCATCTGTGAACTGCATTGATGATATAATTTTTCAAGGATCCAATGTGAAATTACAGTAATTTAAGGTTATTTTTCCCCTTTACTTTCGTCACAATCCTTTTTCCTGAATTAGCATGTGGCTGCAGCACGTCAAGACAGCAGCTATTGGCCTCTCACCAAGGTGAACTGGGTTCGATTCCCGGAAAACGCACGTGAGATTTTCGAAGTGAAATGCCATGTCCTGTGGTTCAGATTCCACGTAAAAAGGAGGTCCCGTGGCTCATAATCACTTCACAGTCAAGTATAACTACAATCTTCCTTCTTCCTTTCTTGTGACTTCACAGTCCCCTCACGGCACGGCACAGTCTTCTCGTCCGAACTATCAACATTTCGATGTGCAGAGGAACGTAAGCTAAAATGTGAAGATATTGTCTTCGGAAGCGAATCTTAGCTTATTTACCTATGAAGTGTATGGCGGATCACTACTGGATGTTTTGGTGCTTAATTCATTGTAGCACACCAGTGCAACTTCACTGATAACCCCTCGACTTCCATTCGCTTACTATTTATAGGATTGTCTAACGTGAAGTTCTGCAAATGCATACAGGTGTTGGCACTTTCTTCCATTAGTAAAGTGCATCATACCTCTGTTTAGAGCTCTCCAGGACATGCAAAGTGGCTGGAAACCCCTAACTAGTTGTGCCCTAGAAATATGTTTGAGCATTGCTGCGCAGTTTTCTTCCCCAATGAATTTGATCCCTATACCGTATACGCTATATACGGTAAGTATATAATACAACTGGAACATTTTACTATGTATCGGTCACATGCCTGCATCGTCACACAACCGACAGGGTACATGTTGGCTTCCAACTGTGAGATTTGATGATGACATGGCCATCTTAGCCGATTCACCAGAGGATTTGAATGCAATTTTAACACTTACCCTGCTGATGCCTTAAATGTTGCTCCTCACCCGTGTGCTGACTGATTTCCAGAATTTATGGCTATGTTCAGAATGGCACAAACTGAATGTGTTTTGAGTTACAAATCAATTGAAAATTGCGTTCGATTTCCGAATCCTTACACTACAAATTTAATAAAAATCCGACACGATTGAAAAAAACATATTGTAAAAAAAATGCCGTAAAATTACACAATTCTTTTGAGGGAAAAAAATTGTAAAATCAAACGTGCATGCACTACACTGTTGAAATAAATCTCAATAATCATTTCATTGACATAACACCCTACTTTGAACTTAAAACCAAAATTGTCACTTCTCATAATGCATTACGGTATGGTAAATTTTGAAACAAGGGGTGACACAAAGTCCAACGAGGGAAGCTCCTTCGCTTGCCTTCAAACAGATCGATATTCTTCCGCTGAACAGTGACGTGGTGCTATCTAGCGATAGTATGTGCAACTTCATGCTTACTGGCACCCACACGCGAGTGCTGGAGCTATAATATTACGTTCGTCTCCAACACAAAGCGCGAGAAATCGGTCAACGTAATATTACGCTCGCCGCAGTTTTAAAAAGTTTCCTTCAATCGTAATAGTTGATGAAAATCAACAAATATAAAACAAAAATAATTGAATGCAGCCAAAATAAATCATAAACCCGTATGGACGTCCAATTTAGCAGGTGAAAAGCTAAGGAAAGTAGGAGAGTTCGGTTACTTAGGAAGCAAAATAACCAGTGATAGACAAATCAAAAGGATATAAAAACTAGGTTGACTCTGGCAAGGAAAGCATTTCTACAGAAAAGGAATGTGTTGACATTGAGTATAGATTTCGGTTTTAGGAAGGCATTTTTGTGTCTGGAGCATGGTGAGTACAACAAGGAATTCATAAGCCCAGGTTCTTCAACCACACAACAGCACTTTCTGAAAGATGAAACAGGTCCCTGGGGCTTCCGGGGTAGGCATGAAGAGGGCAGCGCTGGATGACATGGTCCATGGTCTGCTCCTCTTCACTGCATTCTCACATTGGAGAATCCATCCAGCCCCACTCATGGCGCAAGAAATTACAGCGTCCATGCCCAGGTCTCAGTCTGTTGAGGCAACACCATAGTTTTCTTGGGAGGTCAAATCCATTCATTTTCCGAGTTGGATTTATCTGATGAGCATTAGTACCAGATGTTGAATTTGACCACCCTTCCTGCCAGCTCCGGTTGAGGTTAAAATTGTCCCTCAAGAGTCGGCCGGCCAATAAACTTGCTGGTCTCCTAGATCGAAGTTCTTGTGGCGATGGGTAACAAAATTCCTGGTGAACTGGTAATGAGGGAGATGACCAGATCTTCTTTGCTTCTCTCAGCAGAGTTTCCTTTCTCCTCAGGTGGGGTGGTGGGACATGACTAAGAACGGGTAACCAGTGCCGAGGTGTAGACTTAACAGTACCAGTTATGCAGCGCATGGTTTCATTCAACTTACTATCCACTTGATGCACATGTGCACTTTCCAGCCATACAGGGGCACTGGACCCGTTAATCGTAAGCAGCCAGCCGATGCTCCCCATGAACTACCCCAAAGCTTGTGTAGGATGTTATTCCTTGTAGTTATTGTGTGAAAGTGCTTGGTGAGAATGAAGAGAAGAGATAAATGTGTAGGACACATATTAAGGCACACAGAAAGAGCAAACTTTATTAGGCAGGAAAGGTCGAGGACAAGAACCGTAGGAGTAGACCAAGGTTAGAATATGTTAGATAGAATGCCTCTGATTATGGTGTGGTAGGTATGTACTGTAGAGATGAAACGATTAGCTCAGTACAAGGAGGCATGGATAGCATCAATCCAGTCAAAAGACTTGAACAACAACAGTTGACTTAAGAAATACGAATGCATCGTCACGACATGACGTTCGACTGTCCGCATATGTTGAAACCTTTAACTCCACCCTAAATGACAGATGCTCCAGGTGTTATGATTTTCTCAGTAGTGTAAAAGGTCTCTGAGTGCCACAAGAAAGAGATCAGTTGTATACAACTTTCCATGCTGTACCAACGTTTCACTTGATTAGAAACCAAGACTATCACAGTAACACAGACAGGAGAAATGTATTGCAGTGATCAGACATTCAGTGAGCCCATGTGAGAGTTAATGGCTTATGTCACTTCTAGGAGACAATGAGTAGTCTGAAGACGAAGATTTCAAAACTAAACCAAAATATTTTAAGTAAGACACAGACACAACTGAAGGCAGGTGTTGGTGAGGGATATTATCCTATGCTTAGTCAACACACTAAGTTCTAGAACATCGCTTATATATGTTGAGCTTCAAACTAAAATGCATATCAACACTCTACTGGGTATGGAGCAATACAGTGTCTCTTGTTTGGTAGATTTCAGTATTATAGAAGTATGTTTAAAAGCCAGGTGTTCTGCAACTGATCAACAAATTTCATGAGAATTAATTTGTGGTTCTATATTTACGTTATGCTGCATATTCCTCCAACAGTTTCAACCAAGCAAGCAAGGTGAATAGACGTGCAGTGAAGTGTAAGGAAGAATGGGAATCGCTATTCAGCAGTACCGGGCGGTCATCGGCCGTTGGCAGGCTAGAGTGAAGTGCGATTTCGGTGTCGGGAAGGTGATAGCGGGCAACGTCACTGAACAGATGGGGGTTTTGGCGATGGGGATGGTAGCGCTGGTTGTGGCGACGCTACTATTAATTGGAGGAGTGGAGTCAAACCCAGGGCCTGGTCAGCTGGGATGGCAAGAAATGGAAAAAATAAGGGAAATTGTAAAGGAAGTGTCACAAAATGACCAGATCCGGGACATTCTTCGTGAGCAATGTAAGGAATTCAAGGAGATGAAGACATGTATAAGAGAAGAGATGGGAATAGTGACAGAAAGGCTGACCGAGAATAGCAGAGAGATAAAAGACCTAAGAGAAAAGGTGAAGATATTAGAGGGGGAGGTAAATGAATTAAGAAAGGCCAAGCTGGATGAGAGAAAGAAAAACGTCTTCATTTACGGAATAAAGGAAGATGCCAAGGAAAGCACCGAGGATCTAACATCCAAGGTGCTCCGAGTGATTAGTGAAGGCATGCGGATAAGCATTGGAGTCTCAGAGATTGACAATGTGACCAGGATAGGCCGGGGAAGGGGCACGAGGCCCGTGAAAGTGTCTTTAGTTTCTTCGCTGATGGCTCACAGAATTCTGACGAACGCAAAGAACCTGAAAGGGGAGAGGATATGGGTAAGGAGAGAAATGAGTAAAGAAGAGGCAAGCGAGCAACGGACCTTGCAGTTTCATTTAAGGAAGGCAAGGAGCTCAGGTCTCAAGGCTTATGTAAAAGGCAATAGACTGGTGGTTAGCGGCAACAACTGGGATCGGATTTGGACAGTGGCACAACTACAGGATATGGAGAAGCAACAACAACAGGAGACAGTCAGACCTAGCAACCAGGTGGAAGCAGCTGGCGGCTCAGAGGGAAGTGCGGTGATTCAACAGAGAGCATCGACCTCCAAGTCCAACACGGAAGTGGCGCGAGCAGGAACGACCAACGTCAGCGCCAGGAACACCGGACAAGTGCGTGGTTTGCAGAAAGGTGAGACTGTCAAACAACGAGTTACTAGTCTAAAAGAACTATGGGGCAAGAAAACCTTGACAGAGCAGTTTAATGTGGAGAAGGAGGTCATTTCTTCTCCAGGTGGCAGCATACTGGAGCTAGAGAAAGCTAGAGTTACTAGAAGTAAAGCTACCGCCAGCGAAGAGGGTAGGGGTAAAAAATAACTAAACTGGAATATTGCTAGCGTAAATATAGAGGGTTTTTTAAATAAGAGAATGAACGATGTAGTTTTGACCCTAATAGAAGATATGCAGATTGTAGGATTTGTTGAGAGTTGGCTCCCTGTAGGTTGCGAGGTTAAAATAGATGGCTTCAATATATATACAAAACCTAAGATTAGGAAAGCTCGTACAGGTAGGTTTCCGGGGGGAATTGTTGTTTTAATTAAAGAAGAGGTGAGGGAATTATCAGAATTTATTAGTTCAGAACTGGAAGAAGTAGTGTGGGTAAAAGCAGATATTAGGGGGAGGGGGAAAGGAACGGTATGTTTCGGCTTTGTCTACAACCCTCCGGAGAATTCCCCGTATGCAAGATAAAGCTTTTTCGATGAGTTAGCTATGGAAATAAACAGAATTCAAAATATATATGAAGAGGCAGAGATTGTGCTTTTAGGGGACTTCAATGCGAGGGTTGCAGACAGAAAGCCCCTTTACAGCAAGGGGGTTGCCGAGGCCGTATGTGGGGATAGGCACAGCAAAGACAAGGAATGTAATAAGAACGGAGAAAAGATTTTGGAACTATGTGGAGCAGAAGAGCTATATATATTAAATGGTGTCTGTGTGGGGGATGAAGAAGGTAACCTGACGTATATAACAGAGACTGGAGGAAGTGTAATAGATTTAGCAATATGTTCCAGAGGAGCACTAGCCCTAATTAAGAGGTTCACTGTTGAAGAATGGGGGGAATCACACCACCTACCAATTGTCGTCAACATGCAGGGAGCGGTGACAAAATTAAAATCAAAAGGGAACCCACAAGTTAAAGCTATAGAGAGAAAAGTAAATAGATTCAGATGGAGGGAGGAAAACTGCAGAGAGTTCCAGAACTACTTCCAGGGAGAAAATTTTGAGCTGATAAAGGTAGGGATAAGTTTAATGATCAGTAATGATGAAATTGAAGGGGTAATACGTATGATTGAGAATGCAATTATGATGGCCGGGCGGAAAATGCGCGTGAAGGCTAGAGGAAAATTAGGGAGAATTAAAGGATGGTACGATGAATCTTGTAGAAGGAAGAAAACCGAAGTTATTAGGGCACTGAAGTTATACAAGAGAGTAGGGGATGATACGATGAGAGTAGAATTTTGTCGTCTAAGGAAGGAATATAGGGAACTGCTCAGCAAAATGAAAGATGAATGGCAGGGTAAGGAAGCTACAGCACTAAATAAGGATTCTAAAGCTAACGACTGTAGCAAAGTGTGGAGCAGGATAAATTCTTACTGTAGGGGGAGCAGAAGTGGTGGGGGGAGCTCTATTAGTGATGAAGTATGGATTGCATATTATGAGAATCTGTTAAATGCTGAAGATAATTGGAGGAAGAGGGATGAGTTTGGCGTCCCGAGGGGGATGGAGGTCGTTCTGCCTATGCTGGACCAAGTCATATCGATAGAGGAAATTAAGGGAGTAATAGTAAAGAGTAAAGGAGGGAAGTCAGGTGCTATTTCGGGGATAACAAATGAATTTTGGCAAGAGTTGAGTAATAATAGGTTCATGATGGACAGCTTGGTAAAAATCTTTAATAAAATCTTTGAAGGAGGTAGATTTCCGAGGGCGTGGCAGGAAGGGATAATTTGTCCAATATATAAGAAGCGTGGGGACAAACTAGACCCAGGCAACTATAGAGGCATAACTTTGCTTGATAATTTGAGCAAAATATACACCGGGGTCTTATCCAAGCGTTTAATAGCATGGGCAGAGGGCTGTTCGGTGTTCTCGAGACTCCAGACAGGGTTCAGAAAAGGGATGAGAACCAGTGACAATATAATGGTGGTTAAAACGGTGATGGACAAGTACATAAGAAGGAAAAGAGGCAAGCTGTATATCACAGCTATTGATTTGGAGAAGGCGTTTGATTCAGTGAGCAGGGGAGCTGTCATGGCTAAGCTGGGAAAAATCGGGGTGTCACATAAAATGATACGAGCAATTGAGAATGTGTATTCCGAAGTGAAATGTGCAATTAAAACTAAAGATGATGTAATTGTAGGAGCGATAACGTCTAATATAGGATTAAAACAGGGATGCAAATTATCCCCGGTGCTTTTTTTGCTATTTATCAACGATATTTTTGATTCAAAGGGCTTTGAGCAACGGTCCAACCCTTGCCTGGACAATTATGATATCCCGGGCCTAGCTTTTGCTGATGACATCCTTCTGCTTGCTCTAACACCCTATAATATGCAATATAGTATTGACGAGATTGTGAGATACTGTGAGGACTGGAACTTAAAAATTAACCCGAGTAAGACCAAAGTTATGGTCTGCAAAAGGGGAGTTAAACTGGCTAAGAATGAAAAGTGGGTCATGTATGGGTCTCAGTTAGAGACGGTGAAAAAACTTGAGTATCTAGGGACGATAATGGCGAGTAATGGTAAATGGACCGAACAAATTAAAAGGGCAAAATCGAAAGGGCTAGCGGCATTGGCGAATGTTAAAGTGTTAGAGCGTAGATTACCGAATCTTGATTACAAAGTGTATAAGAATGTGTTCAACGCACTCATCGTTTCAAGAGCACTCTATGGAGTGGAAGTATGGGGTTTAGAGGAAGGAACGAAAACCCTGGACAGTATTGTAAGTAGGTTCGCCAAGATAATTTTGGGGCTACCTAGTTGCACGGCGAATTGTGGAGCGAGAATGTTGTGTGAGGATGTAAGCATTAGACAACATATCATAAAAAGGGTCATAAAGTCTTGGATTCTTTTAAAAGCAGGTGGAGGGGGGGAAATGCTTAAGGTAGCCTACCTGCACCAAATGAAGCATCAGCAAGAGGGCTACAGGGTGGACGGGGTAAGAAGTGTACTGGAAAGATTAGGAATGGGTTATCTATGGGATAGGGACTTACAAAGAGAGGAAGGTAGGGTGTGTAAAAAAGTGTGCAGAAGGGTTAATGACGTAGAGTTGCAGGTGCTAAGGGAAGAGTGCACCAGTAGGAGAACCTTAACGGAGTTCTGCGAAATAAGGAACTTTATGAGCATAAAGCCTCAATGCCTAATGAAAAGAGAAATGAGAGGGATAATTTGGTGGTTAATGGGGGTGTATAAGAACAAAGCGTTGAGAGAAGTAGGAAAAGAGGACATTTGCCTGTTTTGTGGGAAGGTTATGGGTGCGGCGCACCTGATCAGGGAATGCAAGGAAATTAAAATGATAAGAGCAAAGTTTGTAGACAAAGCAGATCTAAACAGAATAGAAAATGAAAATGAGTATCACACTTTAATTAAATTACTAAAAAGGGAATGGGGGAAAGCAGGTCAATTAGCAAAATATTTTAATGCCATCAGGGCAATGTGGAATAAGAAAGCGTCGGATGAGATTCAGAACAAAGATGCATGTAAATTAAGCATTCAAGTACAGGAGATGGCTTCCTAAGCTATAAATCTTGTTAAAGCCTAGGAGAGCCTATCTGTATTAACTAGGTAGCCTATACGATACTACCGTACAGCCACATATTGCTGTCTGTAGATTTTTCCTGTGAGTTTGATGGGTTTTTTTTCCTTACCACAAAACTTATCAGACTCTTACAGTCAGTAAGGGCTCGGTAGGGAAATAAAAGTAATTCTTTCTGTGAGGTGTCTCCCATGGAGAACTGTCAAAAAATGAAGAACGCTGTGTCCACATTTATGATTAAGAAAGATCTTTGTGCAGTTTCCATCAGAAAAGTTGCCCAGTGATATTGTGAATGAAGATAACTACTGCAAAACATTATTAAGTTTTGAAATAACAAGGAAGCTATGAAATGCCGAATGGACATTTGGTTTAATTATGTAACGCCACACTGTACATTTATGTTATCTATGTGTTTATTGTCTGTATGTCACGATATGACTCTCTGAGTTAAAGTGACAATTAACAAGTAGACTTGGTTTAAATAAATAAATAAATAAAAATATTCCTCCAACAGTTACGCTAATCGAAATCTCTAGTGAAACCAACACACACAAAAAGCTATCAACATGAGATAGAGTATCACTCAATGATAAGTATAATAAATAATGGTAACTTATTTTTGAATGAGAGGGACGGTTACCCTCGAGATTCCCCGTTCGTGCATTCTAATGATTATGACAGTCACTCACTCATTTATAAGATCCTCACTGATGTCACACTCTTCATCCTGGATTTCTTGTTTCACATCCTAAGAAGGAACAGAGAGTGATCTTACAAAATGCAAATAGAAACTTAATGCAATTTTACAAGAATTACCGCATTCACCAAAATGTTAATAAACAGTAACAGAGGCCTACTAACTGTGATCATATTCCTGCCTTTCACATATTTCCAAAACATACAAAAATTCATGGTTTAATTAGACTTATAAATGTAAAACCAACCATTAGTGATTGTTGGCGGAGACATTGTCTCTACTATAGACGGTGATAAAAGAGAGGCTACAATTAAAATACAACAAAATTATCACGTTCCCTACCTTTTGTTTCGTAGTGTATGGTTTATAAGTAGATTTCTACAGTTTATTAGTGAACCTATGTCCCGTGTCATACATGTGTTCGCATACTGTCAAGTCCAGTGTTTGATAGGCTCTCTATGTTCTTTGTAGCGTGTACCCATTCACTTACCCGTCTGTTCTCCGTAATTTTGTATGTGTTTGCGTTGACGAATTTGATACGCGCAAATATATTTTCATTTTTGGAAGTGTTTGTTCTATATTAGTCTACTTTCGATTTTTGCAAAAAATGAAAGTAGACTTATGAGATCAACACAGGGCGAAATATTGTGTGTCTGTGTGTGTGATTCTGTGCAATGTGAGTGTGTGTACTCTGAATGTCTGTCCCCCCCTATCAATTTGAACACGGTGAAACCAAATTGAACGAAATTTGGTACAGAGGTAGCACTGGCAAAGGGCACATCAGTGTCATGTTTTATATTGCCGCCATCTTGACGGAAACCTAATGGCTGCCACCCAAAATGTTCAAGGCTTAAATCAAAATACGACTAACCTAATCATCCGATCTCTACCAAATTTTGCAAAAACATATATGTATATGGCGAGCGTCTTTTGAAAAAACTACAAGGTCATCAGCCGGATAGTTTGCAGATGGCGGCCATGTATGTGTGCAAATTGATTCCCCCTATAAATTCAAACACGGTGAAACCAAATTGAACGACATTTGGTGCAGAGGTAGCACTAGCAAAGGGCAACTCAGTGTCATGTTTTATATCACCGCCATCTTGACGTAAACGTAATGGCGGCCACCCAAATGTTAAAACCTTAAATCAAATTACGACCAACCTAATCATCTGATCTCTACTAAATTTTGCAACAACGTACTGCACCCGAATCCCGCATAGCCATAGCCTATATCCGCAAAGATAGAAAAGGATTGTAGGGAGGTCGATACCCAGCCAAGTTAACCAACACTACCCTACTAGGATAATGACTAGGGAACCCTCGATGCATACCGGCCATGCAACAACACTACCGATTAGTTACACATTTACAAAGAAAATAAACTATCCTAAACACAAAATGCTAGGACGAGATTCTCGGATCTCGGGTGTGAACGGTGCAAGTTGAGACTAATATGAATTCTAGTAACTAATTCGCAGTATTATCGCATGTCGATTGCAAGAATGAAATGATGATCAGATTTATAAAACGAACAGGCAAACAAAAACTAGTGTCTGGGATTTATTTCCAAACAAATTACAAATAAGCAAAAAAAAATTCCCTATCACCATTAAAATAAACAAACAAGTTAAAATTAACTGTTACACACGTCAGATAGTTCTACTATCTGTAGAATAAATGTTATTGAACATTCTCATTACAACAATGTAATTATATTAAATTTCATAAAATATTTACGTAATTGACAGTCACCTTGTGGCAATGTCATTGAAATAGTCTGATTAAAATCAGCTGTTCACTCATAAACATGAAATTAACATTACAAAAACCCTACATTATACACGTGCGTGCGTAAAATGTAACTATCTACTCTAATAATACTGTTATAAATTATATAAGTTTCAAATATTTACATATTCTACAGTTTTCATGCTTCACACGGTTTAAAATATACTATTAGCACAATCAGTCGCGATCTGACAGCTTCATAGTGTCTCTGTTACACAAACAGTTCTCTGAACAATGTTTCAACTAACGATCAAATTCTCAGGTACTTTTAGTGGTAAGTCATAATAAATAAGCATTAAATATAAAACAATGAAGTTAAATACAGCATAGAATGTCGTGTCAATAAAAATAAAACAACAGGATAAAGAGCGATGCGAAACTACTTAAAAACTCTATACATTTCGTGGATCATATACAAACACTCTCTGACATAAACAATTCAAACATTAACCTTTGTGTTAGCGCTTCTTACTCATCCTGTAACAATTCGTTGCTCCACATAGCAATATATTCCTTCCTTCCGCAATACAGTGAACAATACTTATCAATGGCGTCTTACTACGCTCCAAACATGTCGTACTTCCTTCCTTTCCTCTCTACAAACAATCTTCAAAACTCCGCACGGCATTACTTCCATGAAAAACCCATCTTGCTACACACTTGTAAAAGAATTAGTGATTTTACTAGGTAACTACGCTAGAGTATGTTACCGTTCAGAATGCACTCCTAACTCCCAACTCTTGTTTAAATTATTAAACCTCGGGCATCAATTACAACAATTACATGTTCGTTCACATTAATACATTCACAAAGTATTTCTTATTCCTTTCATTAGCGCTATTCGTTCACTTTGATCCATAACAAACTTGTTCTTCCACGTTACCAAACGTTAACAATGTTAATTTGTAGTTCGCTCGTCTTTTAGTTGTTAATAAAAATAAATACATATCCTCACGCTTCTGGTGTACATTTAAATTTATGAACAATTCATATTTAAGTTGTTTTTAACATACTAGACCGCAGGTAGACTAACATATATCCTGGTCTATTCATCTCAGTTAAACAATGTTTATACTTTAATTGTTGATAAATATAGGCATCATTTGACCACAATTGTCACTACCATGATCCTGTTTTATAATGTATATTAGTAGTATCAATAGTCCAAGACTGTATAGTTGTCTAATAAGTTATATTCCGCTATTGGAATTTTATAACATTCAAATTGTTATAGATAAATATTTCAGATGTATATTAACATCATAATGTCTGTTAAATAATATTACAGCATCTCACAATAATGCTTTACTTGATAACTATGCATTATAGACATATAAATGTGTACTTTCGCTGTTACGCATAGAAATTGTTAATAACAATTATAATGTTTAAATGTTCTTACAAATATGTCTATATTTACGCTCTTCCCTCCAAAATACAATGTAATCGAAGCCTTCTCTCCGAGATACAATATTATCGAAGCCTTCTCTCCGAGATACAATATTACCGAAGCCTTCTCTCCGAGATACAATATTACCGAAGCATTCCTTTTATAAAACGAGTATCGTTCGAAAGTATCTTACATCGTTTCCTTCAAAATAAAAATAAACGTGAAACGCAAATCTAAGTTAAATATGCATGAAATAGCGTCTTAAACGACACACGAAGACGTATCAAAATTTAGAATAAAACTCTAAAATTTTAGCTATAAAAAACAAAGACTAAAGATAAGAATTTCTACAAATGAAGTTGGTCACTCCAAAAATGGATTTCTACTATTACAACAAAACTACAGATATTAGAGCAAACGGTTGTTCTACCTTGAGATGTCTTCTACAGCCAAGAAATACCTCTATCAGCTGTTCTTGATATTCCGTCGAAGCTGCTATCGCTCGCCTCCTCCTGAAACCAGTCACTGCCAAGCACGTGCAAATCAGCTGTGAGCGACCCCATCTCAGTCGGGCTGCAATCATCTGCTCTGCGTCTCGGCTGGAGCTGCTAACGGTGAATCTGCCATCTTCACGGTCAGCGACCTGGGAACTGCGTTTCTTGGTTCGATTGGCTGCAAACGGTCTTCTGCTTCTGCAGAGTGGTCTCGCCATCGTAGATCCGCAAGTCCTGAGTTGACATCTCGTCCTGATGTTGTTGGACATCTTGCTTGTAGTGTAGAAACTCATATTGAAATACTGCAAGTTGTTGCGCAGTTGTAGCTGTGTCGATCCTTGATTTTCCAAGTCACTCTGACTTCCCAATCCGTGGTACAGATTAACCTCCTTTCATTTATTTAGTTCTCCATAATATTCTCTTCAGTATATGTAGAATAAGCTTTTCCTCCCCGACTTAAATTCGCTGTCATCATGTAGAGTATAATGTAGACTGTGATATAATACTGTTGAATTATATAGTTGAATTCGTTGTAGCAATATTGTAACTTGCAATACACAATACTGTTAGTTATTGCTTCTCTAAAAAGTGCTGTTTTATAAGCGAAATCTCGTTCTGATGATGTTATACTTTCATAAACGCTGGTCTCTCCAATACTAATGTAATTTCATTTTGCCGGCTCCTCTTCTAAACTTCCTCGGCGACCCCTTGGTCAATCGACAGTACAACAGTGCTTGTCAACCGGGCTTATGTTGCGTGCAATAAATGCTTCTCTTCTGTGCGCGTGCATCAAACGCGTCCACTCGTGTCAAGTTGCTGCGAGAGAGTCACGCCACGCTTCTCTGCTCGGCGGCGCGTGTCACCGCTAGCCTTCCTCAGCTAGCCTCACACTCATGCATTTTAATAGAAATATACTCATATTTGCTCTATTATTCAATAATTTATATTTCTTTTCAACCAAATAAATTTCATATTGCATTCAACACTTGTAGATGTGCTTATTTCTCTTTATATGTGCCAAATTTATCTAAAAGCGGTTCCCACAAAAATTATGTGCTTTTATTTGATTGGCTATTGAAATATTCTGATAAAGGCTCCTGGATCTCGCCTCTTATCCAAGGGTTGTGTGCATCGCTTTGTTATGATCGCCTTGCTAAGCGAAACTGGTTTTCTGGTGCTAAACATGAAGCTTTGTACAATTTCCAGCTTCGAATGATCGAACTCTTCCTTAGTTAAAATCTCATTCACCGGAATATTTCCAAATAATAAATTCCTCAAAATGCTCAAAATTCTCCAAAATACTTTCATATAATTCATATAAAGTAGATTTTATCAGTTTCATATGCTGGCTAATTATGTTTCGTTAATTTATATAATTTTTTTCTGACATGTATTATTTTCCTATCTGTTAGGTTAATTCATGTCATCGTAATACTGGTTGGCACCTATTCAAAATTTGTTAGTAAACTCCGTATTGAAGATGATTCAACTTATTTAATCAAGCGCCGAATTGAATTATTTTATTGATTTTAGAACTTGATTTTTCTAAATTATTTTGTTTGTATATTTTGATAAAACATTTTAAAGCTTAACATTTTTACACTCACCGTTAATGGTTCTTATTTTCTAACTATTTTTTCTAAAACTATTGTAAAAAGACCAATCTTAAATGTAATTAATTAATACTGCATTTGTAAGGATATCCATTTTATTACTATATCTTATTTATTACAATTATTATCTTTAATTTTTTCATTTCTAATTTAGTTTTAAGTCATATATGCTATTTTAGTTTTCAATTCTTAATTGACTTTCTGTTTAAGTTGAAGATGACCTCATTGAAGGTCGAAACATGTCCAAATATATAAAATATATAGTTGTTTATGTATTGATGTGGCGTATAATTTTAAACGTTTAATTCTAACATCAATACGGATATTTAAAAACATTTGTTTTCAATGGCAAATGTGTTTGCTATGTATTTTTATAAGCTATACGACGACAGTAGCGTAAGAACATGAACTTTTCCAAAATGTGCTGTTATAAGATGCAACATTTACCCACGAACATTATCTTCAACAATACCTTGGCACATTGCTAAATTTCTGATGGGGTACACGTGTAATGGAATGAACATCGATGGAATTACAACCTGCAGCAATGGACGGTGACGTTATCCTGGGCCATCAATATATCAAACAGATGTCTTCAGAGAGACGATGGTTCGGTGAAAATTCGGAAGATGTACGTATTCGAAATCAAGACAGCAGAGGTCATAACACTAAGAACATCGCGATCACCTTATTGCATTTTTTTATATTTGAGTAGGAATCTGAGCATTTAAAAATATTATATTTTTCTAGGATTAAGATACACATTTCTCACCAACATTCTAGTATTATTAGATGTTAGAAATGAAACAAATTTAAAAAAATCTAACACTGTGACTATTCACCTGGATATCTAGTTCTTCTTGGACTACTTCCCCGCTTCTTTTTTCTACCACTGGATTGTTAAATACATCATCCGGCTCCACTTTTATCACCACTTGATCCTGAAAAATATAGACACAAAATGACTGCAAAACATAAGAGTGTTATAACACTATCAAGTTATCAGTATCTTGCTCCTAAATGTGATAGCCATTTACTACTTTTTAAACTATAAATCTACAGATTGGTATGCTTCAGATCTTCACACAGTCAATCCTGTGCTCGTCCTTTATTTTCTACATTTCTGTTATAATCTACAACCAAGTTAATCTGTCCAACATGTTCTGAACTTGGGTTCTACACTCACATCCTACCATCAGTGAGTTAACTATTGTCTGATATTCCTATTCCTTCGTTCCTTCCGAACATGCAACAATCATCTCTTCAGATACAGTACAATTCCTTCTATCCTTCTAACTTTCATAACAACACACTGCAAATAGTTCTATTGCCCTCCTATCTATTATACTAATGATGGAGAAGGGGTGTGATGGAGAAGATGGAAATTAGAGAGACGAGAATTCTCCGGAAGATCTTCGGCCTGTAGAGGTAGATGAAGAATTTCGTAGACGACGTAACTCCGAGCTCTACGAACATATAGAGAAACTATCTGATTTTTCGAGAAAAAAAAGAGAATAGCCTTTTATGGCCATATCGCGAGATTACCTTCCACAAGATTAACCAATTGTTTGCTCAGTTTCTAGCACAGTAAGAAGGTTCGTACCATGTGGTTTATGGAAACTGAGAATATTAACGAACTAGAAATATCAAATCTGCATGACAGACAGGCTGTGAGGTGTGCCTTGAAGGAAGTCAATGATTTTCAGGAGAAACCTCGGAAGAAAGGTACCACCTGGACTGCTGAAAGAAAGGAGTTACACCGGCAGAAAGTGCGACAATACTGGGCGAAGAACAAGACAATACATAGTGTGCATCATATTTGTTTATGTCTTAATGTATATTTGGGCTGAGGAAGTACAGACGACTGTACGAAATATGTACCCAGTTGTATAAATAGATATATATAGATTATTAACATTGTATTGAAAAGACGGACGTTATTAATAGTTTTATTAATGCCAGTGACTGTCGACAAAATGAGTCAATAGCAACGGAATATGTGAGGGAAGTTTTGAGGAACATAAAATCAGTTTGTTTAGCTGTTGCCTCGATAGGCGGAAATTTCGACGGAAGGAAAGGGGAACGACTAGCGATTAGCCACTCTGCGCGACGCCGTACATACTGCATATTATTCAAGTTTTCCGCTGAAATGGGATGCCAAGTAAGTCAGCCGTACGTTAACATAGGATGGGTCACGCATAGATAGGCTGTTCTTAAAGCTCTGCGTTAACAACCTCTCAGATTTCAGAACATGTCACCAGTACTTTGGAGGCCTTACACCTTGCCTCTTCACTCTTTACGTTGCAGTTTACGATGCTTGATTGCGTTACCCTTCATAACAATACTGTTCATTATTTGCAATTTTTTCTGAATGGGGTCGCTAGATGTAGTGATTCTCATGTATCTACACTGTTTTATATTTATACTCAAACTGTTCACAGAACACCACAGCGATAATTTATTCAGATCTGATTTTAGAGAGAGGAACTTATCTTTACTTTTAATACACCTGTTCATCATGGTGTCAACTGCATAAGTGACATAGCCAGAAGGATAGAGCACATATGCAGGATGTATCCGTGATGTTGTTATAAACTTTCTGGGATGATGGAGGAACGCAAATCGATCCATTTGAGATAAGGACCCACAGTCCGGAAACAATCGATTCAACAGATATTAATAATCGCAGTTGTTAAACGTCCGTCCTCAATTCTAGTTCTTAACAGATGCCAGGGTGGCGGAATTTTATCCTGCAGGCGTTCTTACGTGCCGGAAGCCGACGACATAGGGTGGCACGAGTAAACAATTTAAATGACCAATGCCGTATCCTGCAAAAATCAGTGTGGTACCTCCGATAGTGGAATACATGTACTGTACTGTAATGTACTAAGATTGAAGGGTAGACACTCCCGACGAGCAGAATAGGCTAGGAGGATAACTCAAATACCCCACTGCATACTGGCTGGATTGGAGTAAGATGTCTGTATTGTAGGCTTTAGTCTGTGTTGACGAGTTGAACTAGTACGTTGTTATGCCTTCATTAACATAGGGGGATGCCGTTTTAAACAGTTGTTGTAAATGTAACTGCTTGTGAAACGTGTGCAGGTAAACGGTATTAAAAGAGTAGCATTTTGATCGTAACTTGTGACTCGATCATTTCCGTACTATGGTTCCATTTGCCTTCCTTCATCATCCCCGAAAGTTTGTAACATCATCACAGATACACTCTGTTTGTTGAGGAGAAGAAGTTTGGTCAGAAAACTCTGAATCACTCCAGAAGTAACTTCAACATCCTGTGATCGAGCTCTTCCGTACACCACCCATTGCGTTCGATCCTCCAGAAATAACCTTACCCTTTCTTGTGCTAGCTCACCAACTCCTTCAATGCCGTATCAACTGTGTACCAGTTTCCTCGATAAAGAATTTGTCTGCTTTCGTAAGTTTCTTCTTCTTTTGTTTTGATGGCAAAGTGGTTAAATAAATTTTTCCAACTGGACTTTATTATGGTTATTCCAATCATTTCATAGTGAACACTGACACCATTCCAAATGTCAGTCTATAATTTTGCTTGATGAAGAGAATGACAAATCATCATCACCTTCTACAGTTTCCAGCCAATGGCTGGGTCTGCATGGTACATAAGCCTCTCCATCGTTTTCTATCCTCCCACCACCTTTCACTCCTCACTCTGTCCCACTCCTCTCCTCTTTTCTGCACTCCTTCCTTCACACCCACAATCCACCTATCTCTTGGCCTTCCTCTTGGTCTCTAGCCCTCTATTTCCATCTCATGCATCCTCCTTGGTATCCTGCCCTCCTAACATTCTCGACCTCTCTATGATCTCTTGTAAGTCATTCTCTTCCACAATCTCTCTCACTGTCTCATTTCTTACTCTATCCCTTCTTGTTATTCCTAATCTGCTTCTCTGAAATTTCATTTCGCAAGCCTGGATCCTGCTCACCTGTCTCTTCTTCATAACCCATGTTTCTGATGCGTAGGTGAGTATTGGGGCATAATACATTTGATACAGTATCAGTTTGCTCTGTCATAATGTATCTTGCAATGATAAATCAGAACTCCCATCATTGCTGCAGCTGCCCTTAGTCTCTTCTGCTGTGGTACTTGATGTCGTATTCGCACACCATTTGATGTCGATGGTTGACAAATAATGTTGCAAAATTCCACCTTTAGACGGGAGAATGAACAAATAAATCAATCAGAAAATAAATACCATAAATTGGGGTAACTTTGGTACACTTTTCAGGGTTTTGTATATCCTGTCAATACTTATTAAGATAATTTGCCAAGACTACAATTTTATACGAAGTTGACCTTCCTCTTCCTAAATATGGACATGATTTTAGTGTACGAACAACACATGTCTTATAAACAACCTACAGTCTTGTCCCAATCTTACTCCATTATGTGGGGAAACTTTGGGACAATATCCTTTTCCCCACAGAATGGATAGGAGAAATAAGTGTGTCCCAATTGTACACATCAGTAGTTTATTTATGAACAGTTTATAGTATTAATCTGATTTTAATAAAATTACCATACTCAAATTTTATTATTTTATACAATTTCTAACTAAGGCTAGAATTTAGACCTATCCGCAGAAAGAAAAAATGCGCTAAATGTACAAAACACATTTTATTTTTTCAGTCATTTACTTATGCCACATTGTAAATGCCCCGACGGGTAATTTGCACAGGTGGTTTGATAAGCCCCACTATTTTGTTCTTTGAATAGTAAATTTCATCCGGCTTTGTTGCTCATTTTCAATGGACGCCGGATGTCGTCATGGCAGAGATGAGTATTTCATCACTGTTTCTAATTTCGGTGATCTGTCCCGGGTAGTGTTCACCCTCGTAATTCACCAGAAAGTAATGTCCCACAGCCAGATTCTGGAGGCTACCGGTGCTTTTAAGGTGTCGGGCGTGATGGCAAAGGAGTGGACTCATCGCTGATCTCCCTGAATTCCTCGTTTAGGGTCACACTGTCATCAGTATCTTGCAATGATAAATCAGAACTCCCATCATTGCTGTGGCTGCTCTGTCCTCTTAGTCTCTGTTGCTGCGGTACTTGGTGTCGCACTCGCACACGATATAATGTCGGTGGTTGGGGTTCAGATGCTGGACGACCTTCAAGTTCTTCCGCTGAAATACGTTTTCCCGGGGAAACGCTCAGCTTCTTCTTCCTGATGGTTTGATGACAGCCTTTGGTTTTTTCTACTCGCCTTTTCGCAATCTCTTCTCAGTAGCTCTCCCCGACGACAGAAGAAATGGACGAATCCAGGCTCTGTGAAGGCAACCTTTTCAGAACCGGGCTGTCTGTCAGTAGGATAAATTCCTGACTTGCGAAACCCAGCGATCAAGTTGTCTGGACCCGTGTGCAGGTTAAGCCACAGTTTCTTCAACAGGATCGGAAATTGTTCCTTTGGTACAGTTGTACACCGAATTCCAGCGGCCGTCCACTTCCAATCTTTCAGCACTCTTCGGCAGGCACCTTTCATCGGGCGAAATTATTCTAAGTCTAATGGCTGGAGGAATTGTGTAGCATTCAGTGGAAGCGCTACGAATTTTATGTTGTTTTCGCTTCAAAGACGCAGTACTTCGATGTTGATGTGGGAACTAAGATTATCACCTATAATGGCCTTCAGTCCCTCCTGACGCTTCAGACTAGGCAAAAGTAATGATCTGAACCAATCCTCAAAGGTGGTCCCATCAAACCAACCAGATTTGGTCCTGTTGTACCGAATTCCAGTGGGACCGTTTTCAGTTCAGGTTGTCCATAACTTCTCAGCTGTGTAGTTTACATAAGGTAGCAATACATACCCTGCTGCATTTCCGCACACCATGATTGATGTGCACACTTTTGAAGAATTTTGGGTCCCCTCGGGGTATTTAGTTTCCCTCTTTGTGATAAATTTTCCAGCTGCATGATCATCGACAAGGTTTGTTTCGTCGTAATTGTAGATGTTTGTGGGAGGAATTCCTGTCAACTCTTCTTCCAAATGATCAATAAAAAAAATGTTCACGACGCCTTCATCTGTCACTGCTCTCGAGATAGAAATGTATTTCACAGATCTCTGGGTTAACACAGTTTTGTGTCGTTTCAAAAATCCCTCTCCCTTATCACTTCCTGGGTAGTTGTGTTTAAAAAGCACCCCCTTCTTCCCAGAGCAGTCCAGATAGGACTTGATGATGCACCTAAGGTCAACTGTATCCCCAGGGAACCCATTGTTTGACACAGCAATAATGTGACCCACAAATTGTGATTCTTCCACTTTTGTGAAAACAGGTGCCCGGCCCACAGGATTTATGTGTTTTTCCTGGCTCTTCAGGTGCAAGTTATTTTATGGAATGTCAAATTTTGATGCTGCTTGGCAAATCGATAATGTCTTGTTCAAATTTCCCTTTGTGTAATTTCTGTATGACCGTGTTCCTAGAGCCTGTTTAGGATTTCTAGGCATGTTTAATGACACTTGATTCTAAAAATAAAGGAAAGAAATACATTATAATAATAAATAAAGTAACACATTAACACAATTACCGTATTTAATAAACTGAATAAATAAATAAATGCAACTCCATCTTAAAAATAAGATTATTCAATGTGCACTCATTAGTAGACAGGGGACGATATATTTTGCTCGTCAAGCGAATATATGGGTCCTCGCACAGAAGTGACTAAGAAGAAATCTGACAGTTTACAGATCGGAGCGGGGATTGTTAGAAGTCTGATAGGCAGTGGAAAATTGGAGAAATTGGAAAGGGAAAGGTTGAGATGGATTTGGTTGGGGTTACTGAAGTGTGCTGGAAGGAAGATCAGGATGCTTGGTCAGGAGACTCTAGGATCTTTAGCACTAAATCAAATAACGGCCCCGCGGTGGTAGGTCTCATATTGACTAGGAAACTTGGAAAGCAGCTGGAATATTATGGGGAATATAGTGAACCAATTATTGTACCTAAAATCAATACATAAACTAAGTGGGCGGCTTCGGTGGCGTAGTTGGTAGCAAAAGTCTGCAAAGAAATTCTGAGGTATATGTCAAGGGTGCCGAAAATATTAGAGTAATGGCAGATTGGAAGGCTGGGGAAGGAAAACTAAGGGATGGGATTATAGTAGGAGAATTCAGATTACCGGTAAGTGAAAGAAATGATTGAGGAAGCAGGATGATAAAATTCTGCACCGAGCATGAGATGGTCATAGCTAACACCCTATTCAATAACCATGATAGATTAATATACACATAGATGAGACCAGGACGTTTCCAAATCGACTTCATTATGGACAAGCAGAGATTCCAAAACCAGATTTTTTATTCACTCACTCACTCACTCCGTTGGCTTTTCTGGGACGTGACGATCCCGTGCCGCTCTCACTATCTGCCTCCATTTCCTCCTATCCAGCGCAGTATTCTCCCATACAGTCATACCCATTTGTCTGCAGTCAGAGGTCACCTCATCTTGCCATCTACTCCTAGGTCTTCCAGGGGGTCTCGAGCCTTCTATCTTCTTCTCATACACCTGGCGAACTATTCTGGCAGCGTCCATTCTGATAACATGCCCTGCCCATTGCAGCCGTTTCGCTTTCATGACGTCCACTACTCTGGGTTGATTGGCCAACTTGTACAGCTCATGATTTGATCGGAGAACCCATCTTTGTGTTTCCTGGTCAAAGATGGGGCCGAAAATTTTTCTATATATCTTGTTTTCGAAGACTGTAAGTTGGCGTTCCTCCCTTTTGGTCACACTCCATGTTTCGGCTCCGTATAGCAGTACCGGCCTGATGATCGTGTTGTATAGTTTTAGTTTTGTTTTCCTGGTCAAAAGTTTGGAGGAAAGTAATTTATGCAGGGAGAAGTAAACTTTGTTTGCATTCCGTAATCTAATTTGGTGTTCAACTTGTCTTCTATTGCAGTCATTTATATTTACCCCAAGGTATTTGAAGTTTGGCGTGTTCTTAAAGGTAAAATTGCCTATATGAAGGTTGTTGCGTTGGTCTGTAGTCATGTTTTCTCTCTGTATGATCATGTATTCTGTCTTCTCTTCATTAATCTTTAGACCTATTTTTGCAGCAGTTTCATTTAATTTCCTGAATAAAGCTTCAATTTCTCCTCCATTATTTCCTATTAATACAATGTCATCTGCATATGCCAGGATGTTGTGTTTGTTATCTGCTAGGTCTCCAGTTGCAGCTTCTTTGGTTTCCCGAATTACTTTTTCCAGAACGATGTTGAAGAGAAGTGGGGAGAGCGCATCACCTTGTTTTAGTCCTGTTCTGTTTTCAAAACCGTCTGATACGGATCCACAGTGTGTCACTTTGCTCACTGTCTCCTCCATACACATTTTGACCAGGCTGATAAGTTTCTGTGGGATTCCGTATTCTGCCATAATTTCCCACACCGTTTCTCTGTGGACTGAGTCATAGGCCTTTTGGAAGTCAATAAATAGGTAATGGACGTTTTTGTTATATTCCCAAACTTTTTCATTGATTGTCTTAATACAAAATATATTGTCTGTTGTTGATCTGTTTTTACGGAAACCATTCTGATAGTCTCCTATTATATCTTCGGTGTATGGAATTAGACGTTGTAATATTATGTACGACAGTAATTTGTAAGCTGTGACAAGTAGGGATATTCCTCTGTAATTTCCGCAGTTATGTTTATCTCCTTTCTTAAGTATTGGAACAATAATTGCTTCCTTCCATTCATCCGGTATTTGTTCCTCGCGCCATATTTTCAGGATAAGTTTATGCAGTTTTTCATGAAGCTTCTCACCCCCATATTTCAGCAATTCAACTGGTATACCGTCAGATCCAGCAGCTTTGTGGTTTTTCAGTTTCTTCAGACTGCTGGTTACCTCTTCATATGAAGGATCATTTATGAAAGGTTCTACCGTTGAAAGAGTGGTTCTCTCCAATTTGTTGTCTGGTTCAGGGCAGTTCAGTAAGTGGTCAAAGTACTCTTTCCAAGCCTGTAATATGTGGGTTGTTCCTGCAATGATGTTACCATTGTTGTCGTGGAGAACTGCTGATCGCGGTTGGTAACCTTTCTTAATGTTATTCACCGTCCCATATACTTTACGGATGTTGTTCTCCTTCTGGTCATTCTCAATACTCTCTAACATATGTTTAAGGTAAAGCTTTTTTATTGCAAAACATATTTCGGTGCTGATATAATCTCTGACCACAATCTGGTTGTTGTGAAATGCAGATTAAAAATCAAGAAACTGAAGACAAGTCAAAAGCCAAAAGGGTGGGCAATAGGAAAACTGAAAGATAAGGACTTCAACGAAAGATTCAAGAGGAGTATAAGGGAAGTACTAATAAAGAACCCTGAACAATTTTCAAGAAAAAGATGAATGGGCACTTTTGAATAATGCAATAACAAAATCTGCTTACGAAAACATTGATAGAAAGGAATGAATATGTAGAAAAGCATGGATCACTCAGGATATACTAGAATTAATTGATGACAGATGGAAGCAAAAAGAATGCAAGAGATGAAAGGGGGGAAAGCAGAATACAGACTTCTGATAAATGAGGTAAATAAGAAGTGCAAAGAAGCAAAAAAAGAAAGGCTGAAAGAGAAATGTGCAAGTATAGAAAATTGTGTGAAAGTAAGAAAAGAAAATACAGCTTATTGAAGGAAGTACTTTTGGGGAAAGGAAGTCTAAGTGCTGTAATGTTAAGGACTCAGATGGAAAACCTCGAACAGATAGGCAAGGTTGAGAGTTGGAAAGCTAACATAGTGTGTTTGTATAAGGGAAAGGAGATTTAATATGGAGATGAGAATTTGATAGAGCACTAAAAGACTTTACCAGGAACAAAGCACCAGGCATAGATGATATACCGGAGTTGCTACATTGGATAGGTGGAGAAGGTCTGACTTGGTGTGTAAGATTTATGATTTCAAGAAGAATGTTATCATCCCTATAGCAAAGAAAGCAGAAGCTGATAGTTGTTAAGATTACCATACAATTTGCTTGATCACTTATGTTTCAAAGATCCTGTCTAGAATAATTTACAAGAGGATGGAAAGATAGTTGGATACTGAGTTAGGTGACAACCAATTTGGTTTCCGAAGAAATATAGGTACAAGGGAAGCCGTACTAAGTCTTACGCTGATCTTGAAAGGTAGAATAAGGGAAGATAAGAATATGTTTATGACATTCGCAACTTAGAAAAGGCTTTTGATTACGTTGATTGGAGTAAGTTGTTTAACATTTTGAAAGCGATTGGAATAAAGCACAGGGTTAGGAGGGTGATCTACAATCCATACAGAAACCAGACAGCAGTTATTTGAGGCAGAGGGCATGAGAGTGAAGCTGTTTTTCATATTGGTATAAGGCAAGGCTGCAACTTATCACCTATACTTTTCAATCTATACATTTAACAAGCAATGAGAGACATTATAGAAAAAATTAAAGTAGCATTAAAGATTCAAGGAGAAATAATTTCAACTCTGAGATTTGCTGATGACATCGTCATCTTAGCCGACACACCAGAGGGTTTGAATGAGTTTTTAAATGTTATGGATTCTGTCTTGAGGAAAGAATTCATTATGAAAATCAATAAATGAAAAACAAAAATAATGGAATGCAGCCGAAAGAAATCAAGAACTCCTGTTGACTTCTGCTACTTAGGAAGGAAAATAACCAGTGATGGACAAAGCAAAGAGGATATAAAGAGTATGTTGGCTTAGGCAGGGAAAACATTACTACAGAAAAAAAATATGAGGAAGATATCAAATATAGATTTAGGTATTAACCATTTTTAAAGCCTTTATCTGGTGTGTGGTTCTCTATGGAAGTGAAACTAGGACCGTTGGTGCAGCGGAGACTAAAAGCATTCGAAATGCAATGTTATAAGAGAATGATGAAGATCAGATGGGTACATAGAGTAGGCCTAACAAATGAAGAGGTAGGCCTATTAAGACAAGTGGCAGAAAGGAGAGATGTTTCTAGCGACTGCTAATGAAGAGAAGAGATAGGTTGATAGGAATCATAGAAAGACACCCAGGATTAGCAAACTTAGTTACAGAAGGAAGGGTGGCAGACAAGAACTGTAGAGATAGACCAAAGTTAGAATACGTCTAACAGATTGCCTCGGATGTCGAGTGTGGTAGCTATGTAGAGATGAAGCGATTAGCTTAGGACAGGGAGGCATGGAGTGCTGCATCAAACTAATCAAAAGAATGAAGACTCAAACAACAACGTTACTTTTGTGATAACCTCCGCTCTAGAATTCACAGCTTGGAGATTTGAATACACCGCAAGTGTGTCCCCCAAATACAGACTGGATTTATAATTACAAAAAATAATAAATCACAGAAACCAAAATAAATTAACTTACAGAGATTTTGCATGTTTAACCTATATAAGTAGACAATGGTGCTTTTTAGTCGGTCAACACGATTGTATCCAAATGAGATAGATTATTTTCTAATCCTGAAAAACATTTACATGAGATTAATAAATATTAAATAAATATGAATAAATATTTATTAATCTCATGTAAATATTTTTCAGGTTAGGGAACCGACCTCATTTGGGTACAATCACGTTGACCAACAGTTAAGCATCAAACATTCATTTACTAAGGCAACACTGAAAATGGCTTCAAACACCATAACCGTAACTAAAATGTCACTTACAATATTGGTCAATTCGTGTGAATCTGGTTCGCACTTGATGAATAGAGGCTCTTCCATGATATTCTACCATCTGGAAAAAAGGCAGCATTGTGAATTAATATTGAAACTTTCAGTCGGTCAAATAGGGGCAGATGACCACGCTGTTCCAACCCTTAAAACCTCAAAAACTAACTTAAGTCCGTCAACACAAAATAATTCAATATGTGATAAAATAACCTGAAATAGTTTACATGTGATTAAGATATAGTTTTATGGACTGTTGAAAAAAGAGAAAACTAAGGGATGACATGTTTCGCTCGCTAAGCGAGCATCATCGGATCAAAATCAACAAGACTTACGAAACAGCAAAAAATATAGTGACTCCCTCGGTCTGTCACTGACCTCCAAAAACAACAAAGCAAAACCCCGTCAGAAAACTTAGGAAGTATGGCAATTATTACTGATAAATATTAAGGCATTAAGTATCCGAAAAAAGAAACTATCATTTTGTATTTCTAATACCGGTATTGCAAAACTTAGAAACCGACAAAACATGGGAGAAAAGTACCAGCAGTTACACGAATCGTGGAAAATATACCGTAAGCTTGAACCTAACTATTCGGAAATGTGGTAGTTACGATTTTGGAAAAAAAAAAAAAAAAAAGTTTCCACTCGTATTACCTAATACTCAGTTCGAACACGACACAGATTTTAAGAGGACAGATTGTTCTGGACGAAGTAGCATTCACTGATTTCTGTATCTATTTAAGATGGTTGAACCCCAACGATTTTCGTTATAAGATCTTTCCACTTGCACATTTATGTCCTTAAATATTGCAAACGAAGTGTAGGCTACTAATATTTATTGCAGGCACACAGCACATACAGGTCTTTACATAACTTACCTCCAAAAGACTCGTTGTGATTACTAGACGACCTGCACAATACCGTAGAACATATAATGCTTGGGAGTATATTCTAATATGGCAACATGTAGGCTACTTCTTAAGCAGTCATCGCTTAGCCTATCTCAGGGGTCAGGAGTCCATTCTAACAATTCCGTGCTGAACTGAGTGTGGCTGTTGGCAATGCAAGTGAGTGAGGGTGGTGTTACCCATGCACAATAATTAGTGAAATTAAATTTAATGTGGAAGCCTGTCAAAGTCTACGTTTGATTGCTTTTAATTGAGGTCGTGGAAAGAGCTAGGGTTAGCATTTGAGATACCGGTACAGTTTTTTTTTTTAGAATGGTATTGTGATTGATTGGGTAAGCCTCCGTGGCTTAGGCGGCAGCACGTCGGCCTCTCACCGCTGGATCCGTGTTCAAATCCCGGTCACTCCATGTGAGATCTGTGCTGGACAAAACGGAGGCAGACAGGTTATTCTCCGGGTACTCCGGTTTTCCCTGTCAAAAATTTCATTCCAGCAACACTCTCCACTATCATTTCATTTCATCTGTCATTCATTTAATCATTTCCCCAGAGGAGTGCGTCAGGCCTCGGCAGCCGGCACAGTTCATATCCTCGCCGCTAGATGGGGGCTTCATTCATTCCATTCCTGACCCGGTCGGAGACTGGAAGCAGGCTGTGGATTTTCATTTTCATTGTGATTGATTGGAAATAGCTATCACACCTCCAACTCGCATCCAATTCTAGTTCAAATAGTTGACGTCATGATACTGATAGTCTGCTTTGCCATCGCACAGACCGTATCCTCAGCTGTGCTCATTGATACCACTGGTTGTCGCATCGTCGGGACAAGCAAGTGTCCCCAGGGTGATCGGCTACATTCGCCTGGAGTTGAGGGCAGCTCTGTTCTCCGACAGACGTTGGACAGTGTGTGATGTGCGAAAGGCGAACAATAATTTAGTGATAATGGGCATTTCTTGTACCACGGTTGGATGCACAACTCGTTGGAATAAAGGGAGACCTGATATTCATTTCACAGGTAAAAAAAAGAAAATGTAATATTGTATTTGTTGGTCGATAGATGATTCTTTTTTGTTTAAATAAGCTTAATTTAATTAAAACTTAGTTTACTTTTTATAATTTTTTTCTGTTTTCATTTCTCTTTCCTTTCCTTTCTTCTCTTTTTCTTTTCTTGTCTTACATCAAAACATAATGAAGAACGTATTATTATTGGCACTTCATTTGTCACTGGCCGCCACTGATCAGAAACAGTTGGAATATCGAAAATTAATGACGAATACTGTTTAATTTCTCCTTTCTCATTAACAGCATATCGCCTGATGGGTTGGTCTAGCAGGAAAGTGTGCAGGGTAATTTTGCATGTGCTGGCTCATAGCCTAATGACTCCTGGACGGTCTCTTTCAAAGGGAACTGAAAGTGGTTTTCATTTTCTCTTGATATTTTAGGTCAAAACTTTTACTCTAATAATACCAAGGAATTTACATATTGTAAAACTGTAGCTCTATCGATAAGGAAGATCATAGCGCGCAGTTCGCTGGTCAGGATGGGGTTACAGACTCTTAGCTCCCCGTCTGAAGATGTGAGAGGGATGAGATGTAAGGGTGCTTGCGCGCTGTGCGGAGGTTTGAGAGGGGCATAAGTTGCGGAAAGTGGCTTTAAGCCGGGGGAGTCCGTACTGGTTGTATAGCGCGGCAAGTTCATTTTTAGCCCCAGAAAATATGCAAACTTGGACTCCCCTTGCCCCTTTAGTTGGCATGTTACATGATCTACTACTATTTGCTGTCTTAAAAGATGTAGATAGCACTGTTACCTCATCAGACGCCAATAAGGAGCGAGTTCGTTCAGCGTTGTCAAATGTTTCATTATTGTCATTCCACTGTTACAGTCCACTTTGTTTAATAAGTTAATTGAAGGTTCGACAACAGTGAACAACAATAGCTGATAATGTTTTCTCACGAGCCAAATCTCCTTGGCTTCATACAACAAAAATTAAATTAAATTGTCTTATAACGAAATGTAACATCTGAGACCAGGAACCTCGATTCAAATTGAAAGGGTGATGTAACACGAACCTCTGGCTAGTATCCGGGGGTTAGTGAAGATTGGCAGCAGTGAGTTAGTTCGTTTTCGTACTGACTACTTGAATGAGTACAGTGCTAATATACAGCAGCTGTAATCTTTGTGTTGGTTCCCAGAAAATACCTTAAAGTCTCATCGTGAAATTATAGGCTCTGTAAATTAAGCAAGACGAAATATGGTAAACGTAACTGGATTGGAATGAACAGAATTTCCAGACGGAATACGTTACAGCACCTAATTTCATTCGGGGGCAAATTACAACTCTTAATGCTGCCGAACATTATGTATCATAAGCTATAGGTACGGATCCTCAGTAGTTCATTAGGACTATTCGAACATCGTATTGGTGCATACCATTTCCCAGGATTGTACCGCTCTTCCAAAGGAAGAATTGGTATTTTTATGTGAATCTCTTATGCAAAAGTTACCGAACAGGTTACTTTGTAGACTGAAAGTGTTGGTATTGACATAGTTGTAACCACCGCATCAAGATTTCGTAGGATTAAAAAAAACTCGATTATTTATGTGGTATTAAATGGGAAATAAGATTCAATAAAAACAACAGTTAGCGGCATATTCCACTTTGTTTAGTGAAAATATTAGGCTCAAGACACATGCTTGATTCCAGAATCAGTTGCCAAGTGTGGTAGAATGCATTAGACGATGGACAAAGCGGGTTTTCTATGAAATGAAACTGGAAAAGAAAGGAATTATTATTCTGCCATTTCCCCCTAAATAAGTCAACTTATATCTTATATATATATATAAAAGAAAGTCTGTTCGTCTTTTATGCGTTCATAAACCATTCATCCGATTGCGATCAAATGTTGGTTAGTTGTTGTGCAAACTTCCGGGATGGTTATACGCATAGTTAATCCAATTTTCAATAGATAGCGCGCGAGTAGTTTAAACAAATGAGTGTTGGCGATGTGTTGATATACAATTCATCCGATTGCGGTCACATTTTGGAGAGTTGTTGTGCTAACTCAAGGGAAAGTTATAGGCTTAGTACTTCCAAATTACAATAGATGCCGTGCGAGTAGCTTCAACAAAATGGCGTGCGATTCGTTTCAACAAAGTCCCACATGCGTTCATATACCATTCATCCCATTGCGATGAAACTAGGGTGGGATGTTGTGTACACTTCAGGAAAGGTTTCTGGCTTAGTAAATCCACTTTACAATACGTAGCGCACGAGTCGATTCAACAAATGAGCGACGACGCGGGAAGCGTTTCAACCAAAGTCCCGTATGCGTTCATATACCATTCGTCCGATAACTATGAAACTTAGGTGAGATGTTGTGTACACTCCATGAAAGGTTTTGGCATAGTAAATCTATTTTACAATAGGTAGCGCACGAGTAGATTCAACAAATGAGCGACGACGTGCGAAGCGTTAACAAAGTTTCGTTTGCGTTCATATACCATTTGTCCGATAGCGATGAAACTTGGGTGAGATGTTGTGTACACTCCAAGAAAGGTTTCTCGCATTGTAAATATATTTTACAATAGGTAGCGCACGAGTAGAATCGCCAAATAAGCGACGACGTGCGAAGCTTTTCAACAAAGTCCCGTATGCGTTCATATACCATTCGTCCGATAGCGATGAAACTTGGATGAGATGTTGTGTACACTCCAGGGAAGGTTTCTGGCTTAGTGAATCCATATTACAATTGGTAGAGCACGACTAGATTCAACAAATGAGCGACGACGCGCGAAGTGTTCCAACATTGTCCCGTATGCGTTCATATACCATTCGTCCGATAGCAATGAAACTTGGAAGAGATGTTGTGTACACTCCAGGGATGGTTTCAGGCTGAGTAAATCCATTATACAATAAGCGTACTAGTAGATTCAACAAATGCGTGACGGCGCGCGAATCGTTTAAACATAATTCCATAAGCGATTTATCCGATTGCGATGAAACTTTGATGAGTTGTTGTGTACACTTACGTGAAGGTTACTAACTTAGTAAATCCATTTCACAGTAGGTAGCGCACGAGTAGATTCAACAAATGAGTGACAGCGCACTAATCGTTAAAACAAAATTCCGCATGGGTTCATATGCCATTCATCCCATTGCGATAAAACTTTGATGAGTTGTTGTACACGCTCCCACGAATGTTTCTAAATTAGTTAATCCATTTTACGATAGTTTAGAGACAGTTAACGGAAATTAAAAATTATATTGTGTATCCAAAAGCACTTCAAGAAACAAAATTACAATGCCAACACTTTCTTTGATTGGAATTACAGCGTATGCCGGGCACAGCTTGTATTAAATAAAGCTTTCCTGTCAGTCAACACAAATTGTGTCCAATTGCATTTTAGGCGGGAAACAAGTATTTACATGTCAGACCTGAAATAAATAAGATATTATCCCAAAATAAAACGCTTTTATATAGAAAATGGGGTACTTGTTTAAATGACATATTTAGAACGTTCAGCGTTCATCTTCTGATCCTGCTCACGTAGGCTTAGTTAATCATTGGGCAAATTCGTGTTGACTGACTGATGAGTTACTACTGATGGTTTGTATTGGCAACACTGAAAGAATGAATTCAAAACTTTACATAACATACTGACTTGCTATAATCCACTTTCCAGTCCAGAACATAATGGATGTGTAAAAACCCCTCCCGCTGTAACATTTGTAAAATATTTTTAAATGTGCACAAAGCTTCACAGAACATATCGATATCATATGGACATGTACAAGCCCCGACTCCCTATAATATTCGCAGAACATATGATGCTGATGTGTAACAATGTTGCTAACCATAAAAAGCACAGAACATAAGATATTAAGGTGTAACATTCCATTTGCACACAACCCCTCTCAATAGAACATTTCCAGAACATATCGTTTTGATGTGTACATTTCCATCTTGCTATTACATTCACAGAACGTATCAATCATTCTGTGCTTGTTTTTATTATTTTAAATGATCTTGTCGACTTCGTCGTTATGCTGGGGTCTGGCGTTACCTCACGGTGACGGGACGAAATGTACCCAGATGCACTGAGGTGTGTGACGTCATAGTACCGCTTGGTGCATGCGTTCCTCGAAAATCTCTACTTCGTTAGTATAAGACAAAAATCCCCGATTCTTGGATGTCACGGGTAATCTCGAGAACCACTGGATGGATTTTGATGCGGTTTTCACTATTCTGTAAAGGGTATGTCGAGGAAAGATTCTGTAGAAAATAATTTATATATGACCAAAGGAAGCCAAGCAGTAACGATTTCAGTGAAAATGTCGAAAACAAACTTGGCGTCCGTGCGCTTCTTAAGCTTACGCTGGGCAAACCGTTAAAATAATCAATATACTATGAGCGTAAGAATTGGTCAGCATGAAAAGTTCTACAAAAAAGTCCGGGAGAGGGTATCTCTATCTTCAATACATCGCCCACTATAAGTGTTTTAGACTGGATGGAAGGGGCACGACGCATGCCGCGCGCTTGACTTTGTTTTGCCCTTGGTTTGCACTTGCCGTTCGCGAGTAATTTGAAACAAGATAAGCAAGATAAGTATTATGCAGATAATTTTGTAACATGTCAAGAGTCGCGAGAAGCCTCCAGCTTTTCTAGCATTTTTCAGCATTTAAAATGATACAAAGTCTAGTCTTTCAGACTGACTGTCACTTTTTTATGGTTAGCAACATTGGTACACATCAGCATCATATATTCTGCAGTGTTCAAGAAGCATTGGTATAATTCCTGGCAGTAGTGTGTTTTGGCCGGTTCTATATCCACCTCCACCTCCCCACCTCACAAGATGGCGGCAGCCCGATATCTCTCGAACGCATGGTCGGATTTTGACGAATGAGGTGTCATTGAACTCGGGCTGACACCCCCTTTCCAATGGACGACATATTTCAACCCCAAAAATAAAACCTACCCCTACTAGGGGGTGAAATTGTAATTTTTTAGAGAATCTCTGTTACCAATTGCAACATGTGAGAGTTGGAATGCCGATATGGATTTAAACGTTGTTCCACATAAAGTGCATATGTTCGGTGGAAAGCCACTATGAATTAGCATGCCCACTCATAGCTTTTGTAAGAGGGTGGGGGAGCGGATCCCTATAGATGGGTTATTGTTGACGGGTCATTGTTGGCGGGGTCATTGTGGTCGAGTCCTTGTGGACGAGTCCTTGTGGACAAGTCCTTGTGGACAGGTCCTTGTGGACGAGTCCTTGTGGACAAGTCTGTGTGGACAGGTCCTTGTGGACGAGTCCTTGTCCCTTTGGACTGATCCCTTTGGACGGGTCCCTTTGGCCTGGTCCCTATGGACTGGCTCATGAATTTATTTAAATTATGTCAAAGGGCCTAACTACATTTGCGTGTGTTGAACTGACGTTGTTCACCAACCCCCACTACTATAATGTGTTAACGATATGAAAGGAAAGTGACGAAATGCATGTGAACACGTGTGAGATGACCTTATTACCGTCCTCTTTGTGAAACAAGTCACATCCTGTTTTGGTTCATACGTGAGAAAATGCAAGTTCATGTGTAATATGACCTAACACACAAGTGTACACATGTGCACTTGCACGATAAGAGCTAACAAGTCACAACCTGTTTTGACAGTGGTGGAAATAAGGCTAGAGGCATGTACAAGTAGTCAAATGACTCCGGCAGACAACCCCTTTCCTATGGATAACTTATTTCCACTCAAAAATAAAATCTACCTCTACTAGGGGGTGAAATAATAATTTTTAGGTAAAAGTCGCTTTCCATGTGCAACATGTGAAAGTTTGTATGCCAATATGAAATTAAACTCGTTCCACATAAGGTGCATGCATACATCTGAATGCCACTATGATTTATCATTTTTGTTTTACGAATGCGCAATTGGGTTTTTTGTAAGAGGGCGGGCTTTTTGAATAATGATTTATAGATATGTTTTTTTTACAAATTAACCAAAGATCTAAAAACTAATAGGTCCATCGGCTTTTTAATATCTTATGAACTAAGAAAGCTAGGGACTTGTATGAGGGGTCGTTGGACTTTGGGTGACGCCCTGTTTTTGAATGTATTATTCATTTTTGTCAAAAGGGCCTAACTGCACTTTCGTTAATATCTCGCTAACTAATAATCACAGAGGGTCATGTGAAGTGTCATAGGACTTAAAATGGCCAACCCCTCTCCATGACCAATGAATTTACCCAAAAAAAAAACAGCAAGGTCATTAACCTAAGATTTTATCAACTAATTATCAGAGAAGGACAAGTGAAGTGTCACAAGACTCAGAATGGCCAACCCTTTTCCATGACCAACGAATTTACCCAAAATACCCAAAACAGCAAGGTCATTGACCTAAGATTTTATAAACTTATCAGTAGAGAGGGTCAAGTGAGGTGTTATAGGACTACGAATGGTTAACCCTTTCCCATGACCAATGAATTTACCTCAAAAATTCAAAACAGCAAGGTCATTGACCTGAGATTTTATAAACTAATAATAGGATATCAACATGTGAGGTGTCATAGGACTTAGAATGGTCAACCCTTTCCCATGGCTAATGAATTTACCCAAAAATACCCAATACATCAAGGTCATCGACCTGAGATTTTATAAACTTATAATCGGATATGGACATGTGAAATGTTTACAGTGAGTGATGAAACATAGCTAGGTAGTGAAAGAATTATTGTAGGCTACATGTATGGTGACTGACAAATCTTTCACCATTGGAACTTGTTTTCAGATCAAACTGCAGTACAGAGAGAGTATAGGTTGTAGGTATGGGATAATAAATGACAAATGGTGTATACAAAATCTGATTTATCGATTCAAGAAATAAGAGTAGACATTCTTTAATTGATTGGTTAAAGAGGATAGCTAAAATCCAAAATGGTGACTACATTGAACTAAACTGAACCAAGCTGAATCAAACCCAACCAAACCGAACCAAACTTAATCAAAAACAAGCCAATGGTTTAAGTGTAAAACTTGTGAGTGAATGTGGTCATT
Organism: Meconema thalassinum; assembly: GCA_946902985.2. Lineage (NCBI taxonomy): Eukaryota > Metazoa > Arthropoda > Insecta > Orthoptera > Tettigoniidae > Meconema > Meconema thalassinum. The sequence goes on from OX336391.1 coordinate 119,205,184, forward strand.
GGTAATGTCAGAAAGGATAGGGATAACGCTCTACCTATAGAGGGTAAGGTAAAGCTAGTGCATGATGCTAATGCACACACACAAGTACATGAACCACACACAACTATCCTATGCAGTTTTTATGGGTTGACTGTTAAAACTTGCTCAGTGGTTACTGAGACAAGATGGTCGCTACACACAAGAAGCTTTAAATACCTGAGGCTAATAATCTATACACACACTCACACACACTTGTGCTAAACTAAACTGTCTTGCTGGCAGAGCTCCCACAGTAGGTAAATGACAGAAATGCTTGGCTAACAGAAATACAATCATATTCGGTTGTCTAATGTTACCAACTAAACATTACGTGCTATAGTGGTGAGCAATGTGCCTCTTTCACTGGAGATCTTAACTCGATTTCTAGCTCTAAGGCCTAGAACGAATCAAACTAAGAAAAAAGGGTATGGTGACGCAGTGGTTAAACTGTTAGCCTTCCACTAAGGTAGACTAGGGTTTGATTTTAGGATAATATGCATGTCATAAACAAACAAATAAAAGCAGAGATAATGTTTAAAACTGATTACACTTGTCTCTTTTCAAATTATTACTTAGATTACAAATACAAACTTGGACTGGGTTTGACATACAGTTAATGCTTCCTATCACATACTAGACTGTAAGAAAGCCAAACAAGCAAAAGGCGTAGATAGAGCAGTGGTAAAATCGCTATGTGTAGAGAAATACCTAACGGTTTTTTGAACTGGCAAAGGTATGTCGCATAAAAAGTGCAGGATACAATCCAGTAACCATAATTTTTATCTCGTGGACAAGAGAAAACATATATATAGAGAGAGATATATAGAAAGCTTGTGTGTGTGTGTGTGTGTGTGTGTGGGTAGCATTGGTTGTTTGACCAGAGAAAATACGGTGAGGTAGGGTGGGGAGAGGGAGAATTAGCATTTATATATGAATGGAAAATAGATTTTTTCAATCGTTTTGTTTTTCAAATGCAGTGGTAGATAGTCGTTTTTTGTAAAACATTCTTACTTGCAGTAGTAATAAGCCTCTATGGTTCCGCTAACACATAGATAGACTGTATTATTGACATGGTCAAGCACTCACATTACGATCATTTACAAAATCATAAAATGAAAAATAAAAAATCTTGTTTTGGAAATATCGTTTTTCAACATACACACAAAATAAATATATAAAAAATTTGTAAACAGCAAAATGGAAAATCCATGTTTCCATATAGACAAAATTTAAAAACCTTAAACGGACATTTAAGAAAATATATGCAAATGGGAAATTGACAAATGTGTAAATATGAAATTGGAAAAATCCATGTTTCCATATCATGAAATTGAAAAACATCAAACTGTCATTTTAAAAAATGCAAATGGAAAATTGACAAATTGCAATGTGTGAAATGTGAAATTGAACAAATTGCTATCATTATTTAAAAAAACAGAACATGGTGCTCTATGTTTGAGGTGTGAATCAAACCCTCTCTACTTATTTGAGCCACTCGAGACTGAGTAGACTACTTTAGTTGTCATACCACTTTTAAAAGTTTGTGTTAAATCTAGGAATTGAACCCAAGAGCTTGTAGGGGGGATCCAAGGTTATAATATGTTAAACAGATAGCCTTGAATGTAGGGTGTGGTAGTTATATAGAGAGAGACGTTTCGCTCAGGGCAGGGAGGCATGGATATCTGCATCAAACCAGTCAAAAGACTGACGACTCAAACAACAACATGTAGAGCTCACCAAAATAATGTTGTGTAACGGTAAATGTTAGTCAACGAACAGTAATGCATTACTAAAACCCATGACACGATACCTAAGAGCTTTTCTAAAATTATTTTAAAATTCCTTTAACCCTATATTAAACACCCAGTTCACAAGACTCATAACTGCAATGTTATGGTCAAACAAAACAAAATCTATATTTCAAAACAAACAAGTGGTTTAGTCAATGTATACTGGAAAAAGTTTTATAAACACTCAAGTCCACAAAAATAATTAAATTAGTAACTCTCAGGTTGACCGAGTGGTTATGGTGTTTGACTTAAGTTCAAATTTTCTGTACAAGAAAGCAAGGGTTCGAATCCCTTACCTGATATAACTATTACCTCAACATGGCTTGACCACACTGTATTATTGTGTACTCGGTACACAAACCATAGATAGAGTGTATTGTTTAAGGTCACTCTCTTTGCGAACATAGTCAGAGACTGTTGATGGTTAACAATTGCATTAATAGTGGGACATAGGGAGAGCAATTAAGAAAAACAGACAATACCCATACACTATTTTTATTTATTTAATGTAAGTACTTGTACAATAGTTATATACAAACTACAGCTCTCTTTTGTCTATTACTATCTAGTCCTTTTCGATCCACTTGCATAACAAGGCAGATGACTTTGTAGTTCAGCCCCTTAAAACAACAACAACACTACCTCTTGCATAGTCTGTGATGTTGATGACTCTTGAGGCGTGGAAGATGGATACAACATAACTTTTACAACAGGGGTTAAACGTTGCTCAACAAACAATGCACTATTTTGAGTAGCAACATCTTTCTCTTGTACTAACTTATTAGCATTCTGATGATTTTTTGCCAACACCATCAGTGTTTTGTCTGGAGCACTACATTGATGATCACTCACACTTAAAACCACACCATTTCTACTTTTCATATTGCCTCGACATCTTGTTGACCTCTGTTTTGAGCATCACCAGAATATTATTCCTTTTACATTTTGTCGTCTATAGTTATAAGAGTAGCCTTTATAGAGTACACGTTGTTTACCTCGGTTAGTTGTAGTAAGTTCCATAGTAGTAACTAACCTGTTAGTATGATTTGCACACTACAAAGGTTATCTCTGTTCTGGTAATAGAATTATTTAGCGTTGGCTTTTATATTAATATGTACAGTTAAAAGTAATAGAAAAGTGATAGAAACGTGGTAGCAAAGTGGTAGACAAGTGGTAGACAATTGGTAACATAGTGGTAGAAAAGTGGTAGAAAAGTGGCAGAAAAGTAGTAGAAAAGTAGTAGCAAAGTGGTAGAAAAGTGGTAGCAAACTAGAAAAGTGGTAGAAAAGTGGCAGAAAAGTAGTAGAAAAGTGGTAGCAAAGTGGTAGAAAAGTGGTAGCAAACTAGAAAAGTGGTAGCAAAGTGGCAGAAAAGTAGTAGCAAAGTGGTAGAAAAGTGGTAGCAAACTAGAAAAGTGGTAGAAAATATTACATGTATTGTTAAGAAATAGTTTAAGCGGTTACATGGATTCATTACACTATAATTTTAGCATCACGAAGCTCATTTTCTATATCCATAAGTTCTTCCTCATATTTAGTATGACCAGCCTGTTTACAGGTATGCAAGTACTGAAGCCGCTGGATTAGCTTATTGGGATTGTTCCAGTAAACAAATTTAACAAATGATTTTTTTGGGTGTAAACCATTATCATCATCATCATCATCATCATAATCATCATCATCATCATGGTTATCATCATCAATATAATTATCATCAATATAATCATCATCACTATTACTATCTAATCCTTTTTGTTCATCTTGCAATGCAACAACCTTTGGCATAGTTTGTGTTGTCTTTGATAGTGTTAGAGGTTTCTTAGACGTTAACGACTGTCCTAACATGTCTTTTTCAGGAGATAACAAATGCTCTTTAACAAACAAAGCACTATCTTGAGCCACACTATTTTTTTCTTGGTCTTGCTTTTTTACCTTGGTTAGAGTATTTTGTCCATTTAAATGAGTATTATTTTGAGATTTACAATGATGATCGATTGAAATAAGTATGTTGGAGCCTTTTGTTTTAATCATTCCTCGACACTTTTTAGATCGTTGTTTCGAACAGCACCAAATAACAGTTCCATTTTTATTAGTTCTTTTTACAATATATGCATATCCTTTATAGTAAGCACATGGCTTACCATAGCTAGTCGTTGATACTTCCATGTCAACTGTTAAGCATAAACTAATCTCTAGTAAAGTTAACTCGACAATAAAAATGATAGTTTGTAGTATGTGCAGTTTAAAGTAAGAGCAAAAGTGAGAGTCAAATGGTAGAAAAGTGTTAGCAAAATGGTGGAAGAGTGGTAGCAGTTTATAGTAGTCATGATCTTTTTTTTACCAGAATGTGATTTGAGTAAATGTAATTTCTAAACCTTAGCAGTGAGTAGTCAGTTAGTCTTGGTTCAGACAAGCGTAAACAGTTCTCCAATGAATCAGAGATCAAGATTTTCATTATGAAACAGTTGTGTAACCAATTAGGTATCGGTACATGATAGCTTCACACACATGAACAAAAATTCCAACATATCTGACATGAATTACATGATTTGAAAGTTGACAAAGAATATCCAATCAACCATTGTAGTTGCAATGTCAAACACAAAGACAAAATCAGCATGAACTTTTAAGTTACAGGAAAATTCTATGAAATAGACTATGCAGGAAATTTGGAAATACACATCAGAAGTTTGCAACACCATCCTTCTAGCCTATATAAATTATCGACATGGAAAGTGTGCACTGCCCTAACATTAAACCAATTTATCAATAACGCAAGTCAGCAATCAAAACATTTTGTGTTGAGTCTATCATTTAATGCATATATTCTGTCTACATTGAACAGTAACAAAAAAACGCCATTTATAATTAATTAAGTTTGCTTTAATTCTTTATGTAATGATAAATACATATTTTAAGTTTTGGCTGACTGTTCAGGGTGAATCGGCTTTGAACACATAAGAGAGGGAATATTTTAAGACTTAACCTCAGCTCACCTAACATAACCTAAATTTACCTAACCTAACCTTGTCATATAGGTAAGAAACGGGTCAAGCTATGCTTTCGACTACCGAGTTTCAGCTACTTTTCAAGGTTACTCCCCCGAACATTGCCGGAGACTGCTGATAAAACACCTATGTTCCCACGGCGGCGGCGCGCAACGACTTACATGACGCGCTTCCCCCTTTTCATTGATCCCTGTTGATTTGTCCCTTTGGACTGGTCCCTGTTGACTAGCCCCTTTGGAAGGGCCCTTTTTGAATGGAGTCATTTTTGACGGGTCCCTGTGGACAGGTCCTTTTGGCTGATCCCTTTGGACCGGTCCCTTTGGACTGGTACCTATGGACTGGCCCATGCAATTATCCAAATTATCGTAATGTGAGTGCTTGACCATGTCAATAATACAGTCTATCTATGTGTTAGCGGAACCATAGAGGCTTATTACTACTGCAAGTAAGAATGTTTTACAAAAAACGACTATCTACCACTGCATTTGAAAAACAAAACGATTGAAAAAATCTATTTTCCATTCATATATAAATGCTAATTCTCCCTCTCCCCACCCTACCTCACCGTATTTTCTCTGGTCAAACAACCAATGCTACCCACACACACACACACACACACAAGCTTTCTATATATCTCTCTATATATATATGTTTTCTCTTGTCCACGAGATAAAAATTATGGTTACTGGATTGTATCCTGCACTTTTTATGCGACATACCTTTGCCAGTTCAAAAAACCGTTAGGTATTTCTCTACACATAGCGATTTTACCACTGCTCTATCTACGCCTTTTGCTTGTTTGGCTTTCTTACAGTCTAGTATGTGATAGGAAGCATTAACTGTATGTCAAACCCAGTCCAAGTTTGTATTTGTAATCTAAGTAATAATTTGAAAAGAGACAAGTGTAATCAGTTTTAAACATTATCTCTGCTTTTATTTGTTTGTTTATGACATGCATATTATCCTAAAATCAAACCCTAGTCTACCTTAGTGGAAGGCTAACAGTTTAACCACCATTGGCTTGTTTTTGATTAAGTTTGGTTCGGTTTGGTTGGGTTTGATTCAGCTTGGTTCAGTTTAGTTCAATGTAGTCACCATTTTGGATTTTAGCTATCCTCTTTAACCAATCAATTAAAGAATGTCTACTCTTATTTCTTGAATCGATAAATCAGATTTTGTATACACCATTTGTCATTTATTATCCCATACCTACAACCTATACTCTCTCTGTACTGCAGTTTGATCTGAAAACAAGTTCCAATGGTGAAAGATTTGTCAGTCACCATACATGTAGCCTACAATAATTCTTTCACTACCTAGCTATGTTTCATCACTCACTGTAAACATTTCACATGTCCATATCCGATTATAAGTTTATAAAATCTCAGGTCGATGACCTTGATGTATTGGGTATTTTTGGGTAAATTCATTAGTCATGGGAAAGGGTTGACCATTCTAAGTCCTATGACACCTCACATGTTGATATCCTATTATTAGTTTATAAAATCTCAGGTCAATGACCTTGCTGTTTTGAATTTTTGAGGTAAATTCATTGGTCATGGGAAAGGGTTAACCATTCGTAGTCCTATAACACCTCACTTGACCCTCTCTACTGATAAGTTTATAAAATCTTAGGTCAATGACCTTGCTGTTTTGGGTATTTTGGGTAAATTCGTTGGTCATGGAAAAGGGTTGGCCATTCTGAGTCTTGTGACACTTCACTTGTCCTTCTCTGATAATTAGTTGATAAAATCTTAGGTTAATGACCTTGCTGTTTTTTTTTGGGTAAATTCATTGGTCATGGAGAGGGGTTGGCCATTTTAAGTCCTATGACACTTCACTTGACCCTCTGTGATTATTAGTTAGCGAGATATTAACGAAAGTGCAGTTAGGCCCTTTTGACAAAAATGAATAATACATTCAAAAACAGGGCGTCACCCAAACTCCAACGACCCCTCATACAAGTCCCTAGCTTTCTTAGTTCATAAGATATTAAAAAGCCGATGACCTATTAGTTTTTAGATCTTTGGTTAATTTGTAAAAAAACATATCTATAAATCATTATTCAAAAAGCCCGCCCTCTTACAAAAAAACCAATTGCGCATTCGTAAAACAAAAATGATAAATCATAGTGGCATTCAGATGTATGCATGCACCTTATGTGGAACGAGTTTAATTTCATATTGGCATACAAACTTTCACATGTTGCACATGGAAAGCGACTTTTACCTAAAAATTATTATTTCACCCCCTAGTAGAGGTAGATTTTATTTTTGAGTGGAAATAAGTTATCCATAGGAAAGGGGTTGTCTGCCGGAGTCATTTGACTACTTGTACATGCCTCTAGCCTTATTTCCACCACTGTCAAAACAGGTTGTGACTTGTTAGCTCTTATCGTGCAAGTGCACATGTGTACACTTGTGTGTTAGGTCATATTACACATGAACTTGCATTTTCTCACGTATGAACCAAAACAGGATGTGACTTGTTTCACAAAGAGGACGGTAATAAGGTCATCTCACACGTGTTCACATGTATTTCGTCACTTTCCTTTCATATCGTTAACACATTATAGTAGTGGGGGTTGGTGAACAACGTCAGTTCAACACACGCAAATGTAGTTAGGCCCTTTGACATAATTTAAATAAATTCATGAGCCAGTCCATAGGGACCAGGCCAAAGGGACCCGTCCAAAGGGATCAGTCCAAAGGGACAAGGACTCGTCCACAAGGACCTGTCCACACAGACTTGTCCACAAGGACTCGTCCACAAGGACCTGTCCACAAGGACTTGTCCACAAGGACTCGTCCACAAGGACTCGACCACAATGACCCCGCCAACAATGACCCGTCAACAATAACCCATCTATAGGGATCCGCTCCCCCACCCTCTTACAAAAGCCATGAGTGGGCATGCTAATTCATAGTGGCTTTCCACCGAACATATGCACTTTATGTGGAACAACGTTTAAATCCATATCGGCATTCCAACTCTCACATGTTGCAATTGGTAACAGAGATTCTCTAAAAAATTACAATTTCACCCCCTAGTAGGGGTAGGTTTTATTTTTGGGGTTGAAATATGTCGTCCATTGGAAAGGGGGTGTCAGCCCGAGTTCAATGACACCTCATTCGTCAAAATCCGACCATGCGTTCGAGAGATATCGGGCTGCCGCCATCTTGTGAGGTGGGGAGGTGGAGGTGGATATAGAACCGGCCAAAACACACTACTCCTGGCTAAGTAAATTATCACACCCTGCTGGCTTAGATCACAAGATTAATTGTCACCTAAAACTATAAGCTTCCTTCTTTCCCTTTTCAATTAAACATTCATAGAACATACCATATGGGCATGTACAAACCCCTTTTCTTACAACATATACCTTTTTGGTGTGTACAAACATCCCGTCTCTATAGCATTCTTAGCACATATCATATTATTCCGTGCATACAAAACTAATTACAACATTCACAGAACATATGACATACATGTGTGCAAATGACACAAATAACATTCACTGAACATAACATTTGGTTGTATACTAGCCTATTCCTATGTTCAGGGTATGTATAAACCCCTCCCCAATGGTCTCTTCCGAGAACACGTTCGGCGATCCAAGCCCCAAATATACACATCAAAAATGTTTTGCGTAACACTTGTTAGCCATGATGCAGTGCGTATGCGGGATTGTGGGCGAGGTTATTACGAAAGAGACGGCATTCGGACAAATCCTACAGACGATTCATGTGTGACAAGAAAATTACAACAGCAAGCCATTAGGTCTGTTAAACAGAGACTCTATTGTAATCTCTCCATCCTGTGACGTTTCGTGTATTCTTTGGAATACACGGTAAGATAAAGTAAGCTTTAGCTTCTCTTTCCTTTAGTTCATCTCTTCCTTTTTTCTCAAACACCAACAGTGATCTCCTGATTTCTCTTTGTTGGTATATGTCTCTCATACTACCTGCAAGTCTGTTCTAGATATATATCTTCCATGACCCACCTAGCGTCATCTAGCAGCGAATCTCTGAAGTTCCTCAATTCTTCCCTGTACAAGAGGACTTCCTTATCAATCTAGTCACCAGATCTCGTCGCCATCGTCAGCTATCATCTCCGTGATCAAGAGAACTTCGTCTACTTTATCACCCTCCAGGCTGCGCTAGTGCCTCCTACTATCAACTCTTTGACGACCATTTCATCAAGAAGATTTTTATAACTGTAAAGTTGGCTATTCTTATATGTATTCCTTTTGTCTCCTACCCCCACTCTTTTTCCCTTCCCTGGTCCCTCCGCACTCCGTTGAGCGTGTCTCACTTGTACGTCGGAAGTCAAACCAGTCAGTTAGAGCTTAACTAAAGCTCGCCTCCTCCACTCAAGAGGCAAACTTTTAAATTCGACACCATGTTCGAATTTTAGAACCAACCGTCAACAGCAACATCGCCTTCTTCATGAAGCAAAGATAAGTACCGACTTCATGTTTTAACCTCATTTTCATCGCTCTTAAAAGGCCCAATGCTTTTATTTGGATTTTATAGACAGTGAAAGTTGCTATGTGATAATAACTGCTTTCAAGAGATCTTCTTGATCAAACTCAAACTATCAAGTCTAACTTTCAAAATGAAAGATTTTCTGAAATGCTATCTCACATCGAGGGATATTTCCAAAATACCCACTGTCTATATAATCTAGTTTTCCGCCGAGGGATTCTCTCCCCAATTTAAACAAGTCATCATTGCTCTGGAACCTTCCAGATCCTGCACTCTATCTACCAGTTATACTGTCATGTACTTTCCACTCACATATGGGAATACTTTTTCAAACTAAGGAATCTTCCTTATGAACTGCTAATCAATATGTAATTTTTCTTCCTCCGTTGGGATTTTTCTGGTGCATTCAACTATAACCTACAAGTTTCTCAAGCAATAGACTCTCGCAAATCTAGTGTAACTAGTTATTTTCCACCATTGCAATAACTTTCTTTGCCATCAACTTTTTGTGCTACTACAGTGAACTCTTCAACTATATCAACATACTATAGTGAAAACAGTGCCTGTTCAACTTTTCATCCGCGTCGCGCTCGTCCGAGTACAATAAATACGGCCATGAACACTTTTCCACAATCCCATTTGATCTTTCCCAAACCCTTTACTAACAAACTAAAATAATAGAATTGTTACTTTAGGTCTTTTTTCAATGAGGTGTCACTCTACATAAGTGTCCTCCCTTATTTGCTCCATGTATAACGAATTAATGTCTGTAAAACTTCGTGTCTAGTACACGCCTTAAATTATATTGTTTCTCCCTTCTAATGAGGGAATCCAATTCTTTCTACTCAAAAGTGAGTTATCTCTAGGTTTCACGAATGGGAAACTTGCCCCATTTTTCTCGTGATCCCTACTTAAACATAGGAGTTCTAGAAACTTCCTTTCAATTGGTCTCTTCAGGTTTCACAATAAGTGACCTGCCCTATTTGTATAATCTCCTTTATATAATCTACCTACGTAGTTCAGTATTAATACAAGAAGTTATAGAAACTTCTATTTCATTTCTTCCTGTTTTTTGTTGTTGTTACTTTCGAAGTAGTTATTATTTCTAAGATACTTATCTAGAAATCTTTAAAGTACACACCTTGTACTTGACTTATTGTTTAACTTTAATTACGTCAGTTATCTTTAAATTTTTCATTTATTCATCTTAGCCATTTCAAAATCTTACGAAGATTTTAAAGCATATAAAAGGTTTAAAACCAAAAGAATTATCAATTGCCTGGCGCAAGCTTTAGATGTTTTCGGAGGTCTGCGACCCCAATTGTTTATAAAAATCAAGATTATATATTTGTTACAAAAACTACTTCCTTTTACATTGTTAAATAAATTAAAGATTTGTTTTTTGCTTTATCATTTCTCTAACATAACTGTTACGCAAGATCCTGTCTTCCTTGACTCTTCCTATTTAATAAAAATAAATCTATTGATAGGGTTTTCACCACTTGTTGCATTTGAGCAAGAACTCTTAGTTATTAACTTAGTAAAGTCTCTCTTAGCTTTAATAGCTAATTCTAACTGGCCAGTAAGGCAAGCATAGCTCGCTACGCCAGCTTCCTGCTTGTGGAGATTCTCTCTAACACTTATGGTTGGTTTTTCAAAATATAAGTGTTTCTCATTGTCTAAACTTTTAGTCGGCGCCTCGCTGGGTAAAAGCTTAGTCATTCCTAAATGCAACTATTGGTACACTCACCAAAATTATTCCCAAAGGTATAATTGCTTTATCCCTATCCTTCTTGGAAGCATTTGGTCGCTCTTTAGAAATTCTACAATTTCAAAAACTAAAATATCGAAGCTGATTCAAATTATTTGCTCTCTTCAAATTACTTGTTTAGAAACAAACTCCTTTGAACAGATACACATTAAATCTGTTACTCTTTGTCTTGCCAGACCACCACCCGTCCCCATAGTAGGCAAATGTATACTTGAGAGGGAATACGCTATAGCAGCTTTCTTGCGAACAGCCCAAGTTCCAGCTGCGTTTCCTGTTAGTTTCGCCCAGGTCCCTACCCACTTTAGGTATCGGAGAGCAGATTTGCAGTGGCAGCTGCCTTTGAGTATACTTAAAGTTAAAATTACAACTTCTGTTGGACTCTTGTCCTATTTTCCATCCTTTTTCCTTAGTCCGAAACCCACTTCTTTTTCTTCATCATCTTCCCTTGGGGGTTAGGTTATTCCCAAGTTAATAATCTACCCAACGTATCAATAAGAAATATGGTCACCCTGGGCGTCCAACAGGGTTCTCACTTGCCGTGGCATCCCACTCTTCGATGGCGGCCTCCATGATCTCTTGGCGGGTTATGGGAGAGCGTGGATGCAGAGCAATAGTACGCTTCAGCATATCCCAGACATGTTCGATACAGTTCATGTCCGGCGATATCGCAGTTGATTCCATTCGAGCAATGGCGGACTCCTGGAGGAAGTTTTATACCACCGCCGCTCGATGTGGTAAGTATATGCAAAACGTTTTTGATGCGTAACATCTTTCCACTCGGTTGCTGGTTATTTGTGAGAGTGATTTTGAAAAAAGGGACGGAAGTGGACCGGCCAATCCAGCTGGCAGTGGTGGATCGAACGGAAGTGTGTAAGACGCACTGCCAGCTGGATCGCATTGCCGAACACCTCCATTCTGACGGTAAACGCTCATGCGAACTCTTGTGTCAAGTGATAGAAACAAAGCACATGGCACATGTTCGAAGTCTTCGTATCAGTATTTAAATGATAAAATGCTTTAATATCAAACATTGTAAGTAGTCGGCATTGCCGGTATTATGTTTCTGCACAATTGCTATTCAGATATTAAGCCACATAAACGTGATGCAGTCATCAATGTAATATAATCGTTGTGGTTATACGAGAACTGAGCAAGCCTTCATGAACTATTGCTGAATGCATTCTCTTTACTCACAAGAGGGCCTATTCATAAGGCATTTTAAACTCAATTTCACGCAGGAACATTATCGAAAGAAGCAAAATATAAATGAAACGTAATTCCGTGATGCAGTATTATTGGCACGTAAAAATAAGTCACCATCTTGTACCTAATATTCGAGTGGTCGAAATAGCCGTGGGGTTAGCGTCATTGACTGTGAATCTAGAGATCTCGGGTTCAAATCCCGGACGGGTTAGATATTTTTGCTACCAGATTATCGTTTTAAACGATATTTATCATATCAATATGACTCATTTTAACAGAATCCATATGAAATCACGTGTTGGTCTGTGAATCAAGAGGTCCGGGAACTGGGCAAGCCTTTCGTGATCTACTGCTGTGCACATTGCATTTACTCGCAAGTTGGCTTATTTATAGGGAATTTAAGGTTATGAGCGGTGTCTCGTCTATTAATCTAGTTGATCCATATCGTATTCTTTATTTAGGCTAGTGCTGGTGGAAGCTACAAAACATCTAAATAAAATGAGTTCCGTATTATAAACTACGATATCTGTAAAACACTTCCTTTTACAATAGATTAATATTTGTGCCAAAAATATTATAAAATACCGGTGTATCAACAATTTGCCGTTCTTGAATTGGTTTTCCGTGGTTTCCCATTTTCAACTCCAGGCAAATGCTGGGACGGTACTTTCTGACAGACCACGGCCGCTTCCTTCCACATCCTTACCCAGTTTCATTCACCATCATTCATTTAATCTCTCATTAACTCCTCTCGTGAGGTTGGCGTCAGGAAGGGTATCCGGCCGTAAAAACCATCCGCCACAAAAACTTCCTTCGCATCTCATCCCCGACCCCGTAGGAAAACGGGAATAATAAGGGGTAGACATACAATACCGGTGTACCAATAATTTCATGTGAGGTTTCTTCTATGTCAGATGTTACACATCATATGCGACTACTGTAAGGCTCGTAAAGTTTTTTTTTCATGTGTATATATGAAAGTGCCTTCTTCATTAACATGTTAGTCTTTTAAAAGGAACTATATCATTGGCAGCTTATCTACGTGCCCTAAACTAGTAAGGTTAGAGGTCTCATTAGTATGTGATATGACTCTGGTAGCAGGCCAGTAAGTGGAAACGTGTATTCTACAGAAATACTTGAATTTTCTTCATTGCGATGAAATAAGCGATAATTTAATTCTTTTCCAATTTTTTACAAGTACCTTGAGGAGTACATTTTCCTATGCTTAAAGTACATGAATGTGCCTATGGTCACTGAGAGATACTATGTTTTTAAAAACCTTCCCAGTAACTCGTGCCGTTTCAAATCCACGAAGGATAAATATTTGTCTCACAAAAGCAATTCTTGGCCACATGTACCGCTTGAATGCAGTCCCTTCCATGTATGAATTAATATGCGTGTCTCTAGGTGGGTCAACTACGAATGAACAGAGCGATGGATCACTATAACCACTGAGATGTTGCAATTGCTTCCTCAAAGTTAGGCATTTCATTAAAGGTTTTGTGGCATGAACCAGCAAGAATTTGCCTTCAGCACACTACAAATTAATGTAAAACCAATTTTGCAATAATTTGTGCTTGGCACATACTACGTGATTTATCACCACTGGCTGCCATAAAAGAAAATACGGATCTCCAATTAATCAGTTTGCTGAAAAGTCTGTCTTCATGTACTACAACATAAATAACATGTTGTGACAGATCTTGGATCTGCACAGACACTCCTCATCATTAATTATTATATTATTTTAATCATCCCATTTTGATATCAAGTAATTCAAATTATCGCTTAATGTCGTCCGCGCCATTACCCCATATATTATATTAATTAAAAGGGATATGTACTGTATATTTTTAAATTATGTAAATCAGTCAGAAGTTAGGGATTACAAATAAGCAACCAGGCTATTGACTGATGGGCTTGGGCTCATTACGAAGCAAGTATTACTACGGTGTATAAGGTAATTGATATACCGGTAATTTTATTCCTTTGTATGGGATTCCCTCGGATTGTTTACGCGGCAAGAAGGATTAAATGAAGGTTGGATCTGCTGTAATTTGACTGCTCCCGACATAAACGATGGCATAAAGTAGCGACACGGACTACTGTCGTACTAATGCGATAAAGATTGGAAATCAAGAGTGATCTAGAGGGCGGTGACTGCCTGTAGACAAACTTTTGGTTCGAGTTCTTTTCACATACAATTGTTTTGAAGAAGGATATTCTTTGTCCGAACTTGGTTATGTTTTACAAGTCCTGGTATGATTGTTGTTGATCGGAGGGAGAATTGTATCTGGTTGGTTGGTTCTTAAGTTTAGGGACTGCGACAACGCGGTCATGTAGCCCCGTGTACTTTGGGTGTGTGTAGAATCTGTCTGATAACCGGTGTTAATTGTGATGATTGTATTAATGTGTGTTATCTGTTTTTTTAATTTAAGTACTGCAACTTAGAATTTTTCAAATAGTTCCTACTTTTGCCGCCAAGCGCCACCGTCAACGGCTACTAGGCCAAGTTCAGAACTTAGCTACTAGACGCCACCACAGACGGCTCTTGGCAACGAACGTAGAAAACAAGGAGCGTTGTTTACATTCTTAACCTATCCAATTTAGCTTCACACAGGTGCAATTAGTGGAAGGTTCTTTAACATGCCATAAATCTATGACATGGGACCACCGGCTTTACTTCCCCTCCGAAGGAAGGCATACTGAAGGATTTTTAACGCTCTTAAAAATTCCGGCGGCTTCGGCCGGGTTTGAACCCGCTATCTTGGGCATAGAAGCTCAGCATGCTACCAACTACGCCACCGAAACCGCTGGAAAGGGGAGATACCTGAATAAATAGATTGTTTGAGAAATAAGGAAGCTATACCGCAAGTTTGCGGATCGTAAGAAGTATTACATTGAATGGTATAATTGCCCCAGCGTTACCCTACATGGTCGTAGCGGAGAGTGAGAAGTTTTGTTGTATACAAGTACGCCTCAAGAAGTGATCCAAAATTATATATCGACATCGTATAGCCTACCCTACAAGATAATAAAATAAATCATTTATTCTAGCAAAACATAGTCACGAAGCCGTTAAGGTAAAATTACATCAAAATACATAACACTCCTATCCTTCTTAAGCCTTGGCTAGCTATACCGAACATATAATGTAAGACACTTTCCAACTAATAATTTTATTTTTCGCTAATTTAGCTTTCACTATCGTTTTACCCCCCCCCAGGGGTTGACTTTTCCCACGGACTGAGCGAGGGATCCCACCTCTACCGCCACTGAGGGCAGTGTCCTGGAGCTTGAGACTCTGAGTCAGGGATACAACTGGGGTGGGTGACCAGGACTACGCCCAGGCGGCCTCACCTGCAAAGCAAACAGGGGGCCTGATGAAGGGATGGGAAGAGTGGGACGGTTAGGCAAGGAAGTGGGAAGGATGCGGCCGTGGCCTTACAGTAGGAACCATCCCGGCATTTGCCCGAAGACGAACTGGGAAACCACGGAAAAGCACTGTGAGGATAGCTGAAGTGGGAATCGAACCCCCTCTACTCATTTGGGCCACCCAAGGCTGAGTAGACCCCGTTCCAGTCCTCATACCACTTTTCAAATTTCGTGGCAGAGCCGGGAATCGAACCCAGGACCTCCGGGCCGGCAACTAACCATGCTGACCCCTACGCTACGGAGGCGACCGATTTTATTTTTCAATTAACAGAATATAGTAATTTTCTTTACCTTATTCTAACTCCGTAGTTGTTATTTATTAGTGCAACATATTTATTCTTTCACATATTGCTTCTACAAGAGGGGGTGTATTGCCAGAAGGAAGTTACATTGTCCTACAGCCTGAGACTAGGTATCTCGTGTTATATATTGTACTCGTGGTCCTGGTAGTTTTGTTTAACTTCGGGCTTATCACCGTAATCCTTACAAAAACTACACGTAGAAGGTTTTCCATATCTTGGTTTTCGTTTCTTACATCCGATACTCTACAAGAGCTTCTTTGTACCTGGTACTACATATAGCTTAGAAACCTGTACCCAATCCAAAAGAAATATCAGTAAACTACAGGCAGTGGAGATGAAGTTTTTAAGAACTATGATTCAGAAGACAACGGGGACAAAATAAAAATGATGAGATACGCCATCTTGTTCAAGTAGAACAATCTCTTAATGAGATCTGTGTTGAAGCCAGGCTGAAATGGTTCGGTCATCTCAAGAGAATGGACCCACAAAGAACAGCTAGAGTGTGGTTTGAAAAAGAACTAAAAGGCAAGAGAACAAATGGTCGATCGAGGAAGAGATGGATCGACCAGGTTAGAAATGATCTTGCAGGGAGAGGTCTGGATGTGCAGCGGATCATGGAGGAGGAAGCATTCTTGGAAGGAACTAAATGGAGAGCGCTTATTCACGACACCCGGGAAACTGGAGCCGGTTCATGATGATGAATATGGTCCTGGTACCGCCATGTCATTTTGTAGAGTTTCAATGTAGCGCCAGGCGCAGCCACTGGGGAGCCAGCCAGTACATCGCTTACGCGCGGAGTTGCAGCGAATGGCGTGACACCGAATACTCAAGAATGATTGAAGATTCTGAGATATTTACTTAACAGAGAAGATAACTAAGCCATAATATAGCTCATGATTTTGAACCATTTTAGAAAAAAAAAAGCATGTAAATTGAACTACGCATTGTGGAGATATGAATGTTTAAAGCAGAAGCACATTACGTCATGGATGTCACATGTGTGCGGCCGGACGATATATAAGCAGCATGCAGGATTGCGGTAGGCAGCTGTGCTCATCCTACGATTGGGAGTGTTACTCTACCCAAGTGCGCCGTGTACGATACAGTCCGTTAAACGCCGAGTCGGAACATTATACTGTGCGAAGTGTTGCCAGGCTATGGAGCTTCGAATATTCGAGAACCTTGTGACTGTGAGGAACATAAGATTGAGTGAGGGACTCTGGACATTTCAAATAAGTTGCTTGGTCTTTTTCACTGTGTTCAGAGTGAAGTTATTATTATTAATGTACAGTGGACTGATGACCAGTGAACACATTTGAAGCAATGTAAGTTTGAAAACGGTAACACTTGTTGATGAGCTTATAGTAAGAGACTTTCGCATAATATTCGAAGTGTTTATACGAAGGGAGAAGTACCGTGAAATAAGATTTCGATCCCAGAAGTAGACTGTACTATTTTTATTACTGAGGACACTTATGGTGATATTTCATGAATTCTTGACCTACGACGATGTTACCCAGTGTATGCAAGGACAGTAAAGTGCGCCAGTCAACTACAAACTTTAACATGAGTGCGGAACATTTTGACCATCAAATGAACATTGCTAACTTTCTCGACTACATGACGATGGAAATGCACTAAATAAAAGCGATGGGTTATACAGAAAGGAGGAAGAGGGAAGAGAGGAAGATGACCGGAGGCCCATTCCAGGAGATCGGGAACCACATGGTGGGATACCAGTGGAGACCGCCGCCATTCGATCTAGGCAGTTGTGGAACCACACCTTATGGAGAGGTACAGGAACGAGGATTTTCATCGCCGTACAAGAGGCCGGTTCAAGACCATCAGTTAATAATGAAGTAAGTCCAGATCTTTTATTGGTAGTCTAGTGTATAGCATAGTCATGTGTATTCATAACCCCTAGTCATGATCTGTTTGAGTTAAATCATGCTTGCTTTGGAAAGTCTAGATTTTTCTTATGATTAGGTATTTTGATATTTGATAAATATTCAGATTTTTCTTCCAAGTGCGACATTTTGCATCGCAGGGTAGAATGCGCCTCGTGATTTTTTAACAGTTTATAATAATTATAATCAAAGTGGATAATAATAATAATAATACAATTTTTGGGTGAATTTTCAAATAGGATTTTGTGAATAGATGCCATGGATAGAGGCTTAAGCGAAATGTAAGATATAGTTGAGTGAAGCTTTTGACTTATTTTGGTCATGGAGAAATGCAAGAATAATTAAATAAATAGAATCAATAACATACCAGCCTATGAAAACAATAATAATAAAAATCTGAATTTGATTTCCAGTCATGAGTTAATAAAATCGAATCGTCACAGTATTGAGTGAATTATGTGAGTGTTCATGTAAATTTGTTTCATTTGCAATAAGTGTGCAAAAGCAGGAGATACCGACCGGATAACAATAGTACTTTTTGTAAAGGCAGGTATTAGCCACCAGTTAAAGGGACATGTCGAGGACATAGTTCAGTTATATGGGATATATTATTAGGCCTCAAGCATGGATGACCTGAGTGGATTGTGTAAATTTTGGTGTTTAGAGAGAAGGAAATAATGTAGTATTTGTGAAACTATTTATTGAAGCCGCCGTAGTGCGATAGTACAACCTTCTGGTTCCATAAGTAGACCTCGAGCCCAACTGCCCATATGATTTGCAAAAAGTCTTGTATTTATGTGATCTTAAATTTCTATAATCATTTCAGTGCTAACAAACATGTGATCACAGAATATGAATCAATGAGAATATATATTTATTTTATGCATCATTTACTGATTGAAATTTGATTCTACTCAATTTTGACAAAATAATATGATCAGTGATAGATATTATCAAATCAGAAAAGTGCAAGCAAATAAACCCGTGTGATGATTTTGAAAAGTGATTAAATTTCGCAATGCTTGAAAATGGACAAGATTGAACACTGATTAGTGTATAAGACTTCCTTATCCTAAGCAACATATATTTACATATCTTTTAGGATCTCAGGGTAAGAGACTCTATTTTCTAGCTACCCTAGAGATACTAGGTTCGGTATTTTGCTTTTAAAATGTAGTAAAAGTGGAAAGGTTTTGGAATTTTTGGGTGTTATTTTTTCATCCAACTTATATTCAGGCGGGGAACTCGAATTCAGTTAGCACCATTGCCCATACCCCGTCTCCCGAGTCTCGTGCTCAACTGTTTTCGAGATTCTCGCATATGTGGGCGTTGGTCTCCGGACTAACGGGCACAATATATTCTCATTGTGAATATGAGTGGCACCCAACCGAATTAATCTTGATAACATATCAGTATATATATTTCATAAATTTGTTTGTGAAGTGAAGAGCGATTACAAATTGGCCACATATAACTTGTACAGGCTTTGCAGATTTTACGTGCCTCTTAAAAGATTTATTCAGAGTATACTTCCATACTCATACATACATAATGACATAGTTTTGCCACTATGAGTTAGCATGTGTTCCTTCAATAATTTCTTTCAAACTCACTTCGCTCAGCAGTTAATTTATGAATAAGGCTCCTGGCCACTATGGATCAACATGTGTCTATTTAGACTTGCCTTTACAGTGAACTTCGCACCGCAGATAGTACAAGAATGTGGCTTAATGCCAGTATGAACTAGAAAGTGCATTTTTAAATTGTGCTTGCGGATAAATTTAGCTCCGCAGGTATCACATGTGAATGGCTTTTTTCCACTATGAATTAAAGTGTGCATATTCAATTCTGCTTTTTGTATAAATTTTGATCCGCATGTACTACATGAGTAAGACTTCCCGCCGATATGTATACGCATGTGTTCTTTGAGATGCACCCCTTGATTAAACCGTGCAGCGCAGATACTACAAGAGTATGGAACTTGATTACTATGAATTAACTTATGTCTATTTAAAGTACGCTTGTAACTAAGTTTGACTCCACATGAATTACAAGGGTAAGACTTTTTAACCTTATGACTTAATGTGTGTATTTTCAAAGCAGTCTTTTCATGAAATTCGGCACCGCATGTATCGCATGAACATATCTCCCGTTCAGAATGTTTAAACAAGTGTGCCTTAAGGCGGTGCTTTCTTGTAAACCTTGCTTTGCAAATCGTACATAAGTAGGGCTTTTCGCCAGTATGAGTTAACTTGTGTATCTTCAATGTGCTGTTTTGCGAAAATTTTGCTGTGCATGTCTTACAAGAGTAAGGCTTTGTGCCAGTATGAATCATCATATGAGCCTTCAAACTGCTCTTTCGAGTAAACTCTCCTCCGCAGGTACTACACAAATATGGCTTCTGTTGGCTCTGAAAAGAACTATCTTTCTTGGTGCTATTATGAGTGTTAAGATTTTCTCTCTTGGGATTTTCTAACGTGTTAATCTTTATGGCAGCAGGATCAGTAGTTACTGGATATATAAACCTGAAATAGTTAACACCAATATATTGCAGTACGCTATTGATTATGAAGGTGCAGTTATACTTTCACAGATTAATTGGCTACCTGTGTATTTGTCTTTTCTTCCCATTGTGTAGTCGACATTTCACGTTATAATGGGGTGAATGTTTTTCAGAATTTCTATTGAATTCTTCTATATATCGCATTTATTGCCGAGACAACAGTGTTTTCGGTCAAGTTCACACTCGCAAGGTTCAAAATACATACTTATCGGGTCTGATCGAAAATGTCGATTTATTAGTGTAATGCACCGATCGCATCAAAATCTGACCGTGTTTCATTTAAGGCTTCGTTATTTATTTATTCGCGCCTGTAGAACGTAATTTGATAAGTAAATACTTAGTCTCGTTTCCTCACAGCTTGCACATAAGAGCGCTGTGTAGCACACACGCTGATGGCCGATAGGTAGAGTCTGCGCGAATAAACAAAAGGTTATCCGCATCCGCACGACTTTTATCCGCATCCGCAAGCCTTTTTTCCGTATTCCCTCGTTTGTTATCCGAATCTACCGGCATTAAAATAATATTTATAATTAGATAAAGCATAAATTACTAAAGCAACATATTTAGACATTTGAGGAGAAAGTCGTTTCCTTAGGCTTAGTATGTCCTTTGCTATGTTTAAAATGAATGTTATACAGTCAGAATTGCAATCCTTTTCAGTTCGGATGTAAATTATGCTAAATGACATAATTTGAATTAGATTAGCTTAAATCATCATCTTAAATTTGTCATGAGAATAACATAAAGGAAAAATATATTATAATAAACTAATTATTACCTAAAGTCAATATTTAGTAGATTGAACCCGTACCGGTTTCGGTATAGGATGGTATAGGATAAGTAGCCTAAATGTGCAGTAACATACAACTTAATAAAATGTTTGTCATAATACATATTATTATTATGGAATGACATACAAATGACCATGATAGCCCAATTCCTTATTGACATACTAATTCTAATAAACTATTTATTACCCAAAGTCAATATTTAGTACATTGAAACATTTTATTAAGTTGTATGTTACTGCAAAGTTCCTTATCCTATACCACGCTGAAGATGGTCACAATGTGACCGAAACCGGTACGGTTTCAATGTAGGTAATAAGTAGTTTATTATAATTGTTTAGCGGACCCGTGCAAGAAATCTCACATGTTCATAAACCACACTTTCCCCACATGAAACAGGCGTCCCTACGGCCAAAATGCGAACTGAACAGCAATGATTTCGCGTATTTTCCTACAGAAACTGTAGTTGCAAATCGCACACTTCTTACAAAAATTGATATTTATGAATTAGAATGCAATTCGTCACTGCTAATGCAATTTGTGTGCTGAATCAATTGATAGACAGCTTAGTTGTAACACTCACCGGTTATTCGATATTTATGAAATTTCATAGATTTGAGTAGGCCTACTCATTCCTTTGATTTACTGTTTCTGAAATCCATGCAAAATGATAAGAGGAATGACCTCAGAATGTTAAAATGATATGAAACAGGCGTCACAGCGGCCAAAATGTGAAGTGGACAGCAATTATGAAGCGTATTTTCCAACAGCTACAGTATCTGCAATTCGCATACTTCGTACATTGTTTAAAAGTCACTTTTTAAAGAAATTATAGATATTTATGAAATTAGAGTGCAATAATTCACTGCTAACATCTATTCTTTTTCATTTGAATGCTCATTTGTCACGATCGGTCGCTTATGAGTGCCGCAAGAGGGATCTATACTACTGAAATAATACAATACTAGCGGACCCGTGCGAGAAATCTCGCATGTTCATAAACCACACTTTCCCCAATAGGTTTGTAATGAGACACTTAAGGAGAAAGGTTATGTTTTTATTTCAACCAAATGATTATAGAACACTATTTACATTTCAGGATAAAGGAAATACCTCAGAATGTTAATATGACACGAAACAAGCGTCACAGCGGCCCGTGGACAGCAATTATGGAGAGGATTTTCCTACACCAACGGTGTTTGCAAATCGCACACTTCGTACATTTTTTTAAAGAAATTATAGATATTTATGACATTATAATGCAATAAGTCATTGCTAATGTCTATTCTCTTTCATTTGAATGCTTATTTGTCACGATCGGTCGCTTGTGAGCGCCGCAGGAGGGATGCATACTACTGAAATAATATATATGATGATATATTGATACGTCAATAAGGAATCGGGCTATCATGGTCATTTTTATGGGAAAAGATATGTCATAAACAAGTTCGGATTGTATTCTAAAAACTATCCGCAAATTTTGTTCAAACATTATCCGCAGCTTATCCGCTATCCCCACAGTCATGCAAACTATATCCGTATGGCGAAATTTATGCGGAAATCCGCGGGTTTATCCGCAGATATCCGCATCAGCGCAGGGCTTCAGCGATAGGCTATGACGTCAGAAATCATATTGCATGGCCGTCTCTCTAGGTGGCGTCGGCTCGGCTACCCTGTCGGGATAGTTAGGAGTCATGTTCCATGGCTTTGTGGAAGCCGCCCATCACCCCACCTACCCCTTGGAACGTCTACCATTACAAATATTAAAGAAAAATGAGTTTTGCACTTAGGCCCTAAATTAAAAATTGAAGAAATGATTGCCCTATGGATATAGAGTGTGGAACCCTTTCGTTTGAGTCCTCACACGACTTTCTCCCATTACACGTTCGGTAGATATCGAATATTTTCTGAGATCTTGGGGCGATGACCTAGTAGTAGATCAATAACCAATAAATCTGCCGCCATATTGGAAGAGCCACGAGTGTAACAGCGCTTCCAGATAGCCATGATTGTTAAGGCACACACATGCGACTTACCCCAGTACCTCCGTAGGCTACTGACGTCGCAATCGTTTCACTTCCAGTCATCTAATGCATCAACTTCACACACTTAAAATGGAACCATTTTTTACATTTGATGCACTCAATTCCATTTCTCAGATTTCTGGCACACTGCACAAGGGGAGTTCCAATGGATAAAATATGAAAAAATATCAATTTTCAGATTTTTATATGATGTGAAAGCTGGCACTTTGACGTTTAAAATGATGTATAATACTTGATATATGTTATTTGGAAAACATTTGTAATATTCCTTGAAATAATGCAGTGCACATTAGAAAACACTGAAAATTAGAACATACAAGTCTTCTCTATAAATTTGGTTTTATATGAAAGAAAATATTCTTGTCCTGAGAGCTTTGTTTTTTCTGGAGTTGGTTATATTGTAATAGGAAACTACTGATTCTAATTTTAATACGTTTCACCAATCCAATATAGCGGCCGCGCAAAATATTCCGCAACAGTAACAGATATCACCCTGAAAATTTGTACGGTGATAAACAGTATTACTAGAAGTTCACCTATGTGTTTTATAAAACCTGCTAAGTACAAAACCAACATGGCGGCCAAGCGAATTTAACACATTTAAATGGAATTTCCTCGCGCTTTTATCATCCCAGCGCAGTGAAACTTGGGACAGTAAATGTTTATAAAATATTCAATCTACTGGCATCTAATTTAATTCAATTGTATTTATAAACTCAAGATAGTGGCTGTGCGAAATTTTAAAATGTAGTATTCTATTTCATGTGACTTAATCATGCAATCGAAGTGAAAGTTTGAATAATAAACTTACGCAATAATCTTCATCTAATTTTACATAACTCTATGGCCCTACATATAGAACAATCCATCATGGCGACCATCCAAAATGTGTAGACGGTTCTCAATATTTACGAATCTATTACAGCAATCACACTGAAACGGTGTATGTTGATAGAGGCTAAAGCATAAGATTACTTATGGGATTTTCATGAACACGGTGAGCAGAAAACTAACATGGCGTCCATACAATATATTCTACCTGTTCACAATATCTCCCAAACTATTTAAGAGGATCCAGATAGTTTGAAGAAGAGGAGGATCCAGATAGTCCCTCATATGGTCCAGGGATGCACTAGCTATACCAGAAGAGGTACCTCACCTGGTTCTAAACTTAAAATGGCATTTTCTCAGAACTTGTTGTTTTGCACATAAATGTTCATTTTCTTTCAGTTGTCACTTATCACAGAGGTCTCAATTTTCTTCCATTTTTAGCTCTGCTGTACAAGAGATTTTAACACGGGATTTTTTATCTAGCTGAAATACATTTCGAAAAAAAAAATATTTTTAGATTTTTTAAACAAAAAATTGGATATTAAATAAAAAATATTATTATGGTCACAATAGTAGAAACATCGAACGCCCGTGTTAAAGTACTAAAAAATGATCACTAATTATGGAAATATTTTTTTTTCTAAATCTACCCAGTAGTTTCTATGAAAAAGGAACATGAAGTTGTTATAAATTAGCATTAAGAAGATAGGCCATTGGAACTCCCCAATTTGCTTCCTACCGTTACACGTCATTTTAAACCCACTCTTGACTTAACTTAACCTCACTTCTAATGTAAACAAGAGACACGTCCGTCTACGCTGAAGAATGAGGTAACAGTATTCAGCGCCGACAACCCTATTACCATTAGGGGCTGTGTTTCGCACACATGATCGCCACAAGCCGAACCTCTGTCCCCGATCTGATTATTGTGGAGGGGCATCACTTGAAAGGGCTTGGGAAGTACAGCTAGGACCAGCGAGACTCTGCATCCCTGATCAGATCACAGTGGTGGTAATAAAAATATCGTATGGCCTCGGGTGCCGTGTGCAAGCTTTTGTAATTTGACACCCAGAGGGTAGCTTGCATGTCGAATTTCGTTGTTCCTTGAATCACTATGAAAGTCAACGAGGTTAGATATCTAAGCTCCTTGAACACGATAGCACCTTCTAGTAGAGAAATAAGGAACTTTGTGTTGGCGGAAACTCCCGAGATTAATTTTGCCATTATGAACACGGCCTACTGAATTCAGATGGGTTCTTTGACATGCCAACGTAGTATGACATACGTGTCGTATTTTTGCCGCCTTTCAAAAATCACTTACCACGGCCAGGAGCGAACCTGCAATCTTGGGGTTAGTAGACCGACACGCTATCCACTCACCCACCGTGGCAAGTGGTGCATCCCTTGGTAGGGTCATGGAAACACAGCAAGACTCTGCATAATTGATATACTTTTGGTAGTATGGATATTAGGATGGTCTTCCATAACAAATACGAGGAACTGAGCTCCTTTCTATTCGTTGATGATATCGTGCTCATGTCAACGAGTACTGAGAATAGTAGAGATGACAAGGAGTAGCGAATGCCTGTGCGACGCGTAACGCAGCGGCAAGGCTGCCTCTTCCACAACTATACGACCAAGCAGCGAAGCGCTAGCCACCTTCTGCATAGTCCGCGATCACGTTTATGCTGTATTACTGCTAAGATTGCTGTTATATATTAACTGTATTGCCACTAATAACTGCTTCATATATAAGGCTCAAGCCATTGTGATTGAATAGAGAGAGAACTGTGCATAAAAAACAAAGCATGAAGCTATAAGTGATGTATTTTCCATTTAGTAATCTCTGACTTAGCTTTCCATGGATGTTAAGCAGTACAGTAATACGTATATAAAAAGAAATGTAACTAACATATATTATGCAACTGTCTACATGCTTTCGCCTTACAAGAATACTTATACTGCTTCAAACAATAACTTTGGCGGTTGTACCTCAGTCACTTGCCTTTAACAAGTTCTATAGTTAAACCAAAATGCCTCGGAGATTTTGTTTATTTCTTACAAAAACTCAGCAAATATTTGATGTATCCTTCGTATTTGTCCACGTGCTCATGAATTATGTTCAATTTGACAAATTATTCCAATATCCCATATGCATGACAAAATCGGCATAAAGAAAATTATTTTTTGTGACACACATAAATGTCATTTTAAACATATTTTGAATGGCATTCTTATCATTATGTAAGCCATCTCAAAAACAACGACGGTATAAATAAATCACACGTGACCATGAACTGTCCCTTCTGATCGTAAGAGCTTGTTATACAGCCGACGACCATATTTTCGAAGCATTACAGTGTAAGTGAATCTCGAATTATGATATAACTCAAAGTCGAGATGTTTCTCGGTCACGTCTCTGATTAACCAATTAAAATGATTTTTGTGAAGGTCAAGAAAATGATCCACATTGAGAGATATCTGCGGCCCAGACATGAGTTGATCACTTGCCTCTCCAGCATTGGCTTTCCGTTCGATTTAGCTATAAAACTGAGTGCCTCCCCAGCTTGAATAGTCTTTGGTCTATGCAGAACTAAGTGCCATAACCAGGGTTTGGTCCTAGAGGGGGATGAGCGCGGTGGGAGAAGGAATTTTGGGCCCCGAAGTTTCAAAATCTCCTATCTATGTTATTACGTGTTTGATTTCAATAAGATTTGATACGTTTGTATTTGCACTTATCAATGTGCAAGTTTGGAAAACTAACAATTTTGTTGACATTAAATTAACAAGTCCAGTTTTCTTCGTGATATATCTGGTACTTTATATTTTTCCGTCATTGTATATATATTATTTTATTAATTTTAAGCGAAAATTCTCCTGCAGGAGAGCGATTAAACTTGATAACATTATGTCATTTGGAGGTGTGTCTCCTCCGCTCCTCCCAAAATCTCTTCATTTGCGCGGAATGCTTCCTCTTCCTCATCCATCCACATTTGTCCATATATATATATTTCCACAAGGACATCCGCCCGGCATTCCGGGAGACCATAAAGATCCAGAATAATACATTGTTGGCTCTACAGTACATAATACATTACGATACACCACATAAATGGTTATGTAGCATGTGGATTGAAGCTCGCAATATGCCCAAGCAGACCTTCTCAAGATCATCCTCGATAATGCCAAGCTTCTTGAGGATATCCACGACGAACTTGTAAGATGTTCCACGAGCTCCGAATAGAAGGCCATTCACTTTCCATGCATGTTTAGGTAAGTTATATTTCTCACTCAAGTGAGGTATGCATGGTCGGTAAATAGCCTCTTTCGCCTCGTTGACTTGTAGGGCTTGCGGAATGTCCACTTCCATTCGTACCGTGGGGTCCAGGAACAAACCCCTTCCGTTCTTCCTGTCAATGGCAACGATATCTGCTCTACGGTGACTACCTTTTTCCTAAATGCAATGCACTTCCTCATAAACTTCCCATTTCAATTTCCTCAGGAAAGTGGCAATTAATGATCGAACTCTGTGATGGCGGGAATTTCGTAATAGCTCCCCTTGAGAACATTGACCCAGGACATGTCCTAGCGTCTCTGGTTGATCACATCCTGGTTGTTGGCATAGGGTTGTGTGCTGACTTCTCCCCGGCACAGCTCTCACCGCTGAGATGTTGCAGGACATTTTGATGGCATTCGTCCATTCAGAGCACGATAAGCCTTTTCTGTTATTTATCCACGAGTTGTTCTTAGAATGTTGTTCATAAACTTCCACTCCTTTACCTTTATGAGGAAGTTTGCACCAAGCTTCAAATGACCGTTTCCGAAGCTCATTTCGTACCCAACGTCCTGATTTTGATTCTGTGCAATCACTAGTAGGGAAATTAAAATATTGAAGAATTTCCTCGTCAAGATTTCGACAAGTATCTAAATGAACATCTTCCACTCTGAGTAACTTTTAAACTATATATTAAAATGCTGTATATATGCTTCCCATTCAACCTTAACTAAACCCAGCCCCCGAACATTCCTGGATGCATACAACATATCATTGGGACAGTCATGTGGTAACCCAATGATTTCTTTGATATTTGATCGCAAAAGTTTATCAACATCGTCCAGAAAACTTGATGGAATTTTATTTAACGGTGTACTCTGTATTGTATAAATTAGACTTGGCCAAATGTATTGATTGCATTATTGTATTATTAAAATACAATTCCAAACTTAAGTTTAACTTAAAACGGCAATACAACTTAACATACCGTACTATTATTCACTTTCCACAAAGAATGCACACTGATAGGTGGTGTATTTTTGGTAAGGGATAAGGTTATATAATGTCACACCCATCTCACTGTTACCTTTCTGGCTATTTGAACAGCTGACTATTTTGCTCATTCAATAAATGTTAAGTTAGGCTCACACTAAAACAATAACATGAGAGAATAGAAATTGTCTCAAATTAGTAAGTATAAACTTGCATAATTGAATCATTTGTCATCAATTCGAAGATTGGTTTTAGTTAAAATTATACATTCAAGTAATTTTATATGTTTATTATTCGGCTCTATGGGATTGATTCTCCTGATCATACCCCATAGTTACGCTACTGACAGAACCGGCATGTTAACATACACCACTCAACACAGGAATTTATCAATCACCACGAATTGCAGAACACACAGTGAGTTAACACGGCAGGAAATGGCTTGGCGATAACTGAGGAGTGGGGGTAGCCTGCTTCAGCCGCGTGTCGCCTGTGCCTCCTGTACTATGCTCTGTACTCGTTGGTTCATGTACAGAGAGTTTATTTTGTATCTGACGGAGACCCTCGCTTGCCCGCTCGCCCGCGGCGCGAACCTGTCTCCCGCCACGCACTTGGCCGTAATCCACTTCTTGGCGCCACAAGTTTCCCTCCTTTGCAGTCTGCTGAGAGCTTTAACAGTGTGAGGTTCAGTTTAGTCAATTTTTCACGTGTTAGTGCTCAGTGTGCTGTTCCTATGCGATTTTCATTACGTGAACGTGTGTGTATATATAATACCTTCATAAAGTACAGGAAATCTTGTGTGAAAACACGACGGAAATTCCGTCAGAAATTTCCAAACAGACCCCTGCCTAGCGTCAATACAATAAAAGTTCTAGCAAAAATGTTCAAACAGACAGCTTAAAGACTATATTACTGCTGAAATACAGTCAATCGGTGCTGAGGAAATTCAGAAAGTAAATGCCAGTTTCATAAAAAGGTGCCAGCCATGTGTAGCAGTGAATGGCGAACATTTTCAGCACCAGCTGTGAACTAGGTAAGTACAAATCCCTATACTCAATGACTCAGTGCCGCGAAGGCGCCGCATAACGGCAAAGTGCGTGGCGGAAGACAGGCTCGCGGCGCAGGCAAGTGGGCAAGCGAGGGTCTCCGTCAGATACAAAATAATCTCTCTGTAGTATGAACACTTAACAATAATAGTTGATACAGACAATGCTGTTTGCCACGTAAGTAACATCTCTTCTGGATGAACGTGCTAATCCTTCTTTAGCATGAAAAAAGCGTTTATACATGGCGAAAGGTTAATTATATCCACATTTTATTAGCTAAAGAACAAACTAGTTCTTCATCTCCTTGATCGAAATGAAATCGAAATTGGGTGCTGCTTCATACGTCAACTGTGAATATTTCACTTTCATACCTCTGCCAGAGGAATATTGTCAAATATATTATTCTCCAGTAACTAAGAGCACTTATTATTTATTTTCTTTAGCGTATGGCTTTAAGTGCCGGGGTCTCCCAAAAGCAGTGGCGTACGTAGGATAACCTTCGGGGGGGGGTTCATTCATAGTGAAATGAAATCCACAGCCTGCTTCCAGTCTCCGACCGGGTCAGGAATGGAATGAATGAAGCCCCCATCTAGCGGCGAGGATATGGACTGTGTCGGCTGCCGAGGTCTGACGCACTCCTCTGGGGCAATGATTAAATGAATGACAGATGAAATTAAATGATAGTGGAGAGTGTTGCTGGAATGAAATTTTGACAGGGAAAACCGGAGTACCCGGAGAAAAACCTGTCTGCCTCCGTTTCGTCCAGCAGAGATCTCACATGGAGTGACCGGGATTTGAACCACGGACCCAGCGGTGAGAGGCCGGCGTGCTGCCGCCTAAGCCACGGAGGCTTTCATTCATAGTAATGTCCTATTATAAAAATGATCATTCGAATATAATTCATAAAAAGCAACAACTCAGTTAAATAAACACTACTGGACCCAAGCGAGAAATCTCGCATGTTCATAAACCACCCTTCCCCGATAGGCTTGTCTGTTAGGTAGTCAGCCCGAAGGCTGGTTGGATCCTCAAAAAGCACCGCCGATAGGTTATGTGGGTAGATACCCACAAAAATCCAAGGCAGTGCTATATTGAGGCATACTAAGCAAGATGAGGAGTGAGGTAGTTTGCCATTGCTTTCCTCACTGAGTCAGAACAGCAGTACTAACCCTATGAGTAGAACCTTTCACAGCATCCACAGGCACTGACTGTGCCCTGAATGGCATTACTAAGCACCACCCATACCTCAGTAGCTTCCATATAATCACAGCCATGATCTGTAACACTCACCAGTTATTCGATATTTTTGAAATTATACGATTTGAGTACTCATTCCTTTGACTTACTGTTTCTGAAATCCATGCGAAATGATAAAGGAAAGACCTCATAATGTTAAAATGACACGAAACAGGTGTCACAGCGTCCAAAATGTGAAGTGGACAGCAATTACGGAGCATATTTTCCTACAGCAACAGTATCGACAAATCTCACACTTCGTACATTTTTTTAAAGTCTTTATTTAAGAAATTATTGATATTTATGAAATTAGAGTGCAATTCGTCACTGCTGATGTCTATTCTCTTTCATTTGAATGCTCATTTGGCACGATCGGTCACTTGTGAGCGCCACAGGAGGGATCTATACTAATGAAAGAATATATATATATATATATATATATATATATATATGATTCTCTTTGCATGAAAACTATTTTAACTATATTTTTCAGCACTTTAAACAATATTACAAACACAATTGAAAACATAAAAGATTAATAAAAAATACGGAAAAGAGTTTAGCCCAATATACTGTAGATATTGCACTAGATACAAACGAACAAAAAGAAATGTCTAAGTCGTCAATCGGGCAAAACCAAAGAATCTGATTAAGTAGATATTTGCCCTGGAATTTGTTGAAGGACTTAGACAAGTCTACTTCAATCGTATATCAAGCCTTCTATGTTTGACAGACAAGTCATTCAATACTTCCTCAATTGAAACATCAACAGTATCATGAATGAACATCAAAGCTAATCCATTAAGGCGTTTTTCACTAGTTGAATTCCTTAAATAGATCTTCAAGAATTTTAAGGACGAAAACGATCTTTCACACGAGCAGGTTGTGACAGGTAAGGTAGCCATGATGACAAGCAGGTTATACACAATTGGAAACATGTTCTTATTGCGTATTGACAAAGCATCTATAGCACTCTTGGGCTTCTTTTCAATAGATTTCAGAGTTTGTTTCCAGAGAAGTAGTTCGCCTCTAATATTAAGGGGAAGTCCATAAAATTCAGCTACATTTTCTACTTCAGCTATGCTTTGGTTGGATAGTTCCGTCTTCAGTTGTGGTAACTAGCGTTTGCAATGGCTGAAGAGTTTCTTTATGGGAGACAAATTTATCATCAAGTGATGAAATAGTTTCTTCAAGAAATGGGATGAAAATAACCCGCCTATAATATTATTCCGGATCCTTAGATGAAACGTTGTTCCTCATCGTTTGTTGAACAACAGTTTGAGGCTGAACTACAAGCACTCCAAATTATTTTCAGAACTCTAAAAACGAATTATATGCACACAAAAACCTTGCGTCTGCATCTGCCCTCATTTCTTCAAGAGACCTCTTAACATTCATGGAGGCGTTGATTGCTTGACTGAGATCCAAATTTTCAGTTTGAAGGTATTTGCTGAGAGGAAGTGTGATTTGAAATACTTCATGAATGACAAATACACTTATCAAGAACTCAAATTTGCTGATAGCGCACAGAAGAAGTTGCGCATCTGTAGCTGCCTTCTTATCAACCCATGCTGCTATTTTTTTCTAATGCCAACAATAACTGTTTCAGAAGTTCAATGATTGAACGAACAGACTCGTGCTTTTCAATCCATCTCGTTGCACATAACTTCTTGAGTTTACTCACTCGGGGTTTCTCTTCCATACTTTCAACTTCATTTGTCAACACAGCCTGCCTCTTTGGTGAAGTACTAAAAAAGGCATAAGCTCTTTCAATTGCACCCATACAGTTCCTAATCTCTGCAACACTACACCCTTCAGAATTGGCCAGGTTTAAACAGTGAGCACTACAGTGAACATACTGGGCTTTGGGGAACTGTTTTCGTACAATGGCCTGAGCACCTCTGTAGGATCCACTCATGGCACTAGCTCCATCTTAACCATGGCCTACGAGATATTCTGCATCCAGTCCCACGCTTTTCAAACCAGACAATATGCTATTCGCAAGGCCTAATCCAGAAGCATCATTGATAGCAATAAATTGCAGGAACTCCTCATGTACGGAATTATCTTGCTGCACACCGCTGATGTCTGTGGTCTCGTCAGCAAGAACAGAAAAGAATTTAGCTTTTTTTCACCTGATCGATTAACCTTTTCAATATAATGTCATTCTAAGATTAAATAATTTCATTCTGAATCCGTGGGCTTACGTACCGGTATGTTGCATTTAAGGATGCTGTCATCAAATGTTCCTTTAGTATTGTATCACCAGCTTCTGCTCGAAACTTGAGAAGAGACCTGAAATTTCCCTCCCCTTTCTTGAGAGGCTCATCTAAATTTACAGGTCCCGAATCCCTGTGACCACGGAAAGCAATGGCCATTCGAGCAAGGAAAATCACAGATTTAATTATTGGTATGAGTTTCTCCCTGTTGCATAATATGTTGGATTGAACACCCCTATCCAAGCTTACGTCAACAGCAGGTTTTGTACCTTTGTATATGGCGAGAAAGTTCGCAGCCTTTTCCGTACATGCCATATGATGCTTGGTTTCTTGGTGTTTTTTGAAATCCTCCTTCGCATTTTTCCAGTTCATGTAAGAAAATTTTACTAGTTTACCTGGCGATGAAGATTGTTTCCCAACAACGGTGCAAAACAACGAACAATATTTACAAAAGGCTCCGTTCTTTGAAGGAGAATAAACTAGCCATTTCCACTCTGATAACCAGTTCAACTGAAATTTCAGATCCCTTGGACCCGATAAAGGGAAATTAAAATTGCTTCCAGGTGTCCAGGAATTTTCCAACAGTTCGTTTTTCACATAATCCTCAATTTAAAGAAAAAAGTAAATCACAACATTGAAATAATTAACATGTACCGACACATACGTAGGCCAAGGACATACCGGTATAAAATAATAGGTAAAGCATCGAAATGCAAATCAGTTACAGAAATAGCTATTATCTAGAATCATATTGTGAACACACCTGTTGGCCAGCATAACCTCCTAAGTCTGTTCGATGTATTTGGTCGGTAGCCGGCTTGGTAGTAGCTAATAATTCTTCAAGTTCATTTTCAATTCTTAAAGATGAACTACTTGCAATGGCAGTGTTGCATGTAACATCCACTCTTGATTTTTTAATAATAAATCGATCCATTACGCATTACAAATAAACTCGGAAAAAAGTGCGACTCACGATCTGGCAGTTCACAGATATGCACGTTTAAAGCAGCACGAAGCTGCGTTACGATATTTACCAATTACACACTTTAACAGTAAAACGACAATTTTGATATTTCGCCTAGTGTAGTTAGTCATTATTGCTTTAAATGGAAGAACAGCAAGGTCATCTGCCCCTCTTGCTCCGTTTAACATGTGGTTTAAGGGTGTTTACCCCAGGCCATAACCAGTAGCTAGCGCCAAAGCTGGAGAAGTCTCGTTGCGAGTTGAGTGGAGGTCATTTACCACGTGAAGAACGTGTTCACATTAAAAATATATTACAAAGGAGTAGCCTAAAGAAGCCTCACTGGCAGCAATTCAAAACATTTTCCAGGTGATAGATGGGACAATATAAGGAGTCATGTAAACTAATGTCTCTGGGGGGGGGGGGGGGGGTTAAACCCTAACCCCCCCGTCGGTACGCCACTGCCCAAAAGATCAACCCCACGTCCACGTCGTGGGAGATGGGCAACGGGCTTAAGTAGGGGATTGCATGTAGGGGTGAAGTACCGTATAGTGGGAATTGTGTGTGCCTGGAACCGCTACGGTACCGTAGCTGTAAAGGCCCTACAGAAACCCTGAAATAAGTACGGCTAACGGGGCTCTGATGAAGATTGGTAACCAATGGTTCCGAAGGAGGAAGAGGATATTAGATAGTATCCCAACAGCAGAGGAGGCAAAGGAGTTACCATTCTTTCACAACTGCTGCCTTGCAGTTAGTGGAATGGAATCACAAAGGCTGATGTTAATGGGCAGTGATCCGAGGGGCAGCCCCCTAGATGGTTGTGCGCAGGGTTAACGACCCTGTCACGGAAAATATAACTGTTACGAAAGCAATATCACAAGTTAATAGCCGGACGACGACCTAAGCGAAGACGTGGACTAGATTGTGTAATGGGTACATGGAACGTAAGAAGTCTGTACAGGGTTGGGGCATGTGCTAATCTAATGGACCAATTGGAGAAATATAAAATACAGCTTCTTGCATTGCAAGAGATTAGGTGGAAGGGGTATGGTAGTAGTAGCCATGGAAATTTTACTCTGTTTTATAGTTGAGGAAATAAGAATATTTTAGGAACAGGTTTTGCCATACATAAAAACTTGTTGGGAGCTGTTGTGAAATTTACACGGATTAGAGGAAAATTCTTTAATACCACAATACTGTGTGCACATGCTCCCACAGAAGATTCTACAGAAGATAAAGACATCTTTTATAGCAAACTAGAGAACTATCTTGAGGAAGTTCCGAGACATGATGTAAAGTTAATCCTTGGGGATTTTAATGCAAAGATAGGGAAGGAAGACGCCTTGAAACCTACAATTGACAAGAAGAGCCTGCATGAAGTAACATATGATAATGGCCTGAGGGTGGTCGATTTTGCTTCTAGTAAAGGGATGGTGATAAGTAGTACGACCTTTCAGCATAAGAACATACATAAGGCGAGATGGTGTTCACCTGATGGAGTGACAAAAAATCAGATCGATCGTGTGCTTATAGATACCCGACTAGCATCGGACATTCAAGACGTACGGACCCTCAGAGGGGCAGATGTTGATTCCGATCACTTACTAGTGAGGATAAGTTACCGACAAAGAATTTGTAAAGTCTTTAATGTAAAGGGCACTAAACAGAAACGTTTTGACATGGAAAAATTCGATAAAAGAAAACGGATGATTATGCTGGGAGGCTAGAAACGTTGCTACAGAGTCCAACTATATCCATCGAGACAGATTGGAATAATATTAAGAATGCAGTCCTGGTGGCAGCTGAAGAAGTGGCAGGGTATAGAAAGACTGAACGGAAGCAAGGTGGTTGGTTTGATGACGAATGTCGTGCAGCTTTGGAGCTTAGAAATGAAGCAAGAGGGCAAACCCTACAAAGACCAATGAGAAGCAAACTCAACGGTATGAAGATGCAAGAAGAGAGGCAAAAAGGATATACGAGTAAGAAAAGAGAATGGGAAAGGAGTACGATTGAAAGAATTGAGAAATGTGCTGTGGAAGGAGATATTAGGGGTATGTTTGCTGGAATTAAAAATGAGAAGTTGGGGTTCCAAGCCCGTGTTAACGTGTGTGAGGACAAAAATGGCAATCTGATAACAGATATAAATAACATCCTTGATAGGTGGGTGGAACATTTCATACAGGTGCTAAATGATGTAAATGGACCAAACGGAGGTGACGGGCTAGAATATCTGGGAGGACCATACTGAATATACTCGAAAAAAGATTATGAGCATAATATGCCAGTACATCAGCTCTATATTGATTATCAGAGAGCATACGATAGTGTGAAAAGAAGTTTTCTCTTTGAAATACTAGAGCACTTGGGAGTACCAAGAAAGATCATCAGACTTGTGAAAATGACCCTGAGTAATACGAAGTGCTAAGATAAAGTCCAACAGGAACTGTCGAAGGAATTTAAAGTGAACCAAGCTTTAAGACAAGGAGATCCACTGTCTTGTGTGTTATTCAACCTTGTGTTGGAGAGACTGACACGGCATATCACTATCAGAGACAGAGGCACGATGAGAAGATATTTACAACAGGACTTGAGAATGGTTGGAACTTTATTTAATCAGCCCATTCTGTATCTAGCGTATGCAGATGATGTAGCAGTGCTTGGAAGAACTCGGGAGCAAGTCGTGAAGGCTTATGTGAAACTATCAGGAGCATCACAAGATGCAGGATTGTAGGTAAATGAATCCAAGACCAAGTATGTCTAATAGAGGAAGGGAAGAAATTTGAGCGTACGTGTAGTTTTAAATATCTTGGTTCCCCTATAACCGATGAGAACAGCAACTCTGAAGAAATTAAAGAGAGAAGTAATGCCGGTAATATATGCTATTTTGCCACTACCCATCTGTTGAAATCCAGAATATTATCATGTAGATTTAAGAAAACCATTTATAAAGTGATCATACGACCGGTATTAACCTATGGGTGTGAGACATGGGTGATGACACGGCGAAGTGAAGATCTACTCAACAGATGTGAAGGGAAGATATTGAAGAAAATCTATGGACCTATCCAATTGAATGGGGGAATGGCAAGTGCGCACAAATAAAGACATTTATAAGCTACAGAAATTAAAAGAGCAAGGATCCGTTGACTTGGTATATGCAGCGTATGCCGGAAAGTCGGGCCACGTATCAGATCTTCCAATGTAGGCCAAAAGGAAGGTTAGTTGGACACCCAAGGAAACGCGGGTTGGATGAGAAGGAAGATCTCCACGCCCTTGGAGTTAGAAACTGGATGAAACGAGCGGAAGATCGGGATGGTTGGTGACTTGTGGTGGAGCAAGCCAAGGTTCTTCGTGAGCTGTAGTGCCTCCGGGTAAGTTTTAGTGCCGGGAGTGTCCAAGGGCATGTTCGGCTCGCCAGAGGCTGTAGCTGCTTCCAGCGGACACCCATAGGGTGAGCTACAAGTTCCGTTCCATTTCAAGTAGTTCCAACTTTCGCCATCAGATATCACTGACACCTAGTGGTGAACGTTGGAACTTTGATAAAGCGTTACAACGCAATCTAATCTAGAAATTTAGCTTCAAACAAGTTTAGTTAGTGGAAGGATCTTTTGCATGCCATAGGCTAAATCTATGACATGGGACCGACGGCTTTACTTCCCCTCCGAAGGAAGGCTTACTGAAGGAGTTTAACACTCTTAAAAAATCCGACGACTTCGGATGGGTTTGAACTCGCGATCTTGGGCACAGCAGTTCAGTACTGAAAGGTGACGTTTAGAAGAGAAGGGCAGTACGAGGTCATAAACATTAATTGATAGACTCCGTGCAACAGAACGCCAGGTAATGGGCCCACTAGTGCATGTGTAACTTATTAATCCACATTTTATTCGTTACAGAATGGCCATTCAGATTTGTTTGATTTGCAGGCCACGTGGTTTCGAAAACACACAGGTTATCATGTTTCACAGTTGAGTACTAGGCCAGTCATCTAAGACATTCTAGATCGCAAAAAATTGCAAGGTTCTGATTTTTTGGGATGTTGTTAGGATGGATACCAATAGTGTAAAACGAAGTTTGCAACCTCGAAAGACCTGTGCTAACTTCGTGGTGCTCGAAAAACCTCGAAATTTTCAGACGTTTTTCGGTTTTTGGCGTACAACTTCCAAAATATGCATTCTATAGCAAAGTCACCCATTACACTTTTAAAGACGACAAAATTTTCGACAATTTGAGCGCAACTCCAGCTCTGTTTGTCTTATAGATCTTGAGATACAACACTTAGAAAATAAGCATTTTTTCCAAAATGTTCGAAATTTGTAGTAAGCTAGTCTTTCGAACAGATTACCGTCTAAAATACTCATTCTACGAGGAAATTTATCAAATGTAAAGTTGTAGAGCAGTTATTTAGCTTTAATTTAAGAACTGGCAAAACGCTATAAGACCAATAGTTCCCTTGTTATCAGATAAAACACAAAAATAGGAAATTGGATTTTTCAAAAAAAATGTAGCCTGACGAAATGTAAGACTTTTTAAAAGAATAAGAAGACATCAATCACTGGAAAATTGTTTTTCATGCAAAATGAAATTAGTGTGAAACCAAGTTTGCAACCTCGAAAGACCTGTGCTAACTTCGTGATGCTCGAAAACACTCGAAATTTTCAGACGTTTTTCGGTTTTTGGGTTACAACTTCCAAAATATGCATTCCATGGCAAAGTCACCCATTACACTTTCAAAGAAGACAAAGGTACCGACAATTTGAGCGCAATTCCAGCTCTGTATGTCATATAGATCTCGTGATACAAAACTTCGGAAATGAGCAATTCTTTTCCAAAATGTTCGAAATTTGTAGTAAGCTAGTTTTTCGAACAAATTACCGTCTAAAATACCCATTCTACGAGGAATGTTATCAAAAGTAAAGTTGTAGAACAGTTATTTAGATTTAATTTAAGCATTAGCAAAACGCTATAAGACCAATAGTTCTCTTGTTATCAGGTAAAACACAAAAATAGGAAATTAGATTTTTCAAAAAATGTAGCCTGACGAATTGTAGGACTTTTTTAAAGGATAAGAAAGACATCAATCAGTGGAAAATTGTTTTTCATGCAAAATGAAATTGAATACAATTATGATAATGAGTAATTTCTTATCAATATTGATGTCACAGTGGCGAAGTGATGGAGGGGCCTCAGCTAACACCTGCGACAGAAACACGCAACACGTCAATAACCTACTATTTATTAATAAATTACAACAAAAGGGTAGGTATGTGATGTTAGGCTTACCTGCACTCAGCGAGACAGCAGTATTCGTTTGGAAGGCCCAGGCGCTTCATACGGCTCTTCTTGGGGCTCCGGACACTCCTGTGTATTTGGATCTGGATGTAAAAGGGGGTCGTCGAAGTCGTCTTCTTCGTCGTTTCTAGGGTAGGAGAATTAAGGCAAGTCTTCCCCCGACAAATTTTACAGAGAGCAGAGCATTTCAGCCCTGCTCTCCTGCAAGAGCATCGCCCTGCTCCGCACTCTTTCAGGCACCTGTATGACAAGAATTTCAGCAGTTATATTAACTCCAGGTTACAGCAGATTAAAATGTTTTAATTCTAAACAGAAAAAATACCTATGTCCAGCATTGGACATTGACTAGTACCGACCTAATACGAAAGAATTACCTTACCTGCATGACAGGAGTTCGAGCAGAATTTGCGGCGCTGGTTCCTTGTGTGAGGTCACCGGTGTCAGACCCTGCTGACTCCTTGTCCATCCCTACTTGGTGGGCTCTTTCTCAACCCCCAACCACTGCTGCACCTGATGGTAGGTTCTGTAGGAATGTTGGGCAGCAGCCTCTTCGGTTGGGGGCAGACGAGCGAGGTTGACTTTACCGCTGGCAGCAGATCGGACAAATATCCCGTAACGCAAGGCGTGGAGAGAATCTTATTTTCTACCGCCATACAACGCCACGAGGCATTTGTTGCCAGAAGACGCTATCTCCTCATGGGTGGCGTTATTGTTCAGAAAAGTGGTAGCCGCGTCAAGAAGGTCTGGCTGTTTTGAAAGGACGCTCAACATCTTCGTTTTCCTTTGCCCGAAAAGGGCAGAGGTTGTGTCGCAAACTGAAGACGTGGAGGAACAACTCTATTCCAGGGGGGAGTAAGAGATCTCCTCGAATGAATGATGTTGACAAGAACTGCTTGCAACCTGTTCCACACCTGGTTTGTTGGTGCCCAATCCATTTAGGAGCACCAAGAGGTCGATATCTTCTCCAGCGATTATGACGTGCTCGTACTCCTCGCTCTTTTCCAATGCTGTCCTCACAATGAGGCAGTCGGCGTCCTCTGGCGCTTGCTTTGTTTCGATCCCTTGTACGGTATATCCAGTCCAGTACACATTAAGTTAATCAGGCGCTGCTTGTTTTTTGGGTTGGACAAAAACTTTTCTCGGGGCACTTCGATCAGTGTCGATTCTTCAAAAAAGATATCGCTGCACGCGGAGGCTGCATAACGTCGTAGCCGTTCTGCTGTTTTTGTGCTTTTAGCTGTCCCCTCTTCTCGGTAGCAATCGAATATTACTGAGACATTTTTTCCAAAATGGTTGGTCGTATAGGTGATAAAAGTAGATACAATTTCCCTCACTGAGCTGTTCCGTTGTCATATAACTTTATGGAGAAGGTATCCTCCATCCACTACAACAAAGGTTCTTCGTCCAACGGCGACGTTTTCTGGGAGGGGCGTAAAGGCAGAGTAGAACGATGATTTTGTTCCTTTTCGCATTCCCTCTTCGGAGAATAGAGCCATGGGATATGGGGCCAACTCGTATTAATTATCACAAAAATAGATTAGATTAGAAACACTTTATTGCAATCAACATAACATAAGTAAAAGTACAGCGAGTTTTACTCAAAGAGTAGGTATAACATTGACTGCAATGGGCGGCCTTATCGCTAAGAGCGATTTCTTCCAGGCACCCAACCCACAAAAAAAAATAGGACATTAATAGATAAAAAACTTTCTTCGGCTTTTCCCAATTAATTGGGGTCGCTGGAGCCAACCAGGCTCATTTTGGTTTTGGCCGGATGCCCTTCCTGACACCACGTGATTTTTCAGTTGAAAATTCTACCCCGCTGTAATCGGGATTCGAACCACAGCCGTCCGGGTGAAAGACGAGCAGCTAGGCCACTCCACCATCACGCTCCCCATGACATTAATAGATAACTGTGCAATATTGATAACAATGTACATTAGAAGCCCTATTTTTTTGAAATATCCGATTTCCTTATTTTGTTTCTACCTGATAACAAGGGAACTATCGGTCTTACAGCGTTTTGCTAATGCTTAAATTAAAGCTAAAGAACTGCCTTACAACTTTACTTTTGATGACTTTCCTCGTAGAATGAGTATTTTAGACGGTAATTTGTTCGAAAGACTAGCTTACTACAAATTTCGAACATTTTGGAAAAAATTATCCATTTTCGAAGTGCTGTATCTCGCGATTTATAAGACATACAGAGCTGAAGTTGCACTCAAATTGTCGGTAATCTTGTCTTCTTTAAAAGTGTAATGGGTGACTTTGTCATAGAATGCATATTTTGGAAGTTGTAACCCAAAAACCGAAAAACGTCTGAAAATTTCGAGGTTTTTCGAGCAGCACGAAGTTAGCACAGTTCTTTCGAGGTTGGAAACTTGGTTTTACACTATTGATATCTATCCTAACAACATACCAAAAAATTTGAACCTTGCCATTTTTTGTGACCTAACGCGATTTTTGTGTCAACGGTGACTGGCCTATACATCGCAGATGAACAAATAGCGCTTCCAAGGACTACCCCACTGTGTGAAGATGATTGGTGTACATTAACATTAAAGAACAAATCACATACGGTACTACATGTAGTGAAGAGAGTTTGTTGTAATGTACGAAAGTTGGTAGCCCTTCAAGATAAACCACACCACAAAGCACATATACTAGAGCAATCCTTACTTTCGACTCGAAGTTTCAGTGCTACGTCACAACTACAGTCTAACCAGCCAATCACAGGCAGCCATTCAAGTTGATATATCGAGATAAATCGATTTTCGCTGACGATGTTGCCAGCTAACATCTTACGTTCACATGTTCTTGTCAGCTGTTTGCATTGTGCTTGGTTAGTTTCATTGGCGGTCTTTATGTATTCTCATATATTTTTCTTTTTGATATTAATCTAGTCTGTTGTTATTTAATAGCATAGTATTTGTTTGTCGTTTGACATAGTGCCATGCGTGTGAGTAGGCCGGGGTCTAGCACGAGGAAGCCACGGGCCAAGAGAGGAAAGGCCTTAGGACAAGGGACTCCACTAAGGAGTCAAACCCGGGAAATGATTAGTAATGTGCGAGCACAATTGTTATGAACAATGCCCCGTATCATAGTTTCATTCACGACAAAGCTCCAACAATGGCAGCAAGAAAGAATGTGCTCATTGAGTGGGGTCAGACGGCAATAGTAACTCCGAAATGAGTGGTGTGTTCCCTTTGTAGGTTTTATAATAAATTTTCTCGAACTCTGAACATCTTCGACTCCGGACGTGAGACGGTAATGGTGAATAATTTATTTGTTACAATTGTTTTCTGCTTCATTATCAGAAATATTCTGTTAACCGCAGTATACGTTAATTCCTGCTACTATGTACTTATTCACGAGTATGATGTGTGTAAACATGTCTGTTCACATTACGAGTGTTTTGTTAACTTTACGGCTATAATCATGTACGTCAGTTGATTCGCGTTAGTGAACTGGCAACACTGTATCGCCAGCCGGTGAACTGGCAAGTCGGAAGTAACGATGGCGGCACTATACTTGTCCAACTGTCGTATGCCTCTCCTCTAACGTCCCACCCTTTAGATGGTACCATTAAAACAGAACTTTCACATTTCTCCAATCAACTAATTAATCCCACTACTTCGAAATAGCCTTATAAAAGCTAGGCCTGTTTCCAACAAGTTCACACTCTGTACTCGGTTAATAGTCGGTACCTAAAATGTCGGTATACCACTTTCAGGCTTCTGCTCTGTTTGTACGGTATAAATGTCAGTTTAAGTGTATGCCTCGAAACTTCGTTGTTATTATAGTATGAAAAAACTGACGTAGTCACTTGCCTTCACCTTGAAATTTTATCAGTCTTGTTGTTATCCGTGGGTTTTGGATTGGAGTGATAGGCTAGTTATTGTGATTTTGTTTCTAAGTGGATTTGAATGTTTGATGGCTCATATTTGATGTTCCAAACAAAACGTATTATTATACAGAAAAAAGCGAAAGAACTCGGTTTCTTAATTGTTGGTTACTTACTCATTTAAGTGAATTCCACTTGCAACACTTCCTTCAACATGGGGCTCTTCTTTCATATCCTAGGGATGAGAAGCAATGAATTATTCCTTAGCTATGATCTTATACTTTATACACAAACAGAAAATCATACAATTGTACAGCACAGCTCAGCTGAAGTGATGATAAATTTGCTGAACAACTTTCATACTGCCCATCATATCCTACAGCTAGAGATGATTATTAGTTTGAAAACGTATAATACACCATCTTCATTAGACACCAACGCAATCTCAGTTCGAGAGGGAATGCTGAGATCAGTGTCCTAATGTATAAGGTGCGTTCAAAAAGTAACGAGCCGGAGGCTGTAATGCGCCAACCGGTGACTACATCGGCTAATCGTGGCGTGTGTAACGAGGTGTGGTTCCGACCAGAGCGTGGAAGGTCACAGCCCGTCGCTAGAGGGCACGCGTGCACGTCACGTGACGATATAAAGCCAGTAGCAGTATGCATAAATCGTCCAACGCTGCCATTCTCATTACAAACAGTGACATGGAGGCGTCAACGGAAGAGGAAAGAGATGTTGTTTGGTTTCTGACAGCGGAAGGAGTAGGGGGAACGGACATTCCTCGCCGAATGTCACAAGTGTACGGCGAACACTGCATGTCCCTTGCAAGGGACAAGGCGTGGCACAAGCGCTTCAGGGAAGGATGGGTGTCGTTAGCCGATGATGCCCGGTCTGGGGCACCACCTTGCATTACCGATGACAACATCCAGCTGGTTGATGCACTCATTACCCAGGACCGCCGAGTGACAGTGAACGCCATAGCCGCCGTGGTCGCTCCACGACAATGTACGACCATATACGGCCAACACAGTCGCGGCACTCCTGCAGAAATTCAAATGGGAGGTTCCCGGCCACAGTCCAGACCTCTCTAC
Source organism: Meconema thalassinum (assembly GCA_946902985.2). Lineage (NCBI taxonomy): Eukaryota > Metazoa > Arthropoda > Insecta > Orthoptera > Tettigoniidae > Meconema > Meconema thalassinum. The sequence goes on from OX336391.1 coordinate 119,249,284, forward strand.
CTGTGATTACGCCATGTTTGGTCCCCTGAAAAGGGCTCTACGGGGCCAACGATTTACCTCGGACGCCGACGTTCAGCTGTACGTGCGAAACTGGTTCACATCGCAGCCCAGGGAATTTTATGAGACAGCCATTCACCGCCTCGTGTCACAGTGGGACAAGTGCCTCAACAGCCAGGGCCAATACTTCTAACATACAGGTACTGGTTTCTGTAATTATGCCTCCAGCTCGTTACTTTTTGAACGCACCTTATAAGTACGGTAATTACTTCAAGATAGCGGCAGGACGACATGTAGTGTTCCATGTACTCAGTATTTCCCTGTTATTTACAGTGGTCAAACGTTTCACAGGTAGAAATAACCAAGTTATCTGTAATTGTGGAGTGATCAGTGATTATCCCAGCAATTCCATTCTCCTAGAAAAACTTGCACCAAACTTTCTGCCGCTGATTAGATGGAAATTAAACGTGGCTCGTCGTTTTGGCAGTGCGGCTGTGTTGCCTCCCGACACTATCAGATGCCTTCTTTGAATTGCCAGACATTGTAAATAATGGACATAACTTTGTAAATAGTAATGACTCGGCTAACAGTTTGGAGGCTTCCCAAAATGTCACATGTAGATAATACTATTTCAGTTTAATTTCAAGGAGGCCATACATGACAGTGTTGCCAAAATAATTTTAAGCCTACTGTTAGGTCTAATTTTTAAATGCATATAACTTCTACACTATTAATTGGATATCAACCAAATTTTGTACGTAACATGTGTACATAAACACATATGACTGAGTGTATTCTTAAGAGCCACCAGGGCTGCCAACTGTTAATAATTACTCTCTCTATTTTCTTCATCCAAATACCAATATATCAGAAAGTATGCAAGCCAACGGCTTTGACCTATGCACACGTATAGCACCTGACATTTTAGATTAATTTGGAGTAACTTAAATACTTCAGTTCTACCAACATGAATCAAAGCATGCTGATAGGACCAATTTTTAAATACATGTAACTTCTATACTAACAAATGGATTTCATCCAAAATTGGCACAACAAGATATCATAATACTTCAGATTATTTCTGACCAGCACACGCATGAAATTGTTGCCAACATGCTTTTACGCGTGCTGATGGATCCAAAGTCTAACTGCAGGTAACGTCCATTGGACTTCAGCCAAATTCTGTATTCTGTACCTAAGAGATGGAACTAAGAATATATTCAGTCACCAGGGCAGCCAACTGTAGTGCTCTATTAGGCTACATTATACCAGGTATATTTCTAACTAATTAAACATTTCGATATTACCAACTTAATTTCGTCATTATTCTAGATAGGTTCATACACTGTAAATTAATCATTGGCATGAATCTTAATTTTAAGAAAAGTAGGCTCTTTAGTTCGTTACGGAACTTCTTGTTGAAAATAAGATCCTCAGAAAGATTTTCGGATCAATGTGTGAAGCAGGTGACTGGGGAAGGAGAAAGAACAAGGAACTTAAGGAGTTGTATAAAGAACCCGATGTTGTTGCGGAAGCTAAAACAAGAAGGATGAGATGGGCTGGCCACGAGTATAGAAGAGAAGAGGGATCTAGACTGCGAGAAGTGTGCGAGAAAAAGCCGGACGGACGAAGACCTATAGGCAGACGAAATATGAGAAGGAGAGACCCGGTAACCAAGGACATCCAGCTACTAGGAGCGCCAGACGAAGATGCCAAGGACAAAACGAGGTGGAGGAGGCTGCTTGATGAGGCCAAGAACGGTTGTGGAGCCAGGAGAGTAAGTAAGTAAGACTTAGACCACGTGGGCAACTAATAAAACGTGGTTGTGCCAAACATATGTTAGCTTCACAAAATATACATTTGGCCAATGAGAATTAAGTTGCATCCCACATTAGCTCAGTGATCAAAAAACCAATCCGGTGGTCGCGGGCTCATGTCAGGTCAGTTATTATAATTATACATTCATTCATCAAAATGGCTTGTGCTTTCTGTAATATACCTACATAACCTAAGAGGCATTCGCTTCAGTTTGGTATTAGTGATGAAAACGCAACTCTTATTCCCGAAATGCTATTAGATGATGATGATGAGAATTGTTTTAAGGGGCCTAACATCTAGGTTATCGGCCCTTTTTTAGATGAAAAAAACGTGATGTCAAGTCTCGTAAAGAGACATGAAGATACCGGTACTTACCTCTTTCAGATCTAAAGATGGCGTTTCCGTTTTCATGCATGGAACGAACTCCGGTGAAGGACATTCTTCTGTCTTAATACCACCAGTAAGTTCCGCGTCGTCCTGCAGAAGAATGATTTGTTTCACAAATATGATCCTTTGCATAGGTGGCATTAATCTTACACACGCCTTTTAACTTGCACATGAGAGTCAAGGAATAAAATAACAAACATGTACTGAAGTCAGTTAAAACCTCTCATTCATAGAATATTCTTGGGAAAACAAAATATATAGTAAAATGTAAATCAGATGCACACTCGCCAAATGTAGGCCTAGCATTAGCATTGACTGAGTGTGTTGAGATTTCATAGCGTGGGTCCAGTCACTTATAATTACCATATAACGTCCATTTCTATCATGAATAAGAAACAAGGAACGATGCCGTTAATGAACAGCTAGCCGAGAGTGGACACGGAAATTGTCACTGGTTTATAAACATGGCGGTGAACGAGAAGAGGTTGATTTTGTTAATAACGTGACACTGTTCATCAAATGGAGGTTAAAATAAAACCTGCAAAACCTCCACTACTTTTATTCATCAATTCAAAATATATTCAGTATAAGCTCTTCTTGTTCCCTGTGAAATACATTATTGGCAGCTTCGGTGGTGTAGTTGGTAACATGGTGAGCTTCTATGCCCAAGATTGCGGGTTCAAACCCGGCCGAAGTCGCGGCTGCCTTCGGATGCCTTCCATCGAAGGGGTTTCGTAATGGCGACGGGCCCATGTCATAGATTTATGGCACGTAAAAGAACCTTCCACTAACTACAATTGTGTGAAGCTAAATTTGTAAGTTATATTTGATTAACGCTCTATTAAGTTCCAACGTTCGCCGCCAGGTATCAATCACGGTGGCATCTAGTAGCCAAGTTCATCACAACTAGGTGTCGTTGACGGTAGCATTTGGTAGCAAAAGTAGGATCTACTTTAAATTCCTTGCCTGAATTACAGACAACAAACCCTAATATGCCACCACAATTAACACCGGTTATCAGACAGATTCTACATACACCCAAAGTGTACGGGGCCACATGACCACGTTGTCGTAGCCCCTAAACTGAAGGACCAACCGAACTACATTATTGAGCATTCCATATCGATGTTGTGTCTGAAGGAATGTATCAATTTCATAGCAACTCTTATGTAATTTGCAGGTTATTCCTAAGGCATGCCATTTAGGTGAACGGTTGGAATGTAATTTCTTTACCATAGTTGTCACAAATATTACAGTTTTATTAATAAAGCAAGGTATACACAAATCTCTCTAGATTGTATTTAGTTGTGCTATATTAACCTGATGACAGTGGCAGTTTTCATCATGCACAAGCCCTTGGGGTAAGGACCTACTGCCGACTCTGCCCATCTTAAATATATTAGAGTACTTGCTTCAAAATCCCCTATGAAGCCTAACGTGGCAATAATGAGCTTGATTGGCATCCAAGAGGCGTTAAGTTGTGTCTGACCGAGCTTCCAATCATTAGGAACTTCTCATCTTTATTCTTGCTAACCAACTGTACTTGATACCAACCACATAAATCACAGTATTTTAAGATTATTCCCCTTTTTTGCTCTCATTAAACATCAAACAGGCGTTTTCCTCGCGGTAGGCTGTGTTTGATTCCACAGAAAACAAATACAAAGTTAAGAGAAAAATGGATTATAAGTTTTATCGTATATGATCTCATTGGAGAATACCAGGCTGGTTTCAGAAAAGGAAGGTCGTGTACTGAATAGATATTCAACGTAAAGAGTATTCTGAGAACTAGAGCATTGAGAAGCCAGAACACAGTGGTCATCTTTGTCGACTTCTAGAAAGCGCATGACTCTATTGATAGAAATTATTTAACGTCCTAGAAGAGTTTGGAATCGACAGGAAAACGAGAGAAGTAATAAAACACACCCTGACAGGCACCATCTCCAAAATTACTGGAGAAATATCTGGCCCATTCCAAACAAAGACGGGAAATAGACAAGGAGATTGATGATCGCCAATCCTGTTTAACATTGTATTGGAGAATGCCATGAGAACCTAGGAATACTCTCTGGAAGTAGAATGCAGAAAGGGAATTCATCTTGGGCGCAAGGGACAGAACTTGGAAATTAAATGTCTTGCTTTTGCTGATGATCTTGCTCTCAGCTCTAAATAGAGAGGATACCCAAAGGATGATTGAGATTCTTTATGTAACAACGCAGAAAACTGGTCCTAAAGTCTCTTGCGAAAAGACAAAATACATGGAATACATACAGTACATCAGGGAGAGAAGCACACGGAAGCGAAGTACGGAAAGATTAGAAGAGTAGCAAAGTTTGAATATTTGGGAGAACTGATCCAACCCAATGGATTAAACAAGGAAAGAGCTAGAAAACTGGAACTGGCCTTCAGACTAACACAGAACAGGTACAATAAACGGCCAATATCTTACAAAGCCAAAATGTAACACTACAACCTGGTTGTAAAATCAGAGGGACTGTACGGCTCAGAATGCCTTATCCTAAATATGAGGAACTGCAAGAAACCAAACAGAAGAAAGGAAAATCTTAAGGAAAATTCTTGGACCACAGAAGACCACAGACGAGGCATGGAAAATCAGGAGAAATGAGGATCTCCATAAGGATTCCGAAAAGATCACGGATACAATGCGAAAACGAATACTGAAATTCTGCGGACATCTAGTAAGACTGGACGGCAGCCAATTGACTAACATAATCTTTAAATATATATTTGGATTGAGGAGGACGGCGAGATGTGAGGAGGAGGTTAAGAAGGACACAGAAGAAATTAAAATTACATCTGAATTGATCCTCAACAGAAAGAAGTTCAGAACTGAAGTAGATAATCACAAATTTCATGAAGAGCAACCGAGGAACAGGCCCAAAACCATAATATCTGAGGAGCAGAGAAAATTTAGGAGTGAACGAATGAAGAAGTTCTGGGAAGAGGAAAGAAGACTGGCCAGAAATCATTAAGTTACAAGCGGTCCACAGTTGCCCAAATTTGGAAGCAAGAAGAAGAGCTTAATATATCAATCCTACCAATGTTTCCCAATGCATTGTGCATAAATGACTAACAAGACAGATTACAGCCATAATGATAACTTATGACTAGGTAGAAACTTTGGAAGACTAATAACAAGGAAAGGGCTGAATGAAACAAGGGTAATCAATCCATTTAACCATTCACATAAAGCTCTAATTAGAAGCTCATTTTAAGTCGACCATATTTGTAGAATAACCCCCTCGTAAGTAAAGACCAAGTATCCTTTCTGGGGACAAAGAACGATGAGAATAAACTAAATGTGAGAGAAAGAAAGGTATATTGCTCAAAGGATGTATATCTTGGAAGGTAGTATGTCAAGACAAGCAGAAAGACAAAGGAAAGAGGCTAGGGTCTTCTAGCCATGAACCTGTGAAGGTGTAGGCCCCTCAAAAGGAAAGAGAATATGGATTTCATCCATGAGCCCCTTAGAAGGAAAAGGGGAGAGGGTCAATTAGCCATAAGCCCGTGAGGATGTAGGACCCTTACAACGGAAAGAGGCAATGACCCTTTAACCATGAGCCCGTGAGGGTATAGGTCCCTTTCAAGGGTAGGGCGAGAGGGCCCTCCTGGAATGAAACTGTGGGGATGTAGGGCCATCGCAAGGGAAAAATCTTCACGTGCAGAGCTTCTTCACACATTTTTTTTCTTAACACTTGCTCAGATTATATACAATTTAACACTGGTTTTATACACTTAAATTAATTCTAACACATTTCACAAATTTCATTACGGTAGGTACCCTTTTGTTTACAAATGACAAATAAGCATTTCTTTGATGCCTCACACCATCACTTTGCACTGTCTTCCTGGATTACTTCTAATTAATCTCATCCATACAGGTAAAATTTGGTGCGATCCGCTGCTATTACTCTTATCTCATATCGCCATGAATTAGAAAGTGTCTGCTTCCCTGCTTCCTCAACGTAGGAGACTCTGCTCAAAACAGTTTCTATGAACTGCTCTCTGTTAATTATAGCGTACTTCTTCGCCTCTCCTATCTCCATTACTTTACTATTCCTTAGTCTCTTCGGTGAACATTTCACCGCTCAGCTTACTATTTAATGGCATGATGAGCGTGGCATTTAACACAGTTATCTACTCGCTCGAACTTTTGCATTTACAACATTAGATGTTATTAAATATCTCGGCGGTATTGTTCACGCTATCAACTTCACTTCAACTTATTCAATATCTCGGCGGCGGTATTGTTCACGCTATCACCTTCACTTCAACTTATTTCGTGCGCGACTTTCACTCAAACGGCGATGTGTTGCGATCTGTACGTTTCGTACGCTGTGAAATATCTGTATTACTGTAGAATAACGTTTGTACTTGTTACAATTACTCCGAGTAATATTCACACTGTATTATTTCACTTTAGCTTATTTGTGCGTGGCGTCCATTCACACAGCAAAGTGTCACGAACCGAGCCTCTCAAGGGCTGTAGAACATCTGTATCGGGTCTGCTCCTGATTCCTATTTAAACAATTGGAACAACATAGTCCCTGATGTTTCTCCTCCGGGAGATGATTTTCTATTCTCTTCGCATATAATTTCCGTTCTAATTCCATCTTACTTGACATTTTCTTACGATTTCAATGATACCTTGCGGAGTCCGATCCTATCATTCACTGATAAGATATGCATTCTGTGCCTTCCTTATTCAAGTGACGCTAAACTGGTGGACTCTCCAAAATACGTCTTTCAAACCTACACCTGGTGACGCTACCTCATCACCACTGTGTGCCCCCACGTCTGGTGTTAGCTAAGCTGTTATTAATTAATTTTACTTAATTTTACGGCTTCCTAATTATGTGCGTAATTATCTCGTTCAGGCATGGCTTTCAGAATGAATATCTATCATGTCGTTCTATTGAATTCCTTAATTCTGGGCGTTTCATATCCCCCGCTCTCTTCTTCTCCTTTGTCTGACTGGGTTCTCTGGTCAGTTAGGGGATCTTTCTAGCTTGAAAGTAGGTCCAGAAGACTGGCGTTAATTGCATTTTCCAGGCAATTTACAAAGTGTCATCTCAGCCTCTTAGATTTTTCTTGAAGTTTAATTCGCTATATATTTGCTTCACAAGTATAAATTTAAAGCTGTTTTAATGTAACTCTGCCGTTATGCTGCGGCTAAATGATCCCAAACTTAAATTATCGTTTCTCCTTTCCAGGTACTAAATCATGCTTAACCTCTATAAGCTAGGGTTCTTTAACTTTAATTATTTAAGCCCTGAGTTCATGCCTTTGGGCATGCCTTGCATGGGCACAATACAGAACTACAGTTAAGTCATTGAATCGGAAGATAATTTCATGAAAACAAAACTTACATTCACTGCAACGTCAGGAAAAACTCGATGTTCAAATATCAACGCTCAAGAGCGAAGCGGATCTTAGGCTAGGTTCTTGAGAGCTAATTTCTTACTTGAAAAAATTCGAACTTCACGAAACGAAAGTGTCAATACAATGAAACAACAATCAAAATATATGTACTGCTCGCTAATAAATCACCGTCCACTGATCGCTTACTGCGAGATATAAATATTTTACAACTTCCTCATCCACGAACACTGAAAACATACATTGGGTATACAAACAGAGAGGCAGGTGTCACGTCACTTGCAAAAGTTAGGTTGATGGCTGAAGAAAAGTCACTGACTCACGATAATGAGAAGGTTGGTTCATTAATCATAATGATGAAATGGCCATAAAGTCTCGACCAGTGTATGACAAGATTTTAGACATGTTTCTCAGCATTAGTGATATTGAGAAAAATGCAATTGGAATCGAACAGAAATTGGCTAATAAATTATTATGAATACTGTTCAAGGATCTGTCATCCTCCTACAGGATACCTGTCTCCTTCTATTACATTTGGACTCACAGGACGACAGTTATCTAGGATAACACTGGACGCACAGAGTGCGGTTGCGGCTTCAAGGTCACAAGAATAGTGACGGACAACTGTCAGGTGAATCTGTCAATACATAATATCGTATGGCCTCGGGTGCCTGGTGCAAGCTTTGTTAATTGACACCCAGAGGGTAGCTTGCATGTCGAATTTCGTCGTTCCTTTGAACGCTATGAAAGTCAAGGAGGTTAGATATCTAAACTCCCTGACACTACAGCGCTTTCAAGTAGAGAATGGAGGAACTTTGTGTTGGCGGAAAATCCCGAGATTAATTTTGCCATTGAACACGGCCTACTGAATTCAAATGGGTTCTTTAACATGCCAACAACGTATGACATGAGTATCGTGAATTTTGTCGCCTTCAAAAATCACTTACCATGGCCAGGGGCAAACCTCCAAACTTGGGGTTGGTAGTCCGACACTATAATCACTCACCCACCGTGGCAAGCAATCTGTCAATGTTCAAGGCACTGTGAATTTTGTCACCTGAAAGACGAGCTCACTTTTTTAAAATTTTGATCGTAGTCACATCATTAAGAACGTACGATATTTGAGTAAGAACTTCTATGTAAATGACAATGTAATAATAGTGATCATCTCAAGAATCTATACCACTTAAGATAATAGTGAAGCCAGTTTGAAAATTAAGCAGAAAGGTTGAATATTCGAGCAATTTAGAAAAACTGAATATGGCAAGATCCAAACTGGTGTTTACTCAAGATACAATAGCTGGGTTTAAGAGCACGGAGGCCATGTGTCCTGAGAAACTTGTAGATACATGGTATCTGCAATTCCACACACGGACTTAATTCCAGAAACATGGACAACTTTATTTTCAGTGAAGTTAATGATGGCTGACCAATGAATTATCTGCCCTACCTGCCACAGGTTCAAAGTTATCCCGTTTAAGAGATGAGACTTAGAAAGGTAACTTGTGCCAAGCTTTTGTGCTAACAACTTCCTCAAACGTGTCCTGCAAACGATTTCTGATCACTATCGGCTTCCATTATGTGCTTACGCGGAATCTCTTAAGTGACCATGTAGAACTACTCTTCAGTCACCTGAGAAATACGGGCATGAGATCATGTTTGCATGTCAACAGTTCGCACAGGAATTATCGCATCTCCTAGAAGTGGGAATGTAGTCGTAGCAGGCGCCTTGACCAAGTTCTGGAGCCTAAAGGGTCGCGGAAGGTGGAAGGGTCTGCGCTTGAATCCTCATTAACAATATTAGCTACACTTAGCAAAGCATTTGATATAGAAGTTACCTACTATAGGGTTCACAGTGAACCTACTTTACCAATGCAAAATACAATAATATAACCTACAACTTACAGAGTCTTTATAGTGTAGCGGTTAAGACTGGTTTGAAGATCAACATCCAGATGACTGAATTTATGACCAATATCAAAGAGACTCCCTCCAATATTCCTCTCACAGACACTACCATACGAAAGGTACCTGCAGTAAAGTACTTGGGAGAATGGATTTCTCCGAATCGGAGCGAGAACCTAGCCATAGATGCCAGATGTACCAAGTTTGAAAGGGATTATCATTCCTGTCGTAGCATCAATTCATCTAAGTGCCTCTCCAAGAACCTCAAACTCTGACACTGTACTCGGTCGTCAAGCCATCTGTTCTGTATGCTTCTGAGTGCCTTGTAATGACCAGAAAGGGTCCTCTCAGAAAACAAGAGTTAAAAGAGAGGAAGATCCTACGGAGGATATTAGGTCCAATTAGAGAGGAAGGAGGCATTTACAGAATCCGTCATAATGATGAATTGTATGGACACCAGGAGGACATCATCACGTCTATAAGGTAAAGACGCCTGACCTTTTATGGACACTTGGCACGTCTGGTTTCTGAGAGACTCACCAACATATTCATAGTAACAGGCAGAGGCAAGGCTTCTAAGAACAAATGGATTGCGTCAGTTAAGTCAGATATGGAAAAACTAGATATCTCACTCGACACAAACTCGAGACCGTCTGATGTTCCGTCAGGTCACCCGATAGGGCGTTTTCCCAACGTCTCTTACAAGTAAGAAGACTACAGGAGCTAAGTGGACAGAAGAACGAAGACTGACTCAGAGTCAGAAAATGAGGGACTATTGGAAGAAGAAGAAAGCAACAACTTTACGAAAGAGTATATACGAGCCCGGTGGTCCCAAGTAGGCCTAAACGATAAAGAGACAAAGAAAGAAATTAGCTACGATACTGTTAACACACATTAAGGCATACCGGTAAGCTTCACCTAATAATATTATAGGGTCCAGGGTACCAGCACACCGAAGCTGCATGAAGAAATGTTCTTCCTTAAGAACTACGCTTTGATCTTCATATGTATTACCAGCCTCATCCGACAGGTTATCAATTGGTAACTGATCATTTGACTCCTAAAAAGGGTATGCAATATGACCAAATTAAAAATATACAGAGAGTTAAGTAGGCCTACCCTACCCTACTAACTACAGAACAGGAGACCGAGCCGTCGTAGCTTTCAACAAGGTATATTACTGAAAATATAGTATTTATGATTGACAAACCTTTCTCGGAGATGTTGGGAGTCGTTTTACTTTCTCAATTGCCACTGCTGCACCGGAATAATTCCTATTAATTGATTATTTACGAAAATAATGATTTAGCATTGCCTTCATTTCACTATGGACGCCATCTTGGACACTACGTCATACGTCATGTGACACCCGAGAAACGAACATCTGAGTACGTTACCAACATGTCAAATACAAAATTCACCATTTCACAGGTTTGAATGAATTTCCACACGACACACATATTATTGACACGTAAAGTTTGGAAAGGTTACAAATTGAAGAATTTCCACACGACACACATATTATTGACACGTAAAGTTTGGAATGGTTACAAATTGTTTTAAATTAAAAGTTCGAAATTCACGACACGACACACATATTATTGACACCTAAAATTTGAAATTGTTACTATTTCAAATAGTTCGAAATTGTTTTAAAAGGTTAGGTTAGGTTAGGTTAGGTTAGGTTAGGTTAGGTTAGGTTAGGTTAGGTTAGGTTAGGTTAGGTTAGGTTAGGTTAGGTTAGGTTAGGTTAGGTTAGGTTAGGTTAGGTTAGGTTAGGTTAGGTTAGGTTAGGTTAGGTTAGGTTAGGTTAGGTTAGGTTAGGTTAGGTTAGGTTAGGTTAGGTTAGGTTAGGTTAGGTTAGGTTAGGTTAGGTTAGGTTAGGTTAGGTTAGGTTAGGTTAGGTTAGGTTAGGTTAGGTTAGGTTAGGTTAGGTTAGGTTAGGTTAGGTTAGGTTAGGTTAGGTTAGGTTAGGTTAGGTTAGGTTAGGTTAGGTTAGGTTAGGTTAGGTTAGGTTAGGTTAGGTTAGGTTAGGTTAGGTTAGGTTAGGTTAGGTTAGGTTAGGTTAGGTTAGGTTAGGTTAGGTTAGGTTAGGTTAGGTTAGGTTAGGTTAGGTTAGGTTAGGTTAGGTTAGGTTAGGTTAGGTTAGGTTAGGTTAGGTTAGGTTAGGTTAGGTTAGGTTAGGTTAGGTTAGGTTAGGTTAGGTTAGGTTAGGTTAGGTTAGGTTAGGTTAGGTTAGGTTAGGTTAGGTTAGGTTAGGTTAGGTTAGGTTAGGTTAGGTTAGGTTAGGTTAGGTTAGGTTAGGTTAGGTTAGGTTAGGTTAGGTTAGGTTAGGTTAGGTTAGGTTAGGTTAGGTTAGGTTAGGTTAGGTTAGGTTAGGTTAGGGTAGGGTAGGTTAGGTTAGGTTAGGTTAGGTTAGGTTAGGTTAGGTTAGGTTAGGTTAGGTTAGGTTAGGTTAGGTTAGGTTAGGTTAGGTTAGGTTAGGTTAGGTTAGGTTAGGTTAGGTTAGGTTAGGTTAGGTTAGGTTAGGTTAGGTTAGGTTAGGTTAGGTTAGGTTAGGTTAGGTTAGGTTAGGTTAGGTTAGGTTAGGTTAGGTTAGGTTAGGTTAGGTTAGGTTAGGTTAGGTTAGGTTAGGTTAGGTTAGGTTAGGTTAGGTTAGGTTAGGTTAGGTTAGGTTAGGTTAGGTTAGGTTAGGTTAGGTTAGGTTAGGTTAGGTTAGGTTAGGTTAGGTTAGGTTAGGTTAGGTTAGGTTAGGTTAGGTTAGGTTAGGTTAGGTTAGGTTAGGTTAGGTTAGGTTAGGTTAGGTTAGGTTAGGTTAGGTTAGGTTAGGTTAGGTTAGGTTAGGTTAGGTTAGGTTAGGTTAGGTTAGGTTAGGTTAGGTTAGGTTAGGTTAGGTTAGGTCTGAGACTATCCTCAAAAAATGGTGGACTCGGGTGCTATATGGATAATTCCTCTTGAAGAGGTACTCTGCTAAGTAGCCTTCAAAGTGGGCCTTCTTCTTCCCGAAGATTGGGATACTATAGCGCACGTTGCGCCACTCCCTTTCTATGTTCTGTGTGTGGACTGAGGGATCTATGTTGGCTGCTGGCATCCTTGCTTCGTTCTGAAGGTGTACGTGGCGGCTTCGTTGTGTGGAGACGAACTCCACTTTGTGGTTAACCCGTAGGTGGATAAACCCTTCGTGTTGCAGGGTGTTGTAGGCCCCCCAACAGTCGGAAATTATTATGGAACCTGGCAATATCCATTCGTGAATGACATTAATGAGTGTTTGGGCATTCCTTCGTTCTACAGGTTGGATAAAAAAAAATCTTTTTATTGTTCCTTTCCACTGCTCCAAAAACCCACTGGCCATCGATTTCCCGGCCTCTGTTGTTCTTTCTCTTCCCAAGCTTTGCTTCGTCGATCTCCACCACAACTCCCGGTCCTCCAATTTGTACTCTGTTTTGATACAACCAATGCTCGCACACCTCCCGGCAAAATGACGACCAGTCTACTACAGTATTACTATCAGGGGCGGCTGGCTCTAACGGGCCAGTGGGCCAGGGCCCTCCTTACCATTAACCTACATTAGTAATTCATTTTTTAATCCTTAACGCCCGAAATACTGGCCGAGTTGTGCGCTCCTCACTATGAAAATGTACCAGCATGTTTGAATAACGCGCTACATATCTTGTCACGTAATTCGCCTTGCTGCGCGCTACTCGGGGCCCAGGCCTTACTGGGCCCAAGACTCCATTCAACTACAAACAACGATAGGTCTATTGCGCGTGCGCGCAGACGCTCTTCAAACGTCGGCTATGGGCCCAGAGATTGCGAGCCCACGGTTACTAGGAGGAATAACAATTGGAGCAGTTGTATGAGCTCTGGAGAGAACGTTGAAATGCAGCGGGAATGCTGAACTGCTACGTTCAACTCGAACTTACAACATCTATGGCCATACCCTTCCCCTTTCCCCTTGCACTCTTTCCTTCGTTGCTGTTTGAAATGATTCGCAAGACGACCACTAGATGGCAAACAGGACACCACCCTGGTGTCATTAGCTCCAAGGTTACGTAAAACGAAAACGAATGGAAGAATACTTTAAATGGTGCAGTGACAAAATCATTCATGTCGACCAAAGTATTATGTGCACTCGAGTTTGAAGGTTGTTTGTGAAGTAACCAATAGACCTACATAAAATCCAATAACATCATCATTTTCGTCGTTCTATTTTACGTTAGTTCATGTAGGTTTGGAATTTTTAATTTATATTTTAATTTTTTTTTTCGCAGTTGGAACACAAAAAGTGCACGTTTTTAAGAGTGTTTCAACCATGCGTCACATTTAAGAATTATTATCTCAAAAGCCCGTAATCAGATCGAATCCAAATATTAACACAATATACATTGGAGTGTTGTATAACTGGTTTATTAATTTCAAAATTTTGTGTGTCCAAGGAACAAAGTTGTTATCATTTTTGTAAGGTAACTTTCTCTCGGCTCGGGGTGGTTGGAAAATGTAGTTCTTGGTCGCGTTGGAATCCTTATACATCGAAAAGTTATGCTGTATGACTGTGAAATACGTAAATTAATTCACTTATTTTATATCAAAACTACATTTTCCAACCACCCCGAGCCGAGAAAAAGTTACCTTACAAAAATGATAACAACTTTGTTTCTTGGATACACAACATTTGGAAATTAATAAACCAGTTATACAACATTCCAATGTATATTGTGTTAAAATTTGGATTCGATCTGATGACAGGTTTTTGAGATAATAAATCTTAAATGTGACGCATGGTTGAAAGACGCTTAAAAACGTGCACTTTTTGTGTTCCAACTGCGATAAAAAATATTGAAATATAAATTAAACATTCCAAATCTACATGAACTAATCTAAAATAGAACGACGAATATGATGATGTTATTGGATTTTATGTAGGTCTATTGGTTACTTCACAAACGACCTTCAAACACGAGTGCACATACTACTTTGGTCGACAGTAGTGTCAAGGATAGGTTAAAAATAAACTTCCCATTAACTAGCAATGTAACTACTTTTTAACAGGACATGGTAAGATAAATTCGTATTATTTTCGTTTCAAATTAAAAGACAGTCCATTGTGTGCGTGTGGCAATGAAGAACAAACAGTTGATCATTTATTATTTACATGCGTGAAACTGGAAAAAGAAAGACGGTTGTTTAAGGACAATATGGTAAATGAACATGGAAAATGGACGTTCGAAAAAATTAAGCTAATGAAGCCTTATATAATTAATTTTTTTTTTAATTTAATAGATTTAGAAAGAATGTCAAGTAGTTGAACAGATTCTTAATATTGGTGTAGCTCATAAAAACAATAAGTTAATAGATTTAGACAGTTCCTAGAACAATATATCACCAAACAAATAGCCATAGAACAATAATGAATAATAAATAAGTAAATGTATGTTATTAAAATTGTAAACATTATGTAAACATAGCATGTAGTATTACTTTCATTATAATGGAACATGCTGTTAAAAAAAACGGTTATGTAAAGAGGTCTCTTTTGGAGTTCTGTGACAAGTGTTACCAATTTTTTTTCCCATCTAGGTGTAGAGTTTTTGACAAATGTCTTAGTGATAGGCTATTATAAATTTGGAATTAAATAGCAATTTAGAGGGTCATTTAAATTATATTCAATGTAGAACATAACATTTTCCCTAATGAGACACAATTTAATGGATGTTGGCAAACACCTAGCGTGCTAGCTGGTAATTTATACTGTGCATGATTATTTATTTTGTGTGCCCTCCCAAGCTCTAAGACCACCAGCCGCCGCTGATTACTATTCATATTTACTTCCTTCATCAGTATTCTGTGTCGAGGGTTAGGAAGCAGACACCATAAAAAAATAAAGTTCGCAATATCTGGTATAGGTACCTTTGATTTTGAAAAGAAGGTTCCTTTCAAGGCCGTTGATTTAGAATTACAGTATCTTGATTCAAGCCCTGGAATGGCCTTATTGCAGGTCACAACTAACCTTCCTGTGGCTTTAGACCACTTCACTGGTAGATCGCTACGACATTTAGCGCACGGGAGAGTTTTCGATATCACATTGTGTTGCTGTAAGAGTTCCAGCAACTTATTTCGATCGCCATAGTATTTACGATTGAAACTCGAAAAAGTTATCTCACATGTGACACAATCCATGGTTCAACTGATTTCACTGACAATTGGCGCAATTTTTCATTACATTACTTTATCGACGCTCTTTGGTTTACTCGTTCTATACTCCATGTGAAATAGTACCAAATGCGTGGGGTTGGCATTCCGGAATTAGTGAGCAACATGGCGCCGAAAGACTTCATTTCTGCTATATAAGTCGTGTATCTATTTGGAATGGCTGGGTGGGTTTATGGCAGCGGACGAGTCAACATCTATTATATTAACATCTCCGGATACCATTGCTTTGGCAAATTTCATTACCTAAATTTTTTTATACCTTTGGTCTCCTCTCCTGTAGCGCAACCCTAAGTTACATGTGAGAAATAATGAAAATGTTACCAGCTATTATTTGGTAATTACTAATTAGCATTTCGACACTGAACCTTGCTCGCCATGCACATAATTAAGATTGCAATGTTACACGATACACAAATTAAAATACAACTTACAATGTTAGGGAATTCTTCCTTTTGAGGCACCCATTCTCCCTCACTCTTGATGACGAGTTGTCCTTCCATAGCCTAGTGTTCAGAAAACTAGAACATAGAAAGTGCGCTCAAGGTTTAACAGAGCGCCTCAAATGAGTTAATTTCAGACCTCCAAATGGAGTTAATACCGTCAATCCAAATATAAACCGTCTGATGCACAGTGGTACGATAAGGAGAGGTTAACAGCAAAACTTATTCGACTTTGTCAAGATAAGAGTTAGGATTTCCTATTCTGAAAAATTTTAATGTTTACCATTGCGACAAAATGAGGAATCACTGGTGTTAGCAACGTGAAAGTCAACTAAACTTCCTGCGTGAGTACGGTAATTAGAAATTGGCAGTAAGTTGATACAAGTTGTTTTGAACAAACAAGACAATAGCCTGTCTCGTGTTACAAGATACCCACTTCAAATCCAAAACATTAATCCCCCTCATTGAACAAACGGAAGTGACTGTAAGATGTACGTATTTACCCGTACATACTAACATACGAGCAACTAACACGTGGTACTTGTGTAATTGTCCTCGTAAAGAAGGTCCTAGCTAAACATCGAAACGTCTATATCCTCGACAATTAAATACGGTACCGAATGTGAATTATGGTAATCATTAATCTACACAGGGCACGAACAGTCTTCACAATTTCTCTGGTTGTTAGACTCATCGGGAGAAGTCACGATACATTACGATACGAAATTCCCCTAGGCACAAAATGGCGGCATCTTTGATGCCAAGGGCGACACTTAAGGCTTAAACGATGCGTAGGTTAACATCACAGAAGTGACAAAGAGGAAATCTGACATTCTACGGATCGGAGCGTGGAATGTTAGAAGTCTGCTAGGAAGTGGAAGGTTAGAAAACTTAGAAAGGAAAATGGATAGGTTGAGGTTGGATTTGGTTGGGATTAGTGAAATGTGCTGGCAGGAAGAACAGGACTTTTGGTCAGGAGACTATAGGGTCATTAGCACTAAATCAAACAATGGCCAAGCAGGGGTTGACCTCATATTGAGTAGGAAACTTGGACAGCGGGTGGAATATTATGAGCAATATAGTGAACGGATTATTGTAGCAAAAATCAATACTAAACCTACCTGCACCACAGTGGTACAAGTCTATAGGGGAAAGGGGGGCAAGATGGAAATAGCGGGCAAAACGGAAATGTGTTATATCTTAAATCTACAGTTGCCTTGATATATATGATCTCTGAGACTGCAAAGGGAACAGGAAGAGTCTAAAGATAAATAGAACATCAAGTTATGTTGGCCAACCTTATGGCGGTTAAGAGTAGTGAAGCTAGAAGGCGTGCATGGATTTGATTTCAAGGTATGTAATATTCTATTCATTCTCGATTCGTGTATCATGTTTTTAAACATTAGTGTTTGTTATTACATTGCGTGATCCTTAAGCTTGTAGAATGAAAGGACAGTTTTAAACAGTTACATTGGAGTATTTTTCAGTTAATATTTTTCCCGGGTGGATTGAAGTTATAGGTTAGGGGGGCAAAATGGAAATATGAGAACGTGGGTAAAATGGAATACTTTCCATTTTGCTCCCAGGGTTCAGTAATTTTAATATTTAGAGACTTTCTCTGTTAGGCGTAAGAGATATTACAAGGACATTATTTTGAGTAAAATTTCATGCCGTAGAGTTTACAAATGATATAATAGTTTTTCATTTTTTAGATGGTTCATCACAAGCGCAAAACCAATCGTGCAAGTTGGACAGAGAGGGACATGGAGCGAGCTTTGGAAGTAGCAAAACATTCAAGCCTAGCAGAGGCATCAAGACGATACAGCATTCCATTGGGAACATTACATAGACATATAAAGAAGGGGACTGCTAAGAAAGTGTTGGGCAGGTACAAACCAGTGTTTTCTCATGAGCTGGAGCTGGAAATTGTAAGCTATGCCAAAGAACTGGATAGTAAATTTTTGGTTTGACGAAGGAATCTCTTAAAGAACTGGCATATCTCTTGGCTGAACGAAACCACGTAGCTCATCCTTTCAGACATGGGAAAGCTGGCAGAGCATGGATGGAGGGTTTTATGGCAAGACACTCTGAACTGTCGTTCAGAACACCTGAACCAACAAGTATAGCTAGATGTGCAGGTTTTAATAAAGAAATGGTTTCCAAATTCTTTGACAACTTATGGGAAATCTATGAAAAAAAATGGCTTTTCAGAAAGACCACTCAATGTGTACAACATGGATGAAACAGGTGTGAAATCTTCAACATCCAGACCACCTAAAGTTATTTCTGTTACAGGGAAAAGACAAGTAGGTGTTATCAGTTCAGATGAGAGGGGCCAACTGACCACAGTTATTGCTTGCTGCAATGCTGCTGGAAATTTTCTTCCACCGTGCTTTGTATTTGGCCACAGGGAAAGGGTAGGAGAACGAATGCTGGATGCTGCTTGGTGTTCAGACTCTGGCTGGATTAATTCAGATATTTTTCTTAAGTGGTTGAAATTTTTTGTAGATTCAGTCAGATCTTCTTGTGACCACCCTGTGCTATTGATAGTTGATAATCATGCAGCTCACGTCACGTTAACTTGTCTGCAGTTGACTATACTCGAGAGAATGGAGTTGTAATGCTTTCTGTACCTCCGCACACAACGCATAAGCTGCAGCCATTGGACGTCAGCTTCTCAAATATTTCAAAGATGGGGTTGAAGTTTCTGTGGATACCTATCAGAAGCAGCATCCAGGGCGCAGGATCACAGCGTATGATATTCCTGGATTAGTAAAAAGTGCTTTCTTAAAGAGCGCAACTCTTTCCAGAGCATCATCAGGCTTTAGGAAATCAGGAATCTGGCCCTTCAATAGACACATCTTTTCAGAAGAGGATTTTGCTCCCTCGTATGTGCATTCATCATTGCCATGTGACGAACCGGAGAATATCTTAACTTCATCTAATGAGAATTCTGTAGCTTCCTCAAGTATACTGAATAATAGGCCTACCTCTACCTGTCCACCGATGACCACTAATGTTAACCAGTCAGAATCATGTTCTCTTGTTGGTGCTAATATTGCTGCATGTGATGGTCCTCTTGATTCAGATTGTATATCCACTGAAATCTGTTCTTCCAATACCAGTAGACCTACCAGCAGTTCACATAAAGAGCATGTAGGCCTACCTACACCGAGTTCATGTATCGAAACCTCTTCCTGCTGTCAATGTTCTGTTTCGCCTATTGATGTGTGGCCACTTCCCAAGGTCAGGGAAATCAGTGAGAAACGACGTCAGCGTTGTCAAAAATCAGAGATACTGACAAGTTCACCCTTTAAAAATCAACTTCAACTAAAGCAAAAAAGCATGAAAAGAACCCTGAAATTTGAACATTTAAGCTCTAACAAAACTGGTAGGCCTACGTCTACAGAAGCAAGAAACACATTGAACAGGAAGCAAGTGAAGTTACCACAGCCACCTACTGATAACCCTGCCCCTGAGGAAGATGTAGTGTGTGTCATATGCAGTGAAGACTACTGTAACAGTCAATTGAAAGAAAAGTGGATACAGTGTAATTTTTGCCAGCTGTGGGCCCATCAGCAGTGCACTGATTATAACATAAAGCAATCATTTTACATTTGTGATCACTGCCGATAGTGCATTGCCACATGGAACTATGCTTTGCTTGGATTTTACATGTATCATCAAAGGAAATTATTTAGAAACTTTGCTGAGCATTTGGCATCTAATATAGCACAGTATGGCCCATTTTTCATTCATCATATCAATTAGTTGAAGCATTTCCATCTTGCCCCCATTATCGTTCCATCCTGCCCCCTATGAGCAGGCAAAATGGAAAATTACAGGCTTTGGCAAATATCATTATGTATTCATTTTCAGCAACGTTTCTTCTTTATATAATGAATGTGTGTATTGTATAAAGATATTACTTTAATAAATTGTAGTTCCTAGAAACGTAATGACATTATTATATCATTTTATTTATATGAAATGATCACCTTTCCATCTCCCCCCTCCCCTTTCCCTATGCCTACCAGTCAAGCTGATGATGAGAATGTTGAAAAGGTCTACGAAGAAATAGACGAAATTCTGAGGTATATCAAGGGTGATGAAAATGTTATAGTAATGGGAGATTGGAATGCTGTGGTAGGAAAAGGGAAGATAGTAGGAGATTTTCGATTAGGTGAAAGGAATGATCGAGGAAGCAGGCTGGTAGAATTCTGCACCGAGCATGAGTTGGTCATAGCTAACACCTTATTCAATAACCACAATAGAAGAATATACACCTGGATGAGACCAGGAGATACAGGGCGTTACCAAATCGATTTCATTATGGTCAAGCAGAGGTTTTGAAACCAGATTTTGGATTGTAAAACATATCCTGGTGCTGACATAAACTCTGACCACAGTCTGGTTGTAATGAAATTCAGATTAAAGTTGAAGAAAAGTCAAAAGCCAAAAAGGTGGGCAATAGGCAGACTGAAAGAGAAGGATGTAAACGAAAGATTCAAGAAGAGTAAAAAGGAAGGACTAATGAAAAACCCTAAACAAACTTCAATTGCAGACGAATGGGCACTTTTGAAGAATGAAATAACAAAATCCGCAGAAGAACACATTGGTAGGAAAGAAAGAATAAGTAAAAAACCGTGGATCACTCAGGATATACTAGAATTGATGGATGAAAGGCGGAAACACAAGAATGTAAGAAATGAAAAGGGGTAAGCAGAATACAAACGTCTGAGAAATGAGGTTAACAAGAAGTGCAAGGAAGCGAAAGAAGAATGGTTGAAAGTGAAATGTGCAGGTATAGAAAATTGTCTGAAATTAGGAAAAGTAGACATAGCTTATCGAAGGATTAAGAATACTTTTGGGGAAAAGAAGACTCAGTGCTGTAATATTAAGGACACAAATGGAAAGCCTCTAACAGATAGGGAAGAAAAGGTTGAGAGATGGAAAGCTTACATAGAGAGTTTGTATAAGGGAAAGGAGATTGAGAATGATGTAATGGAAAGGGAGGAGGAAATTGATGTGGATGCGAAAGGAGATTTAATATTGAGATCAGAATTTGATAAAGCTTTGGAACACTTAAGCAGGAACAAAGCACCAGGCATAGATGATATACCAATTGAGTTGCTACGCTGCATAGGAGATGAAGGTCTGATCAGGTTATTTCACTTGGTGTGTAGGATTTATGAGACAGGTGAGGTACCCCCTGATTTCAAGAAGAATGTAATCATCCCTATACCAAAGAAAGTGGGAGTTGACAGATGTGAAGATTACCGTTCAATCAGCTTGATTACTCATGCTTCAAAGATCCTGTCTAGAATAATTTACAAGAGGATTGAAAGCCAGATAGAAACGGAGTTGGGTGAAGACCAGTTTGGTTTCAGGAGAAATGTAGGAACAAGGGAAGCTGTACTAAGTCTTAGGCTGATTTTGGAAGGTAGAATAAGGAAAGATAAGAGAACGTTCATGGCTTTTGTAGACTTAGAAAAGGCTTTTGATAACGTTGATTGGACTAAATTGTTTGACATTTTGAAATCGATTGGAATAAAGTACAGGGATAGGAGGGTGATATACAATCTATACAGAAACCAGACAGCAGTCATTCGAGTTGAAGGACATGAGAGAGAAGCTGGTATTCAGAAAGGTGTAAAGCAAGGCTGCAACTTATCACCCATACTTTTCAATCTTTACATTGAACAAGCAATGAAGGAAATTAGAGAAAAATTTAAAGTGGGAGTGAAGATTCAAGGAGAAATAATTTCAACTCTGAGATTTGCTGATGACATCGTCATCTTGGCCGACAAGCCTGAGGATTTGAATGAGTTTTTGAATGGTATGGACTCCGTCTTACGGAAAGAATTCATGATGATAATTAATATATGTAAAACAAAAATACTGGAATGCAGCCGAAATAAATCAGAAACCTCAATGGAGATCAAATTGGCAGGTGAAAAGCTGAAGGAAGTAGGAGACTGCTGTTACTTAGGAAGCAGAATAACCAGTGATGGACGAAGCAAAGAGGATATAAAAAGTAGGTTGGCTCAGGCAAAGAAAGCATTTCTACAAAAAAGGAATCTGCTGACATCGAATATATATTTAGGTATTAGGAAGTCATTTTTGAAAGCCTTTGTCTGGAGCGTGGCGCTCTATGGAAGTGAAACTTGAGCTATTGGTGCAGCAGAAAAGAGGAGAATTTAAGCATTTGAAATGTGGTGTTACAGGAGAATGATGAAGATCAGATGGGTAGATAGGGTTACAAACAAAGAGTTATTAAAACGAGTGGGAGAGGAGAGATGTTTCTGGCGACTGCTAATGAAGAGAAGAGATAGGTTGGTAGGACACATACTAAGACACCCAGGAATAGCAAGCTTAGTTATGGAGGGAAGGGTCGAGGACAAGAACTGTAGGGGTAGACCATGGTTAGAATATGTTAAACAGATTGCCTCGGATGTAGGCTGTGGTAGCTATGTAGAGATGAAACGATTAGCTCAGGACAGGGAGGCATGGAGAGTTGCATCAAACCAGTCAAGAGACTGAAGACTCAAACAACACAACAGGCTACATGTTGACACATAGAATTTACAGTGTAAATCTTCAATTAAATTGAACTACCGTACGGTAAAAGTAATTTATAAACACTCGTAACTCCCCACCACACCTCGCACTCGAACACATATCACTACATCGGCATGTAACGACGCGCTGTTTGAAACTGACCAATATGGCCAGGGGGCTGACAGATCATAGGGAGCGCGTGGGTCGGGGTAAGGCCCTGTACTGGATGTTCTGCCAACCAATGGAGAATTAATTTTAGCACTAAGGTTCCGTAGTATGTATTCTTTATTGTCAGACAGATAGAATCCACTAGTGACAATATAATAATTAACAATAAAATATACAAGTATAAACAAAACAATAACAGCAAACAAGAACAAAAAATAGAAATACACTAGTCTATTATAAATCAACAACCACAACCATACAGACACGCACTCAAACATCCGATCTCAAGCATTCATTCATACAATCCCTATGTACAAGAAACATTGAAATAATTACAGAAAAAACAAAACTATCTACAGTAAACGGAAAAAGGCAAAAACATAAAATGAAAGATAGAAGAAAAAATCGAAAACTGGGAAAAAAGTAATATAAGAGTGACAACCATTACTTCAGTCGCTCGTACATTCAATCAACCATTCATTCAACCACATGTTTAATCAATCAATCAATAAACGCAAATAGAAAAAACACAAAATGCACACACTATTTTACAGCCCACTCGAGATGTTTCTCATAACAGTTGATAGAGAGTCGAAGTGAATATCAGTAGCACTTTTACTCTCCATCAAGCTGTATGTTGACTGCAACCGGATCAGACATGAATTTTTATGTACATTAATTCTCGATCTGCCCCCATCGAACGTGTGCTTCCGTCTGGTGGTTCTCTGAGGGACGTGAAAACCCAAGTCAGCTAGCAACTGATTCGAGTCAATTCCACCATTTACCAGTTTCCACAGGAATCTCACGTCTCCCACTGTGCGCCGACTGCTCAGTGGAGGAAGACCGTACACGTTGCAATAACTCTCATACTCAGCTCTATGGTACGATCGTCCACCCCTGTAACAGAGCCATTTGACAAATCTCTTTTGCACACGTTCGATGGCGTCAATTTTATTACTGTGAAAAGGATTCCAGATCACACTACAGTACTCCAATTTAGGCCGAATGAGTGACTTAAATAATTTGGATAGAGTTATGTCCGAAAAATAATTTAAACAATTTCTTTTTAAAAATCCCAGGATCCGGAAACTTTCACGACATATTTTTGAAATATGTTCATCGAACGAGAAATTATTTGTGATTGTCACCCCTAAATCCTTAATGGTTGACACTCTACCTAGCGTTTCATTATTAATACAATAATTAAACCTGGGTAGGAGGTTACGTTTCAATGAAACTGACAAAACTTTACACTTTTCAGTATTCAGTTTCAGTTTCCATGTTTCACACCATTCACTGAGTTGGTGTAGGTCTTCTTGCAACAACTCACAGTCATTTATAGTACTGATGGGCATATACAGTTTAAGGTCGTCAGCGTACATCAGGCACCTAGAATTATGTATTATACGAGGGATATCATTCACAAAAAGTATGAAGAGCAGAGGGCCCAATACAGAACCCTGAGGGACACCGGAAGTAACGTTTACAGATTTAGACTTATTATTATTAATTATAACAGATTGGGTTCTATTTGAGAGGTAACTTTTGAAGAAACGTAAAAGATTACCAGTTATACCAAAATTTGAAATTTTATGAAGCAGTAGGTTGTGATGTACGCTGTCGAAAGCCCTAGAGAAATCAGTATAGATAACATCAGCACTACCACGGTTATTCATAAAGGTGGATACATCATGAGTGAAGACTGCTAGGTTGGTAGCAGTGGATCGCCTAGGAAGGAAGCCGTGCTGAAATTCAGTGATGAATGGTGACACGTGGGCGTACACTTCGTCCCGAACAATTGATTCAAAGACTCGTGCGAAAATAGACATTAGTGATACTGGTCTGTAATTAACTACTTTCTGCCTGGAGCCTTTCTTTAACACTGGGGTGATATGGACTGATTTCCAGTAATCCGGAAACACTCCTTCACTGATGGCTTGGTTGAAAAGAATATAAAGTGGACGAGATAGCTGGTGGCATAAAGATTTAATTATTTCTATAGGAATGGCATCAGGACCGGGAGACTTGCCAGAGGTTAGATTATGTAATTTATTCTTGATGCAGTCTTCGGAAATATGGAAGTAAGAAATGCTGTCGTTACTGGAGGGTGGCAGATCAGGTAGAGGTGGCGTTATAGAATTTACAGGAAGGAATAAGGTTTCGAAATATTCAGAAAACAGCTCACAGGCAGAGTTTGCATCAGTACTGGTACGTCCGTCGTACTCGAGCGAGACCAGTAATCTGGTGTTCTTAGATCTCTGCTTAATGAAGGACCAAAGTCTGTTCGGATTAGATTTCACACTGGAGTCTACGTCTTCCAGGTAGGCGTCATACTTTCGGTGCTGAATTTCTTTGAATTCGGTCCTCCTGACCACAAATTCAATTCTATGGCATTCCAAAGAAGAGCGTTTCCATTGACGATGAGCCCTATTTTTCGAGTGTAGTGCGCTGATTACATCTGCATCAAACCAAGGTGGATAACGGTAGGGATTAACCTTCACACGAGGAACTGCTTCTCGAACTGCGGACATCAAGAGATCATAAAATATCTCACAATTCTCATTAATGTCGTTCCTGATATCAAGGAGGGACCAGGGGCAATAATCCAGCAAAAATTTCAGGTGGTTCATGTCTGCCTTCTTCCAGTTAAAAATTTCCCTGCGAGGTGGTTTATGAAATAAACTAGTGTCATGAAAATCTATGTTCCATATTAGAGCACTATGGTCGGATGGAATCCACCCCGGTTTTTCTAACTCTACAGACTGAGAGATTTTAGGACTATTAGTAAACAGTAGATCGAGGTAGTTTTGTCCACGGGTGAGATGTGGATTCAATTGATGCAGAGAGAATTCCTCAATTATCTCGCAGAAGATAGAGTTCACTGCACTTTCAGTTAGTGTTGAAGGTACGAGAGAAGGCCCGTCCTGCTGTCCCCATGAGATGTCTCACATGAACGTACTCATCAAACCGACTGGTGGAAGCGGGAATAGTCTGATTGATTTTCCTCGTGGTGTTGTTGGTTGTTTTGATTTGTTCAGTATTTTGATTGTTTATTTGAATTGAATTGAGAGTCAATCATGCCACTGCAAGGGAGGAAAAATTGCCAAGCACCGAGATGTAAGAATTATAATGATAGTAAGAACAATACGGCAATTTTCATCTTCCTGGTGTTGACCATGTGTAAAACTAGTGGGCAATATGGACTACGCTCGAATAAAAATATATAGAGAATAAATGTGTGCATTTCATCTCTTGTTTGTTTTCTTACCCATTCTCCTTTGCATTGCAATAAAAATTGTGGTTTAGGGCTACGGGGTGGGGTGGGTGGCAGCGGGCATGCTAGACAAAAAGTGAGGTTATGGCAATATAGTGTGTGCATTTGGACAGTTTTCTTTATATTCATCGAATATCCCAACAATTCTGTAGAGTATGAGAGCATTTTTAATTAGCCTAGAGGTGAATTAAGCTCTAGAACGGCATAACTGTGTCCTTCGTGACAAATCTATTGCCAACATTGATATATATCAAAATGTATTATTTTCCTATCTGGACGTATATTTCAGCGCCTAGCGAAGGCGCAGTTATGTTTGTGTTATTTTCATCAATAACTCATCGCAGAACATACTGTTCAATTACATGTAATAAAGGCTACATTCATATGGCTTTTTTCTATGTTGCCAGACATGCCAGTACAGTCCATAGCCTCAGGCGGTGTTCTCTCTCGGAAATTCAATAACCAAAAGTGACGCATCTCTTATACTTACATCATCCTTGAATATGGCGGTAGTTCAAGCCAAAACATCAAACAAACGAACATCAAGACCTGCACGTCATCCATGACATCATGGACTACACTACAACATGGGTGGGGGTTGGCAACCCCCACCCCTGTTAACTTAAAAAGTAAAACGATATGAAAATCAGACTGAGATCAAATTTTTTTGCAAAATTAATTTTGTGCGAAATATAAATACTTCACATACGGTATTTAACTTTCTGTCAGCCGCAATAGTAAATATAGCGGCAGTGGGTGCATAAATCCTGTGTGGTTCACATATTAAAACATTACAATATTTGCTGTAAAATAGATTTGCTACAATAGTGAATACACTCATTCATTCTCTGCATTTTACAGTACGGTTCCCCGCTCATGATCCCTGGCTGGTGGGAAAAGTTGATGGAGGGAAAGTAGAGTGTAGAGCGCTGCTGAGTGCGAGACTAGGAAACGTTTCCGAATGCTGTTATGGAAGCATTGGGCGTGCAGGTGGCATTTTACCAATATACACCGGCAGGGATTCGAGTGATAGTGACGTTTTCAGTTCTTCTGACAACAAGGTTTCCAGTGAAACTCAATCTGGATGTGAGTCTGAACTAGCAACTCTACTGTGAACATCTTCATCTCGAAGGTAAATGTTTCCTGTACCATAATCATCGTCATCATCTTCATTTCCCCTTTTCCAGTTGATACTGGGTGGCGGCAAATATGGTTCCTCTCCACTTTGTTCTGTCGTTCCATCATTCCTCTTCCGACACGGTGTTCTAATCCAGGTTTCATTGTCTAATGCTATTCTCCACCGAGTCCATCCAACGCATTCTTGGTCTTCCTCGTCCTCTCTTCCCATCATCCATCGTTCCAGTGCTCGTCTTGGTAGCCTTACTTCATTCATCCGTTTGACATGTCCAAACCATCTCAATATGTTTTGCTCCAGTTTGTCATTTAGTTTCTGTACTCCAAGTTCTTTCCGTATATCTTCATTTCTAACTCTGTCCTCCTCGTTTTCTGGACCATACGGTACTTCTCAGGAATCTCATCTCAGCTGCCTGTACTCTGCTCTCATCCCTCTTAGTCATTGTCCAAGTTCCTGCTACATATGTCATTATATGAACACAATATGCTTTGTACATAACTTCTTGTTCCATACTAGTCCCCGTACCTGTTGGTAGAAAGCACTCCCGAGTTGTATTCTTCTGCTAATTTCCAAATCTAGTCTTCCATCTTCAGTCAGTTCACTTCCCAAGTGTTTGAAGTGTTTCACCACTTCCAATTCCTTACCTCCTACTTTGATTACTCCTTTTCCTTCTTTCTTACCTCTACTATCACCAATGTTTTACTTTTCTCCACATTTATCTTCCATCCCCATTGTATCATTTCAAACTCTCTCTCTCCTCGTTTTCTGGACCATACTTCTCAGGAATCTCATCTAAGCTGCCTGTACCCTGCTCTCATCCCTCTGTACCGTTAGTAGTAATAGTAGCCCTTGTCAGGCTGTCCGCTGACGTGACGCAGGATGTGCGGCCACATTCCTTGCAGAGATCACGAGCTCATAACCGTACTGTACGTCATGTTGGACGATCAGGCACAATGAGCCTGGCAGTTCAATTTTGCAACAACAGCAGATGTGTAGGAGGGTCGGTGATAAACTGTCCGATTGGAACTTACCCGGATATAAAACTCAGCAATTCTTCTAGGTTTGTGCCGTGTCTTGTGTGGGGTTTCGCCTAGGACACCAAGCTGGCTCATCGGCGGGCTCTTGGTGTCCCAGCCCGGACCCCCACAGGAGTATCGAACTGCGCGATACCTCCCTTTATATAGAGTGCAACTGCACTCCTTGACTGCGAGAACTAAAAGCTCAAACAGCCTGAACCTCCCTATGAAGGCTTCCAAAAAGATGGTTACCGGAATCAAAAGTAATTACAGTGCACAAAAGAGGTTCAATAGATGAACTAGATAACTATCGTCCTATTACTGGTATTGCAAAAATTGTGGAAAAATCATGTATAAGAGACTGATAAGTGTTAAAGTAAAAAATAAAATACTATGAAACTCACAACATGGATTCAGAACGGACAAATCTACACATACAGCAATTTATGAATGTATTAACAGTAACTTATACTGAAATTAATTGACAATGAGGCTGTTTGCCAAATGATGAACTCTCCGCATTCGCACTCCACACTCTCATGTAACTTACACTTACACTCGATCACTCTGTCCACACTCGAAGTGTTAACACTCGGTAATTTGGAACGTATCTGCACTCGCTCTCCTGGGCGCGGCGCGCGAAGTATGATTGCTGGTGGCGGGAACAGCTGACCGTCTCATGTTTACATTCGTTGCGATATGATTATCGCGAATAAGAAGGGGTACATCGTGAATTTGGCTCTGGCAATTAAGTATGTGAGCTAATGTGTAGCCATGGGATGTAAAAATCCAGCTTCACTTAGCAGTTTGGTAAGGTGTTTTAATATTAATGGCCAAACATTTTTATAAGATTCTAAACGTTTTCCAACAGAGCTGTACTCTGGGTGCTAGTGCTAGTGCTTTAGTCTTGCACACTCTCAATTTTTCAAAAGCACACGCCAATTCAACACTGTCTATGGCATATGAACCATATATATCGACACTACCGCTGTTGGCTGGTAATATATTATTATTATTATTTATTTGTGATTCAGCAACGTAAGTAGCGGCCAATGGCCTTGTGGTTCGGCAAAATGAATACACTGGTAGGTTACCCACTTGTTTTCCAAGCATGTTAGGACAACAAGGAGACCATCGCAAATGGTCTCTAAAGGGATCATCCCCTTCTTCCCAGTGTGAAAGTTCCATACGACAGAACACACAGCGCATCACATCTTCTCTGCTCAAGTAAAAAAAAACGGCTTTTGCAAGTTTATGTTTCGAAAAAAAGCCTACAGGCCAAGAATTCAAATGTTAACCAACGATCAATTTCTGATTTTAAATTCAACCCACGTGGTAAACCAACTTGCTCACTTGTTGTATTTGGTACTAACGCCATGTGTTATAATAAAACATTTTTCTTTTTGTAAGTTATTAACGTTGCTCAAGGGCACAGAGTGCTTTAAAGCATAATGCATGCTGGTTCACTGTCTGTTCATTACGTTAATGGCACATGGCGACACCTAAAAGCAAACAAAATAACCCATCACTCAATCAAACAATCAACACTTGTAAATAAAACGTTAACGTTAATTGGCATTAATATTGTTACGGCTGTGAGTTTGTGTCATCGCTCGCCGCATGAGTCACAACTGCCCCAGGGCTGGGCTGTGCCCTGCCTCATGTATTGCGTGTGCTTTATGCAACAGGGCTACTAGGACAAAGGGATGATCCAGAATATTCGTGACTGAACCAGTGGAGGAAATGTCGAGAAGCCGTGTGCCCTGGACGATTCTAGAATTCATTGAGTCACCAGCCTGCTATATAAGCGGCTTCAACAGTGAGGGGACCGAGTTTTTCTGTGGGTGTGTGTTTTTGAGCGAGTGCGACAGAAGTGTGGTGACGAAGTGCCCTGCGAGTTACGAAATCCAGTGACATTGTTTCCCCAGCTTGTGGACAGCGAAACAGCGGGTAGCGGATTACCGTAAGTAACTGTATTTGTTATACATGAGGAAGAGGAGCAGGTAGCTTCGGTCAAGGCCACCGGACTTATTAGGACGGTTTAAGTTCTGTGGTTTGTTGACAAGTGAAAGGGGCAAGAGCGCTCAAGGAAGAGACTTGAGGAAACTGGAGTAAGGTTCTAATTGTTTGTATTTGCTGATGAGTAGTGTATCTTTCTGGCCACAATAAAGTTAATTATTTCTTTAAGCAGTAATTGGTATTGTGCTTTGTACCCACCGTAATCCAGTTAACAAAAGTGCCACTAGGGGGGTGGCACGTAACAATTGGTGTCAGAAGCCGGATTACGAACTCAAGCACAAGCACAACACCTGGCGGTCCTGGTTTCAAAACCCGAGCAGGTAATTTTCTCTAATTTTCCTGTGAGTGCATGCCCTTTACAAGACAAACAACTAAAATGGAGGCGCAATTGGCAGCATTGCTAGAAAAGTTAAATCGCATGGAAACCAAGATGGAAGACGGCCAGAAGAAGATGGAAGACGGCCAGAAGAAATTAGCCAAGGACCTGAAGGATGACCTGAAGAAGATGGAAGACGGCCAGAAGAAGATGGAGGTCGGTCAAAATAAGTTAGCGGAGGACCTGAAGAAGATGGAGGACGGCCAGAAGAAGATGGAGGACGGCCAGAAGAAGTTGGCCAAGGACCTAACTGCCAAATTAGAAGACGGCCAGAAGAAGATGGAAGACGGTCAAAATAAGTTAGCGGAGGACCTGAAGAAGATGGATGACAGCCAGAAAAGTTTAGCCGAGGACCTAACTTCCAAATTAGAAGAAGGTCAGAATAAGCTAGCAGAGGACCTGAAGGACGACCAGAATAAGTTAGCAGAGGACCTAACCGCCAAATTTCTGGATGGCCAGAAAAATCTGGAAGAGTGTCTGCTGACGAAATTAGAGGAGAGCCAAAGGAAATTAGAACAGGGCCTACGTGAGGAAGTCGCAGCAGTGGAAAAGAAGTTCGACGCCTTACAAGTGGAAGTTGCCGAGCTGCGCCAACGCCCGCTGATGGGGGTGGAGGAGAAATTCAACTCCTTGCAAGTGGAAGTTGCCGAGCTGTGCCAACGACCGCTGATGGGGGTGGAGGAGAAATTCAACGCCTTACAAGTGGAAGTTGCCGAGCTGAGCCAACGCCCGCTGATGGGGGTGGTGGAGAAATTCAACGCCTTACCAAAGGAAGTTGCCGAGCTGCGCCAACGCCCACTGACGGGGGTGGAAGAGAAATTCAACGCTCTACGAGAGGAAGTTGCCGAGCTGCGCCAACGCCCGCCCACCGTTACACCGGGAATATCAGGAACGGGACATAGCAGAGTGACGCCTGAGCACCTACTTACGTCAGTTCGAGGCGGCCTGTTCCATAAATAACTGGAACAACACAGAAAAGGCTACAGCTCTCATTGCAGCGCTGAGAGGTGACGCCCTTAACGTCCTTCAGGCCATCCCTACTGGATCCCAGGACTACGCTTCACTGATCGCCCATATGGAGTCCCGATATGGACATAGCCATCTTCAGCAGGCCTACCAGATGCAGCTCCGGACCCGGGTACAGAAGAACGCGGAAACCCTGCAGGAGTTCGAGATGGACATCGCACGCCTCGTAAGGCTCGCCTACCCGACAGCGCCGGCCGACTTTCTGGAGCAGATTGCGACGCAGACCTTCACCGACGGGCTACGGGACTCGGACACTCAACAGGCGCTGCGACTCGCGCGCAACAAGACCCTGGCAGATGCGCTGAGCCACGCACTTGAGTTCGAGACGGCAAAGCAGGTATCTAGAATGTGCGCGCGGGTGCGTCAGGTGGACGTCGACGAACCAGCCAAAGCCAACAAGACCAAGCCCCTGGCCGATGAACTGATGGAGGCGCTAGGCCAGTTCTACAAGAGTCGCAGTACCACCAACAAAAACTTAGCCGAAGGACATCCGGAGAGGCGGCCCGGAAGAGGACTACCGACCTGCTGGACCTGCCGTAAGAGAGGCCACCTGAGCAAGGACTGCGGTGATCGCCGCCGCCAAGAGTTTCCGTCGGGACAGTCAGTCGTAGGGAAACCGCGCGGCCCAGGAAGGAAAGTATCAGCCAGCCATGAGGGGCGAAGGTTGGCTTGTGACAGTCGTCAAGCCCCGGCAGTCCAAGTTCGTGTGACGCAGTTACGGAGGGATAATAACAGCCTCATGGTCGACGGAGTCGTCAACGGAGAGAGCTGGCCCATGCTAATCGACACGGGAGCATCGAGGACCATCGTCAGTCCCACCGTGATCCCGAAGTGGAGAGTGCAACCCACACAAAGGAACCTCCAGCTAATAACCGCGACCGGAGAGACCGCACCGGTACATGGCGAAGCATCACTGGAGTTCGTCATTGGTCGACGGGCGATAAAGCATCCAGTGCTTGTGGCTGACGTATCAAATGAAGTGATCATCGGACTGGACTTCCTGGACCAGAACAACATCATCTTGGATCTGAGTACTAACACTCTGCACTTCGGAGGTGAGGAACTTGCTTTGCAACCTGCGCACGAGTCCATCACCGCACGACGAGTAAGGCTGAGAGAAGACGTCATCGTTCCCGTCAGGATGGAGGTCAGCGCTGCCGTAATTGTCGACGGAACTGCTGAGGGAGTGGCGGCTGTCATCGAGCCAAAATATGAGGACATCCAGACAAAAGGATTGCTAGTTGCCAAGACTCTCATCAACACGACGTCTCGGCCGTACGTCCGCCTGTCCAACCTGAACGACTACGACATTACGGTTCACCGGGACACCAACCTAGGAGTCTGCGAGCCCGTTACCTGGATTGCCCGCATCACAGATACGACAGACGGACACCTGCAGACGGACAACCGAAGAAGACGCACACTGCCTGAAGAACTACAGAAGCTGTACCAAGGATCCCAGGACCATTTAGACGAGGAACAATCACGCCAACTTCAGGACCTGCTACGCGAATTCCAGGACGTCTTCTCCGTGGGGAGAAAAGATTTCGGCAGGACAAGCTTGGTTCAGCACAGAATCGACGTTGGGGACAGCGCACCGATTAGGGCCCCATTCCGACGTGTCCCGCTCGCCAAGCAAGCCGAAGTCGACCGGATGGAAGAAGAGATGAAGGAGCAAGGGGTAATCGAGCCATCACATACTCCTTGGAGTTCTCCGGTCGTGCTAGTGAAGAAGAAGGACGGTTCCACCAGGTTCTGCGTGGATTACAGGCGGGTGAATGACGTCACGAAGAAGGACAGCTACCATCTACCCCGGATCGACGACACCCTGGACACCATATCAGGGTCGAGATGGTTCTCCACCTTGGATTTGAAGAGTGGTTACTGGCAGGTGGAGGTCTACCCTAAGGACCACGAGAAAACTGCGTTCTCTGTGGGCAGCGGGCTCTGGCAGTTCACCGTCATGCCATTCGGTCTGTGCAACGCCCATGCGACCTTCGAAAGGCTAATGGAGTCCATTCTGAGGGGACTACACTGGAAGACCTGCCTGGTCTACCTAGACGACGTCATCGTTCTGGGGAGAAGCTTCGAGGAGCACTACAGCAACCTGAAGGAGATCTTGTTGAAGCTACGGGCTGCCCAGCTGAAGTTGAGCCCCAAAGAAGTGTCAGCTCTTCCAGAAGCGGGTCCAGTACCTTGGGCATATCGTCTCCGAGGAAGGGGTGCGCACCGACCCAGAGAAGACCGCAGCTGTGAGGGAGTGGCCATTTCCGAAGCACAAGTCCCAACTACGAAGCTTCCTGGGACTCTGCACTTATTACCGTCGCTTCGTGAGAGGATTCGCCGACATCGCGAAACCTTTACATCGACTGACTGAGAAGGACCAACTCTTCACGTGGACAGCAGAATGCCACAGTGCCTTCGAACAACTCAAGCAGGCTCTGTGCACCGCGCCTGTTCTGGCCTACCCCAGACCTGGAACAAGGTTCATCGTCGATACCGATGCCAGCGACTTTGGCATAGGGGGAATCCTGTCGCAAGTAGTGGACGGCGAGGAAAGAGTAGTGGCCTACTTCAGCAAGGCCCTGTCAAAGCCAGAAAGGAACTACTGCGTCACCAGGAAGGAGCTGCTCGCCATCGTGAAGACCATTGAACACTTCCAAAAGTACCTGTACGGGCAAGAATTTCTCATCAGGACCGACCATGCATCCCTGCGGTGGCTCCTGAACTTCAAGCAGCCCGAGGGTCAACTCGCGCGGTGGTTAGAGAGGCTTCAACACTACAACTTTGAGATTCAGCACAGGAAAGGCCAACTGCATTCTAACGCCGACGCCCTGTCACGAAGACCGTGCCCCGAAGACTGCACCTTCTGTGCCCGAAGGGAGGAGAACACCGGGATACAGTGCCGAAGGACTACCGTGGAACTTCAAGGGAGCTGGAGCCGCGAATCTTTCACGCGGGCACAAGCAGAAGATGATGACCTGGGACTGATAGCCGAATGGAAGAGGGCCTGTGTCCCCAGACCCGGGTGGAACATTGTGAGTGACTGAAGCCCAAAGTTTAAGTCATACTGGGCACAGTGGGACTCACTGATTGTAAGGGATGGCCTCATCTGCCGTACCTGGGAGAGCACCGACGGGAAGACATCTCGGGAACATGTCGTCGTTCCAAAGGCTATGACGGAGGAAGTCCTGAAGGAAGTTCATGGAGGATCATCTGGTGGACACCTAGGGATAAAGAAAACCCTGGAGAAGCTGAGAGAGCGGTTCTACTGGATCGGATGCCGAACAGACGTAGAGAACCACTGCGCGAGGTGCCACGATTGCGCAGCCAGCAAGGGCCCAGGACGAAGACGACAGGGTTCACTGAAGACCTACAACGTGGGCGGCCCCATGGAGAGAGTGGCCATCGATGTTGCTGGGCCATTCCCGTTAAGCGAGGCAGGGAACCGCTACATATTAGTCGTCAGCGACTACTTTACCAAATGGCCGGAGGCGTATGCGCTCCCTAACCAAGAAGCCGCGACGATTGCAGAAACCCTGGTGAAGGAATTCGTCAGCCGGTATGGAGTACCCCTGGAGCTGCACTCCGACCAAGGGAGGAACTTCGAGTCGCAGGTGTTCCAGAACCTATGCCAGCTGCTGGGAATCCGGAAGACAAGGACAACGCCGCTACACCCTCAGTCCGACGGGATGGTAGAGCGATTCAATCGCACCATCGAGAACCATCTCCGAATAGTCGTCAGCGAGCACCAGAGGGATTGGGACAAACATCTTCCACTATTTATCCTGGCCTACCGCGCCGCCGTGCATGAAGCCACCGGGTACACACCAGCCCGGGCCATGTTTGGGAGGGAGCTCCGTCTACCTGTCGATCTTGCCTTCGGCCGACCTGGGAATGATCCGATCCCGGTAAGCCAGTATTGTCAAGAACTGGTCGACCAACTGGAGGACATGCACGCGTTCGCGAGGAGGAAACTGCGGATCGAGACCGACCGAACGAAGACCCGATACGACCAGCAGACGGATGCCGGCGGATTCCACGAGGACGGCCTGGTCGGGCTCTTCAACCCATTACGGAAGAAAGGCCTGTCACGCAAACTGCAGAAGTCCTGGGAGGGCCCGTACCGAGTCGTGAAACGGATCAACGATGTCGTCTACAGGATCCAGCGGAGCCCGAGGGCGAAGATGAAGATCGTGCATCGAGATCGCCTGGCAGCCTACGGAGGGACACAGACGGACCAATGATTGATCGGGACGATCAGCCTTTTTAGGAAGGGGGTGGTGTTACGGCTGTGAGTTTGTGTCATCGCTCGCCGCATGAGTCACAACTGCCCCAGGGCTGGGCTGTGCCCTGCCTCATGTATTGCGTGTGCTTTATGCAACAGGGCTACTAGGACAAAGGGATGATCCAGAATATTCGTGACTGAACCAGTGGAGGAAATGTCGAGAAGCCGTGTGCCCTGGACGATTCTAGAATTCATTGAGTCACCAGCCTGCTATATAAGCGGCTTCAACAGTGAGGGGACCGAGTTTTTCTGTGGGTGTGTGTTTTTGAGCGAGTGCGACAGAAGTGTGGTGACGAAGTGCCCTGCGAGTTACGAAATCCAGTGACATTGTTTCCCCAGCTTGTGGACAGCGAAACAGCGGGTAGCGGATTATCGTAAGTAACTGTATTTGTTATACATGAGGAAGAGGAGCAGGTAGCTTCGGTCAAGGCCACCGGACTCATTAGGACGGTTTAACTTCTGTGGTTTGTTGACAAGTGAAAGGGGCAAGAGCGCGCAAGGAAGAGACTTGAGGAAACTGGAGTAAGGTTCTAATTGTTTGTATTTGCTGATGAGTAGTGTATCTTTCTGGCCACAATAAAGTTAATTATTTCTTTAAGCAGTAATTGGTGTTGTGCTTTGTACCCACCGTAATCCAGTTAACAAAAGTGCCACTAGGGGGGTGGCACGTAACAATATATCAAAACACCATTAAAAAATAAACTGTATTTTGGCACTAACAGTAACCCATGTACTTATTTTATTTTTATAAAGCTACAGTCATTTACATCCCCACCCCCAACTCTTTTAACCAATATATAAACAAAAATTAATGTCATATCATTTTGTTCACATTATCATGTTCAAACATGTGGATATTCGTTGAGTCCATAGGGAACCACCCATAAATTAAATTATCTTTTTGTTTTTAGAAAACCCAACATGGCCTTGTACTTTTCCCAGTCAACAACAACATAGCCATTAATCAAGAAAGCAATCATTGACCCAGTCATGTAGAGGTAATTTTTTTTTTTTTTTTGTCTACGAGTTTTCAGTAGTGGTAAAATGGAATAGCATTTTTAAGTTAGACTTACCTGAGTTTTAAACAGTTCACTCTTTGGCAATGGTTTCGCTTTAGTGCATTTCGTTTTTTTTTTCAGCAACTGCTAAGGCGGTAAGGAATTTCTTTCCAAGTTTCTAAAAATAAATAAAATAAACCGCTATAAATACCTAAATTCAGGTTAATACATGAAATGAAAATCTACAGCCTGCTTCCAGTCTCCGACCGGGTCAGGAATGGAGTGAATGAAGCCCCCATCTACCTGCGAGGATATGCACTGTGCCGGCTGCCGAGGCCTGACGCACTCCTCTGGGGCAATGATTAAATGAATGACAGATGAAACGAAATGATAGTGGAGAGTGTTGCTGGAATGAAAGTTTTTTGACAGGGAAAACCGGAGTACCCGGAGAAAAACCGGTCAGCCTCCGTTTTGTCCAGCACAGATCTCACATGGAGTGACCGGGATTTGAACCACGGACCCAACAGTGAGAGGCCGGCGTGCTGTTGCCTAAGCCACGGAGGCTTACGTTAATACATGCATTTCATAAAATAAAATATAAAACAACAAAAAATGAAACAAGTTAGTTTAAAAAAATCATCTCACCTTCACTTGCAGTGGCTTGTTGCTGTTTCCTTCCAGTGGGCTCAAAAGTGCAATGGTTTCTTCTCTCTCAGTCATGTAAAGTACACCAGTTATCTGCAAACAAATAAATAAATAAAATCATTAATTACCTAATCAATAAATAATTGCTTGTAAATATATATAAATCATTAAATATATAAATGAATAAATATATACCTACCCCACAACAAGGTTAAGTATTTTCCACCAACACCAAAACTGTTAAACAAGACCACGTGTTTCACGCAACGCAGTGTGTTCAAAGGTAGTCACCTAAGTGAGAGAGGAAATGTTAACGACATGTCTTTATATATGTTACGTTGCATGTATAATCATTTTTTCCCACGCTTTGAACATTCTGTTATCGGTCACGTGGACAGCTGACGTCCAAGGTGAACACCTGTGGCAGGTCAAATTTCACATGGACTTGCATTTTGTCACGTACGAAACAAGAGAGGATGTGACTTGTTTAGCCCTCATGTGGTTTCACATGTGTATGCATGCATTTCGCACTTCCCTGCCACCACGATTGTCAGATTATTTAACTTTCAAGCGTCTTTGTCATTTTCCATTGCATTTGTTGTCAAGTCAGATCAGCGCATTCCAATAAGCTCAAATGACATTCGCCTCCTGCTCGTCTGCTCCTCTACAAGTTTGTTTTCTGTACTCGCTTCGACCAACATAGAACCAAGTTCTCATCACCGTTTACATGTTAAAGATCTCCTTCGGGGGTAAAAAAATCTTAGCATGCTTCACACATTTTCAAATATTAGCCTCCATCCGTCTGCCATAGGGAAGATCAGAAAAACGAACCCTCGCTCTGTCATAAACCGACCCGTGGAAATATTGATTGTTCTATTAAGCATAGCCACCGTGGTCAGCGACAGGTTCGTTGAAACACACACACCCAGCAGTATCGTCTCTCTCAACCACCACGCTTCATGAACATTGTAAACAGGTATCGGTAAAAAAATTCAACAAAAGTGTCGTTAGGCCCTTTATCAAAATTTCAAAAAGAGTTTCAAAAAGGGGGCATTAGCCCGAGTCCTAGGACACCTCGTACATGTCTCTAGCGTTATTGGTTTGCGAGATAGAGCAAAAAGTCTAAAATCACGGTTTTACCTGAACTTGGTTTTTCATTCCTGCTCAACACGAGCATTCTCGGCAAGAGGGCAACGCGATGGAAAAATGGCACCTCGTACACGTCTCTAGGCTTATTGGTTCGTGAAATATCGGCAAAAATCACAAAAAACACATGTTTTCCCCAAAATCGAGTTTCCATTTTTTTTAATATAACGAGTAGTCCATAGCAATGAGGACGTCATCCCGAGTCCTTGGACCCCTCGTACACGCCTCTGGCATCATTGGTTCGCGAGATATAACAAAAAGTTTAAAATCACGTTTTTACCCCCCCCCCAAAAAAACGTGTTTCCGGCATTTCACCTTTTTGACACCAACATTCCCGTAAAGAGCGCAACGAGACGAAAAAAACGAATCCAAGCACGCCCTTCTAGCATGACTCCTTCCATTGCTAAGTGAGACAGCTTTCCCCTCACCACACTACTGTCAGGTTTTTATCCTAGAGACTTGAAATTTATTTTAGTGGTAGAGGGCGTAGGGACCTTTCATTTATCTGAAACAATTTTTTTTTTAGAATTCCTAGTTTCCAAAATATAGGATTTTCAAAATTTGTGTGTTTTCAAAAAAACATAAAATATAAAAAGTTTTATTATAGAAAATAAAGGTCATAAAGACCGTTCTTTTGAACCATGGCACAACATTCTATCATGTTTGGTTTTCAAACTATCACCTACTTTCGAAAAAAAAAACTTTTTTTTTTCAATAATATAACGAATGGTCCATAGCAAAGCCCCCGTCAGCCTGAGTCCAACGATATGTCGCATGTCAAAATCGGACCATGAGTGCGAGTAATATCGACTTTGCCCCTGAATGTATTGCGGGTTAGTATGTGACGTCACTAGGAAAGTAGGCTGTGGGTTTAAAACCGCCTTACTCCACTACTATTTATGATTCACATACCTTTCTGGGAGTCGTTACAAGTTGATTTCAATTTCAATTGCCACTGCTGCACCGGATTTCTTTTTTTTTTTTTACGTACATAAAGCGCAATGTTACATTGACGTCAGACAGTACGTCATACCCCTTGTGACACGTTGCCATCATGTTCGATACAAAATTTACCACACGACACGTGAATAATGAAATAACAGGCAAAACCATTGGCCTGGATGAAGATTATTGTTGCGTGACTACCCCCAATGTGCGTGACAAAAACCAAGGGTGTTATATATTAGCTACGCGGCTCGGTACTCTTAAGCGCCACCAACTTGCCCTCCAGTTCTACGTAAGCAATGCAGGATCATAGAAGATGATTTGCAAATGTCATCACGATCCAAGATTTAATTAATTTCTCTGCTGTTTTCCATGCGTTCAAAGCCTGAAAATATTTCCAACGTTTGGTGCTATTTAAAGTTCTGTGAATATTTTCATCATCTAACAGTGCTGTAGGAGCATCCGATTGTATGTTGCATTCGATATACCGGTATTAATGCCCAGGACAAAGACATTCCAATTAACAGCTGCTACTGTATTGGCTTGCATTGTTTAGTAACCAATGGCCAGTTTCTACACACTTAAAGAGTTCACTATCACCTAGACTTCCTAAACATAAAATGGGGTGTACAAAGTAATATTGGGATGTGGCCTACTCCTGTAATTCAACAAAGGATTTGAAGACAAAATGTATGGAGCTCGTATTTTCCATGTGTCTTTTTTATTATTTTTTTTTAGCTCTCGCTGCTCAATAGCTTGTTAGTTGAAAACATGAGACTACTTCCCGTTTGATGTAAGGTATCTTGTAATAGCTTTCGACTATACAACAGTTGGTATAGTGTAACTGGGTGTGATTGTTGAAGAGAATGAATACTTTTCGTAATTTCTAATCTCGCTCTACATGTCGTTTGTTTTTTGTCACATGTGTGTTCTTTGACCTTTATGTTCTTTGCCTTTTTTGTATGTAGACCGTACTCTGTATCATGTGTCACAGTGTCTTGTTAAATACATCCATGTCAACATGTGTTCGTGTGTATCAATCCGTCTATCCCGTGTATAGAAACCCATGGATAGCTCTAGAAGTTTCTATAGGTTATGGGCCCAGACATAACAGTGTTCTGCGATCATTTTCTTCAGTGAACTTCATAAGTGAGAAGGCAAAATGAGTGAACATGCTTCGAGTCCTTGTGCCTATGGGTTTCCGAAATTGAGTGGTCGGGAGGATTATTCGAACTGGTCTTTTGGGATGTCAAATTATAAACAATTTTCAAAAGAAAATTATGTATTGCCCGTTGAGCCATTATATATTTAAACACAAATAGTGGTAAATGTTCCGGCATAACTCAACAAAAAGACAGCGTTTCACCCCGGTGTGCTATTGGGCTCTTCAGTTGATTAAAGCACACCTCACCAAGACACTGTCAAGTACACACTGGGAAGGCCATTGCAAGACGTATTTGATACATGTGTATCCGCGTCACGAGCAAAGCTAGTGCACTATGGGAGTCGAAACTCCA
Organism: Meconema thalassinum; assembly: GCA_946902985.2. NCBI lineage: Eukaryota > Metazoa > Arthropoda > Insecta > Orthoptera > Tettigoniidae > Meconema > Meconema thalassinum. The sequence continues at coordinate 119,290,555 of OX336391.1, forward strand.
CTCCAAAGCAATTATAACCTTACCTTGGCATTGAATATACAACTTTCAAAAGAAAATTATGTATTGCCCGTTGAGCCATTATATATTTAAACACAAATAGTGCTAAATGTTCCGGCATAACTCAACAAAAAGACAGCGTTTCGCCCCGGTGTGCTATTGGGCTATTCAGTTGGTTAAAGCACACCTCACCAAGACACTGTCAAGTACACACTGGGAAGGCCATTGCAAGACGTATTTGATACATGTGTATCCGCGTCACGAGCAAAGCCAGTGCACTATGGGAGACGAAACTCCACTCCAAAGCAATTATAACCTTACCTTGGCAGTGAATATACAATTTTCAAAAGAAAACCAACTGAAGAGCCCAATAGCACACCGGGGCGAAACGCTGTCTTTTTGAGTTATGTCGGAACATTTAGCACTATTTGTGTTTAAATATATAATGGCTCAACGGGCAATACATAATTTTCTTTTGAAAATTGTATATTCAATGCCAAGGTAAGGTTATAATTGCTTTGGAGTGGAGTTTCGACTCCCATAGTGCACTGGCTTTGCTCGTGACGCGGATACGCATGTATCAAATACGTCTTGCAATGGCCTTCCCAGTGTGTACTTGACAGTGTCTTGGTGAGGTGTGCTTTAACCAACTGAAGAGCCCAATAGCACACCGGGGCGAAACGCTGTCTTTTTGTTGAGTTATGCCGGAACATTTATCACTATTTGTGTTTAAATGTCAAATTATCTCAAAAAGCATGGATTGTGGGCCAGTGTCCGAGGCACAGATGTGTCGGAGGGACATGAACGGCATGACGAGAGAGCTCTGGCGGATATATGTCTCATGGTGGCTGTTCACAATTATCCCCATGTTTGAGGCTGTGCAAAAGCTAAGGATGCCTGGCTTGCCCTTGAAAAGGCTTTTGAAGATAAAGGAAAGTGGAGGTATATCACACAGATGCGAAATCTGTGCTCGCTCAAGTTATCAGATTTCGATTCCATGGACAAGTATATTGGTGAGGTTATGTCTGTTACACAGAAGATAGCAGCTGTTGATGAGCCTGTCGCTGATAAGTTTGTTGCTGCTATGATACTTCGAGGTCTTCCTGATGAATACGATAACTTGGTTATGGCCGTAACCTCAACATCGGAGGAACTACAGCTGGACGGCATCAATTCTATCTTGTTGGACGAAAGCTTTCGCCGAAGTCAAGGTGAGAAGTCAGCTGATGGGGCAGCCCTGTACAGCAACACCAAGAAGGAATTCAGGTATGTCAAGAAACCAAAGAGCTCTACCGGTAGTGAAAAAGCGGTTGACAAAAGTCGTTGGAAGTGTTGGGTTTGTGGTGAAAAGGATCACGGAAGAGACACTTGTCCAGAGAAGACAAAAGTTCAAAGTACGGCGAAGTGTCCAAAATCCAATAAAAGTCTGTTTTTTGTTTTAACTGCTCACGTACCAAAGAATTGTTTCGTTATTGATTCTGGTAGAAGTGCTCACATGTCTCCTAATGTTAAACTTATGTCAAATTATAAATGCAATGATGATCCAGATATTAAGATTGTAATTGGTAATAATGACAAGTTGTCTGTACAAGGACTTGGTGCACTCTGATTTGTGTGGGCCGCTCCCTGAGACCTGGAATGGTGTTAAATATATGATGAAAATAATTGACGATTTTTCCAGGAAGATTTTTGTTTATTTTTTGAAACAAAAATCTGAAGCCAAGGAGAAAGTCAAGGTTTTTGTTGCATATTGTGAAACTCAGAAAGGTAAGACACCAAAGATTTTTCGATCAGACAATGGTAAGGAATTTGTCAATTCTGACCTGAACAAATATTTCAAGGAAAAAGGGATTGTGCAACAGAGAACTGTAAGGTATACAGCTGAACAAAATGGCGTAGCTGAACGTCACAATTGTACTATTATGGAAAGGGTTAGATGCATGTTGTTTACAGCAGGATGTTCTAAAAAACTGTGGGCGGAAGCAACCTATACGGCAGTGTGTATTTTGAACAGGTGTCCTCATAGTGAAGTTGATAATGCCATACCAGAGGAATTGTGGACTGGTAAAGCTGTAAATCATGAGAATATGAAAATATTCGGTTGCGATGCTTATGCCCATGTTCCAAAACAGGTGCGTAGTGGCAAATTGGAACCCAGAAGCAAATGTTTTGTGTTTGTTGGGTATGATGGGGAAAAGAAAGGTTACCGTCTGTTTGATCCCAGTAAGCCTAAAGAAATTTTTGTAGAGCACAGTGTTAAATTTGTAGAACATAAATTCACCAGGTGTGCTGAGAAAAATGTTGAAATGAGTGATGTAATGTATTGTCCGTTGCATGACATTGTAAGTGATGATGGAAGTGTGAGTTGTGTGAAAGTTGGAGGGGAAAGAACAGACTGGTTCAGACAAATGAGTGGCCTGAAACAGGGCAGTGCACTGTCTCCCCTTCTCTTTATTGTGGTTATGGACGAGGTAATGACACGGATAGCAGGAAAGATAGGAGAAGATAAGATGAAGGCAATGGTGTTTGCAGATGATCTCATGGTCTGGGGAAACAAGGAGGAGGAAATTCAGGAGCAACTGAAGGCTTGGGAAGAAACAGTGGGAGAGTACGGATGGAAGTTCAACATCAGTAAATGTGAGATCCTGTTAACGACCAGGAAAAAGGACAGACCAATGAGTGGGATAACACTTGGAGGTGGACAGCTGAAGAAGGTGGAAAGTCTCAAGTACTTGGGAAGTATAGTGGAGGAAAATGGGAGAAATGACAAAGAGATTACGGAACGTGGCAGACAGGCAGAAGCATTTCTGAGAAGCATTAGGAGCTTAGTGTGGAATAAAGATGTCCCACAAAAAAGCAAGGAAGTGTTATACAGAAGCTACTATATCCCGATACTGACCTATGCTTCGGAAACGTGGACAATGAAGAAAAGAGACATAAGCAGAATACAGGCAGGGGAAATGAAGTTCCTGCGAAGTAGGATCGGAGTAACAAGAAGAGACAGGGTGAGGAATGAAAAGGTCAGGGAAATGGTGAAAGAGGAGCCCTTGCAAGGTAGGATTGAGACATCAAGACTGAGGTGGTATGGACACTTAAAGAGAATGGATGAGAAGAAGATTCCCAAGAGGATACATGAGATGCAGATGCAGAAGAAACGACCAAGGGGAAGACCAAGAGATAGATGGCTGAAAGGAGTGGAGGAATGTGTCAAGAAGAGAGGCGAGGACTGGACCAGAGTGACATCGGAGAGGTGGTGGGAAGAAAGAACTAAGTGGCGAGGCTTATGTTCCAAACAGACCCAGCCCGGGGCTGGAAACTGTACAAGATGATGATGATGATGAAAACAGAATTGGACAGGATGATAACCTGCCAGTCGTTGAAGTTTCGGTTACTGGTCGGGTTAGGGACGACATTGATGGTCCAGGTATTCCTCAGGTTAATGAAGAAATTGTTGTAATTCATGATAATGAAAATGATGAGATTAACCAGGTTGGTGTTCCAGAAGATGCAGAGAGACTTCCAAACAATTTCCTGAATATGAAGTCTATTTTGCTGAAAGTAGTGGTTATGTGGAACCGACCACTGTGTCTGAAGCACTTAGCGGTAAGGATGGCATGCAATGGAAAAAGGCGATGGAGAAAGAACTCAAGTCATTTCATGATAATGATGTATGGACATTAGTTGAGAAACCTGAGGGAACAAATATTGTAAGATGCAAATGGGTTTTTAAAGTGAAACATAACACTGAAGGCAATGTGTCTAAATTTAAAGCACGCTTAGTGGCTAAAGGATGTTCTCAACGGTATGCAGTTGATTATCTGGAAACTTTTGCACCTGTAGTGCGGTATAGTACATTGAGACTATTTTTTGCTCTTGCTGTAAATATGGATCTGGAAGTTCATCACCTAGATATTTCAACAGCTTTTTTGAATGGCGTTCTTAAAAATGATATTTATATGTACCCCCCAGAAGGCTATGAGTGTGACAGTTCTAAAGTTTGTAAGCTTCGAAAAGCTGTTTATGGCTTGAAGCAAGCATCTCGCACTTGGTATGAGAGGGTTCATGAAATTCTTACTGAAATTGGTTATAAGAAGTCTCTGTATGAACCATGTGTATATTACTGTAAAGATTCATCATCTTTTGTTGTTATTGCCCTCTATGTTGATGATTTTTTTGTATTTTTTAATGATCATGTCCAAGTGGAGACACTGAAGTCTGTGTTGCATTCTCATTTTAAGATCAAAGATTTGGGACAAGTCTCTGAATGTCTGGGGATGAGAGTTCAAAGAAGCAAAAATTGTATTAAATTGGATCAGAAGTGTTATCTGTTAGATGTGTTGGATAGGTTTAACATGTCAGATTGTACTGCTGTGAAAACACCAATGGAAACAGGTTTGTTGTTGGAGAAATCCACATCCTGTGATAAATCATATCCCTATCCACAGGCCATTGGTGCTTTGTTATACCTTTCCATTTGTACCAGGGTAGATATTGCATATGTAACTAATTATTTGAGTCAATTCAATATTTGTTATGGTAAGGAACATTGGACATGTGTCCAGAGAGTGTTCAGATACTTGAAAGGTACGGTGGATCTTGGTATCATGTATAAAAAATCAGAATGTGACGTAAAGGGTTTTGTTGATGCTTCTTTTGGAAACTATTTAACTGACAGGAAATCTGTGAGTGGTTTTGTATTCAAATATGCAGAAGGCCCAATAAGGTGGGGAAGTAAGAAGCAGCCAGTTGTGGCATTGTCTAGCACTGAAGCAGAATTCATAGGTCTGACTTAAGCATGTAAAGAAGCTCTGTTCCTTAGAGGTTTCTTCTTTGAATTGTGTAAGATAGGAGGTCCAATTCAGTTGTGTAATGACAGTCAGAGTGCTCAGAAGTTGGCTGAGAATGAAGGTTTTTATCAGAGAAAAAAACACATAGATGTGCACTATCATTTCATTAGGGACATCTTAAAGAAATGCAAAGTAAAGTTATCCTATGTGCCTACTGCTGAAATGATTGCTGATGTATTGACGAAAGGTCTGCCAGTTCATGGTCATGTGAAATGTGTTACTGGAATTGGATTATCCTAATTGCAGCATAATGTAGCATTGCTCGATTAAGGGAGAGTGTTGAAGAGAATGAATACTTTTCGTAATTTCTAATCTCGCTCTACATGTCGTTTGTTTTTTGTCACATGTGTGTTCTTTGGCCTTTATGTTCTTTGCCTTTTTTATATAGACTGTACTCTGTAACATGTGTCACAGTGTCTTGTTAAATACATCCATGTCAACATGTCTTCGTGTGTATCAATCCGTTTATCCCGTGTATAGAAACCCATGGATAGCTCTAGAAGTTTCTACAGTGATCAATAGTACCGTATTTAAAATAACCCCCAAGAAATACTGTGACTTCTCATAACCCTGCCATTTTTTCACCCAAGTGCCCCATTGGGCTCATCAATTGCTATGGCACACCTCACGACGAAACTGACCAGTACATAAATAACTAGTCATAGATCACCTTGATTTTAATATCAATATTCTGCAACCTGACCTCCTTCGCTCTTTACGATAATATGGTGCACCTACGCATTCGAGAGAATTCCTGCTTTTACTTTTGAAAATAAGGAACGATACTGTTTGAGAAAATTTAAATCTTCAGAAATGACACCAAAGACAACAAACAGTTCATAAAAAGAACCAGAGTAATGAAATTACCTCTGGTTTTAAAAAACAAATCCCTTGAAGTGCAGTAGGCCTAATGCCCACTGAAAAATAGCTGTCATAATATATTTTAGCCACCTGCCTAGAATCTATTACATAATTTAGTATAATCGATAATGTCTAATTTTAGTGGGAGAGGAGGTGTATGATTGCTTAGTGATGAGTTGGCAGCAAGCACAAGAGTGTAGTGCAGTATCTTTGGCATAGTCTTTGATATCAGTGAAGTTCAGTGTCAAAAACAATATGGTGTGTATCGTGTGAATTGTGAACCTTTCCACAACAAATTATAAAATATGCATTCTAGAGGAGTCTATGTGATTTATTGAGAAGTGAACCTAACATTATATGGCGACCGTGATTGGACTCATTGATAGTAAAAGGCTCCCGTGAAGAAAGAAGATGGAAAGACTCTCTAAAGAAAGAACCGTAAAGCGGGGTTATTTACGCGCTCACACAATCAACTAATGGCGTCGTTGGAAGATGATCAAACTGAAACTGAAAAAGTGCAAGTGCAACTTGAAATTCTTCAAGAAAAGTATGATAATATCTCTAATTTAGATGGATTAATATTTCAACAGATGATAGACGACGAGTGTGAGGATGACGAAATAGAAACGGAATGTGAATCAGCTGATGATTACAAACACAAATTCCTTAGCTGTAGAACAAAAGCAACACGTTTTATGAATCCCGTTGTTTCCATTACCCCTCCACAAAGTGTAGTGAATGACAATGTTTGTGATAAAAAGAAATATAGACTTCCAAGAATAGAATTTAAGAAGTTTTCTTGTGAAATAATTGATTGGTTATATTTTTGGAGCCAGTTCCGTAAAATTCACGAGGATGAAGACATTGGGAAGGAAGATAAATTCCAATATTTAATTCAGGCTATGACAGAAGATTCCAGAGCATATGAATTAGTTAATAGTTTTCTTCCAACTGCAGAGAATTATGACAAAGCTATAGAGAGTCTTCAAGCTCGATTCGGTAGAGAGGACTTGCAGGTGGAAGTTTATGTTAGTGAATTGCTCAAACTAGTATTGACCAATGCAGTCAATTCCAAAGAAAGGCCAACACTGAGTAGCTTGTATGATAAATTAGAGTCACATCTCAGATCGCTGGAAAGTTTAGGCGTTACTACAGAAAAATGTACTGCAATGCTGTATACCCTAATTGAATCATCTTTGCCAGAAGACCTGTTAAGAGCATGGCAGAGGAATACTTCCTTCAGGTGTGATTCCGGATCCAAAGATCGTTTGCAGCAGCTCATGGCTTTTCTTCAAAATGAAGTAGTAAGTGAAGAAAGAATTTCATTGGCTATGAAAGGGTTTAGTATTAGCCCATCCCAAGGATCTAAGATTAAGGGAGACAAGAAACCAAGGGATGTCATTGAACCAAATATACCTACTGCTTCTGATTTGTTTGCTGATGTTTCTAAGAGACAGGAGTGTGTTTTTTGTCTTAAACCTCATTCGAGCCCAGAGTGCATTAAAGCTCAAAAAATGACTGTAGGGGAGAAAAGGAAAATCTTAACTGATAAACACTGTTGCTTCAATTGTTTAAAGAAGGGCCATGCAAGTAGAGCTTGTAAATTGATTGTCAGGTGCATTGTTTGTGATGGTAAACATGTGGTATTGATGTGTTATAAGCTCCGTGACAAAGAAAATGAAAGTGTGTCCAAACAGAATTACGAGGGAGACAGGAATTTGGTTCACCAGGGTGGCAATAATGTGGATAAGGCTTTAGCTAATGTTTCTTGTTCTCCTGAGGTGTACTTGCAAACCCTGGCAGTTGTCGTTAAAGGAAAAGGTAAACAAGAAACTGTACGGGCTGCCATTGATACTGGGTCTACTAAATCCTACATTGCACGTGACCTAGCCGAAGAAATGGGGTATCAGTCAATCAGGAAGGAAACGTTAATACATTCCTTCTTTGGTGGAGTACGTTCTCGACAAGCAAAACACGACTGTTACAGAATAAGTTTAAAGCGATTGGAGGGAAACTATTCCAAGGAGCTGGAAGTTTTAAGCCAAGAGATTATTTGTGAAGATGTCCCATATATTAAGAATGGTTCTTGGAGTGAGGAGATAAGGGATCTGAAAATATGTTTAACTGATGTACGAGAGCGAGGGCCTGTGCAGATTCTGATTGGGGCCGATAAGGCGGGTGAAATGCTCACTGGGAGGAAACATCAACTAAAATGTGGCCTAGTTTTGGTGAAGACTTCCCTAGGGTGGACACTAATGGGAAAAGTCATAGGTAACAAGGCCCAAAGAGATTCGGCATCATTATTAGTGTCATCATTGTTTTCCCAACATATAAGAATTTCTGATCTCTGGGACTTGGAAATTCTTGGAATTACTGATCCTGTTGTGAAGGAGTCTATCGTCGAGAGGAATGAGCGTGTTAGAAATAACTTCCTTGAGACTGCACGACTGAATGAAGATAACAGACATGAAGTGTGTCTGCCTTGGAGTGAACAACATCCACCTCTCCTTGACAACAGAGAAATTGCTCAGCACAGATTGGAAATCACTACAGGGAGGCTGTAGTCTGAGCAGCATTATCAGGAGTGCGAATGTGTCTTACGAAGTTGGTTGGAGCAAGGAATCATCGAGAGTGTACCTGAAGAAGAACTGACGAATGGTGGACACTATCTACCTCACCCACCTGTCTTCAAAGAAAACAGCACCACCAAGATCAGGCATGTTTTTGATGCCTCGGCGAAGCAGAGAAACGCTCCATCTCTGAACGAATGTATTGAAAAAGGGCCTAAGTTCATAGAGTTGATCCCTAGTTTACTACTGAAGTTCAGAGAAAATGAGATTGGTGTGACGGCCGATGTAGAAACAGCATTTCTTCAAATAAGTGTTAATCCTAGAGACCGTGATTTTCTGAGATTCCTTTGGTGGGAGGAGGAATGTACAGGGAAGGTAGAAGTGTTCCGTCACAATAGAGTCTGTTGTCTTTGGACTTGCATGTTCTCCGTTCCTATTGTCAGCAACCATCAAACTCCACTTGAACGAGTTGAAGAGACGAACAGTCGACAATAGTTCCTACTCAACTTCAACAATAGAAATATTGGAAGAATGTTTTTATGTGGATAACTGTGCTATTAGTGTTAACAATAGAAATGACCTTCATCCATTCATGCGAGAGGCAAGCATAATAATGGGTAAGGCATCTTTCAATCTCCGAGGGTGGGAGTATTCTCAGGATGGTACAGCTGAAAATCTTACTCATGTGCTAGGGCTCATTTGGAATAAAGGAGAAGATACCATTGAACTGAATCTAACTCATGTTAACGATTTCAAATATGATGTAATCACCAAAAGAGCTATACTAGGAGCTGCACATAAGGTGTTTGACCCTATTGGCTTCTCATGTCCGGTATTTCTCTGTCCAAAATTAATCTTGCAAGAACTATGGGCCACTGACTTGGGTTGGGACACCAAAGTAGACGAAACAACAAAGAGAAGATTCATGAAGTGGTTGGCAGCACTACCTCAGCTGTCTGAGATTTAGATTCCTAGATGTTTGATCGGTAGTGTCCAGTAGGTTGAAGATATATCTCATCACGTGTTCTGCGACGCCAGTCAAACTGCATATGCTGCAGTTATATTCTTGCGAATACAGAGGGTTGACAATATAGAGCTACGATTTGTACAAGCCAAGACAAGAGTGGCACCCAAGAAGAGTATCACCATACCACGCCTGGAATTATTGGCAGCTACAATAGGGGTTCGACTAGTAACGTCAGTGCTGCCAACATTAACTGCAAAAGAAATCGTTACTTATTATTGGAGTGACTCGTCGACTGTGTTGTCCTGGATCAAGTTAGACGAACCTTGTGGGACCTTCGTGTGGAACAGAGTGCAAGAAATTCGAAGACTGTCCAGAATAGAACAGAGGCGGCATGTTCCAGGAACCATGAATCCGGCTGACCTGGCATCAAGGGGATGTAGCACAAAACATTCTGCTCAGTGGGCTCAGACAGAAATATTGGATCCTTGGAGGAAGGAGAACGGTGAAGGGTGCAATTAAAACATGTGTTGTCTGCAGAAGGTACCATGGAAAACATCTTGAAGCAGAACAAACTCACTTCCCAGTTGACAGAGTAAGAGAAGCCTCAATTTTTGAAATAACGGGGATCGACTTTGCCGGGCCTCTGATTTTGAAAGGTGGAGAGAAAGCCTGGGTTTGTCTGTTCACGTGTGCGGTTTTTCGTGCAGTACACCTGGAGCTAGTAACATCATTGGCTACTGCAACATTCCTCGAAGCTTTTCGGCGCTTCGTGTCCAGACGTGGAAGGCCAATGATTGTCTATAGTGACAATGGGACAAACTTTCAAGGCACCTGCAATATGTTGGAGACAATTCAGTGGGATAAAATTGCTGAATATAGTTCTGTACAACAAATAAAATGGAAATTCAATCCTCCCACTGCAGCATGGTGGGGAGGATGGTGAGAGAGGCAGATAGGTGCCCTCAAACAAATGCTCAGTAAAGTTCTGGGAAATTCATGTCTGTCGTACCAAGGAATGATGACTGTTCTGTGTGACATTGAAGCTGTCATGAATTCACGACCACTTACTTACCTGTCCAATGATGGAGAAGACTTGATGGCTATCACCCCTGCAATGTTCCTACAGGAAGTCAAGGAGATTGGAATGTCCGATATCGACATGATAGAGGACATAAAATTAGACAGAAGATTCAGGTACTGTACCCGATACCTAGTTGAGGCTATCGGCTACGCCAGCAGACATTAAGCCGTAGTTGAGATTTTTGGGAAGAGTTATGAAAAGATAGCGCTCAGATCGAGTCAAGAGGAATGTCAAGATGACGTAGAAGGTCTAGGATTAAGAAGGCACTGACATCAGTTAAGCGGATGGAATTATGGATGGAAATATGAAGCTTTATTAAGATCTATATGGAACATGGTATTTAAACATCTCAGAAGAGGAGATATAACAAGCATTATATATGGTAATAATTTGTAGGAAGTCAGATAACCCTTAAGTTATTTTATAACTTAATAGCCAAGATGATCGGGGTTCGAGATTATATTTGTGACGCAAGACCACAGAGGTGGGGAGAACGTCACATGACTGCGCCAGGCAGGTAAGGGTCAATGCAGTCTAGAGACAGTCAGTCGAGCTCAGTGAGCCAAGCAGTCAAGCTCTGTTAGCAAGAGAGTCCAGTACAGCGAGCAACGCAGTCGAATTCAGAGAGCGAGCTGAATAGGACATATGCCGAGCGTATGGAAAGTTCGCGCAGCGAACAGTTTTGTCACGGAAAGTGAAAGCGACAGTTTTAACTTCACCAAGCAGCGAACGAAAAGTAGGTCAGTGAGCCGGGTGGACACCCGCAGTAGGCAGCGTGAAGACCGGTTACAGAACCAGCTGTACGGGCCAACTAAGCATGAGAAGGCCGGGGTTTAGAACAGCACAGTAAAACGAGTAGTTGGAGAACTTATTTCAAGCTGCATTTTGGTTACACAGAACAGCATAGTAGAGCGACATGTCGAGGCCAGCTTTAGGCGGAGATTATTATAGCATTGCAGAAGGGACGAGCGGGTTATTTCCAATTTTATACGCAAGCATTATGACAGAAGCTGAACTTCATTACAACATTGAGTTGGAACGTTTATTCAGCATTTGAATTGTACAGGCAGATAGTTACGAGATACTGCAACTGTGAACTTCAACTGAACATAGTTTTTCAATGACATTACGACTATGCATTTCATAACGCATTCCAAATAACATTAACGATTTTAAGCAAACAAAATGTCATAAGCAAATGCACCTATGAACATTGGCTCGTGCATTAATGCAATTCTTTCTTATGCAGTGTTATAAATTACCGAGTACGAACACAGCTACAGGGTGTTTCATAAACTTAGACACTCTGATGAAACAATTTTATTTTCTACAAGTGAGACTAAACCGCTGTGGAAATTGAACTTTCAACACTCAAACCGAACATTGTATGGAACAGTGGCGTAACGTAGAAGAGGAATAGGGGGTCCGCTGTTTCTATGAACTTTTTCGTGAGGATTTGGACAATATCCGCTATGGATAACCAGCAGTTCATCATGTCGGAGTAAACGCAGACAGAGACGCGATGGCACCACAGAGCGATGGATTCGATTCCTGACGAGGAGGAGGTCTACCAGCTGATTCACTTGGGATTTTGAAGGCAATCGTCATTGCGTGGGTGGAATGATATTCACGCCGATCTTTCGAGAAATTCATTACATCAGGATAATCGACGATCTTTGAAATTTAATAACAGCTGATTATGAGAAGGTACTGTAAGGGTTATAACTTCCTGATACGATTATTTTCATGAATACTGGGCACACATGTATAATTTTCTAATAGGAGTGATACGATTATTTAGACATGGCTTTGACTTTATATGCTTCAAAATTTTGCTAGAATATGGCGTGACCATATGATATGGCAGGCATCATTATACGAAATTCTCACCATTGGTTGGCTTTATTAAGCAGATGTTTGGTCTTTTAGACATTTTTCCAGTAAGGATAGTTTTCATGAATAGTTTTTTTTGTGTGACGAGTATTTCGAACTCGTGATCTGCAATTGATTATCTAAATTACTTCGTCAGTTCATTGCATACTAGCGAGTGTGTATTATTCATCAGTAGGGATTTTTTCCATTGGATTGTTTGGAGATATTAAGATGTTATTCACTTTAGTGAATGAATATCGCTTTTATATGACAAATAGAGACTTGTTGATTCCTATCTGGTACATTCACTCATATAGTCTTCGAGATGGGGTCTTTCGCATTTATACGATTGTATGGTGGTTACTCATCTTACCCATCGTTCAGGGCACTATCATGTTAGTCGACGGGGCGAGGTCTTTCGTATTTATACGATTGTACGGTGGTTACTCATCTTACTTGCCATTGAGGGACTCATTTTTATCATCCGAGTGTACATGAGACTGTAAGAGAATCAAACAAGGAACTACTAGTCACATATCAGTCGAAATTTTGTTAAATAAAGTAAAGATAAATGTCAGCAGGGTTACATTTAGTAATTCTTGTTTGCCAATCCAATATTTTGTTGCTATACTCTTTTGAGAGTACTTTCAGTTTAACAGCTGGTACAGCTGATGCTTTTGATGATTTTTTATAATTGTGTTTGATACCTTTGAGAAGGATTTAAAGTAATTGAATCTTGTAAGATGAATCATTAATGGTCAGATTTATTTTAAGGCAGATTAGTATTGCAGATTTTGATATGAGAGATTATAGCACATTGGTGTTTTTCTGTGATGTGAATTATGAGAGTTGTAAGAGAATTTATGCTATTTGAAAGCAGATCTTGAATTACTAAGGTAATATTTTTTTCAATTGTTTAAGAAGTTGTCTAGATGTGATCAGATTAATTACAGTTATTGGAGATTGTGTGCGTTGATAATTTGAAGCCAGTTATATATTTTTTGTAGATCATGCAACATGGTTAAGTGAAGTTTGTGATAGGCATTTTGTGGAAGTTGCCAAGTGATAGTTGCAATGTTGCTAATGTATTTTGAGGCAGACATGAGGTTGTCGAACCCAGTCTAGCGTAATTGTTGAGATTCATGCTGTATGCTGAATGTTTATGGAGTTTTGTGGAATAATTGTGGTATTCAAATGTGATATTTGAAGAATTGAGGATATATAATGTTGTTGTGGATAGTCAGATCCAACGTGATGTCGTGAAGGCAATAATATTTTTTGGCATGATAATTAAGTACGAGATATAACTTGGAAGTGATAAAATTGTAAGACAACGTTCTATAACCCATATTAAACAATTTGTTAGGAAATTAAACAAATAAATAAAGTTGATAATACAAGATTTTCTGAGAATAATAATTAATGAAATAATAATCTGAAATTTAAGCATAATAATGATCTGACCTAATGAAATAAAAATCAGAATGACTAGATGAAATAATAAAAATCTAAATAACCAGAAGAATAAAATTTAAATAAGTTGATAAATTAAATTTTGGAATAAAGCAACGAATTAAATAAATGGATGAATTAAAGATTGGATAAATAAACTGATTTAAATAAATTAATAGACGATTGGATAGATGATGAATAACTGAATTAGAAGGTGATGATAATAATTTTCATTTAAATGATTTAATGGTGATGAGTTAATGATTCTGACAGGAATATGTTGAATTCTGAGATGAGAATTAATGGGGGAAATATTTAACTTTGATGATGATGACCAATGAGCAGTGGATTTTCTGTAATTCACGAACAAGCAATTATTAATGACAATGTAAATAGTGTAAATTAATTATTCGATGTTTAGGAGCATTTTACTAACGTGTTCAACATTTGAATTATGCCATGCAAGCCATAAATTGCGTGATATTTAAAATATGTGATTATAATATGTGTATGTTTAGACAGATTAATAATCTTTTTCAAATCCACATTCATGATGTTAAATTAAAGAGAAATTATGTCTCAGGTATCACAAATGTCAGTGACGAAAGACATAGTGCTACAGTGATCCTGAGAACCCAAGAGAACTTTAGAGATTTTTTCACGTTTTATGTGGATGAAGTACTTTTGATTAGAAAAGAGATGGTTCGATTTTTTGACAATGACAATTTAACGTTGGCATTCGACCATACTCTCAGGTAGGATGAATATTTAAAATGTCTCTGACTATCAAAGTGAAATAAATTTGTTTTTATCTTAGTTGTGATCTGATGATGGTGTGATTTTCCTTTTTCTTTCCTTGTCTTGATTAAGGCTTAACCGGAAAGGATGTGGTTTGCTAGGAATTCAGTTGATGGCGCCCATTTATATTTGATTTTTTTTATTCAACTTAAGCCCGTAACGACCCTAGAGATACTTTGTCTCGTGTTACCCACTGCTTTTTCGATATCTCAGCTGAATTTCCGACACATTCCTTATTTGACTAGAGGTTCATTTAACTCCGCTCTGTCCTGGAACTCCAGGAATGCGATGTAATAGCAGATGGGTCATCGCATCCCCAGGACGAACGGCTACAGTACAGACAGAAAGTAAAGGAAACATTAAGGGTAAGATTCAGGAATGAATATCTTGGACAGCTAATACAGAAGAACCACATTAGGAAAAGTCATCACAAACCCTGCGTAGGTGAAGTAGTACTGGTAGCCAGTGACAACACGAAGAGACTAGACTGGCCGCTGGCAAGGGTGACAGAGGTCATCCCTGGCAAAGGTGGTGTTGTGAGAGTTGTTCGCTTGGCGACTACAAAAGGAGAGCTACTGAGGCCAGTACAGAGGGTGTATCCATTTGAAGTGACATCTGGAGAATATCATGCTTTAAGACTGCAAGTTGAGCGGAATGAAAATGAGAAGGAGGAGAAAAATCCAAGGACAGTTGAACCATCTACTAATACTTCTGATCTCATCAGAACCAGTATTGGGGCAGTGGTGGTTAAACCAAAGAGATATTTTGAGTGACTTATTTATTTTTGTGATCATTTATTTTGAGAAAAAGAAAAAAGTTTTTTTATTGTTTTGTTGAGTTGTTTCCACAACTCAAGGTGGGAGAATGTTGAGTTGGCAGCAAGCACAAGAGTGTAGTGCAGTATCTTTGACATAGTCTTTGATATCAGTGAAGTTCAGTGTCAAAAACTATATGGTGTGTATCGTGTGAATTGTGAACCTTCTCACAACAAATAATAAAATATGCATTCTAGAGGAGTCTATGTGATTTATTGAGAAGTGAACCTAATACTTAGTGTTATAGCTGCTTGTTCCTCAACAAGGCAAACAAGGTTCAATTCCCAATTAATCCTTAGCCTACCAGTGGCCTAGTTTTAGTTCAATTTCAAGACCAACACTTTGGCACAGACCAATGCCAGCTGTCAAAGAGAAAAACAAATAAAATACTATTAACTGGAAAAGTTCATACTAAAATGTTCTACAAGATTTGATAGACAACTTGCGACTTCTTAGATTATAGGTTTCATCGAGACTTTCGTTAGAACATCACGACGTGTCACCTCGCGATGAATCAGCTAGCCGTCCTCTCACTTGGAATTGCGATGCCAAAATAAGAATACAGATTGCACAAATGGGTTGCTGAGGGATTTAAGGTTTCCCGTTGAACCCACCCCCTCAATCTTTTGATTTACATAATTAATTATTATGGCCTAGTTTTATTTTAGGAGTGCATTCTACTTACGTAAAACTAAAAGCAAAAGGAACTTCGAGCAAAGTAATAATAATAATGTTATTGGTTTTACGTCCTTATTAACTACTCTGGCTTTTACAGATGCCGGGGTGCCAGAATTTTTCCCCGAAGGGGATCTTCAACGTGTCAGTAAATCTACTGACACTGCTCCCTCGCATTTGTGCACCCTCAAATGCCAGCAGGCTGCGCCAGGATACGACCCTGCAACCTTGGGCCCAGCAAGCACGGAGAAAAGTAGGGTCATGAAAAACGAAAAGGAAAATAGGGAAGGTCCATCCTCAAGTAAAGAAAACAGGAAAATCAGACCCAGCTCACGAGTACGTCGAGATAACAAATTATCTAGCTCAGTGGCCACGAGCCCTTGAGGATCTGGTTCATTTCGTGTTATCCTGGATGTAACCATACGTGATCGGCTACAATCACCTTTTTCTGATTTTGAGGTTAGCTGGAGCCTCGTAGTCGTCAACAATTATGAACTCTCGAGTGGTAGACAAATTAGCCAGTATAGCCCGCCGTTGTTCATCTGCAACCTATGTAAATGTTATGGGGCCTAATAAATATCTCGCTGTGGGTAGTAAACACTTTCTAGGATGAGACTACAAACCGAAATTAAAGTTACTGGCATGTAGCAGTAGTGAACTCTCAGCTTGCCGTCTATATGCCAGAACCACTGCTGATGTGATGTTGCATTGAATAAGCAAGAGATTCCACGCAACAGTGAAACTCGGTACCCCAAGGGAATAAATACATTTGGCTCGATCATAACATACACACGACTGAACTGGTAAATAATTTAGCCCTAGAAAAATAGAAAAAACTGCCAGGGCAAACTGTGAGCATTTATATTTGTACTTCACTCTACTCAATAATGTAAACCAATGTACAGTAAATAAAGTGTGGGGCCCTAGGAATCAACCTGGGGAGGTCTATAAATATGTAGACCTGGACAAAGGGAGTGTGATGTGATGATACTAACCAACAAAATCAGTAATACAAGGATTCAGCAGAAGAGAATCCTCATAACCTCTCCACTCCAACTCCCAACACTGACCTGCACGTGGTGTCCCCTGCTAAGCTGAGCAACCCAGTGGAAGGTTGGGTAATCAATCCCAGCGGAAAACTGGGTCAGTGAACAGGCTAGTGTTGGGGGGGACTGAGAATTCTTTTCTCAGTTCTTTCACCTTTCTGAATAACATTCAGGATTGTAATTCGAGGATTTATCCTCCCCTCAAGGTGAAACCTTAGATAGTCGACCATGAAAAGTCATTTGAAGAATAATTCCGCCGTCTGTAATGATAGATTACAGAAAAGACAGCATTCGGATACGGTGGGCTGTCATGCGGAAGATAATGACGAATCGGAGCGTCTGAAAACTCATCAAGTAGCAAACAAACAAATACTACGGAAAATCAAACCTAAACAAGTCTCATTCTTTTCTACACATAATGTTAACTCTCTGGTTCAAAATGGAAAATTGAAGATCATCACGGATATCATGAGAAGTCATAAAATTCTAATTATGGCCCTTCAGGAAATTAGAAATAGTGATCAAGACCATCTGAAATCACAAGGATACAGACTATATAAAGGAATTCCAGGAAAACGAGTTATGAAAAATTGTCCACAATTTGGTAACGGATTCTTAATAGATCTCAGAATCATTGACTCGATAACAGAATTTAAATCTCAATCCTCCAGACTTACGACCCTAACTTTGAAATCGGCAAATAAAACATATACAATTATTAATGCACATGCTCCTACTAATCAAAAAAAACAACACCATTAAGGACAGAGAAGAAGTACAAAAATTCTGGGATCTTTTGGATCAAACTTTAATAAACATCCCTTCATCAAACATCAAAATTCTCCTTGGTGATTTCAATGCGCAACTTGGACAAGAAAGAAGATATAGAGATATAATTGGAAAATGGACAGCACATAAACGAACCAATAAAAATGGTCAAAGATTAGTCGAAATTTGTAGAAACCACAAACTAATCTCTAAATCAACATGTTTTAAAAGACAGCCCCATAAATTGAAAACTTGGAAACATCCTGACTTCAGAAGGGGTGAATGGCAGTTGGATCATGTCTGCATGGATAAATTTCACCATCGCGAAATTCACAATGTCAAGATTCTAAGGAAAGTTGACTCAGGATCAGACCACTATGTGGTAAAGATAAAAATAAAATTAACTCCAATGGCCAAGAAAAAACCTAATAATAACAATAGGAGGAAATTTGATCCATCTACCTTAATAAAAAATATAGAGTACTTTGAAAGAACAGGAGAAGAATCTCTCAACACTAAAACATTGGACGAATTAATCACTAAATTAAAATCAATAGCAGAGGAGTTAGCACCAATAAATCCAAGGAAAAAACATGAATGGTGGAATGTAGATTGTGATCAAGCAATAGAGAAAAGACACCAAGCATGGATAAAACATCAAGCTCTAAAGTCAGAAGAATCAAATTTAGAACTAACTATACAAAGAAAATTAACCCATAAAATCATCAGACAAACGAAACGTAATCATCTTAAAAATACACTGGAAAAGATAGAAGACGATTTCAAGAAAAAGCAATCTCGAGATTATTACAAAACATTTGGTAAATATCTAAAAAAATTTGAAGCTCCAACATTAATGTTGAAAAATCAAACAGGAAAGTTAGCACATTCTAACCAAGAAAATACAGAGATCCTTGCAGAAGCATTCGAGAAACTGTTAAATTGTGATGATCCACTGGAAACCCTGCAAGTAAACACTGATACACCTATTTTAACTTCACCTGATTTAATAAATCCTCCAAACATTAATGAAGTAGAACTCGCAATTAAAGAACAAAAAAATTACAAAACTTGTGGCGAAGACTTAGTCTTTGCTGAAATCTGGAAAAATGCTGGTAAACCTGCGATTATAAATCTTCATCAACATCTAGTTAAAATGTGGATTACTGAAGAAATTCCTGCACACTGGACCACAGGAATAATCCATCCATTATTTAAGAAAGGAGACAAAACGAACCCAGATAACTACAGAGGAATTACCCTTCTGGACTGCACATATAAAATTTTCTCTCGTATAATTTACAACAGGATCAAAAACATTCTGGAACCACAACTTGGAGAATATCAAGGAGGATTTCGCCCTTACAGAAGTTGTCCAGACCAAATCCTTAGCCTGAAATTAATAATGGAATATTACAAAAACAGAAATAAGCAACTCTTTATCTCCTTTATAGATTTCAAGAAAGCCTATGATAGTATTCATAGACTGACACTGCTAAAAATCCTCAGATCATACGGTCTCCATCCTAAATTGATAAAAATCATTCAATTAACATTAACAAACACAAATTCGAAAGTTAAATTTAGGGGAGAAATATCAACAGCTTTCACAGTAAAAACTGGTCTCAGTTTTTTTCAATGTGGCTCTTGATTATATCATGAAGGTTTGGCAAAAGGAAAACCCTCCTAAGATCAAAATTGGAACAAAACCATCAATAAAAATAAACTGCTTAGGATTTGCAGATGACTTGGCTCTTTTAGCACTAGACGAGGAAGAGGTTTGTACTCAGATCACTAGTCTCCAAGAAATTGCTCAAGGGATAGGATTACAGATATCCTTTGAAAAAACTGAGATCATGCCTATGAAACCCTTAGATATAAATGAAGTCTATATAAATGATCATAAAATTAACCTAGTTCCTCAATTTAAGTATCTTGGAGAAATTATAACACATAACTTAAACGAAAAAGTAACTTGGATAAAAGAACAAATAAAATGAAAAAGGCACAATCTCTAACCTGGTCAACATATAATAAAAAATGCCTATCAATAGCTACTAAGATCCAATATTATAAAACTGTAACTCTCCCAGAAGCCACTTATGCTTGTGAAACACTGTTCCAAATTAAAAATGAACAAAGAACTGATCAGCTCCTCAAAACGGAAAGAAGAATCATTAGAACGTGCATAAATAAAAAGTATCAGGTTGAGGGAGTCTGGAGGATTCTCCCAAATGAAACTGTCTATCGTGAGATTGATCCAATCACCAGCACAATGAAGAAGAAAAGAATTTCATATTTTTTTCACATCTTACGGCTTCCAGAAAACAGAATTGTACGCCAACTGGTGATGAGAAATCTAGGAAAGAAAACTGGAGGAAAATGGATCCAAGAAATCCAACAAGATCTAAAAGCAGTTGGACTCAAG
This sequence comes from Meconema thalassinum, assembly GCA_946902985.2. Classification (NCBI taxonomy): domain Eukaryota; kingdom Metazoa; phylum Arthropoda; class Insecta; order Orthoptera; family Tettigoniidae; genus Meconema; species Meconema thalassinum. The sequence continues at coordinate 119,310,732 of OX336391.1, forward strand.
ATAACAGATGCCGAGGAGAAAAATAAAATTAACACCATTCTTAAAAATCACAAATTTTCTGCAGAAATGACACACAGAAAGCCTATGGAGATTTCAGATGAGTTGAGAAAATCCCGATCTGAAAGAATGAAATAGTACTGGAAAGAGCGCAAGAACCAAGCAGTACTACTTTCAAAGAAGAAGTGATTGTGGAACGACTCAAGTGGTCCAATGTGACCAATCAAGATTAATAATAATAATAAATAAAGTGTGAAGGTAAATTTTCTGCTGACATAAGTTTCCAGTCGCAATGCTATGAGTGTTATTGTGAAGTTGTACATTAGCCCTCCAGAGGTCAGAATTTACATCAGACTTTATATTATTGGAGGCTAAGGGCTACCATGAACACTTACAAGTCTGGTCATTGCTAGAGATCTATTCAGTCAATCAGTCGGCTACATTTCATACTACCTACAGGAGACCTTGTGCCAATAGTTGCAGGTTTAAATCAAAGGAACTAATGAGGCATTAAGAAAAGGAATATTAAAAATTACTAACATGAATCACCAATAAAATATTACATGTACAAAATATGGCCAAGTAGTGAAGTACATCACCATACAAAATTCTGCATTTATTTACAATAAAATGAGCAGCCGAGTTCAAGTCCAGTTCAGCCGACAAACTCTTTGCACCAACATGTTGCTTTAATGCAAGTCAGTAAGGCTGTTCATTTCATAAGCTAAAGATTGCACATCCAATATGCTACTAAAGTCAGTTAAATTATTATGACAACTGACTTTAAATTTTTACTCAGTGAACATTGCACATTTTAAAGTGATTAACATTAATCTCTTGAAATGGGAAAACTTTCTTTAGGCCTCTTCGAAACTACTTCTTGGGTTAAAATATTTCTAACACTTTCATGACGATACAGTCCATATACACTAAAATATTCAGCACACGTCATATTTGTCACTTACTGAAGCTGCCATGGTTTTGTAAAACTAGTAGGGAACTTCGGCAAGTGACAATAATGGTGTGTTTCACCAAACAAATTGGTGTACGTGGCGTTTTGGATTAGGCAGTGTTAAATGCTTAACGATATTAGACGTGACTTCAGCAAAAGCATGAGAAATGGCTTGTATCAAGTGTATAACACAGCTTAATGATGTTCTGAAGATCTTTAGTTTACTCCTCTTTTTTCTGCTGGTTGGCCCCGGTTGCACATTGGAATACCACAAAGTCTGCAAGCCTAAAATTCTAGAGCATGCACACCGATACATAAATTGCAAGTAGCAGAATTTGGCTGGGTCTCAATCGTGGATAAACCACAATTTGCGTGCTCTGTAGTTCGCCAGCAGCACCTCCAGTGGGCAGTTACTAGACTAGCTTCAATGCGCGACCTCTCAAGGACAGTGACATAAATCCGTGTGGTAAACTGTACTTTACCATGAAAGTCTACATCGGTATACTTATTATCAGAAGTTAAGTTGAAACTACTAGATTCATTCCTTCAAAAACTCACATTATAACACGTAGGGGGATCATCATATTAGGCACACGATTCAGTAACATAGGTTAACAGCATCACCCTTAAGTGTAAATTATATACTTGGCGAATGCTGTGTTGAGATTTGAAGGGAAAGGATGGTATGCATTTGAATTATGAACACTGCAAATATGTAATTAAACTATAATTTTATTTTTACAGAATTATTTTTTCAACACATGTGTCATGTCTTTTAATACGCCTAACAAGTCACTGTGCCTCTCAGTCTCCTTCTGGTCTTCTTTTTTCATGTACTCAAACATATAGGACACCGACATTTTCCTTCGCTTTACTCGTGGAGAAGGAGAAGAAAAAGAGGGGGATGTGGACGATGATAGATTTAAAAGAAAACTGACGCTGAGGGGACTGAGAAGTGGATGGGGGCAGAGGTGTCTAATATTAAAGGTGGCTTAATGATATGTTTCTCCGACATAAATTTGTGCAGTGAATCGAAAAAAATGACATTGTGTTGGCACACCCGTGTCTTCAGTTGATGTCCCAATAGGAGAGATTATTATTTCCTTACACTTCCTAAGAAGATTTTCCCATCTGCCAATAGAAACTAAACAAGATTAGTTATAATACATATTGCCTACAACACACAAAATAATGTGCATAACACGCTAAAAAAAAGTCTAATGCACGAGTGTATGTGAGGCTAATAGTGGCATGCCCAGAAAGCTCCTTGGTGGGAGGGGGGAGGGAAATTTAAAAAACAGGGAAGGCGGGGAGGGTAAACACTTAAGATTCAATATTTATTGCACTAGCGAACTAATTTCTACTATAATGCAAATGTTGTTCATGGTAATCTGACATTCCTAGGCAGGTCAAAGATTGTGTTTCTAGTCATTTTCCCTGTGTTGCCCCTGTTAAACAGAATAATATATTCTTTATGGCACCTTCTGTATCATGCTGAATATTGTGAACATGTTAGTTGTTGTGATTTACATTGTGGAGATAAGGGGATAGGTTCAAGTATAAACCGCGATAAGTACGTGTCTAGGGGACATTTTTCGTGTAGTCAACGTACGAATGTTCATTTCGTTTGTTTGATGTTTTGGCTTGAATCGCTCCCATATTGGTGGAACAGTGCATCGTTGCATGTCGATGTAGTGACATTGCGAGGTATGGTGGCGAGTTACGAATGCTCATAAATTACTTTTAGTTGTTCAATTTAATTGAAAAGTTGTAGGCCTACTGTACTGATGGTGAGACAAAGCCATTGGTTACTACTAGGTTAGACCACTGTCTGGATGAAAATTACAGCTTGTATTACAAGCAAGGCATTAGCTCCAGGTAAGTTTGGTGTTTGTATGCAAGGCCTTATTGACACAGAATTTAACATGTAAGCATCGTCTACTGTCGTCCATGACATCATAGACGCTGCCATTGTGTATAGGGGAATTTTATAGTGTAATGTATCGCATCTACACTACTCCCGGTGGATCATGTGTGGCAACCACTGAAATGTATGTTGGCCTTCTTCTTAAAGTTATCATCGGCATATTTCATCCATTTCCACCACCAAGCTCTTACTAACTTAGCTATGTCAAATTTCAAAGCTATTAAAATGCAGCAGTACCGGTAATCTATATATATACTGTATATAAAAATGAATTGCTGTTCGTTAGTCTCGCTAAAACTCGAGAACGGCTGGACCGATTTGGCTAATTTTGGTCTTGAATTCTTTGTGGAAGTCCAGAGAAGGTTTAAAAGGTCAATAAATATGAAAGTTGTAGCGCACGAGTAGATTCAACAAATGAGTGACGGTACGCGAATCGCTTAAACAAAGTCCCGTATGCGTTCATATACCATTAATCCGATTGCTATGAAACTTTGGTTGTATTGTTGCGCACACTCCAGGAAAGGTTTCTGACTTAGTAAATCCTTTTTACAATAGGTAGCGCACGAGTAGATTCAACAAATGAGCGACGACGGCCGAAGCGTTTGAACAACGTCCTGTATGCGCTCACATACCATTCGTCCGATAGCGATGAAACTTGGGTGAGAGGTTGTGTACACTACAGGCAAGGTTTCTGGCTTAGTAAAACCATGTTATAATAGTTAGCGCACGAGTAGATTCAACAAATGAGCGACGACGAGCGAAGCGTTTCAACTGTCCCGTATGCGTTCATATACTATTCGTCTGATAGCGATGAAACTTGGGTGAGATGTTGTGTACACTTCATGGAAGGTGTTTGGCATAGCAAATCCACTTAACAATAGGTAGCGCACGAGTAGATTCAACAAATGTGCAACGACGGGCGAAGCGTTTCAAAAAAGTCCAGTATGCGTTCACATACCATTCGTCCGATAGCGATGAAACTTGGGTGAGAGGTTGTGTACACTACAGACAAGGTGTCTGGCTTAGTAAATTCATGTTATAATAGGTAGCGCACGAGTAGATTCAACAAATGAGCGACGACGAGCGAAGCGTTTCAACAAAGTCCCGTATGCCTTCATATACTATTCGTCTGATAGTGATGAAACTGGGCAGAGATGTGTGTACACCTCAGGGAAGGTGTCTGACTTAGTAAATCGACTTAACAATAGGTAGCGCACGAGTAGATTCAACAAATAAGAAGCGACGACGGGCGAAGCGTTTCAACAAAGTCATGTATGCGTTCATATACCATTCGTCCGATTGCGATGAAACTTGGGTGAGAGGTTGGGCACACTACAGGCAAGGTTTCTGTCTTAGTAAAGCCATGTCATGATAGGTAGCGCACGAGTAGATTCAACAAATGAGCGACGATGCGCGAAGCGTTTCAACGAAGTCCCCTTTGCGTTCTTATACTATTCATCTGATAGCGATGAAACTTGGGTGAGGTGCTGTGTACACTTCAGGGAAAGTTTCTGGGTTAGTAAATTCACTTTACAATAGGTATCGCACAAGTAGATTAAACAAACGAGCGACGACACGCGAAGTGTTTCAACATAGTCCCGTATACGTTCATATACCATTCGTCTGATAGCGACTAAACTCGGGTGAGTTGTTGTGTACACTCCAGGGAAAGTTTCAGGCTTAGTTACTCCATTTTACAATAGTTAACGCTCAAGTTGATTCTACATATGAGCAAAGGCGCGCGAAGCGTTTCAACAAAGTCCCGTATGCGTTCATATACCATTTGTCCGAAAGCGATGAAACTTGGGTGAGATGTTGTTTACACTTCAGGGAAGGTTTCTGGCTTAGTACATCCACTTTAAAATAGGCATCACACAAGTAGATTCAACAAATGAGTAACGGCGTGCGTAACGTTTTAAAAAAATTCCGTAATCGTTCATATACCATTCATGCTATTGCAATGAAATTTGGAGAAATGATTTTCCACTCCCGCAAAGATTTCTGATTTAGTAAATCCATTTTACAATTGGTAGAGCACGATTAGATTCAATTAATGGGCGACAACGCGTGAATCGTTTCAACCAAGTCCCGTATGCATTCATATAACATTCATCCGATTATCATAAAACTTTGGAGAGTTGAACACAGTCCTACGAAGGTGTATGAATTAGTAAATTGTTTTTCAATGGGTGACGCACAAGTAGATCTACAAATGAGTATCGTCGTGCGAATCATTTAAGCAAAAACCCGTATGCGTTCATATGCCATTCTTCCGATTGCGATGAAACTTTCATGAGTTGTTGTGCACACGCCAGGGAAGGTTTTCACTTAGTAAATCCATTTTACAATAGGTAGCGTACGAGTTTATTCAACATATGGGTGACGGCGCTCGAATCCTTTCAACAAAGTCCCGTATGCGTTCATATACCATTTATTTCATAATGATGAAAATTTCGTGAGTTGTTGAGCACGCTCCCATGAGTTTTTTGAGGTAGTAAATCAATTTTACAATAGTTTAGAGGTGGTTAACGGAAAAAGAAAAACAATATTGGGAATCCAAAAGCGCTTCAACATACAAAGTTACAATGCCAACACTTTCATTGATTGGCATTGCAATGCAAGCCGGGTACAGCTAGTCTATATATAAAACAAGTAGTTCCGTGAAGATCTATACAGCCTATTTTCATATATCCTACTCATAACAATTGCCTCTATCAACATACACAATTTCAGTTTGATTGTTGTGATAGATTCGTAGATATTGAGAACCGTCTAAATATTGCAGATGTTCGACAGGTTGGATTCTTATTTATGTACTATTACATGAAAATTATTGTGTACGAGTGGTATTCAAACTTCAATCGCATGATTAGGACACAAGAAGTAAAAACGTGATTTTAAAATTTCGCACAGCTGCCATCTTGTGGTTATCAAAACAATTGAAATAAATTACATGCCAATGGATTAATATTTGTATAATCATTTAACGTGCAAAGTTTCACTGTACTCGGATGGTTAAATCACGAGAAACGTCCAATTGAGTATTTATACTTCGCGTCACCGCCATGTTGGATTTGTGCTCACCAGGTTACTGAAACACCTATAGGTGAACTTATGTGCGTAGCCTCTATGAACATGAAAAATCAGTTTGGTTGCTGAAAAGGATTCGTAGATATTGAGAACCGCCGAAATATTTCGGATGCTCGCCATTTTGGATTGTTTTATGTATAAGCCATAGAGTTATGTGCCATTAAAGGAAAAATAATATGTAGCTTCATTATTCAAACTTTCACTTCTATCGCATGATTACGACACAAGAAATAAAAACCTAATTTTAAAATTTCGCACAGCCGCCATCTTGAGGTTATGTAAACAATTGAACTAAATTGGATGCCAGTGCATTACAATATGTATAGTCATTTATTGTACCACATGTCACTGCGCTCAGATTTTTAAATCAAGAGAAAAGTCTATTAAAATGTTTCAAATTCGCTTGGCCGCCATGTTCGTTTTGTAATTTACAGGTTTTTGAATGTTACATTTATAAACGTGTAGTAGTGCCCTTTATCATCGTACAAAATTTCAGGGTCATATCTGTAATGGTTTCGGAGATATAGAATGCCAGTGAAATATTTTGCACAGTCGCCATTTTGAGGTTATGTGAACAATTGAACTAAATTGGAAACCAGTGCATTACAATGTGCATAAACATTTGCAGTACCAAGTTTCATTAAGTTTGGATAGTTAAATCGCGAGAAAAGCCTATTTAAAAGTCTCAACTTCGCTTGGCCGCCATGTTGTTTTTGTATTTACAAGGTTTTTTAACGTGTCATAGGTAAACTTCTAGTAGTGCCCTTTATCACCGTAGAAAATTTCAGGGTGATATCGGTAATTTTTTCGGAGATACTGAATGCTGGTGAAATATTTCGCACAGCCGCCATGTTGGATTGGTGCGACAGAATAAAATTTGAAGGGCACGGTCGAGGTCGGCCAGTTTCATTGAAATCGCCCCAGTTGTTTAGATTTTATTAGGGACACACACACACACACACCACACACACACACACACGCACACACACACGGACAAAAGGTGATCTCAAAAGCCTATTTTTTCAAAATTGAAAATAGGCTAAAAATGAATTGCTGTTCGTTAGTCTCGCTAAAACTCGAGAACGGCTGGACCGATTTGGCTAATTTTGGTCTTGAATTATTTGTGGAAGTCCAGAGAAGGTTTAAAAGGTGAATAAATATGAACGTTGTAGCGCACGAGTAGATTCAACAAATGAATGACGGCACGCGAATCGCTTAAACAAAGTCCCGCATGCGTTCATATACCAGTCATCCGATTGCTATGAAACTTTGGTTGTATTGTTGTGCACACTTCAGGAAAGGTTTCTAACTTAGTAAATCCTTTTTACAATAGGCAGCGCACGAGTAGATTCAACAAATGAGCGACGACGGCCGAAGCGTTTCAATAAAGTCCTGTATGCGTTCACATACAATTCGTCCGATAGCGATGAAACTTGGGTGAGAGGTTGTGTACACTACAGGCAAGGTTTCTGGCTTAGTAAATCCATGTTATAATAGGTAGCGCACGAGTAAATTCAACAAATGAGCGACGACGAGCGAAGCGTTTCAACTAAGTCCCGTATGCGTTCATATACTATTCGTCTGATAGTGATGAAACTTGGGTGAGATGTTGTGTACACTTCATGGAAGGGTTCTGGCTTAGTAAATCCACTTAACAATAGGTAGCGCACGAGTAGATTAAACAAATATGCGACGACGGGCGAAGCGTTTCAACAAAGTCCTGTATGCGTTCACATACCATTCGTCCGATAGCGATGAAACTTGGGTGAGAGGTTGTGTACACTACAGGCAAGGTGTCTGGCTTGGTAAATCCATGATATAATAGGTAGCGCACGAGTAGATTCAACAAATGAGCGACGACGAGCGAAGCGTTTCAACAAAGTCTCGTATGCATCATATACTATTCGTCTGATAGTGATGAAACTTGGGTGAGATGTTGTGTACACCTCAGGGAAGGTTTCTGGTTTAGGAAATCGACTTAACAATAGGTAGCGCACGATTAGATTCAACAAATGAGCGACGACGGGCGAAGCGTTTCAACAAAGTCCAGTATGCGTTCACATACCATTCGTCCGATAGCGATGAAACTTGGATGAGAGGTTGTGTATACTACAGACAAGGTTTCTGGCTTAGTAAATCCATGTTAATATAGGTAGCGCACGAGTAGATTCAACAAATGAGCGACGACGAGCGAAGCGTTTCAACCAAGTCCCGTATGCGTTCACATACTATTCGTCTGATAGTGATGAAACTTGGATGAGATGTTGTGTACACTTCATGGAAGGTTTCTGGCTTAGTAAATCCACTTAACAATAGGTAGCGCACGAGTAGATTCAACAAATGAGCGACGACGGGCGAAGCGTTTCAACAAAGTCCTGTATGCGTTCACATACAATTCGTCCGATAGCGATGTAACTTGGGTGAGAGGCTGTGTACACTACAGGCAAGGTTTCTGTCTTAGTAAATCCATGTAATGATAGGTAGCGCACGAGTAGATTCAACAAATGAGCGACGATGCGCGAAGCGTTTCAAGAAATTCACGTTTGCCTTCATATACTATTCGTCTGATAGCGATGAAACTCGGGTGAGATGTTTGAACACTTCAGGGAAGGTTTCTGGGTTAGTAAATTCACTTTACAATTGGTATCGCACAAGTAGACTAAACAAACGAGCGACGACGCACGAAGTGTTTCAAAATTGTCCCGTATACGTTCATATACCATTCGTCTGATAGTGACTAAACTTGGGTGAGTTGTTGTGTACACTCCAGGGAAAGTTTGAGGCTTAGTTAATCCATTTTACAATAGGTAGCGCTCAAGTAGATTCAACATACGAGCGAAGGTGCGCGAATCGTTTCAATTAAGTCCCGTATGCGTTCATATACCATTCATTTCATTGCGATGAAAATTTGGTGAGTTGTTGAGCATGCTCCCATGATTTTTAGAGATAGTAAATCAATTTTACAATAGTTTAGAGGTGGTTAACGCAAAAAGAAAAACAATATTGGGGATCCAAAAGCACTTCAACATACAAAGTTACAATGCCAACACCTTCTTTGATTGACATTGCAACGCATGCCGGGTACAGCTAGTAATGTAATATTTCCGAGTCATAGTAGCATGGGGCCGATAACCTAGATGTTAGGCCCCTTAAAGCAACAATTATCTTCATCATCATCATAGTAGCATACGGTATGTTTATTGATATTAGGGGCAACAGTCGGGGTGAACCTATTCCATTGTTATAAACAACGATGACCTAAGTGCTATACAATATAGTAGTATAAATCGTAATACCTTAATCAAATTCCCCTATACACAATAATGCCAGCATCCTCGACGTCATGGGCGACACACGGTATAGATGATGCATATTTGTTGAATTCTACATGTTAATAAGATTCTATACTAACACAAAACTAACGCGGGGCTTACGGCCCTGTTTCTGGTGACACAAGCAGTAATTTTTGGCCAGGCAGTGGTTTAACCTAGTAGCAGCCAATGGTTTCGCCCCGACCAATATCTGACCTAGTAAATAGTAATGGTTTTGCCTCACTGTGGCTTAAGAGAGTGAAGTACAACTTTTCAACAGTCAAATTGAACAACTAAATGTAACTCGCGAACAAGCACATGCAACTGCAATTGCATGCACTGTTTGAAACCTCTTAGCCTACAGCAGAGCAAAATGGTGGCAATTCAAGGCAAAACGTCAATGATTTAAGTCATCCGTGATATCATCGCCTACACTAAACAAAAACTACCCTAGGCACATATTTATCGCGGTACAGTGTACCGGTATAGGCTACCTAACCAAATGTAGATGGATTCCATGATATCGCAATCAGACTTGTCGTGGAAATTCGATTCTAGAACCAAAAGTTCACAGCGACCTACTTACGCAGTGAGATTGCGCCAACCATGGTAATGCCAATTTAGAAGACTTTTCCAGGCCAGTTACATGAGTTAACTTAATATTAGCATTATTATTATTACCGTAAAATGGGGTAAAGTGGATCAATTTTTTTTTAAGGTTTAGGTTATTTATTTTGATAAGAAAATTTCCAAGATTTTAAGTTAATATGTAAGACTTAAGAGCTTTAATATTCCGTTGAAAACAAAATGATCACTCTTTTAGTGTTGTTGTTAGAAAATACAAAATTGTGATCCGCTTTACCTCATAGGTTGGGGTAAAGCGGATCATCTATGTTTTTGAACTATAAAACCTCTTTATCCCACTGTAGGGGGAAAGTGGATCACTATGGTACTTTTTAAAAGGAAATACTGCAACTGAAAGGAAATTAGCTGTCAAAAATTCTTAGTATTTATTGATTTATTGTAATTTAAAGACAAAGCAAGAAAAAGTGAATGTTATTCTTGTGACATTCTTGAACGACATTCAGTGTAAGGTGACTGGACAGACTGTCACCTATTAATAGCTATGGACCCTGCATTTATCTGCAGTATGGAAGGAAAACGGTGGAAAACCAATCCTGAAAGAGAGATGCATCAAACCATCCACTCAAATTCCTATTGTATGCTGAACCAGTTATTCCTACTTCAGTCCACCCAGGATATATGTGTTTGGCTTCATAAATTATGTAGGGAGGGAGTACGTTTGCTGCGACCATTACACTGGTGCTTGCTTTACTTGAATCCATGATCCTTTCTGGGTGTTTCATCCCACGTCTCACAACAACCTTTTTAGAGCCAGGGTCATCTGTGAAGTTAATTTCATCATACTTAATGATGTTTGACAGTGGAACACCTTCTAATGACTTCTGAAGGTGGTCCAAGTATGCTTGCAGCAATTGCAATGTCACGGCAGCCCTTGACCTTTTAATGTTTTGAGCAAATTTAACTGAGTTCAGGGTGGCGTTTCTTAAAAATGCGAAACCATTCCAGTCCTGGTCTGTTCTCTTTGAATCGCTTCTCTACAACACCCTTTCTTTTCAAGTGCTGCTGTATAATGTTTCGTACATCCGCACTATGAAGAGGGAAACCTCAGTTGGCACATATAATGGAGGCCTCAACAAGGCAAGTTTCCTCATCCTCATTGAGAACAGTTTGTCTCCCGTATTTCAAGAGTTTTTTCCCTTCTTTTACCCATCTGTTAAGTGTGGTGTAAGGCACTGCATAATATTCAGATGCCTTACGAAAGGACATCTCACCACACTTACCATTTTCAACAGCCTCATGCAAGTATTTTTCATTGTAATTTCTCTTCCCCTCAGCTCCAACCTTTTTTACGTAATTTCTCGGCATGATCCGTTTTACCCCGCAATGTCACAAAATACATATTTATACTCACAGCTCGAAAAATATATATCATAAGTAAACAAGTTGAGGTTATGAGAATTGCACATAACCTTACTTTTGATTGATACTATATGTTTTTGTGCCATTCGCAGAACTTCCTCTACACAATGCTTCGTTTTCAATGAAAATAAAATGTTTAAAAAGGTTAACCTAACATACACATTATTTAAAAATCTATTTACAATTTTTAGGCACAGAACATCGCAGATATTGATACTCTGAAGTCACACACTTCTGATAATGGCGCAAAATTGTTTGTTTTTTTGACACGTCAGCAAAGCAGCACTGGTTTATCAAAGCAGTGCACACGTGATCCACTTTACCACATGTGATCCACTTTACCCCAATTTACGGTACATTCTGATATTATTGTGTAGTTTTGACTACGTGTAATCTAGAAATCAAGATGCCCCAGATAGAAAGCATGAAAGTTGGCACCTAAACGTTCCTCTGCTCTGCATGAGAACTAGCTCTGCATCTAATTCAGATTCGAAAAAGAAAAAAATAGCTGTGAACACCAGAGTATGGGGTTCCGAAATGAATACTAAATTCTTCATCACTATTTTTCTATGGGAACTCCAATTGATGTAAGGTACCGGACACCATGAAAACACAGGAAATTTACTATAGGAATAAGTAATGCAACAGATTTGAGAATATGTGAATTGGTGCTCAGTTTGAAACATGAAGTTCCTTAGGTCTGTTGTGTCACTATCAGTCATTTTTGGACAACAATGATTCGGGTATCAACTTCAAGTGTATGGGGACAATAGCAAGCACAACTGCTGCGCTTCATGCGGATAGAGGGACAGACCTATTTCACAGACCTTGGCAGACCAAAGGTTTAAGTATCTAGCAGACCTAACCTGTCTAGAGAGCATCTGTGAATTGATCAAATCACATTATTGCATTCAAACTTTGTATATTGTATAACATTCTATTTATCAAATTTGAAGTTAACATATCCACATTGACATGCTCGCCAAGAATGTAAATATTTTCTTGAATAGACCTGCTTCGACATGCAGATAGGAATACCAATATGTTGGTCGGATGTAATCCTCACAACAAACTAGAAGTTTGATGAAAAATATAGTATGGTACATAGGCCTAAGGGCTCTTAAGTGAACAATATGCTTGTCTTGATCTCTACCAATAACAGTAGAGTCGGAAATACCTAATAAGAACATAGTGACAAGAATTGGACAAAACATGACCAACACACATTGAGCAGGTTAGTGCATTGAAGCTTCAATAACAAAAAAAACTACCATCACTATGGTACCAATGACCGTTATAAAACACTATATGTGTTAAATGCACACCAATATGACTACAAAAATGATAAATTACTAATTCTATCGTAAAAGTTTAATACGGTACTTACAACTAAAAATTGTTTTATTGTTCTCCATGTGTCTTGGGTTAAGTTTAAACCACGACAAGATCTTCCTGGGAAGGTGGCGTCCAAATTGAATGCGACCACAACACAACTACCGAGCGAACGAGCCAAGTCTGCATCCTCGAAAATCACGCTATGTACACTCGCCCTCTGTTCGTACACTTATACTCGATCGCATTTGGAATGACACTCGCTGACGTCACTTCCGAGTGAGAGTGTGTGACAGTTTACACTTTGGCTATTTGGCAAACAGCCAGAGGAACGTGTAACTGGCCTATTCTTGGATTTATCGAAATTCTTTAATGTTGTTGACCATAGAATCCGCCTTACAAAACTAAATCAATAAGGTATTAGAGGTCTAGCTAATAAATGGATAGAGTCTGACTTAACAAGGCGTAAATAATTAGTAACCTTGAGATACAAGGATGATGGAACCAAATTTCTTAATGAAACATTGTTCATTGAGGGTATTATTAAATCTGGAGTACCCCCATGGATCGGTTTTGGGCCCACTGCTCTCACTACTATTTATCAATAATATAACCCAGAACGTTGATTCTCATAAGGAAATTTTGTTTGCGGACGATACAACACTCGTAATAAAAGGTGAAACTAAACAGGTCTTACAGCAGTCTGCTGACTCCGTTACAGAAGAGTTAACCAAATGGTAACAAGATAATCGCCTCATTAAAAAAAACAGTATCTCTAAATTTCCACACTATACAGAATAGGAATACTGCGTCGCCCAAAATAACATTAAATGATCATCAAATAGAAAATAAATCAGAAACAAACTTTTTAAGACTATGGATACAACATGACTTGAACATCACAGAAGTGACAAAGAGGAAATCTGACATTCTACGGATCGGAGCGTGGAATGTTAGAAGTCTGCTAGGAAGTGGAAGGTTAGAAAACTTAGAAAGGGAAATGGATAGGTTGAGGTTGGATTTAGTTGGGATTAGTGAAATGCGCTGGCAGGAAGAACAGGACTTTTGGTCAGGAGACTATAGGGTCATTAGCACTAAATCAAACAATGGCCAAGCAGGGGTTGGCCTCATATTGAGTAGGAAACTTGGACAGCGGGTGGAATATTATGATCAATATAGTGAACGGATTATTGTAGCAAAAATCAATACAAAACCTACATGCACTACAGTGGTACAAGTCTATATGCCTACCAGTCAAGCTGATGATGAGGATGTTGAAAAGGTCTACGAAGAAATAGACGAAATTCTGAGGTATATCAAGGGTGATGAAAATGTTATAGTAATGGGAGATTGGAATGCTGTGGTAGGAAAAGGGAGAGAAGGGAAGATAGTAGGAGATTTCGGATTAGGTGAAAGGAATGATCGAGGAAGCAGGCTGGTAGAATTCTGCACCGAGCATGAATTGATCATAGCTAACACCTTATTCAATAACCACAATAGAAGAATATACACATGGATGAGACCAGGAGATACAGGGCGTTACCAAATCGACTTCATTATGGTCAAGCAGAGGTTTCGAAACCAGATTTTGGATTGTAAAACATATCCTGGTGCTGACATAAACTCTGATCACAATCTGGTTGTAATGAAATGCAGATTAAAGTTGAAGAAACTGAAGAAAAGTCAAAAGCCAAAAAGGTGGGCAATAGACAGACTGAAAGAGAAGGATGTAAACGAAAGATTCAAGAAGAGTATAAAGGAAGGACTAATGAAAAACCCTAAACAAACTTCAATTGCAGACGAATGGGCACTTTTGAAGAATGAAATAACAAAATCCGCAGAAGAAAACATTGGTAGGAAAGAAAGAATAGGTAGAAAACCGTGGATCACTCAGGATATACTAGAATTGATGGATGAAAGGCGGAAACACAAGAATCTAAGAGATGAAAAGGGGAAAGCAGAATACAGACGTCTGAGAAATGAGGTTAACAAGAAGTGCAAGGAAGCGAAAGAAGAATGGTTGAAAGAGAAATGTGCAGGTATAGAAAATTGTCTGAAATTAGGAAAAGTAGACACAGCTTATCGAAGGATTAAGAATACTTTTGGGGAAAAGAAGACTAAGTGCTGTAATATTAAGGACACAAATGGAAAGCCTCTAACAGATAGGGAAGAAAAGGTTGAGAGATGGAAAGCTTACATAGAGAGTTTGTATAAGGGAAAGGAGATTGAGAATCATGTAATGGAAAGGGAGGAGGAAATTGATGAGGATGCGAAAGGAGATTTAATATTGAGATCAGAATTTGATAGAGCTTTGGAAGACTTAAGCAGGAACAAAGCACCAGGCATAGATGATATACCGATTGAGTTGCTACGCTGCATAGGAGATGAAGGTCTGATCAGGTTATTTCACTTGGTGTGTAGGATTTATGAGACAGGTGAGGTACCCCCTGATTTCAAGAAGAATGTAATCATCCCTATACCAAAGAAAGTGGGAGCTGACAGATGTGAAGATTACCGTACAATCAGCTTGATTACTCATGCTTCAAAGATCCTGTCTAGAATAATTTACAAGAGGATTGAAAGCCAGATAGAAACGGAGTTGGGTGAAGACCAGTTTGGTTTCTGGAGAAATGTAGGAACAAGGGAAGCTGTACTAAGTCTTAGGCTGATTTTAGAAGGTAGAATAAGGAAAGATAAGAGAACGTTCATGGCTTTTGTAGACTTAGAAAAGGCTTTTGATAACGTTGATTGGACTAAATTGTTTGACATTTTGAAATCGATTGGAATAAAGTACAGGGATAGGAGGGTGATATACAATCTGTACAGAAACCAGACAGCAGTCATTCGAGTTGAAGGACATGAGAGAGAAGCTGGTATTCAGAAAGGTGTAAGGCAAGGCTGCAACTTATCACCCATACTTTTCAATCTTTACATTGAACAAGCAATGAAGGAAATTAGAGAAAAATTTTAAGTGGGAGTGAAAATTCAAGGAGAAATTATTTCAACTCTGAGATTTGCTGATGACATCGTCATCTTGGCCGACAAGCCTGAGGATTTGAATGAGTTTTTGAATGGTATGGACTCCGTTTTACGGAAAGAATTCATGATGAAAATAAATAAATGTAAAACAAAAATACTGGAATGCAGCCGAAATAAATCAGAAACCTCTATGGAGATCAAATTGGCAGGTGAAAAGCTGAAGGAAGTAGGAGACTTCTGTTACTTAGGAAGCAGAATAACCAGTGATGGACGAAGCAAAGAGGATATTAAAAGTAGGTTGGCTCAGGCAAAGAAAGCATTTCTACAAAAAAGGAATCTGCTGATATCGAATATAGATTTAGGTATTAGGAAGTCATTTTTGAAAGCCTTTGTCTGGAGCGTGGCGCTCTATGGAAGTGAAACTTGGACTATTGGTGCAGCAGAAAAGAGGAGAATTGAAGCATTTGAAATGTGGTGTTACAGGAGAATGATGAAGATCAGATGGGTAGATAGGGTTACAAACAAAGAGGTATTAAGACGAGTGGGAGAGGAGAGATGTTTCTGGCGACTGCTAATGAAGAGAAGAGATAGGTTGGTAGGACACATACTAAGACACCCAGGAATAGCAAGCTTAGTTATGGAAGGAAGGGTCGAGGACAAAAACTGTAGGGGTAGACCAAGGTTAGAATATGTTAAACAGATTGCCTCCGATGTAGGGTGTCGGAGCTATATAGAGATGAAACGATTAGCTCAGGACAGGGAGGCATGGAGAGCTGCATCAAACCAGTCAAAAGACTGAAGACTCAAACAACACATGACTTGAAATGGAATAAACATATACCGGTAGCTACAATATCTGAATACTAAACTGAACTCGATGTGCTTTGCGTTCCGTATTTTGAACACTTGCACAAGCATGCACATATTAAGAAATACATATTTTGCTTATTTTCATTCTTACTTAAGGTATGGGGTCATATTTTGAGGCATGTCACCATATGTACTAAGAACGTTTAGGATACAGGAGAGGGCGATTAGAATTATGGCAAATAATGTAAACACTAGAGAATCATGTAGACTTCTGTTTAAAGATTTAAACATCCTCCCACTGCCCTGCATTCATATCTTTGAAAGTAATGTGTTTTTTAAACGAATTTATTGATTAAAGACGGTATCCATACAACAAACAATGATGTTAATAGGCATAACACAAGACAAAATCAAAACATTCATATTTCACATACACACACACACACAAGCATATATCAAGAAGGAACTTTTCACACAGGAGTTAAATTATACAATAAACTACCCCAGTATATAAAATTGGCCACAAAAATAAAAACCTTTGAAAGAATGTTGAAAGCTTATCTTCAGGGCCATTGTTTTTACTCTGTAGTTGAATATCTTAGCATATAGGAGCGACGAAATCTATAATTATATTTTACTTTCCTATTTTAGTTGTAATACCTAGCTGTAAGTTGTTGTATTTATAGAATTAAGTTTTCATATTGTGATAATACAGTAAGGTGTAAATAATTGTCCAATAAGATTGTATCTCTTAAGATCTATTATTATAATGCCGGTATGTTATAAATAGTTATTGTATTTATTTTATAGACGTAATTTCTGACGTGTCCTATATCAAACAAGTAGTTCCGTGAAGAACTATACAGCCTATTTTCATATATCCTACTGATGTTAATTGCCTCTATCTACATACAACATTTCAGTTTAATTGCTGTAACAGATTCGTAGATATTGAGAACCGTCTAAATATTTCAGATGGTCGCCAGGTTGGATTTTTATTTTTGTACTATTACATTAAGATTATTGTGTACGTGTGGTATACAAACTTCAATCGCATGATTAGAACACATGAAGTAAAAACGAGATTTTAAAATTACGCACAGCAGCCATCTTGTGATTAAGCAAACAATTGAAATAAATTAGATGCCAGTGGATCAACATTTGTATAAGCATTTAACGTGCAACGTTTCACGGCACACGGATAGTTAATTCGCGAGAAACGTCCATTTAAATATTAATACTTCGCGTCGCCACCATGTTGGATTTGTGCTCACCAGGTTACTGAAAGTCCTATAGGTGAACATATGTTCCTAGTCTCTATGAACATTAAAAAATTCAGTTTGGTTGCTGTAAAAGATTCATAGATATTGAGAACCGTCTAAATATTTCGGAAGCTCGCCATTTAGGATTGTTATATGTATAGGCCATAGAGTTATGTACCATTCAAGGACAATTATTGCCTAGGTTCATTATTCAAACTTTCACTTCGATCGCATGATTACGACACAAGAAATAAAAACTTAATTTTAAAATTTGGCACAGCCGCCATCTTGAGGTTATGTGAACAATTGAATTAAATTAGATGGCAGTGCATTACAAACTGCAAAATCATTTACTGTACCACATTTCACGGCGCTCAGAGAGTAAAATCACGAGAAAAGTCTATTAAAATATTTCAAATTCGCTTGGTCGCCATGTTCGTTTTGTACTTTACAGGTTTATGAAATATACATAGGTAAACTTGTATCAGTACCCTTTATCACCGTACAAAATTGCAGGGTGATATCTGTAAAAGTTTCGGAGATATAGAATGTCAGTGAAATATTTCGCATAGCCGCCATTTTGAGGTTATGTAAACAATTGAACTAAATTAGACTCCAGTGCATTACAATGTGTATAAACAATTGCTGTACCAAGTTTCATTACGTTTGGATGGTTAAATCGCGAGAAAAGTATATTTAAAAGTCTCTAATTCGCTTGGCCGCCATGTTGGTTTTGTAGTCACCAGGTTTTTGAAAGTCTCATAGGTGAACTTCTAGTAGTGCCCTTTATCACAGTACATAATTTCAGGGCGATATCGGTAATAGTTTCGGAGATATTGAATGCTAGTGACATATTTCGCACAGCCGCCATGTTGGATTGGTGAGACGTAACAAAATTTGAAGGGCACGGTCGAGGTCGCCGGGAATAGCGCTATGAACTTACCGAGTTTCATTGAAATCGCTCCAGCCGTTTAGATTTTATTAGGGGGACACACATACACACCTCACATACACACACACACACACACACGGACAAAAGGTGATCTCATAAGCCTATTTTTTCAAAATTGAAAATAGGCAAAAAATTTATTGTATGCTGTGCCCTTATCCACTAGTGCATATTTGAGGTCCCAGGCACATATTTAAAGTCCATGCGCAATTTTGAATAACGTGCGGGTTTTATTCTCGAAGCTTTTCGAAGGAATATGCAGGCAACAGAGATACTAGTGACGCATGCCGCGTCATCATCAAGGCTATATTTTGATAAATTAGTTCCCAATGTTTTGGAAACATGGGAAGCACATAATTTTTCTGGCACGGAGAAAAGGAGAAGGATAACATATATTGGACAGAAATCGGATCAACAGAAGCCGAGATATTGACTTTTTTGTGATTGAGGAATTAGGCTACTTCGCTGTGACGTCAGAGATGTGACGTGGACTTCAGCGAGTAGCTCCGTGGGAGTATACATTGGGGCCCGTGCTAGGCTCTATATCTCACTTCTTCATAGCGCATAGACCTACTAGTTGATGTTGACTTACACACATCAATTGATGAGCGTAAATATGACTGTATCCACGACTACGTAGCAGACACTGAAAATGAGGTTAGCCAAATCAAGTGTCTTTGCATAAATAGCAGAAGCATAAAAACTAAACTAGAATATATCGAGATACTAATACATATTGTTGAAAATCTAGATGTCATAGTGGAAACCGAGACTTTGGTAAAAAGTAATGAAGCTAAATACTTCAACCTAAACAACTGTTCTGTTGCATTTGTACACAGAGACAATCTGGATGGTGGAGGCGTAGGAGTTTATGTCCACAAAAAATGGAATATAAAAGTTCTTAACCTAGTTGAGAGTAACCATAGCTTGATCCAGTTAGAGCTTATAAGAAGTGATACTGTTCGTTTCAATAACCTGCATACTATTAATATAATTGCAGTATATAATCCTAACATAAATAACGCAACAAATTTCATGCAATCTCTAGAGCACATTCTCTCGAACAACAATGCCAATCTTTGCTTATGCATTGGTGATAAAAATATTAACTTACTAAACAAAAATAATTTAACCAAATCATACCTCAATCTACTATCTAGCTATGGTTTCACACAAGGCAATGCTCGGTATGCAACAAGAATATGTGAATCAACTAGTACACTCCTTGATCAGGTAGCCACTAATAACTGTAAATATACCTATAGGATAAGCAATATAAATAGTGATATTAGTGATCATAATATTCTTGTAACTGAGATTTTCCGGTCAAATTACTATCCAGGCAAAAGCCCAATCTCGAATATGACTTTTTAATACCCCCAAAACAAGCAAAGGTCTAGTTCAAAAAACGTAAATAACAATTACCGGTACGTGAACAAAAACATATTCTCTAATGATCTCAATCAAATAGACTGTTTAGATGATGTAAACGAAACTTACATCGCCATGAAATACAAAATATTGACACAGACACTCAACAAAGAAAACACTGACACATCTTTGAAGGAAATACACCAGAACCACAAAAACCCATGGATAACAACAGAATTAATTCAGCTAATAAAACAAAGGGACCTACTACATGCTAAACGTAAAACTAGCATTCACAGAAACAATAACCTCTTAAAGGAAGAGCACATAATATGTAGGAACAAAGTGACAGCTTTAAAACGGAAACTGAAATCCTCATACTATGAACATAAATTAACATTGAACGCCAATAGCATAAAAGATACTTGGAAAGTAATCAATGAAATGATCTACAACTGCACAACTGAAATCAAAGATGGTCCCAGTGAGATAATAATTGACAGTAAATCATTCACAGGAAAAGAAAATATTTGCAATGCTCTAAACACTCACTTTATAAACATAGCACAAAAGTTAGCCAAAAATATCCTCCCCGGGAAGAAAGTTAATGAAATTAATGTCAACACAGATTCCATATTTTATGACCCCGACTAATGAGATGGATATTCGCAATATTATATTAAGCCTTAAAATGAAAAGTAGCCAAGACAAAGATGGTATGTCAGTAAAATTGTTAAAAAACTCCATTGACATGCTAAGTAGCCCACTAACTACTTTAATAAATTTATTGTTAGAGACTGGTCTGGTGCCTGATGATCCAAAAATAGCACGAGTCATACCAGTCTATAAAGGAGGTGACAAAAGCAATCCAGGCAATTACAGACCCTTTTCCATCCTCCCACCCATATCCAAGGTACTCGAAACAGAAGTAAAAAACAGAATTGTTAATTTTTTAAATAAAAATGATCACTTCTACAGAGCCCAGTATGGATTTCGAGAAAACTCAATCACAGAAATAGACACAATTGATATAATCTCTAACTTGCAGTATGTCATAGACAATAAGACGACAGCGAGTGGCCTTTTCATAGACATGAGAAAGGCGTTTGATACTGTTGACCATGAAATTCTTTTAGGAAAACTTGATAAAGCAGATATCCGAGGAGTAGCTTGGACATGGTTTAAAAATTACCTATCTAATCGTAAGCAGTATGTTGAAATAAATGGCTACCGAAGTGAGGAAGTAGATATTACCCACGGTGTGCCCCAAGGATCAATACTGGGTCCTTCCCTCTTCTTAGTATATATTAATGACATAGCAACACTCAGTTTTCATGGTAATATAACGTAGTTTTCAGATGACTTAAGCATCTTTTACAATGCGTACACCACCAACACGCTGATTACATACATGCAGAAGGACATGAATACAATACTTGGCTGGACCCAGTCAAATAAATTAACAATAAATGAAGATAAAACAAATTATTTAATAAAATCTAAGCGTAGAACAAAGTTAGACATCACTCAGAATATAATGCTGAATGGAAAGGCAGTTAAAAGGGTCTCATCTGTCAAATGCCTAGGCCTAATAATAGATGAAAAATATTTTCTGGCAAAAACACATTGATGCATTGGTTAAAAAAAATCACCTGCCACTGGGATGATAAAAACATTGAGCTACTATATCCCAAGATATCTACTCAGGAAAGTGTATTTTTCCTTAATCCATAGCCACTTACAATATTTGAATACAATTTGGATAAAATGCTCAAATTACCTAAAAAAGGAAATTGAGGTAATTTAGAATAGAGCCATAAGAAATATTTATAACTACCCTTTTTTAACACCAACCAAACACCTTTATATTACGAGAAAAATCCAACCAGTAGCCCTAAATGCAGAAATCAAATCAAATGTCCTGATGTACCAAATCCTACACAAAGGTATCCACACAAATGTAAACTTCACTTAACAATCTGATTTACACGCTTACAAAACTAGACATGCAGATGACATATCACTTTTCCATATCAATTCCAAACAATATGACAGTAATAGCATTAAATATAGAGCCTTTGTAAAGTTCAATATACTGTACTACCAGAAAATATAAACATTGCACCTAGCCTACCAATCTTTAAAAGGAGGCTAAAACAGTTTATGTGGAATGATTATAAAATGTCAGTTTGAAGAAATTCCAAAATCTGAGAGGACAAAAGAAGAGTACATTGTGTACAAACACTTATGAAAGCTACAAAATGTTGTATATATTTTCATACTGAAAACTTTGTAAACTAAACTTTGAATTGTAATTTGTCGCCAACAAGATAAAACTGTACGATTCCTTTGTAGATGAGTCCTTGACTCGTTAAGGGATTAATAAATGCATTATTATTATTATTATTATTATTATTATTAAAAACACTTCGTAATCTCACTTCTTCATAGCGCATGGTCGCTAACACTTCGTAACTTTACTTCTACGCAGCGCATGGTCGCTAATACTTCGACTTATATTAAGCGCATGGTCGCTGTTACTCTACACAAAGTGTAAATTTTCGGACCAAGTGATGGTCAAAAGTGTTAGTCGTTTTTACGTTCAGTGGAACTTAGAATATTTTCAGTGAAGCAATTTCTAGTGATAAGCTTCGACATGCAGTCAATACTTAGTGATTTGTAACTGCAACGGACATATGGTAGACTTAGTCTACAAATCCATATTTAATTCTTTTGGAACATTTTGTTTCCAATTCACCAGAGACAAGCTTCTGTCTTGGTAACTATATGAACAACCACGACATCATCTCAGTATTTATTAGATACCAGTCTTGCTTGGTCAGTCCAATTAGCCGACGAACGGGACCAGCTGTGTCTAACGCTGTCCGGGAGATGCATAATCTCACCCTGTAGGAGTGTAGAGGGGCTGGAGAAATCCTTTCCCAAAGTCAGGACTTAGCCGACGATCGGGACCAGCTGTGTCTAACGCTGTCTGGGAGATGCATAATCTTAACCATAGGTTTAAATTACGACAGGAACATCAGGCCTGAACCGAAGCATTACAAGATTGTCAGAGTATCAAAATATTACTGAATGTGTCACAGTTGCATCGATGTTACACCTGGTTTTGCAACTATTGATCTTAGAGATCGAATCCCCATAATGCAAATAGCAACAGCTATTATGACTTTCATCATGGACATTGCCAGTCAATAATATTTCGAGTCACCTATGGACTTAGCAGTTATGTGCTGTTAGATTAACCACGGGTAGAAATGAAGGCCGATACGCGGATTTATGTACGGGTCCAATGGGACTGAAGAATGGAAATAATCTGGTACCAACCAAGAGGTTGACATCAACATCTACAAGAATGTAAGCTACACTTGAATTATTCTTATGCTAAGGTATTTGGAATTCTCCATTTCTACAGAAATATCAACACAACTTTTATTTTCTTGTTTGCTGTCGCAAACTAGGAAAGGAGGCATTTGAGGTCTATGTCTGGACATGTTCTGTGTTCAGAAACTTTGATTCTATGATTTAAATCTATGGACAGCATCATGAGCGTCTTAGTTTGATTTTCTATTTTTACATCACGGTCATCAGCCGTTGGATCTGTCGATCTTAATGTTTATTTAGTTTGAGGAATGGATATTTTCCTATTTACGAATTCAAGCTTGATAGTTTTCGAGTTGTTTTGTCAAGCAAATTCCAGTTTGGAAGTGATTAATAATAATTTCATTTTCTAAAATATTAATAATAAGTATGTGAAGATTTTGTAACTTCTAATAATCATGTCATGTTATGTGGATTATAAGTTTGATTTTTGGAACAGCTTAGCTACTTCGGACAGCTTCTTTTTCCGAAGGTTAGTGGTTTTACGCACGCCCACATTCTGAAGTAACAGAATGAAGTTTAAAACATTTGACAATTGCATTAAGAAATTTAAATCTTGTGGAGATACGGAAGGTAATTGAAATGGGATATAAGAAGTCTGTATCAAATAGGGTTTTCTTGAATTATATAAATAATAAATTATTCGGATAATGTCACCATATGACAATGTTGACCATGAGTAGACACGATTTAAAGATACCATGAATTATTGTGATGGTGAAATTTGTAGTATGAGGAGCTTACTAGCTTCCTAGTCTTCCAGTTGGATAACAAGCGATGGCTTGGTTTAATTTTTTTTTAGCGTATGGCTTTTAGTGCCGGGAGTGTCCGAGGACATGTTCGGCTCGCCAGTTTTCGTAGCTGCTTCGAGACGGACACCCAATGGGTGAGCTACAAGTACCGTTGGGGAGGGAAGGAGGGAAGTTGGAATGTAAGGACGAGGAGTGGGAAGGTAGTGGCTGTGGCCTATAGTTAGGGACCAACCCCGGCATTTGCCTGGAAGGAAGATGGGAAACCACAGAAGACCATCTTCAAGGTTGCCGGCGGGGGGATTCGAACCTCCTCGCCTCCCGGATGTGAGCGACTGCCATCAGTCATGCCGTAACCACCACGGCTAACTCACCCGGTTGGTTTAAATAATAATGTGTGATATGAAAAATAATATGTGGAGAAATATTATGTGTTATAAAATGTGAATTTTGTCATTCATATAGTGCAATAATGTCACATGAATGAATATGGTGCTACGTGAAGCATCAGACATAGAGATGGTTAGATGGCTTAAATATGTTGATTAAAAATATATGGAAGTAAAGAAATAATAATTACGAATTACACTCTCGTCGAAATAGATGACCCAATGGTTATTTCATGCAACCATCATGGTTAAATTTCACATTTGATTTTCTCGTGTTCTACATATTTTCCCCAGTAATTGTCAACCCGATTTGTTATAAATGAATCTTTAGTTTTGACAATGCCTTGCCGTTAGTCGAATATGAATGTATCAGGTAATTGTAGACACATTAGTGGAATGGGCCGGTGCTTAAGGTTATATTGTCATTGTTATTTAATGAACAGCCTCTACCATCTCAAGGATATTTGTGATCTTATTGAAGTTCCAAACCTAATAAATGTTTAAATTTTGTGGATGTTAATATTTCATATTTAGATGAAGATTAATAATTTATGGATGATAATGTTTGTTACTATTTTGATGCAAATAGTCAGATTGATATTTTCAATGATTTGAAGGCTAAAGTTTAAATAATTGGTATTTTGTGAGTTAATTGACATACTGCATGGAAAATGTTTTGGTTAATGGTTCAATCCATGGAATTTACAGTTTAATGAATCATGTTATTCATGATTAGTGTCCCCACCCGGACCCCCACAGGAGTGACGAACTGCGCTACTCCTCTAAGTTTGTGCCGTGTCTTGTGTGGGGTTTCGCCTAGGACACCAAGCTGGCTCATTGGCGGGCTCTTGGTGTCCCCGCCCGGACCCCCACAGAAGTGACGAACTGCGCGCCACCTCCCTTTATATTAGGTGTAACAGCACCACTTGACTGCGAGAACTAAAAGCTCAAGCAGCCTTAACCTCCCTATGAAGGCTTCCAAAAAGATGGTATATTGGCTTTCACGGCAGGTGAATTAAAACTCAGCAATTGTTCTAGGTTCGTGCCGTGTCTTGTGTGGGGTTTCGCCTAGGACACCAGGCTGGCTCATCGGCGGGCTCTTGGTGTCCCCACCCGGGCCCCCACAGGAGTGACCAACTGCGCGCCACCTCCCTTTATATTAGGTGCAATTGCACCACTTGACTGCGAGAACTAAAAGCTCAAGCAGTCTTAACCTCCCTATGAAGGGTTCCAAAAAGATGGTATATTGGCTTTCGCGGCCGATGAATTAAAACAGCAATTCTTCTAGGTTTGTGCCGTGTCTTGTGTGGGGTTTCGCCTAGGACACCAAACTGGCTCATCGGCGGGCTCTTTGTGTCCCCGCCCGGACCCCCAGAGGAGTGACGATCTGCGCGCCACCTCGCTTTATATTAGGTGCAATTGCACCACTTGACTGCGAGAACTAAAAGCTCAAGCAGCCTTAACCTCCTTATGAAGGCTTCCAAAAAGATGGTATATTGACTTTCACGGCCGGTGAATTAAAACTCAGCAATTGTTCTAGGTTCGTGCCGTGTCTTGTGTGGGGTTTCGCCTAGGACACCAGGCTGGCTCATCGGCGGGATCTTGGTGTCCCCACCCGGACCCTCACAGGAGTGACGAACTGCGCGCCACCTCCCTTTATATTAGGTACAATTGCACCACTTGACTGCGAGAACTAAAAGCTCAAGCAGCGTTAACCTCCCTATGAAGGCTTCCAAAAAGATGGTATATTGGCTTTCATGGCCGGTGAATTAAAACTCAGCAATTCTTCTAGGTTTGTGCCGTGTCTTGTGTGGGGTTTCTCCTAGGACACCAAACTGGCTCATCGGCGGGCTCTTTGTGTCCCCGCCCGGACCCCCACAGGAGTGACGAACTGCGCACCACCTCCCTTTATATTAGGTGCAACTGCACCACTTGACTGCGAGAACTAAAAGCTCAAGCAGCCTTGATGGCGCCTGAGATATTTTGAATCTCATGCTGACTGACTTTCGGTAACATGCATATGAGTAGTGTGGTGACAGGGGAGCTGCTTACTAACTTATTGAGCCCTCCTCGTAGCGGCCCCGAACCTGATATCTCGCTAACCAATCATGGGATTTGAACATACAGGGTGTCCTAGCACTGCTAGTAATGCCCCCTACTTTCCTATAGCCTCTTAATTTAATGAAAAGACCAAAACTAAAAGGTCATTCGCGAGTAGTGGGGTAGTGTTGGTTTCCTCAAGTCGCCCTCGTGCTTGAATATGTATGGCTATGTTGGGAAAGGGTTAGGTGGTGGGGGGGGGGGAGGAGTAGGGTCGAGTGAGGGGTCGTTTGGATGGTATTTTTTCCGCTCTAGGTGATGGTGAGGTTATTTTTTAAAATGGATGGAATTGGGAAACGCCATTTGGGGTAAACATGTTGTTTTTTGGACATTTTGGCGATGAATGTTTTTTTATACGCATGCGCACTTGAGGAGTTTTGTAAGAGGGCGGGCTTTTTAAATGATGATTTATAAATGAGTGTTTTTTTAATATGTATTGAAATAAACCCCAAAAACTAATAGGTCATGGGCTTTTTACTATCTCGCTAACCAATAATCGGATTTAAACCTATGAGGTGACGTAGGACTCGTGGTGAACTCTCCCTTTCCATGGACGGGGTATATCCACCCCAAAATAAAAACGTGGTAAGGGGATGGGGAGCTGCACTACTTAGGAAGTTGTGAGCCCCCGCGACTTTGGAATGGAAGAGCCATGCTAGGAGGGCGTGCTTGGATTCGTTTTTTTCGTCTCGTTGTGCTCTTTACGGGAATGTAGGTGTCGAAAAGGTGAACTTAGGGTTTTGGGTCAAAACATGCGTTTTTCACATTTTTGCCGATTTTCGGAAAACGGGGCATGCTAGGAGGGCGTGCTTGGATTCGTTTTTTTCGTCTCGTTGTGCTCTTTACGGGAATGTAGGTGTCGAAAAGGTGAACTTAGGGTTTTGGGTCAAAACATGCGTTTTTCACATTTTTGCCGATTTTCGGAAAACGGGGCATGCTAGGAGGGCGTGCTTGGATTCGGTTTTTTTCGTCTCGTTGTGCTCTTTACGGGAATGTAGGTGTCGAAAAGGTGAACTTAGGGTTTTGGGTCTAAAAATGCGTTTTTCACATTTTTGCTGATTTTTGGAAAACGGGCCATGCTAGGAGGGCGTGCTTGGATTCGTTTTTTTTCGTCTCGTCGTGCTCTTTACGAGAATGTATGTGTCGAAAAGGTGAATTTAGGGTTTTGGGTCAAAAAATGCGTTTTTCACATTTGTGTCGATTTTTGGAAAACCGAAAACGTGAGAATGACGTGTGTGATAGTATTTATTTCGTCTTATTGTCCTCGATACGGGGATATAGATCTGAAAAAGGTAAAAAGCTGGAAACATGGTTTTCTTATGGAAAAGGTTTTTTTTGTTCATTTTCGCGTTATTTGGAAAACGAATGAGGCGATTTTTATGATGGGCATGTCGATGTATTTATGTCGTTGTTCTGTTTACGGGAATGTAGGTATGGAAAACCTAAAATGATGGTTTCCGTTATTTTTTTCGAGATCGTTGAGGAAAACGGGGAAAAAAGTAAGAAACCAGATTTGAAGTCACGTTATGTTATGCGCTATGATGTTAGTAAAACATTTATGCATTATTATTATTATTATTATTATTTGTCTTGACTGGTCAGGGCTCACACGCAGAGAGAGAACTTGTTTAATGAAATGAGAATTGAAAGCATTGAAGCTAGCCCACGGCGATTCAGACAGACACAGGTCTTATCATCGTACGTGCCTCGCAGCAGAGAGAGATAACAGCCTGTTGTTCGCATGCAGGTGGCTGTTATCTGACCCAGACGTGTTACTCGATATCGCGATGAAGGACATACAGCTCTGTCGAAAAGCTGATCATTGCATTCCCACGCATACTCATGCAGAGATTGCAAAAGCTTGTGAGAATCGGTCTGACTTGTGCGCTCCATGACATCCTACTCGTAGGAACAAAAAAAAAGTAAAGTTTTAACTTTGCATCTTGTTGAGGAGACATATATGTTCTGAGGGTAAGAGAGACTCATCATTCTCGTGTTCATCTTTGAAGGTGACAGATGCAAGTGCTTTATGCTCTTTGTAAAATATTACGTGAACCGCGGCCATACTTGTACTAAGGTAGGTTCATTATTGTTAATTATGACATGATTGGTTTTATTGTTATTTTGTGTATGCGTGAAAAGTAAGTTAGTGACTGATGGTATTTTTGGGGATTTCGTTTGTTGCAGATTTAAAAAAAAAACGTCATTAAGTCTGGGAAAGCTGACAGAGAGAGACAGTGACAGTGACAGTGACAGTGGCGGCAAAGAGCACATTTGCTGAAAGTATTATAATTCATTATATGGTGAGTACATGTTGTTCCATTATTTTTTGTTGTTGTTGTTAAATGTATGCCATTTATTTCACGGAAATTTATAAACTTATGGCGTGTATTTATTATTGTTTCAGAATGAAGATATGTATGGAGTGAATAGGTTTTAACTACCTTGAAGCTTTCGATATTTAAAAAAAAAGGTGAGCTATGAATATGCAGTAGATTAATTCTTTTCTTTGTAAATGACCTTGTTACTTTTTGACTGACTGTCTTATCTATGTGTGCACACTTGAAACATTTTGTTTTTAGCAAGTCTTATGAATGAATGAATGAATGGATGAATGAATGAATGAATGAATGAATGAATGCACATGTTTAATGTATATAACCATGACTAATAACGGATTGTATTGGTTTGTTTTTCAGATAAATCATTGGAAACAAAAAAACAAGATAAACCTTGTCGTTGATATTAAAACTACAGCAAACTTGTTGGCGATCATTTCCTGCTGGGGGCCCAATTGCTACAACCATTGTGTACCTGTGAACGTCATTGTGTGCCAGTCAGTAAAAAAAGCGATAAGTGTGGCCGTTTGGAATTGCAGATTTTGGATTAACCTATTTTAAGGTAAGGGTTGCACGTTTATTAGTCCATTTTATAATCATGTCTATGTCAGAGAGTGAAGTGTTAGTGTGGCAGCCTTTGGGCAAATGTTTCAAAACGCGAGTATGCTCAGGCCGAATTTACAATGCGATTCACTGTCTGTCGCCTAAAGATTTTGTGGAATTGTGTTTTCCCATTTTTTTGAGTGAATTCGAACAAGGCTTAAGATTGCATCATGCTTTAAAAATAAACTTCGAACTACTATGTGAATTTATATTGATAAAAAATAATGTTGAAGAGAAACACACCTTCAACCTTTGTACAAAAATGGAGAAAGTACTGATAGCCGATAATTTGGACACGTGGTATCAGGAGAAAGCTATTCAAGCGCTTATCACTAAATTTGATAAGTTGCAACAGGGTCCCAGTGGCTTGGCCCTCAATAGCATTGCCTATTTGCAAATCAATATTTGTAAATACAATCCATTGAATGCAGGAAGTAGCTATATTGCCACGCCGAGCTTTATCGCTTCCAGAAAGGCAGTGATCAACATACGCAACAAAGACGATTACTGCTTTTTGTGGAGTATAGTGAGCTGTCTGCAACCCTGTCAAGACAGAAATGGTCATTTGCCAGGGCAGTACAAAGATGTGTTTAACCACATGAAACAAACTCTCAATCTCGAGCGTGTTTCATTTTCCATGCCTCTAGATAAAATTCATTTATTTGAGAAAAATAATCCAAATTTCTCCTTTATGGTATATGGCATCGACGGATCCAATATTGTAGGCCCCTTGTATGCCACCAAACAGGTAAAGCAACATCACATTCACCTGCTTTTCCTGTCTGATGGGGATAAAAGCCATTATTGTTGGATAAAGAATTTAAGTAAATTGGTGAGCAGTCAAATGTCCAATTATAAGTGTGCAAAACACATTTGCAAGCGCTGCCTTCAGTATTTTGGAACTGATGAACTTTTGAAACGACATACGGAAGACTGTGAAGGGCAGACGGCAGTAAAGCTAGTCTTGCCCGAAGGGAATGACGCAGTCTTAAAATTTAAGGCCACAAATAAACAAGAGGTGGTACCATTTACTGTTTACGCTGATTTTGAGGCCCTTACTGTTCCCATTCAGGGATGTGAACCAAGCCCCCATACAAGCTCAACCTATCCAGTGCAGAAACATGAGCCTTTTGCTGTAGCCTATTATGTTGTCTGTCACTATGATAATTCACAATGTGAGTATGTAAGTCATAAAGGTCAGGATTGTGCGCGGTGGTTTGTTGATCAAATGGCGGCTTTAGCAGGCAAAGTAGAAACTATTTTGAACAACCCAGTACCAATTCAGATGAATGATGTACAGCAAAGAGAATATGATCAAGCCACCACCTGCCACATATGTGAAAAGCCAATCTTAGGCGGAGAAAAAAAAGTAAGAGACCACTGCCACAGGACAGGTCATTTTAGAGGTGCTGCCCATAACGAATGCAATTTGAAGTACTCTACACCTCGCTTCCTCCCTGTCTTCTTACACAATTTCTCCCGGTATGACCTTCACTTTATTGTAAAACAATTTGCCCATGTAGATAAGAGCAAATTCAGCATTTTGGCTAAGAACCATGAGAGCTTTACCTCACTTTCATGGAGAAAAGGAAGCATGAGCATTCGCTTTCTCGACTCATTCAAGTTTATGTCTAGTTCGCTGGATAGTCTTGTGAAAGGCTTAAGCGAAGATGAGTTGAAACATACCCATTCCCACTTTACGGATACAAATCAATTTAAATTGTGTGTTCGTAAAGGCCATTTTCCATACGATTATGTGGAAAGTTACGAGGTGCTTGAAGAAACGACTTTGCCGCCAAGAGAAAAATTCTTTTCTCAGTTAACACAAAGCACCATCAGTGAAGAAGACTATGCCCACGCACAGCATGTTTGGCGAGTGTTTGGCATAGAAACCATGGGCCAGTATGCTATGCACTACTTAAAATTAGACGTGTTGTTGTTGACCGACGTTTTTGAAACGTTTCGTCAGCTATGTCACACGATTTATGGCCTTGACCCCGCCCACTACTATACCAGTCCAGGGTTAAGTTGGGACGCCGCCCTCAAATTTACCCACATTGAGCTTGATTTACTGACGGATCCCGATATGGTACTCATGATGGAAAAAGGGATTCGTGGGGGATTCGTATCGCTCAATCAGCGACATGCCAAGGCAAATAATCATTACATGCCTGATTATTGTCCCGAAGAACCAGAATCCTATCTAATGTATTTCGACGTAAACAATTTATACGGTCACGCTATGAGTCGACCACTGCCGTACAGAAACTTTGTCTGGCTGTCTGAGGATGAAATTAAAGATTTTAATGTGCATAGCGCTAGCAATCAACAGGACGTAGGGTATGTTCTTGACGTCGACTTAGCTTATTCCCCCCATCTCAGACAGCGACATGGTGATTTCCCCTTTTGCATAGAGAAAATGGTGCCGCCCGAGAGTAAGGGCAATCATAAGAAATTGATGGGTACCTTGTATGATAAAAATCACTATGTGTTGCATATTGACATGCTGGTAGAATGTTTAGCCCAGGGCTTAACCCTGAAAAAATCCATAGAGGTATATCTTTTTGTCAGAAACCGTGGTTGAAACCATACATGGATTTAAATACCAGTCACAGACAAAGTGCCACTCAGCCATTTCAAATCAATTTTTTTAAACTGATGAATAATTGTATCTATGGCAAGAGTTTGGAAAATGTGCGGCAGTATAGGGACATTAAGTTGGTCAATACATGGCATGGACAATGGGGAGCTCAAAAATATATTGCAAAACCAAATTTCAAATCTTTAAACATTATTGATCATGATCTACTGACTATTGAACTTGCCAAAACTAAAGTGGTCATGAATAAGCCTATCTATTTAGGCCATGTCATTTTAGATTTTTCAAAATTGCACATGTATAAATTCCATTATGGTTTTGCAATACAGCGATTTGGTATCATTTCCTTGTTATATACAGACACGGATAGTTTTATTTACCATATCCATGACTGTGATCCGTATGTCGTTATGAAACAAAACCCAAAATGGTTTGACACGTCCTCGTTTAGTGAGAAGAACGTGTTCGATATCCCCCGTCTGAACAAAAAAGAAATTGGTTTAATGAAAGATGAGTGTTCAGACACCATGATGACTGAGTTTGTAGGTCTCGCTCCGAAAATGTATAGTTTTCGACAGGTGGATCGATGCGAATCTATGCGAGCCAAAGGGATTAGCCAGCATGTGGTTAAACGTCTCTGTGTGGATGATTATTTACATGTCGTTCAGACCCACACAGCCATGGCACATAGTCAGTTTAGGATTCTCTCAAAAAATCATGATTTATTTTTAATGAAGCAGCGAAAACAAACACTCGCTTTGTTGGACGACAAAAGACAGTGGTGTCAGGATATGATGACAAGCGTCCCATTTGGTTACAACCAGTAATGGTTGTAGCTATTGTTGTTGTACAACACGGCAAGTGTTTGGTTTGGTTGCTATCAAATGCGAGATGCCATCTTGAGCCTCGGAATAAAAAATAAAAAAATTGTAGTGTATCATATAATTTTTGTTTTTTAACCTGTGCGCATGGGTGTATGCATGAATGTGTGAATGCCTGTAAATAGTTGTACATAAACTGTATGTCTTGTGCTATTTGCCTGTCAACACATAAAAAGAGCCATGCATCAACGTTTGCATGGTTCACTGTGCACAGGCTAGATTAAAAACATGTTGACTTCTTTAGGTTAGGTTAGGAAAAAAACAAACAAGTAGCCACCATCACTATTGTTGTCGCTTAGTAGGCCTCATGTTTCAGCAAAGTGACCATTCACCCTCAGTAGGCATGCGGTTTAATAGGCCACACTAGGGTGTGGCTTAGTAGGTCTCATGCAAGAACAAAATAATAATAATAATCTGCTGCTTTTACTGTGGACAAAACTCTCACTTTATGGCTAGAGTTATGAGTGGTGATATATTTGAAATATCTGAACAGAAATTGTTTTTTTCATCTGTTGCATGTTATGCTTGAGGCCTACAGCTAAAGAAGTCAACAGACAGATGGTTATTTATTTGTGTTTTGCTTATTTTTTATTTTATTTTTGCCATTGACTTAGGGGACAGACAGTGTATATAGTACATTGTATTTTTTTATTTATTCACTTAGTAAACGGCAACGACTACTTTTCAAATTCAATCATGAGCCATGATGAAGATCGTTTTATCGTCACAAAACACACCACGTTCAATGAATATGCCACGATGGTGTCTCATAATCCTCAACGTGTGGCCTATCCTTCAGAATATAGAAACACGAAAGTACGCATTGATACCACATTTTACGACAGCTTCATGAATCTAGATGATAATGATGATGATTTGTTTCATGACCCAGGGCATCACTTTTGTAAATCCTGTATGCTAAATTTTGGCTTTGAAAATAATGTATCCACGCAAGTGATTCATAAAGCATGGTACGGTTTAACCATGAATCAAGTGATTGTTAAATTAGCTGACGAGGCTTATTTTGCAGATTTCTGGTGTACAATATGTACAAAACCCCTGTTTAATGTTTATTTTCCAATAACCTCTCAAATGTTTTGTTTTCATTTTTATAAATTTCCTGCTGAGGAACCAATCACTTCGTATCGACAACAAGCATTTCGCCAACTTTGTCTTGGCTTACCTATCAATCAATATTCGCCTCATAGAATGAGATTTGTTAGAAACTAACAACATCATGTCATGATTACGGCTTTCTTTTTGTTTACATTCGGCTTTCAGGTGCATACTTGACGTTTAGAATACATTTGGCTATTTTTTGTTTGTTTTTTGTTTATCGTTTATTCACGTTGATGAACACATACACACTGGTTTAAATTTATAGTTTTGAATTTTGTTTTGTTGGATGTAGACATGGTTATTAAATGCATAGCGTGTTAACTTTGCCTTTTATGGGTTACCAAAAGCATTCAAATGTTTGCTCTTAGTATCTGTTGATACTATTTATTTAACAGAATGCTGTGTGAATTTGCACAACAACAGAGCAAACGAATACAAGTCATTCGACAAGGGTATGATAGGCTAATTCCCATTCACAACAGAGACATGCATTTACCTCCAAGAGAGAAATCTTGAAAATGATTCACACACTTAATTTTGATAAAACATTTCCTATTAAATAATTTCCAAATGTATGTTTTGACTGAAAAAAAATGATATAAACATTATTATTATATTTTTATCCAATACTATCTATCTACAACTTCAGATCATAAACACTCAGGATTAAAAAAAAACAACAACACACTTTAATGTACAAAGTTATTGCTATTGTAATATAAGAACAAGAGTGTTAGAAAAGTAACACTCTTTTCTTTGGTTATAGACAACCATGGACGCCTTGAACGCCATTGGTCAAGATTGTGGCTTTGCACGCAAGAAAATGAGTGAATTGCCTACGCAAACACCCTTTCGCATACATAAAATTCAAAAACTGAAAACCAAATTTGGTGAACGAGCTCTTTGCATTTGTCAAGACTTTGAGACATTTCTTCCCACACGATTTAATAACCTACCTGATAATGTCATGGAAGATGTCAATTCCAGTATTCACCCTGTCTATTTAATTTATGAGGGTGAAAAAATAATCGATGCATGGTTCGTTTTGTAAAAATTGAAAACGAATAATCATTGTACGCTAGCCGTGACTTTTTCTTTATTCATGCCCTACTCTTCAATAACTATAATAAAATAAATTTTTTATTTTTTGTGCTCAACAGTTTGACGTTTATTAATTATTGCTCAACGTTTACCATGATAAATAATAATAAAAATAAATTTTCAAAACTTATGCTAAATGGTAGATTTTTTTTGTTTATAGGTTTAGTACAATTACCATGTATATAATTTTTTATAATAATGATGAAACTATTAGTTAAAATGATGGACTTTCGTCCTTTTTTATTGTTTGTGATTTAAAACAGCATTTATAGCATTTTTTAAGCAATTTTTTTATTATAATGATTATAATTTATAATGATCAAATTCTAGTAACATGTTATTTTATTCAATAATAAGCGTTTAACAAAAAAAACTGGTTCTGAAGTAGATGAAAGATTTCACGCTGTCATTCGTTCTGCTAGACTGGCATTTGAAGCTAATGAATAATGATGGACTTTTGTCCTTTTTTTTGATTGTTTGTGATAAAAAAAATAGGTTTAGTACAATTACCATGTATATATATATATATATTATAATAATAATAATGATGAAACTATTAGTTAAAATAATGGACTTTTGTTCTTTTTTATTGTTTGTGATTGAAAAATAGATTTACTACAATTAGTAATATTTTTTAACGATGCACTGCTGTCCCTTTTTTATTGTTTGTCATTTATAACATTTTATTCATTTTATTTATAATTATAATAATGAAACAAAGAGTGAATAATAATAATGGAAAAAAACACAACATGGACTCTTGTCTTTTTTTTTTTTTTTTTTGTCATGATAACAGTGATACTATACATTTTTTAAAATAAATTCATTACGTTAAAGTCCATATCTAGATAAAAGTAATTTGCTCTTCATAGCACCAATCACTATAAATGCTGCCATTCGTTCTGCTAGACTGGCATCTGAAGCTGTTAATCGTTGCTTGGCAATGCTTAACAAGACTTTGTCGGCAATGCGTCTTAGTGTGGGATCACTGTTTTCATAGGCTTTATCGTGATTAAGGCATGCATGATCCAAAGCATTGATTCCCATATCCCCTCTCCTCAAACGATCTTGAAGACGAGTACCAGGGCCGCAAAAGCTGTAAGCAGGTAAGTGAGCTTCGAATGGTAAGTTTTTAATAATGTTATCAATAATTCCACGGCCAGTACACCTGGGACATTGAGGTTTCAATCGGTGAAAAACACTTTTTTTGTTGTTCTTCTTGTTCTTCTTCTTGTTTTTGCTGTTGTTGTTGTTGTTGTTGTTGTTGTTTGTCGGCGGCTGCTGACGAGCATGGTTGGTGGTGATTGTTTTCCGCATGACAGCCATGGAATGATGAAACAATGTCTTTACACTGAGTTTTATGACCATGATATAATTTCATTAATTGGCATGTGGCACACTGTCGAATGGAAGGTATTTTTGCCATGGTTAATTGCTTGTGATGGGAAAAATGACTGCATGGTTGTAGTTCACTCAATACAGAGTCGTTAGTCCACTCGGCAGGCGCCTTTTCCCAAATTTCTTTGACAGCGTTGGCAGCAACATAAAAAAGAAATGATTTAGGTAGTGCTAATAATTCATGTTGTGTAAAGCTAATCAGTTTTTTCTTGCACACAAAGAATTTTCCAATAGCCTTGTCGATAGTAGTGGCGTCTATGTCTATAACGTTGATGTTATCACCTCACGTGTACACGTCTCACTGCTATCATTGGGCGATACACTTTTAGTTTTAATTTTATTGAACAACTCCCAACATGCACTCGTGGTGAGCCAATGAAACAATTGCCATGCATGCGCTAAGGCTTTATTCTGAATATTGTCGCAAGGACAAGTGTCCATGAGCGTTTGCAGGGATGGACAACCCAGATCTAAAAGGTCAATACATTGACAGTGAGAGGGTAGAAATGGTTGAAGCCACTGGCGTTTTTCACTCCCTTTAACAAATAAGACATTGGCCGAGGACAAATGGGCTTTCATGACAATGTCAAGATACTTGTAAGAAATATCACCCTTGTTCCATGCTAACTGCAAATGATTTTCAATCCATTGGCTCTGTTTTTTATCTTTTTCACTAAGCAACTCGAAAGCATAGGGAGGTTTAAACACCAAATGAATAGGGTTAGACACCCAAAACGTACTACAATCGATAAAACCGACTTCCTTAAATATAAATTTGTTGTCTGCAATTTTAAACCCCTGACAATCCACGATGAGTGTACGCATCATGCTTTTTTATTTTTTTTACTTGTTACCTCATTGACGTCTAATCAACAACTAACCCATGCCCTGATTTAACATGGCAAAGTCAAAGAACTTTAGGGGAAAAAAGGAACAAATGAATTGAACAACAGCTAAATATTTTTTGAGGTTTTATTCATAACAAAAAAAAATACACTTTTATTACAAAAAGTTTGTTGGCTTAATTTGGAACAGCATTCAAATGAATAGTTTGCACATACGGTCCACAGGTATCTCCTAGTTTTGCAGGGTCTGGTACAATAACAGGATAATTCAAACTCCATGGAATATTGCCCACATCATAGCGATTGAGGTAAGAGCAGGATGGACTCCATCGCTGATGATCGCTAAAGGGTCGATCCCCTATTTCCCAGTTTCCAATTTCAATGTTGCAAAAAATACACTTGACCACATCCCCACGTTTTAAGTAATAAAATCCGCTCGCAGCCAATTCTCCACAATCCATAAAGGGAACTGTCCATGTTTCAAAAGTTTTCAAACGATTAAATTCACATTTTAAATTCCATGGTTTGTCTGTCACGTTGTTGTTGTTGTTGCTGTTGCTTATTGAGGGACACATGATGTTTGTTGTTGTCATATGTGCGCACAGTGCCAGAGCGCAACAGATACTGTGCATGCAGACGCTTATCATTAATCCTATGAATGATGATCTTTTTTTTCACTCGACCACAGATGGCTTACATGCTGGTGACATAATTGGACAAAGGAT
The DNA here is from genome assembly GCA_946902985.2 of Meconema thalassinum. Lineage (NCBI taxonomy): Eukaryota > Metazoa > Arthropoda > Insecta > Orthoptera > Tettigoniidae > Meconema > Meconema thalassinum. Next base: position 119,348,963 of record OX336391.1, read on the forward strand.
GATATTTCACTTGTCTAGCATGAATAATCAAACAGTAGGCACTGGTATGGTCTGGGACATTTTCTTGTGTTTCAAAATCTACCCTTAAATCAATGGTGGTGATTTTCATAGATTCTTCTAGATACGAACAGTCGAAAACAATCAGTGGTGCTTTTGCTTTAAACCCTTGTGGCGACAACATAGGACAATCCTGTTTTTCATAATAAGACGATTGAAATTTAGCGAACATGTCATAAAGGGGGCCAAACTTATTTTTTGAAAAATTGAGTTCCAACCCCTCATAGGGAAAGCAAACATTATTTAAAAATAGTTGTATATTTCTCAAGTGAATGTGATCAAACAAGGTGACATCTTTGCTTTGTTGGTATTTTCTATTGGTTTGAAAACCAATAATAACATAGAGGGGTCTCTCGGTAGAGCGAGCCGATTTGACACTCCAACTATGAGTGTCAGTGGTAGGTAGCAAGGGGTATTCATGCAGACACCAACTTCGAAAGGCGATAGGCAAGGCTTTATCTTTTTGCACCAAATTTAACATGCTTAGCTTTTTACGATCCGATAGCGTCACATGGGGCACTTTCCATAGTAATCGAAGCAGTTGAATTTTTGAGTCTATCACTTGGTCAGAGGCTCCTTTCAGTGCATTATAATCACTGCGGTCTCTCACCAGATACAAACTTTGTCTTGCGTTTAAAATAATACGCTTGTGATCTTCGGCAAAGCCAAGGAGTAATTTTAAGGGTAGAAAGCCTGTAAAAGTGCCATCGGTATGAACTAGCCAGTTATTGCTACACCATCCTGCCATAGAAAGCGTTTTACTTTCCTCCTCGCTATAGGATGGATATAATTTCATAAGACTAGTCATGCCCACATTTCGAGTCATATCTATGACAATATCATTTATCACATAACGTACTTCAGAAAACAGAAAAGCCAAACCATGATTCGCCAACGCAGACGTTGTGGGCGTACTGCCATCTGCTTTCATCAATTTACCCTCAATTTGAAGGACACTTTCATGAGGTAGAGTAAAAATATCTTGATTGTTAATGATGAATTGAATCTCGTCATTGTTATTCAGTCCTGTTGCTTGAGGTTGATAGGAATGCATATCAATGCGCACGACGCCATCTTCCACTTGTATGGGATTTAACACTTGCAACAGCTCTTTGTTCATGATTGGGGTGTAGCGTATAACCAAGGCGTTGTACGCGTTGTCGGTTTACTCGTGTCAACCGTTTCATACACGGGGGGCAACTAACCGACCTCGTAGACGTTGTTGTTGCTTTATAGATAAATTTCATAGCGTCTTTAAAACCAACTTGTAGGTCACAGGGGTGTTGGCGTCCAAAGCAATCAGTTGTTGGTTTCTATTCACTAAGCGTAAGGTAATATTACTAATATCACTGACACACACAGGATGATATAGAACCACTGAAGGGTTTTCACGAATAATATAGCCGCAAGGAGAGGTGACAATAAAATCATACAGGGAATGGCTTTGTTCTTGATTCGTAAATACGTCTCTAATAATATTGCAAGTTACAGAAATGTGATGGTCCTCGATGAATTTCACTGGATAATCTGATTCATGGGGATGGTGAGCTGCCAACACTCTTGGTTTAAATCCTAATAGAGGACCAATAGAATGAACTCGTGTTTCAAAGTCAATGTTAAACGTAGAGAAAATACGACAGCGATGAGTTATTGTATTGGCTGTAAGTTCAAATTTGTGTGTCCCATCCGCAAATGGTTTGACACCAAATTGTTTTATCATCGACACACTAATGGCCTCATGCACATCGTCTATGGTATAACCTCCAGGGGGTAGTGTCAACATATAATCATCATAATAAAATTTGTCATTAATATCCAGTTGAATATTGTAAATTCTGTTGTAACTTTCTAAAGAAATTAATCCTAGCACATAGGATTGTTCGGGATGCAATTCAATGGGGGGGGGGGGGAATCCAGGGACACTTCAGGCCCGCGACTGTGCACGGTAAAGGTCTTGGCGTTGACATTCATAATAATGAAACTGTTGGCTTAACGCGACCTCTTATATAAAAAATGTAAACTCAAACGGCCACACTCTTGACTGTCAAAGGTTTGTTGACGATTCACATTATAGAATATCTTTACCCGGTTTCCCAAATAACGTAGCAACTCGATCGGGGGTGGTAAATTTCCATAACTGTCAAAGTACCATACTGTGGAACCTTGTTTCACATAGGCTACAAAATGGGTTCCTGGACCTGCATCATCATCTAAATTCATCATGGCTCGTTCTTCTTTCCACGGTGCTTTGGGTAATTTATTTCGCATAAATACACCTCGAAAATGGGAAATCTTTAGTTGTTTGGCATAGCTTTCCAATTCTTCATGGGTCATGGCATGACGAGGCAGTTGCCTTAAGCGCTTATCGATTATGGACATTTTTTTTCTTAGACGGTAGGCCACTACCTTGTGGATAAAAGACTGGCTTTAAAGGATTGCCATTTCTAGCTCCCATCGCAATGGCTTCTAACGTTTTATTGTGTCGCTCGCTTTCTTTGAGTTGTTGCTTGCCTTGCTCGACGGCTTTTATGGTTTTCGCTACAGCGCTGGCACCACCCAAAAAGGACCCCAAAGCTGCCAACCCTGCAAATAAAGCCGGTAAAAAACCCCCGCGCTTAGCTACAGGAATGACTCGCCCACGTTTTTTCTTTCTTTTCTTTTTATCGATACATGATGCTGCGATTTCGGAGATGTAGACAATCGCACCGCTTGTAAAGCTTTTTCGATAGCCACTCTTTTTAGATTTTTTTTAGTTTTTTTAAGTTTTAACACTGGGTGTGAGGCAGATCGACTTGGTTCCCGACCTGGCTTTTTTCTCTTTTTGAGATTTGTTTTTTTCATGTTCATAGCATATCTTTTTTTCACCATGCTACTACTTCGTGAACCTTTCACAGCAAACATTCGATAACAACTAACGTAGAGAACCTTATTTCATAGCAGTATATTCCAATTCTATATAAAGCGGGAAATCATTCACCGTTTTCCCAGCTTCCTTTTCCTCAAACGTAAGCATAAGATGAAAGGATAATTCATCTCCCACATTTACTCTTTGATGGTTGTGGACCAACACTCTATCACCGTTTAGTTGTATTTTTAAATGTTTCTCATCAGGCATGGCATATTTAATATGAATGACACCATCATAATGCAGTCGATAACGACTTAAACCGGAAGCAAGCATCATTCACCAGTGGTAGTGGTGGTGGGGAATGGTTTCTGTCATTCCCCAGTTTTTGATTTAACAGGTACACTAAAAATACAGATGGGACAAATTTATAAAGCCTTTTCATTTGATAGGTCACATAACGTTTCGTGCAGACCTCATTTTCGTCTCGAGGCTCTTGCACATCAATAATACGATGATGATTGGCTGAATAGCCCTCAGCGGTTAGTCTCGGGGCCATGTAATAGACACTTTGCACTTTGCGATCGACATAGCTTTTTGTTGCCACCTCTCGTGACTGTTTTGAAAAAGAGGCGGCCGTGGCCATGGTTACACGAGCTCTCCCAAACACGTCCATAGTGATAGACGTTAACTAACCTATCCTACTCACCGCTTGCCTATATATATATAAACCTTATACACATATGAAAAAAACTCAGTCATCGACACAATGGAATTAATGAAACAACCCCATGCTTTGCCCGTCTCTGATTTGGTTTCAGAGCTTTCACTGTCCGTATGCGAACCTAAACGTCATGGCACCCTATTCCCATCTACCGTTCGATGTATTATGGTAGGGCCTTCGGGTTGTGGAAAGACCAATGTGTTGCTGAACATTATTACCGCGCCTCATGGCCTACGATTTCAAAATATTTATATTTTTGCCAAATCCTTGTACCAGCCTCTGTACGTGTATCTGGAACAAATTATGTCTTCGTTAAATAAAGAAGCCATGGGCTATTTTACATTCACCTCACCTCAAGATGTCATTCAACCAGACCGCATTCAACCAGATTCCATTATAATTTTTGATGATATTGCCACTCAACGACAGGCCATTATTCAAGAGTATAGTATGGGACGCCATAGACAAGTGGATTGTTTTTATCTGGCTCAGACCTATTCCAAAATCCCCAAACAGTTGATTCGTGACAATGCCAATCTCATCGTTCTCTTCCGCCAAGACTCTAGAAATCTCTATCATATTTTTCAAGATCATGTGAATCCAGATATGTCCTTTACAGCTTTCACGCAATTGTGTGCTTCGTGTTGGAACCATCATCCCCATGCCTGTTTGGTCATAAATAAACAGAGTGAACGATGTGAGGGACGTTATCGCTTGGGTTTTGATCATTTTATTTCTGTTTAAAAAGACCTAGGGTTGGACATTTCCTGTTAGTGTGTCTTGACCTTCACCATGGCGAACGCCATAGGGTACAAGAAACATGTTCAAATCATGCAGCGTATTATTGAGGCACGAAATACGATTCGACATAAATTTCGTGAATTGCAACGTTTAAAAAACGTCAATCCTTTACCCATGATAAAACATGCTCCATCATCGGTTGATCCCATGAGATTCAAACCTAATGCTTCTGCTGATACTGCTGCTGCTGCTACCTCTCAAACCAAACCCATAACGAGTTCAAAATTTACTCAAACAGAATCCACACGACAGGTAAAATCCTCCTCTTCCTCCTCCTCTAATGTTAGTGAACAAGAACATCAAGAACATGAAAAAAAGAAGAAGAACATGAACAAAGTGAAAGTGAAAGCGAAAGCGTATTTAGTCCTGAAAGAAAAAAGAAATCGTCACCCCTTCAACAGTTTCTAAAAACAAAACAAAAATCTTCCGTCATAGCGGCAACACCGTCTTCCTCCACATCGTCTCCGTTTTCACAAGTCTTGGCAACCCCTCAAAATAAAGCTCAACTCAAAAACATTTTAATCAAACATTATGGGGCAACCCTGGAACCATATCTGACCCTTTTATTTATTGGAAAGACAGATACCACGTATGGTGTTCGCTATGAGAATGATAGTTTTAAAATTGGGGATTCATCCATTAAATTTGCTCGTACGAAAGCTGTCATTAAAAAGATCAACTATAAATTAACACCAGGTCTGTTAAAGCTGCTATTTTCTCGCACCCCCTCGCCACAAGATTTTACGTCCGAGGACCTTGCTAAATATAAATCCATTTTATTAGACACCAACGCTCACAAAAGAAACTATAAATCCTCTCAGCAGGTCAATGCCAATATATCCCAAAAATATAAAACCATCATTGCAAACATCTTTGGTAAGCAAAAACATCACTCTGCCTCTGGTGTAAGGTTTAAGAAATTAAAATCCTACCTAGATATAACCTTTTGGAATAATCCCAATCAGTTAGTAGAGCGCTTATACTTGCTTCATGCATCAAAACAAGCTGGTCACACTGGACATGAGGCGGAAATCGCCCACATTGAACAACAACTCCGAGATGCTAAAATTATCTTATAAGCCATCCCCCATCAAGGTGGGCATTGCTCATGAATTGCATAAACCGGCCCGACGCATTTATGAACGTCATCGTGTCATTTCCAATGGAATCGATGAACTTTGGCAGGCAGACCTGGTTGAAATGATACCTTATTCTAACGTTAACGACGGTGTACGCTATATGTTGACTGTCATTGATGTCTATTCCAAAATGGCTTTTGTTCAACCAGTAAAAAATAAAACTGGTATCTTAGTCAAAAAGGCCTTTCAACATATTATTGAACAATCAAAACGTCAACCTCATTTGTTACAAACCGACCAGGGGAAATAATTTTTCAACAAGGATTTCTCCAGTTTTCTCAAATCTAAGGATATTCACCATTATACCACCTATAGCAATCTCAAAGCTAGAGTAGTTGAACGCTTTAATCGAACATTAAAAAGTTATATGTGGAAAGAGTTTACAATACATGGTTCCTATCGATGGATAGACTGGTTACCGCAACTTGTGTCTCGCTACAACACCATTCATTCCACCATCGGCATGAAACCTCGCCTCGTCACCAAGAACCTACCCAGACTCAATAGACTGTTTAACCCTATAAAAAGGGTAGACCCAAGGCGACATCGCCTTAAAATCGGAGATTTTGTTCGCATTAGTAAACATAGAAGTGTGTTTTCAAAATCGTATACTCCACAATGGTCGACAGAAATTTTTAAAATTCGCCAAGTCAAGCTAGGTCAACCAGTGACGTATCTCTTAGAAGATCAGAGCGGTCAACCCATTCAGGGACGATTCTATTATGAAGAAGTGCAAAAAACATTATATCCCAACGATTATCTCATTGAACGAGTAATTAAAGTCAAAGGTGCAAAATATTTTGTAAAGTGGTTAGGTTTTCCTTCCAGGTATAATTCATGGGTCAATAAACATAATTTTTTGTAATAAAACCCTATTTAATTATTTTAAAGGAAAAAACCATTCCAAAAAAAGTATCATATGACCTTTCATTATTCCCACCCTTTTGTTTCTTACATGTCCAATAACCGCTTTGTTCAAGTCCTTGCCAATCTGTTATCATGATGTTATACACTCACTCATTGTTTCAAACTTTGCGTTGCATGATGAGTCCATAATGAACCTAGGCTATGACATACACAGTATAAATCCGCACACTGTATAATGACACCTGCCACTTATCTCTCTCTGCTGCGAGGCACGTACGATGATAAGACCCAGAGGCGTAGCGCTATAATACGCCTATACGCCGGGCGTTCCTTGATTTAAAAATTAGAATGTGTATTCATCAAAGAGTAAAATATAACATCGTTTTTAATTTATATAAATGCGGCGATAGCATATTACATGGCGCTTAGTTATTTTATTTCCGCACCCACCATATAACTAGTCTTAGCCCAGCCGCGGTCCACTGCTGTCCTTTGCTTTTCTTGTACGCCAGAACTTCTTGGCGTCAAGAGCTATGTACCACCCCGGCCAGGCCACGGATCAGCGCATGCGCGAGTTCATTCTTGCTTCTCGGAAGGGAAGTGCTTCCGTACGCCGGCGTTTGGCTGGCGTAAACCACAGATTACGTACTACACCGATGGTGCCAAATAAATCCTATCTGGTTGACACCCACTGGCGTAAACTTTGTATGATCAGATGATCACTGTTCTGTTAACTCAATGGCCAAATCGCTGCGCTAGTGCTAGTTCGAACTGTAGAAGTGTAGTTAATTTTAATTGTGCGTGAGTGTGTTTAATGCTGCCAATATGACTGAAGTAAGTTCACAGGACTCGAATGTTATTAATTTTCTAAAGGCAACTCCTTTGAGCACTTTATCATATGAACACCGATGTGAATTAAAAACAAAAAGACCAAAGCCAAATTTATCAATTAAAGAAGCTGGTAAATATCGCACACGGAGTTTTCAGTTTTCTTGGTATGACAGGTTTTCCTGGCTAACTGGGTGTGTTGAAATAAACAAAATGTTTTGTTACGTTTGCCTTATGTTTGGGCCGAAAGATACTGAATGGTGCAACAGAAGGAATTTCGGACCTGAATAATTCAACTAACAAAGCTTTAAAACACTAGTCTTCAAAATACCATTTGTTACATTGTGAAGCATATCATCTGCTAGGTAAAACTCGCATTGAACATGCATTTTCTGAAGTTGCTCGACTACAAGCAGTAAAACATAATGAGACCGTGTCTTCAAACAGGCAGTATGCGCGACGACTCATTCAATTTGTAGTATTTCTCAGTACACAAGAACTAGCCTTCCGAGGGCATAGCGAAGATGAAAGTTCTATTAACAAGGGTAATTATTTGCAATTGTTGAATCTGCTCGCTCAAAATGAATCGATAGTTAGAGACATCTCCAGACATTCAAAATGACTTGATAGAAGTTAAAACAATTGCATTAAATGAAAAAATCAAATCAGAAATAAATGAATCCCCGTTTCTATCCATACAAGCGGATGAGATATTAGACGTGTCATGTAAGAGCCAGATGAGCATAATGTTTAGATATTGTGTGGATGATAGAACAGAGGAGAGATTCGTCGGCTTTTATGACGTTTCCAAGAATAAAACAGCTGCGGGATTGTCAGAAATCGTGCACAAGGTTTTACTTGATTGGGAAGTAAATGGAGAAAAAGGCGTAAGCCAGACATACGATGGCGCTGCTTTAATGGCAGGCAGATAAGGAGGAGTTCAAAAGCTAATGAAACAGTTTTGCCCATATGCTCTTTTCGTCCATTGTTACGCCCACCAATTAAATTTGGTACTCCTGTATGGCTCAAAAACAATAAATCAGGTTCGTTTGTTTGTTTGTTCGTTTGTCTGTACCTTGACTGCTTTTCACAGTTTTTTCAGCAAATCTTCTAAAAGGACAGTTTTGTTGACCAAAAGAGGATTTAAGCTTCCACGAGCAAGCAATACGAGATGGTATTTTCATTCGAGGGTAGTTTTCACTATTATTAAACATTTCCAAGAATTGTAATGTATTTTGATGAAATTATTTATCATGAAAATAGTGAATGGGATGACGATTCTGTGAACTGTGCCATTGGTCTCAAATAACATATGGATGACCCAATCTTTGTATATTACCTATGTGTATTCGAAGCTTGTTCCTTTTACACTGATCATATTTTCAAATTGTTACAATCATCGACAGTAAGTATTGTAACTTGCCATAATGAGAAAGAGGCTGTCGTCAAAAGCATAGAAAACTTAAGAAATGAAGATCTCACTGACATATGCGTTCAAAAAAGCATCCAGTTGAATGAAAACGTAATGTATGATGGCAATCTAAAGAACACTTAGAGAGTGCTGTCTTTTGGAATAGTAGATTCACTAACAGCTCAAATGAAAAGTAGATGTGAAGATCGTACTCATCTAAATTTCATAGAGTTAGTACAAGAAAATGAAGTTTAAAAATACACCGAAACATTCCCCCAGAGCAAATTAGACTTTTTGGTAAAACAGTATCCATTCTTTAATGTTAACCAATTACTATAAATGAACTTCACATTGTTTATGCAGATCAGACAAAGCATTTAGCTCTAAAAGATCTTTTAAAATATTTTGTTACGAACGGTCTTGACTCCATCTATCAGGAAGTAACTAAACTACTACGCTTTGTACTGACTATTCCAACTACTACAGCTATCGGTGGCGTAGTTGGTAGCATGCTGTGCTTCTATGCCCAAGATAGCGGGTTCAAACCCGGCCGAAGCCGTCGGATTTTTTAAGAGCGTTAAAAATCCCTCAGTATGCCTTACTTCGGAGGGGAAGTAAAGCCGGCGGTCGCATGTCATAGATTTATGGCATGTTAAAGAACCTTCCACTAATTACACCTGTGTGAAGCTAAATTGGATAGGTTGAGAATGTAAACAACGCTCTTAGGTTTCTACGTTCGTTGCCAAGAGCCGACTGCGGTGGCGTCTAGTAGCTAAGTTCTGAACTTGGCCTAGTAGTCGTTGACGGTGGCGCTTGGCGGCAAAAGTAGGAACTATTTGAAAAATTCTAAGTTGCAGTCTGTACTTAAATAAAAAAAAACAGATAACACACACTAATACAGTCATCACAATTAACACCGGTTATCAGACAGATTCTACACACACTCAAAGTACACGGGGCTACATGACCGCGATGTCGCAGCCCCTAAACTTAACAACCAACCAACCAACCAACTACTACAGCTAGTAGTAAACGCAGCATGAGCACGCAGAAAAGAATTAAAACCTACCTTGGAAATTATATGAGCAATAGTCGCTTGTCGTGTATAATTCATTGGCTATTGAAAAAAAAAAAAAAAATAGGTGAGCTTTCATCAGAGCCCGCATTTCTTGAACACATCATAGACGTTTTCGCAGAAAATAAGAAAAGACGAATGGAGCTGATGTACAAGACTGTGTGAGGTATGTGACAGTATCTTTCATATTAGCTTTTTGATTTGTTCCTTAGTTTAACTGTCGTTTAAAACTTTGGCGTCCCCAGGTCAAAAGTTCACGCTACGCCACTGATAAGACCTGTGTCTGTCTGGATCGCCGTGGGCTAGCTTCAATGCTTTCAATTCTCATTTCATTAAACAAGTTCTCTCTCTGCGTGTGAGCCCTGACTAGTCAAGACAAATAATAATAATAATAATGCATAAATGTTTTACTAACATCATAGCGCATAACATAACGTGACTTCAAATCTGGTTTCTTACTTTTTTCCCCGTTTTCCTCAACGATCTCGAAAAAAATAACGGAAACCATCATTTTAGGTTTTCCATACCTACATTCCCGTAAACAGAACAACGACATAAATACATCGACATGCCCATCATAAAAATCGCCTCATTCGTTTTCCAAATAACGCGAAAATTAACAAAAAAAACACCTTTTCCATAAGAAAACCATGTTTCCAGCTTTTTACCTTTTTCATATCTATATCCCCGTATCGAGGACAATAAGACGAAATAAATACTATCACACACGTCATTCTCACGTTTTCGGTTTTCCAAAAATCGACACAAATGTGAAAAACGCATTTTTTGTCCCAAAACCCTAAATTCACCTTTTCGACACCTACATTCCCGTAAAGAGCACAACGAGACGAAAAAAACGAATCCAAGCACGCCCTCCTAGCATGCCCCGTTTTCCGAAAATCGGCAAAAATGTGAAAAACGCATGTTTTGACCCAAAACCCTAAGTTCACCTTTTCGACACCTACATTCCCGTAAAGAGCACAACGAGACGAAAAAAACGAATCCAAGCACGCCCTCCTAGCATGCCCCGTTTTCCGAAAATCGGCAAAAATGTGAAAAACGCATGTTTTGACCCAAAACCCTAAGTTCACCTTTTCGACACCTACATTCCCGTAAAGAGCACAACGAGACGAAAAAAACGAATCCAAGCACGCCCTCCTAGCATGGCTCTTCCATTCCAAGGTCGCGGGGGCTCACAACTTCCTAAGTAGTGCAGCTCCCCACCCCCTTACCACGTTTTTATTTTGGGGTGGATATACCCCGTCCATGGAAAAGGAGAGTTCACCACGAGTCCTACGTCACCTCATAGGTTTAAATCCGATTATTGGTTAGCGAGATAGTAAAAAGCCCATGACCTATTAGTTTTTGGGGTTTATTTCAATACATATTAAAAAAACACTCATTTATAAATCATCATTTAAAAAGCCCGCCCTCTTACAAAACTCCTCAAGTGCGCATGCGTATAAAAAAACATTCATCGCCAAAATGTCCAAAAAACAACATGTTTACCCCAAATGGCGTTTCCCAATTCCATCCATTTTAAAAAATAACCTCACCATCACCTAGAGCGGAAAAAATACCATCCAAACGACCCCTCACTCGACCCTACTCCTCCCCCCCCCCACCACCTAACCCTTTCCCAACATAGCCATACATATTCAAGCACGAGGGCGACTTGAGGAAACCAACACTACCCCACTACTCGCGAATGACCTTTTAGTTTTGGTCTTTTCATTAAATTAAGAGGCTATAGGAAAGTAGGGGGCATTACTAGCAGTGCTAGGACACCCTGTATGTTCAAATCCCATGATTGGTTAGCGAGATATCAGGTTCGGGGCCGCTACGAGGAGGGCTCAATAAGTTAGTAAGCAGCTCCCCTGTCACCACACTACTCATATGTGGTCGTTGGACTTCGGTCTAAACAGGCACAATACATGTAATTGATCAAATGGATAAATAAAAATTATAATCTAATCTAATCAAAAAGTGAAGAATTTATTATCAAAGGCAGTCTCCAAGTTCGTAAGAATAGTTGTTTGTTTTTTTTTTTTTTTTTTTTGTGAGCGCGTCAATGACGGTAGTGGGCACAGCAGTAAGAAAAGCAAACTTCAGACATTGGGACATAGAGGTACAGTACAGCCTTGTATTATTACCTTATGAGGAATTGACAGTACATAGCATGATAATATGTATCCTTTATTTGTGATATTTGTGTGTAGATTTAGCGGACGTTATGTTCTGTTGTATTTTCGGAAACATTTGGCGTCAAAATCTATGGCAGATGACAGATGGGCGGTGTTGCCAAACCTTACGACACGGCTTGAGAATAAATTGTAGACGGCGATGGTGAAAGTGTATGAAATTGTATTGAAAAGTGGAAGAAAATAAAAATTATATTGCCTTCGTGAAGTCTCACCTCATTTGCGGTGTATGACATCGTGCAGCAACATTTGTCAGGTCATAAGCGTATATATTTAACTTACTGTGCATTATGATTAGATTTATTTTGAGTGGGTACACAAGGCCCGAGAACACCAACCGCCACGGGTCGCTTCTATGATTGTCAGTTATTCCATCTCAGCGGCGTTTGAATTTGCCATGTGCGTTAAGTTCGAGCTATTGAACTCTAGGTAGTAGCTACAGTTCAATGGTTCGAGCCCAAACAATGGCACAATAAGCTTGCATTTAACGAATCGCATTTTTACCTAAGAGTCCATACCCTGTTATTATATGCTCCTTGTTGGTGATAAGCTTACAGTTTTGAATCCATGTTGCAGCGTCGCTAATATCTCCTATCTGAATGCATTCCATTACCCTATGTTAAAGTTTTATGTTTTTATCGTACAGGTGATATGGGACAATCAGCTGGTACGCCATTTGCTATGAGTAACGAATTTAATGATGAACAAATTACAATATGCAGTAATGCCAACATGTGAATTGCGTATCAATAAAGATTTTGTTGTTACCAACATAATTATTTCTTAACATCCCCCCGTAAGAACAAAATCTTTGTCATAATACAAACTATGAGAAGTTGTACAAACAATATTTGACTTAAACTACAATATGACTATACATTGGATAACATACTCGTTGATATTTCAACAATAAAACATGAAATGTTACAATTTAAAATAGTCTTAATTGTTATTAACATATTTAAAATCAAATACTTTCTTTGGACCTATTCTACTCCACTCCTCAACAGAACATCTTTAAATTTTTCAAATTTAGTAGACAATAAAGGCTTTGTGAAAATGTCAGCTACCTGGTCATGGGTCGGACAGAATTGAAGAGAAAACAATTCTTTTTTATAGTTCTCCTGCAGATAGTGATACCTCACTTGAATGTGCTTTGACTCTCCTCTCATTTGACCTGATTTCACCAACTTTAATGTACTTTGATTGTCTATGTTAAGAACAATGGGAACAGACTTTCCAGTTAGTTCTTGTATTAGGTATTTCAGATACTCTAACTCCTTACAGCAATCTGCTGCAGCAATGTATTCGGCTGCTGTGGATGACAGTGCCACAATTTTCTGCTTTCGTGACCGCCATGCCACCGGTCCATCTGCCAGCATTATGACATAGCCTGTAGTACTCTTTCTTTTCTTATGATCACCAGCAAAATCTGAATCACTGTATGCAATTATTTTCAGATCATCTTTCATTTTTGATGCATAGTGTATTCCCATTTTTGTGCTTCCTTTCAGATATCGAAGTGTTCGTTTAACATTCTGTATATCTTGATCTGTTGGTTTCTCCATAGACCTGCTTTCATAATTCACACTATAAGCCAGGTCTGGTCTGGTTTTACAAGACAAATATAACAGACTCCCAACAGCTTGTCTATAGGGGTAATCTGTCTTCACGCTGTCCTCTGCTGCACCTGTTTCTTCATTTTGGATTATTGGGGTTTTAACTTCTTTGCATTCTTGCATGTTGTAACGTTGCAGCACATTATGAGCATATTTCTCTTGAGAAATCAAGATACCATCTTCTGTTCTGTTTATATCTATCCCCAAATAAGTTTTGGGTTCATGAGTTGTCTTCATTTCAAAATTTCTCTCAAGTTTAGAGAGTAGCAGTGTCATTTTCTGTATGTCTTTGCCCATTATAATGCCATCGTCTACATGAATTGCTAGAAACAAACTGTTCTCAGAATTCTTGAAGATGCAGGGGTCTGACTTAGTTTGTGTCATGCCTTCTTGTTTCAGGAACTCTGTGAGAGTTTTGTTCCACCTGCAGGGGGCTTGCTTCAGTCCGTATAAGGCTTTCTGCAGTTTGCATATTTTCCCTTCTTCTTTGTAACCTTCTGGTATTTTCATGTAGATGTCCTCATCTAGGGTTCCATACAAAAAGGCCGTCTTGACATCAAATGTTTTAATGTGCAGGTTATAGTGTGCTGTGATAGCAAAAAGGACTCTTAGTGAAGTTGTGTCTACAACTGGACTGAAGATTTCTTCATAATTTATAATTCCACTCCTTTGTTCACATCCTCGTACTACAAGTCTAGCTTTATATCTACCGTCTTCCTTAACTTTGAACACCCACCGGTTTGACAAAACTTCTTTTCCTCTTGCTGCCTCAGGGCTTACTAATTTCCAAGTTTTATTTTTCTTCAAAGAGTCTTTTTCTTCTTTAACGGCTATTTTCCATTTTTCTTTGTCTTCATTTGTTTGCGACTCCCTGTATGTCATCATTGCTTCTTCATCTTCTCCGATATCTAGTTGATAGTCATCATATTTATTAGGTCTCTTTAATGTTCTTCTTGGTCGTAAATCAAGTTCATGACATCTTTCTTCTCTCTGTTCTTGATCTGAATCTACGAAGTCAACATCTTCTTCTTCTTGTGGTTCATGATCTGTTTCTTCATCTGTTCTATCTTGATTTTCATCTCTGTCATCTGGATTTTCATTTCTTTCATCTTGGGTTTCTTCTGTTTCTTCAACATTTGCTTGGTAGATTTCAGTTTTAGGGGTATGTTGATCTAATTTTATTATATTTCTCTCGAACACCACATCTCTTGAGATGAATATCTTTCTGTTTTCTTCATCCCATAGTCGGTATCCGTTTGGTGCATAGCCTACAAAAATGCACTTCTTGCTTCGGCTGTCAAGCTTCTTGAGATAACCCAAATTTTTGGCATAGGCAACACAACCAAAAATTTGTAGGTTAGACAGATTTGGTTTCTTGTATGTCCATTTTTCAGCTGGGGTTGTGTCAACAGTACTAGTGGGGCTTCTATTAATCAGGTATGTAGCTGTTTGTGCTGCTTCCCCCCACATCTCTTTATCTAGGTTAGAATCACAAAGCATAGCTCTTGTTCTTTCCATAAGAGTACGATTGAACCGTTCTGCTGTTCCATTTAATTGGGGTGTATATGGAATTGTATAGTCCAGCATAATACCTTTGTTTTTACACCAATCTTTCAGATCATGTGAGGAATACTCTCCTCCATTATCACACCTTATCTTGGTTACTCTCAGATCAAATTTGGTTTCGGCCATTGTCACATACTGTTTTAAGTACATAGGAACTTGACCTTTATTTAACAACAGATAGATAACACTGAAATGTGAGTAGTCATCTATACTGCACAGAATGTACCTGTAGCCATCATGGGTGGGTGGATCTAGAGGTCCACAAACATCTGTGTGTATTATTTCTAACAGTCTTGTTGCCCTAGTCCTTTCTGTATTAAATGGTAACCGGATCTGTTTTGCTTTTATACATTTCTCACACACTTCATCTATTTTAGTATGTGCGACAATGGGGAACACACCATCACAAATATTAGGCAGTTTATTAAGATAGCTGTAACTTAAATGACCCAGTTTTCTGTGCCACTCTTTACCTACATCATTACCTTGTGCACACAGCGCCTCATTTTGCATATTAACATCAAGGTCAACAGTATACAGTCCTACTGCATTTTTCTTCCCTTTTAGTACCACTTTGTTGTCATGGTATATATTAACATCATCTTTTGTGAACACAACAATGCCATTATTTTCTGTTATCTTACTTACTGACATCAAGTTCTTAGACAAATCAGGCACACAGTGAACATCATTGAGAACACACTGCTCAGAAGTGAAGGTTCCCTTACCTACTACAGACATAGCCTGATTTTTCTTAGCCACTAATATGTGTTCATTACAGCTCACAACACCTGTTAGCAAATTTTCATCACTTACCATGTGAGTTGAACATCCACTGTCTACTACTAGACGCCTGGTTCCTTTTTGTATAGCGTTATGTGAGCCCTTGCAATCAGCTGCAAGAAATGACACTTTATTTTCCACCTTAGAATTATTTTTATCCCTAAAATAGCAGTCTTTCTCTTCATGATTGAACTTTTTACATATTGAGCATTGATGCTTGTCTTTGAGAAAACAATTTTTGGTTTCATGGTTTGTCTTTTTACATATATTACACTTTTTACTGCTCATACATTTGTTTTTAGATTTAGATCTACCTTGTTTGTTTTTTAACTCTGCTTTAAAAGATACATTTTGCTCTTCTGTCTGAGTGCGCCTCAACTTGTTTTCTTCCATCTGTAACCTCGAACACAGGTTCTCTATGGTCCTGGACGCCTCTGGAGTAGAGTCCCATGCTGTGCTAAAATGGGTATATTCTTCAGGCAGCACGGACAGGATCTTGGTAATTAGCATAATCTCGTCAACTTTCTGGTCGAGTTTGTTCAGTTTGAAGGAGATGTTTTGGAGATCACTAATGTTGCTCATCATGTCCTTCTTCGCATCAAATTGGAAGTTGTAAAAGTCTCGTAGCAGCAAACATTTTTGTTGGCTCGAGTCTCTCTGATATATGTTTCGAAGAGTATCAAACATTTGTTTAGAAGTTGTACATGTTAGGATATGTGGCCTAACTTGTTTGTCAATGGATGTGACAATATAGGCTAGTATTGGGCTCTTGCATCTCGAGTCTTCCACTGGTCTGTTGAAGCTTGATTTCTGGGTGGATTGGTCACCAACACGTCTGTCCCGTCGACAATCTTGATCAGTTCTTTTGCGGCAAGCAGAATTTTTAATTCAAACACCCACATAGGATATGTGTCGACTCCCTTGAGTTTCTCGACATGTGCTACGTCCTCGGGTCTTGTGGCCATTTTTTTTGGACTTCACTTCACTGAGTTTACTTTTTAAATGTTTTTACTGTCACCTGTTTTCACTTTTACTTGTATTTTAGAGTCACCTGGGCTCATAACCTGTTAAAGTTTTATGTTTTTATCGTACAGGTGATATGGGACAATCAGCTGGTACGCCATTTGCTATGAGTAACGAATTTAATGATGAACAAATTACAATATGCAGTAATGCCAACATGTGAATTGCGTATCAATAAAGATTTTGTTGTTACCAACATAATTATTTCTTAACACCCTACGTATGTCTTCTAGATTTTCACTAAATTTGTCCTTGTTTAGTGTCTTATTTGTCCTGATACTTACTTCTGATGTAATATCATCGTTAACCTCACCATTTATTTATATTCTGCCTGGAATTTGTTTGCGGATAACAGGTCCTTCTGACGCTATTGGACTGGTGTTCCAATTTCCGGATATTCTTCTGGTGACTAGATTTAAAAATGCTAAAACTTATTCGTGCTCTTGGAGGAATAATTTTCAATACCGCATGGTCTATAAAGTATTGTAAAGTGGACATTATCTTTATAAATCTTGAACTCAATACGGGAAAAAATAAGTAGGCTAGATCATGGCCGAGGTCATGGACATACATATCGTATGGTATTAAATATTTGAGGATATAAGTGTTGCGATGCTTAGCTATGACGATATCTATACAAATACCCCATGTTGGCTCCATAAGTGTGTAAGGGTAAATGCATCTTTTAGTCACTTTTATTCAATGTTACTAGTTCAACGACGAGTGTTGGGCGTTTTGAATTTGAAGTGGGTTTCTTGTAACACGTGGTGTCTTGTGTTTTCTCAACTCCTTTATCCAGTTACTAAATACTCGGGCAGTGAGTTGCAGGCCTTTATATAAACATTTAATGCAGCCAATGGCCAAAGAACATAAATACTAACGTAATACCTAAATACATGAATTATAACGTTAAAAAAAACTCGCAATGTGCATTGGTATAACTAGTAATCATCCAAGCAGAACCGTGTTAGAGTCTCTCTCCTGTCTGGACACTTCAGCACATGATATCGTTCACAGAAATTGTTGCAACGCTTACACACGCATTCTGAGCACGGTGTGTGATACGATTTAGTCAAGCATAGGCGGTGATGGAAATCGTGTACTGCTAATCGGGTCACCAGGTGACGCAGCTCGTAGTTTGCTTGTGTCCAATCCTGTGTCATCATAGCATCTGTAGCGTAGAACTCGCTCCATATATCTTCCTTCTTCCGCTGCAGCACAGCAAGCGCTTGCGTGTAGCTGGCACTAGATGGCAAGAGAATTTTCATTCGAAGTTCTTCAATAAGGAACGGTTCTCTTGACAGCTCGTATACTGTGCGAGATCTGGTTGTTTTAGATACCCCCAATACTCTTAAAAAATATGCTTTAACTTTCTCCAGTGTATATAGATTATTTCTGGTAAGATCAGGCCAGATAACTTCTATACCGTAAGTTAGTACTGGTAGTATTTTCACTTGGAATAGTCTCATAGCCGTTTGGAGGCTTAGTGTTTGTAAGTTTCTTATATCTTTAATTGCAATTATTGCTTTGGCAGCTCCTTCTGTTATATGTTTGGTGAAGCACTTGCCACTAGGTTGCAATGTGACACCTAAATATTTAAAGTCACTTACTATTTTAAGTGCAGAGTCATTTATGGCGATTTGTATACCGGACGGTATTTTGCCCCCATTTCTAAAGACCATCATTTCTGTGTTTGTTTGATTTATGTAGAAACTGTTTTCTTGACACCATTTAACCATAACATCGACCGCCTCTTGCAATATGTGCGGGTTACTAGAGCTAACTGCTATGTCGTCAGCGTAAGCATAAATGTAAATATCCTTTCTGTCTTGGATGATTCTTATTAATTCTTCAGATGTAAGAATGAATAATAAAGGGCTCATAGGGTCTCCCTGGAGTACACCATTAGTCTGTAGAATTGTATCTGATGTAGAAAGGCCATCCGATATTTGTATGGTGTTGTAGGCGAGTATAGGTCTAATAATTTCAATCCAGATTTTATCAATTCCTAAGGTATTCTCCAGCTTCGATATTATTAGTCCTCTGTCCAGTAGGTCGAAAGCCTTCGTGAAGTCTAAGAATACAGTATAGAATTTTTCTTTCTTTTTAAGTGCATCTTTGATGTTATTTAATAGTAATTCTACAGCCATTAACGTAGATCTGTTGTTTCTAAATCCGAATTGAGCATCGGGGAGTGATTTGTCGATAGGTTCCTTCAGTCTTTGTGTTATTATGTTAGTGAATATCTTGAAAGTATTACTTTCCAATGCGATGCCCCTGTATTTGTTGGGATCTTCAGGATCTCCTTTTCCTTTGAATAACACTTTAATTGTGGAGTTTCTCCATTGCTCGGGAATTTGTCCTGTTTCTAAACACTTGTTGAATAATTTGGTCCAAGTTGGGAGCAGTATTTCAGTAGATGCTTTCATATGTTCATTAAAAATATTGTCAGGTCCAGCAGCCTTTTTGTTCTTAGCTTTATTTATTGTTTTCCGAACGTCTTCTGTTGTTATTTCTGACCATTTATATTTGTTTATAGATTTTGTTTCTTTCATTTCCATACTTGGCAGTTTAGTGTCGCTTTTGTTATTTAATATGGTATTGAAGTGGTTTTCCCACGTTTGTAAACTGATGTAGTGTGTCGTTGGGCGTATTCTAGGTCAAGGGCAATGTAGGGGTCCTTTTCAGCTTCATCTGCCAGCTGTTTCGCTTCCTTTTCGTTGCGGAGTATCTTCTTCAATTTGATCATTTCTTTATATTGTCTTCTTACGTAGGCATACGTGTTTAACATCGTTGTGTCTTGGAGGTTTCCTCTTACTTGATGTAGTATATCTAGTACTTGTTTCCTTTTGATATAACAGTCTTTGTCAAACCACTTTTTCGCAATTCTAGTATTTGCAGTGATTTTTACCGTGCTATTTATAATCAGCTCTTGCATGAGATTTGCAGCCTGTGATAGTTCGGCTTCATCTATTAATTCTTCTATATTTTTTATTTCATAAGATCTTTCTTTTAATGCCTCAATGTTTAATTTCCTAGAGATTTTTGGTAGAGATTTTTCTAGTTGTTGATTCATTGGTAACTTTATGATGAATTGCAACGGGATGTGTTTTCTTATGAGGGTCACTGAATCAGACCATATCGGGTTTACTATTCCCTGAATTTGACCTTTTAGGAATATGAGATCTATTGAGCTCTTGCCGTTGTGAGAAATATAAGTGGGTGTATGTGTATCGTTGATGAGAATGAAACCCTGTTCTTCTAACGTTTCGTTAACGATTTTTGATTTGTAGTTTTCCTTATCGATTCGGCAATTGAGATCACCAGCTATCATTGTAGGTTTGTTATATTTGTTAATATTAATTATTTCACAAAGTTCTTCAATTATTTCTAAAGCACTGCATTGAGGTTGAAAGTATACTGCAATGATGATTAATTGATTTGTTTCCATTGCCAGTGTATTATTGGTTTGGGATATACTTATTATCGGAGTAAAAGTTGGTTTCACAAGGATGGATACGCCACCTGAAGGTCTTCCTAAATCCCCATGTTTTGCCATGAGGTGACTGCAATAGAAATTTGGATGTTGCCAGTTTTCTAGAAGAAATGTTTCTGTCAAAATTACGAGATCATAATTGCTTACAAAGTCAACTGGTGCCAAAGATATTGCACCTTTAATACCTTCCACGTTCCATAATAGGCCTGTACCTTTGCCATATTTATTTTGTTCGTGCAGTGTTTTAGAATTCGGGTTTTCCTTAAAAACCGTATTGATTTCTTTCTTCTTTGTTACCTGGCCCGTTTCTGAAACGAAAACGCCGCACAACTATTCCCCGGGGCCAAAAGTCTGGATTTTTTGAATCATTCAGATGAGTCATATGAATACCTAGTTTAAAGGATTTACTTTCTCCTTGAGTGTTTAACTCCTCACATATTATATTCCCTGTAATGCCTCTTTTCCGAAGATAACTGGTGATCTTTTCTGTTGTCGCTTCTGCTGATACTCGTCCTACGTGTAGCCATGCATATTTTTCACCCGCACGTATTATATCATCTGCCGCAGTTCCCATAATAAAAGAATTTCTTTGCTGATTACGGGATCTCCTGTTTACTACCGGTATTGAAATTACGTCAATATCTTTCTGAAATCTCCACTACTGATTTCGCCTATTTCATTTTTATCACTGCTCATAGTATCCTGTTCTATTGCAGGCCTTTGAAACTCTAATGCGCACGTGGCGTTCGTTAGTTATTTATTCTTTGCCAGTGATTTGTGTTTGGGCCTGAACTCAAGAATTATATTAACAAAGAAAATGCACGTGGACGTTCATGATTGCCAACCAAATCAAGTGACTTGAGTGTTTATTGTGTTGACCCTGCACATATACAATTGACTAGTGGCTTGTACGACTAGAGAATCATATTGTAACGTTGTCCTAGTTCTGTTCCCAATAACATTATTGTTATTTTTCAAATGAGGTAGCCTATATAATTGCATTTGCGTTTGTAGCCAGTTGAGGGTTCATAGGGTAAGTTATTTGATTGTATTGTTCATATTAATCGGAATGTTATGCTGATGAATGCAATGTTACTAAATTGATGCTCTGATGACCTCATTGTTCATTGTACCTCAGAAACCAACTAAACTGCCTTGTAATATCATAATGTTCAGAAATATGTACAATGAGGGATAAGAAACAATCCCTACTGATTATCATGGCAAGAAGGTTAGTGGGGGAGAGGTGTGAAATTTGGAAGTTATGGTACTGGTAACATAATGTTACGAATAGTATCATATTTCACATTTTCATTAGCCTATTAAACGAAATTCAGACGCCACAAAATAATAAGAATAATACGAGCTCCTGTACTCCAACACTTTCTATAACTTAAAACCGCGTCTCATCCTACAAACTTAACAACGTTACCAACATTGTGGAACAAAACTAGTGAACCGATCTTAATTACGACTGGCGCATTGCCTCCTAACATTACAGATTCTGTATTTCTACGTTGTAATACACAAATTGGTTGTTTAATAGGCCTACAATCAATAATGATCTATGTTCGTGATAACTCTCGTCCACTTTCATTGCATAAGTTGGTACTTACAGTCGGCAAAACTCTCCTAGATCTTTCGGTCATTTATATTCTTTGCTTCCATGATAGTCAGGTATTGCATCTCAGTGGCGTTGGAATTCACAATGTGCGCGTCATGTACGTTGACTTTGAACCCAAACAATGACCCAATCACCCTGCATTTAAGAATCACAGATTTACCTAAGGGTCTATACTCTGTAAGTTGTGTTTACTTTGACGTTGCTGATACCTGTAATAACCTTATTTGATCGCAATGATAGACATTAAAGTGTTACTCGATCGTATCCTTATCTCAGTGAGCAACATTGTGCAATGCGTTTCACCGTCAGCCTCTCCTTATCCCTGTCCACCAGGCGGTTTATATCTGGATTATCAGTATTAACTTCTATTTGGAGGTCTAAATTTGCGCACTTTCTGTGTTGTAGGTCCCTGAACATTATGGAAGAACAGCCATTCATCAAGAGTGAACCAGAATGGTCGTCTCATAAGGATGAACTTCCTAACATTGTAAGTTGCATTTTAATTTGTGTAAAATTACAGTCTTAGTGATGGGCATGACAAGCTAGATTTAGTGACTTGATATTTATTACCAAGTTGTATGCCGTTAACGTCTGCTTTTTTTGTTGCACATAACTTATTTTAATTCTTTCTGTATTTTTTACATTTGGTCATAATTGTGTAATACTTTCTAGGAATCAATTGAGCTGTTACCCACTCATATGCTGGATGGGGAAGGTGGGATCGTGGCTATTAAGGAGGAACGTCAAATACAGGTTCTACATTTCCTCTCTTATAATTCTGTGAATGATTTTCATATGTAATATTATTTAACATTATTTGACATATTAAGTTTTGTTTCATATTTGAACATTTAGCAGTACCATACCTAATGATTAGATTAGAATAGATTTTTATTTATCCATTTGATCAATTACATGTATACAATACAATTTTGATGTAGGACATGTTAGAAATTACATCTATAAAATAAAATAACTTGCAGGTATTTATTACTAATACCATGACGAATAGATTGACTTCTTCAATCACTGTTTGAACCAAGTAGAGCAGTGGTGCTTTTACGAGATTTCACCCGATTGGAAGATATACGTATTTCACATTCTTCTTTATTGGTAGGTAATTAGATTAATTCATTTGGGTAGTAATAATTAAAATAAAATTAGTGTAATTTGGTGTAAACATCTAGGCTAACTTAGATCTCTAGTATGACGACAGTAAACAGTGTTAGTGTCTCGTCAGGTAGTGTAACCGTTACGGATTTATGCTCGTGCAAAATAAAAGTAAAAATGCAAATAAAATCATCACAAGATCTCAGGTAAAATTGAGTGAGGAGAAAAGTGAAACCGATTGTCGTAATGTAGGCCTACAGGTACCGTCATGTGAATGTCATAACCTGAGAAAACTGTCCTCAAAAGATGAAATTATAAAGCTGCTAAAGGAAGATATTGCTAAGTTAATGGAAGAGTTGAATAAATTAAAAGGAAACAGAGAGGAAAGCAAGGAAACTTGGTCGACTGTGGTAGCTGGTAAGGTAAGATTGAATAAGCCTAGGCCTATCAATGGAGTACATGTAACTGAAATTCCCGTCTCAAATTCATTTGGAGCGCTCGTCGAAGAAAATTATGACTTTGCTCAAGAAGAAAAGAAGAAAGTGATGAAGAGAAAATCCAGGAAGATGCGGATATTTGCGGATAGTCACGGGCGAGATGTAGCTGGAAGCGTATTAGAGAGAAGTGGAAAAATGGAGGTCACTTAGATAGTAAAACCAGGAGCTCAAATTGCAGCGGTCACGAACGGGATGGTAGGAGAGTGTGCGTCCCTTACTTCAAAGGACTATGCAGTAATCATCGCTGGAGCAAACGACGTCTATAGAAACGAGAGTAAAAAGGTAATCAAAGATTTAAAGGGTACATTGCCATCCATGCATAACACAAATGCCATTATTGTAAACATTCCGCAGAGATACGACTTAATTCCCAAATCATGTGTAAATGTAGAAATAGAGGCTACAAATGGAAAAATTCATAAAATTTGGAAGAGTTTTCCAAATGTCCAAATTATAGATGTAAGTAAATTAGACAGGAAGTTCCACACTCGGCATGGCCTACACTTAAATAGGTTAGGAAAAGAGTATCTTAGTGATGAAATCTGCAAAATTGTAAATTCAAATGGTAAGAATAGTTCAACAGTAATATCTTTAGAGTGGAAGCAGGGAAACTGGTAAAAGAAGCCAAACGTGAGGTTTGGCATTCAGATCTTTTGAAGTCAAATTTAACGGAGTGCAACAATGGTATTTCGGATTTGCCTAGCAACAACAATAATAACAATTATGATAATAATATTGTAAATAAATCACCAACACAAGCTTGCAAAAGTAACAAATTTAAAATTTACCACCAGAATGTTCAGTCTCTCTATAATAAAATTGATTACTTAAATCTAATGCTTAAAAATGAACTTAAAGACATCTCAGCACTATGTATTTCAAAACATTGGCTGAAAGAGGAACAACTCGAATTAATTCAATTCCCAGGGTTTATACTAGCTAGTAAATACTCTAGATCTATTCTTAAGAAATAATTTAGATCATGAACAGATAACAGCTTATGATTATCTAATTATGGAACAGGATTTTGAATTCTCTGGCGTAAAAATACAGCAGTTTAAGTTAATAATGGTATGCGTATAGCGTTCTCCGTCAGAAAAGCTTCGTTTATTTATAGATAAATGAGAATTGTTACTCAATAACATGTGCCAAGTAAATTTCGATATAATAATTTGTGGGAATGTAAATGTGGATTTCTTAAAATGTGATAGAAATTGTGAATTATTAACACAGTTACTAATTTCCTATGGACTGAAACCTACAGTAAATACCCCAACAAGAATAACAAAATTTAGTAAAACCACTCCTGGTCAAATTTTTATAAATACAGATAAATACACTGAAGGAAATGGAAATTGCAACACCCGGAAGGAGTGGTGCTACATTGCTGCAATTGGACATGCAGGACGAGTGTTCGGTTGTGATTCGATGATTACACTTTCAGGTCCCTCTGACCGCAAGTTTGCACAACAATCAATACAGGATGTGTCCACCACGATCTGCAACACGTTGATGAATTCGGCGAGGTATGGAGTCAATAAGGCCCTGGATCGCTTCCTGAGGAATTTTGGCCCATGCTTGCTGCACTGAACG
Organism: Meconema thalassinum; assembly: GCA_946902985.2. Lineage (NCBI taxonomy): Eukaryota > Metazoa > Arthropoda > Insecta > Orthoptera > Tettigoniidae > Meconema > Meconema thalassinum. The sequence continues at coordinate 119,374,222 of OX336391.1, forward strand.
GGTCAGTTGTTCCAGAGTTGTGGGTGGCTGAGGACGATTGGCCAGTTGTCGACCCATCATGTCCCACACATGGTCAATAGGACTGAGGTTCGGGGACCTGGCGGGCCATTCTAAGGTTGTGATGTCTTGGAGAGCTTCTCTGGAGATGCGTGCAGTGTGAACCCGGGCATTGCCCTGCGGAAACATCCCATTAGCAATGTTCGCTATCATAAGGACAACCACTGGATTGAGTACCCTATCAACCTACTATCGAGCAGTCATAGTGCCCTCAACAAGCACTAATTGTGATTTCACATTAAAGCAAATAGCTTCCCAGACCATAATGCTTGGTGTTGGCCCTGTGTGCCTCTCGACAATAAGGTCTGGGCGACCCCTCTCCTCGGTACGTCGGCGCACACGATTCCGGCGATCACTGCGGGCAAGACAGAAGCGCGATTCATCACTAAAGACGACCCTATGCCATTCGTAAAATCAAAGTGCAGGTCATTCACTGAAACAAATGTTACATATTTCAATGACTTATTAAATAAGAAAACATGGTCAGAAATGTATACACTAGAAAGTGTAAATGATAAATTTAATGCATTTAACAGTACCCTAAAACACTATTTTGAAACAGCATTCCCCTTTAAACAAAGAACTGTTCAAAATAACAAAACTAGCAATTGGATAACAACAGGGATTATAAATTCATGTCAAATAAAGAAATTTCTACACAAATTATATAAACAATACCACACAACACCTAAATTCAATTTATACTACAAAAATACACTAGCATATTAAATAAGGTAATAAGACTAGCGAAGAAAATGCATAATGATAATTTTATTTCCCAATCATCTAATAAAAACAGGGCTATGTGGTCAGAGATAAAGAAAGAAACTGGAAAATCTGCTAAAATACAAAGGAACATTACACTGACCAGAAATAATAAAGTGATTAATAATCCAGAGGAAATAGCAAACACTTTTAATAACTATTTTCTGGAAATTCCACAAAAATTATTAAATAAATCACAGGTAAATACACTAAATTCTAATAATAAAATATATATATGCAGTGATTCTTTATTTATAAATCATGTCACAAGTGAAGAGGTAAGAATACATATAAAAGAGCTAAAAAATAAATTCTGTGTTGGCATTGATGGCATCCCTGATGCAATTTTAAAGAAATGTGCAGATAATATACTAAATACACTTACGCACTTAATAAATTGTTCAATTCTCTCAGGGACTTACCCGGATATTTTGAAGTTATCAAAAGTAATTCCAGTGCACAGAAACGGTTCAAAAGATGAATTAGATAACTATCGTCCTATTACCTTACCAACTGGTATTGCAAAAATTGTGGGAAAAAATCATGTATAAGCGACTGATAAGTTTTATAGAAAAAATAAAATATTATCAAACTCACAACATGGATTCAGAACGGAAAAATCTACACAGACAGCAATTTACGAATGTAGTAATAGTATACTGAAATCAATTGACAATAAGGAACATGTAACTGGCCTATTCTTGGATTTATCGAAAGCATTGATGTTGTTGACCATAAAATCCTCCTTACAAAACTAAATCAATATGGTATTAGAGGTCTAGCTAATAAATGGATCGGGTCTTACTTAACAAGGTGTAAACTAATAGTAAGCTTGATACACAAGGATGATGGAACCAAATTACTTAATGAAACATTGTCCAATGAGGGAATTATTAAATTTGGAGTACCCCAGGGATCGGTTTTGGGTCCTCTACTGTTTCTTCTATATATCAATGATATAACACAGAACGTTCATTCACATAAGGACATTTTGTTTGTGGACGATACAACACTCGTAATAAAAGGTGAAACTAAACAGGTCATACAGCAGTCTGCTGACTCCGTTACAGGAGAGTTAACCAAATGGTCACAAGATAATCGCCTCATAATAAACTATAAAAAAACAGTTTGTCTTAATTTCCACACTATACAGTATAGGAATCCTGCGAAGCCCAATATAACATTAAATGGTCATCAAATAGAAAATAAATCAGAAACAAAGTTTTTTAGACTATGGATACAACAAGACTTGAAATGGAATAAACATATATAATATCTGAATACTAAACTGAACTCGATGTGCTTTTCGTTACGTATTTTGAAAACCTGCACTAGCGTGCACACATTAAGAAATACTTATTTTGCTTATTTGCATTCATACTTATGATATGGGGTCATATTTTGGGGTATGTCGCCAGATGTACTAAGCACGTTTAGGATACAAAAGAGGGCGATTAGAATTATGGCAAATGTAAACACTAGAGAATCATGTAGACCTCTGTTTAAAGATTTAAACATTCTCCCACTGCCCTGCATATATATCTTTGAAAGTATTATGTTTTTTAAAAAGAAATTACGAATAAAGATGTTCTTCTTAAAACAAACAATGATGTTCATAGGCATAACATAAGACAAAATCAAAACATTCATATTTCACACACACACACAAGCATATATCAAAAAGGAACTTTTCACACTGGAGTTAGATTATACAATAAACTACCCCATAATATAAAACTGGCCCCAAATATAAAAACCTTTGTTAGAATGTTGAAAGCTTATCTGCAGTGCCATTGTTTTTACCATGTAGTTGAATATCTTAGCGTATAGGAGCGATGAAATCTATAATTATATTTTACTTTTCTATTTTCATTGTAATACCTAGCTGTTGTTGTTTGAGTCTTCAGTCTTTTGACTGGTTTGATGCAGCTCTCCATGCCTCCCTGTCCTGAGCTAATCGTTTCATCTCTACATAGCTCCGACACCCTACATCGGAGGCAATCTGTTTAACATATTCTAACCTTGGTCTACCCCTACAGTTTTTGTCCTCGACCCTTCCTTCCATAACTAAGCTTGCTATTCCTGGGTGTCTTAGTATGTGTCCTACCAACCTATCTCTTCTCTTCATTAGCAGTCGCCAGAAACATCTCTCCTCTCCCACTCGTCTTAATACCTCTTTGTTTGTAACCCTATCTACCCATCTGATCTTCATCATTCTCCTGTAACACCACATTTCAAATGCTTCAATTCTCCTCTTTTCTGCTGCACCAATAGTCCAAGTTTCACTTCCATAGAGCGCCACGCTCCAGACAAAGGCTTTCAAAAATGACTTCCTAATACCTAAATATATATTCGATGTCAGCAGATTCCTTTTTTGTAGAAATGCTTTCTTTGCCTGAGCCAACCTACTTTTAATATCCTCTTTGCTTCGTCCATCACTGGTTATTCTGCTTCCTAAGTAACAGAAGTCTCCTACTTCCTTCAGCTTTTCACCTGCCAATTTGATCTCCATAGAGGTTTCTGATTTATTTCGGCTGCATTCCAGTATTTTTGTTTTACATTTATTTATTTATTTTCATAATGAATTCTTTCCGTAAGACGGAGTCCATACCATTCAAAAACTCATTCAAATCCTCAGGCTTGTCGGCCAAGATGACGATGTCATCAGCAAATCTCAGAGTTGAAATTATTTCTCCTTGAATCTTCACTCCCACTTTAAATTTTTCTCTAATTTCCTTCATTGCTTGTTCAATGTAAAGATTGAAAAGTATGGGTGATAAGTTGCAGCCTTGCCTTACACCTTTCTGAATACCAGCTTCTCTCTCATGTCCTTCAACTCGAATGACTGCTGTCTGGTTTCTGTACAGATTGTATATCACCCTCCTATCCCTGTACTTTATTCCAATCGATTTCAAAATGTCAAACAATTTAGTCCAATCAACGTTATCAAAAGCCTTTTCTAAGTCTACAAAAGCCATGAACGTTCTCTTATCTTTCCTTATTCTACCTTCTAAAATCAGCCTAAGACTTAGTACAGCTTCCCTTGTTCCTACATTTCTCCTGAAACCAAACTGGTCTTCACCCAACTCCGTTTCTATCTGGCTTTCAATCCTCTTGTAAATTATTCTAGACAGGATCTTTGAAGCATGAGTAATCAAGCTGATTGTACGGTAATCTTCACATCTGTCAGCTCCCACTTTCTTTGGTATAGGGATGATTACATTCTTCTTGAAATCAGGGGGTACCTCACCTGTCTCATAAATCCTACACACCAAGTAAAATAACCTGATCAGACCTTCATCTCCTATGCAGCGTAGCAACTCAATCGGTATATCATCTATGACTGGTGCTTTGTTCCTGCTTAAGTCTTCCAAAGCTCTATCAAATTCTGATCTCAATATTAAATCTCCTTTCGCATCCTCATCAATTTCCTCCTCCCTTTCCATTACATGATTCTCAATCTCCTTTCCCTTATACAAACTCTCTATGTAAGCTTTCCATCTCTCAACCTTTTCTTCCCTATCTGTTAGAGGCTTTCCATTTGTGTCCTTAATATTACAGCACTTAGTCTTCTTTTCCCCAAAAGTATTCTTAATCCTTCGATAAGCTGTGTCTACTTTTCCTAATTTCAGACAATTTTCTATACCTGCACATTTCTCTTTCAACCATTCTTCTTTCGCTTCCTTGCACTTCTCAGACGTCTGTATTCTGCTTTCCCCTTTTCATCTCTTAGATTCTTGTGTTTCCGCCTTTCATCCATCAATTCTAGTATATCCTGAGTGATCCACAGTTTTCTACCTATTATTTCTTTCCTACCAATGTTTTCTTCTGCGGATTTTGTTATTTCATTCTTCAAAAGTGCCCATTCGTTTGCAATTGAAGTTTGTTTAGGGTTTTTCATTAGTCCTTCCTTTATACTCTTCTTGAATCTTTCGTTTACATCCTTCTCTTTCAGTCTGTCTATTGCCCACCTTTTTGGCTTTTGACTTTTCTTCAGCTTCTTCAACTTTAATCTGCATTTCATTACAACCAGATTGTGATCAGAGTTTATGTCAGCACCAGGATATGTTTTACAATCCAAAATCTGGTTTCGAAACCTCTGCTTGACCATAATGAAGTCGATTTGGTAACGCCCTGTATCTCCTGGTCTCATCCATGTGTATATTCTTCTATTGTGGTTATTGAATAAGGTGTTAGCTATGACCAATTCATGCTCGGTGCAGAATTCTACCAGCCTGCTTCCTCGATCATTCCTTTCACCTAATCCGAAATCTCCTACTATCTTCCCTTCTCTCCCTTTTCCTACCACAGCATTCCAATCTCCCATTACTATAACATTTTCATCACCCTTGATATACCTCAGAATTTCGTCTATTTCTTCGTAGACCTTTTCAACATCCTCATCATCAGCTTGACTGGTAGGCATATAGACTTGTACCACTGTAGTGCAGGTAGGTTTTGTATTGATTTTTGCTACAATAATCCGTTCACTATATTGCTCATAATATTCCACCCGCTGTCCAAGTTTCCTACTCAATATGAGGTCAACCCCTGCTTGGCCATTGTTTGATTTAGTGCTAATGACCCTATAGTCTCCTGACCAAAAGTCCTGTTCTTCCTGCCAGCGCATTTCACTAATCCCAACCAAATCCAACCTCAACCTATCCATTTCCCTTTCTAAGTTTTCTAACCTTCCACTTCCTAGCAGACTTCTAACATTCCACGCTCCGATCCGTAGAATGTCAGATTTCCTCTTTGTCACTTCTGTGATGTTAACCCCCTCTCGAGTAGTCCCCACCCGGAGATCCGAACGGGGGACTAGTTTACCTCCGGATTGAAATTTTACAAGGGAGGAGGCCATCATCACATGTAATTATGCATAGAGAGGTGCATATCCTCGGGAATAGCATACGGCTGTAGTTTCCCGTTGCTTTCAGCCGTGCAGCAGGACGCAGTGTAGCCATTATTGGCTTATATTATCAATATCTTAACCGTCTATAAGACTAGTAAAGAATTGATTTATTCTGAAAGGCTGCTACTCCCTTTCAGAATAAGTAAAGAGCAATTCTACTAACAAAAATACTAACCTTCTACCGTACTAACAATTAAATACCAAAACTCTACTAACAAAAACTTAAGTTCCACCAACAACAAATACTACCACTAAAACAGTCTGTCAACAGGCACACTCACATGCACCCTCACCCATCACAGTCTACTGAAACAATGAACTATAACTAATAAAACAATGCAACTGCTACCAGACACACTCACACACCACAGTCTAATAGAACAATGACATATATCTAATAGACAAACTAACTACCTACTTACAACTAAAACTAACTACATACTTACTGTACTTTTATTTGAAAATTGCATGATAAAATTCTAGGTCACCCCTTGACCCCCTTAATTGCATTGATGAATTATACAGTCGGTTCCGTGATAACCTTATAGCCATTTGCAAACTTTCACAGAAATGTATTAAATGGAGTGACATTGCTTCTTATAGAAATAGATGGAAAGTTCGATGCCACCCCTTGAGATAATGTTGTCATGGTTACCGATTTGCATTCCTTCATTAGTTTGTTAAATTAAATTAGTTTTCTGGGAATATTTCAGAAACTGTCGGATTTAGAGCCTTATAATGTAGTTTTCGAGGACCCTTTATGGCCCCCGAGTTTAGTTTCTGGCACCGAGGGGCTTTGTCTCGTCGTATGCCATAATATACTACTACTAATAATAATAATATAATATAGGGATAGAAATATAATAGACCTGCCATACCACACCCGCAGGTGTAAATCGCGGGGAAAAAATCTAGAGTACCCCTTGACCCTCTTAAGCGCATTATACTTATTGATGAATTTTACAGCTTAATTTGGTTCCGTGATAACCTTCAAGCCGTTTGCAAACTTTCACACTAATGTAATTAATGGAATTGCATTGCGTCTTACAGCAACAGATGGACCTCTGAGAATCTGTTGCCATGGTTACCGGCTTGCATTCATTCGTTCATTATTTTTTTTTAACACGCGAATGGACCACTCTGAATCACAGTACAACTTCATTTCTTTTCCTTGGTGCGAAGTTTTCTCTGCACCCAATACTCCTTCATGCGTTCGCTGGCCTGTTTAGCTGTAAGTTGTTGTATTTATAGAATTAAGTTTTCATATGATAATAGAGTAAGGTGTAAATAGTTGTGCAATAAGATTGTATCTATTAAGATCTGTTATTGTAATAAGTAAAAAATAGTTATAATATTAGTAATATATACCTGTTAGTTCTTTTATTTTATAGATGTAAATTCTGACGTGTCCTATATCAAAAATGTATTGTATGCATGTATTTGATCAAATGGAATTAATAAAAAAAACTATCTATCTATCAGTGGCATCACTCCGCTCTCTTAGCATTGTCGTTCTTGGTCCTGCCACTGTTTGGCGCGGAAGTCGCTCCGCACCTCAACACGTACGAAACTCTCGAGGTTAGTACTGTAATATCCTGCGCGCGAGAAGTCATATATGCGAGGGAATTTGTTTCTTTGTAATATTTTATGAATGTCTGTGTTAGAGGCTGTGTGGTGCCTTGTGTGTGCAAAGAATTACAATTCCTACTGCTTCGAGAAAATGTCGTAGGCTTACGCTACTGTTTCGTTCGTGGATGTAAATCTGGATATGGAAGGAAAAGTGATGGTAGACCTTTTTTCACATCGCCAAAAGAAACTAATCTGTTTGCGAAATGGACGAGAGTTATTCCGTGGTAAGATAAGCGATTGTCGATCAAAAGTAGAATATGTGACGTGCATTTTTCAGAAGATTTAAATATAAAGGCGGGTTGTTTCTAAGTGAACTGTGAGAATGTGGTTCTTCCTCGTGTGAAGTGGAAATTGATACCAGGATCAGTAGGCTACGTCACATTTTCCAAATTTACCGAAATATCTATCCGCTGATGTAAGATCACGAAAGGTGCCCAGCAGGAAACAATTCAGCTAAGGATTGGGAAGGAAGCGGTCGTGGTATTAAGTTACGAATCGTCCCAACATTTCCCTGGAGTAGAAGTGGAAAACCACGGAAACCACTTCCAGAATAGCTGAGGTGGGAATCGAAACCTCCTCTTCTCAATTTTGTGTTATTTGCAATCTGATGTTTGTTTTATGAGCTCAAAAGTGACAAACTATGTTTAAAAATATTATTTTATAGCCTAGTTGTTGCCTATTTTAGGGGCTGTGTCATAGTGGTCATATCGCCCCGTATATTCGGCTGTGTGAGGAATTTGTGATATTATAGTCTATGACTGTACTAGTGTATGTATTTATAAATTGAGATTAGGATTCGGAAGGAGGTGACCGTGGCCATACGTTAGGAACCAACCCAGCATTTACTTGGATTAGAAGTGGGGAAACCACGGAAAACCACTTTCAGGTTGGCTGAGGTGGGAATCGAACATCCTCTTCTCAGTGTTGCCTCACGAAGCTGAGTGTAGCCTACTCCGTTCTAGCCCTCACACCAGAATTCAAGTTTCTTGCCATAGTCAAGGATGAGGTAGACATATAATAATAATAATATTCATGGCATACCTCCCAATAAAATAAACTGCCATCCAATTCTTCGCTGCGTTACCGTCCTCCTGATCAATATCATGGTCATTATCCGAGTCTCCGGATCTTGTTTCAACTTTGACTTCAGTATCAGACTCACCAATTCTTTTTTAAATTATCATCAACTAGCGATTCGTTATCTTTCACCTGAAGGCGACACAGTTCATCTACATCTACATCCTTAAGATTTCGTAAGGCGTAATCTCTTAACTGATATTCACCATGGCAGCGTACCAAACCGAATAACCGCTATAACAGCACACCTGCAACTCACTGACAGAATGTTATATCATTGGGCGCGCTTGAGCTATCAATCCTACATGACACAGCAGCTGCCACGTGTGGAGCTTTTTTTAGGCTCGTCATTTCACAACTCCAGGAAAATGCTTACTAAGGTATGGTGTAAGATGTCCCGAGACGATAAGATCATAACTTGAACTGTTGGCTTGATATTAAAGCTAAAACGAACCATGGAGCTGTCAGGCCAATGCACGATAACGGAGGGTTTTAAAAGATATTTCTACATAGGGACTTAAATTATTAACAATAACTTTTTGACAGAATTTTTCAGAAGTCTAAACGGACAATTTGTTGTAATCAGCGTAACCGCGGCCTTCGTAAAGAGGTATTCCATTTTTGAACAGCTGTCTATGTAGCGTTGGTGGTCTGCGCCGCTAGCGCTGGCCAAGAGCGGGGCGCGGATGAACTCGGTCAGTGATAACACTATGAATTCTATTCGTCATGCTATTACAATAACTATTTATGTTATTGTATGGCAATGCAGCTTCCGTGTGCAGGCACCCTAGTCCCTATAGTAGGCCTATGTGAAGTCTACATCACATACTGTGCTAGTTCATGTGCAGACACCCTGAGCCCTATTATAGATAAAGGCTACACCAAACTCGTCTAGCGATAGCGAATCAGCCATTCGTTAATGCCATGAGTGTGCCGTAGCAAAACTGCCGGAGGCTAAATGATAACCTTTTACAGCAAAATATCAACTCTCTAGACATTATCAACATCTTCTTGTACAGTGTCCAGCCCCAGGCTGGGACTGTATGGAACATAAGCCTCGCCACTGAGTCCTTTCTTTCCACCACCTCTCCGCACTGGTCCAGTCCTCGCCTCTCTTCTTGACACATTCCTCCACTCCTTTCAGCCATCTATCTCTTGGTCTTCCCTTAGTCGTTTCTTCTGCATCTTCATCTCATGTATCCTCTTGGGAATATCCTTCTCTTCCATTCTCTTTAAGTGTCCATACCACCTCAGTCTTGATGCCTCAATCCTACCTTGCAAGGGCTCCTCTTTCACTATTTCCCTGTCTCTTCTCGTTACTCAGATCCTACTTCGCAGGAACTTCATTTCACTTGCCTGTATTCTGCGTATGTCTCCCTTCTTCATTATCCACGTTTCTGATGCATAGGTCAGTATTGGGATATGTTAGCTTCTGTATAACATTTCTTTGCTTTTTTGTGGGACATCTTTATTCCACAGTAAGCTCCTAATGCTTCTGCCTGACTGCCACGTTCTGTAATCTCTTTGTAATTTCTCCCATTTTCCTCCACTATACTTTCCAAGTACTTGAGATTTTCCACCTTCTTCAGCTGTCCACCTCCAAGTGTTATCCCACTCATTGGTCTGTCCTTTTTCCTGGTCGTTAACAGGATCTCTAGACGTAAAACAGTTATATAATGAGGCGGCTTCGGTGGCGTAGTTGGTAGCATGCTGAGCTTCTATGCCCAAGGTCGCGGGTTCAAACCCGGCCGAAGTCGTCGGATTTTTAAGAGCGTTAAAAATCCCTCAGTAGGCTATGCCTTCCTTCGGAGGGGAAGTAAAGCCGGCGGTCCTATGTCATAGATTAATGGCATGCTAAAGAACCTTCCACTAATTACACCTGTGTGAAGCTAAATTAGGTTAGGTTAAACATTTGACAAACGCTCTTAGGTTCCGACGTTCGTCGTCGGGAGCCGACTGCAGTGGCGTCTGGTAACCAGGTTCTGAACTTGTACTCGCTGACGGTGGCGTTTGGCGGCAAAAGTAGGAACTACTTGAAAGAAAAAAATATGTATGCAGTCCTTACCTGAATTGAAAACAGATACACACACTAATATGGTCATCACAACTAACACCGGTTATTAGACAGATTCTACACACACCCAAAGTACACGGGGCTACATGACCGCGTTGTCGCAGCCCCTAAACTGAGGAACCAACCAACCAGTTATATAATGTTGTTATACTAAAGACATAATTATTATAAAACTCTAGAGGTCATTAAGACCTAAACTGGAGAGAGTTGTCAAGTTCGGATTTGAGAATATCTTGTAAATTTTCTGAACAGTTCAGGAAACAACATAAATATCTGAATAACTAGCCACTGCCAGAAATTTGTCGTGTGTAACCTGGAAAACATTGACTATGTGGGTTTTCAAGCTTATCAGGCTCCAGTTGGAAATCTTCATTATATGATCAGAAGTACCCAAACACCCGCATGAATATGAAGCTGAAGCTTGGAGCGCCCTGCACTGTAGGCTGTGGCTGTCGATATGTCATTGGTCCACCCTTGGCGTACCCTCCCCCTTGACGACACTGCTCTATATGGCTGTCATTATGGTGTCGGCTCACACTTCCCCTCGATGACGGCCTCTACTGCTAATTATGGGCCGTTAGTATGTTTTTGGTTCACCCTTCATCTTGATGACAGTCCGCAATGAAGCAGGCATACTGTTAGTTTAATGGTGAGGGTTGCTCGGTTTTTCCCGAAACGTCGATGGAGAGGAAAAAAGACGTCACGTGCGATATCACCCCAGAGGTGATCTTGGGCAGTTTGTCTCAGGATTTCTAAAACAGCGTTTGGCAGTTTCGTTTAGAAAAGCACTGCGAAAAGTGTAAAATTATTCACAGTGCTTAATCATTTCGATGTTGTTGTTTGAGACTTCAGTCCTTTGACTGGTTTGATGCAGATATCCATGTCTCCCTGTCCTGAGCTAATCGTTTCATCTCTACATAGCTACCACACCCTACATCCGAGGCAATCTGTTTAACATACTCTAACCTTGGTCTACCCCTACAGTTCTTGTCCTCGACCCTTCCTTCCATAACTAAGCTTGCTATTCCTGGATGTCTTAGTATGTGTCCTACCAACCTATCTCTTCTCTTCATTAGCAGTCGCCAGAAACATCTCTCCTCTTTCACTCGCCTTAATACCTCTTCGTTTGTAACCCTATCTACCCATCTGATCTTCATTATTCTTCTGTAACACCACATTTCAAACGCTTCAATTCTCCTCTTTTCTGCTGCACCAATAGTCCAAGTTTCACTTCCATACAGTGTGACGCTCCAGACAAAGGTTTTCAAAAATGTGTTCCTAATACCTAAATATATATTCGATGTCCACAGATTCATTTCTGTAGAAATGCTTTCCTTGCCTGAGCCAACCTACTTTTTATATCCTACTAGCAGTACCCGGCATGCGTTGCAATGCCAATCAAAGAAAGTGTTGGGGTTTTGACTTTGTTAGTGGCAGTGACTTTGGATTCCCAATATTTTCCTCTTTTTCCGTTAACCACCTCTAAACTATTATAAAAAAATAATTTACTATCTCAGAAACATTCACGGGAGCGTGATCAACAACACACGAAAGTTACATGGCAATGAAATGAATGGTATATGAACGCATACGGGACTGCTGAAACGATTAGAGCACCGTCACCCATTTGTTGAATATACTCGTACGCTACCTATTGTAAAATGGATTTACTAACTCGAAAACCTTTCCTGGCGTGTACACAACAACTCATGAAAGTTTAATCGCAATCGGATGAATGGTATATGAACGCATACGGTATTTTGTTTAAACGATTCGCGCCGTCACTCATTTGTTGAATTTTCTTGTGCGCCACCCATTGAAAAACGGACGTACTAATTCATGAACCTTCGCAGGACTGTACTCAGCTCTCCAACGTTTTATCACACTCGGATGAATGGTATATGATCGCATATGGGACTTTATTCAAACGATTCACGCGCTGTCGCTTATTAGTTAAACCTACCTGTTTGCTACCAACTGTAAAATGGATTTACTAAATCAGAAACCTTCCCTGGAGTGTACACAACAACTCACCAAAGTTTCATCTCTATTGGACGATTGTATATGAACGCATACGGGTCTTTGTCGAAACACTTCGCGTGTCGTCGCTCATTTGTTGAATCCATTCGTGCGCTACCTATTGTAACATGGATTTACTACGCTAGAAATCTTCCCTGAAGTGTACACAACATCTCACCCACGTTTCATCGCTATCGGACAAATGGTATATGAACTCATACGGGACTTTATTGAAACAATTCGCGCGTCGTCGCTCATTTGTTGAATCTACTCGTGCGCTACTTATTATTAAATGGATTTACTAAGCCAGAAACCTTCCCTGAGTGTATACAACATCTCACCCAAGTTTCATCGCACTAGGGTGAATGGTATATGGACGCATGTGGGACTTTGTTGAAACAAACGCACGCCATTTTGTTGAAGTTACTCGCGTGCCATCTATTGTTAATTGGATCTACTATGCCTATAACTTTTCCTGGCGTATGCACAACAACTCACCGAAATTTGATTGCAATCGGATGAATTGTATATGAACGCATCACCAACACTCATTTGTTTAAACTACTGGTGCGCTATCTATTGTTAATTGGATTAAGTATGCCTATAACCATCTCGGAAGTGTGCCAAATAACCCACCAAAATTTGGTCGCAATCGGATGAATTGTAGGCTATATGAACGCATCGCCAACACTCATTTGTTTAAAATACTCCCGCGCTGTCCATTGTAAATTGGATTGACTATGCCTATAATGATTTCGGAAGTGTTCACAACAACTCACCAAACTTTCATAGCAATCGGATGAATGGTATATGAACGCATACGGGACTTGGTTGAAACGTTTCGCGTGCCGTCGCTCATTTGTTGAATCTACTTGTACGATACCTATTGCAAAGTGGAAGTACTGCCCCCGTAAATTGAATTATACTGAGACCACGGTGGCTGTATTGGCATATATGAATTTAGTTATGGCTGTCATAGTTGTGACGTGTATATTCATGACGTAGGCACGGATGACGCAGACTTCATGCAAGTAGGCTGGTTGAGCTGAGATTCTTGGTGACGTCATGAGTTTGTTCGAGAAAGATCTGAGATTTACGACGCAGTCGCAGGGAAACAAAGAATTGTGCTAAGGAAGAAGTTACGCTATTGGAGGAGAGGCTCGAACCAATGAATGATAGTTTGGAGGGAGACGGAGATTACTGAAATTACCATATTTAATTACTTTTGGCAGGCAGAATTGTGGAAATCTATTTTCAGTTATGGCATTGATTTGGAATTTTGAAGAAATTAATTTTGAGTTTTTGAAATTTGAAAAACCGTCAAGTATAGCCAAAGTTAGAACTTCTAGCAATGACGGAGGAACAAGCTATGGAAGGGATGGATACGCCCCTTAAGAAGTTGATAAAAGGTCTTGCACAGGAGAGAGGAGCTCTCATTTCTCATTTTCTCCTGTCTCATAGTCGTTTTTCTGATTATCATATTGTCAGACTTCGAGTGATTCAGTGAAGCAAGTCGTCATTAGCACGTGTGGTAGAGCCACCGCATCGAACGAGCACGGAGCGTGCAGCAGTACCATTTTACGGTTTCTGAAACTAGGCGAAGTTGAAACGCACACATAAACGAGTCTACAAGATTATCTATAAAGAGTTAGCTAATGCCTTTATGCTAATTCTATTGTGCATTATAATATTGAGGTGTGTAGGAAAGTTAAACATTTTCACGAATATACTTTGGAAGATATTCGCATTTTAAGACTGCAGACAAAAGTGATTTTCTCGCCACCTGAGAAGCACTTTTATAATATCACATTCTACGCTACGGCTGACACGTGTATTGCAACCGTGATACTGAAGAGTACATTTGGTGATACAACGCTACATTCTACAATGCAACAATATAATCTGGCAGTTCTTTCAACTATTATTATAACGGAAGTGGAGATGGAAGACTAAATCTTTAATGCAATTGGGACATATATCAATGGAGTGAAATAGCAGCATGGAACTTCGCTAATCGTCTTTCTACAAAAGCGAGCATGTAGTGAATATCCAACTACACTCATGCATCGTAGTCCAACGCTGAATTATATCAAATGGCAGTGGAAATATATTCATACTCTACAATTATGAACATTTCTGCGGAAATTATTGCAATAAACTTCATGGCGAATTTCTACCAGAACTTCAGGGAACTATCAAGAGAGGCCAGGGTAGACCCGGCTCACAAAGAAGAGTTTTGCCAGAAGGATGTCTATCGTCTACACGGAGCAGTGCAATTTCCGGAGGAGGAAGCAGTTCTATTCTCCGAGGGCGCTGGTTCCAGGTTCGAGGTCGGAGCACATCTTTACGTTGGTGAAATGGAACCATCAGCAGTCTTCTTTGGAAATTTTCCTCTAGAACTTCAATCAACAGATAAGGTAGTCGTGAACGTTTCTTGTTTTATTTGAGCCATTTAGCGATATCTGAGCAACCATTTTTCCCATATTTTCTGTCCCATATATTTTGCCCCATATTCTTGCTTGATATTTCTGTACTCAGTACACTTTGATGATTTATGCCTTTTTCTTCGATTTATTGAGACATTGTTATGTCATTGGCATATTTAAATAATTTTGGATCAGTTGAGACTGATATTTATATTCTTTCAGTAATTTGCATATTTTTGTAGTCTCGATTTGACTGTAAAGTTAACGATTTTCTATGGCAAATTTGAATTCAGACAGCGTGTCACTTTATTAAAGTAATTCTATTCAGTAAATTACTTTTACCAATTTTCTGTCATCCTCAAGAAAGAAGAATAATTAAAAGATTTTAGAGCGTTAAAATCTATTACTTTGTCGACGATCTTGGAAATACTAGTCGTTTTATGAACATGATTGCAACATAGACATTTATCGTCAGTTCTGAAATGCCATTGCATTATAGACAATTTTATGAAATATGAACTTTGAGTACGATTCATTGGGTACACTATAGTAATGAACATTTGATAGGAGTTTTTCTCAATTCTAGATTGGAACAATAATGTTTGCATTCCACAGTCTAATTGTATTCTATTCGATTATTTATGCAGTTTAGATGAACTTTGATTGAAGATAGTATTTTTATACTGCGATACTTTGAAGATATTAATCTCAATTTTGATAGACCAGGGAGGCGTGTCTAATCGTATTTGCTATTAAATTTATTTGTGATTGACAATTTTTTCCTTCATATCGATTCATGAATGAAACCCACGAAGGTTAAATATAATAACAGTTTTCGATACAATTAATGAATATAAGAATTTTTAAAGTGGAACTATGGATGTATAATCGTTAGTTCAGTGGACGTGTAAAAGTCGCTGATGAATAATGCCCTTGAATAAGTGAAGGAGGTTCCCACAGTAATATTAATGAAGTTGATGAATTTATAAGTGGAGGTTTTGTATGGATTGTGGAAGATTTTGATGCCATATATGTTGAGATATATGATGAATTCTGGGCCTATTTTGTGCAATTTTGTGCGTTTTGATCGAGGTATTTTTCCGCTGAGTGTATTGTCCAGGTCCTTTGAAAATTAATAATGTGAAGTTACTGTTAAAATTAATAAGAGTGTTTAAATAATTTGAGATAACGATTTTGAATGGAGGTTACCGTCACAAATAATAATAATAATTATTAAAGCTTATTAAACCTGAATCTAAAATTTAAATATAACTAACCTTCATTGGTCGATTATATCAACACGATTTAAGTAATTATCAACCGGATAAACGTGTGGTTTAATGTATTTCTAAAATAAATAATATAAATATTGTAAATAATTATGTAAATATCTTTAATAATAATTTGAAACGAAAGGGATTAATAGAGGCGTGTATAAATTTTTCAATTGTCGTTTGACAATGTTATAAACAATTTAAAATGTTATAAATAATTATGAACATTTTGTTATAAACATTAAACGTTTTTGTTATTATGCTCTAAACAACGCTAGTTAAACAATTGGATTATACAATTAAACAAGTTTTGGGATTATTAGAGTAATCCATTGATATTTGAATGGAGCATTTAAAAGATTTGCGTGATAATATTTGAGTTGAGTTGTGGACATTTAAAGTGTTTTGAAAAGGAGCTAGGCTCTGATGTAACTAGCATATGCTAACGTTGGCTGGACAGGTGGGTCCATTTGACGATGCAAGCATGCGACTTGATGTAGGGTGTATCGCAGCTGGCCAGACAACTGTATGATAGAGGCCAAGGTCACCTACATAGCAGCCTTGCGGTTATAAATAAAATTGTGATGTTTATGAAAAAGGAAAACAATTGCTATATGTCTCGTCCCAACTCCCTTATCCATTCCAAGTGTATTATTATTATTACGTTCTTTTGAGCTAGAAAGCTGAAATTTTGTATGTAAAGTCTACAAGTCCTACAGGAGGACATGATTACATTGACAATGGCTTATGATCGCCACGTAATTTTTGTTGTTATATTTTTGTTAAATTAATTCCTTTATGTGAAATAAATTATTGTGCAGTTTAAATTTCTTGTTTCCGTTTTGGTTCATTTTAAATATCGTGGTGGAGGTTATTGTGAGGGCATACTTTTAAGTGATCCAGTTGGCAACCCAGACCCGAGATTAATTTGAATAGGTAAGTAAAAGGTAAGTATGAACCCCCGTATATTTTGGTGTGTTCCACAATAATTTCTTGTTAACTACTGTGCTCTAATCTCAGTAGTATCTGTCAGTGCCATTTTCTTTGATGTAGCTGTGCCGGTGCGATTGATTATTGGCAATCCGATTGAGGGGGCGGATATCTGACAGCCTACTATCCGGATTATCGGGGACAGTACTAAGCCAGAAACCTTCCCTGATGAGTACACAACATATTACCCATGTTTCATCGCTATCGGACGAATGGTATATGAACGCATACGGGACTTTCTTGAAACGCTTCGCGCGACTTCGCTCATTTGTTGAATCTACTTGTGCGCTACCTATTGAAAAATGGATTTACTAAGCCTAAAACTTTCCCTGGAGTGTACACAACAACTCACCCAAGTTTAGTCGCTATCGGACGAATGGTATATGAACGCATACGAGACTATGTTGATACACTTCGCTCGTCGTCGCTCATTTGTTTCATCTACTTGTGCGATACATATTGTTAATTGGATTTACTAACCCAGAAACCTTCCCTGAAGTGTACACAACATCTCAGCTAAGTTTCATCACTATCAGACGAATAGTATATGAACGCATACGGGACTGTGTTGAAACGCTTCGCGCTTCATCGCTCATTTGTTGAATCTACTCGTGCGCTACCTATTATAACATGGATTTACTAAGTCAGAAACCTTTCCTGTAGTGTACACAACCTCGCACCCAAGTTTCATCGCTATCGGACGAATGGTATGTGAACGCATACTGGTCTTTGTTGAAACGCTTCGCCCGTCGTTGCTCATTTGTTGAATCTACTTGTGCGATACCTATTATTAAGTGGATTTACTAAGCCAGAAACCTTCCCTGTAGTGTACACAACATCTCACCCAAGTTTCATCGCTATCAGACGAATGATATATGAACGCATACGGGACTTTGTTGAAACGCTTCGCACGTCGTCGCTCATTTGTTGAATCTACTCGTGTGCTACCTATTATAACATGGATTTACTAAGCCAGAAACCTTGCCTGTAGTCTACACAACCTCTCACCCAAGTTTCAACGCAATGGGATGAATGGTATATGAACACATGTGGGACTTTCTTGAAACAAACGCATGCCATTTTGTTGAAGCTACTCGCGCGCCATCTATTGTAAATTAGATTTACTACGCCTATTACTTTTCCGGGACTGTGCACAACAACTCACCAAAATTTGATCGCAATCGGACGAATTGTATATGAACGCATCGCCATTACGCATTTGTTTAAACTACTCGCGCGCTATCTATTGTGAAATGGATTAACTATGCCTATGATCATCCCGGAAGTGTTTACAACAACTCACCAAAATTTGATCACAATCGGATGAATGCTTTATGAACGCATAAAAGACGAACACACAGACATTCCTTTATATATATATATATTGAACCCTTATTGATCTTCGATAAATAAGTATTCATATTTATTATTATTATTACTACGGCCCAGGCAGCACATAAGGAAGTCGACTGGGATATTAGGGAGGCCAGCATTTCGTAATGATTGCAACAGAAGCTGAGTTGGTAGCTATTCCTGGGGGACGGCCAGAATTAGTCGAGTTCAAGGCCAAATTGTGCAACTACTGTACCAAAATTGGAGACATAAAGGAAGAATCACGAGGTCCTCTCAACGAACATACGATTGAATCAGCCAATCGCAAGAGACCAAGCCGTGACCACGAGGTGGACGGCGTCAGTAGTAAAAAGCGCGCGGAAGTGTATATCTAAGGAACCGCCGAACGGATTAATCTCCGCTCGAGTAATTTGAGACGTTGGATTTATTTGGAGAAGAATGACACTAGCCCCATCTTTGTGAGACAAAAACTCTGGAAGTTTTTATCCGACTCCGCCCCACTCCTCCGCCCTTGTCAGTTTCTCATAAATAGTCTGGCCCGACGCCAATCTAAGTAATTAACGTGTGGAGCCTTCAGAGGCATACTCCACGCCAGTTTGAAGTGTGATTTTGACGCTCGAATTTATCGGAGTAATTAACGTGTGGAGCCTTCAGAGGCATACTCCACGCCAGTTTGAAGTGTGATTTTGACGCTCGAATTTATCTAAGTACAATTCTTGTGGAGCCTTCAGAGGTATACTCCACGCCAGTTTGAAATATGATTTTTACGCTCTAAAATCAGTGAAGCTAATTTATTTTCTGAGCTCTGGGAAGCTAATGTCGCAGCGTTTGCAGTATCGAATTTTAAAAGATATTATACATTTTGTTCTAGAATCAACTAAGTTGTGTGATCTAAATATTTCACGCCAGCGCGTGATAAACTGTAACATTCTTTTAAAGACGACGAGTTCAACTTTAAGGGGGAAGTATCGTATCACCCTAATTAGCGCTTACCAGAACCGAAGTCCACAAGACGGGACGGAAATACCGGACGAGATAGCGACTGCGAGTGCAGCCAGGATTTTGAACTTGTTAACGAGCCAGTGGCGCGGACTCGAGATGTATATTTTATGTATAAATTGTGTGTATTGTATGTGTGTTTTTATAGTGCGTATGTGCGATATAATTAGGGCCAGTCTTCGCTATTAATCGCAGTAGGACAATTGTGGGTGAACTGAGTAGCCTGCAAGCGATTATAGATAGGCAAATATTTAACATTGAACTTTTCTGCCAAGGAGTCGAGACCAAGATGATCAGCACGTGGTTTGAAGTTGGGATGAGCTTCAAGAAATCAACGCAGACGACTACTATGGAGTGCTAAATTGTCCATAGGGCAATGGGTTGAGGAGGATGTCCTTAGTCCTACATGCAGAAGCGGTGATGTACTAAAATTGGATTATTTCAATTATGTAGTTAGATTTGGCCGGGGAACTTGGTAAATAGTCATGTTTTTCTTTCTTGTTTTATAGCTGTTTTTCTTGTACCGACACTATATGTTTAAATGTCCGTTGGCGCGTGGCCAATGTGTTTGTTGATATTTTGATTTTTTTTCTTGAGTCATGTGTAATGTACGCGGCGTGCGTGCGTGATTTTTATCCTTGCAATTGCGGAACCCGTTACATTCGATAAATGGTGCTTTATTAACGTTAATATTTGAAATAGGAATGGGAGGAAATGATTGTAAAACATTTTGCTGAAGAGGTTATTATTCATGTTAGGGTAGCCGAGTGCACCAACTTAAAAGTAATTGTAGAACACCTTCGTTCTAATTTTGATAGATTTTCTTGAGTCCTTTTCAGGTGACTAGTCACGGCATAGAACGATGGCGCCAGCATGTGGATATTATTTGTGTCATTTATTTCAGGGTCTGTCACAACCCATACGTGTGATTAAGTGTGTGTTGATGTGTCTTGTGTGTGTTGATTCTACGTGAGGAGGGGGTAGTTGTCCTACCGCCCTTATATATTTTTGCTGCTGTTGTATTTTAGATGGAAAGACAGAGTGCTCATGGGAGACTGCTGATTCTTGTCCATATGTTTTTCTGACACACACGTATTATTGTACTTTGGGGCACATTTCTTCGAGGTTCGACCCCATGTTCTGGGAGGTCGAGGTTATTGACACGTGGGTTGACAGACATGCAGAGTTCCACAAACCGCCCGTTTTGCCTGTGATTTATTTTGATAGGCAGTCCTATTTGTCCGACTGAACCCTGTAAGCTTTCATGTAGCAAACCTGTTCATTGTGATGGCTAATTTTAAGCCATAATTAATTGGGGAGTTCGCCATGTGTGTAACGGATTGTTGTACCTTGTATGGATAAGAATTTGTGATTAACGTAAATGTTGGCTGTTTGCCTATTGCTTTGTTGATGACTCGATTTCATGTAATTTTGTTTGTCACACCCGTGTGGTGTAGTGGTAGAGTATTTGTAAATTTTGACAGCGGTCATTTGAGTATTTTTCTATTGGTCACGTGTTAATGTACTTGTGTTGATTTGTATGAGAAGTCCTAAGTTTTTAGGCAGTAAATGTTGCTACGGCAATTCAAGTCCAATTTCACACGGAAATTTTGTGTTTGTTTATAGTAGATTTAGGAAGTATCGGTTTAATTTAAGTATTGTAGTTGTGTTCCCTTGTGTCGGTCTAGCTCTAGGAAATGCGGATTCGTTGTTTGAAGGGTCATTCTGGATGATAACGAATCACGCATTCAAAGTACACATCGTGATACATGTAGAACGGCGTACGCACTTATATGGTCACTTTTGCATCTTTTATTTAAGGACGCTTGGTCCAGGTAATTAATCTCTCCAGAGATATCGCCTAAGTTTTTGGCATTTTTATTAAGCGGGAGTCAGTTGGGAGTTTTTGTTGTTAATTGTTTATGTGTAAATATGGTGATTTGTTATTAAATTCAGTTGTTTTTTAACCCTGGCTTCACTCTTTCCTGCATGTTATTTTGTTATATGTTACCCTGCAAGTTAATGAAGCGCCCTGACAGCAACTTACGAATATGACCTGTTACGCCCCGAATCTGAGTCTCATATGCTTCTTTGCAAGGGTTCATAAAACAAAAATGGCTGCCCAAGTGGGGATTGTTGTTGTTGTTGCTTCGCTGATCTCATATTTATTTCGTTGAAAAATGATGCCAGGTCAAGCGGACATGTAAATTCAGTAAATAGAGGCGATGTTGTACCGCCATGTGCATTAGTAAAATCACTGAGTTCCTAAAGTTAGAAATATTGAACAAGGTTAGAATTTGATTTGGTATTTGTTATAAACTTGTTCTGGCGCCCACATTAAAATTAGAAATTTGCATTATTAATGAACTCAGTCAAAGCAGGAAGATGTTGCCTTATATTTGACATTTAATTGACTTCGGTTAATTGGTGTTTCGTAAATTCTGTTGGTTAGGAATTTAAAAGCAGATCACTAGGGGTTATTTTGTTGTTTGGGAATAAGTGTCATTGTATTCAGTAAATTTTGTTACTGAAATTTTCATTAAATTAGAGCCAGTAATATTTAAATGTGTGACATGTATGTGCGTATAGGGCTGAAACCTTAGCCCATAACCCTGTTTTTCTCTGAATATATTTTGTGTGTGATATGGCGAGTGTTGATGAGATAAAGGCATTGTTAGAACAGATGTCGATCCAAATGTCCGCGAAAACGGAAGAACAATTAGTGCAGATGTCCGTAAAGACGGAAGAACAATTAAAAGAACAATTAGAAGCTCAGCGTGAGCATAGTGAAAAACAATTAGAACAAATGTCCGCGAAAACGGAAGAACAATTAGTGCAGATGTCCGTAAAGACGGAAGAACAATTAAAAGAACAATTAGAAGCTCAGCGTGAGCATAGTGAAAAACAATTACTTGATATGAGCGGTAACATTTCGGTCCAGTTAGAAGTCCAGAAATTAGACACTGACAAACAATTCAATGAACTAAACCACAAATTGTCACAACAGGCGGTAAAACAAACCGAACAGTTAGGAAAAATCACAAATGATATTAATCAGAGCGTTCAAAAAGTAGAGAAACTGGCAGGCGAGGTTGCGGAAAACAACATCAAACAGTTAGGCGAAATGAAGAAATTGGAGGCGAAATTTGATAACAAATTAGTACAATTTGACGAGATGGTGGCAGATAAACTCAAGCAGATAGAGGCAGCATGTGTCAGTAACACCGCGGGAGTGAAGAAAACCCAAGAGAAACTACAGCAGCAAATTAATTCGGTAGATAACAACGTGCTGGAATTAATAAAGGAAATAGATAAAGTCGAAGTTAAGGCTGAAACCGAGCGGATACACTTGCGGGAAAATTTAGAGGAGCAATTAGGCAGAACACAAGAGATCATAAGAAAAGAGATGGAAGGCCAGCTAATAAACACACAAGAGGTCATAAGACAAGAAGTAGGGGAGCAGCTCGTCAAAACTCAGGATAATTTGGAAGAACAACTAGTGAAAACGCAGGAACGGATACGTGAAGAGCTAGAGAAAAATCAGGAGAGGAACGAGGAGAAAATAAGTAGCTTAAAAAGTAGGATCCGGCGAGATTGGGACCAGCAGGCTCATGCGAATAAGGAAGACAGGCTGGCAGTTTTAAAGCGAATGCAGGCACTGGAGGAAAATATGAAGTCGAAATTACAGGAACATTCAGAATTAATCATAAAAAACGAGATTAGATCGTTAGAGAATGCGACATTATTTTCAAACGAAAATATTCCGGAAAAGCAAACAAGTATTGGAAGTCCGGCAGGTTCGAAGTTGGCTGAGGACACGAGTCGGGGTCAAAGTCCCAGACTAACGACTAATGCATTCCAGCAGTACAGGGGGGAGACTTCAACTCCGCAACCGAACTTGGCACCAGCCCAAGTCATCCAAGTCATTCGGGGTAATGATTTTAAGCCCGATAAGTTTAAAGAACATTCAGGAACCACTCCCAAAGCATTTCTACGGCAATTAACTGACTACTTTAATGACCAACACATCGGCCCGGAGAAACAATTAAGACTGGTGGAAAAATTTTTAGAAGGACCTAGCCTGACCTGGTTTTTAAGTTTCAAGTACACGTTTACAGACATGAATCAATTCCGCGAGGCGTTTTTGAAGAAGTTTTGGAGTCCTTCGTTACAACAGGGGTTAAGAATGGACCTGTACACGCGCAAATACCACAGTACACATCCAACCCGTTTTTCAGAATTCTTCAGTCAGCAATTGGTAAAATTCAGGGATTTTGATGACCCGCCTAGCGAGCCGAATATGGTTCTAACCATCGGAAAACAACTCCCAATGCATATCCAACAATTATTAGTCGCAGGAAATATTCAGACCGCAGTCCAAGCCGAAGAATTACTCAGACACTTAGATGAGACGAGTATGGTAAGCCCACAGACAGGAAGAAGGAATTTGGAATGTGTCAACACGGCAGAGGTAGTTCAGGGACTCCAAAATAACCACGGCCAGGGGAACCAAAGTAAGACACAGTCCACAGGGACACAGTTCACGCCAAGAAGGCAAGATTTTGACGGCCGAAACCAGTTCCATAACAACAATCAGAATTATCAGAATAACCGCGGGAGATATCATCAGAATAACCAAAATCAAAATAATCAGTGGACGTACCAGCGGGAATACACGAATTGGAGGGGAAACCAGAGACAAGGTAGACCTTACCAAAGAAATGGAGATGGTAGATGGGGTAACGGCAGGGACTATCGCCAAGAAAACAGAGGAGATTATAGGAATAACTGGGACGAACGATATATTGAATCCCGTAAATACTTGGATCAATTAAGTAATGAAGAAGCGGAGAAGGAGAAGTGGGGGCGTGCCATGGCGAACAGACAGAGCCCAGACAACCATCAAGGAGAGGGGGCAGAGAGTTTACTGAGGCAACAGGAGCGACAGAATGATAACCGGCGAAACACATCTAATGGGGCCCGGGATAAAAAAAAACCAAATGAACTGAAAGGAGACAGGCTAAAAACGGAGATCGCCAGGGAGCAAGAAGAGATGATAGTGGCCAATATAGAAGAGTGGGTAGCATTCCCAGACGACTGCCTGGAGGAAGTGGTGAAGAACCGTGAAAATGTTATCAGACAGCTACCAATTATTTACGCGCCTATTGGAGGTATGAGGGTAAGATGTTTGATTGATACAGGTAGCCAGGTGAGCTTAGTCACTGAAATTTTGATAAAAGAAATAGTAAGAAAACAGACTGTTCCTATTATGCCGATACCGCTAATGAAAGTCAGAGGTGTCATTCCTGACAAAACTATGAATTGTAAACAGCAAGCATTTCTAGATCTGGAAATATTGAACCATATTTTTTCACAAACATTCATTGTTATTCCAAAGATGAACTACAATATAATTTTAGGAGCCAACTTCATCTGCGATTTTCATGCTGTAATTGATTTACATAACAACACTGTAAGCTTCAAACAAGTAGAAGGATTGGATCATGTGGGTTTAAATATGGAAGAGAATCCGCTGGAGAGAGAGGCCAATACTTGGGTTGTTGAGGAATGCACTAATGAGGCCGGAGATAAGATCTTGAGGGGAGAGCAAGTTAACCAGACAGCAGTGCTAGAAATTGACAGCCGAGATATTTCGCAGGAACTTTGGGTGCATTTGGCGGAAGAAGAAATGGGCGGAACCAAATTCGAAATTCTACTTCAGGAGCGACTTAAGGAAGCCATCGTAGGGGAATCTGATAGAAGAAGATTGGAAGAAATTTTAAGATTACATAAAGGAGCTTTTGACACCGTACCTGGGAAAGTTTTAAATTTTCAATATGCGATGCAGGTAACAGATTGGACCCCATTTAAAAGTAAATTGTACCCGATCCCAGAGAAGCATTTTTCTCAGGTGAAGGACATTATTACTAACTTATTAGATTCTGGCATGATAAGGAAAGCTGCAACTCCTTATCTGAACGCAATATTGGCTGTGACCAAGCCAAACGGATCAATTAGGCTATGCCTAGACGCGCGAGTTTTAAATAGCAAACTGCTAGTTGAGCACGACCAAGCACCGAGGATCAAAGATGTTTTGAAAGGCTTCCGCGGGAAGAAGATATACTCAAGTGTTGATTTGACGAATAGTTTCCACCATCTTGAACTTGAAGAAAAATCCCAACTGTTGACGGGATTTTTATTCGATAATCAAAGTTATATCTGGTGTCGAATGCCCTTTGGCGTGAAAACTGCGGGATGTGCACTCATTAGAGCACTCGATAGAAATCTGACTGAGGAGGTCAAGAACTTCACCACGAGATATGTTGATGACATATTAATCGCTTCTGAGACAATGGAAGAACACTTGGTAAATTTAAATAAACTGCTGGACAACCTGAGAACCATGAACTTCAAGATCAACTTAAAAAAGTCACATTTTTGCCAGAGCGAAATTTTATATTTGGGACATATAATTGATGTCGAGGGCGTGCGGCCTAATCCAGCCAAGATTGATGCTATTAAGAAATTTCCCACACCTACCAAAGTCAAACATGTTAGAGCATTTTTGGGAGTGACAGGTTTCTTCAAAGAAAATTGCCCTGGTTACACAGAAACAGTAGCGCCTATGCAGGAGATGTTGAAGAAAGCGAATCGATGGTCGTGGAACGAGGAGTGCGACAGGTCTTTTAAAGCAACGAAGGATTTATTGGAAAACTGTGTGAAACTTGGATATCCGGATTTTGAGAAACAATTTATCATTCAAGCAGATGCTTCGTTAATTGGGATTGGTGCTATGCTGTACCAAGAGGACGCTGAAGAACTCAAGAAGAAATCCTATTTGGCATTTACGAGTCGTAAATTACGGAAACATGAGAGGAACTACACAGTTACGGAACTTGAGCTACTAGCAATTCTATATTCTCTCCAACAGTGGCGCAAGATGATCTATGGTTATTCCATCATTGTTAGAACCGACCACCATGCACTGACATTTTTATTTAAGACAACAATAGCAAGTGAGAGAGTTACGCGCTGGTCCATCTACATACAGCAGTTTGACATCACAATAGAGCATTGTCCTGGGAAATTGAACGTCATACCAGATGCCTTGAGTAGAAACCCTGAGGACGGAAACGAAGTAACAGCGGAAGTTCACAATATTACCTTGACACCTAAGGCTCGTGAGTTTTTGGCAAGATTGAAGGATATTCGGAAGGAGCAAGAAGCTGACCCATGGATGATGATGATGATAAAATTCTATAGGAAGGAGTTACAACCAAATTCACCGGAGTACCGGGAAGCCAGTGCTAAACAAGCGAGATTTCACTACTTGAATAACTTGTTACATAAGTACGTGGATGAGCATCATACTAAACTGCGGATCTTAGTTCCAGCATCACTACAGAGGGGATTAACTTGGCATGTTCACGAGAGCCTAGCACATATCGGCACGGATAAGACTGAAGCTACGATAGGGGAGACCTTTACTTGGCCCAAGATGAGATTCACCATTGTTGAAGTAATTAGAACGTGTGACGCTTGTCAGCGCACAAAGCCGAACAACTTTATTCTGAAACAACCTCCAAGACCACTATTACCGCAGAAACCATGCGAGATGCTCGCGATTGATTGCTTTGGTCCTTTAGTAAAAGGAAAGCGTGGATGCCGACACCTCCTGGTATGTGTCGATGTATTTTCGAAGATGGTCGTGCTATGTCCTATTCAGAAGACGACATCAAGACAAGTCCTTAGTCGAATTAAGAACAAAGTCATTCCGATGCTTGGGAAGCCGGAATCCAATCTATCAGATCACGGTACCTATTTCACAAGCAATGTTTTTAGGCAAGGTTTGGAGAGCCTAGGAATAAAACACATATTTTCAAGTATTCGTCATCCTTGTGGAAATCCGAGCGAAAGAACAATTCGCTGTGTCGCTAAATACTACAGAGTAATGATTCCTAACGAACACAATAAATGGGTAGACAAAGTAGGGGAAATTGAGATGTGCATGAACACTACTAAGCACGAGTCGACGGGTCAAGTCCCACTGATTGTACACCACAACAGGTTGCCGGAAAGAACTTGGGACAAGATCATTCCTTGCCCAAGGGATCCATTATTAGCGCATGATTTGCGAATCCAGCGAACGAGAGAGCACATGAGGAACCAAGCGGACCGAAGGCTGAGACGGTACCGAGGAAAGAAGTTTCACCGAGAGTTACAAGAACAAGAATTAGTGCTGGTTCGTAGACCACCAATCTCCGATCCTAAGAACAAAGTCTTCGCCAAGTTCTGTCCAAAATTCATTGGCCCGTTCCGGGTAATTAAGAATCTGGGTAACAATGCCTACAGATTAGAAGAAGTGAGCACTGGTGCAAAATCTGTTTTTAATAGCGCCAATTTGAAACCGTACTACAGAAGGGAACCATTTGATGATTAGGAAAGATGATATGTGCAGAATCTGTATTGCCAAAAATTTATATTTTTTTGAAAGCAAACACTCAAATCCACGGGGAGCGCGTGAGTACGCACTTTGTTTGTAAACAACGAGCAGCTGAGACGACGGGAGTGGCAACTACGTGAGGAGAAGGGGGAGACCTAGTGAAAATATGAATGACATTCCAGCGAGAAGGGAGCACACTAATTGAGTCAGAGGGGCATACACTCGAGCAGCTGAGTGAGATTTAAAGAGATGTGTTGTTACTACAGTGGATTTTGTTTTTGAAATCCAAACCAATAAATTGTTTCGAATTTCAAAACCTTGCTGAGGATAAATGAACCCTTATTGATCTTCGATAAATAAGTATTCATATTTATTATTATTATTACTACGGCCCAGGCAGCACATAAGGAAGTCGACTGGGATATTAGGGAGGCCAGCATTTCGTAATGATTGCAACAGAAGCTGAGTTGGAAGCTATTCCTGGGGGACGGCCAGAATTAGTCGAGTTCAAGGCCAAATTGTGCAACTACTGTACCAAAATTGGAGACATAAAGGAAGAATCACGAGGTCCTCTCAACGAACATACGATTGAATCAGCTAATCGCAAGAGACCAAGCCGTGACCACGAGGTGGACGGCGTCAGTAGTAAAAAGCGCGCGGAAGTGTATATCTAAGGAACCGCCGAACGGATTAATCTCCGCTCGAGTAATTTGAGACGTTGGATTTATTTGGAGAAGAATGACACTAGCCCCATCTTTGTGAGACAAAAACTCTGGAAGTTTTTATCCGACTCCGCCCCACTCCTCCGCCCTTGTCAGTTTCTCATAAATAGTCTGGCCTGACGCCAATCTAAGTAATTAACGTGTGGAGCCTTCAGAGGCATACTCCACGCCAGTTTGAAGTGTGATTTTGACGCTCGAATTTATCGGAGTAATTAACGTGTGGAGCCTTCAGAGGCATACTCCACGCCAGTTTGAAGTGTGATTTTGACGCTCGAATTTATCTAAGTACAATTCTTGTGGAGCCTTCAGAGGTATACTCCACGCCAGTTTGAAATATGATTTTTACGCTCTAAAATCAGTGAAGCTAATTTATTTTCTGAGCTCTGGGAAGCTAATGTCGCAGCGTTTGCAGTATCGAATTTTAAAAGATATTATACATTTTGTTCTAGAATCAACTAAGTTGTGTGATCTAAATATTTCACGCCAGCGCGTGATAAACTGTAACATTCTTTTAAAGACGACGAGTTCAACTTTAAGGGGGAAGTATCGTATCACCCTAATTAGCGCTTACCAGAACCGAAGTCCACAAGACGGGACGGAAATACCGGACGAGATAGCGACTGCGAGTGCAGCCAGGATTTTGAACTTGTTAACGAGCCAGTGGCGCGGACTCGAGATGTATATTTTATGTATAAATTGTGTGTATTGTATGTGTGTTTTTATAGTGCGTATGTGCGATATAATTAGGGCCAGTCTTCGCTATTAATCGCAGTAGGACAATTGTGGGTGAACTGAGTAGCCTGCAAGCGATTATAGATAGGCAAATATTTAACATTGAACTTTTCTGCCAAGGAGTCGAGACCAAGATGATCAGCACGTGGTTTGAAGTTGGGATGAGCTTCAAGAAATCAACGCAGACGACTACTATGGAGTGCTAAATTGTCCATAGGGCAATGGGTTGAGGAGGATGTCCTTAGTCCTACATGCAGAAGCGGTGATGTACTAAAATTGGATTATTTCAATTATGTAGTTAGATTTGGCCGGGGAACTTTGTAAATAGTCATGTTTTTCTTTCTTGTTTTATAGCTGTTTTTCTTGTACCGACACTATATGTTTAAATGTCCGTTGGCGCGTGGCCAATGTGTTTGTTGATATTTTGATTTTTTTTCTTGAGTCATGTGTAATGTACGCGGCGTGCGTGCGTGATTTTTATCCTTGCAATTGCGGAACCCGTTACATTCGATAAATGGTGCTTTATTAACGTTAATATTTGAAATAGGAATGGGAGGAAATGATTGTAAAACATTTTGCTGAACAGGTTATTATTCATGTTAGGGTAGCCGAGTGCACCAACTTAAAAGTAATTGTAGAACACCTTCGTTCTAATTTTGATAGATTTTCTTGAGTCCTTTTCAGGTGACTAGTCACGGCATAGAACGATGGCGCCAGCATGTGGATATTATTTGTGTCATTTATTTCAGGGTCTGTCACAACCCATACGTGTGATTAAGTGTGTGTTGATGTGTCTTGTGTGTGTTGATTCTACGTGAGGAGGGGGTAGTTGTCCTACCGCCCTTATATATTTTTGCTGCTGTTGTATTTTAGATGGAAAGACAGAGTGCTCATGGGAGACTGCTGATTCTTGTCCATATGTTTTTCTGACACACACGTATTATTGTGCTTTGGGGCACATTTCTTCGAGGTTCGACCCCATGTTCTGGGAGGTCGAGGTTATTGACACGTGGGTTGACAGACATGCAGAGTTCCACAAACCGCCCGTTTTGCCTGTGATTTATTTTGATAGGCAGTCCTATTTGTCCGACTGAACCCTGTAAGCTTTCATGTAGCAAACCTGTTCATTGTGATGGCTAATTTTAAGCCATAATTAATTGGGGAGTTCGCCATGTGTGTAACGGATTGTTGTACCTTGTATGGATAAGAATTTGTGATTAACGTAAATGTTGGCTGTTTGCCTATTGCTTTGTTGATGACTCGATTTCATGTAATTTTGTTTGTCACACCCGTGTGGTGTAGTGGTAGAGTATTTGTAAATTTTGACAGCGGTCATTTGAGTATTTTTCTATTGGTCACGTGTTAATGTACTTGTGTTGATTTGTATGAGAAGTCCTAAGTTTTTAGGCAGTAAATGTTGCTACGGCAATTCAAGTCCAATTTCACACGGAAATTTTGTGTTTGTTTATAGTAGATTTAGGAAGTATCGGTTTAATTTAAGTATTGTAGTTGTGTTCCCTTGTGTCGGTCTAGCTCTAGGAAATGCGGATTCGTTGTTTGAAGGGTCATTCTGGATGATAACGAATCACGCATTCAAAGTACACATCGTGATGCATGTAGAACGGCGTACGCACTTATATGGTCACTTTTGCATCTTTTATTTAAGGACGCTTGGTCCAGGTAATTAATCTCTCCAGAGATATCGCCTAAGTTTTTGGCATTTTTATTAAGCGGGAGTCAGTTGGGAGTTTTTGTTGTTAATTGTTTATGTGTAAATATGGTGATTTGTTATTAAATTCAGTTGTTTTTTAACCCTGGCTTCACTCTTTCCTGCATGTTATTTTGTTATATGTTACCCTGCAAGTTAATGAAGCGCCCTGACAGCAACTTACGAATATGACCTGTTACGCCCCGAATCTGAGTCTCATATGCTTCTTTGCAAGGGTTCAATATATAAGATTTGCTTCGTCCATCACTGGTTATTTTGCTCCCTAAGTAACAGAAGTCTCCTACTTTAGTTTCTCCCCTGCCAATTTGATGTCCATAGAGGTTTCTGATTTATTGCGGCTGCATTCCAATATTTTTGTTTTACATTTATTAATTTTCATCATGAATTCTTTCCTCAAGACGGGGTCCATACCATTCAAAAACTCATTCAAATCCTCATGCGTGTCGGCCAAGATGACGATGTCATCAGCAAATCTCAGAGTTGAAGTTGTTTCTCCTTGAATCTTCACTTCGATAAGTTCGGTATATAAGTGAATTGGCATGAAGGTAAGTTTTAATAGCTGACACTGTATTTACGAATAAGCTTCGAATTCCTTTTCGTTCCTATAAAAGCATTTCCTTCTTTTTCGTTCCTCTAAAAGTACCTCCTACCTTGAGCATCCTTGAGATCAATATTGCTTTAATCAGGGCTCGAGAGAGTAATACACTCAATACTTGGTGCAATATTTCTTTAAAGAAAATTAATTAACGTTGCTTGTTTCCTATTCATAATAGAAAAGGACTATAAGTAACTATACCCTGAGTAGTATCGTATTCAATAGAAATGCTGAAGTCAAACTTGGTATAATACTTGATATTAATTTAGTTAGAACATGTATACAGATTAGTTACATAAGCCAGAAAGCTTGACGTTAATGTCATTCAATCATGACACAGCGACAGATTATAGAATTGTGAGCACTTAGTTTCTAAGAACTAAGTCTTAAATAATATTATTTCATGGGCGTGTTGATCTCAATATACAGTACTTGAAAAACGCCCGTAGCTCAACCAATCGAATTCCAGTATTTGAGTGGGATCACAATAATTCTTTTAAGCGAAAAGTAGTGGGAGTTTGAAATATTATAGATGTTCTCCGAGTGGTTTACTGTTGTTTTACATGGCTACTTCCTTCTTGGTTATTCCAACAAATCTTAGTGGATTACACTTGTTGTTACTCAAGAGACATGGGTCGTTTGCTGCTGACCGAGGATATGAAGACATACAGTATTTTACCTGGCCCATCCCGAGAAGGGTTTCTCATGTTCTCACAGTATTATAAGGTAGTTTACTTAAAGTTGATAGCCAATACATAGCTGTCTAAGGAGTGGTCACATTTATAAAGTGTTACCCACGGCTTGTGATGTTTTTCCACATTGTAGTGGAAAAATGAAAATCCACAGCCTGCTTCCAGTCGACCAACCGGGTCAGGGAATGCAATGAATGAGGCCCCCATCTATCGGCGAGGATATGAACTGTGCCGGCTGCCGAAGCCTGTCGCACTCCCCTGGGGCAATGATTAAATGAATGACAGATGAAATTAAATCCCGAGAAGGGTTTCTCATGTTCTCACAGTATTATAAGGTAGTTTACTTAAAGTTGATAGCCAATACATAGCTGTCTAAGGAGTGGTCACATTTATAAAGTGTTACCCACGGCTTGTGATGTTTTTCCACATTGTAGTGGAAAAATGAAAATCCACAGCCTGCTTCCAGTCGACCAACCGGGTCAGGGAATGCAATGAATGAGGCCCCCATCTAGCGGCGAGGATATGAACTGTGCCGGCTGCCGAAGCCTGTCGCACTCCCCTGGGGCAATGATTAAATGAATGACAGATGAAATTAAATGATAGTGGAGAGTGTTGCTGAAATGAAATTGTGACAGGGAAAACCGGAGTACCCGGAGAAAAACCTGTCTGCCTCCGCTTTGCCCACCACAAATCTCACATGGAGTGACCGGGATTTGAACCACGGACCCAGCGGTGAGAGGCCGGCGTGCTGCCGCCTAAACCACGGAGGCTTTCTTAACAGTAGTAAAGAATAATAATAATAATAATAATGAAAAAGGGATTCACAAACAATCTGTTTGAAACATAGTCCCTGGTTTGATGCCGAGCAAGGTAAATAACTCCCGCACTTGATGTCTCAACAGACACACTCAATGCTGGTGACAATCTGCCCCAGAGCGGCTTTGGTGGCGTAGTAGGTAGCATGCTGAGCTTCTATGCCCAAGATCGCGGGTTCAAACCTGCCCGAAGTCGTCGGATTTTTTAAGAACGTTAAAAATCTCCCAGTATGCCTTCCTTCGGAGGGGAAGTAAAGCCGGAGGTCCCATGTCGTAGATTTATGGCATGTTAAAGAACCTTCCACTAATTACACCTGTGTGAAGCTAAATTATTTATAGGTTAAACATTTGACTAACGTTCTTAGGCTCCTACGTTCGTCGTCAAGAGCCGACTGCGTTGGCATCTGGTGCCTAAGTTCTGAACTAGTTGGTCGTTGACGGTGGCGTTTGGCGGCAAAAGTAGGAACTACTTGGAAAAATTGAATGTCTGCAGTCCTTACTTCAATTAAAACAGATACACACACTAATACAGTGATCACAAGTAACACTGGTTATCAGACAGATTCTACACATACCCAAAGTACACGGGGCTACATGACCGCGTTTTCGCAGCCCCTAAACTAAGGAACCAACCAATCTGCCCCAGATGGTGACTGTTTCCATACTGAAAGGGTTTTTATTTAAACTCCACTATTATTTTATGCTTTTGCAGTATCTCGTTTCACGGAAGAATATCTTTACGAATACAAGGTTGAATTTACTTCAGTACCGATGTGGTATTTTATTCCTTGAAGTTTTCAGTACAAGTTTACAAGGCATGTGAAGAATATAATAGTCCAGTCGACAGGTGTGAAAAAGTGGTGTTAGGTGGAAAAAGGTCAGATTTTAATGAAACTTTGGGATATTGTTCAGGGATGGTTAATTAACATTTTCTCAAGTTTTCGACCTCGAGGACCCTGTGCTAAAAGAGCAGGGGGGTAAAAACTGCAAAATTTTCGACCTTCCTCCGGGTTTTCCTCAATAACTGTTTTCCCTTACGTCCTACTGCAATAGCTTTCGTATGCGTTTTTGTAGAACGTTAAATTTCCTACAATTTTGGCTAATCAAACATGTTTATATGTTAATTCGTTACCGAGATATGGCGCTTCGAAGAAAATGTCATTTTTCAAAATTCGCTAAAAATGCCCAAAAGTGCAGAATTTCGCCTTATTTCTTCTGTTATACCCAAATTATGATGAAATGTTGTTGTAATGATCGTTCCTGGTTACAATCACCAACTTTGGAAACCCACAACCCCACCCCCACCCACTCGCACCCCACACTCGCTGTACCCTTCCCCCCCACTCAACCCCAATTCACAAAAGTTAATTTTCTTCTCTGATGAAAGCCAACCATATTCACATCATGTTGTTATTGATATTAGTTACTTTTCGGATCGACCTCTCCCCCCTCCCCCCGTCCCACTACATAATTATCCCAGGGCAAGTAAAAAAAAGACGTAGCCTAGTCCTTTCGTGGAAAGAATTAATGTAATTAATAATATTAAGGTATTATTATTGAAAGGTACTCGTATATACATGTACATATAGTATGTACTCATTTGTACTCATTACAGTTTCTGTCAGGATTTCTTAGCCATTGGTTCTGCTTCTAAGCGCTCGTCGACCTCCTGAGTGATCAGGCTATTAATGACATCCTCGTTATCGTCGTATTCGTCGACTATGCCTGGTGAGTCCTCCTCGTTCAAATCAGTTGCGGGGGCTTTTTTGCAGGAGTGGCCTGTGCAGTGCTTGCACATTGCTGAGCACCTAAGACCTGCTTTCTTGCAGCTGCAAGCTCCGGTGCTACAGCCATTGCTGCACTTGCAGGAAACAATCTGGAGGATGTTATCCGGCGCAACATTTCTGGTTGTGGGGATTGGTAGCACCCTTCGCGGGGTTAGGCTCCAGCCTCGAACTGATTGGAGAAGTTCATTACCTAACCACGCCTGTACTTGCTGGTAAGTCCGTAGGGAGTGGTACTTGCAGCGTCCCTTGTTGGTGGTAGGCGGGCTAATTGCAATTTAGCCTTCGTCACTGATCGTGTGACTAATCAGTGGCGCATTCATTTCGATGTTGACACGAAAGGCGAATGCAAGCATCGAAGTGAAGCAGGAAAATGCGGACGCCGACGTGATGATCGTCAACACCGCCATATCCAAGGCCAGCGAATTCGACAGCGTCATCATTGCTGCTGAAGATGTGGACATACTTATTCTGTTGACAGCATTAGGTATGTCCACAAAGAAGATCTATCTTCAGAAAAGTGGAAAAGGCAGTGAGTGGTCCCAGTGTCCTCCACTCGCCAAGTTTCTGCTCCATTCCCCCCAAGGACATACTTTTCCTCCACGCAGTGAGTGGTTGTGATACCACGTCAGCACCGCATGGATTGGGGAAGAACAAAATTTGCAGCACCTACGTGAAGAATACCTCCCTCTCTGCAGCAGTGGCTCCGTTTCTCTCACCAAACGCTAGTTCTCAGCAGTTCAGCGACGCTGGAGAAAAGTCCCTGGTAGCAGTTTATGGAGACGGCATGACAACCTCGGCGACCTGCGGTACAAATTATTCACACGATCAGTGACGAAAGCTAAATTGCAATTAGCCCGCTTACCACCAACAAGGGACGCTGCCAAGTACCACTCCCTACGCACTTACCAGCAAGTACAGGCGTGGTTAGGTAATAAACTTCTCCCATTAGTTTGAGGCTGGAGCCTAACCCCGCGAAGGGTGCTACCAATCCCCACAACCAGAAATGCTACGCCGGATAACATCCTCCAGATTGTTTCCTGCAAGTGCAGCAAAGGCTGTAGCACCGGAGCTTGCAGCTGCAAGAAAGCAGGTCTTAGGTGCTCAGCAATGTGCAAGCACTGCACAGGCCACTCCTGCAAAAATGCCCCCGCAACTGATTTGAACGAGGAGGACTCACCAGGCATAGTCGACGAATACGACGACGGAGAGGACGTCATTAATAGCCTGATCGCTCAGGAGGTCGACGAGCACTTAGAAGCAGAACCAATGGCTAAGAAATGATGATGATGATGATAATTGTTGTTTTAAGGGGCCTAACATCTAGGTTATCGGCCCCAGGCTAAGAAATCCTGACAGAAACTGTAATGAGTACAAATGAGTACATACTATGATATGTACATGTATATATGAGTACCTTTCAATAATAATACCTTAATATTAATTACATTAATTCTTTCCACGAAAGGACTAGGCTACGTCTTTTTTTTTACCTGCCCTGGGATAATTATGTAGTGGGACCGGGGAGTGGGAGAGGGGAAGTCGAACCGAATAGTAACTAATATCAATAACAACATGATGTGAATATGGTTGGCTTTCATCAGAGAAGAAAATTATTTTTTGTGAATTGGGGTTGAGTGGGGGGAAGGACACAGTGGGTGTGGGGTGAGGGTGGGTGGGGGTGGGGTGGGGTTGGGGGTTTCCAAAGATGGTGATTGTAACCAGGAGCGATAATTACAACAACATGTCATCATAATTTGGGTATAACAGAAGATATAAGGTGGAATTCTGCATTTTTGAGATTTTTTTTGCGAATTTTGAAAAATGACATTTTCTACGAAGCGACATATCTCGAAAACCAATTGACATACAAACATGTTTGAATAGCCAAAATTGTAGGAAATTTAACGTTCTACAAAAACGCATATGGATGCTTTTGCGGTAGGACGTAACGGAAAACAGTTAGAGGAAAACCCGGAGAAAGGTCGAAAATTTTGCATTTTTTACCTGCTCTTTTAGCACAGGGTCCTCGAGGTCCAAAACTTGAGAAAATGTTAATTAGCCATCCCTCAACAACATCCCAAAGTTTCATTATAATCCGACCTTTTTCTATCTGAAACTACCTTTCGGCTGGGCTATCCAAAGGAACATATTTGTGAAAAATAATAATTTCTGTGCAGGACGATATGGAACATCTTGGGGATATTAAGATAGAAGAATTTGTTATTCCGGAGATCGGTCCATGCATCGAACCTGAAATAGCATCTTCTGATCTGAATGAGGTAAGTATTTTCATGCCACTTTACAACACATGGCATCTCCTTATCATCTATTAGTATTTCGTCAATGAAATCCACCAAAAAAAATCGATTTTTCATAAGATTTCACATTACGTTTCATTGACTTTAGAGATTATATTCCCAAAGGGTTTCTCTTTCACAACTGTATTGATGGCAAACGGAAGCGATCGCCTGTTAGGTTGTGTATAGATCTTACCGGTACTCTTTCTTTCATTCTTTCATTTGCCATAGAACGCGCCACCGGCGTTTGGTTATGCTTAACCAAATTCGGGTTTCATAGCCACGTAATGGAAGCAATGGGAACTGTGTACTACAATTTTCCTTGCATGAAATTGAGTACAATCTTATTGTTAGGAAAAATAAAAGTTGTAAATTGCACGATCTTCAGCTGTGCACAATGAGAAAAATCTACTTGTGTTGATTCCGTATATATTACCCATTTAGGATTTGATTGCCGCTGAGCTTTGCTGCGCCAGTGCTTGTTGTTTATTGTAGCAGCTGCCCCGCGGGGTGAAGCGGGGAACACATAGATGACAGACTGCAATCCGCACATAAGTCAAGCAGCATTGTGCGTCACAGGAGCTCATGTCACCACGGACAGTTAAACGATGACTGAGGTTACTAGAGCTGAGTCATATCCAACTCGCGCAACTGTACCTGTCGACGAAGCAGGCTGGCGTGTGACCAAAGTAAACAAGGAATAGTTTCCATCTCGACCGGCGGCAATCAATTCGTGAAAGGGTAAATATCAATTATGCCAAATGTCAGCTGACGTTGCGCCGCTAACAACACTCGTCGTATCTAAATGTTATCATTTTCCGGCCAATTTGCTACAGATTATATTTAAAATCGAGGCGAAGAAGGTGCTTCTCAAAATGGAAGATTGTATTTAATTGTATGCACGCCGTATAATCATGGCAAGGTTGTTCTTACACAGAGGAACTTTATACCATAGTAGGCAGGCTGCTTTTTGTATTTAGTTTTCTGGCAACTTGTCTTAAATTATTGACTGAACTATTTCTAAAGACTGTAAACAAGTTCGTTAGTTTGTGTAATTGCGGCCATAACCCCCACCCTTTCAGTGATTACATTATGGTACCTACTTCACATAGACGAAGGATGAGGAATGAGCATTTTTAGCCTACTTTTCACATTTTGCAAAACTGAGGAAAAAGTAGACTTATGAGATCGATCCGGGAAAATGTGTGTCTGTCTGTCCTTCTGTCTGTCTGGCTGTGTGTGTGTCCCCCCCCCCCCCTATCAACTCCTAAACGGCTGCAGCTATCGAAACCAAATTTGGTAAGAGAAAAGATCTTTATCTGAATATCTAACGGCCATATTTGAAATTGACGTCAGTGCTACCAACTGCTGAAAAATCGCAATTGAAATTTGAGCTCTATGCTGGATATCTTGGAAGGTATGAATGGGAGCTATCTCAAAATTGGCACACATATAGATAATAACATTCCGGATTAATTTTATGAAGTCCATACATGCCAGTGTTGCCAACATGATTCTAAGCCTGCCGTTAAGTCCAATTTCTAAATGCATGTAACTTCTATATTATCGATTAGATTTCAACCAAATTTCGTATGTACTATGTGTACTACAACACATTTGACTGTGCGTATTCTAAAGAGCCACCAGGACTGCCAACTGTTAATAAATGCTCTCACAATGCCAGTATATCAGAAAGTACGCAAGCCAACAGCTCTAAACTTTGCACTCGTATAGTACCTGACATTCTACCTTAGTTGAGTGTAACTTATATACATCAGTGCTGCCAACACGATTCTAAGCCTGCTGATAGGTCAAGTTTTTAAATGCATATAACTTCTATACTAACAAATGGATTTCAACCAAATTTCTTATGTACTTTGTGTACCATAACATTGATGACTGTGCGTATTCGTAAGAACCAGCAGGGCTGCCAACTGTTAATAAATGCTCTCTCTATTTGTTTAATCCTAATATCAATATGTCAGAAATGTATGCAGATCATCATCTCTAAACTTTGCACAAGTATAGTACCTGACTTTCTAAATTAATTTGGAGTATCTAATATACCTCAGTGCTGCCAACATGATTCTAGGCTTTCTGATAGTTTCAATTTTTATTACATGTAACTTCTATTCTAACAATTATTACCAATTGGCACTATAAGAGATCGTAATATTTCAGATTAATTCTGAGCATCACATACATGACATTGTTCCCAAATTGATTTTACGCATACTGATAAATTCAATATCAAACAGCATGTAACGTCCATACTATCCATTGGACTTCAACCAAATTTTGTATGTGCATTCTATATCTTAAGAGATGGAACTAAGAATATATTCAGAGTCACTAGGGCTGCCAACTGTAGTAAGTTAGTCTATTAGCCTATACTATTTTAGGTGTATTTCAAACTGCAGTACTTAGAAATTTTGGTATTACCAACCTGATATCGTCATTATTGTAGATAGGTCTATATAGATTGGCATGAATCTTAAATTTTAAGAAAAGTAGGCTTTTTAGTTCGTCACGGAACTACTTGTTTAAAATATTGTCGCCAGTTGTTTGGTCTAGTAACTTGCAATTTCCCATGTTTTCCATACTGAAAACTAGGCACGGTTGGATTTTAAGATAGAACCGTATGTGCTATCAAATATCGCTTTCTTGCAATACCTGGGATATGTATAGCCTATATAATTATATAAAATGAATATTGGTTAAATACCCAAGTGTTAATATATAGGCTATTATAATTATAATGATTCAATAAATATTGAAGAAGAAAGGATGAGTTATTGGTAAATGCTACCGGTATGGCGTATAGCTTTCATCTCATTTAGCATTTGAACGGGTTATATACCAATATAAAACTGATTATAATATTCTCACATAGAACATATTTAATTGGCATATTAGTCCACTGCCGTTTGTATTGTGCAAATCGCACTCTTTTAGGCAAGCTGTTTGTTATGGTACTTTCTGTTGCGAAGATTTACTAACTACTCTTTCAGGAGACACTTGTGTTTAGAATATTCAAGAAAGGCCAACCCTCTAGTTCTTATTTCATGATAAAGTATAGGGATAGGAGGGTGATCTACAATCTATACAGAAACCAGACAGCAGTCATTCGAGCTGATGGACATGAGAGAGAAGCTGGTATTCAGAAAAGTGTGAGGCAAGGCTGCAACTTATCACCCATACTTTTCAATATTTACATTGAACAAGCAATGAAGGAAATTAGAGAGAAATTTAAAGTGGGAGTGAAGATTCAAGGAGAAATAATTTCAAGCCGACACGCCTGAGGATTTGAATGAGTTTTTGAATGGTATGGACTCCGTCTTGAGGAAACAATTCATGATGAAAATTAATAAATGTAAAACAAAAATATTGCAATGCAGCCGAAATAAATCAGAAACCTCTATGGACATCAAATTGGCAGGGGAAAAGCTAAAGGAAGTAGGAGACTTCTGTTACTTAGGAAGCAAAATAACCAGTGGTGGTCGAAGCAAAGAGGATATAAAAAGTAGGTTGGCTCAGGCAAGGAAAGCATTTCTACAGAAAAGGAATCTGTTGACATCGAATATAGATTAAGGTATTAGGAAGACATTTTTGAAAACCTTTGTTTGGAGCGTGGCGCTCTATGGAAGTGAAACTTGGACTATTGGTGCAGCAGAAAAGAGGAGAATTGAAGCGTTTGAAATGTGATGTTACAGGAGAATAATGACGTTCAGATGGGTAGATAGGGTTACAAACGAAGAGGTATTAAGACGAGTGGGAGAGGAGATATGTTTCTGGCGACTGCTAATGAAGAGAAGAGATAGGTTGGTAGGACACATACTGAGACACCCAGGAATAGCAAGCTTAGTTATGGAAGGAAGGGTCGAGGACAAGAACTGTAGGGGTAGACCAAGGTTAGAGTATGTTAAACAGATTGCCTCGGATGT
Organism: Meconema thalassinum; assembly: GCA_946902985.2. NCBI lineage: Eukaryota > Metazoa > Arthropoda > Insecta > Orthoptera > Tettigoniidae > Meconema > Meconema thalassinum. The sequence continues at coordinate 119,415,553 of OX336391.1, forward strand.
AGGGTGTGGTAGCTATGTAGAGATGAAACGATTAGCTCAGGACAGGGAGGCATGGAGAGCTGCATCAAACCAGTCAAAAGACTGAAGACTCAAACAACAAGTTGAACACCTTAAAACAAAACCACTTCTGAAATAATAATAGAAATAATCACGGACGATTCATTGCCAATGAAAATCAAATGGAGATTCTTGGACCGAAAGTTCGCTATGCATAAGCTTCGATGCCATTTTAACAGCGGAAGCTCTCTAGTACAGATAGCACAAGCCTTTAGGATGCTAGGTGGAGAATTAAAATACCCGACCCGTGTGATACTTGAACCTGCGACAGTCGGATTTATTGTTCGCATCATTGGCAAAGGGTTTATTATGTGAAACAAGCATATGTTTGCATTTGTTGCTCACTGTGGACTTGTGGTCTAGGTATAAGAACGATTTAGGATTTCTGTATTCTGGTCAGAGACCCACTCCTGAGGGCTACAGCGATGAGATGGGTTTGACTACCTCAGCAATTATTGAAGTGATCCTCAGTGGTTCTTCACTTTAACTGCAGGCCATTCCTGGGATGGTTGGAACTTATGACTGCCATCCCAATCCCGAGGATTGCTTGGCCTTATACATAAAGTTATTAAGTGAAGATATGTGGTAAAAGAAAGAGGATTTTCTAGACACATAGGCTTATGTAGAAAGTACTTGTCAATACTGAAATCCACTATTTTTACTTGTAAGTACGTACCGTACTGAAAAAGCTTCTTTCTTACCATATTCTTAAATAGGATGTGTGCATTTACAAGTATTGCTAACCCTCAGAATGACCAGTTCGATGTCGTGAGGATGTGGAATGAGTTTATAGGTGGCAGTTATTTTTAAAACCATTCGTCCTTTTGTCCAGCCCATAGTAGGTGTTTATGAGGATTGAAATGAATGACAAGTAGTTCCATGAAGAACTAATAGCCTATTTCCATATATAGTAGTTTACCATGTCAAGTTTCACTGCGTTTGCATGATTAAACTGCGAGAAAATTCCCTTTAAATATTTTAACTTTGCTTGGTCGCCACGTTAATTTTGTACTTATCCTGTTTTTGAAAGTCAAACAGCTGAACTTACCTTAGGATGCTCTATCACGATACAATATTTCAGTGTGAAATTGGTAATAGTTTCGAAGAGGTAGAATGCTGACCAATATTTAGCGTGGCGCTCACTGTAGTAGTATGTCCTTACCGAATTTTATTGAAATAGCTCCAGCCGTTTAGATTTTATTAGGGGGTTAGGGGACACACATACACATACACTGCCAAACGTGGTCTCATAGGCCTTTTTGAATTATATGATGAAAATAGACTAACATTCAAACAATATGGGTTTACTAATAGGACACATGGTTGTGGGAAAGTAAGAGTAAAGTAGTCTTAGGACTGAACCATGAATGAATTAAATGACCGTTAGAAAGCCAAGCCTAATATGATGTAAACAATCTGAAGATTCTCAGCATTCCGGTGCCCCTTAATTGATTTACTGTTTTAAAAAATGAATTGCTTTAATTGCTGTGTTTTGTGTTAAATGTCTTGTATAATATTCTTACGGTGCCTTATCTGACTGATTTATACCTTTATTCTCATAATATGGTTGGTGCTAATATAAAGGGCCTAGTTGCTTGTCACTCAATAATACGAGTGTTAAAAGTGTTTATGATTCTAGAAGTAGTAACTGAACAATTTTCGACTCACGTAGTACTAGCACTACAGGGTGAGTTACCTAAAACTTGCACCGCAAATATTTCTGAAATGGGAAATGTTATTGATGAGTGGTTTTCGCAGACGGGCTTGGTAGTCGGGGGCTCGTATTTTGGCCTATAAACAGAATTGAATAATTCTTCGAACGTGTGTTGTTTGATCAAACATGCCCTTTTTTAAATAGAACAATGCCTATTGACATTAACAAAATAAAAGTAGGTAAATTAGAATGTTAATGGTATTTGTTGCAGGATTCTAGTGCAAGTGGTTTGCGAGAGATCGTATGTTAAAAAAAATTCCACACCGACTTTTGTACAGAGGCGGCCGGTGATACTGGACTCAAGGACGCCGCCCTCCCACCCTCCTCCCTCCTCATCAGCCAAGATGTTCTCTCTCCTCGCAACTAATGTTTTGCCATCGTGAGAAAATGTGTGTAGTTCCTCTCCTTGTCGGTAGAGCGCACCGGATGCTCGTGAGGACTCATCAAAAATCGCCCGCTTTGTTATTTACGTTGCCATGGCAACGAATACCTTCAGTTATCCCCTCTCCATCCTCTCACGTGCTACGTCACGAAGTGTGTGGACTCAGTAGGCTTGAGTCTGATGCAGCCACTGCCTGCCCATTTAACGATTACGGCATTGGTTTATGCGTACAACCTCGTTTCCAAATATAAGCACTAGGAAGCAGCGCCAAGTCACTGTGGCAGACATAAGTTTTGTATTTATTGTAATGGCGATGTTGGAATGTATTCTGAATGATTTTATAATGTAGTACTGCTGCGTGCCCTTTTGTAAATCAGAACTGGGTAAGTTAGAATACCGGGGAATTTCATGAGATACAATCGGACAATTCATTGCGTGAGAAGTGGTTACGTGGAATTTCCAGAGAAGGTGACAAGAGAGGAAGCAAATGGTTACCTTCTGATCGCTCAGTTGCGTGTAATCTTCATTTTCTTCCTGAGAGCTTCAGATCACATAAATTATTATCAAATTGGTTACAACTAGTAGGATATGTGTTGGCGACTATGGGATCCCAGCTGAGTTTCCTTGAGCTGAGCTCCTCTATTATATCTTTCATGTCAACTCTTACCCCAACGTTATTAGGGTATCGGAGGCCTGGGATGTCTTTCATTCCCCTGCCTTAATTGGCTCTTGTTTTTTTCTTTCCTGATACCCTAATTTTTGTAGGATCAGACCTCATTTTGTCCTTTTTTCTGCCTTCTCTAAGAGGCCCTAAAGGTGGTAAGGCGTGTGTTGTCCCACCAGGCACAGTGCACTTTAGATATCGATACACCCTCAATGATGGAGATAATTAATTGTTGTTTAAAGGGGTGAAATATCTAGTGGTTTAGGTGAAGATGAGAAATTATGAAGAAATGAAATCTTCAGCTAGGCTTAACTAATTACTGACTTACAACTAACTTATGTAGGCTACTAGAAGAAGAAAACGACAATAATAAAAGAAGGAAACGAATAAGGGAAATAAATGACGGAAAAGAAATGCCCTCTATCTTCGATGGGCAGATGACCTTGCTGTTCATCCCCTTAAAACAAGAATCAATCTTCGAAGAATGAGTATTGAGGTACTTGGAAACTACTAGAGCCATTAAAGGCAGGTAGAACAGGGAAAGAGGAGAGGGTCCACCCCTAAGTCAATGCAAAAAGGGGGAAATGGATCTCGCTCTGGAACACTTCACGGTCGCCGACTCCCGAGCTCAAAAGCTGAGCTCTTGAAGGTGTATCCCTATCCAGGGTGCATTACGTGTGGTAGATCTTCACACACCCTGCCTCCTTTAAGGCCTTACGTAGAAGGCATTAGATGTTATGAAACTAAAAGAATAGGGCTGACCCCTCGAAGAATGAGGGTATCAGGATAGATGATATAAGGGTCAGTTACGGCAGGAAAATGAATGACTCCCTAGACTTTGGATGCTCTAATGCTATCCGGGTTGGAAGAGAACAAGAGTCGACTAATGGAGGTCGACAGATAGATGACATAGAAGAGCCCAGCACAAGTGGAAATAATAACCGTCTCGGCTGGAGTCCAATGGTCTCCAACCCAAGTTCCACTAGGCCTTGTTGTGAACCCTGGTGGTGGGGATACACCCTCAAGGGCTCATGGCTAGTGAGGTTGAGAATTGGCGACCCTGATGGATTCCTGAGCTGGAAATCTTTTAATACCTTTGTTATTTCTTTATAAACTATAGTGCCTAGTCCAAACGAAATAAGGAAATCAAGTTTCAAAAATATGTGAGAAGAAAAATCTTAATGCATGTATGAAATTAACTCTGACAATTACCGGAAAAGCATCACAAAAAGCGGTTTACATCTTAAACGGTTGAGTCCCCCCTCGGTAAAATTCACGAGCCGCCGCTGCTTTTGTACATACCCGTGGTAGCACAAACTAAATAAAAACAAACTTGTGGGTTCTGACAAGTAAAGGGCACACTGACCTTCAAAGGTTGTCTGCAAAATGACCACTGGTGACGTCAATACACGCTTCCAGTCTGCTATGGAATGAGCGCTGCACACGTTCTATCATTTCAGCGGAAATGTCAGAGCAGGCAGCAGTAATACGTCGTTTCATATCATCCGTTGTTGTCGTTATGTCCTTTTAGACAGTGTCTTTCAGCTTTCCCACAGAAAAAGTGTAAAGGTGTCAAATCTGGTGAACGGGCCGGCCAAGGTACATGTCCTCTTATTCCAATCCAATGATTTGGAAACAAACCGTGAAGACAAGCTGTAGTTCTTTGTGCACTATGGGCTGGATAGCCATCATGTTTGTACCACAAGTTCCTCCTAGACTGCAGAGGAACGTCTTCTAGCACCTGGGGAATATGGTCTGTTAGGAGGCTACGATACGTGTGCGAGTTCAGTGTTCCTTCTATGAAAGAGGGGTTAAATGAGCTGATGATTCACTATCCCACACCACACGTTTTTACTCCATGGACGCTGACGTTCCATCTGACGAATAGTACGGGGATTGTCAACAGACCAATTGTGCATGTTTCTGTGGTTTACCTGTCCATCGCTTGCCACGGTGGGTGTGTGGTTATAGTGTCTGACTACCAACCCCAAGCTTTCAGGTTCGCTCCTGGCCATGGTAAGTGATTTTTTTTTGAAAGGCGACAAAAATCACGAGACTCATGTCATACGTTGTTGGCATGTTAAAGAACCCATTTGAATTCAGTAGACCGTGTTCATAATGGCAAAATTAATCTCAGGATTTTCCGCCAACACAAAGTTCCTCATTTCTCTACTAGAAAGCGGTATAGCATCAAGGAGCTTAGATATCTAACCTCCTTGACATTCATAGCGCTCCAAGAAACATTAAATTCGACACGCAGGCTGTCCCTCTGGGTATCAATCAACAAAGCTTGCACCCGGTACCCGAGGCCATACGATATTATTATACCTGTCCATCATTGGTAAAGTTTGCTTCATCACTTAACAAGTTACATGAGAAATCTGGAGTATCAGGTCGTAATGCCTGTTAGGTCAAGCCTAGGCGTAAACACTACCGGAGGGAAGATGATATGAAAAAGGGAAGGGCTGGAGAATAGAAACAGATTTTTTGGAAAAAAGGAAGCGAACCCAAAAATAGGAAAGAATAGTTGGGGAAGATTAAGGCTTGTGAATGCAAGGCAGGAAAACAAATACCAACCTTGATTTTTAATTGTTGATAGGTTATTTTTCAAAGAAGTTTTCATTAGGGAAAAATTACTAATAACTTGTTGAATGAAGCTAGTAGAGAAAACACAGTCTTGCTTACGCATCGAGCAACCAAGAGTGTGTAGCACCCAGTTATAAACAAGTATATTGATGCGAGAGAAACTAGCTGAGGTAGCCGGCAAGCAAGCGCTAAGTGCACTTTCCCTCCCGAGCCGGAATTCGGGTATTATGTGGGAACGCAGTTCACTGGCGAACAAGTGAAGATAAGAGGAAATAGAATTTTTTCTTTTCCTCACAAAAAGTGAAATTTTAGAAGCATTCTGAAATGCTGGAGAGATTTGAATTAATTGGGATATTTTTATTACCCGCTGAGTATGGATCCCTAAGAGGTGGACCGATTGCCCTTGATATAGACAGAGCTAGAAAGCCCTCGAAGTTTTTGATGAGAATATTGTAACTAGTAGAAGTTACTTGACAGAAACAATTGTTGCGTTTGAGCTTGGCTAAACTTTTATCCAGCAGGGTGCCGACTAAAAGTTTAGAAAGGGTAAGAAAAACAAACCTAACTTTAGGCAAAACTACAATTCATAAGTAAATTTTAGGACTAGGCAAATTCGTCTCAAGTAGGAAGCTGGCTGAGCAAACTATACTCGCCTTTAATAATTTACAATAGATAACTAAAGTAAACTTTATGTGCAGTGTTAGCAAGAGTTTTGCCAAAAACACAACAAACGATTAAACTGGTATTAAACTTGGGATTCTTCTTCTTCTTCTTCTTCTTTTGAGACCACAAAGGATCACTTTACCCAACCATTAGTTCGTCGACTTGTAGGAACTGTACGAGCCTTGCGGTCCTCCCAGTACTTCTTCATGCGTATTGATCGTCTTGCCCGTTCTTCGGCGGAAAATATTCTTGTAGGAATTTTCTTCTTTGTGAGTGGAAAATAAAACGTCATATTTTTAAGTGCTGTAGTTAAACTTTTCTTATTTGCAGCATCTTCTGTTGTTAGGCCAATTTCTTTGAAGTCCTCTCTGATTTCTTTTAACCATCGGCATCCAGTTGTTGTGTTTTTTGAAGCAAGATTGTACTGCACTAGTTGTTTTAGAAGACGTGAATCTGGCATTCTCATGATGTGCCCAAAGAATCCTAATCTTTTCTTTCGCATGGTATCAGTAATGGGTTCTAGGTTGTTATAGACCATATTGTTAGGTATTATTCGCCATTGCCCGTCTTTTTTATATCCTTTATTGATACAAGTCCTTCCAATTCGCCTTTCGATCTTCTGTAATCTGTCGGTTTTAGAATGTTCATTTAGATGGAATAATGTTTCTGCTGCATATGTGGCTTCCGGTTTTATGACTGTATTGTAATGTTTAATTTTTGCATTAATTGATAAGCATTTCTTTTTGTTTCCCATGTTAATTTTTGTGCCCTAGATAGCTTGTTGGTTCTTATTTGAATTGACGCTTTCTCATTTAAATTGTTTGTTATTAGCTCTCCTAGAGATTTGAATCGTGTTACAATTTTAATTTTTGTATCATTAATTTGTATTTCCTTTAATGGTGTTGGTTTTTGTGGCATGATTTCTGTTTTTTCGAATGATATCTTAAGGCCAATTTTATTTGCAATTGTCTGAAGCTCTGATATCTGTGTTTTGGCTTCCTCTAAATCTTTCGCCAATAATGCCATGTCGTCTGCAAAACCAAGACAGTTTGTTTGAATTTTTCTCCCTATTTTTATATTTGGAGGGCATTTCTTAGACCATTCTCGCATTACCATTTCCAATGCACAATTAAATAGTAATGGTGATAAGCCATCACCCTGTCGTAAACCGGTTGTGACCTCAAATGGGTCAGAGAATTCACCTCTGAATTTAACTTTTGATTTGGTGCCTGTAAGATTTTAATAAAGATTCTCTATGAATACAATCTATGCTTTTTTAAAGTCGATAAATGTTATCACCATATCTCTATTCCTTTTTCTATTATAATCCATTATCAATTTTAGGCTCATAATTTGATCTGGACAACTTCTCCAGGGCCTGAAACCTCCTTGATATTCTCCTAATTCATTTTCAAGTTGTACTTTAATTCTATTGAGAAGAATTCGAGAATTTTTTTTATAGGTAACATCCAGGAGTGAAATCCCTCGGTAATTGTTAGGGTCTGTCTTATCCCCTTTTTTATGTAGTGGATGGATGATAGCTGATCTCCAATGTTCAGGGAATTTTCCTGTAATCCAGATGTTGACTAGTTGTTGGTGAAGAGCGATTTTTGCCCAATTTCCAGCATACTTCCAAATCTCTGCAAAAGTCTGGTCTTCTCGAGGGGCTTTGAAATTCTTCATCTCATTCAGTGCTATGTAAACGTCTTCTAATGTGGGCGGGTTAATGTTCTCCGGTGGTGTTGTTATTGGAGTGTCAACATCCAATTGGAGAAATTCTATGGGTTCTTCACAGTTTAGGAGTGTCTTAAAATATTTAGCCATAATTTGTGCATTATCCTGGTTGTTGTGGGCCAATTTACCATTTTAATCTTTTAACAATAAGGTAGGTGCTTCATATTTTTTCAGATGTTGTTTAAAGATTTTGTAATAATTCCGCGATTGTGAAATTTTGAATTCCTCTTCAATTGTTTGTAGGGTGTCAGTATGATATTGCCGTTTTATTCTTCTTAAAGTTTTAGTTGTTTCTTTTCGTTGTGTAACTAAATTTTGAAAAGATGTTTCAGATTTTTGGGATTGGTGTAATAACCACGCTCGGTGTCGTTTTTCAATCATCTCATCACATTCATTATTCCACCATTGATGTTTTCTCCGCGGTTTAATTGGAGCCAGGTCTTCTGCTATTCGTTGTAGGTTGTGAACCAAGTTTTCGAGTTTATCAGTTATTTTAATGTTTCCAGTTGCTTTTTGGTACTGTTCGCTGTTGATTAACTGGATAGGATCTATTGTTCGTTTAGTTTTGGGGGTTTTCCTTTGTTGTCTCTTCTGGGGCGTGAGTTTAATTTTAATTTTGACTACGTAGTGATCAGAACCTGTGTCAATTCCGCGGAGGACTTTGACGTTATAGATCTCTTTATGGTGGTGTTTATCCATGCACACGTGGTCCAGTTGCCATTCTCCCTTAGTGTAATCAGGGTGTTTCCATGTTTTAAGTTTTTGAGGTTTTCGTTTAAAACATGTAGATTTTGAGATTAAGTTATGGTTTCGACACAGGTCAACTAGTCGCTCTCCATTTTTATTTGTTCTATTGTGTGCTGGCCATTTTCCGATGATGTCACGGTATTTTCTTTCTCTACCTAACTGAGCGTTTAAGTCGCCAATTAATAATTTAACATGGTGTTTGGGGATGTTATCTATGGTTTGATCCAGTAGGTCCCAAAATTCTTCTGTTTCTTCACGGTCTTTGGGGGAAGTATTTTTTATCATTAGTGGGAGCATGGGCATTTGTGATAGTATAAATCTTATTAGATGTGTTAAAGGTGAGTGTTGAGATTCGAGGAGATGGTGAGCGGAATTCTTGAACTGAATTTATAATGTTAAGGTTGATCAGAAATCCTGTTCCAAATTGTGGAACATTCTTCATGACTCTCTTCCCCGGTATACCCTTATATAGTCGATACCCTTGAGATTCCAAAGCATCCTGGTCAGTGTTCCTCAATTCCTGTAATCCCATGATAAGAATTTTGTGCTGATCCATTATGTCAGTGATCACCTTTAGCTTACCAGTTTGCATGAGGGAGTTCACATTATGTGTAGAGAAGTAAGTTATCTGCATTGGTTTGATTCTTGATCTCGTCTTATTCGCGTTTGTTGTACTGGGATGTTTCCGTGCCTCCGACATCACGGTATCTCGTAGGTTGCAGCCCACCGGATCCGAATGCTGCTTTCTCTGAACTCTAGGTTCAGCCGGTGGAGTATTCCTTGAAAGACTTTCCATGGTTCCAGTGGCGCCGAATCTTTTTTTTTCAGGTCTAGCAGACACCCACCCCTCTCGTTCTGTGGGACCCCCCCCCCTTGTTAAACCGGACCCCTACCCCAATAATTACGTTTTTACAGCTTATTTCGCACAGTTCTCCCTTTCTCTTCTCTCTCCCTTCTTTCCTTTCCTCTTTTCCTTCTCCTTCCCTTTCCTCCTCTATCCGTAACCCCCCAACGGAACCCACCCCCCAAGGGGACCGGGAGACCCACCCCCTCGTCAGGTCTAGCAGTCGCTAGACCTCGACCATGGATTCGGCGCCCCTGCATGGTTGACTGTCACGGTAACCCCGATGAGGGACTAGGTCCCGAGTTACAACTCTGGATGTGATCCAGAGAGGTGATAATAAGGCCGCTCCTCTGGAGTTCAGACGCCTTGCGCAGCCGCCCCTAACCTGGAGAACAGACGCTGCATTTTCTACGCCGTTGACCGCAAGTGGTTCATCCGCCTTTAGGGGAAGTTTCCCACCCCAAGGGCAAGAGAGTGCCCCAACCTCCACCAGTTCATCCGCCTACCTAGAGAGCCGTTGACCGGGTAGAGGTGGACTCCTTATCCCGGGAGTCACTCGGTCGTCAGAGCCTCGTCAGAGCCTCGTCAGTCTAAAGCAGGGTGCACCACGTGCAGGTGAGGATGACTTTTGGGTAGGTTCTACCCCTTACACCCCACTTGGGATTCATTACTTGTGATTATTTCTTTAAATGCAAGAAAATATGGGAAAAGGAAGGCCATACCTAACAGCACTTCGAGCAAATATAGTTGAACTCCAGGAAATTGTAGCAATTTTAATTTCCTCAACAATAATAGAATTTAGAATAATTTGTACAATTGAGAGGTCTGAGACCTATAACATAAATAATAAGAACCCTCACAAGGGTTTTCGAACAATTTGTACAACTTAGAGGTCTGGGACCTAAATTAAGAATAACAAGAACCCTTTTAAGTATAAGATTCTTTGGTTAATGAATTAGGAAGCAAGTTAATTTTGAAGTAGAATGATTTCGTAATAAAGCGAAAAGAAAAGCTTTAGAAACAAATAAACAGATACAGTTTGAAAATCCTCAACGTAGCGGAGAAGATGGCGGTCGTCTCGCGCTGTGGTCAAATTGTGTCGTCCTGTACCCTGTCGTCGCTGAGTACGGCCCTCTTCTCTCCACTGGTGCACCGCCCTATTAAAATAAACATATTCTTGGCGTGCCTCCTAGCTGCATCACTGGAACCAACTAGAAAAGAAAGGAGTACGCAGTGGAAATGGATGTTAATTTCTGACCTGTGCTGGGCCCGTACTTGCAGGCCAGATGTGCCGAGCGACTCCAGACTCCGTGAAGGTGGTCCCACGATGAGTGGTAGGAATACCCTCCTGGTGCTAGAAAGCTAGAATAAGTTAGGCCTAGGTTTGAAGAGAGAGAGAGCGAGCAGCCCGATCGCCAAACACTACTAAATAAGACACATGGGTAAAGAAATGGAAATTTAATGAATTGAAACCGAACACACAAAGAAACCCGGCCAGAATAACACACACAAAAAAGAATGCCCTTCACCTAGGGGTCAAATAAAGTCACTTTCAAACGGGGAAGATAAATATAAATAACAATAAATAACTTACGATAGTAAATAACGTTAACAAATTAAATTCATACCTGTGCTCACTTCGGTGAAAACGATGTAAAAAGGGAGGAAGTAAAAGATCAAGAGGCAATCGAGCCGGTCGCTGGTCAACAACAATCACTTCTCTGCCTAGAGATGGATGGTTGTCATGACGACCACAAATAACAAGCATAGCAAAGATAAAACAAGAGGCTGTGTGCGTGTCGCAGAGGCTGTGGCGAGCAATGGGGATGCGATCGAGCTGGCAGTCCCCAGAGAAAAGAAAAGCAAAACCAAAGATACTATAAGAAGAAACAAATGACGTCAGGTGTCCGTGAAATTTATCAAGATACATACACGCAGTCAAACACACAAAATGCCAGCCGACGATGCAGAAATAAAACTCAAAGCAACTCGTGCTTGTAGGTAGTCCAGCAAAACATGCTAAACCTATATGGTCCCCAACTTACGTTCCGAGTTCGAGCTGAATACGGTAAGGCCTACTTAAAGTTACCGCCGTGATCCAGTTGCCCGAAGCATGGAATGAAGGGAAAACATAAGGGCTAAAATATATGGTGTCATGCCTCGTGTTGGGAGAATGGTCGAAACGCCAACGTCCACAAACCACGGGAGACCCATTCGAAGATATGCCCAATCAAAACAGCATCAATGCACCTGGCAGCAAGAAAAACATACACTCACAAAATCACTCGCAGATATATTTCACGGCACAAATAAAAGGTTAAACGAAGACTCAAACAAAATAAAACAGGAGACCGCCATTACGATTGGTTCCACAGCAAATCCAAGCACACGACGAAGATCAAAAAGAAAGGTTAAATTTAGGAAATGAGCATAGTGGACACAAGGTTAGATGTATTACTTACATGAGTAAATGGAAGGCTTCGGCATAATAACAATGTTAAATAAAAAGGAAAGCATTACATTTTAAATAATAAGGCGGAGAGCCTCAAGGCACGTCCGGACAGAACGTATCTCACATGGCGTCTGAGTCTACCGGGACGGCCGCCAAAGAAAATAAAGAAATGAGAGATGTTAAACATGGCTCAGGATCCACACCACCCCCCAAAAGAAAAATTATTTATAATAATAAAAGATTTTTCTTTTTACATCACTAAGCACCACCGCTTTGAAATCAATCATGTCCCAAGTGTTCCAAAATACACAACATCCTTATCACACAGGTGGTTTGTCAACAACTATAACAGTACACAAAATATGAGGGGGGAGGGTGATCGATATAACAATCACTTAAGCAAATGGCTCAATGCCATATCAGAAAGAATACAGTTATAAAATGAAGTAATATATAAAAATAATCAGATCGCTTCGGCGATCGCAATATCAGGACAGAACTCCTTCGGGGTCCCCAAAGGCGCGCGTTCCTTTGACGATCCCTGGGCTTGTCATAATGGTATTACGGTTCGCCTGAGCGTTACAATGACAAGAAAAGTAGATAGAGACACGGACGAAAATCATAAACAAAAGACTTTCGCCCTTTGACGCCGAAGTCTGCCATTCTCCTTATACCCATCATGAAAGTGACGTATTAAAATAACAAAGAAGCGATATAATGTGTCCATTATTTATAGAATATAAATTCTCTACTGGCCGAGTTCGCAAAAATACATATTTTTACAATAAATATTAAGTTACACAGAGTATGTAGGCCTATTTCTTCTTGTATTATTTTCTTTCTTGAGCTCGTAAATTTGTACTTGACTCTGCCTCGGTCAAAATTGGTTCAATAATAGGCAGGTCAAGGAGACGCCATATGAATACTAGCTTCCTTGGATAACATAAGCAAATTATGATTGGCTAACCTACGCAGAAAAAGGACAACATTAATCACAGCAAATAAGAAGGTTACACAATAAATGGTTTCAATTGAGATATGTGAGCTCTGGATACGTCGGTGGGATTCTCCTTGGAGATCAATTCAACAGTGACAGGTGTTAAAAATCTAGTGATAGTTTTGGGCGTGCTCCAGCGAAGCATTAGCTTAGCTGACTCCTTATTCTTGGCCGAACTCTGTGGGTGCAGGCGCACTAGCACGTCGTCATTCACCTGAAAACAAACAGGTTGCCTACCCTTGTTATAGCGAGACGCCACGCGATCTCGTGCCCTTTTCAGATGCCGTACAGCAACTTCCCATTTTTCTTTGACTGAGGTACGGCGGGATGGCGCAGCCAGATAATCTATTTTCCACTGAAGCTGAAGTGGATCAACAATACGCCTCCCTAAAAACAATTCCGGAGGGGTAGAATTCGTCGATTCATGAAGAGCAGTGTTAAATCCTAAGGAGAAAAACTGAAGATTTGCGTCCCAACGTGACTGATCTGCGTTGTGGAACGCACTCAAGCAAGCCTTCAAGTTACGATGAAACCTTTCAACGTGATTTGGCTGAGGGTGGTAGGGTGCCAAAAAGACATGATCAATTCCCCAAGAAAAACACATTGATCTAAAAGACTTGGACCGGAAAACGCTCGCGTTATCGGACACTAAAAACTTTGGAGGACCAAAAACACCAAAAATATGATTGGTCAAAAGCCTAACAGTGGTACGTGTCGTGATTTCCCTGACAGGAAATAACCATACAAATTTTGAAAATCCATCAACGACAGTAAGTATAGCTTGATGACCAGAAGATGACCTAACTAGGGGACCAAAATAATCTATAAACAGGCGCTCATTAGGATATGACATCGTGTCAGCGTGGTGAAGTCCAATGCGAGAATTCTTTGCTGGCTTAGAACGTTGACACGTAACACATTTTCGGACGAAAGCAAAAGCATCCGCTCTCAAATGAGGCCAGAAGAATTCCTGAGAGATTTTATGGAAAGTCTTCGTCATACCTAAATGTAATCCAAAACAGGATTCATGGAAATACGCCAAGAGCATACTTCGTATATTCTCTGGCACGAAAATCCTACATTTCGAAGATCGAGGAGCGGTATGCACTATAACATCATTGCGCAATGAAAACTCAGATACACCAGGATCTTTCCCGAGAATTTTTTCACGCAATGTGACACAAAATGGGTCATCTGCTTGGTACGTACGGATGTCAGTAAAAGACCATGGAATGTGTTGGAGAAGATTCACTGGCTCGGGGATCTCAACAATGGGAGGAGGTTCCTCAAACATGCGTGACAAACAATCCGCTACAACATTTTCACTGCCTCTGACGTGAATGATGTCAAAGCTGAAAGAGGATAGACGAAGAATCCAACGATTTATACGTCCCAATTTTTTGACATGCGAGCGCATCCAGGACAGAGCTTCATTGTCGGTATACACTATGAAATGCCGATGTTCTAGAAAAGATCTGAAACGTTCACAGCCGAATACGACAGCCAGACTTTCTTTCTCGAAAGTGGAATACCGGCGTTCGCAATCATTAAGCATCCGACTGGCAAAAGCGATGGGTGCCAAATTACCATGCACCTGCTGACTAAGCACACAAGAAACTGCGACATCACTCGCATCACAATGTAACATAAAATCTTTCCCAAAATCCGGAGTTCGAAGGACGGGAGCAGAAGAAAGACATTCTTTCAATTTCTCAAAGGCGAGACACTGGTCGGGGCCCCACACGAATCGTACATTCTTCTTCTTCAAATAATTCAGGGGCGCTGAAATGTCCGAAAAGCCCTTAATGAACCTACTGTAAAAGCCCGCCATTCCCAAAAAACGTCGGACTGCTTTCACATTCGTGGGAGTAGGGAACTCTTGGATACATTGCACACGCTCAGGGTTCACTTCTATGCCCACATCCGAAAGAATGTGACCTAAAAATTTGATTTGCTTCGAAGCCAAAGAGATTTTGTCCGGGTTAACAGTGAGTCCGGCTCTGCGAAGACGACATAGGACTTCACGTAAATGGATCAGGTGATCCTCAAAAGACTGACTGTAAATCACGAGGTCATCTAGATAGTTAAACACAGATGAATACTTTAAATCTCCAAATAACTCATCCAAAACCCTACTCAATACTTGTCCGCCGATAGAAATGCCCATGGGTAACTTATTGAACTCAAAAAGGCCGAACGGAGTGGAGAACGCAGTTACCTTACGGCTCTCGGGATCGAGAGGAATTTGATAATATGCACAGTTCAAATCTAGGACGGAATAGTACTTCGCCCCGTGAAAATGCTGAAAAGCGCTCTCCAGAGTTGGAAGGGGAAAGTTGTCGAACACCACCTTAGAATTGAGTCGACGATAATCAACTACTAAACGAAAAGTACCCTCTTTCTTAGGCACCAGGAATGCTGGACTACCATAAGAAGACTTAGAAGGGCTCACAACACCGCGTGCCTTAAGATCATGAATATATTCTCTCATGGCAATGAGTTTGGGTGGAGAGCACGAAAATGGCGCCGACCTAACTGGAACCTCATCAGTTAAATCAATATGACACTCGTAGCCGATAGCGGAACCCAGTTCCGACGTGAGAACATCTGGAAATTCATTCACCAAATCAGACAAAGCGTCACGTTGACTCGTGAATAAAGTAGGAGGGATTAGAACAGCAGAGATACCAGAAAAATTACAAGGAACACTCGCTTCACAAGTATTAAAATGAAACCGCTCCTTGGATTTAAACAAAAAACTGAAGGAATGATCCGAAAAATCAAGCCTCAACCCTGCTTTGTGCATAAAATCAGAACCTAAGATCATAGGCGTAGATAAGTCATCCACCACATGGAAGTTCCAATCCCAAGAATAACCACATATCTTAATATGACATGTTACAACGCTAGAAACAGAAATAGATGACTTCACCGCAGAATAAAATTTTAAACCCCCATCTTGTGGACAAATCTGAGTAACAGGAAGCTGTTCCGCGATGGAGCGCTGAATAAATGAACGTGAAGCACCAGAATCCAGTAAAGCGGGTATCGACAATTTCTTAACACTTACAGGGACCCAAGGACAGAAGTTTCCAGTCGTGGAAATGTTCATTTCCCGGCGAACTTCATTGCATGGCCACTCCGGCGGGTCTAAACCGGGGACCCATGCTCGTTTCCCTGACGCGAAGCACATCTAGGACAGGCTATGTGCGTCACGTCACGAAGACCGCATGTGTGACAAAACACACGAGAGGGCGCACGGCAGGAATTAAAATGATGCCCCAAACGATCACAATTCCAACATTTTATACGGTTATACATGTTCGGGTTTCGAGGTAACTGTTGATCCTGAGGAGCGGGATTCGCAGAAGAAGTAGCATTGGGAATACTCCCGACAATATGCGAGTGGGGACGGTTAACTGCCCGGTCCTCCTGACGAGATATTGAAGATGGGTGCGCAGTCCTCTGAATCTGGGATTGCGCGCATGCAGTCTCTGGAAACAAACTGTCAGAGGGGAGGGGTGGGGGTACATATGACTTGCGCAGGCGCCGATTGAACTCGCATTCACGTCCTTGATCAACAATGTCAGCCACACTATACACACTGGACCGGCGTATGAAAGACTTGTACTCAGGTGCTAGATTTCTATACACAATATCAACAGTTTCAATAAGGGGAAGGGGCTGCGACAACCTACTTATTAAAGTCATTAGCCCAGTAACAAAATCGTCTACAGGCTCTTCCAAACCCTGGGTACGGCGATGAATTTCAGCCTTCAAGTCATGTTCAAAATCATAAGTCGTAAACCGCTCCTTTATTGACTTACAGAAATCAACCCACGAGATGAAAGATCTGTTGGTAAGTCGATACCATTTTAAAGCTAAGCCACTCAACAATAACGGTAGGCAGACAACAATGTCGTCTGGTTCGAGGTCATAACAATGGCAGAGTTCACTGACCCTGTCTAAGAACTCAAATACAGACGAAACTCCCAGTTCACCAGAAAATGAAATTCCCCACTTGGACACTATATTGGCTACGCCTCCCTTGCGATGGCCTTTCACCTCAGTCAATGGATTAGTGTCTTTCCCACAGACACTTTCAAACGATAGCAGATCATCGTCAGACTGGATGAGCTCCTTCTTCACGTTACAACCTGGGAGAGAATACATGGCTAAACTACAGAAGTACTGCTAGCTACAATTCAAAACAATAACTACAAATGTCTTGCCTCCGTCCTGCGCCTGAAATGAGTACGAAACAAGAAGTAGGGTTGGTTAGTACATTACCAATGCTGGGGTTCGTTGATAGGGTCCAACTCATTGCACTCTCCTTACAGTTTGTTATTTTTATGGTCCATACTCCTTGGAAGTTCACATTGACTCTCAATATTTGTTTGCATAGTATGCAATAGGGAACATGAAACAGAATAAAAACAACATTGAAAAATATGCAGCGAAATATTAAAATCCAATGGATATGGCTAAGCGACCAGGAGACTTAACCTCGCAACTGATACCATCTGCACCGCCCTCTTAAAATAAACATATTCTTGGCGTGCCTCCTAGCTGCATCACTGGAACCAACTAGAAAAGAAAGGAGTACGCAGTGGAAATGGATGTTAATTTCTGACCTGTGCTGGGCCCGTACTTGCAGGCCAGATGTGCCGAGCGACTCCAGACTCCGTGAAGGTGGTCCCACGATGAGTGGTAGGAATACCCTCCTGGTGCTAGAAAGCTAGAATAAGTTAGGCCTAGGTTTGAAGAGAGAGAGAGCGAGCAGCCCGATCGCCAAACACTACTAAATAAGACACATGGGTAAAGAAATGGAAATTTAATGAATTGAAACCGAACACACAAAGAAACCCGGCCAGAATAACACACACAAAAAAGAATACCCTTCACCTAGGGGTCAAATAAAGTCACTTTCAAACGGGGAAGATAAATATAAATAACAATAAATAACTTACGATAGTAAATAACGTTAACAAATTAAATTCATACCTGTGCTCACTTCGGTGAAAACGATGTAAAAAGGGAGGAAGTAAAAGATCAAGAGGCAATCGAGCCGGTCGCTGGTCAACAACAATCACTTCTCTGCCTAGAGATGGATGGTTGTCATGACGACCACAAATAACAAGCATAGCAAAGATAAAACAAGAGGCTGTGTGCGTGTCGCAGAGGCTGTGGCGAGCAATGGGGATGCGATCGAGCTGGCAGTCCCCAGAGAAAAGAAAAGCAAAACCAAAGATACTATAAGAAGAAACAAATGACGTCAGGTGTCCGTGAAATTTATCAAGATACATACACGCAGTCAAACACACAAAATGCCAGCCGACGATGCAGAAATAAAACTCAAAGCAACTCGTGCTTGTAGGTAGTCCAGCAAAACATGCTAAACCTATATGGTCCCCAACTTACGTTCCGAGTTCGAGCTGAATACGGTAAGGCCTACTTAAAGTTACCGCCATGATCCAGTTGCCCGAAGCATGGAATGAAGGGAAAACATAAGGGCTAAAATATATGGTGTCATGCCTCGTGTTGGGAGAATGGTCGAAACGCCAACGTCCACAAACCACGGGAGACCCATTCGAAGATATGCCCAATCAAAACAGCATCAATGCACCTGGCAGCAAGAAAAACATACACTCACAAAATCACTCGCAGATATATTTCACGGCACAAATAAAAGGTTAAACGAAGACTCAAACAAAATAAAACAGGAGACCGCCATTACGATTGGTTCCACAGCAAATCCAAGCACACGACGAAGATCAAAAAGAAAGATTAAATTTAGGAAATGAGCATAGTGGACACAAGGTTAGATGTATTACTTACATGAGTAAATGGAAGGCTTCGGCATAATAACAATGTTAAATAAAAAGGAAAACATTACATTTTAAATAATAAGGCGGAGAGCCTCAAGGCACGTCCGGACAGAACGTATCTCACATGGCGTCTGAGTCTACCGGGACGGCCGCCAAAGAAAATAAAGAAATGAGAGATGTTAAACATGGCTCACTGGATCCACATACGTCTTACTGTTGACGCAGCCGCAATTTCCCGGAACGGCAGACCCGCCTCCCGGAGCCCAAGCATTCTTCCCCGTTCAACCGCACTCACATGCTGATAGTCCACCCTGTGATGTCGGTGAGGCATCGTTGCACTTGCGTACACGTTTCCAATTGGTATGACGGCCCCACGCCGACAGAGCTGTGCGGAACACTCACCTGTCTGGTCCCACGACAGAGGGTACTGGTAGGCCAATCTGCACGCCATCTCTCTGCGATTTCAATCACTTAGTATGGTACCGCAGGCCTACACGACCCCTGTTCTGGGAGTGTCTGCGACCATTTATTCTGGGTGTTTCACTTTTTACACACAGTAGTGTATATTACTGCCATTAAGACACTGGTATCGGAATTTTCTCTTGCACTGAGGTTCCCTTGGTTTTTAAAGAGATGGTCTATTATAAGTTTTATGGAACTAATGTTCATCTCTAGCAGTTGATGTGATGGACAGTATGAAAGTCGTTCAGCGAATTTATCTTCAGTTTAACAGAGCTGTGCTGTACAATAACTTGATTTGTTATTTATGTGCAAAGTGTTAAAAGTATAAGGAGATAGAAAAGAAATCAGTTATTGCTTCTTATCCCTAGGATATGAATGAAGAAACCCAGGATGAAGGAAACGATGCAAGTGGAAATCACTCAAATGAGTAAGTAGACAACATACAAGGAAAGCTTGCCAATGTGGGTGAGTGGTTAACGTGTCGGTCTACTAACCCCCAAGCTTGCAGGTTCGCCCCTGGCCTTGGTAAGTGATTTTTTTTGAAAGGTGGAAAAAATACTAAACTCATGTCATACGATGTTGGCATGTCAAAGAACCCATTTGCATTCAGTAGGCCGTGTTCATAATGGCAAAGTTAATCTCGGAAGTTTCAGCCAACACAAAGTTCCTCATTTCTCTTCTAGAAATTGCTATAGTGTTCAAGGAGCTTAGATATCTAACCTCCTTGACTTTCATAGTGCTTCAAGGAACAACGAAATTTGACATGCAAGCTACCCTCTGGGTGTCAAATAACAAAGTTTGCACCCGACACCCGAGGCCCTACGATATTAAAATATTATTATTATTATACAAGGAAACTTGTTCTTTTGATTTTAACTGAACGTTTGGGTTATGAATCCGTTTTGTTTGCAACATCAAATAAATGTCTAAGCCTGTCTTATAATTTGAAGTAGATATTGATATTTACTTTTATTAAAGGGGACAGTCTGGAGATAAATATCTATATTTTGGTAATTTAAGCGGATTGGTTTCTCAAAAAGAAAGAACTACTGTGTCTTCCGTCTTGCTACAAAGTATTTGTGGTTTTTAAATGCACATTGAACATTAAATGGCAGTGGCGCTATTATACAAGCTGCGTAAAGACACAACCTTTCAAACCATTTCAAACCACAGATTACCTACTATTTCAAACTGCGCATGAAACTCTACTTGGTACAACAATTCACCAACAGATAGTGTGGTAGCTCCTGCACGCTAGCGGTCATCGCTTCTTCGTCTGTCAATCAGATGCGACAGGAGATGGAAAATAAAACGGAGCATGCGCAGTACAATTCGCCATGCAAGGATTTTGCTCCGATTCTGTTATAGTAAACACACATCCCCTCTCCCCTCTTGCCTCCCCTCTTCTGCCTTCAAGCCTAACGCTGGCTACAAAACTGCAAGTGGCGAACGGCGATATTTGATGATACCCGAGCCAGCACACAAGCAACGTACAGTGAGGCGCAACGAACGCGGTACATTTAAATGTAAAAAAGCGGTATCCTGGACATTTGTTGACGCTTTATAATACCATAAAATCTTATATTAATTTTTATATTTGTAAAATTGAAATGTGAACGGCAATTTTTCAAGAATGGGTGTGCACTGGCTCCAGGGCGAATACCCAGAAACTGACACTGGCTTTAAGTGCTTTATTTGCGAATTGATCTGTAGGACTAACTGTTTTTAAAAGCATATTTGTAACCTAATGATGATGAACTGGTTATTATTATTATTATTATTGGAATATTGTTACAATATACACTGTTCTTTCTTAACTCCACTTTTACTGACAGCATGTGTGTCCCTGCTACTGTCTTTCAAGCCATTGACCAGTTATTTTTTTCATGAGGAACTATTTTAGTCATTCTTCTCTATGTGAAATACAGTTGATGACAACTGTCTGTCATCTGCATGGTATGTGGCTGCCTGGAAGACTCAGGAATATTTTCTTGTGTCGCTTCTCTGTTGCCTACGACACTTCCTAATTATTAACAGAATGTTTCATCGAATTGTTGTATCCAAGTGACCAACTGGTAATATATTATGGCTTGCTTTAATATTCCTATGATACACTTTTAGATTCCATACATTAATAAAATATACAACGTAGGCTGACATATTGAACCAATCTCCCATTCCCTAAAACCCTCAACTAAAGGGACATAAGCTACCTAGTGGTTAGTCTCACAATGTTTCCATCTACATGTACTAGGTCTAGTAGTACCATAGGTATTGTGACTGTTTATCCAACTCCATCAAGGAAACTAATTCTGAACTAAGATCTGGAATGGGGTACACTGATCCACGAGGACAATCAAGGACAACTTTAACCATTCAAGTGATTTTTCTATTTCTTTTTACCAACTAACCAGTTGCCTGGAAATGCTTGTGACGGAGGAAGCTAAGTAGGCTAGCCTACTGGTATTCACCATTCAGAGAACATTTCAGTGACTAGTCTATGCATGGCACAACTTTCAAAACTTGATACAGACCACTAATGGTGGCCAGCACTCACAGCTTATCATAGCACGGAGTGGATTCCAGCCTCAGAATAACTCATGATCTGTCAACAGGTTTTCAAACAGATTGAGCACACACCCAAGTACTGGGGTCTTGATCATGCTGTTCCAAGCCTCTAAATGAAACACTCCTCTTTAAGACTTTCTGGTCTTGATCTCAGTGTTCTCAAGTTTCTGATGGCTATGGACATGTTTTTATCCTAACAACTTCATATTTTAAGGGGTTGGGGTACATGCCCTATTCTTAATTAGTTCAGCATAATATCATTAAATCCCCTTAAGATAAATAGGGAACATCTATGTGTTATTTGACCATAGGAAAGGGTGAGTTTAATATACTGAACCTCTAGGGACATTGATGCAGATGACTCCGAGTAAGTACAGCAGGCTAAATCAAAATGATCATTTTTCAGTGTTGCCTTAATAACGGTTGATAACTTCCTACCGTTCAAAACGAATAGACCTTTATTGGATGGGAAATAT
This sequence comes from Meconema thalassinum, assembly GCA_946902985.2. NCBI lineage: Eukaryota > Metazoa > Arthropoda > Insecta > Orthoptera > Tettigoniidae > Meconema > Meconema thalassinum. The sequence continues at coordinate 119,437,727 of OX336391.1, forward strand.
TTTTATTATTTGCAGAGATTACAAGGAAGTTTTGTTGATGTATCATTCGTTAAGCGAACATAAGATCCAAGTCCGTATCGTGTTGGAAGCAGTATTTGAGTGTTGCCTTAGTAAACGAAATATTCAATGTCTTTCAGTCGGTCAACACGATTGCACCTAATGGTAATGAATGTTATTCCCAAAACCTGAAAGAGAAAATACTGTACATGCAGGCCTAACCTGTTAAATCAATCATACCTACAAGACAACAAAAATGCTATATAAGAAACTATTAAAATCCCATATTGGTAGTAAAAATAATCTCAGATCACCGGCACTAATTCGCGAAGGTGCAGCAAAATCTTAATACAGTACAGCTATTCGTAATAATAGGCTACTGTTGTGATATACCGCTACTGAGTGATAGGCCACCGAAATAGATATATTTATTTTAATGTCTACATGATAACGAGATTGCCCTCCCCACACACACACACAAAAAAAAAACACAATGCCCCACAAATCTATAGAAGACAGCACTAAAAATGGCTTATACAATTTCTAATCCACAAGTCGCCCACCCTTCACCGACATTAATATTTGTAATTTAAGTAGGTTATGTTAAACTGAGGTTAATGGCGGAATTGATTGCCGCTGTGTGCCGGGAAGGAATAAGTGGTCAGCTTATCAGTGAAAAGTTTCGATTTGGGGACCATGCTCGGAAAATTTTAGAAAGTTTTGATTCGTTAAGCCCCCACCCTAGGCCTTGGTTCTGACCAAAATGGTGGCTTAACGAAGACGACCGAGGGGGGGGGGATTTTAAAAATGTTGGGAGATATAAACACACCCTAAATGGTGGTTCACGGAAAGGCTATTCTAACTAATAAATTGTTAAAACTCTCAGAGAGATATTCAACCAAGAACAATCTAATAGACAAGATACCGCACTTGTACTGTAAGAGGCAGAAATTACATAGGCTTTAAAGGCAATGCTCGGATCTTCACTAAGCTAACAAAAATATAAATATCTGACGATATATAAAATACTAGATACCTGGAATTATAAGAAAGGAAACAATTAATTTTAAGCTAACACACACACACATATCTAAATTAAAAAATTAAAATAATAAGATCGTCGGAGCTCCTAAAAAAATCACACGTTTTAGTGGTCACAAACATACCGTACCATCTTTTCCACAACCACAATAGAAACAAGATGTTCAGTAAAGAACATAATATAGCCTACGTTTTCCTAAATGCATGGGTATTGTTATAACTCTTTGTCCTTTTCAAGGAGTATAATTGAATGTTGGTTGTAGTAGCTTGTTAAAATATAACGTGTTATACGGATATTAAACATGAATATGAGGTGCCCTTTGCTAGTGCTACCTCTGTACAAAATTTCATTCAATTCGGTTTCACCACGTTTGAATTGATATGGTAAATCGATTTGCACACATACATGGCCGCTATCTTCAAACTATTGGGTTGATGACCCTATAGTCCAGTCAATAGATGCTTCCCACAAAAAGGTATGTTGTTGCATAATTTAGTAGAGATCAGATGATTAGGTTGGTCGTAATTTGATTTAAGCTTTTAACATTTGGGTGGCAGCCATTACGTTTCCGTCAAGATGGCGGCGATATAAAACGTAACACTGAGTTGCCTTTTGCAAGTGCTACCTCTGTATCAAATTGCGTTCAATTCGGTTTCACCGTGTTTGAATTGATAGGAGGAATCAATTTGCACACATACATGGACGCTATCTGCAAAGTATTGGGCGGATGACCTTGTAGTTTGGTCAAAATATTATTGATACATAAAGGTATAATGTTGAAAAAATTGGTAGAGATCAGATGATTAGGTTGGTCGTAATTTGATTTAAGCTTTCAACATTTCGGTGGCCATCATTACGTTTTCGTCACGATGGCGGCGATATAAAACTTAACACTGAGTTGCCTTTTGCTACTGCTACTTCTGTATCAAATTTCGTTCAATTAGGTTTCACCGTGTTCGAATTGATAGGTGGGGACAGACATTCAGAGTACACACACTTACACACAGACACACACACAGACAGACACACAATTTTTCGCCCTGTGTTGATCTCATAAGTCTACTTTCATTTTTTGCAAAAATCGAAAGTAGGCTAAAAATGAATGACAAACCTTGAATAAATCCATTTAGCATCCGGGTACTTGCACAACATATTTAAAATAAATAAATAAAATTTTACAACATTAAAAATATTAATCTCATAATGACGGCCACATTAGGTTAGACGTCGTATTTTTCACTTCCTTCCTTTTCTTAGATTTTTCACACACGTCAAACGAACCAGAATATAATAATCTGTAGAATACATAGCACTTTCCAGCTTTCTTAACAGATACGTTTTCTTGAAAATCGTCTTCACTCGATCAAGTCCAACCCCAGTGTCTTCTACCAATTTAACAGATAAACAAAGGAAGGTCGTCCTATTCACCCAACCCCAATTTTGAATTGTCCAATCAGATTAATTGCCGCGTGAATAACAATGTATTATCAAAAGGAATACACAAACGTTTGTCTGGGCGGTTTCATAATTAATTCTCATTTGTCATATATTTTTAGCCTACTTTCGATTTTTGCAAAAAATGAAAGTAGACTTATGAGATCAACACAGGGCGAAAAAAGTGTGTCTGTCTGTGTGTGTGTATGTGTGTGTGTGAGTCTGTGTGTGTGTATGTGTGTGTGTGAGTCTGTGTGTGTGTGTGTGTGTGTGTGTGTCTGTGTGTGTGTGAGTGTGTGTACTCTGAATGTCTGTCCCCCCCTATCAATTCGAACACGGTGAAACCGAATTGAACGAAATTTGGTACAGAGGTAGCACTAGTAAAGGACACCTCAGTGTCATACTTTATATCACCGCCATCTTTACCAAAACAGAATGGCGGCCACTCAAATGTTCAAAACGTAAAATCAAATTACGGCTACACTAATCATCCGATCTCTACCAAATTCGGTGACAACATACCTTTATATAGGACGCGTCTTTCACCCAAAATTCAAGGTCATCGGCCATGCCATTTCAGGATGGCGGCCGTGTGAATTATGCAACCATTTTAATAAATAGCTTAAGACCCACCAATTCCGATTATCGAGCCTAGGGGGGTTTAAGCTATCCTGAAGGTCGTGATCCGTTATTTATTATAATTTAATATTATAATATTATACAGTATGAGTGGCTTAAAAGAGCTGAGCCGTTTGTGTCACACGACAAGATGGCAGCTGTCCTCATGTGCCTGTCTTATATTTCAGTAGTTTTAGTATGTTGTATGTGATATACCGTACTGATACAATAATATAAACTTTGTATGAAATGATCTTTAATGAAGATGTACTGCAGTGAAGAAATCGTTTATTTAAAGTCATTATTTGCCAACAGTTCGTATCTAATATGTCAGTTAAGAACACCTGACGTCATGGATACGGTTAGCTCTGGGCTAGCATGTTAGTCTGTCACGCAGTTGACTGGGGATCGAGTACTGCTACAGATAGGTTTTTTTTCTTGAATTCTTTTACAAATGATGTGCACGAGCTTTTTCCACAGATACTGAATAAAATGTCATTTAGCTCAAAGGAGAGGATAAAGTATACACTCGTATATTAATAAAATCACAGTCCCAGCATCGCACATAAACAGAAGCCATTAGGAAAAGGAGAATAGAAGAACTAGATACACGTTGTCATTAACCACAGCCTTCTTAATGCCTCTGTACGGTGCTGTCCTCTTGTGGGTTATGTGGGTAATATTGTTCCAAACATAACGCTGTGTAAATGCCTGAGCTGGCCTCCTGAAGTATGGCAATTTTGTAATAATGGTAGTTCAACTATTAGCCACGATCGCGCTCCGAATACCTTTAAACACTGCCAGCTGGATCGCCTCCCTCTTCGCTACTTTAAACTGCCTACTCATTCAACACCCATAGAACACTGCCATCGTAGTACATTACGATGGCAGTGCATAGGCGTACAAGATAAAGATTAATTCACTGATAGGTCGCAGCACCACATACTGTGATTGGGGTGGAAGATTCTTAATTTTGCAGGCTGGCTTAATATAGAGATTAACGGACGTGAATGCATTACAATAAGTTAGTAGTTTTGTTATTCAATCATCATAAAGTATATAATATTGATTTTGACACTTACTGGCTTATTATCAATATAAAAGAAAACAAACAATACATTGTGGTAGGGGTGATTGTGTTAGGGATGAGGACAAAGAGTCATAAAGATACCCATACATTTAGGAGAAAGTAGGCTATATGTTCTTTGCTGAACATCTTGTTTGAAGATTTGATTAGTTTCCGCTTTCTCCGTCTGTCGAATCTAGCTCTGATAAGCGAGCATAAGCAGGTCGCTCCATTAGCCCAGGCATTTTAAGTTTTAACCTAAAAAAAATAATGTAAAGCTGAAATTTGGCATAGATGTTCCCTAGTACCCTAGTAACAAATCCTGAAAATTCCCCATCTCGGCGGTGTCCGCGTCATAGTTTATGGAGAGTTCAAAAGGGCTTAAATGGGGCCTAAGTGCCAAAAACAGCATTTTTGCTTCCAGCGTTCAAAATATTGATCCAAAATCAGTTCTAATGAGCTTTGATAGTAATAAGAGAAGGACTGCGTTAAGTATTATTGGTCGTAATTATTGCCATGCATTTCAACCGATGAGTAATCAAACATTTTTAGCTCAACTTTTCTCACGAAAATTTAGCTAATTTGTCATTAGCCGGGACTTAACGTGCGAACAGCTGCTGATAGCGACTAAGGACCTGAAGTAAAAGTTGTAAAGCACACTTGTAGCTTTAAAACGATACATTGCCCATGTTCATCCGACAAACAGCAGCAGAGATACAGTTACAAATATAAAAGTGGTAGTGTGGGAGTCGCTTTCCGAACGAACGTCCATTTACGCTGGTGGGCTCCATCTATTCACCTTTGCTGACACCCTTTTGTATCTTTGCTCAAGAGCTTTTAGGATGGTATTCCTTTGAATCCAGGTATACTAGCAGAAACAGTATGCATAGAACAAAACGAGTTTAATGCAGTTAGCAGTTAACCGTACATTCATAATATGCATAATATAAATAATAACAAAACAAAGCTTAAAAAGCTTTCTTTAGACAAAGAAAACTTGCAAAACAAAGCTTACATCGGACACAATCGTCCTCCTCATCGTCTGAGCCATCAAATGTGACGTTGCCACACGCTTTTCCACTGCAGTGCCCACACATTAAGGAGCATTCTAAACCGGAACGTACACACTCACACTGGCTGACACAAGAGATCTTGCAGTTGCAGGACACCAAATTGAGGAGATGATCTGGAGCAGCTGGAAGATGAGCTGTCACTGGTACTAAAGCTGAGTGTTGGATTTTCTATCCCCATTGGGTCGGGTCCAAAGAAAATCCTAACCATTCCTGAACTTGCAAATATACCCGCAGTGAATGTTGTTTGCATGCCGCCGAAGTCAGCGGAAGTGATGCCAGCTGAAACGACGCTGTGACCGGTTGTTTGGCAATTTTTTGGCTGTATTTCACTATCCGAAGTTCGTCGAGGCTTTTGCACTCCGATTTGGCACTGTCGTAGAGACAAATGGCGAACTTCTCTCCAGCCGATATTATGGCCTTTCCATCTGGAGCCGTAGAGACGAATACCTTCATTTCCTCGCGTAAAGATGCGGAATCCTTCAATATTTTCCAGGCGTGCTGTATGATGTACTCGAACCACAGCTTTCCTGTGCGAGATTTCTGGCTCATTGAAGAAAATGTGTCATGAAGCGACTCCTTGAGACGTTGAAGGCAAAGGATATGATAGCAAGTTGTTGGCGGTGCCTTCTTGGAATGCGGTAAAAAGCGCCTGAATTTCGTCCTAGTCATCCTTCAGCCCGTCGTTCATGTTGAGTAACATTGTCCCGATAGCCTGTTTTGTCAGAAAATGCGCTCTGAGGGCCCTAGAACTTGCACAGTTTCGCGTTATTGATACATTTGAAATTGAAGGCATAACGTTCATTTTTAAGAGCGAGCTAATTGCAAGCCTACCTAGAATATGCGTGTCCAGACATCATGTGAGTCACTGACGATTTAGCGTATATTTCCGTCCAGAGCTCCTCCAAACAGCTTCCATTCATCACATAGCCGATTGCCCCAAGAAGCGATATTAGAAGGTGAAATCCGCCTAGACGAACAACCACGTTTTTAGTTCCTCTGAAGTGTCCGATGCGACTATCTCTGCAGCTTTCGCGTATAGAGGCTGGTCAAAGTTTACGAAACAAGTGCTTTGTTTCAGTTCCACGCACTCTCTTGCGGCAAACTTCAACGCGGAATATATAGTTGATGGATTGCTCGGTTCCAAGTTAATGAACGGCAGGGCATCAATTGACTTCGTCTGGGGAGCTGGTTGAGCATGAGCAGACAGTGACGTCTTCATAAAGCCGTTCCACGAAACGGGTAAATTAATACCTGACCACCGTCCAGATAACCACGAGGAGTCCATCATCGACGTAATAGCCACAGAGTTTGGGTCTTCCACAGTTAACTCCTTAATCTTGACGTCCTTTGAACCAGAAGAAGAGGGCTTCCGATACCACGAAATGTTCAACTTTCCCATCGCCGCAATCACACCAGCATTAGGAACTTCTCGTGTACGTGGGAGTCAAGATATTTCACTGTCAGGCACTGCACCTGTGCACTTGATGCCTTCCATGCAGTGAAATGTGTTTCGCCCGTCCAATGCCCTTATGTTAAAGTCAGCGTTGTCAAAGCAAAACTGCGTGAACGCTCCAGCATTCGGGATTGGACGTTCTTCACGAAGCGCTGTAACTTCGTACCTGTGGACTTCCGCCACATTTACTGAAAATCCAAGACTGTTTAGAATCGGAATTAATTGTTTCGAGTATTGTTGGCCTGCTCCGACAGGCCGAGCGCTGTCACCTAGAAACGCGATCGGTTGCCCTTTCAACAGCGGTTATGCTTTGGGACCGTAACTCAGTAACCGTTTCTCGCATAGACATGGGTAATGTACCAATGTAAAGCTAAAAGTATGCTTTATAACTTTCATTCTGTGTCTTTAGTCAATATCAGCAGTTGTTTAAAAAATAATGACCTGCTAATGACAAATTAACCAAATTTTCGTGTAAAAATTGTGCTAAAAATGTTAAATTAGTCGTTTTTTCCCTTCATCAATAGCAATATTAGGCCTGGTAAGTCCGTTATCCTACTGGTTCATTTTTATTATTAATTGCTAAAGCTCGCGAGAACTAAATGTGGATCAATATTTTGAATGCAGGAAGCAAAAATGCTGTTTTTGGCACTTAGGCCCCATTTAAGCCCTTTTGAACCCTACAAAAACTATGACGCGGACACCGCAGAGATGGGGACTTCTCAGGATTTGTGTCTAGGGTACTAGAGAACATCTATGCCAAATTTCAGCTTATCATGTTTTATTTTTTTAGGTTGGCAGTGTTTTTTGCATATAATGCTTGGGCTACATGCAGTGACTTAAGCAACTAGTTCCAGTTATGAGCCTCAGGATGCTGCTGACCTCTGTGACAGAAAGGGGAAGTACTTAGACGGTCAGGATCTTTTAAATTGAAGAACAAGTCTTTTATCAATTAATTGATGTTGAAAATAAATGTGAGACATCGTTTACATGGCTCAATTATAATATGACAATTTTGCGCTATTCACAGCCATCTTGAATTACTGCGCCATCTTGTGGGAAAAGCGCAAATTCATACTCCAGCTCTCAACTCATAACTTCAAATCTCGTAGGTATTTATGTCATTGTCTGGCGAGAGAGTGACTAATAGAGATGACTCAAACGCTGTCAACTTGTGATAATTCATTCGCTAAGCGAAGTGAACCTGTGAAATAACCCTTACAACAGGTATGTGACTTATGTAAAAATAAAAAGTATTGTACTTGAATTAATAATTTATTTTTAGCCTACTTTTCACATTTTGCAAAAATGAGGTTAAAGCAGACTTGTGAGATCGATCCGGGCAAATGTGTGTCTGTCTGTCTATCCTTCTGTCTGTCTGTCTGTCTGTCTGTCTGTGTGTGTGTGTCCCCCTATCAACTCCTAAACGGCTGCAGAAATCGAAACCAAATTTGGTATTAGTAAAGATCTATACCTGAATATCTCAATGCCATATTTGAAAATGATCTCAGGACTACCAACAGTTGAAAAACCGCAATTGGATTTTGAGCCATCTTGCCAGGGTCGGCTTACATTACCAACTCGACTCGCTTACGTCTGAACCCCGCACCCCTACGGCATCTTCGGACGATGAGCTAGAGAGTTCCATAACATTGACCTGTGAGCTACACGCTAGAAACATTAACCGTAAATTTATACACCGAACGGAATTCCTACTACTGAGAATGTTAGACTTCTGCAATTAACTATAATTGTCTTAGTATTCATAGGATGTTTTAGACGCAGCCTATGGAATAAATAAGTTGTTAACTCCCTGATCTCTAGACGGGACCTTCAAAGTCCAGAAGGACAGCTGTCACTGGCAGAAAGCCAATCTTATGTTAAGTTCGCGGGAAAATTACCACATAGTGGAAATTAGCTATTTTTAATTCTCAGCTATCTTATTTCAAGGAAGCCATGGATCACTGCTTTAGGCTGTACCATGCTTGTTCTTCGTGGGTGTTGAGTAATTGTGGAAATTCTTCACTGTCCATTAGTTTCTTTACTTGAGGACCGACCAAAATACCAACTAAAAATGTGGCTTCTTACAAAATAGGAAAAGAAAGTCATTAAATATTGAAAAGCTTCGGAATATCGACGAAGTGTCTTTACAAACTGCCTCATGAGGCTTAATTTTATATGCAACGTTATTTATCATTGCATAAAGTACAAAAACAAACTTTATTAATTATGAATGGCTTTTGTTTGGTTACTGTTCATCGTAGACAGTCAGAATATATGCATTAACTAATAGACTCAACACAAAATGTTTTGTAAGTTCATTTGTGTAATTGGTGAAATGTCGAGGTGCACGCTGAACTCACATTTATACCAAACAAATATTTACAATAGCCCGAAATTGGTACATCGATATATCCGGTACCGATAATTTAGAATAACTGTTTATATGTGCGAACTTGTTAGACTGCAACTACAGGTCTTGATGATATGATACTACTTCGAAGGAGTGAGATTAAGCTTATGGTTAGGATACAAGTAAACGTTCAGAATTAATGGTGCTAACTGAAGGGTGAGACGTTTAAGGGAAGGTTTACAGTGGTATGTCGACAGTTGGATAAGGTGTGGTTTATCTTGAGTGGTTACCAACTTTCATACAACATAAGTAACCACCACTATATGTAACATATGATATTTAAAAAATGTTAAGGTAAGTCTACCATATTCTTAAAACTGATGAATCCATTAATCGTACCATCCGTTCGTCGCGTTGAATTCAGCAGCGTAGCATGATAAAATCTGTGTATTTCATCAAGCTTGAATGGTTATTCTCTGGCGAATTACTTGTCGACTAATATGTGCCAAGGGTATGATTGGGCACATCGTTAGTTATCTTTGTTTCAGTTCCCCTTTTGGTTAAATGAATCGTTATGTCCTCGTACAACCCTTTCTTTTACACTTCACCTTTCAGTGCACCTTGTTACTAGAACAGAATCTGCATATGAATATGTCTTTAGGTTTAGTCAGAAAAATGAAAGTTAATTGCTCACAGTTGAGGAACGAAGCAGCTCTAAATTTCCGTATACTTTCAATGGAGCCGATGAAGGACCAGATGGCCCTTAGCAAATAACTATCGTATATTGACGTAATTTACCCGGGAGAGAGCGCGCGATGTTCTGTAGCACTAAAGAGCGCATGCGGAACTTTTCTCAGCGTTGGTATGCGCTCACACTGAGCATTGCTAAATTTGATCAATACCTTCATGGTTTGGCTGTAAGTAAAATAACCCTTTTTCATGCCATAGGTGTAATATATTTTGTATCACATAACACTATGTTACAAAATACCAATTGTTTGTGCATGATATTACCAATGAATATTTTATTTTGTTTACGGTTGTAAATATCTCACACATTAAAGTAAATTACCTTTCTTACTTCTGTCAGTCAATGTCAAAATACACTACAGAATATAAAAACAACAAAAAGCGATCACGTTAACGGTAGACTTTTAGTTCTCAATGATATGAAGCACATCATACCTCATTGAAGTCATCCACTTCAGTCAATACTAAATTGGAACTGAATAACATATATAGTACTAGTTTCGGTTAACACAACCATACTCAGCTAAACTCAAATTGTAAAACCAATTAACCAAGAGCATCCATCATATTATAATCGAAAACATTAAGAATCTAAAAGATAAAAAAATAAAAAAAAACACTTAAAGAAAACTAGTATCCGTTATTACCTTCCTTATCTTCTAAGTATAAACTGAAATCTGCTTAAAACAGCGTTAGAATAAAAAATTATATCTTTATACTATTTGAAAAATGGTTATACAGTAATTATATGTCCCAAAGAGGTGCGCGTGGAAAACAATTCCGCATCGAAGACCAGTCTAACAATAATACTCGCTGCAGCTGTTCTTTCTGCGATAAGAATAATATAATCATAATAATTTGTTCCAAGAATATTCATCAACAATGCCAAAAGCTCACGTTTGAATTGGTCAAGGTCACACCCAACTAGAAGCAGAATTTATAAAATGCGAAGATTTTCTCCGCGGTGCGCACTCTCCCGGGTTAAGATTTCCTGGTATACAAACGCTTCTTTCGTGCTAAAAATTGATTAGGACATCGATTCAGAAGACCCGGGACCCATTAAAAGATAGTGTGACTGCATGAACACCACATCATTGAAAAGCTGAAGAAAGCTCAGTTCATTTATTTGTTAAGGAGGACTTCCATAGTATCGATACTACTGAAAATTGCCCCTATTATCGTTTCATCACATAATTATCTGGAACTTGAAAATATTAAACCATCCCTTAGTCATTTAACATAAACAAAAGTGCAATGCAAAAATAAGTTCTAATTATTTCATGCTGAAATGTTCAGGAACTTAAGTTTCTGCTGTCATGAGGACTAATACATTAACTAATACCGGAATACAACATACTATCACTGCGTTTGGTAGAAATTCTCTTTACGAGCAATCGATCTTCCACAGGTTGGAGAAACTTACTACTGGCGATTCATGTGGAGCTTCATTCTGTCAACGTGGTAATTTGAAGACATCCAAACCGGTCTGTCAACGTGTCATGCAACATAATCATAGCAACCAAGGACCATACTCATGTAGTACATGTGAAAAATTGTTTTCTTCTAAGAGTTCTTTAAGTCAACACATGAAACTTCATAGTGGTAAGAAGCCTTACACATGTACTACCTGCAAAGCACAATTTGCCAGAAAGTCCTATCTGGATGAACACGTGGGAATCCATAGTGGAATAAAGCCGTACGCATGTACTGTATGTGGAAATATGTTCTCCCAAAAGAGCTCCGTCAGAAGGCACATGGAAATTCATACTGGGAATAGGAGACATTCATGTGCTACCTGCGAAGCTACTTTCAGTAAAAAAGAGAATTTAATTGCACACATGTCGATTCATAGTGGAGAAAAGCCTTATACATGTACTACATGTAAAGTACAATTTACGACAAATGGTTCGTTAAACAAACACAGTGCGATTCATAGTGGGCAAAAGCCATATGTATGTACTGAATGCAAGAAGGAGTTTACCCTTAAGAGTTACCTGAAGTTACACATGGATATTCATACCGGCAGAAAGCCATACTCGTGTAGTATCTGCGAAAAAACGTTTGCAGAGAAGAACAATCTAAAGAGACACATAGTATCTCATAGCAGAAAGGCAATTGATAGTGCGAAAAAACTATACGGATGTAGTGCGTGTGGAAGAAAGTATTCGCGGCAGGATTCGTTGAAGGCACACGTGGTAATTCATAGTGGAATTAAACCGTACACATGTATCACCTGTTCAAAGAAATTTACATTAAAGCGTTCGTTGAATAGACACAGGGCAATTCATACTGCGCAATGACCGTATGTATGTGCATTGTATGTTTAAGACGATTCATTCTAAAAGCCTACTTAAACAAACACAAGGAAAGGCACACTTATGTACTGCCTGCGAAGGATTTTTTTTATCACTAAGAATAATTTAAAGGCAATTCATAAGAGCCAAATATCCTACGTATGTATGTAATTAGTATATGCGGAGCAAAGTTTAAACAATGGCCATGTTTTATGCCACACATGGTAATTCATGGTGGCCAGGTCACATTACCATGCAATAATGCGCAGTATTTTACTAAAGGTTTATTTGATGAAACTGCTATTATTGTGCCTGTAGTCACATTCAGGTGGTATACGGAGAGCAATAATAATCTGGATTTTAAATTTAGACACTATATATTCATGGAGGACGAGGCAAATTCTCATGGTGCATGCAAAAGAATCCATCAGGCAAGCAACCCAATCTTTTAAGCATCTTTTTAATGTCATAGGCAGGACCTTAATAAAAACTATTCCTTTATAGGATATGGAGTTCTGATTTTACGTACATTGTACTTTTAGGAGTAGTAGACATAGTACCATTCGATTGCTGCCTTGAACATGGTTTATCACTGAATCTTATTGTTGGTGCATTTGTAATAAATTTTTGCTATTTTCTCATCTTTTCTGAACGTAAAGGACACACTAGTCGATTTTACAAGGTGCCGGCATGATGACTTGTGATGGATTTTTCACCGGTAACTCGACCATATCTGACCGATTAGATTAGCACATCGCCTTTTTTTTCTATTACGAGCGCTAGGTAAGAGTCAATGAAACTCAACGATCTCCGGTCGATGAGATTAGCAGATTGCCTTTTCTATCACTACAATCGCTATTTTGAGTCAATGCAGAGTCTCAATTAACTCCTTATAACTACTTCTTGTGTGAAGATTTAAATAAAAATCAAAAACCGCCTGAGGGTTTTTAAACACAAACTCAATAAAGAAAGAATTACGTTTAGTTTGGCTACGATTTGAAGCGAGTAAATTAATGTGCGTTTTTTTACTGGATATAGCCCGGAAGTGATTTAGAAATATTAGTTTGATACAGCTCTTCAAGACTATCAATTTGTTACCTTTCCGGGCCCTTTAGCCCTTCAGCGCTTAGCACAACTGAGGAAATTGCTTAATTTTACATTTTTCAAAGATGGGACCTCTTTTGTCTGTTAAGAAAAGTTTTCAACATTAGAAAAGGTCACCTACACGCCTAATTTACAAGAAGTCCATGTTAAGTCATAGAGATATGTTGAACAACTGTTCGACTTATTCATGGAGTATCTTTGTAGAGATCTATATTAAATCCTACTGGAAAGAGGTTATATTTAGGTAATAATGTATGGAGCAGAATTTGCTAAAAATTATGATCTAGTGAGAGACATGTTTATCCAAAAATTTTATTAGCTACATTTAGAAAGGATTCACTTGTTGAACTAGATTGAGGGGAAATGGAATCGCCTACCCTAACCATGTTAATTTACTGGAACTTTCCCTAGGGAAGCACATTAGGTACCGTATCTGAATTCAACATTATGGGTTAGCTTTGGCAACGCGAAGTTTCACAGTGCTCATTACGTAAAAACGGCTGCGAGATGATCGAGGATCACTGGCTGACCTTCATGGGGTAGCCAAGAGGCGAGTGTGTTTCATTTGGTAAAGGAAGTCGTGCAGGTGACTCCATTTTTATCCCTTAGCTAATGATCAAACAGCAAGATTAGAATGATGGAAACAACGACCTCTTTAATATTAATATAGATAAAATAATTCTAGCTGGGATCTACTTTACGTTATGAGAAGATGTGCATTAGTGTGAACAAATCTGTGATTGAGTAATTTACTGTTGGGAACAGTTATTTGCTTACTAAAAGCATATGTTCTACGTGGAAAAGGGGGAGACACCACCTCACCCCCATTACGTGAGTGAGGGGGAAGTGAATGACCTGAGCCAGGAGAACACTTCTTCTGTGGTGAGCGAGAAGACACTCTTCTCACGTCTGCATTCGTGGATACGACATGTAGTCGGTTTAGTGAAGTTACTTTTCCATAGTGAGCGACACGACAAGTTATATTTTTGTACAGTGCGAACCGTATCAGTTCGTGGCTTGACCCATACTTCATATCCGGGTGAAGCATCGCGCAGTATTCTGTTAAAGTCGCGGGATAACCATTAGAAGAGATTTTGTGTATAATTCCGTGTGAAACCATTTTTGTGGCATAGTACTACGTAAAATGGAACTTGCATTTTTACGGAGTGAATTTGGAAATACGCTGAAAGGTTATCCGACATTGTGATTTCTTTATTCACAGAGGGAAGGTTTAACGGACGTACTATACGATTCTGTTCTACGCTACTACGTTGAGAAATGTCTTATATAGAGGAACATTCCACTACAGATGTTTATGGAAACAGATATGCAGTTAAATAGTGACCGGCACTTCAACAGACATGCACAGTCATTAGCAAGCGAGCTGAAAAAACGCATAGTGGAAACATTGCGGTCTTGTGGCTGTCATTATATTAATTACAACTTCGTTGCACGGACGTTTGAAGCAACACATCAACGACAGTGGCGTAGGCCCAATAATACATTGAGGGTGATTTTCGAATATGTCGATTTTCATCGTAAGCCCGAGGGATATGAGTAATACTAGAGTCATTTCGACCTTCGTGATGACAAACTAAACATCTCATGCGAATCCGATAGTGAGAGGCGTGGTCGTCTACCGTGTTTCCTGTAACTACACGTAGATGATGGAGATGTATTTCGAGGGGACTTCTCGCCGATCATTGGAAGTGAAGACGAACATCGAGGGATGTGAAACTAGCGACCCGTCTTCGAGGTATGTCAAGACGTTAGAGAATGATAGAACTTCTTTACTGTAAGTTACGAAAATAAACTATTTATTGAGTTACTAACAATATTCGCATAATTTACTTATGATTGAGTAACTACCACTACAATTGAATCCAATCTTTCGAATATTTGTATTAATATCGATTATTTAGGCATATTGCCGATGGGTTTGTTGGAATGGAACCAGTGATTAAAAATGTTGATAATTAGTAAATTCAGAGCCCTGAATTCTACATTTTCTTTTGCAACTCTGATCGAGTTTTCGAGTTTCGTTTAATTGGATAGTTATTTAGATTTTGAATATTCAAGCTTAGGACTTGATATTTGAAAGAAACGATGTGTGATTTCCAAATTACTACGATTTTGACATGATCTAATGAGTATTCAATAATCATATTCTAATATAATAAAATTTCTTATGGAAATAATTCAACAGTTCTATGGAGCATGAGTCAATGTTTGCTTATGAGATTGATTTTTGAAAGCTGATTTTTACAGGATCTAGGATTTCGTCCATCCATATATTAAGTGGAGAGTCTTGATAGTTTCATCCAAAAAGAACATGCTACTGACGGGGTTGATTGTCATATTTGAAATGCACTCAATTTAGGAGTGTGATTTGTTAGCACAATTAAGGTTCAGACATTCTGTTGTCTGTTAACATGACTATGAGCAATCAAATATGGTAGGTAGGACATTATTAGTAAATATGGTTTACTAAAATATTAAAATTCCATAACGATGGAATGCAAGTTTATTCACATTGTGAGGTAATGCGGTAATATACACTGGCGGAAAAAATATCCCAACACCATGAAGGAGTTGTGGTAGATTAACGAACGTTGGTAGGCGTGTTTATACATCTGAAAGGTGACGTCAGGGGCGGTTCGACCTTGTACATATAGGGGGGGTGAGCATTTAAAAAATGCCGACTGGCTGTTTAAGATTGCCGACTATTCGCTTGATAACTGAGCAACGGGAGGGAGAGGGGGGGGGGTGAGGGGGAGGGGGCGGGGGCAGTATTTTTTTGTCGTGTCTATTCGACGCCCGTGGGCGACCTGCGCGTCGGGATGAATACAACTGGCAAGGATGTGGAAGGAAGCGGCCGTGGCCTATCAGAAGGTACCATCCCAGCATTTGCCTGGTGTTGAAAATGGGGAAAACCACGGAAAACCATTTCAAGGACGGCCGACGGTGGGGCTCGAACCCACGCGTCTACCAAGTCAGCAGAGAGCTTGGCCCCATGACCTAACGCTGGGCTTTAGCCAGCGTAGCCACTGCTGTCGGGGGCGGCAGTGGCGGCAAACAATACACAAGGAAAATATACTTAATTAACGGCTTTCATTTAAAATGTATTTTATTAGTTCCAGAATTTTGAATCACAGGAAAATTTGATAAGTGAACAAAATAAGTGTTCAAATATTACAAGAATAAAAAAACTAGTTATTCCTTCTAAATCCCTACTCTACGATGTTTTAACAAGGGCCACTTCTCCACTATCTCCGTAATTTCAATGTCGTCGACCGTATCTTTCGTTGAAAACAACATCATGAGGGAGTCTAAGCGGTCGTCACCCATCGATGTCCGCAAATGATTGAAAATGAGCTTCAACTTGCTGAAGGACCGTTCGGAAGAAGCAGAAGACACTGGGGATGTTAAAATCAGTCGAACTAAATGATAACCACACGGAATAATCCTCTTTAATTTAACAGCAACTTTTGCGATCTATTTAGGAGACGAGCACTGTTTACTGGCTTCAAGCAGGATTTCAAGCTCAGCCAGCACAAGTTCTTCATCTTGAAGGGTGATTTTCGGGTGTGATTGCTTTATAGATCGGACGCGCTCGATGGTGCAGCTCTTTCTGTCAGCGGGTATCTTGAAAATTATGTTGAATGGCTCTAGCAAAGAAATTAGTTTTGCGAGATTGTCTTGCACGCTTGTAGTAAATACATTCACAAGTATTCGGAACTCATTTCTGTAGAATGTACGGAAAGAAATTTCTGCTGTCGTTTCAGCGTGCACGTCATACTTCTTTGCAAGTCGCCGGGTCCTGCGGTGCTTAAAGAAGTCTTCCTTCGCATTTACTTGCTTACTTTTCGCAAATGACGATGCACTCATTATCAATGCGTTCATCTTGACATCGTCGTTGATATCTTCGAAAGACTTCAAAGCGCTCTGAATCATCTGCATAGCGTCTACAACATTCAGCTCCGCCGCTTCTAAAAGCTCGGTTACGTACTTAACTTTAAACATGATGTTTTTGGTAAAGTATATGCCGCAGATAAAATCAAAGTCTAGAAGCTTTTTGTGCAAGCCTGACGCAAAAGTTCGGGTTTTACTGTCAAATTCAGAATCGAATGAGGTTTTCATTGTTTCCAATGATGTGACTATCTCTTCATAAGACGAAGAAACAGCTCTCACCGATTCGGCGCGTGCAGTCCACCTCGTTTTTGATAAATTCTTAAGTTGAAGTGAATTTTCAATTTTATCCAGCTCTTTCTGCAAGCTTAAATGTCGTTTCGTGCTACCGGAAAAAAAGTACAATGCTTCAAGAGTGTCAAGAAACTCTCGGATAAGCGCGCTAACATTACAAGCTGTCTCTACGAAAATGTTTAACCTGTGAACTTGGCATGGAACGTACGGAATATCTATTTTGCACTTCTCTGATAGCTTTTGTGAGTGCCGTTGTATATGCCAGATATGTTACTAGCAAAGTCGTACGATTGAAACGCTAGTTTATCGAGTGGAAGTAAGTTCTTCTGAATTAAAAAATATATTTTCAGCCAACTTTTCTCCAGTCTTTTTTGTTGTTGTTAAAACAGCGTCTATTTTTAAAAGACACTCCACAGGAACGAGCTCTTCATCTTTTTCGACGACGTATCGGATATTCAACGAGAGGCGGTCTTTATGTGACATATCGGGAGTAGTATCTGCTATAACGGAGAACATACCAGCGTTCTTGATCTCTTCTGCAATTATTTCACGAGTTCTCTCCAAGTCGATGGATGAATTCATTTTGAGAGTCCTTGCTCATATACGTAACATTATGCTTCCGCGTATTCACTTCTTCCAACCACCTATTCATGACCGGACTATGCCGAGAAAGTAACTTCACAATTTGCGTGAAGTTTCCATTATCTTGAGTGATTCCATCCTCGTGACCTCGGAAAGTCAAACCTTGCCGACAAAGGGTTCTTGCTGTGTTAATAAGTATATGGATAACTTTTTTGTGGAGCTCCTTTTCTTGTTCTTCCTCAATTCTGATCGTCCGTAAAAGTTTATCAAGGAGAACGGACGTCTTCGTGGCCCTTTCCATTAACAAAGTGGCACAAATCTGCCATCGCTGCTTTATGAGCTTCTAAAGTGAAGTGTTCTTGTAATTTGCCCTTTTTCTTCTTTCCGCCACTTTTCAGTTTGTGCCACTGACGTACTCCAGCGTGCGATCATTCTTCACTTTTTTCTCGTTAACACCATTAAACATAAACATGGCTGAAAATACGCATGTATCTATTGCATTATTATTCCTTACGTTTGATGCGTACGCGGTGCTCCGTGAAAATGTTACATGGCGAAAACTAACGTCCCACTGCCACTGTATTTGCACCTAGTTATCACCGTAAAAGTTGCTGGTTCAGGAACGACTGCTTTCTCTCATTCTCGGTGACCACTGCACTGACCTTAGTGAGCACCCCACCCCTTGAGGAACCTTGGAACCATAAATCTGTCAATTTTGTCACAATAGTGCGGATATCTGAGGACGCGCCGAGACAAGCGGTAGCAGGTCGTAACATTCCTCCGACAACATCTCAATGAGTTGGCTTGACCTGAAGTTATCAATGCGCGCACCAACACCTTTTGTCTAGCCACATGGCACAGGTGCTGGGCTCGCTTCGCTGTGTAGCTGAGTCGTTCTGCATAATGAACGCGGGACGTTACACCCACCCAGGAACGTGCCGATGAGTTCATCCCTTGTCTTTGGTCCCATATTGCTCATCTGTCATTCTTTCTTCAGTTTCCATACAAAGAAACGAAATGGCAAGTGGCAGCCGGTGCACCGAGGACTGGAGGTGAAACTTTTAAAATGGTTATTTTGCCGACTCTTTCCCTTGCCGCACTGGGCTATTGCCTGACTGTATGGAATTATTGCAGTGTCCGTTTGTGCCGACTGTCGGTAAAATGCCGACTGTCAGTATAATATTTTTTATTTATTTTTAAATGGGACCAAATCGTATATGGCCATGCCCCGTTTTGCTTTCTAAATGCTGTTTTGGGAAATGTTACGGATTCTTAAGGAATTGCCGACTGCCGACTGATGTCGTATTTGCCGACTGAGAAAATACCTGAGGGGGGTGAGACACCCCCCCCCCCCCAACCCCCAACCCCCACTCGAACCGCCCCTGGGTGACGTTGATCCAAATTTCCCGCAAATCGCATTAGCGTGGCACTATTAGTGCCCCATGACGTTGCACATCAGGGTTGATTTAAATAAGAGCTGTACTGTGTAAGAGCGTTAGTTACCTGTGAGATAGGACGGAGTGACTGTGAGTGGGTCACGAATACCTTTACGACGACGTAGAGGCCAGTATCGACAGCTCACTGCGTGTCAACGAGGCTGTGTAATATGGGTACGTAACGGTGGATCTTCCTTCCGTACTATTGCAGAACGACTTGGTTGTAATATCTCCACTGTGCATGCGTGCTGGCAGCAGTGGTCACGAGAAGGTACGCTCGCAAGAAGCCCAGGCTCCGGACGTCCCCGTGGCACCACCGAGAAAGAGGACTGCCGTATTCGGCGTATGGCTTTGACGCATCAGACGGCGTCTGCAGCAGCATTTCGAGTGGCAGTTGACACCACAGTGACGCTGCGAACTGTTCAAAATCAGTTACTTGGAGGACACCTCCGAGCCAGACACCCTGCGACGTGCATTCCACTTACCCCAAACCATCGCCCTCTGCGACTTCAGTGGTGTTAAGCGAGAATTCATTGGATGGAGTGGAGGTCCGTTGTGTTTTCCGATGAAAACCAATTCTTCCTTGGTGCCAGTGATGGCCCTGTGTTGGTTAGAAGGAGGCCAGGTGAGCGCTCGAATTCCACACATTCGACACACTGGACCTACACCGGGCGTTCTGGTCTGGGGAGCAATTTCCTTTGACAGCAGGAGCACTCTCGTGGTTATCCCACGCACCCTGACTGTAGATGTGTACGTCCATCTGGTGATTCGAACTGTTGTGCTGCCTTCCATAAACAGCATCCCTGAGGGTGTTTCCAACAGCATAACGAACTCCGCCATGCCGTTGTTGTATACCAACGTGCTCTACTGAGTGTCGACATGCCGCTTTGGTCTGTTCGATCCCCCGATCTGTCCCCAATCGAGCACGTATGGGACATCATTGGACAACAACTCCAGCGTCGTCCACAATCGGCTTTAACCGTCGCTGTATTGATCGACCTAGTGCAACAGGCATGGAACTCCATCCCACAAGCTGACATCTGGCACATGTACGACACAATGCATGTACGTTTGCATGCCTGCATTCAACAGTCAGGCGATTATATCGGTTATTAATGGACCAGCATGGCACATTTGCGAGAGATTTTCTCGCGCGGAGATTAACCTGTTGTCTTGTACCTTCAATCAATTAGATATGTTACCTCACCTAATATATTGCCGAATTCTCCGTACTCTACATTCCTTATTTCATGGTGTTGGGATATTTTTTCCGCCAGTGTAAATGAATTTGTGCTGTTGTGATACAATTGCAGTATTTTTGATAGATGTTAGACAATTATTTTCTCCCGAATGGAAGTGATATAGATTATTGGAGAAATCATTGTGCATTATAATGGTATTTAGGAGAGAGTGCATCTCAACCATTCATTTGATAGTTTTGAGCATTTTGGATCTGATTTTTCTGTGGATGAATATTTATATTTAACATCTTTAAATAAGGCTAAAGTCAGTGGTGACTTTATTTCTGATAATATTTTGATGAATCCGATTAGTTTACGGATAACATTAAGATCAGCTGGATGATGGTCAAATAGGGTGATATCTGACATTAGATTGTTGAATCTCTATAATTCTCGATCATATTTTCAATACTAATTAGTTGATTAGATTACTGGGTTTAGACGTTATATTTAGAATATTTCCAATAGGAACATGTGGATATTTGTATATATTTTCATTTATGACAGTCATCGAACCCATTAAGGTAACTATTATTTGATCATCATTCGACACACTTCGAAATTCTGTTTGGGTGTATATTTGAAGTGAATTTATTCATTATCAGTTAGATTTATACTGGGGAGGAAGAATGTATAATTTTAATATTTAATTTTTTTTTCTCAAGCTGAATAGTGAAGTGAAGTGAAGATTTTTAAAATTGATCAATTTTCATTCAGCACATCTACGAACAATTGAACTTTACTTTCAATTTCCTAAGAGTACTCCCCAGGCTTCAATGCAGGACAATCCATGGTAGGCTAGGACTTTTGGATTGGATGATCCCACCCCACTTTAAACCATTGGATTGCAGGAGTGTTTTCTTACATTTTGTTTTGCATCGTTTGTTCTACGGCATAAAAATCATGCAATATTTTAAACTCTGAATTCATTATTGTAACTCAGCAATATTTCTATGTTTATGCCGTGTCTTGTGTATGTTTCGCCCAGGAACACCAAGCTGGCCCATCAGCGACGAAACCCCACACGAGACACGGCATAAACATAGAAATATTGCTGAGTTTTAATTCACGGACCGTGATAGCCAATATACCATCTCTTTCATGATTGTAGTTTGTGCTTTTGTTGGGTTTCCCATGGACAATACTGTCTATTCTTTTTTGAATATCTGTCTGATGCAACCATCTTCTCCCTATCCCGTTCATTCCCCGAGATACATTGTCTCTTGCCTGCCCGAGCAGATGTTTTTAGACTTAGTTTGATTTCCAGACAAATATTTCCTTTTAGTTTTATAACTTACGATGTGTTTATTTTCTCGGATGTCATGTTTTGTGATAGCCGGACACCTTGGCATTGGAGAATGTGCACAGTAGCCTACATAACCTAAACTTTTCCACAGTATTAATCGAGTCATTTTGTTTAAACTGAAACATTTTGTAAAAGACTATACTAAGCGATATATTTATTTTTAACCTACGAAACTTTAACTACCATTTCTTAATATTAGGCTGTAATATTATTTTTATAATATATATATTGTTACGAATGCTAGGCAGCTTCGTCGCCCCGCGCGTGACTCAGGCTGCCCCAGGCTATCCTGACTGTGTGTTACCAGCGATTTGCGCAACATTGAAGACAGGCTGTACAAAAGAGACCGTCTCGAATATTCGTGGCCCTACTGGTGTTGGAATGCTCGAGAAGGTGTGAACCCTGGTCAATTCTGGAAACATCCATCGAGTCACCAGCCTCGCTATATAAAGCGGCCTCACCAGAGAGGGACGAAGTGTTTTGAGCGAGTGTGTATACCAGTGCGACAGAGATTATTGTAGTGAAGTGCTGAGTGGATTGCGAAACGCAGTGGACTGTTTTCCTAGCTTGCGGACGGCGAGACAGTGTACATTCAGAACAAGTGACTGTGGCTTATTGAGAAGAGGAAGAGTTGCGGTATTTCTGGCCGAGGACACGGACCTCATTACGGTAGAATTAACTGCCTGGCTGAGTGAAAGGGAACTGTTCCAAACAAGAGGGGCCCTAGAGTGAGATAATAATTGCTTGTATCTGTTTATTGTGTGGTGAACTGTAACTTGCTAAGACCTGCAATAAAACTACTATTTCTTCCAGTTAATGAACTTGCCACTAGGGGCAACACGTATCAATATATATATATATGGATTTCAAATTGTTGAAGTTTGTGTAAAACATCGAAAGGGACGGCTTTTCAAAATTCTTTTGAATAAGGTTTACAAAAAGTTGACAAAATCTTACCGAAATTTCAAAAAATAAACTAATGGTAGTTGAGTTGAAATTTTAAATATCCTTCCTTCATATTAAAACTTGTCTCAGAATTATATACAGAGAGTTTGTTTTATATGCGACGGAGACCCTCGCTTGCCCGCTCGCCCGCGTTGCGCGTCTGTCACCCGCCAGGCATTTGCCGTTATGCGGCGCCCGCGCGGCACTGAGTCATTGAAAATAGAAATTTGTACTTACCTAGTTCACAGCTGGTGCTGAAAGTTTTCCAAGAGGAAACTTATTTTCTCAAAAAGAAGTCTTCCAGTATATGTATCCGACAGTTTCAGCGCCTGATAATCACTTGTGGGTGAATCTCAAACAAAATGTATACAGAAACAATCCGCGTATTTTGGAGGCTCTCAATAACAAAATAATTACACCGATACCAAGTATCAGCCGGACGTTTGCTCTAGACGATTGCCCTTGACCTTGAAGCTTGCGGGCGAGCCTGTACACAGTCACTCTATCGTTTTCTCGCTTGACATTTGTCACCATCGGTCTAATGTAATGAAATTTCAGACCTGAGCATGTGACGACACCAAACAGAAAATACAGTCCACGTCGAAGTTTGTGTGACGCGAAAGTACACGTTACATAGTTACGAACAGAACACCATTATATTTGCCAATGACTGTACTTCAGCAGCAGTGTGAGATAGCTTTGTCAATCACCTGACCGCATGGGGCTGCTGACAACTCCACAGGTTCTGTAGTAACTCGCCTCCAGGCTTCCATTAAGATTTTTCACTCGTCTAAAACAAACGTCCGGCCTGTATCAGTAAGGATGAATTACAGCGAGTGTACCAAAACTTCCTACGTTGGTGCAACGTGTGTTTAGGAAATGAAGGACAGCATTTCCAGCAACTACTCTGAAATTCATGTAAGTAATGAAAATTATTAAATACGTTAAAAAGTGTAAATGTGCTAAACTAGTTGGGCGCTACGCTGCTGCTAATGGCAGTGGCTCCGCTGCCACACGGCGCCCGCGAGGTTCCGTTCTATAGAGAAGGACCTCACGGCCGCTTGCTTCCAATGCCGTGCCTAGTTTCATTCACCTTCACTCATTTCATCTTCTCATCAGGTTGGCGTCAGTAAGGGCATCGGGCCATAAAATCACTCACCACAGGATATTTAAAAAATCATTGCAACTCATCCCCGGCCCCGTTGAAACGGGAATAATAAGGGCTAGACATACATTGGATTATTATTTTTGTTATTATCCTTTGTTAACGTAGACAACTATCCAAGGCAATTTAATACATTCGAGTTTCGAAATCTGGCACTGGCAGCGGCCATCCTTAATGTGGTGTTGCTGGATTTTTTCTCACTCTCCGTTTAGGCATATGCCAGAATGGCAACATACGTCAAGTCCCGGGGCATCTGATCATTTCTAGACCATAGTAAATACAGCCACGAAAACTACTACAGACACCATACAAACATAGGTTATCAGACAAATTAACACACACAATTACATGGGGCAGATGATCAAGGTTTAGGCCTACCAATAACAACCGCAATACTCATGTTTTGGTGGTTCGTGGCGCAGTGGCTAGCATTCATGACTGACCGGGTTTGATTACTATCTCTGCTAAGAAATGTAATCCTGGCCTGAGGACTGGAACGGGGAATATTCAGTTTACTGAGGCAAATCTGAGAAGAGGAGTGTTCGATTCCCACCTCGGCCATCCTGGAAGAGATTTTCTGTGATTTGACCACTTCTACTCCAGACAAATGTCGGTATGGTTCCTAAAATAAGGTCACGGCCACCTAATTCCTACTCCTTACCTGAATTACAAATACACTCACGGTTAGTGAGTGGTTATCGTGTTGGACTACCAACACCAAGCTTGCAGGTTCGCTCTTGGCCATGGTAAGTAATTTTTGAAAGGCGACAAAAATCACGCATGTAATTCGTTGTTGGCATGTTAAAAAACCGATTTGAATTCAGTAGGCCGTGTTCATAAAGGTAAAATTAAACACGGGATTTTCCGCCAACAGAAAGTTCCTCTATTCCCTACTAGAAAGCGCTATAGTGTCAAGGAGCTTAGATATCTAACCTCCTTGACTTTCATAGCGTTCCATGGAACGACAAAATCTTTACATGCAAGCTGCCCTCTGGGCGTCAAATAACAAAGCTTGCACCCGGCATCCGAGGCCATACGATATTATTATTGTCACAATAACACAGGTTATGTGACAAATTCCGCGAGCAACCAAGTACACGGGACTACAGTAAATGATCACGACGTCTAAGTTCCTCAAATGAAACAGCTACTTGCCCTATTTTGTACAGCACTTACGAGAGCACTTCCGGGAATTTTCAGAGAATAGTATTGAACAGGTTCAGACAACTTCTGGCATTTAGGTAGCCTGGGATTACTGGTTGGAAAGGTTTCCAGGATTAACAAAGCTGATAGCAAAGCATCCGGCAGACATTCCTCGCGCGATTTTGTTCTAAATGCTTCCTAAATAAATAGCTTTGCACATGGACTCACAAGGGTGGTGTGATGCTGGCCTGTGCCATGTCTACCAATAACTCAAGTTAAGGGATAGGAAGATAATGGAGGATTGAATTAAAAATCGCCGAAAACAATGAATTTTGGAATGTATTTTATGTATTTTGAAAATACAAAATACTCAAGGAAAGTATTTTCAATACAGATAGCTACTATATTCATGTTCCAAAATGTATTTTAGATACAAAATACAAAAGTATCGGAAATACATATTTTCGATAGTGCCCAACTCTGCAAACATTCAACGCATGGCAGCCAAAATACCCAAGGAAAAACTCAAAATACGTGTGGGAAGCATATCTACACACTACCCTGTAGGAAAAGGACATACGACCTGTGCACATTGCGCTATCTGTGAAAGGTGGCATTCAGTTGTTCAGCACCGGAGAGATTGAGGGGAAAATACGGCACTCAAAAACTATAAAGCCTTTGGATCAGGTCAAATATGCAAAGCTGCTGTACCTTTACATAAATCATCTATAGGATATCTTATGAATGAGTGCTTGCGACAAGGAAAGATACCTCAGTCATGGAAAACGTCGACAGTGAAAATGCTCTACAAAGGAAAAGATGACACAGAGGACCCAATTAACTGTAGAGGCATCGCGTTAGTATGCACCTTATACAAGGCTCTACTAAACTCTGACAAACGGTCTCTGACCCCCAAAACCAAAATGTACACATAAAACGTAGAAAGTGTGGCAACTGTTATTGATAAATACAGAGGTGTAAAATTATGAGAAACAACGCCAGTCTCCAACATTTCATTTATTCTTTTCATGAACTAATCTGGTAACAAAATTATACAATACATGACATACAAAACATCACGCAATTGTCACTAACGTCAGCTATGAAACTATTTGAGGCTAAAGTATTACCCATCCTCACATATCGGATACATATAATTTGGAATTATCTCAGGTACAGCGACATTCAAACTATAGAAAGTGTGAAAGCAAGGTTCCTAAAAGCAGCACTTTCGAAATTTGCTCGATCTTAATTTGCATATGAGTTACCGCACGAAACTTTCCTCGTGGAAGACCTACGCACTAAACTCTGACTTCCAGCTACCCGACAAGAATCACAAGTAAAGCAAAATAGACAACAGAAGTGGAATGATATACCGACAGAATTTTACGCAACTGACGCGATGCTCAACTGAAATTGGACTGGACCAAACGTCACGATACGCAGCGCAGTGACGAGAGCAACCGTAAACTTTGCATCAGAACGGACTTTCACGACCCTTTACCAGAATGCTTATGCAAATTGTGTAACAAATCGTGCTCACATACCATTTTCGTGAATGTTCCAAAAGAACGAAATCACTGTTGGAGTATAGCAGAGATCAGATCTTATTTAGGCTACAATGTATTCTAAATAGTAATCGTGCGATTGTTACCTAAATATATTAAGTTGTAGCCTATTTTATGGCCATTGGCAGCATTAAACTATTATTTAAAACTAGCATTACCCGTCGCGTCTTCTAGTTGTAAATAGTACACTTACCAAATGTCAATCATGAATGCTATGACTGATTTATCCTTGGTATGAATAATCAGACATTATCAATTCAGCTACTGGTGCAGTGGTTTTGGGTTTGTCATTCCTTCATAGGTATATCAGAGCGAAGTTAGTTTTCTGGGTATATCACAGACACTGTTAATTTAAGGGCCTTTAAATGTGGTTTTCGGAGACCCTTTATAGTCGGGTGAAAAAGACCTTTCGTACCACACTCACACGTGAAATAATACTAGAGTGCCCCTTGACCGCCTTAAGCGCATTATACTGTATGTATTGATGAATTTTACAGCCTAATTTGGTTCAGTGATAACCTTATAACCGTCTGGAAACTTTCACAGTAATGTAATAATTGGAATTGCATTGCCTCTTACAGAAATAGATGGACCTGTGAGATTCTGTTACCATGGTTACCGTGTTGCATTCTTTCATTATTTCATTGTAAATATACATTTTAAGGTATTTATTTATTTATTTATTTATTTATTTAATTATTTATTTTAGTGGTGGCGCTTGGCGGCAAAAGTAGGAACTATTTGAAAAAAATCTAAGTTGCAGTCTGTACTTAAATTAAAAAACAGATAACACACACTAAGACAGTCATCACAATTAACACCGGTTATCAGACAGATTCTACACACACCCAACACCGGTTATCAGACAGATTCTACACACACCCAAAGTACACGGGACTACATGACCGCGTTGTCGCAGTTCCTAAACTTAAGAACCAACCAACCAAGGTATTTATTTAATTGTGAGGCATTTAAAAAGTGAGTGCGTTTCGCTTACGCATTGGGTTATGCTGAACCTGTTGGTACCCCATATGTGTAGGTTGGTGTAAATGGGACCTTATTTTCGGTACAAAACTGGAATGAGACCTTAGCAGAATAATATAGGGAGGGATTATGCAAGCCGCTGAAATTATTTTCGATGGTAAACCAAAAGTCTAAATTATATTTCCTTGTTAGAAACTGTCAGTAAAACTATTTCCACTAAAAGAGGAATCTTGCTAATAGAGAATGCACGCGTTGTTATTTGATTACTTAATTCTAGTTTTCGTTTACATTTAGAGCTGAAGTATTCAAAATCATTTTTACTGATGAGCCGCTGTTGAACTATTTAAGTTTCTGTGGACCATGAATTGAAGCCACCTATATCTATACTAATCTAATAAAGCTGAAGAGTTTGTGTTTAAACGCGCTAATCTCTGGAACTACCAGTCGGATTCGAAAAATTCTTTTTTGTATATGGTAGCCAGATTCAAGAGGAATAGTTTAGGCTAAGTAGCATTATGCTACGCCTCTCAGGTAACCATAAAGATTGATTTTTGTTCAGTAAGTCGGAAGAACAAGCGCTCCCGGACAGCTCCAATAATACCTAAGTCTATTGTTGCCTGGTAATGCGGGCTGCATCACGTCGCCCCTACCATTGTTCTGGTGCAGAATTGTGAGCTCCTTATAGATTGCATTCACGGGGAGTAATTAGTGCAAAAAGATTTCTTAGGCCCCTTAAAACAGTTATCATGACAATAGTATGCCTCTGCATAAGGGCGATGGTGTTGGTGCAGTATACTGAGGTTATCAGCTGCAATAAGCCTTGTGCTTTCCGATCCTTATCCTTGAGCGCTCCAGTTCTGTAGTAGTATTCATTATCATCCATAAAACAAATAAATCCACCGGGAACTACTGCTAGTTAGAGTATATATCCCAAAGTCAATGAAGAACGAGGAAACGGACCCAGCCCATGTGTCCCTCGGAATCTCCAATTCTGAAAATATACTGACACAATTC
Organism: Meconema thalassinum; assembly: GCA_946902985.2. Lineage (NCBI taxonomy): Eukaryota > Metazoa > Arthropoda > Insecta > Orthoptera > Tettigoniidae > Meconema > Meconema thalassinum. The sequence continues at coordinate 119,466,495 of OX336391.1, forward strand.
TTTATTGGATAGGTTGCAAGTACATAGGAGAGAAATCATTACTAAGTAGACCAATAAAATATGTAACCAGTTGGTCAATAAAATTATTTTGAATAAAATATTGTTACTGATTTTTTTAGTCTAATAGTTTGCACACCTGTGTACTAATACATGTGAAAAAAGAACCATTTATTTTAATATCTACAATGTTGCAAGACAAAAAATGATGGTCCTATCAACAAACAGTCTCTGTCCACCAACTAATCTATGAAAGTGTAGCTACTATTGCTGTGATACACTTCAGGCATTAACCTACGAGTTCTCTGTTGAGATGATGGTGAAGTGCAACATACAAAAACAGTGTTGTAAGATCTGACATGGAGACTCCTCTGAATTTTGGAATGTCTGTTCTGACAACCGCACCCAAATCACCAGTCTTACGATTAGCTTTTGTTATACGAGGAGCTTTTTTAAAGCAGAGCGGAGGCCTGGGTTCTATTCCTACCTCAGCCATCCAGAAAGTGGTTTCCCACTTTGACTCCAGGCAAATGCAGGATGGCACCTTACTTAGGCCACGGCCGCTCCCTACCCGAATCGTACCTCAATTACAAATACACCCCCTAGTACAGACATTCCAGTGACACAGGTTATCAGACAATTTCTACACACACTCAAGTACACGGGCCTAAAAGAATCAGCAACAACAACCTATAAATCAGATTTATTTTCGAAATTTTCAGATTATTTAGTAATGATGTTTCGAATCCAAATTACATTCAAACAATAGCGTACTAAGATAGGCCTATAATATAGGCTACATATAAGTTACGGTAAACCTATCGGCAAAGACAATAGAATTCAAAGAAAGATTTTGAATTGATTTAAGGGGCAGAACAGAGAGGTCATCTGCCCTTCACCAAAGAAAGAAAGAAAGAAAGAAAGAAAGAAAGAAAGATCATGTCCTAATAATAGTGTCCTGTGGTCATACAAACCATTTCCTGCATATGCCGAACAGTTCTTGACGTTCAGGTTATTATTTCACATGTCCTGTTAGTGGAACAAGTCACCAGTTTCCCTTACCTCGGAAGTTTAATCACAAATGATAACCGCTGCAGCAAAGAGATATGAAGAATGCCAAACAAGCATTCAGCAACAAAAGAACTCTTCTGACCAATATACATCTAGATATTGGGATTAGGAAAAATTTTGTCATGCCATTTGTGTGGAGCGTACTCTTATACAGATGTGAATCTTGGGACAATTCGAAAACAGGATAGGAAATGGCTTGAAGCGTTTGAGATGTGGGTCTGGAGGCGAATGCTAAAGATCAGTTGTACTGAAAAAAAGAACAAACGAAAGTATACTGCGAGAAATCCCGTGGAAGAAACAGCTGATGGTAACAGTACATAGAAAAACAGCTAAATTCATTGGACACACCGTGCGTCATAATACCTTTCTAACCAATCGACTAGAAGGAAAGGCCTTAGGAAAGAAGGGACGAGGTCGACCTAGGAAGCATTTCCTTCAAGTATTGATGCAAAACGTAGGATGTGGTTCCTATTGTGAGATGAAAAGACAAGCTGAAGACAGAAGACAATGGTTGAATCGGGAAGGCATTGCCTTTAGACATTGATTGATTGAGTAATGTAATTAACTTGTATTGTGTTGAGGCCTGTCAAGAGGGAGGTACAAGTGGGGCTACAACCCCAGGCTCCGGGATTGTTTACAGTTGACTACTTTATTCAAATTCATTACTAAACCATTTTGGATTTTTTCGATAAGACTATGTTCAATGCAGTGGTTAGAACCCCACCCCCCTTTTGGATTTTTACGAAAAATAAAACAGGAACTGATAACAAAATATAACAAAAAAACTTAAATTAAATAATAATAATAATAATAATAATAATAATATCTTATGGCCTCGGGTGCAAGCTTTGTTATTTGACACCCAAAGGGCAGCTTGCATGTCAAATTTTTTTGTTCCTTGAAGCACTATGAAAGTCAAGAAAGTTAGATATCTAAGCTCCTTGACACTATAGCGCTTTCTAGTAGAGAAATAAGGAACTAGGCTATGTGTTGGGCGAAACTCCCGAGCTTAATTTTGTCATTATGAACACGGCCTACTGAATTGAAATGGGTTCTGTTACATGCCAACATCGTATGACATGCGTGTCGTAATTGTTGCCGCCTTTCAAAAATCACTTAACGCGGTCAGGAGCGAACCTGCAAGCTTGGGGTTAGCAATCCGACACGATAACCACTCACCCACCGTGGCAAGCTTAAATTAAATAAATACTTGATAATGAGTCTATAACTCTTGCCTGGTCGCGTGGCTCAGCGGTAACGTTCTCGCCAGCTATGCCCAGGGTTGCAGGATCCAATCCTAGCGCAGTCAGGTGGCATTTGAGGGTGCACAAATACGAGGGAGCGGTGTCAGTAGATTTACTGGCACGTTAAAGATCCCCTACGGGGCGAAATTCCGGCACCCCGGCGTCTCTAAAAGTCGCAGTAGTTAAAAGGGACGTAAAACCAATAACATTATTATTATTATCATATATAACTCTTAGTATGCACTGTTGTCGTCTTTTGGCCCGGCTCCCCATTTAGGGCTTCACACGTCTTCATGACAACTCCGTCTTCCCATGGCTGCCAATCTAGCTTTTCCCCCACTAAACATTGCTTGTTTTCAAACTGTGCTTAATGCAAACTAAATTTAAATCTCGCTTAGCGGGACGATTACTGATATCGCGCCAGGAGATGGCAGTTGGGTTTGAACTGCAGTGGTCTTCCCGCTCACTGCGTATCGCGCATTCCAAAAACATTCAGTTGGTCACTACTTGCTTCACTCACTCAGCACATTCCTTCTTTCACTGGCCGTGTGTCGTCTGCTGCAATAATAACCATTGGCATGCTGGGAGCCGATATATTTAACTTAGGAATAGGTGGACCGCGCATGCGTACTGCGAGACCCCCCGTACCCCGTCACAGCGTGTTCAACTGCCATCTCCTGCCGCGATGACATGTTTTCTTAGCGAGAGATAAATTCTTAAAATGAATCTAGTTTTAATTAAAAATAAAATGTTTCAATAAATACCTGGAGAATTCCATGGGTGCATTAACACTATTGATTGGCGGTGTTGTTGTTTTACGGGGTGAAACAGCGAGGTCATCTGCCCTTACTAATTTGGAGATCGTTGGTAACTTTTTAATATGAGCCAGTCGAGTTGTTTCATATTACAGATATCCAGAAATTTCGCGAATTTTGGTTATCCCGCAGTTATTATAACACCCCTCCTATTGGTCGACCTTGGCTACGCTACTGGTTCAATAAAAATGTTACCAATGAATAGTATCCTACGAGGAGAACTATAATGCATTTGATGAATATCCATTGTGTGTTTTGCTTCTCAGCCGGGGTAATAGCAGTTGATCATTTAATGTATAATGTACGGAAGTTGAAGATTATCTTTATAAGGCGGTAAACATCTACCGGTAATTCAATCTCCGAAGGATTCTACTATGTATTTCATACTTTTTCTGAAAGAAGCGCGGCTTATTCTTGTGGAGCCCGAACACGGTCAGATACCGGGTCATCATTTTATTTCCCGCATGTTCGCGCCACTAGGCCGGTGAAGGTGGGCTTGGCAGATGCGGCCACTAGGCCGGTCAAGGTGGCCTTGGCGTTCTCCCCGCAATGAACACGTGCGCTGCGATCGGCAATGTTGCAATAAGCTGTCAGTATCTCCAGCGTATTCAAGCTTGTGAAGTGCTAGTTGATTTGACCTAACATACAGTGCAGTATCGGGGCAATTTTACAGTTTATGTGTTGCCTTAAAGAGATGTTTTCTATACAACAACGTGTATTCATTGTGCTTTGTTATGCGAAGTGAAGTGAGGAGTTAAAAGAAAATATTCGCCAAGTTATAACGAACGTCACCCAGGAAGAAATTCGCCGTGTGTCTAGAAACTTGTTTACGAGGTGCCAGGCATGCTTGCGAGCTGACGGACAACACTTTGAACATTTCTTGTAAAACCAGGTAAGTTTGTAGATAATTATTTTCACTAGAAATTGCTATTAAATGACTGTATGTTGACGCGAAGTAGTGGGGAGAAGTCGCACACTTTTTACCGGCCAGCGAGCGGGTGTCAGCGCGAGAGCTTGCCGCGCCGTGATCGGTATCGGATGCGAGACTTAAATTGATGACGGAAATGAAATTTTAAATGCGCAGTGATCAAAATCTTCAACACGTGATGAGAGACAAAAAGAAGAGTGGGTAAAGAAATGAAAAACAAGTAAACTGATATTAAATATGGACATGCTACATACCACGGAGTTTTTTTTATGTGTTAGCAAAGTCAAGCTTAACCATTACTGCGTTGTTTGAGGAATATTCCGCAGTCTATCATACGTTTAAATTTAATTACGGTAGGCGGAGGGTATTGGACAAACTTTACGAAAGCAACTGCAGACAGAAATGTATACGTAAATTATTTAAATTTTCAGTATTGGTGAGATACAGGTACATAAGCCTACTTGAGTTTGATAATATCAGCTGATGTACAATGTAAACAGTAAAATATCGGGCTCGTTAGATAAAAAAAAAGTGACTACGATTTCAAGGTATTTGGACAAACCAGACAGTGATATTGAAGACACTGTTGATGAGATTGAAGGTTTATCAGCAAATGACAATGAAACTGATGGAAATAAGGGCAGTGGCGATGCAGGTACAAGTATAGTATTCCAAGATATGCCTGTTTCGCCATTTTGTTTTCATAGTTTCACTGAACTAATTCATGTTTGTACTGTTTTACTCCTTCTAAATGGTTTTCTAAACATTATAAAATAATGAAAATTAACACTTCTTAAAAAGTCTCTTCAAAGCAAGATTACCCAAAGAATACGTCAATAATTTTCAGTGACACTGGAAGGGTTAATACTTGCAAAATAATGTCACAGATTGAAAAAATTGGAGGGGGACCAGAAGCCGTCAACCTATGACCCATGATGGCTCTCTACGGCCCTGATTATCTTCACCGACTGAAAAGTTGCAATATCAATTAACAATAAGGCAACACTGGAAAATTGCTTCAAAGCTATCCATATGCAATATACCCATGGATGAAACCAGGAGATACAGGATCTTTTCAAATATACTTCTTAATGGTCAAGCAGAGATTCTTAAACCAGATTTTGGATTGCAAAACCTATCCCGGAGCTGACTTAAAACTCTGACCACAATCTGGTTGTTATGAAATACAGATTTAAAAAAAACTGGCCAAAGGACAAACAGAAAAAGAAGGACGTGAACGAAACATTCAAAAGGAGAATTAACGAAGGACTACTGTAATGAATAACCCCGAATAAACTTCAAATGCCGAGGACTGGGCACTTTTGAAAACTGAAATAAAATCCACACAAGAAAAAATTGTTCGAAAGAAAAAAAATACTTAGAAAACTCTGGATCACTAGAATACTAGAATTAATGGATAAAGGCGGAATCACAAGAATGAAAGGGGGGGGGAAATCAAAGTAAAGAAGTTTGAAAAACGAGGTAAACAAACAGTGCAAAGAAGCGTATTGCAGTGGATTGAACCACGCCCCCTTCTTCTTGCATCGTACTTCCCTTGTAATTTTACATTCGACATTTAATATGGCATGTTCTCTTCCTTATTATACAGGTACAGGATAACACGAACACATACAAAATGCAGTGAATTGAGTTTACAGACTTTCAATTGCTGAGTTTTCAAATCTAATACCATCTCTTGTTGTTGTTGTATGAGTTTTCAGTCGTTTGACTGGTTTCATGCAGTCCTCCATGCCTCCCCGTTCTGAGCTAATCGTCTCATCTCTATATAACTACAACCCACTACATCCGAGGCAATATGTTGACCTTATTCTAAACTTTGCCTACCCCAAGAATTATTATCCTCGACACTTCCTTTCATAACTAAGTATGGGATTGCTGAGTTTCTTAGCATGTATCCTACTAACCTAGTCACCTGAAGCATCGTTCCTCTCCCACTCGTCTCAATACATCTTCATTTATTACTCCATCTACCGATCAGATCGTTATCATTCTCCTGTAATACTACGTTTTAATTGCTTCTATTTTCGTCCAATTTTCACTTCCCTTGAAAGCCACGCTCCGTACAAAGGCTCTTAAGAATGAATTTATATTACCTTAACCTATATTGGATGTCAACAGATTTCTTTTCTATATATAATAAATGCCTTCCTTGCTTGTGCAAACCTCCTTTTTAAATACTCTTTGGTTTGCCCATCACTGGTTATTTTGCTTCAGATGTAGCAAAATCTCCTACTTCTTTTAGCTTTTCACCTGCCAATTCGACGTCAATAGCGGTTTCCAACTTCCCTCGGCTGCATTCCATTATTTTTGTTTTACATTCATTGCATTCTTTCCCTCAAGATACAGTACATCCCATTGAAAAATTCATTCAAAACCTCTGGTAAATCGGCTAAGATGATATCATCAGAAAAACTCAAGAGTTGAATTCATTTCTTTTTGAATCCTTACTCCAACTAATGAAAAACTCTAATTTCCATCATTGCTTTTTTAATGTACCGTATAGATTGAAAGTGAATGGGTGATAAGTTGCAGCCTTACCATACACTTTCCTGAACACAAGGTTCTCTCTCATGGTATTCAGCTCAAATAACTGTCGTCTGGTTTGTGTACAGACCGTAGATTACCCTCCTATCCCTGGGCTTGATTCCAATTCCTTTCAAAATGTCAAACAACTTACTTCAACCAACGTAATCATTAGCCTTCTCTGAGCCAACAAATATGAATGTTCTGATATGTTTTCCAGTTGTACCTCCCAAGGTCAACCTAAGACATAGTACAACTTACCATGTTCCTACGTTTCTCGTAAAACCATATTGGTCTTCAACCAGATAATAACTTTTAATAGTACATTATATTTGTAATGAGTAGATCACCAAGAGTGCCCTGGAAGATAAAAGGAACATGAATATGTAACATATCGTTCAGCAGATGAGTGAATGATCCGAGAGGTTATAGTAACCAAGGATATGAATAATTATTGTCCAAGTGCTGTAAGACAACAGCTGCCACAATGATAAATTAGTGAATTTCTTAGTGACTATGTAAAAATTATTTCTATAAAATCTGGATTTAGCTCAGAAGAAAGGCACACATGGCAAGACGTAGAATGACAATAAAGGTTTTAATAGTTAACTTAACATCCACAAGTGAATTCAATAACATACCGGTACTTATTTGAAGAATCATAGCTCTGAAAAAAAAACTGGTCATATTTTTTTACAGAATTTAGTTTGTTTATAAAACAAAATGTCATTGTTATACCGTTGTTAATTTAATTACCGTAATATATAAAAAAGATTCTCAATTTTACTGTACCAAAATTCAACCAAATTGATCAGGAATTTTTCCAATTAGTTCAGTATAAATGTGAAAGGATATAGTTATTACAAAGGTTCCAAACGTCCTGAAATAAGATTCTCTGAAGCACCGCAATTATGTTGACATCTACACTTAAAAATTACGTTTCAGTTAATGCTTTTCGGCATGAACATGTAACATGCCGGAGAATCCGGCTTCAAGTCAATGTGAATAAAGATACGTCCGTTGAAACTCGTGTTGCATTAGTTTTTTCTCCGCGTGCTATACATGAATATAACTTACGGCAACTGTCATACAATGATTACAGCATCTGGCTACTGTGAGATACCAAGTGTTCCTTGTGAAACGTTTCTGCTCGCCCTCACTGTTGGGTGACAAGTGTAACGTTTTTACTAGCCCTGCCTTGCACTTTGAAACACATATACAAGAAGCTCCACAGTTGGGCTGACAAGTGTAACTGTTTCCTTAATGACCCCGCTGTTGGGTGTACAAATGTAATGTTTACTCTGACTAAGATATGTTGTATTAATGGGCGCCAAGACCTCAACGCTATGTTGAAATCTAAATTTATATTTAACAACACCTAGCTCTGGCAGAACACCTTCAAGAATCTTTACACTCAGATCGTGGTATGATTTGATCATTAACCCAACTAACAATTGTATCAGGAGAAGGAATTTGGTCTATATCTAATGCTACCTACTGAAAGCAAAGATTGCATGGTTATAAGAAATGAGTTTATTGTATAAAAAAAAACAAGTATGGCAAAATTAATAATAATAATAATAAATTTAAATTGGAGCGTAGCGATTTGAATATTACCGCTAGAAAATTACGTGAAAACGGAGTCGGATGAATTACTGATTTTACTATTATTCCCAAGCTAAGAAGTTACTGAAATACTGAATATGAAACAAAGAAACGAGAGATTATGTAGTTCTGAGTCATTCGCACTTACCATTGGAAATTGCCGTGGCATTTCCCTCGTACTTGATGTTAAAGAGAGCTTCCCACAGCCTTCTGGACGTCGTCATCTTCTTCGTCAGTTGAAGAGATATTTGTAGAAATGTTAAATTATGGTCCGGTCACACAGGAACCAACCACACGAGCAACCACAACGGTCAAGTTTTACAAAGATAATCGCCCTGCCTCCTCGGCGTGCAAACAATATATGCACTCGTCGCATCCCCTCTCCGGTGCCGTCTTCTTCTCGCCCGCTCTTCACTGATTGGCTGAGCCACCACGCGATCTTCCCACCTCAGGGTCAATACACTCGGCTCGACGAAGATGTCGATTACTGGTCCAGGCCATTTCGCCTTTTCTTGATGCAGCAACCCCGCTTGCGTCACGCTTCTCGACAAGAATAAGCCTGTAGCCGAATTCCCAGTGACTCATCTCTCTCAACATACCCTAACTGACAAAACTCCGTAAAATTCCGTAATCATATAATTTTCCGCGATAATGTTGTTCGTAATAATTCGCTTGATAGTGTTTTCTATAACATCGAAAACCTATCTGTATACTTATAATATTATAAAAAAAAGCTCCAAAAAATACCATAATAATAATAATAAGTTACATGAAACTTCTCTTGGCTGAACAATTTGCCGCGTAAATAAATATTGAATGGCTTCCTACTGACTATGTCAGTGGCATAAAATACCCTCGAAAAACACGTTACACTTGAAAGGAATGTTTTGAGTATATCTTCTTCAGCATGTTCTGAATTTGACTTTCAGTGCCTATGCAGAGACAGGTTGGTTGGTTGGTTCTTAAGTTTAGGGCTGCGACAACGCGGTCATGTAGCCACGTTCGCCCTTGTAACCGTTCATTCTCACTATACCGGGGTTGTGGTTGATTATACTCACAATGAGGGAGAGCAATTAAAAATAAACATCTCTGCCATTTATTCCTTTTCATTTAACACTAAGCATCAATCACTAACACTTCACTTCTCGGGATCTTATCACGCAATCCGACCAAGTCAACAGATACTCACATGGCTTCCTACAATCTTCAAAGATAAAACGAACAGATATTCTAATACAAAATCTAGCAGTATGGACTTTAACAAGAATAGACATAGATATACATAAAAACAAAACAGCCTCGTAAATGGAAATATAAAAAGAATATACAAAACATCTAACTTCATAGGCAAGGCCACCTGCCATGCCACACCGAGATGCAAACTGCCCTCCCAGGAAGCGCCATTTTCCCAACCCAATCTCCTTGCAATCAGAATGGTTGCAATCGCCCCTCTATGTGATTCTCAAGTGAGAAGCACGTGAGGATCACATACATTAAAATACACAAATGAAAATAATACACTTTTCTCCCCCTGCCTCCACGCCTGCTTCGTCATCTGTAATTATTGCATCTCCCACGCCTTCCTCCTCGTCGTCTTCTACGATGACTCCTGCCTCCCCGTCTCCTGTATTCCAAACCTCTCTTTTTCTTCTTCCTTTGGTCTGTCTCCTCTGATTCAGTATCATATGTTTCTTTCTTTTTCTTCTCTTGGTCTGTCTCCTCTGATTCAGTATCATATTTTCCTTTTTTTCTTCTTCTTCTTCTTCTTCTTCCTTTGGTCTGATCCTTCACTCTCTTATCTTCCTTTCCCTGACATCTCATCTTCTTCCTTCTCCTTCTCTTTGCTTTCCAACTCATTCTTTTATCTATTCTCCTGGTCCTCTTTGTCTTCATTCTCAACCACTTCTATCTTCTTCCTTTCCACATTTTCCACCTCTTCCTCGTCTGTCTTGTCTTACTCAACAGTTCCTTTCTCTTCTTCCACTTTGTTTTCCCCTGTTTCTTCTTCACCTTATCTTCTTCTAGTATGTTGTCTTCTCCATGACTCACTCTTGCACGTTCATCCTCATCTTTAGCCTCTTTTTCTTGATTGCTACTATCTTCATTACCAACCTCATCTGACTCTCCTTTCTCTTCAGTTTCTTCCAATTCACCTTCTCCGTTATCCGCTTCTCCTTTCTCTTGTACCCTTTCCTTTCTTTCACCTGCCTCCTTTCCTTCAGTTTCTTCCATTCACCTGCTTTCCCACGCCTCCCACATCTCGGATAATTTTCCTGCTCCTTAATCGCACATAGCTCATTCACTTTCTCCATATAACCTTGTTCTTCTTCACATCGTTATCTCTCTTCCTTGAGCTTCTCATTCCTCTCCATCAATGTCACCTGTTCCTCCTTAAGGCTATCCACGCTATCCTTATTTTTCGCTATTCCTTCTCTCATCACAGTTTTATGTTCTTGTACTTCTTTGCTTAACTCGTCAATCTTAGCATTGGTTGCTTCAGCCTGCTTCTTTATTGCTTCGTTTACGTACACCTTTACAGATTCTACCTGCTTACCTATGGATTCTATTTGCGCTTTCATAGTCTCTCCTTACTGCCTAACTTCTCCTATATCCTTACTCATACACTCTTTCACTGATCCTATTTCCGTACTTAAAGACTCTCTTACTGATCCTAAAGACTCTTCCATACCGGTGAATTTACTTAGTAGCATTTGGAGCAACTTATTGTTCACATCCCCCCCCCCCTTTATCGTTATTACTACTGCCCCCATCGTCAGTGATCTGGCTGTCCTCCGGTTCGATAGAGTTCTCCGACGTTTTCTCTATCAATTCCCTACGCTCCTTACTCTCCACACTCTTCACCTTGTCTATGTCTAGTTCCTTGTCAGACATTTTACTGTATTTGCTGATGGCTCTATTTCTTAATTCTAGACTTTGCTCTATTGACATTTAAACTGTAAGGAATTTGATATGCTTTAACTGCTTTCAATGTGGGTATTGGCGTGTACGCACCCGTGAATGCAATTGCTGCTACTATCTCGCACTTCGAGCCCCACTGTGCGGCGTCAATTGTAACCGTTCATTCTCACTATACCGGGGTTGTGGTTGATTATACTCACAATGAGGGAGAGCAATTAAAAATAAACATCTCTGCCATTTATTCCTTTTCATTTAACACTAAGCATCAATCACTAACACTTCACTTCTCGAGATCTTATCACGCAATCCGACCAAGTCAACAGATACTCACATGGCTTCCTACAATCTTCAAAGATAAAACGGACAGATATTCTAATACAAAATCTAGCAGTATGGACTTTAACAAGAATAGACATAGATATACATAAAAACAAAACAGCGTCGTAAATGGAAATATAAAAAGAATATACAAAACATCTAACTTCATAGGCAAGGCCACCTGCCATGCCACACCGAGATGCAAACTGCCCTCCCAGGAAGCGCCATTTTCCCAACCCAATCTCCTTGCAATCAGAATGGTTGCACCCTATAGTACTTTGGTTGCTTCTGAAGAGAATGTTTACGATATCCACTGCTAGTACATTGTCTTCCGCTATTTCCTGATATGTTAATCTTCAAGACAGTAGGATCCAATGTTTCAGGACATAACCTGAAAGAATTAGTACCGTACTAATATTATAAAGTAAGCTATTGAAGGGCAGTTAAATAATCGTAATGATGCTGTGGTATGACTTTGTTGATAATTATGTTAAATGAACAATATCGTGTAAACAAAGGTCTTCGATTGAATAAACAAATAATATTACACTATATTCAAATGCAAGGACGATATTGTGCTTATGAATATCTTTGATGAAATATATATAAGGTTGAGCTATAATAAAATAATATGTAGTATTATAAAATCAACAATAAATAATATGTTTTGAAATTCTAGAGCAAAGGTATGAAAGGTTAGGTTTGATATGACAACAGCTGTTAATGAAATAATCTGACTAGATGAACAGAATTATTTTGAAAATCGAAGAAGGTCGTCTAATTTAGCTGTGATAGTATTACGACATAATTCGGAGTTATAAGAAGCACTAACAAGATTGTGGATCAATTCTAATCTTCTATCTACATTGAGCAGGAAGATTAAGCCGCGAAATAACATGTTTACTAACAAAATGTAAGACAGAATATAAAGTGAAGTGGAATACTAAAATGAACTCGAGAAATTGAGAAAATTATGAAATAGATTAACATATATATTTAGTTAATTGTAACAATCATAAGATTGTAAATATATAAAAAATGATGTGTTCTATTAAAAATTATAAATAAGAAGAATTATAAGAAATAGTAACAACTACATTGAGAAAGAATGTTTAATCAGATAGTTAGAATGGTGAACAAGGACGAGGAGATTAATTGTATGATTTTAATTTCAACGATGTTTGTGAGATTAGAAAGGTCAGCAGAAGAAAGTGATAGCGTATTTATTTTCTTTGAAAAAAAAAGTGAGTATTTACTGTTGTGTCAACACAGTGTAAAAAATGTAATAGGTGGCGGATGAATTATATTTAGGAATGTTTAAGTTTATATAAATCTCCTCAAGCGTAATAAAAGAGCTGATAGGAAAATGCAAGGCGGTCACATCACGATGCTTGGGTATTCAAGTTATCAATCTTTCATTTATAGGGAAATGTTTAGATTTTTTCCCCGCAGTGGTTATATAATTTTTCGGGAATCTAATTGTTTGCCTAAATTATTCTTGGGATATGTATTTGGTGACATTTCTTACCTCTACAACTCTGAATTAATTTTTGAGGTTAATTAAGAACTACTGTGATGTGCTTGTGTTTGATTCTAAGAGAATCTTGAGCGTTGCAGTATTTGTATACGGTATATTCTGTGTTACGGTGTTACCACGTCCTGCAGTCTCCATGTAATTATCTTGTGGTTTAAATTTGCGAAATACTGCCCTGCCTTCCTTGTGTTATATTTGGTGCTTGGTAGCAGAATTAAATGCACCACGATCGAGAGGTTTACATTGCTCGTTCTGCAAATCCATTCTACATTTGTTGGGTGGGTTCCGTGTACTCCAAAGTTCCTAGATTTATCCTCTTGGCATGGCACCCGTATCCCCATTTGCATTGGGATCTGTTTTAGAGGATACATGTGATCTAAAGTTGCAAATTTGCTTTTTCATATTTATGCTAAATTTAATGTCATAGCCCTTTCCTGCGCTTAAGAGTAGATTGTTCTGCCTGTGGTGGGTAGCCTATCAGGACTCTCTGATAGATTCTAAAGAGCAGAGTGAAAAGAACATTCTTGTTCCTTATCTTACGTCAAAAGAAATACTAATGTACTAAAAATGCTAACACAATTATATTTCATTATAAAAGTGTAACATTCTTAGTAGGGAGGATTACGTTCTGTACCATCCAATTTGGGTAAATGCTTCCAGCCTGCAGCTCGGGGCCATGTATTTTTTGGACTCTTCACCTCTCCGTCCGAAGATACCGTAATGGTTTGACATTACAGTAGAACCGCATATGCCTTTGTAAGCAAAAGGTAAAAAAAAAACATCCCCACCATAATTATATTCAATTATGGTGTGTGACCATTTCTGTTAAAAACTTCAGATTATAATTCAGGATCCAAATGCCCTATTAACACGAAACATTTTATAAGAGAAAAGAAACTGATAAGGTACCCCGCTTGCGTTACTCATAAGACTATCACAATGCATTTAGCACGCAGCCGTCATCTCGTATGCATAAGACATTAATATTGCTAGTTCACTGTTTATTGCAGTTACAATGGCAAAACGCAGCAAATAATGTCGTTTGAATTGGGTTTTACATTTCGGGATGACTCTCCTGCCCAGTTTCCTTATCTTTCTTACTTTCCTTATTTATTTATTTATTTATTTAGTGTTAGTATAACCTGACCGGCTCATGTATGTATTATTCATGTCCATTGGTTTAATATCTACATGTTGCTTCGTATCTTATTAGCCATTCGTTTCACCATTTCATTCTGATTGTTTAATTTCATATTTCTTTTTAAATCACGTAGGAGTGAAGCCAACTAAGAGTAACCTCCCTTGGTCATATTCGGTACTTGGAGTATCGACGAATATTTCTCCCCTCCCTCTTCTTCTCCGGTGAACTTGCTCCTTAAATTACATAAGTCTACTGCCGTGGGTTACCATCATTGTCATTATTATTATCATTCTCATCTCATTCTGCTTCCCTCATACATGGGCCCGGTGACGACATTAACCACCTTCCACCACACATTTGACACCTTCCAGAGAGTCGGCAGAACCAACAGAACAAGCATCAGCAAGCAGAGTTATTGCAGATGGTAGCAGATCGGTGTTTTTTTTAACTGGAATTACCCTGACCATAAAAAAGAACAGAAACCCCTCTACTGAATGTGTACTTCTCTACAAGACCTGTCTACCCAATGTGTACTTCTCTACAAGACCGGACCGACCAATGTGTACATCTCTACAAGACCTCTCTACCCAATGCGAACTTCTCTACAAGACCTGTCTATCCAATGTGTACTTCTTTACAAGACTTGTTTACCCATATGTTGACTTCTCTACAAGACATCTCTACCCAATGTGTACTTCTCTACAAGACTTGTCTACCCAATGTTAACTCTGTACAAGACTTCTCTACCCAATGTCTACTTCTCTACAAGACCTCTCTACCTAATGTGAACAAGACCGCTCTACCTAATGTGGTCTTCTCTACAAGACTTGTCTACCCAATGTTAACTCAGTACAAGACTTCTCTACCCAATGTCTACTTCTCTACAAGACCTCTCTACCTAATGTGAACAAGACCGCTCTACCTAATGTGGTCTTCTCTACAAGACTTGTCTACCCAATGTTAACTCTGTAAAGGACTTATCTACCCAATGTCTACTTCTCTACATGACCTGTCTACCCAATGTGTACTTCTCTACAAGAACTCTCTATCCAATGTGTACTTCTCTACAAAACTTGTGTACCCAATGTTAACTTACAAGACTTCTCTATCCAATCCAGTCTCCTCTAAAAGTCTTATCTACCCAATGATTACTTCTCTACAAGACCTCTCTACCCAATGTGTACTTCTCTACAAGACCTCTCTACCCAACGTGTACTTCTCTACAAGACCTCTCTACCCAACGTGTACTTCTCTAGGCACCTGTCTATCCAATATACACCACTGAGACACAGGGGAGGGACAATCCACAGAAGGCAAAGATGCTAGTAAATTTTATTGAGCATACTAAACCTCGATACAGCATTATGTTTTTTTCTTTTCAGAAGACATCCTAGATAATGTTAACTCGTAATTACACTGTTTGAACCGTTAACTTGCATACACCCCCGCAGATAAGTTTATACTTGCAAATTACTTAAATCCTCTTCAAAATTAAAATTAGTTGCAGTAGATCATTAATAGGATAGGATTAATAATCCAGAGGAAATAGCAAACACTTTTAATGACTATTTTCTGGAAATTCCACAAAAAATATTAAATAAATCACAGGTAAATACACTAAATTCTAATAATAAAATAAATATATGCAGTGATTCTTTATTTATAAATCATGTCACAAGTGAAGAAGTAAGAATAGTTATAAAAGAGCTAAAAGTAAATTCTGTGCTGGCATTGATGGCATCCCTGATGCAATTTTAAAGAAATGTGCAGTCTGGACTGGACTTCGACAGGGAGATGGTCTATCCCTGTTATTATTTAATTGTGTTCTTGAAAAGATCATGCGTGAGTGGAACAAAACTTGTCCTCCACATGTAAAGATTGGTACTAATATAAAACTGAATTGCTTGGCTTTTGCGGATGACCTTGCACTGCTTGCAACCAGTATAGATGAGACAAAACACCAAATTGAAAAACTTGGGTCTATTGCAGCAAAAGTAGGACTAATTTCATTTGAAAAGACTGAAATAATGGCATCCTTTGATGTCGAAACACAAGCTATTACATTGATTAACAATAAAGAAATTAAAGTTGTACATAAATTTAAATATTTAGGGGAGATTATAACATGGAATTTGAATGAGAAAGCGTCAATCGAAAATAGATCAACAAAGTTAAGAGAAGCGCAATATATTACTTGGTCTAGTTACAAAAAAAAATCACTCTCCATAAATGCCAAATTACGACATTACGAATCAGTTATTAAACCGGAAGCAATATATGCTTGTGAAACATTTTTCGAGTTAAACACTCGATCAGTTACTGACACATTACAGAAGACTGATAGAAGAATTCTCAGAACTATAATTAATTAAAAAAACATCAGGTGGATGGTCAATGGCGTCTATTACCAAATGAAGTGGTTTATAAAGAAACTGAGTCTATAGTCGATACTATGCGAAAAAGGCGAATTGCTTTTTTTTTGTCATATCTCACGCCTGCCGGATGCCAGACAATTAAAAGTATTATTTAATTATTTTTTCAAAAGTAAAACAAAGAACTCTTGGTTTATGGACATTCAAAATGATCTGGATGAACTTGGCTTGACAATGTCCCAAATTGCTAACAAAGATGAGAAGAAAATCTTGAAAAACAAGAACATCCGACTTCCCTTAAAAACCTTTACCCGCAAAACTTACACCATAAGCGATGCAGAGAGAGCGGCAAGGTCGACTAGAATGAAAATGTTTTGGGAAAAGAAGGAAAATAAGACGCTGAATCTTTAATATTGTTTTTGACATGTATATACTTGTTTTGGTTAAGTGCTCAAATGAGGGCGTAACATACGTAAATAAATAAATCCACTTACGCACTTAATGAAGAGTTCAATTCTCTCAGGAACTTACCCGGATATTTTGAAGTTATCAAAAGTAATTCCAGTGCACAATAAAGGTTCAAAAGATGAATTAGATAACTATCGTCCTGTTACCTTACCAACTGGTATTGAAAAAATTCTGGAAAAAAACATGTATAAGAGACTGATAAGTTGTATAGTAAAAAATAAAATACTATCAAACTCACAACATGGATTCAGAACGGAAAATTCTACACAGCAATTTATGAATGTAGTAATAGTATATTGAAATTAATTGACAAAAAGGAACATGTATCTGGCCTATTCTTGGATTTATCGAAATCATTTAATGTTGTTGGTTGGTTGGTTGGTTCCTTAGTTTAGGGGCTGCGACAACGCGGTCATGTAGCCCCGTGTACTTTGGGTGTGTGTAGAATCTGTCTGATAACCGGTGTTAATTGTGATGACTGTATTAGTGTGTGTTATCTGTTTTCAATTCAAGTGAGGACTGCAGACATTTAATTTCGAGTAGTTCCTACTTTTGCCGCCAAGCGCCACCGTCAACGGCTACTAGGACTAATTCAGAACTTAGCTACTAGACGCCACTGCAGTCGGCTCTTGGCAACGAACGTAGCAACCTAAGAGCGTTGTTTACATTCTTAACCTATACAATTTAGTTTCACACAGGTGTAATTAGTGGAAAGTTCTTTAACATGCCATAAATCTATGACATGGGACCGCCGGCTTTACTTCCCCTCCGAAGGAAGGCATACTGAGGGATTTTTAACGCTCTTAAAAAATCCGACGGCTTCTTCCGGGTTTGAACCCGCTATCTTGGGCATAGAAGCTCAGCATGCTACCAACTACGCCACCGAAGTCGCCTCTTTTATGTTGTTGACCATAAAATCCTCCTTACAAAACTAAATCAATATGGTATTAGAGGTCTAGCTAATAAATGGATCGAGTCTTACTTAACAAGGGTTAAATAAATAGTAAGCTTGAGACACAAGGATGGTGGAAGCAGATTACTTAATGAAACATTGTCCAATGAGGGTATTATTAAATTTGGAGTACCCCAGGGATCGGTTTTGGGTCCACTACTCTTTCTTCTATATAACAATGATCAGAACGTTGATTCTCATAAGGAAATTTTGTTTGCGGACAATACAACACTAGTAATAAAAGGAGAAACAAAACAGGTCTTACAGCAGTCTGCTGACTCTGTTATGGTCACAAGATAATCGCCTCATAATAAACTATAAAAAACAGTAACTCTAAATTTCCACACTATACAGAATAGGAATCCTGCGACGCCCAATATAACATTAAATGGTCTTCAAATAGAAAATAAATCAGATACAACGTTTTTAGGACTATGAATACAACATGACTTGAAATGGAATAAACATATACAATATCTGAATACTAACCTGAACTCGATGTGCTTTGCGTTACGTATTTTGAAAACTTGCACAGGCATGCACACATTAGGAAATACTTATTTGGCTTATTTTCATTCATACTTAAGATATGGGGTCATATTTTGGGGTATGTCCCCAGTGATGTACTAAGTACGTTTAGGATACGAAATAGGGCGATTAGTATTATGGCAAATGTAAACACTAGAGAATCATGTAGAGCTCTGTTTAAAGATTTAAACATCCTCCCACTGCCCTGCATTCATATCTTTGAAAGTATTATCTTATATATTAAAATAGTTTTGAAGAAATTTCACCCTTTACTAAAACTGAAATATCTTGGGAAGTATTTGCGCTACGACGACGTTTGTTGTCTTAAAATGAAATGTCCGTCACGCATTATTGATTGAACCCCACCTTACTTGATTATATCATCCGTGTATTAAAATAATTGCGAATATTCATTTCTCCAAGGTCACACGAAAATAGAATCTAATAACTTGACGGACATATTGCCGCTAGGCGACAACGACTAACACTGTATCATGATAGTCAACGCCGCACCATTGATGGACAGATTGTCACTAGGCAACACCGATTTACTCTGTATCTTGATAGTCCGGTAAAATTTGCTAATGGACATATGGGAAAACTGACCGATTGTGAATCAAGGATTGCAGTATTCTCTATGCTATCGTATGCACAGTTAGCATATTAGCAAAATGTAATGTAATGCTATCCTGTCAGAGAAAAATAATGGCAAATTTTCCTACATTCTCCTATTTTGCAGTTTTCATGTGTAGACAGTTGTTCTTTCGTTTGCGGGGCTTATACATCGCGGTTATGATGCCCCGTGTACATGGGTGTGTGTGTGTGTAGAATGTTTGTGATAACCTGCGTTATTGTGATTGTTGCACTAGCATGTGTAAATTGGAGATAGGATATGGTGTTTGAAGCCACTTTTCATTGTTGCCGTAATAATCGAAATTTAATGTTTTTCAGTCAGTCAACACGATTGTACCCAATTGTAATGGGAGTTTCCCTAATCCTGGAAAAAAATTGCATGAGATTACGATTAAGCATACAATAATAAAAGAGAGTGGATAGGAATGGATGAAGAGTTGGGGAGGGGGGGGGGGGCATTGGTGCTTTACGCTATACGCGATTATTTTGTTTACCAAATTAACTTCTACATGTTCGGGTCAGTAGCAGATGCCGCTACAGTCGAATGTTGGAACCACCATTCGTGTTCAATCAAAACGATGATTCATATGATGAGTGAGAGGCGACCCTCAATTACAAATGTTATAAAAATTAAAGGTGAGGGTAATTGTCTGTTCAGGTCATTGGCAGTGTACAACAATCAGAGTTTATGAATTGTTAAACATGTTACAGACAACTGGAATAATTCTTCTCCTTTTATTATTGAGGCATACTGTAAACGCCGAAAATACGCCACTAAATAGAATAATTTCTTTACTGTACTCTGGAGATAGCCGCAGATATCAGTGCTAACTAAGAGTCAAGTATGGTTGAAAACGTGAATACCAAGAAACAGAAACGAGCACTACGCGACTCAAATCAATATCAGAAACAGACGGTCACAAAACCGTCCGCAGTCACTGATTGATGTGCTGCTTATGATACTATTCCCTACGTAGAACCATTCTCTATCGGAAGTCTTTGTAACATTTGTCAGTACTGCTCAGCTGTATACTTTTCAAGTGGTCACTATTCTCATTGCTGTAGCGATGGCAAAGTGAAACTTTCATCATACACAATACCGTATTTCTAGAAACTAAGCAGTTGTTTACAAATTGTGACGAAATCAGTAAAACTTTTAGGAAAATTGTTCGACACAAAATAATGCTATGTCGTTTGTATCCTTTGGCGCTACTGTTGAGCTACTACCGAGTCATGGGCCTTACTGTATAAAAATCAATGGTGTCATTCATCATAGAATTTCCCCTTTCTATGCCATAAAACAGGAAAACAGTTCATATGGCCAATTATACATCTTCTAATTTTCAGAGGCAAATAATTTAAGGCTACTGAATAATGCTAATAACGGACTGCGAGAAGATACCCTCAGTCTTTTGAATAGTATACTAGATCAGGACAATCCTTATGTGCACTCTTATAAGACAATGCACTAGAAAGTAAGTGAAGAGAAAAAATCAGCTCTAAAAGAAAATGGAATATGATAATGCGTTTCTATCATGAGCTTAGCGACCCTACCACCCCAGCTTCGGCCACCATCAAACTGTCGAGTCATTTCGAGTTAATCTTTCAGAAAAGAGTATAGCCTGTGTGTTGGGAGTTTGGCTAATCACCTCGGCTTTTCAGAATTCCGTCTGGGACCTGCCGTCCATGTGCCTTTTAAGTTTACGCTGGGTAAACCGTTAAAGATAAGGTGGGACACACACACAGAGGACAAGCAGGAACCCACACATTTTATCTCATAAGTCTACTTCATCATTTACCCAAAAGTAACTGTACCGTAACTGTCTGTTCAGGTCACTAGCATGAAGACTTTTGAACAGCAAATGTCACATGGAAGGAAGTGCTGTAGGATTGTTGAAATGAATGCTGCGAAGCAGCACGGGTCTTCTACATGTTACCCAAGAGTTAAATATCTAAATTCAAACCTAACAGACCCACGTTTTTATTTAAATATATACCATTGGTATCATAAGTAGACAGAACAACAAATCGTACCGCTGTAGCCTTAAATTGTGTGGATATCTCTATTTACTTAGCATAAAACAAAGTCCCCGATTCTTGGATGTAACGGGTAATCTCGAGAACAACTTGATGGATTTTGATACGGTTTTCACCATTCTGTAAAGGATTTCTCGAGGAAGGATTCTGTAGAAAAACATTTATTTATGACCAAAAGAAGCCGAGCAGTAACGATTTCAGTGAATCGAGTCGGAGAAAAACCTGCCGTCCATGTGTCTTTTAAGCTTACGCTGGGTAAACAGTTAAAAATATCTATATACTCTGAGAATTGTTCAGCATGAAAAGTTCTGCAGAAAAGTCAGCTACAGCTCCCACATCAACCACTATAAGTGTTTTTACGTTTTCATTTCTTCCACCATTCTCCATTCAGTGGAAATGTAAATTACTAGCTTCGGAGTTAGTTTACAAGCTGGCGAGGGACCTACCACCACAGCTTCAACCAGCATCAAACTGTCGAATCGTGTCGAGTTAATACTTAAGAGAAGAGTATAGCTTATATGTTTGGAGTTTCGCTGTTCACCTCGGCTTTTCAGAATTGCGTCTGGGGCCTGACGTCCGTGCGCCTTTTAAGCTTATGCTGAGTAAATAGTGAGACGGACACACAAAGGACGTGCAGACACCCACACATTTTATCTCATAAGTCTACTTCATTATTTACCCAAAAGCGACGGTACCGTAAATGTCTGTTCAGGTCACTAGCATGAAGACATGCAAGTGTCATATGGAAAGAAGTGCTGTAGGATTGTTGAAATGAATGCTGCGGAGCAGCACGGGTCTTCAAGTGGTTTTTAAAAAGAATTTAATGAATAAAGACGTTTTTCTTGAAACAAACAATGATGTTCATAGGCATAGCACAAGACATAATCAAAACATTCATATTTCACACACACACACAAGCATATATCAAAAAGGAACTTTTCACACAGGAGTTAAATTATACAATAATCTACCCCAATATATAAAATTGGCCCAAAAATTAAAACCTTTGAAAGAATGTTGAAAGCTTATCTGCAGTGCGATTGCTTTTACTCTGTAGTTGAATATCTTAGCGTATAGGAGCGATGACATCTATAATTATAATTTACTTTTCTATTTTAATTGTAATATCTAGCTGTAGGTTTTGGCATTTATAGAATTAAGTTTTCATATTATGATAATAGAGTAAGGTGTAAATAGTTGTTCAATAAGATTGTATCTCTTAAGATCAATTATTATAATATGTTTTAAATTTAATTGGTATTCTGCCCGAAGGCAGATCAGAGACTCCGAAGAGGCTTCCCCCAGCCGGAGTTTACTTGCGGTAGGGTGGCCAGGGCCTTTCCGCTCCTCCTTATGTTGGCCAACAGCGTGCAGTGCCTAGAACCGGCATACCATCCAAGTTCCGACTGCGCCCAATGTTGCTTAACTGCAGAGTTTTCATGGGATCCGGTGTTTCAACACTGCTAGGCAGTTGTCTATAATATGTTATAAATAGTTATTGTATTAGTAATAAGTTATTTTATTTTATAGATGTAATTTCTGACGTGTCCTATATCAAAATTGTATTGTATAAATGTAATTGATCAAATGGATAAATAACAACAAGTTCCGTGAAGAACTATACAGCTTACTTTTCATGCCAATGATTATTCTACAGTATATGAACCTATCTAGAATAATGACGAAATTAAGTTGCTAATATCGAAATATCTAATTAGTTCAAAATATACCTGGTATAATGTAGCATAATAGAGCACTACAGTTGGCAGCCCTGGTGACTGAATATATTCTTAGTTCCACCTCTTAAGGTACAGAATACAAAATTTGGTTGAAGTCCAATGGACGTTACATGCAGTTAGACACTGGATCTATCAGCACGCGTAAAAACATGTTGCCAACATTACCATGCGTGTGCTGGTCAGAAATAATCTGAATTATTATGATATCTTGTTGTGCCAATTTTGGATGAAATCCATTTGTTAGTATAGAAGTTACATGTATTTAAAAATTGGACATATCAGCAGGCATAGAATCATGTTGGCAGCACCGCCTTGTATTAATTACTCCAAATTAATCTAGAATGTCAGGTGCTATACGTGTGCAAAGTATAGAGCTGTTGGCTTGCATACTTTCTGATATATTGATATTAGGGTAAAAAGAATATAGACAGCATTTATTAACAGTTGGCAGCCATGATTGCTCTTAACAATACTTATAGTCATATCTGTTATGGTACACATTGCACATACGAAATTTGGTTGAAATCCAACTGATAGTATAGAAGTTACATGTATTTAAAAATTGGTACTATCAGCAGGCTTATAATCATGTTGGTAGAACTGACGTATAGAAGTTACTCCAAATTAATCTAAAATGTCAGAATATGCGTGTGCATAGTTTAAAGCTGTTGGCTTGCATACTTTCTGATATATTGGTATTTGGATTTTAAAAAATAGAGAGAGCAATTATTAACAGTTGGCAGCCCTGGTGGCTCTTAAGAATATGCTCAGTCATATCTGTTTATGTACATATATTACATACAAAATTTGGTTGAAATCCAGTTGATAGTGTAGAAGTTATATGCATTTAAACATTGGACCTATCAGAAGGCTTAAAATTATTTTGGCAACACTGTCATGGTTGGCCTCCTGGAAATAAAACTGAAATGGTATTATCAACATGTGTGCCAATTTTGGAATAGCTCCCATGCATACCTTGCAAGATATCCAACATGGACCTCAAATTTCTAGTGCGTTTTTTCAGCAGTTGGTAGCACTGACATAATTTTCAAATATGGACGTGAGATATTCCGGTGCACATCTTTACTCATACTAAATTTGGTTTTGATTGCTGCAGCCGTTTAGGAGTTGATAGGGGGGGGACACACACAGCCAGACAGACAGACAGACAGAAGGACAGACAGACAGACAGACAGACGGACGGACATTTTCCCGGATTGATCTCATAAGACTACTTTTTCCTCATTTTTGCAAAATGTGAAAAGTAGGCTAACAAGAAGTTCCGTGAAGAACTATACAGCCTACTTTTCATGCCAATGATTATTCTACAGAATACGAACCTATCTAGAATAATGACGAAATTAAGTTGCTAATATCGAAATTTCCAATTAGTTCGAAATACTGTATACCTGGCATAATGTATCCTAATAGAGCACTACAGTTGGCAGCCCTGATGACTGAATATATTCTTAGTTCCGTCTCTTACGGTACTAAATACAAAATTTGGTTGAAGTCCACTGGATAGCATGGACGTTACATGCAGTTAAACATTGGATCTAACAGCGCGCGTAAAATCATGTTGGCAACAATGTCATGCATGTATTGGTCAGAAATAATCTGAAATAATATGATCTATTGTTGTGCCAATTTTGAATGAAATCTTATTAGTTAGTATAGAAGTTACATGCATTTTAAAATTGGACCTATCAGCAGGCTTAGAATCATGTTGGCAGCACTGACGTATATTAGTTACTCCAAATTCGTCTAGAATGCCAGGTACTATACGTGTGCAAAGTTTAGAGCTATTGGCTTGCATACTTTCTGATATATTGATATTAGGGTAACAAAAATAGGGACAGCACATATTAACAGTTGGCAGCCCTGGTTGCTCCTTAGAATACGCATAGTCATATCTGTTATGGTACACATAGCACATACGAAATTTGGTTGAAATGCAAATGATAGTATGGAAGTTACGTGTATTTAAAGTTGGACCTGTCAGCAGGCTTAGAATCATGTTGGTAGCACTGACGTATATAAGTTACTCCAAATTAATATAGAATGTCAGGTACTACACGTGTGCATAGTTTAAAGCTGTCGGCTTGCATACTTTCTGATATATTGGTATTTGGATAAAATAAATTAGGAGCATTTATTAACAGTTGGCAGCCCTGGTAGGTCTTAAGAATACGCTCAGTCATATCTGGTTATGTACACATACAACTTACGAAATTTGGTTGAATTCCGCTTGATAGTGTAGAAGTTATATGCATTTAAAAATTGGACCTATCAGGAGGCTTATAATCATTTCGGCAACACTGCCATGTTTGGCCTCCTGGAAATTAAACTGAAATATTATGATCTGTACGTGTGCCAATTTTGAAATAGCTCCCATTCATACTTTCCACGATATCCAACATGGAGCTCAAATTTCAATTGCGATTTTTTAGCAGTTGGTAGCACTGACATCATTTTCAAATATGGCCGTGAGATATTCAGGTATAGATCTTTACTCCTACCAAATTTTGTTTTGATTGCTGCAGCCGTTTAGGAGTTGATAGGGGGGGACACACACACAGCCAGACAGACAGACAGAAGGACAGACAGACAGACAGACCGACAGACAGACAGACAGACATTTGCCCGATCTCATAAGTCTACTTTTTCCTCATTTTTGCAAGATGTGAAAAGTAGGCTAAAAATCTAATCTTATCTTGTAGCAGCAGAGGGTGAAGAAGAACCTATTTTAACTAACAGTTTTTAGTTGCAAAAGAGTAATTTGGGGCTGAAGACCAACCGTATTCCTATCAAGACTTTCAGTTATTGATGCATAAACGGGAAAGAACACGATTTAATGTACGTTGTGCACTTACTCATTGAAATGATGTCCACTTGCATCACTTTCTTCATCTTGTGTTTCTTCTTTTCTAACCTAGGGATAAGATGCAAAAGGTTATTTCTTTGGCATCACCTTATAGTTTTCAAAGAAGTAACAAACCATGTAAGTGTACAGCTCACCATTGTTGAAGTGAAGATACATTTGCTGAACAATTTTTATACTGTCACATCCTACTGCTAGATGATCATGATAATTATTGTTTGAAGAAGCCTAACATCTAGGCTCTCTGCCCCTACCTACTGCTAGATATGAACATCGTAGAGTGGTTAGAACTTCCCTAGTTCAAAAACTTGTAATACAGCATCTTCTTTCGAGCAAAATTTTGGTGCTATTCAGTCGGTCAACACGAATGTACCCAAATAGAGCTGGGTTATGCCCTAATCCTGAAATAAATTACATGAGATTAATAAATACACTATGATGACCAGTTTCGATCGTCAAGCGATCATCATCAGATCCATTACACTTAGGCTATAACATCTATGTTTGAGAATATAGGTGAAAAATATATACAATATGTACAATTATTAGTTGCAGTGTTGGTAATGCAACTGTCGGTGTATGCTAAATGTAGTACATCTAATGTTAGGTGAACTTCTAAAATGGTGATAAAAATCCGGAATTTGTCTGTTTGGGGTGATTATAAGGTTATACAAAATCAACTATCGTTATACTGTAATAATACAGGCTGATACTTATCCGGTTGTCTCCCTAACTGGAACTTCAAGCAGTTTTGTGTTCACTCTGGCACCAGTTATAGTCGACTAACCCGGGTGTTAACTGGGAGGAACTGGTTTTTCCCTTTCTCCCCCTTTTGTTCCAACGTTCTTTCTGAGGTCAGTGCCATGTTTATTTGTGTGACGTTGCCAAATCTAGATAAGAATGTATGTTATTGAATACAGGAAGATCTACAACTATTAATGACCGTGTAACTATCTTCGCCACGCGTGGACTAAAAAGCCATTTAACTAAGCAGTACACGGTCTATTGAAGACGTCCAAAACCGGACATTAATGAGAAAAAATTCGCACGCTTCAACTATGTGAATGCGAACACATATAAAATCACTAATCTATTCAAAAAGCAAGGCATAAAAATAGCATTCACAACGAATAATACGACCGGGAGGCACCTGTAAAATAGTAATCTAAATAAACAAGACTCGTATTCAAAGTCAGTGATATATTCTATTTCATGCCAAGACACTGGTTGTCAAGTTAATTACATTGGACAGAGCGGAAGACGAGTAGATACACGTTATAATGAACATAGGAATGCGATAAGATACGGAACACATTCAGCCGTATGCGAACATATGTGTGACATGGGGCACAGCTTTACTAAAATCAAGACTGACCTAAAAATAATTCATCACGAATCGAAAGGCAGAGCTCTCGACATAAAGGAAGCAATCGAGATTTACCTAGCCAAACAAAACAATCCCAACAATCTAAATGAACACACTTTTATGGAGAGTTCACTCCTTTTCACTCTACTAAAACACACACCCTGTCGAAAACAAGACACAACTTAGCGATACAGCCAAGATAGATAAAAAAAGGGGGGCAAATAGCGGTGGTTATAAGTAAATGTTATTTGGATCAGGTGTACTATGTACTTTTTTCTGCAATAAACCTAGACCGGTATGCGCGGCAGTATTAAAGGTGCCGGGACGTCTTCAATAGACCGTGTACCGCTTAGTTGAATGGCTTTATAGTCCACGCGTGGCAAAGATAGTTCCACGGTCTTTAATAGTTGTAGATCTTCCTGTATTCAATAACATACATTCTTATCTAGATTTGGCAACGTCACACAAATAAACATGGCACTGACCTCAGAAAGAACGTAGGAACAAAAAGGGGGAGAAAGGGGAAAACCAGTTCCGCCCAGTTAACACCCGGGTTAGTCGACCATAACTGGTGCCAGAGTGAACACGAAACTGCTTGAAGTTCCAGTTAGGGAGACAACCGGATAAGTATCAGCCTGTATTATTACAGTATAACCATAGTTGACTTTGTATAACCTTATAATCACCCCAAACACTACCAAATCAATTAAAACCAGTGGGCCTTTATCAAGGCCAGCACTCACAGTTATGTCCATAAACATCGAGGGATTATCCAGCCAGAAAGAATATCTACTAGCAGATCTGTGCAGCCAATGTAACTGCGATGTCATTGCTGTACAAGAAACTCATAGAGGACCATCGGGACGAAGACCGAAAATCAAAGGCATGAGACTTATTCTGGAACGTCCACACGATAATTATGGTAGTGCAATATTCTGTAAGAGCGGATTAAATATCACGTCTGTTGCTTTGTCTGAGGAAAATAACATCGAAATCCTCACTATCGAAACAGCGCAGTTCTCTGTAACATCTGTTTACAAGCCACCCGAAGAGAGCTTTGTGTTTAAGGAACCTATCAATTTCAAATATAGTAACGTCAACTTAATACTTGGTGATTTCAACTGTCATGGAACTACATGGGGGTATACATCTACAGATGAAAATGGCGCAGAGCTAGAAAAGTGCTCTGAAAATAATGCACTCAGTCTAGTTCACGACCCAAAACAACCACCATCGTTTAACAGCGGCCGATGGAGAAGAGGATATAATCCTGATCTAATTTTTATTACCAACAAATTAGCTGAGCAGTGCACCAAAATTGTTGGTAAGGCTATTCCCCGCTCACAGCATCGACCCTTACTATGCAGAATCGAACCAATTGTTAAACCAGAAAATGCACCTTTCCAACGTAGGTTCAACTTCAAGAAGGCGAACTGGCCTAAGTTCAGGTGTGAACTTGATGTAGCCATAGGGGAAGTGGAACCACAACCAGAAAACTATGACACCTTTATTTCTGTAGTGAAAAACGTCTCGCGGAAGAACATACCAAGAGGATGCAGAACAGAATATATCCCAGGTCTTTCTGATCAGAATATATCTCTTTTGGATAACTACCGCAACTTGTATGATATGGACCCCTTCTCTGAGGAAACAATGGAAGCTGGGCATGCACTGATGATTTCTCTCGGTCAGACACGCACAGACAGATGGAATAGCTTGGTTTCTAAAATCGATATGAAACAGAATAATAGACAAGCATGGCGTCTTCTTAAGAACCTCAGTGGAGATCCGACTAGCCCGCCTTTTAACTTTACTCAAGTAACTGCTAATCAGATAGCACACCAACTGATCTTAAATGGAAAGACTTCAAAATCTAAGTCAAATACAGAGAAACTTGAACGGTGTATTGAAGAAGAGACTGATTTCCTTAAGGACTTGTTTACGATGGAAGAACTTATGAAAGCAATCGACGGTCTGAAATCGAACAAGGCAGCTGGGTTGGATGATCTCAGAGCGGAGCAAATAAAACAATTTGGACCAGCAACACTGCAATGGTTGCTTTCATTGATGAACAACTGTGCATCCAGACTGAAGATTCCTAAGGTATGGAGAAAAGCTCGCATAGTTGCGATCCTAAAACCTGGGAAGACTCCTGATAGCCCAAAGAACTTTCGGCCAGTTTCACTTCTGTGTCACACCTATAAGTTGCTGGAGAGAATGATTCTTAATAGAATAGCTGATTCTATAGATAGCAAACTGATTTCTGAACAGGCAGGCTTTAGACCTGGCAGGTCATGCTGTGGACAAATTCTGAACCTTACTCAGCACATAGAGAATGGATTTGAGGAAAAGTGCATTACTGGTGTAGCCTTCATAGATTTAACTGCTGCTTACGACACTGTTAATCATAACACACTACTTCGTAAGATTTATGAACTGACAAAGGACTACAGGCTGACCTCACTGCTAAGAACTTTCCTTGAGAACAGAAGATTTTACGTGTCTCTCCTTGGGAAAAATAGTCGTTGGCGCCTCCAGAAGAATGGACTACCTCAAGGTAGCGTCTTAGCACCACTGCTTTACAATGTATACACCAATGACCAGCCCAGAACAGAAGGCACCAGACGATTTATCTACGCAGATGACACTGCAGTAGCCGTGCAAGGTCGTAGCTTTGAAGAAGTAGAACATTCTTTGTCCTGTGCCTTGGAAGAACTTGGTCGATACTATCACAGAAATAATTTGAAGCCAAATCCAGCCAAAACGCAAGTTTGTGCTTTCCACTTGCGAAATAAAGAAGCAAAGAGGACATTGAACATTAAGTGGCAAGGTGAAACAATCCTTCATTGTTTTACACCAAAATATCTTGGTGTCACCCTCGATCGAACTCTGTCTTTCAAGCAACATTGCTTGAACACCAAAAGTAAAGTATCTGCTCGAAATAACATACTAAGATGCCTAACAGGAAGGACATGGGGTGCTCACCCCACCACTCTCAGAACTTCAGCCCTTGGACTGAGCTTCTCAGCTGCTGAATATGCAGCACCAGTTTGGCTTTCTTCTCCACATTCCAAAGAGGTGGATATAGCTCTGAATGAGACTTCCAGGATTGTATCTGGGTGTCTTAGACCAACACCACTTCAGAAGATCTACCCTCTTATAGGAATTTCTCCACCTCATGTCCGAAGAATGGTAGCAGCAGCATCTGAGAAGAAACGGCAAGAAACCGATTCAAGGCATCCACTTTTCGGCCAACAACCAGCCCGACAGAGACTTAAGTCTAGAAACAGCTTTTTGAGGGAAGTAACAGCCCTCGAAGGCTCACAAGAAGCTGCCCGTGTGAAGATATGGAAGACAGAGATCACAGACCCAATTATTCCTCTATCAGAAAAAATGGCACCTGGTCACAACTTGCCATATGGAATTTGGAAATCATTGAACAGGCTGAGAACGGGGGTTTCACGCTGCAAGAACAATCTCAAGAAATGGAACATGCTCGTCAACAATGATGAGTTCTGTGACTGCAGCATTTTACAAGACCCAGAACACCTGCTGATCTGCCCCTTGATGGAGGACATATGTTCAAAAGACGATCTTTTGGCTGCAAATGTTAATGCTATAACTGTTGCTACTTACTGGCAAAAACTAATTTGATTTGGACACGGAAAATAAATACCCCAAACAGACAAATTCCGGATTTTTAGAAGTTCACCTAACATTAGATATACTACATTTAGCGTACACCGACAGTTGCATTACCAACACTGCAACTAATAATTGTACATATTGTATATATTTTTCACCTGTATTCTCAAACATAGATGTTATAGCCTAAGTGTAATGGATCTGATGATGATCGCTTGACGATCGAAACTGGTCATCCTAGTGTATTTATTAATCTCCTGTAATTTAGTTCAGGATTAGGGCATAACCCAGCTCTATTTGGGTACATTCGTGTTGACCGACTGAAAAGCACCAAACTTTTGTTTACTTAGGCAACACTGAAAAATGGCTTCAAACCTCACAATCTTCTTTTGAGACCAAGGAAATCTCAGCGTAAGAGAAAATGCTGAGACCAGTGACTTAATGGAAGTAGTGGCCTTAAAGAATGGGGCGTACATTCATTATTGAATTTAAATTTTCAGCCTAGGTGGTCATATACACTAGGAATAATTTTTTTAAAGAATAATCTCTAGCAATGTTAAATTTTTCTGTTGTTTTATCATGATCAAACTAAGAGATTTTGAAGTTCATTTTACACAAATTTTATTTTAATTGTTTATGAAAAAATTATTTGTTGCTATTTACACAGGGGTACTTAAAGTCCTCTATCTCTCACATATTTTAACCAAAATCCATGAACCTTGAACAAAAACAATCTAACTTACATGGGGGAATGTTCCCTACCACTCTTGTCTGAATTAGTCACAAGTAAGGGTTTTAAAATTATATTACAATTTAAGTTTCTTGAAATATTTTTTAACAAAATTGTTTAAAAATGTTAAAATTACATTTTTATGAATATCATTTTCTTAGTAGTAGGGAACATCGATACATGTATTAGCTTTAATTTGAAATAAAAACCAAGCAGATACCATTTCTGTGACAAAAGTTAGAGCACTTTGAATGACTTCAAATGTCAGGAAACGAATTAATGAGTAAATCGCATTTAAAGTTTACTTTGTATGTCTTCACTCACATTCTGTTTTGATCACATCAGAAACCTCCTGGGAGATACACAGATCCTTCCTTGAAAGCTGTATGGTCCTACTTCATCTGTCATTTGACGCCCAGAGGGCAGCTTGCATATCGAATCTTGTCGTTCCTTGGAACGCTATGAAAGTCAAGGAAGTTAGATATCTAAGCTCCTTGACACTATAGCGCTTTCTAGTAGAGAAAGGAGGAACTTTGTGTTGGCGGAAAATCCCGAGATTGATTTTACCGCTATGAACACGGCCTACTGAATTCATTGAGTTCATTAACATGACAACAACGAATGACATGCGTGCTGTGATTTTTTTCGCCTATCAAAATCACTTACCACGGCCAGGAGTGAAACCAGTGGGATAGAGAAAGAGAAAGTCAATTTTTCCACTATGAACACGGCCTACTGAATTCAAATGGGTTTATTAACATGCCAACAACGAATCACATGCGTGCCGTGATTTTTGTCGCCTATCAAAAATTACTTACCACGGCCAGGAATGAAACCAGTGGGATAGAGAAAGAGAAAGTCAATTTAGGCTCGAAAGGAATATTATAGATCTGCTGATACGCCAGACATGACAGCCGTCAGTCAAACGGTTGCGCCTTCTTACAGTAAATAATTTATTTCGACATGAAAGATTAATGGTATATTTATGAACCATACATTTTCTAAAACTAGAAGAAATTTCCTACAAAATGTATATTTAAGAAAAAAGTGAAATTTCAGAAAAATAGTGTGTGTATATGGCCACCTTAAGGTTATGAGAGGTCATATGATCTAATACGTCAACGTATTATTGACAGGGGCGGTTCGACCTTGTACATATAGGGGGGGGGGGGGGGTGAGCATTTAAAAAATGCCGACTGGCTGTTTAAGATTGCCGACTATTCGCTTGATAACTGAGCAACGGGAGGGAGAGGGGGAGGGGGCGGGGGCAGTATTTTTTTTGTCGTGTGTGGCCTCCTCGGAGGCCGAGTGCTGGTCTTTCTATTCGACGCCCGTGGGCGACCTGCGCGTCGGGATGAATACAACTGGCAAGGATGTGGAAGGAAGCGGCCGTGGCCTATCAGAAGGTACCGTCCCAGCATTTGCCTGGTGTTGAAAATGGGGAAAACCACGGAAAACCATTTCAAGGACGGCCGATGGTGGGGCTCGAACCCACGCGTCTACCAAGTCAGCAGAGAGCTTGGCCCCTTGACCTAACGCTGGGCTTTAGCCAGCGTAGCCACTGCTGTCGGGGGGCGGAAAAAAAAGTACAGTGCTTCAAGAGTGTCAAAAAACTCTCGGATAAGCGCGCTAGCATTACAAGCTGTCTCTACGAAAATGTTTAACCTGTGAACTTGGCATGGAACGTATGGAATATCTATTTTGCACTTCTCTGATAGCTTTTGTGAGTGCCGTTGTATATGCCAGATATGTTACTAGCAAAGTCGTACGATTGAAACGCTAGTTTATCGAGTGGAAGTAAGTTCTTCTGAATTAAAAATATATTTTCAGCCAACTCCTCTCCAGTCTTTTTTTTTTTTTTTGTTAAAACAGCGTCTATTTTTAAAAGACACTCCACAGGAACGAGCTCGTCATCTTTTTCGACGACGTATCGGATATTCAACGAGAAGCGGTCTTTATGTGACATATCGGGAGTAGTATCTGCTATAACGGAGAACATACCAGCGTTCTTGATCTCTTCTGCAATTATTTCACGAGTTCTCTCCAAGTCGATGGATGAATTCATTTTGAGAGTCCTTGCTCATATACGTAACATTATGCTTCCGCGTATTCACTTCTTCCAACCACCTATTCATGACCGGACTATGCCGAGAAAGTAACTTCACAATTTGCGTGAAGTTTCCATTATCTTGAGTGATTCCATCCTCGTGACCTCGGAAAGTCAAACCTTGCCGACAAGGGGTTCTTGCTGTGTTAATAAGTATATGGATAACTTTTTTGTGGAGCTCCTTTTCTTGTTCTTCCTCAATTCTGATCGTCCGTAAAAGTTTATCAAGGAGAACGGACGTCTTCGTGGCCTTTTCCATTAACAAAGTGGCACAAATCTGCCATCGCTGCTTTATGAGCTTCTAAAGTGAAGTGTTCTTGTAATTTGCCCTTTTTCTTCTTTCCGCCACTTTTCAGTTTGTGCCACTGACGTACTCCTGCGTGCGATCATTCTTCACTTTTTTCTCGTTAACACCATTAAACATAAACATGGCTGAAAATACGCATGTATCTATTGCATTATTATTCCTTACGTTTGATGGGTACGCGGTGCTCCGTGAAAATGTTACATGGCGAAAACTCACGTCCCACTGCTACTGCATTTGCACCTAGTTATCACCGTAAAAGTTGCTGGTTCAGGAACGACTGCTTTCTCTCATTCTCGGTGACCACTGCACTGACCTTAGTGAGCACCCCACCCCTTGAGGAACCTTGGAACCATAAATCTGTCAATTTTGTCACAATAGTGCGGATATCTGAGGGCGCGCCGAGACAAGCGGTAGCAGGTCATAACATTCCTCCGACAACATCTCAATGAGTTGGCTTGACCTGAAGTTATCAATGCGCGCACCAACACCTTTTGTCTAGCCACATGGCACAGGTGCTGGGCTCGCTTCGCTGTGTAGCTGAGTCGTTCTGCATAATGAACGCGGGACGTTACACCCACCCAGGAACGTGCCGATGAGTTCATCCCTTGTCTTTGGTCCCATATTGCTCATCTGTCATTCTTTCTTCAGTTTACATACAAAGAAACGAAATGGCAAGTGGCAGCCGGTGCACCGAGGACCGGAAGTGAAACTTTTAAAATGGTTATTTTGCCGACTCTTTCCCTTGCCGCACTGGGCTATTTATTGCCTGGCTGTATGGAATTATTGCAGTGTCCGTTTGTGCCGACTGTCGGTAAAATGCCGACTGTCAGTATAATATTTTTATTTATTTTTAAATCGGACCAAATCGTATATGGCCATGCCCCGTTTTGCTTTTTAAATGCTGTTTTGGGAAATGTTACGGATTCTTCAGGATTTGCCGACTGCCGACTGATGTCGTATTTGCCGACTGAGAAAATACCTGAGGGGGGTGAGACACCCCCCAATCCCCCCCCACTCGAACCACCCCTGATTATTGAGTAACATGTGACGAGTCCCTCTATATTTGTATCAACATAACTTTTGAGAATGACATTAATGACATAATATGCCACCTTTGGAATATAATACAAGACCTTCTTTACAAAACACAGCAACTAAATCAATTAGGTTTTCTAAAAACCTTAGAATCGAGTCAATTAAATGTGTTTAGAAGGAGTCTATTGTAGAGTACATAAGCTGCTTATTGCTAGTAAGTAAGAGCATTATATATCTGCAGGTGCACGTAGTTTGCAATGGAAATACACGCCAAGGAAGAGATTGGAGTGCCAATACGGAAGTCGATTTCATACACTTTTATGAATGTAGTCACACGTCACTTAAAATGTTAATATGATGGGATTTCAAGGCATTATTAATATTAATTGATATTCAGCAATATAGAAATCCAAGCTTGAAACTGTACATTGAATTCAACCTTTATAGATCATGCCTTAAGGCAGAAAAGTGGCTGAGGATATTTAAAATATTGCACAGCATACATACGCCAGGCCATGTGATCAGTCTCAGGAGACGAGTTTGTATGATACCATACCCACCATCGGCCATCCTTTAAATATTTTTACGGTTCCCATTTTTATCTGCAGGAAAATGCCGCTTCTCCTTTATTTCATTAATTTTCATTTATTTCAATCCCCGTTAACACATCCTATGGGCTGGACCAACGGCCGAATGGCTTTGAAAACCACTGCCACATACAAAGTCATTTTACCTCCTCCCTGACACTGTAGAAATAGGAATACCATGGCGTAGAAACCATGAATACACAAAGTTGAAAGTTGCTTACAAGTTGAAAACTATAATTATATGAAATATGGTAATAAAGAGGTTTTTTTTTTCATTACATACTAATAAGTAAGCAAAAGTAAGTAGATTGATGTATTAACTGTTACTTTCTCTGTACAATTCTAAAACATTATCTTACTGTTATCTCATTTCTTAGATTACGGTATTTAATTCTTTTATGGAAAAAGGCAAGTGCATGCCTTTCCAATGGTCAGGATTAGGAAGGACGCAATCACTGACAGAGGTTAGAACTATTGCAGCCTTTTCCTGGAATTCAAATGGAAAGCCAAAGAAAATCAGTGCTGTACTAAAGATAGTCACACCACCTCATCTCTGTACCCCTCATGAGTGGATCCCTAAACAGAATACCGAATTCCTAATCAATTAGTATACCTAGACTTCAAGTCCACGGAGGGCAACTAATACATGGTAATTGTGACAAGCATATGCTAGCTTCACATAATATACAGTATCTTTCGATAATGAAAAATAAAACATGCATCCTCCTTTAGTTCAGTGATCAGAGCAACAGAGTATAAAGATGACTGTCGCGGGTTGAAGCCCCACATGGGTCAGATATTTTAATTCTCTATCCTTCCATCAAAATGACTTGTGTTTTCTGAACAGTAGACACCCTAACAGACGATCTCTTCCATTTTTCATTATTTATAAAAAAAATGTTGTAAAAAATTAACTCTTAATTCTGAAATGCTATTACGTGATAAGGAGGCATGAAGATACTTCTTTTAGATCTGAAGATGGTATTTCCCATTTGATGCATGGAACGATCTCCGGTGTAGGACATTCTTCCGTCTTATCCCTATTATGTTCAGTTTTGTCCTGCAGAGAAACATTTTGTTTCACAATTATGTCCCTTTGCAAATGTGAAATTGTATCTTACACATGCCTTGTTAACTTGCACTAGAATAATCAAGGAATAAAAAATAAAAAAACCTCTCATTCGTCCACGGAGACACGGCAAAATAATAGAAAATATAGTGGAGTTAAAATCAGGAGGTATTTTACTCCGTAAGCACTCCCCAAATATAGGCTCAACAGATCGTCACTAGCATTCAGTGTGTGTGGATGTTGACACTTTGAAACGCGGGTACAGGTATTAAATGTTATCACATAACGTTATGTTCGACGTGCAGTAAAACATCGAAGAACGGTGTTGAGTGTGGACTATGTGAGAAATGGTTTCACTTCGGCTGTATTAAGGTCAAGAAGGAGGATTGTGATGTCGGGAATTGGTTTTGTAAAGTATGTGATACGCCGGACTGTTTGAGGGTACAAATCAAAGCAAGGGATCAAATAATACAGGAACTTAGAACAAAGCTTCGTGAATCAGAAGAAACGGTGAAGGATGTGACTGAACGGCTTTCTACTGGGATCAGTGTGGAAGAGGGCGTGCCGGAGCAAATTGAGGATGACGTTATCATAATGGGTGATTCAATGATACGATGGAGTGCGAATATCTCGAGGAAATCAGGTACGAAAGTGCGGTGTTATCCGGGGATTCAAATTGACCAGCTTGCCCAACAAGTGGAAGAAGTAAATGTAGAGGACTGTGAAAAAATTGAAGTGTTGTTGCTCCATGTTGGGACGAACGATTTGAAGAAAAGGGCTACAGCTGATTACATCATGGGGGAGCTCTACGAACTAGGTAGAAAAGCTAAGAGCAAGTTTAGAAATGCAAAAATTATAATGAGTGGCATTGTTCGGCGAGTTAAGACTGTAAATGACCGCATGGGCTGGGTATGTGCACAACTGGGATTAGTGTACGTAGATGCTGACTGGTGGATTGTTAGCCGTGACTTCGCCCGAGACGGGCTGCATTTAAGTCGACGGGGCGCTTTCAACGTAGGAGTCTACATGACATGGTCATCGGTTCGTGCCGGCTTTTGTGAGGAGGAACAGGTCCAGGGGTTGCCAGCCGACGGGAACAGAAGGAGCTATTTCGGGATATTTGCTGCGGAGGTAAGACTCTTAAGATTACTGCAGGTTAATTGTCAGAGTTTAGGAAATAAATTAATTGAATTTTGGAATCTTGTAGAGACGTATTCTCCGGACATCGTAATTGCTACTGAATCTTGATTATATGAGAATAAAAATAGTAACGAAATAATTCAAGGGACCTACAAAATGTACATAAGGGATCGGGGGAAGCGAGGTGGTGGGCTATTTATTTGTGTGCGCAAAAATATAGCTAGTTTCTTAAAGTAGGCTGATACCGATCATGAAATGTTGTGTACACATTTCGGATAAAGGAAATAAATTCCCTCTTCAGGTGATAGGAGCGTATAGAGCACTGAAAGATAACTTTTCGCTCCTCAACACACTGTATGATAAAACTTGTACGGGTAATGCTATGAAAAAGAGCATAATAATTGCCGGAGATTTAAACCTCTCCAATGTAGACTGGTCTGGTGAGTCAACTAGCTGTGGTCAAGCTCAAAGTGCTGGAAAGAAATTCTTAAGGGAGGGGTGATTTTCACAAGTAGTTGACTTCCCTTCTAGAGGCAATAATACCTTAGATGTTGATCTCGTAAGGCCTATAGAGCTGTATATTAACTGTCTGAAAGTAGCAAGAATTAGTAACCATTCTGGGGTTGAATTAAACATTAGATACGGTGGCATTTCAAAATTAGACTCTAATGTAGCAAAAAAGATCATATTCCAGTATCGCAGGGCGGATCAGGGCAAAATTCAGGGGTATTTGCATGAGCTATTTGTAGGATGGGCATCGGAAGGAAATCACATTAATTTCCTGTGGACTAACTTTTTGAAAATTTTAAATAACGCTATTGATAAATTTGTCCCATTTAAGTTAAATTACTGAAACAAACGCCAGATCCGGAGTATTACACACGAGAAATCAGGAGTCTAAACCGGAAAATTAGGAAATTATACAATAAAAGACATAATAGTGACAAGTATATGTTGAAATTTAAGACCTTATCAAGAGAGCTCGTCTTAAAAAAGAGGGCTGCTCATGACAATTATATGCAGGTTTACTTGGTTCGGGAGGCGATGGGTGGAAAACATTTTACAGTAATGTTAGCAGAAGAAAGGGAAATTCAAATAATTTGTCGATGATAATGTCCGGTGACGGTAAATTAATTACTGAGAAACAGGCCATTGCTAATGAATTAAATGTCCTTTACGGTAGTGTGTTCAATAAATCCAATAGCTGTGCGTTGGACCTTAACGGTGTATCAAGGACTCCCCTTTTCCAAATAAACCAGTCAGCAATTGTAAAGCTAATACAAAAATTACGTTACAATATCTCGAAGGGTCCTGATAATATTGTTAGTGAAGTAGGGTACTTAAACTAGGAGGTAGGGCCGTGGCACGATACTTGGAGGTGATGTTTAATACCGGTATGTCCATAAACAATGCGCAAATCCCAGATGATTGGAAAAGAGCTACGGTAGTCGCAATATTTAAGGGAGGGAGCAGACTTGAATTGGGCAACTACAGGCTGCTTAGTCTTACGTCCATCGTTTGTAAACAGATGGAGCATCTCATTTGCGACTACTTGAGGGAACAGTTGAAAACATTATTATGGTTTAATGAGAGGCAACATGGATTTCGGAAAAGTTACTCATGCGAGAGTCAGATGCTATCACTTTTTCAAGATATTAGTGAATCGTTAGACCATGGAGTTTCAGTCGACGCCGTAGTTATAGATTTTGCGAAGGCATTTGATGTCGTGCCGCATGACATGCTACTCCATAAATTAGCTTTGACGAAAATTGATAGAAGAGTAATTTTACGGATCCAAGAATTGTTGACGGGTCGTTCCCAGAAAGTGAATGTTGAAGGCCGATTCTCGGATGAAATTACCGTAATGTCGGGAGTAGTGTATTTGTAACAGT
The DNA here is from genome assembly GCA_946902985.2 of Meconema thalassinum. Lineage (NCBI taxonomy): Eukaryota > Metazoa > Arthropoda > Insecta > Orthoptera > Tettigoniidae > Meconema > Meconema thalassinum. The sequence goes on from OX336391.1 coordinate 119,506,099, forward strand.
TCTAGCACCACCTCCACCTCCCCACCTCACAAGATGGCGGCGGTGCGATATCTCTCGAACTTATGGTTGGATTTTAACAAATGAGGTGTCATTGAACTCGGGCTGATACTCCCTTTCCAATGGACAACATATTTCAACCCCCAAAATAAAACCTACCCCTACTAGAGGGTGAAATTGAATTTTTTTCCAATTGCAACATGTGAGAGTTTGAATGCCAATATGGAATGTAACGTTGTTCTGCAAACCAATAATCAAAGAGGGGCATGTTAGGCCTTGAGGTGAGAGCCCCTGTTATTGTTGACGAGCCCCCTGCTGTCGGGCCCCTGTTGATGGGTTATTGTTGACAGGTCCTTGTGGACGAGTCCTTGTGGACAGGTCCTTGTGGACAGGTCCTTGTGGACGAGTCCTTGTGGACAAGTCTGTGTGGACAGGTCCTTGTGGACGAGTCCTTGTCCCTTTGGACTGATCCCTTTGGACGGGTCCCTTTGGCCTGGTTCCTATGGACTAGCCCATGAATTTATTTAAATTATGTCAAAGGGCCTAACTACATTTGTGTGTGTGTTGAATTGACGTTGTTCACTAATCCCCCACTACTATAATGGGATAACGATATGAAAGGAAAGTGACGAAATACATGTGAACACGTGTGAAATGACCTTATTACCGTCCTCCTTGTGAAACAAGTCACATCCTGTTTTGCTTCATACGTGAGAAAATGTGAGTTCATGTGTAATATGATCTAACACACAGGTGTTCACCTGTACACGCGCACGATAAGAGCTAACAAGTCACAACCTGTTTTGACAGTGGTGGGAGGTGAAGGGGGGGTTAGTGTAAGAGAGAACACAGGTGAAGAGAGAAAGAAATATGTATTGCTCATAATACATGTATAGCTGAGGACTGTACATAGGACTGTAGGTTAAGTACAACATGAGTAAATAAATACAAGACACACAGGTTCACACAACATGTAATTTATTAATCCAAGAATTAAAGGCTGAGCTAAATCCCAACCATTTTACATATAGTTTATTTCCTTTTTGTTTCAACACTTTTTCCACAAGGTAATGTTTAGGAAACGCTGTCTTTTGAAGTTCTTGAAGATAAAACCTGCCTTTTATGGGTTGATGGTTGAGGTCCTCGAGTAAATAGGTGACTGGACTGTTCAGGTTGACTTGACGAATTCGAAATAGTTCAGTCCCCCAAATTTGGTGTGTAGCCCTTGTCGAAGACGGACTTGAATTTGCTCACACGAACATGGTCCCCAATGTTAAGGCGATGACGTTTAGGGTCTGCTGTTTTTATGGGGTTAAACAGTTTATCCAGTTGTGGAATATTTTTAGTTACAAGTCGTGGCTTGGTCCCAATGGTTCTGTGTTTGGTGTCGTTGTAACGTGACACTAACTCAGGTAACAAGTCCAACCAGCGATAAGTGCCCTGAGCGGTAAACGCTTTCCACATATGGGTTTTCAATGTTCGGTTGAACCGCTCGACCATGCTGGCTTTGAGATTGCTGTACGTGGTGTAATGGTGAATATCCTTAGATTTGAGAAAACTGGAGAAATCCTTGTTGAAAAATTCTTTTCCCTGGTCGGTTTGTAGCAGCTGAGGTTGACGTTTAGATTGTTGAATAATATGTTGAAAGGCTTTGGTGACTAGTGGACTAGACTTGCGACGCACAGGTTCAACAAACGCCATTTTGGAATAAACATCAATGACCGTCAACATATAGCGTACACCATCGTTTACGTTAGCATAGGGAATCATTTCAACTAAGTCTGCTTGCCAAAGTTCATCCACACCCTGTGAAATCACCTTGAGTCGCTGATAGTGACGTCTAGCTGGACGATGCAACTCGTGAGCAATACCCATTTTAATGGGTGAGGGCTTAAACAATAATTTTGGCATTTCGAAGTTCTTCCTCAATTTCTTGAATTTCCCAATCGTGACCAGTATGGCCGGCTTGACGTGAAGCATGCAACAGCTGTAGTCGCTGGACGAGTTTATTTGGATTGTGCCAGTAGGTAACATCCACAAGGAGTTTTAATGGTTTAAATGTCACCCCCGAAGCGGACACTTTACGACGACCACTTTGACTAGTGGGGAACATTTTTGCAATGATGGTTTTATATTTTTGGGATATATTAGCATTCACTTGTTGAGTGGGATCATACTGTCTTTTGTGAGCATGAGTATCCAATAAAATGGATTTATATTTACTAAGGTCCTCTGACGTATAATCTTGAGATGAGGGAGTCCGAGAGAATAGTAGCTTTAACAGTCCTGGTGTTAATTTATAGTTGATCTTTTTAATGACAGCTTTAGTACGACTAAATTTAATCGATGAATCACCAATTTTAAAACTATGATTCTCATAGCGAACGCCATATGTGGTATCTGTGTTTCCAACAAATAGATTGGTGAAATAGGGTTCCAGTGTTGATCCATAATATTTTATTAAAATGTTTTTCAGTTGAGCTTTATGTTGAGGAGTGGCCAAGAGTTGTGAAAATGGAGACGATCTGGAAGGGCAAGGGGTTTCGACCATGGCCAAGGATTTCCTTTTTCTTAAAAACTCTGCAAGGGGTGATGCCTTTTTTTCAGGCGTAAACACTTGTTCCTCATTATCCTCAACTTCGTTAACACTAGTTAAATCTTCCTGTTCCTCTTCATCTTCCTCTTTCTCTTCCTCAGAGTCCTCGTGGTGCGTCTGACTGGCTTGTGAAACGGTAGGTAGCGTTTCAGATGGTTTGAAAGAGGGTTTCAACATAGCTTTTAGCGGAGGTGCTAAATGTTGTTGAATAAACAAAGCATGATCCGCACGCGATCGTTTCAATTGACGAAACTTTTGGCGAATAGTATTTTTTGCTCTAATAATATGCTTTTTCAATTGACTCTCTGCTAACGCCATGATGTCGTGACAAATGACTTGAGAGGGAATGATACAGTGCCTTAAATAGCAATAAAATGATCAAACCCTAAGCGATACCGCCCTTGGTTGAGTTCACTTTGTTTGTCAATCACTAAACAGGCATGACGTTGTGTGTTCCAGCACTTGCCACACAATTCTGTAAACATTTGAAAGGTCATATCCGGATTCACATGTTCATTATAAATGTAACGACTGTTCCTCTCGTCCTGGCGAAATAAAACAATGACATTGGCATTGTCACGAATCAACTGTTTGGACATTTTAGAATACGTTTGTCCAAGATAGAAGCAATCGATATGTTTGTGTCGACCCATGCTGAAATAGCTTTGAATGATACCTTGTCGTTCAGTGGATACATCATCGAAAATCATGAGTGAATCAGGCTTTACCTCATCCGGTGAAATAACATTTTCTTGCGTGGAAAATGTAAAATACCCCATATTCTCATGTTTTAATCCAGACATGACTTGATCCAGAAACACGTAGAGGGGTTGGTAGAGAGATTTTGCGAAAATATAAATATTTTGAAAACACAGACCATTGGGCGCTGTAATAAGTGTCAGCAAAAGATTGGTCTTTCCACAGCCGGAAGGTCCCACAATGATGCAGCGAATGGAAGATGGAAACAGTGAACCATGGCGTTGTTCACGTGATGTGGGGCAGAGATGGGAAACCATGTCCCTCACGGGGAATGACTCTTGCTGCTTAATTAGCTTCATTTCAACTAAGGCTTAGAGAGGCTAGCAGGCTGTCTATATACATCGCACCGAGCCTTGTCATAGAAACAGTAGACTCGTACTACAGGTTGACGATGGATGTCTTTGGACGTGCGTTGATGGTCAAAGCTAGGTCTGTTCCCATACATGATCCTAAACAAGAAACAGATCCTGCTAATAAACACTATGTGGATAGGTCAGTAGTGCCACGCACAAAACAAGGAGATTATGACTTTAAAGGAAAGCGGTTAACTCATGTAAAACATCCTCAAGTGTCTACAGACGTTACTACAAAAAAGTATGTGGATAACAAGGTGTATGAGTTTTATGATAAAGTGCCTCAGCTTACGGTGGATGGCTATAGCGCTAATCATCACCGCATTATTCACGTGGAAGACCCACAAGAAGATAATGATGTCTTTACCAAGCGATACGTGACCTATGAAATGAAAAGGCTTTATAAATTTATCCCATCTGTATTTTTAGTGCATCTGACAAATGTAAAACCTGTGAATGAGAGAAACCATATACCGCTAGTTCATGACCAGCACTTGACCCATGTGCTTGCTTCAGGTTTAAGCCACTATCGACTACACTATAATGGAACCAGTCACATCAAATATGCCATACCTGATGAGAACCATTTACAAATAGAGATAAATGGTCATAAAATGTTGGTCCATAACCATGAAATGGTCAATGCAGGAGACGAATTATCCTTTCATATCCTGTTGACATGGAATGAAAAGCAAGCTGGAAAAACCATAAATGATTTCCCACTTTATGTAGAATTGGAATATACAGCCACGAAATAACAATCTAATGTTAGTTGTGACTTAAACTTTCTTGTGAAAGGTTGTTGGTCATCATCATCATGGTGAAACAAAGATATGTGGTGAGAAAGACAAAAAATATGAGCCTGTCCTTGGCAAAGCCTGGGCTTATGACATTCGTGGACAAGCCCTTGCGAAAGAAAAAAAGAAAAAATAATGTGTTGACCATAAGGAAAGCTCTTCGAGTAGCACAGATACATGTTATTCCAAAACGTCAGCGACAGGGTTCAAAACAAGGGCGAGTGATCCCCTCCCCAAACGAGCGGGATTTTTACCTGCATTATTCGCTGGTCTGGCTGCTCTAGGTTCACTTTTAGGTGGCGCCAGTGCAGTGGCAAAAAACATTAAAGCCGTGCAACAGGGCAAGCAACAACTCAATGAAAGTCAGCGACACAATGAAACAATGGAGGCCATTGCTATGGGGGCTAGAAATGTCAATTTGAAGCCAGCCTTTTATCAACAAGGATTTGGAATTTCACCTTTTCGAAATAAAATAAAACATCTTTAACCTCAGCCATAGCAAGACATGCCCTGACGCATCAGCAAGTGGAAAGCTATGCTAAACAACTGAAGCTTTCTCATTTTCGAGGTGTGTTTATGCGAAACCAATAACCCTCACAACCCGGGAAACATGAATGTGCTGTTGTCAATTTGGATGATCACCGAGGACCTGGAACACATTATGTAGCTTATGTCAAAGAGGGATCTACTGTATGGTACTTTGACAGTTTTGGGAATTTGCCCCCGCCCATGGAACTAGTGGCCTATTTTGGAAACAGGATCAAGATATATTAAAATGTGAACCGTGAGCAAACGTTTAACAGCCAACAGTGTGGACGTTTGTGTTTAATTTTTTTTATATAAGACGCAACATAAGCAAAAACGTCAACAGTATGTCGGTGGAAAGTAAGACGTTTACACTGCATGGACGTGGACATGAAGTGAGTCTAGACTTTTACCCACCTATCGAATTGAGTGAAAAACCTTTTGGTTTAGGACTTGTTTCTCTTGAAACGTACAATCGAATATACAACATACGTGAAAATGTGAACAACAAGTTTTACTATGATGATTCTGTGCTCACCCTGAACTCTGGTGGATACACGATAGATGACATTTATGAACACATTTATGTGGTGTTGATCAATGAATATGGTTTAAAGTCATTTCTCGATGGAACGCGCAAGTTTGAACTTGTAGGAAATATCAACACTCATCGCTGCAGTATTTTTTCTACATTCAAAATTGACTTTAAAACTCACCCCGATTCCATTGGTCCATTACTAGGATTTAAACCACGTGTGTTAGAGCCCAACAAAAAACATGAATCAGACCATGAAGTGAAATTCATTGAGGACCATCATGTGTCGGTGACGTGTAATATTATTAGTCAAGTGTACACCAATCAAGAACCGTCGCATTCGCTTTATGACTTTATTGTAACATCGCCCAATGGCTATATTATTCGTGAAAACCCTCCAGTGGTGCTTTTTCATTCTGTGGCTGTCGATGGTATTAGTAATATAACATTAAGACTGATCAATAGAGAGCAACAACTCATTGATTTAGATTCTACCACACCAGTGACTTACAAGTTGGTGCTAAAACCACTATGAAGTTTGTATATAAAGCAACAGCACAGTCTAGGAATGGTGTTAGTTGTTTGCCACGTGAATACTCGTTAACATCTCAGAACAAGCAGATTTTACAGCATTTGGGTTACCACATTAACCCCCGCGATGAATTCTATTCTAGAGGTAGCGAACCACATCGAGGAACAACCAGGAGTGGTAAGAATTGATCTGCATTCTTATCAAGCTCAAACACCTGGACTCAATAACAATGATGAAATTCAATTTGTTATCAACAACCAAGATATTTACACTCTACCGCATGAAATTGTTATTCAGATTGAAGGTCGGCTCACCAAAGCCGATGGTTCTACACCCACTACATCCAAGTTAGCCAACCATGCTTTCGCCTTCCTGTTTTCTGAAGTACGTTATGTCATTAACGATATCGTGGTGGATAGCACTCGAAATGTGGGTATTTCCAGTGTCATGAAACTATATCCCTCTTATAGTGAGGAAGAAGCTAAAACACTTTGCATGGCGGGTTGGTGCCCTGACTCGACCAATGACTGGATGGTACACACCGATGGCACCTTCACTGGATATTTACCTCTTAAACTGATTTTAGGCTTTGCTGAAGATCACCAGCGCATTGTGGTCAACGCAAGGCAAGTGCTTTATCTGGTGAGAGACAGGAGTGATAATAATGCACTCAAGGGAGTCGACAATGCCCCCATTGATTCAAAAATTCAACTACAACGCTTGCTATGGAAAGTGCCTCATGTGACCCTTAACGATAGCAAAAAACTGGACATACTCAAAATGGTAAAGAGAGATATACCTCTACCCATGGAATTTAGAAGCTGGGCACTCCATGAGTACCCGTTATTGCCCACCACCAACACACACAGTTGGTCTATAAAAACAGCCCGCTATACAGAGAGACCTCTCTACATGATTGTGGGTTTTCAAACGAATCGCAAGTATCAACAAACCAAAGATGTCACGCAATTTGATCACCTGCAATTGAGAAATGCACGTCTTTTCCTCAACGGTGCTGTGTTTCCCTATGAAGGGCTGGATTTAGATTTTTCAAAAAATAAGTTTGCCCCCCTGTACGACTTGTTTTCTAAATTTAGATGGTCGTATTATCAAAAAGAGAATTGTCCAATGTTGTCACCCCAAGCTTTTAAGACAAGGGCGCCACTGATTGTCTTTGACTGTTCCTACTTGGAAGAGTCTGTCAAACCATCCAATATTGACATTCGACTAGATTTTGAAACGCATGACAATGTTCCAGCCAATACCACGGCCTACTGTTTGATTATTCATCACAAACAAGTCAACTATTATCCACTGTCCAACCAAGTGACAAGTGTATAAATAGCAGGTCAACACATGTCTTGCTTTCAAGCCTCAAGAGAAGTTACATCCATGAATTTAAAATCTGAGGAACAACGTTTCAAGACCTTTGCGACGTGGCCGGTGCCTTTTATAAACCCTCAAGCCTTAGCAGCCGCTGGATTCTACTATTTAAAAAGAAGAGATGAAGTGAAATGTGTGTTTTGTCCCATCATCTTAGACCAATGGCAAGAGAGCGATGATCCCATGCAGGAACATCAGCGCTGGTCACCTGCCTGCCCCTACCTGTGCAGAATGGAGGTGGGTAATATACCCTGTCATTCAAGTTACCCCTCACTCATGCCTCTGAGTGATGAAAAAAGTTATGATACGTGTGGACTTTATGGTGCCGGCAGTGCTTCAGTGAGCAGCTCACAGTTAAAAACATCCAGTTTAGAGACATTGGGATATCATCAGTGTTATGGACACTATAAACACAAAAGACTTTTTTGTTGTATGAAATGGTACCGCCTCTATCCTAGAATGAAAAAAGAATGTAAAACTTGTTATGCTAATAAAATAATGAAATTAAAAAAATTGGTTGTTGTTGTTATATTATTATTTCTTATGCCCCCCCCCCCCCCCCTGTCATATCCTAACCTCTATAGTGACTACTCGATGTTTTTCTTTTCTTTTACTAGAATGGAATGTAAGTAAATGACATGGGTACACCTTACTGAACAATTGTCAGTCTGTGGTCAGTTGGACTTGATCCAGACAAGAGTGAACATGTTGCGTACACTGATTGTTGACTGTCAAGGGTTTAAAATTGGAGATAACAAATTTTTATTTAAAGAAGTGGCCATCATCGATTGTTCCACTTTTTGGATATCACAAGCTACTCATCTGGTGTTTAAACCACCTTATGCGTTTGATTTGTTGTGTGATAAAGACCGTAAACAAACCCAGTGGATTGAAACTCATATGCAACTAGACTGGAAGCAAGGAACCATTTCATATAAGCACCTGGACATGGTCATGAAAGCCCACTTGTCTTCTGCCCATGTAATATTTGTGAAAGGTAGTGAAAAACGTCAATGGCTACAACCATTTTTAGCGTCTTACTGTCAATGTATCGATTTAATGGACATGGGCTGTCCATCGTTGCAAACACTCATGGATCGCTGCCCCTGTGACAATATTACCCATAAAGCCTTGGCACAGGTGTGGCAATTGTTTCATTGGCTATCCACCAATGCCTGCTGCGAGTTGTTAAATAAAATTAAAACTAAAGGTTTACCTGTGGATGACACCAGTGAGATTTCTACAAGCGACGTGTAAACATCAACGTGATACCATGGAGAAAGGGGATGCTACCGATTAAGCGATTGGAAAGTTCTTTGTGTGTAAAAAGAAACTAGACAGTTTTACTAAAGAAGAATTATTGGCTCTTCCAAAATCATTCATTTATTATGTCGCAGCAAATGCAGTGAAAGAAATCTGGCAACATGTACCAAAATCATGGACTCAAGACCCTGTGTTAAGTGAATTGCAACCATGTACGGATTATGATCACCATAAGCAAGTGGCTATGGCAAAAATACCCTCTATGCGACAGTGTGCTACTTGTCAGCTAGTCAAACTGTATCATGGTCATAAAAGTCAGTGTAAAGACTTTGTTTCCTCATACCACGGGAGTAATGAAGATAAAAAGCAACAACAACAAACATCATCCACAGAGGAGGAGGAAGATCAAACCTTTTTACCATCGATGGAAAAGGATATGCCAGACCTGTACTGGCAATGGCGTCATTAACAAAGTAATTCAATACTTGACTTTCGAAATCTACCTACCTGGTTATTATTTGTGTAGTCCTGGAACTTGTCTTGAAGAACCTTTGCAGCATAGTGATATACCTATTAATCCTTTGGATCAAGCATGCACCTTTCTTATCACCACAGTCATTCTGCATTAAGACGTGTAGCGGATAAAGTATCGTTGAAAAGCTAAACAACTTATGACATTCTGTGATGTCTCAGTGGGAGAGAGGTTGACAGTCGTCATTGTGATTAGTGTTATAAAAGGAAAGTTAATAATGAGTGGACATGGACATTGAAAAGGATTGAGGAATTGGTATTTCTTTGTATTCTATTTTTGTAAAGCTCTATTTGTTGTGAAATAAAAACAAGGTTTACAATATCACAATGTCTTTTATTTAAAACAAGTAGTTCCGTGAAGAACTATACAGCCTATTTTCATATATCCTGCTCATGTTAATTTCTTCTAACAACATACAAAATTTCAGTTTAATTGCTGTAACAGATTCGTAGATATTGAGAACCGTCTAAATATTTCAGATTGTCGCCAGGTTGGATTTTTATTTTTGTACTATTACATTAAGATTATTGTGTACGTGTGGTATTCAAACTTCAATCGCATGATTAGAACACAAGAAGTAAAAACGAGATTTTAAAATTACGCACAGCAGCCATCTTGTGATTATGCAAACAATTGAAATAAATTAGATGCCAGTGGATCAACATTTGTATAAGCATTTAACGAGCAATGTTTCACAGCACTCGAATGGTTAATTCGCGAGAATCGTCCATTTAAATATTTATACTTCGCGTCGCCGCCATGTTGGATTTGTGCTCACCAGGTTAATGAAAGTCCTATAGGTGAACATATGTTCATAGTCTCTATGAACATAACAAAATTCAGTTTGGTTGCTGTAAAAGATTCATAGATATTGAGAACCGTCTAAATATTTCGGAAGCTCGCCATTTAGGATTGTTATATGTATAGGCCATAGAATTATGTACCATTCAAGGACAATTATTGCCTAGGTTCATTATTCAAACTTTCACTTCGATCGCATGATTACGACACAAGAAATAAAAACTTAATTTTAAAATTTCGCACAGCCGCCATATTGAGGTTATGTAAACAATTGATTTAAATTAGATGGCAGTGCATTACAATCTGCAAAATCATTTACTGTACCACATTTCACTGCGCTCAGAGAGTTAAATCACGAGAAAAGTCTATTAAAATATTTCAAATTCGCTTGGTCGCCATGTTCGTTTTTTACTTTACAAGTTTATGAAGTATACATAGATAAACTTGTACCAGTACCCTTTATCACCGTACAAAATTGCAGGGTAATATCTGTAATAGTTTCGGAGATATAGAATGTCAGTGAAATATTTCGCACAGCCGCCATTTTGAGGTTATGTAAACAATTGAACTAAATTAGACTCCAGTGCATTACTATGTGTATAAACACTTGCTGTACCTAGTTTCATTACGTTTGGATGGTTAAATTGTGAGAAAAGTCTATTTAAAAGTCTCAACTTCGCTTGGTCGCCATGTTCGTTTTCTACTTTACAAGTTTATGAAATATACATAGGTAAACTTGTATCAGTATCCTTTATCACCGTACTAAATTGCAGGGTGATATCTGCAATAGTTTCGGAGATATAGAATGTCAGTGAAATATTTCGCACAGCCGCCATTTTGAAGTTATGTAAACAATTGAACTAAATTAGACTCCAGTGCATTACAATGTGTATAAACATTTGCTGTACCATGTTTCATTACGTGTGGATAGTTAAATCGCGAGAAAAGTCTATTTAAAAGTCTCAACTTCGCTTGACCGCCATGTTGGTTTTGTAGTCACCAGGTTTTTGAAAGTCTCATAGGTGAACTTCTAGTAGTACCCTTTATCACCGTACACAATTTCAGGGCGATATCGGTAATAGTTTCGGAGATATTGAATGCTAGTGAAATATTTCGCACAGCCGCCATTTTGCATTAGTGAGACGTAACAAAATTTGAAGGGCACGGTCGAGGTCGCCGGGAATAGTGCTATGAACATACCGAGTTTCATTGAAATCGCTCCAGCCGTTTAGATTTTATTAGGGGGGGACACACACACGAATCACACACACACACACGCACACACACACGGACAAAAGGTGATCTCATAAGCCTATTTTTTCAAAATTGAAAATAGGCTAAAAATGGTGATAGCCATTTCATTTCTTTCACACATGAATATTTACAATTTCCACTTTACATTTTTTTACATTCCCCTTGTTTAGTTTAAACATTCTGTACATTTTTGTTGTTGTGAAATAAAAACAAGGTTTACCAGATCACTATGTCTTTTAATTCTAAAAATGGTGATAGTCATTTCTTCATTTTCATTTTTTTTTTCACACATGAATATTTACAATTTCTACTTTACATTTTTTACATTCCCCTTGTTTAGTTCACACATTCTGTACATTTTTTTGTGAAATATAAAAAAGGTTCACTAAATGACTATATCTTTTAATTTTTAAAAATGGTGATAGCCATTTCATTTTTTCACACATGAATATTTACAATTTCCACTTTTCATTTTTTACATTCCCTTGTTTAGTTTACACATTCTGTACATTTTTGTTGTTGTGAAATAAAAAACAAGGTTTACCAGAATACAATGTCTTTTTAATTTTAAAATGGTTCACATTTTCAGTAAATTTTTTAAAATCTTTTTCGTAATATACAAAAGCAAACATTTTACACTAAAATGTATTACTTATCTTATTTTTACTAAACTACTGTAGCCTAACATTATACATTCTACTTACAGTTTTTACAAAAAATATTATAATAAAAAACACACTACAAATATTACAATATAGTGATCATTAGACTTAAGAAAAGTAATAGTCGTCAATACGACTGTTTCCCCAAGCAAGAGTATTAAATGTGTTGGGTATAATGAATCGTTTGTTGTCTTCATTACTTAAAGCAACTTTGTTCAACAAACTGGTATGTAGCTGATGATTTTTACTTCTAAATACACACATTTTCTTATATAATACAGGTGGGTTACTAACTATACAGTTTTTATAATCACTTATATCTAACTCTTTACTAACAACATTCTTTTTCACTCCTTTTAAATTTTTTACTACTACATCATCAATTGTCATATAGCTGTATGATTTAGATTTTGTGCCTACAAAGGTGTCTATAATAACACCAGCACATTCATCCTTAAATTTCCCAAGAACCTTTTTGTTTACTAGAGGTAAATGGTAAATATTATCCTTGGGGTAGTCACTTGTATCAAACCTATTTAGCTCAGTTTTGATATCCTCGTAAAAATCATCAGTTTTAAACTCATAAATAAAAGAATCTGTGTCTGTGTAGAGTAATTTAGCATTATCAAGATAGTTTTTCTTTACATAATCATAGTGAAATTCATACATAAGTGTTTTTGATAATTCCAGAATGGTGTAACCCACATATATGGGTTTGTTGTAAGTTACTTTAAGACGATTCATTTGTATTACAACTAAATCCTCATGAATAATTGAAGAGCTATGAAAGTTAGGCTTGCTTATTAAGTTGCTCGCACCATACCTTTTACCATCATTCTCCCACTTTGTTATCAGCTTTACATCAACACGTTTATCAACATTCTCCATAGTCTTTCCAAAAACACTATTATTCATGAGTTTATAAAAATCTTTTTCAAACGCGTTTGTTGACTGCGTTCTTAAATTATTGTTTAGATCAATATACGGTTTGAGCCATGCTGACTGATGAAATTGCAATACACGATGAATTTTAGTTAATTTCAATCCATGCTGTAGACACTGTTTCAAGTTTTGATAATGTATTACATATTTACATTTATCATTTACATTAGCAATTAACATTTTTGTTCGTGATGTGATGTATGGAGATTTCATATTCTCAGGACAAAATGGTAAATCATTATGATCAACATGTAACTCTTTAGGGTACTCAAGATTTACCTCTAAAATATATCCTTTATCATCGTTATCATTAAGAGTGTCAACATGTAAGACATCAATTTCAGGTTGTGTCAGCCAGCGAAAATCTTTCAGTGGTAGATATTGACTCATAGCCCAACCATATTGGTTATTTGCATCGAGGTAGACAATATACTTTGACTCTTCACAAGGGTTGTAGCTAGGCATGTATTTATTATTCGCTTTAGAGTACCGTCCACTACATTGACTTAATCCACCTCGAATTGATGATTTTATAAAATTGATCATGTCTATATCAGTCATTAATTCTAAATTTACTTTCGTTTTTTTCAACATTGAACTGAAACTTAACCCAGGAGCTGTGAAATACTGACAAGGATCAAGGTCATAAGTTTTCATACAAACATTCCGAAAATTTTCAAAAACATCTGCTAATAACAACACATCTGTCTTCAAATATATGTCTGAAAATTCTCCTAAAGTTTGAATGTCAAACTGTGCCCATACACGTTGTGCATGTAAATATTCCTGATCACTGATATGACTTGTGTTTAAGGAACTGTAAAATGCATTTTTCGGTGGTAAACAACACTCCTCAAGACGTTCCACACAGTTAATATATTCATAAGGGAATATACCCTTTTGACGAATCAAATTAAAATCATCTTCTTTAGGAAAGACACGTTGAATTTCATGAAACTGATCTGATTTTAAATTACTAGCCAGCTTATCAAGACTACTCGACATAAAGCGGAATGAATCTAAAAATCGCAGTTTAATGTTTTTTTTATCGCTAGTTTTGATATATTTTGTGAACGATATGTATTGTTCCTTATTATTTGCAATCACATCAATTTTCACATCTGAAGCTCCAAATTCTTTAACGATAAAGTGGTTATCGTATTTGCTACCATTGTGTAGAATGACCGGAATGAATTTACTTACTCTATAATTTAAATTACATTCTTGGTGAGCCGAACCACGATATTTTCCTGTTAAATGGTCATGATCGCGAACCCTGTCTGTATATAAACATTCACCACATATAAAACAATTAGTTTCAGTTTCAAAATTCATTTGCTCTAATGAAGTTAGTGGCTCCATTGGAATGATCGTATTTAAAATAGAGGATATACGGATGGCATCTTTCTCAAGCCTTTCCATAAAAACTTTAGGTGCATCAGGTCCTCTATAGAGCTCAAACTTATTTAAAGAGTCATCATAACTACATTTAATATAATATGCAAAGCTAAAAGGTTCATGAATGTGAGTTGTGTTGGTGAACGGTTGGGCTGGATTCGATGAACATGTATTAAATGGTTTTAGCAAAGCCTCGAAGTCAGCATATATAACAAATGGTACTCGAAGCTGTTTCTCATAATCCTTAAATTTTAGAATGTTATTTTTAGGAGTTGGTAATACCGTACGAACATGATTACACCCCCATTTTTGATGTTGAGTTAGTTGGTCCTCTTTTCTGAAATATAGCAAACAGCCATCACACAACCACTTTTTACCATCGCATTTTGTTATCTGACTACTGACAAGTCTACTTAAATGTTTTATCCAACAATAGTGGGCGTTTTCACCTTCGGTAATGTATAGTAAATTTACATGAGCATCCTTTTTTTCCTGAGTATAATATAGAGGACCAACTATACTCTTATTTTCAATTCCATAAACATTAATACTTACATTGTTCAGCTCTTCAAAACGTTAAATGTCTTTTATCGCCATAGGAAATTCTATTTCTTTTAAATCTAACACTGAAGAATAGTGAGGATAAGATGACGTTCTCTCCACAGCCTTTTCTGTTGGATGGAGAGCTGAGGTTACAGCCCACGCAAAGCATGCGTCATCATTATTCATAACGTTCACAACAGCTTCCTTTCGTTTGATCCATCCTGGCAAATCAATATATGATGATGCTCGAAGGGGGTTGTATTTATTCATGTTGGTTTCTAAATAAAGTACTTCAACCAACGCCCAGTCTGACTCCCTTTCCTGGAACTCTTCACTCTTAACAATGATAGCACTTGAAATATTTTGATATATATCACTAATATTAGTTGATTCGCTAACAATTATGTTTTTTGTATTAAAGGATTTGATATCCGTAATTTCACCTTCGCTCCCAGTTTTTACATAGAGGCCAAAAAGTTCAAAATTCATTTTAATTGTTTTATGCTCTAATAAAACATTTTCTACTAAGCCAAACACAGTAGGTTGAACATTTTTAAAAAATGATTCAATACTTTGAGTTTTTTCTTTACTATGAAGTCTATAACTAGCAATTCGACTTTTAAATGCACTACCAATTTGTTGAATATTTCCAGAATTTCTTTCATGGCAAGCGTTATTCTTATGTTGAATACTGCGTAAATGTCCATGAATGATTGAAGAAGGTATATCAATATTACATACATCACAATGTGTTATTGAAGGTTCACCATTCTTTTTTCTTTTTGTTGCACAACTATTTTCACAATCTTGAGAACGTTTACGCTTTTGAGCATCACATTCATTTAAAGGTTCCGTGCTAGTTGATGGTTTTACAGATTTCAATTCCTGTTGTTCTCCATGCACTTCAACCATGTGGAATTGATATCGCTTTACAGCAGAAAAACCAAGTTCGCAAACTGAACACGAAAATGGTGCTGAACTGACATGCATTAAATTTACATGACGTGCAAGATTATCTTGTCTGTTAAAAGTTGTAGCACAATGACTGCACACAAACATTTTAATGTCATGTTTAACATTTGCGTGTCGTTGAAGGCTGTCAGGTCTTGAGAACTGTTTCTTACAGTCACCACACTTGAACATGATGATTACTTTCCAAGTTATCTATAAAAGAAAGAAATCATCAATGTTAATAAAAGATAAAACAAAAAGTACAATATAAATAGTTTAATTATATTCCAGTCAATGGTTATAGCAGGGTATTTAAATCGATCTGTGAACTCCTAGCAAGTCTAACTTTATGTAGTTCTAACTGGGGGTTACTATATACCACTGTCACTGACACTAGCGGTAAACATTGGAACATGATAGAGTGGTAGAAACCAGCGGTCGCCAGTTAAGTGAGCTAAGTGTGGCGTCATAGCCAGTCTTAAAACAAGTCTAAACTTGTAGAACATGTCACGTGATAGAAACCAGCGATTACCAGTTAAGTGAGCTAAGTGTGACGTCATAGCCAGTCTTATAACAAGTCTAAACTTGTAGAACATGTCACGTGATAAAAACCAGCGATCGCTAGCGATTAAATTTTGTTTATTTTCTCTTCTTCCGTCCTTAGGTGGATTACCCCCATTCCTTGGATTTATACCAAAATGATTAATTATTCAAGCAATGGCTGAATTAAATAGATTACTAATTATTACCTTAATAGTAATCAAAACATTAATCACTTTATTTTATTATCTTCGTGTTACCTTTACTGCATTTCTCTTTTCTTACAGAGAAATTAAATGAAATTATATACAATTTTACAATAATCAATTTTATATTATAATAACAACCTTTACTATAATTTCAACCTTGTTGTTGTTTGAGTCTTCAGTCTTTTGACTGGTGTGATGCAGCTCTCCATGTCCTGAGCTAATCGTTTCATCTCTACATAGCTACCACACCCTACATCTGAGGCAATCTGTTTAACATATTCTAACCTTAGGATTACTATTTAGATCTTTAATTTTTAATATAATATAGGGTTTTACGTTAAATGAACTAATAGCCTTCAAAGCTATAAATAAAATATAGTTTTTAAACCTTAGTAGTATCTACTTTAGAATTGCAGTCTAATATCATTCATGACTATAAAGGTCTGATAAAAGAGATAAATCTCCTAGATAAATTTACAATTTATCGCCTACAACTCAGCCATTTTACCGCAACAATGACTCTTCTCAACTAATCATAAGGATATTGGAACACTTTATTTTATCTTCGGGGCATGGGCAGGAATAGTAGGAACTTCATTAAGAATACTTATTCGTGCTGAACTTGGCCAACCTGGTTATGGAATTGGAGATGATCAAATTTATAATGTACTGTAATTGTAACAGCTCATGCTTTTGTTATATTTTTTTTTATAGTAATAACCATTATAATTGGAGGTTTCGGTAATTGATTATTCTCTTTAATACTAGGAGCCCCTGATATAGCTTTCCCACGAATAAATAATATAAGATTTTGATTACTTCCTCCTTCTCTATCTCTTTTATCAGCAAGAAGCCTAGTAGAAAACGGAGCTGGAACTGGTTGAACTGTCTACCCACCACTCTCTGCAAATATCGCTCATGCAGGGGCCTCGGTAGACTTAGCTATTTTTTCGCTTCATTTAGCCGGAATTTCCTCAATTTTAGGAGCAGTAAATTTTATTACAACTACTATTAATATGCGAGCCCCAGGGATATCCCTAGACCAAACTCCTTTATTTGTCTGAGCAGTAGGAATTACAGCACTAGTTTCACTTCTTTCTTTACCCGTCTTAGCCGGAGCCATTACTATATTATTAACTGATCGAAATTTAAATACCTCATTCTTTGACCCTGCAGGAGGGGGAGACCCTATTCTATACCAACACTTATTTTGATTTTTTGGACATCCAGAAGTTTATATTTTAATTTTACCAGGTTTTGGGATAATTTCTCATATTGTTAGTCAAGAAAGTGGAAAAAAAGGCAGCATTTGGAACACTAGGAATAATTTATGCTATACTAGCCATTGGTTTATTAGGATTTGTCGTTTGAGCTCATCATATATTTACAGTCGGGATAGATGTTGATACACGAGCTTATTTCACTTCAGCAACTATAATTATTTCTGTGCCAACTGGGATTAAAATTTTCAGATGACTAGCTACTCTTCACGGAACACAATTTAATTATAGTCCATCTTTATTATGAGCCTTAGGATTTGTTTTCCTATTTACTATTGGAGGATTAACAGGATAGTTTTAGCAAATTCTTCAATCGATATTATTTTACATGATACTTATTAAGCTGTTGCCCATTTTCATTATGTTTTATCAATAGGAGCAGTATTCGCCATTATAGCCGGGTTTGTTCAATGATATCCATTATTTACCGGATTATCCTTAAATCCTAAACGATTAAAGATTCAATTTACAATTATATTCGTAGGGGTGAACCTAACATTTTCCCCTCAACATTTCCTAGGACTAGCCGGTATGCCACGACGATATTCTGATTATCCAGATGTTTATACTTCGTGAAATGTTATTTCCACCTTAGGATCAACTATTTCATATATCGGAATCATCTTTCTTATTTTTATCATCTGAGAAAGTATAATCTCTAACCGTCCTATTTTATGCTCCTTAAATATAGGAAGTTCATTAGAATGATATCAAAATTTACCCCCTGCTGAACATAGTTATTCAGAATTACCTATCCAACTAATTTCTAATATGGCAGATAAGTGCAGTAGATTTAAGCTCTACATATAAAGAAATAAACTTTTATTAGAAAATGGCAACATGATCAGATTTAAATTTACAAAATAGTGCATCTCCTCTAATAGAACAACTCATCTTTTTTCATGATCATACATTATTAATTCTTAATCACCGTTCTTGTGTCTTTCATTATATTAACATTATTTTTTAATAAATATACTCACCGATATTATTAGAAGGACAAACAATTAAAGTAATTTGAACAATTTTACCCGTTATTAGCCTTATTTTTATTGCTCTTCCATCTTTACGACTTCTTTATTTATTAGATGAATCTATAGATCCTATTATTTGTGAAAACTGTAGGACATCAATGATACTGAAGTTATGAATATACTGACTTCGTCAACCCCCATGAATTTGATTCTTATATAATCCCCTACAATGAAATATCCAACAATGGATTCCGATTACTAGATGTTGATAATCGTACAGTTTTACCTTTAAATACACAAGTCCGAATATAATTAGTAACAGCTGCAGACGTCTTACATTCATGAACTGTTCCTGCAATAGGTGTCAAGGTAGATGCTACACCTGGTCGATTAAACCAAACAAGCTTCTTTATTAACCGACCAGGTTTATACTATGGACAATGCTCAGAAATCTGTGGAACCAATCATAGTTTTATACCTATTGTTTTAGAAAGAGTTAATACTAAAACATTTATTAATGTACGTTGTGCACTTACTCATTGAAATGATGCCCACTTGCATCACTTTCTTCATCTTGTGTTTCTTCTTTTGTAACCTAGGGATAAGATGCAAAAGGTTATTTCTTTGCCATCACCTTATAGTTTTCAAAGAAGTAACAAACCATGTAAGTGTTGCGCCACTACAGGTCTAGTAATAATAATAAAAATGCGCGTCAGAGTAGCAGTGGAAGATAAAATCAACAAGGTCGCAAAAGGACGGGGGAAAAGACGTCTTGCTCGACCCGGTGCTGGGCCCAAGGTTTTCGGAGCGAGCAAAAGATGATTTCCAAAAGACCAAATGGAAACAAATAATTGCTTAATGCAACAATCAAAAGTGCAAAAACGAGATTCCCATAAAATTAATTAAAGAAATCCCAGAGGCGTGTTAATCGTGCCTTTGTTACATCACAAAGACAAGATTGACGAAATCGAGATGAAGTTAAGGAAGGGGAACTTAAATATAAGAAATGAAAAGACAAGGGAGCTATATTACTTAAAATATAAAAATGTATTAAGGATAAAAGAAAGAGCGTGTACACGAAATAAACAAATTAATTAAAACAAAGAAAAAGGCAAGCTAAGACAAGATCAATAATACAAAAGAAGAAGAATACAAAGAAGCGCAATACCAAGAATAAAGACTTAAAAACTAAAAAGCACGACAGAACCTGAGTAACAGCTCAACAACATGAATCGAACGAAAAGATACGAACATGAAAGAAAATAAAACGAAACTTACAAAAGTTAGAGAGAAACGACAATCTTGTAAAAAGTCAAAATTCGAACTGCTACAAGACGCGAAGCTTTTCATGATGTTATTGTAAACATACCTGAGGGATGGGGGAGGAGTGAGGGGAGTAAAACAAAGGGAAGAGAGATTTGACGGAGGTAGGAAGAAGGGGAAGAAAGGGGGGAATATCATTAAGTTATGTAATACGGCGAAAATCGAAAGAGAAAAAACAAAACAAAAGGAAAATGAGATATACGGAGATACATTACATTACAATTGACATGGGACAAAAGAGACCGGTAAAAATCGAAAGCACGCTATAAAAAATAGGCTTATACTCCGACATAATGCCGCACCAACGCGACATATAAAAAAAAGAATAATATGACATCGGAGCTGGAGAAATCCCAGTTAACCACCGTCACATATATTCTATAAACAAAAGGGACATGTATTAGTGGGACGTTGGACATAAGTCCCGTTACCTCACATATACTGTCCGCAAACAAAGGTCCAATTGCTACCAATCAAACGAAACATTTGTGGTACAAAAGAGACACCGACGCAAAAGACGAGCACCAAGGCCCGACAGGAAATATACATAAGCCAAGACGCAGAAACGCAATACTTTCGAATCTTACAGGTATTAACCAAAATAATAAAACTGTGAGGAGGGTACATAACAAAAAGAATTCCGAAGTACTCTGCCCAAATCTAGGAATGGGTATTCCAAGTTTCAGACACCTAGATATCAAGGGAAAGGCTGTAGCCGCTTTTGAAAGTTGAGATATTTGAATATCGCGCTACATTGCTTCGAGAAGCATTTCGAAGGAATTTACCGATAGTTGGATGTCAAGTGACGTAGCGAGTAATAGCAGAGGTTGAGGCTATTTATTGATTAAATAGTCAACTATGGAGTAGAGACTTGAGACTGGGATCAGATTACTGGCACGGCCAAATGAAAGAGAATGCAATTAGTATCAAGTAAATCGGACCAGGGATTCAAGAGATATGAGGATTTCTAGATATCAGGCGATGACGCGTGACCCTGACCGTTTTGAATAAAAGCCAGCTGGAGCAGGCATGGTTAGCTCATTCTAACACAAGCACTTGGCGACCAAGTTGCATCTACGCTGAGCCAAGGCACATGGTTGCCGAATCTACGCAGAAGTTCTTTTCAAGTCGTGATAGTCACGAAAAGTGCTGCGCTTCGAGTTGAAACTTAGTAAGTTTCTGGTGAGGAGAATCACTGAGGTGATTGTTTTTCTACAGACATTGGTGGAAATATTTATATTTCTACAAGGACATATGCTAGACTTTGTCTAGAAAATAGTATTTTTGTCACAGTCCAGTAGTAACTTAATACTTGGATGTTTAAATCCATTTCAAGTCAGTTTTCATTTTTGTAACTAGTTAACCACTTCGATCTGTCAGTACACTGAAGACTAGTCTATAACGGTGGCGTTCATTAGTCTACGCAAGGGAAACTGCAGGTTGTCTAGCGCATGGCAGATGGTGATATACAAACCATGCCCAGGGAACGATCTTCAGAACAGCCGTTAATTGCTTAGACTGTCAGTGTTTTTCTTGTACTGATGAGATTACAGTGAGTTATGTTACAACTGACATATTTAAGAAGAGATCACTTAGATCTGACCCCATTTAAACAAACTGTTATGGCTTTGATAGAAGCCCATATTAAAATGGAACCACAGTTTATTCAAACGTCGAAAGATACTACCACTATGTCTGACTAGACGAATTGTGGGTCTACAATGGCGGCCGATACAAGGATTATACGTGCTTGTCCGATAGGGCATGTCTATGGATAAATCTGGTACAGACCAGGTTTACTACGCTTCAAGACCATCAAGAAATGTAAGCCACATTTGAATTATATTATGCTTAGCTAATTGGAACAAACTATTTTTTCTGCAGATGACCAACACATTTTTTTCGTCGTATTTAAAGCTTGCAATGATTTACGCAAGACTTGTTAGAGTTATTCTGAGCATTTTCAGCACTCAGAACAGTTTAGGATCGATGACCGAGCATTTCGAGCATTTATTTGAATTTTTCATATTTTAAGGAAACCACGGAAAAACCCCGATGTAACTGTAAAAGTTAAATTTATTTTTGTTGAGGAATGGATATTTTTTCCATATTCGAAGGTTCGAACATGTGGATTCTCACATAATGAGATGATAATTAAACATATTTAAAATGATATAAATATTAATAATAATAATAATCCACTAATAATAATAATAATAATTTTTATAATTTTTCTAAATAATTCATGGATATTATATTTTATAATAATCATATGTATTGAGAAAGAGCCTATGAAGTAGTTTAATCATTTCTAGTTTGGAACAGGAGATTTTCCGAAGGAGAGTGGTTAGCGCAAGCCCGCATTCAACCAACATTTCAGTTCTGGTTGAACAGTTGATATTTGCTTTGAGCAAAGTATATGTTTCAGATAACACGGAGAGGCATGAAACGGGAAGCAAATGACATTTGTATCAAATAGGATATTGTTGTATTTATATAAAATCATGACGTAAATACACTCGAAAGTGAAATAAAGATTTTCATAAGTATGGTAAATTCACGGGTTGAACTGAATGGTAAAATAAAATAAACTTGTAAGTTTATTAATCTTCCAGTGTTGATAACAAGCAGAGGCTTGATTTATTGTATAAATTTTGGGAAGAAAATTTATGTGTGGAGTAGTTGAAATGCCATTCCCAGGTGCGCATGTTAAGTCGCAGGAATGAAAAGGTTTTTTCGAGCATCAATCAAATAGCAGGTTCGATGGCTAAGGTTTATAGTAGGAGTATTGGAACTACACATTTCGTCGTATGAATAACCCGAAGGTTATTTCTTTGAGACCATCAGTTCTTGTTTCAACCTTGTTTACGAATTCCATTTAGACTTTGATTTTGCTAGAATCCGGATTTGTCATGATAGTAGTTTATTCTTCTTCAGAGGAAGACCTTTGCCGTTGTTGTTGTAATATTGTGTTCTTACACAGGTAATAGAATGGGCCACTGCCAATTTAAAAATAATTCTTTAACCACGAATAATTTGAAGGGTATTTTCAATCCTAGTGCCATGAACTAAATGAATTCATTATAAAACTACAATTCTAATTTCCGCATTCTGTCGAAGAATTGCAAGTTGTGAAAGTTGCTAAAAATGGCCATAAATATAAATATTTTTATAATAATGTTCCCAAGTGGATAATTGAATAGTTGAATGGTTCAACCATTTATTGATCAAGTTGATGATTCAGAAATCATATATTTTGTTTGGAACTTGAAGTTCATAATCGAGTCACTTCTCGAATGTTTAATGTCAGAAGAACAATTAATTGTTGTTGTGCTTCGCACAGTTCTTCGATGCTATGCTCAATGGTCAAATACTTTTCAGATGTTATTAATATGTGATAATAATTTGTGTTGCTTCTATGATAATAATATTTTCGACGATATATTTTTGAAAACTGGAAAACAAGTGAAAGTCTAAAAATTCTATAAACATTTATTCTACGAGTGTTAATATCATGTAAATCGTCAAACAGTGATCTACGTTATCTCCAGTATAGACAATTAATTTTGAACTGGAATTAAATATTAATAATTTTGGAACACAGTCCACAGGACTATTAATCGGATTTG
The DNA here is from genome assembly GCA_946902985.2 of Meconema thalassinum. Taxonomy (NCBI): domain Eukaryota; kingdom Metazoa; phylum Arthropoda; class Insecta; order Orthoptera; family Tettigoniidae; genus Meconema; species Meconema thalassinum. The sequence goes on from OX336391.1 coordinate 119,529,877, forward strand.
TGTTTCCAAAAAGATTGTCAAATGTGTTTGGAAAATTTCTGTATATTGTGTGTAAATAAGAGTGTGGATCGCCACACGTGGATGATGCTGCTTTGAGCATCCTTGCAGTCAGATTTTAACTTCAAAATAAACTGAGATAATTTTACCAGATGTGTTTCACCCAATTAAATCTCCTTCTATCCTTATTGTTGCATTGAGCCAAAAATCAGCAAAGCATTTTTTTAATTTGATGTCGTTTTTGCGATTTGCTTTAACCCATCTGCGCTCCGGGATATTTTGACTCTCGTGCTGACTGATTATTGGTAAAATGCATATGTGGTCGTGCGGACTCCGGTCTAAACGGGCACATAAAATAAGATAGAGAGAGAAATGGCTTCGAACGTGGGGCCCGATTTAGACATGGTCAATCGCATGCCGATTTGAAATTGAGATAATTTTTATAGAATTATTTTGGGAGTTGAGAGATGTCTGGTTTGGATGAATAAATTAGTAGGAAACCCAATTAGTGGGGAAAATTAAAAATTTAACTGGATTAATAATTAGAATGGGTTTGATTATTTTTGATAATGGCTTAACCATTAGGGCGTCAAGTAAATTCTGTAGTAAACGTTCGATGACTGGATATACACATTATTAGAATCCAGGTGGAGGATATTTGAGAACTTGCATATTTTTTTCTTGTGATATTGTGGTAAATGTAATTCGTAAAAGTAGAGAATTTTGTTTTTCCATCACGTCGACATTAGGACAAATCTCATTTTATTATAGTGTTCCAATTAGCTATTCATATTTCTTGTTCTAGTTATAAGCTTGTGGTTGCCACTGTTGTATACCCCTAAGTTTTGAATAATAATTGAAATTATGGAAGAAATGATGAGGATGATGAGGAGTTTGGAGGAGAGTTCAAAAGAGGCTGGACTGCGTGTAGCAGCCATTATGAAAGAAAATACTGAGGCTTTGGAAAAGAAACTTAAAGAAAATTCTTATAAACTTAAAGAAAGTTTAAACGATAAACTTAAAGAAAATTCTGATTCTTTAGAAAATAAACTTAAAGAAAATTTGAATGATAAACTTAAAGAAAATTCTGATTCTTTAGAAAATAAACTTAAAGAAAGTTCTGATTCTTTAAAAGATAACTTGAAGGAAAGTTTAGAGAATAAACTTAAAGAAAATTCTGATTCTTTAGAAAATAAACTTAAAGAAAATTTAGAAAATAAACTTAAAGAAAGTTCTGAGTCTTTAAAGGGTAATTTGAAAGAAAATTTAAATAGTAAATTTAATTCAATGGAAAGTAAATTTAAAGAGAATTCCGAAATTTTGAAAATGACACTTGAGAGTAAAATGAATAAATTATGCGAAAAAACACATGAGCTCGAAACTTCATTAGCTACTAACGCAAGTTTAATGGACGATAAATTTCGCGATGCCGATCTTCGATCTCAAAGCTTAGCTGATAGGATAGAACATGGTCTTAGGAAAGTTGGTGAAGACATGGTCAACCTGGAAGTCAGAGTGAAGAAGGAGAGTAATGAGATGGGAATTCTAGTTGTTCAACGTTTAACGGAACAATTCAAAGAACTTGTCATGGGAGAAATAAGAGAAGGTGTGATTAGTGAATTGCAAACTGAAATTAAAACCACAGTTGTCAATGAAATTAAAGACACACTCAAGCTGGAGAATCAAGAGGGAATCAAGGAGATTAGGGAATCTTTGTCATCCCATATCGAAGTAATTGCCAAAGATATCCAAGCAACTCAGAAGGACATATCAGATATGACAGGGTCATTGAAAAGTCATGAGGCTGTTATGAACCAGATATCCATTGATGTTAAAGACAATTGTACAGAAATTGAAGCAATTAAGAAGATGGCAGAAGAAAACCAGAAGGAACTTGAGGCTATGAAAACTCAAATCAAGGATGAGAAACAGTCTGATCATCTGTTGAAAATGCCAAATGTAAGGGGAAAGGAACAGATACAGATAAATCTAGGAGGAGCTAGAGAGACTGATAGACAGGATGAGGTCAGGACAGTATTTCAATCCAACCCCATAACTGTATTTAAGAATATAGAAGATAAGCCTTCTAAATTTTCAGGGCGAGATTCTGTGACACCCGTGGAATTTTTGAGAGAAGCAGGTGATTACCTGAAAGATTCTAAGATCCCTAAAGAAAGACAGATCCGAGTGATAGGGAAGTTCTTGGAAGGTCCTGCACTTCTTTGGTTTAGAGCATTTAGATCCACTCTAACCACTTTTGAGGAGTTTTCTCGTGGGCTATTGAAGAAGTTTTGGTCCCCGGAAACCCAACAGCAAGTCAGAGCAGAGTTATATTCGAAGAGATTCTCGACGTCACAACCTACTCGATACTCTACGTACTTTTCTGGACAGCTGTCTAAACTTCAACATTTAGATCCGCCGATGCCAGATAACGAGTTGATTACTGCATTGATACGTCAGTTTCCAGCAGACGTCCAGAGGACTTTGATCGCTGCTGATATCTATAATATGGAACAATTTGATGAAGTATTACAGAAGCTGGATCATACAAACGCTCAATTCTTCCATCAGAAGGGAGTAAAGAATAACAACGCTGTGTATGCTGTTATGGCTGATAGTTATTCTCAGACACCTCGAGAGATTCGAGAGGAGCGAGAAGAGAAAACGCCGAGGGAAGATCCAAATAAGAGAGGATGGAACCAGTACAGTAACAGATACAGTTACAAGCCATATGCAAGACCGGATGGTGGTAATCGATACAATACTCGATGGAGAAGACCACGAGATAGTCAAGGAAGGTACCAAGAAAGAAGATATTATGGTAGAAACAACTACAATAACAGAGGGAATGTAGATACTCGTCAGTCCAATGAAGAGTTTAACAAGGACACGAGGAAAAATTTGGAAGCAAGACACCAAGATAACTTGCAATTTTTGGAGCAGAGGCCCAATGAACCAGGTCCATCGGGAACACAACAATCCCGGGGGAATGGTAATGAAAAAAAAAACTTCGAATTCACAGTAGAAGATAGAATTTTGAATACTTTCACTTCCAGAATTATTGAATGGCAAGCAGAGGATGATGACTTAATTCAACAGAATGACGAACGAAAAGAAATGGGTACCAGAATTAGAATGCCAATCATATCATGCGAAGTATTCGGTATACCTGTCGATACTTTGATCGATACTGGGGCTATGCTTTGTCTGGTGAGTGAGAAGCTTTATATTCTGTGGAAGCTCAAGGAGAATTTAGAGGAGATTCCAGTATCAGGAATTAAGATCCAAGGAATAATACCCAATAAAATATCTCTGTGTAAAACACAATTATACTTATGTATTACGATTGGAGGACATGATTTCCGACATGTATTTGTTGTAATGAAGGACATGGCTTTTGACATGATATTGGGAGCAGATTTCATTCAGAAATATCAAGCAGTGATAGATATGAAGACAGAGACGATTAGATTCAAGAATACCGAAGAGATTAACTTCGAGGGAAAAGAAGAAGAAGACATCGAGGGAGATGCTCAATGGTCTCTGATTTTTCATGAAGCTGAAGGAAGAGAAGTCTACACTGAGAAGGAGTTCCCAGAGCTAGGGAAAATTTTGGAAGAGTATCACGATATTTTTGATATTAAGCCTGGTGAAATTAACGATTTTGAATACCATATTCGTGTAAATGATGATGTACCTTTTCATGCTAAATTGTATCCAGTGGCAGAAAAGCATCGAGAAAGAGTAAAAGTGCTTATCAAGGAGATGGAAAGCAACAATGTGATTGAAAAGTATACTACATCTTATGTCAATCCATTAGCAGTAGTGTCTAAGCAAGATGGAAGTCTGAGACTATGTTTAGACGCGCCAAATTTGAATTCAAGATTACTGCCAGAGTATGACAGACCACCAATCATTAGGGAACTGTTAAGGAAATTCCAAGGCAAGGTCTGGTTCTCTAATATTGATCTCACTTCGTCCTACCATCATATTAGGCTTAGTGAAGATTCTAAGAAGTTTACAGGATTTATGTTTGACCAGCAGACATATGTATTCCGCCGTTTACCATTTGGAGTCAAAACATCTGGATCCGTTTTGATCAGAGCCCTGGAACAAAATTTGAGTCCTGAAGTAAAAGAGATAGCAATTCGTTATATTGATGATATCTTGATTGCATCTGAGACTAAGGAGGAACATTTGTTACATCTTCAAATGTTATTCACAGATTTGAGAGAAGCGAACTTCAAGGTAAACCTTCGAAAATGTCAGTTCTTTCGAAAGGAAATAAAATTTTTGGGTCACATTTTGGATGGAGAAGGATACCGTCCCAATGAGACGAAGATACAAGCAATTGCAAATTTCCCTAGACCTACTAGAGTGAAGAATGTCCGCAGTTTTCTCGGGACATGCCAATTCTTTGCAGGGCATTGTCCAAACTTCACCAAGACAGTTGCGCCATTGCAGGAATTGTTAAAGAAAGGGAATAAATGGAAATGGGATAAAGATTGTGAACAATCATTTCAAGATGCCAAGAGGTTATTGGTAAACAGTGTGAAATTGGAGTATCCTGACTTTACCAAGAATTTCATCATAGAATCTGATGCATCCACCGTAGGGATTGGAGCTATTCTACTTCAAGAGGATGAAGACCACAAGAGACATTACCTGGCGTTCATTAGCAGGAAACTTCGTCCATCAGAGATAAATTATTACACCACAGAGTTAGAAGCACTTGCTGTAATATTCGCATTGGAGTCGTGGAAGAAAATGTTAATTGGACATTCAGTCATTGTGAGGACTGATCACCACGCATTGGAGTTCATCTTGAGAACAAACTTTGCCAGCGATAGAATAACTAGATGGTCACTTTTTATTCAGCAATTCAACCTAGTTATTGAACACACTCCTGGAAAGTTGAACGTAGGAGCTGATTTATTGAGTAGAGCAGTGGAGTCTACATCTAAGGTTTTTCAAGTTAACCTGACGCAGGAGGATGAAGATACCTTGAGAAGGTTAAGGTTATTGCATTTATCCCAGAGGAGAGACCGACGTCTTAGGAACATTTTTCGTTTTCTACAGGGAAACATGGATCAAAATGATGATGATTTTGTGGAAACTGAAAGAATTTCCAGAGATTTTATGATGTTAGATGGTTTAATCTACAAGTTTGCAGATCCCGATCATACGAAGCTGAGAGTAGTGATACCTCCACGATTGCAAAAACCCATTATTTGGATGGCACATCGAATCGCAGGTCATGCTGGAGTAGACAAGACGGTCAACATGATTCAAGAGAAATTTTCGTGGGAGCGAATGCGACAAACTGTCAGGAACACTATTCGAGAAATGCGACTTATGCCAAAGGAGTAAACATAATTCTAGATTATTGAGAGAATTACCAAGGCCTATTATTCCTTCTAAGCCTTGCGAAATCTTCGCGACTGATTTATATGGTCCTCTCCCAAAGTCTAAAAGAGGTAACCGATATATTTTGGTGACTATGGATGTTTTTAGCAAATACACCATGTTACATCCAATTCAGAAGGCAAACGCAAAGTATTGTGCGAAGAGAATTAGAGACAGCGTGATTCCGGAAGCAGGCAAACCGGAATTCCTTTTATCAGATCGTGGACCTCAATTTACATCTTTGGAATTTCGAACCATCATGAATAATCTTGGGATTAGACAATTATTTTGTTCTATTAGACATCCAGAGAGCAATCCAGCGGAACGCGTGATGGCTGAGATAGCAAAATTTTGCCGCCTCTATTGTCCAAATGAGTATTGGAAATGGATGGATGTTCTTTCTTTAGCATCCGAATCCATCAACTCTACGATTCATGAGAGTACTGGACAGATTCCTATGTTGCTTCATCATGGAATTAAACCAACACGATTATGGGATCGAATCATATCTATTCCACCTGAGATTGAACCAAGTCGTCAGATGAGGGAAACTCTAGCTTTAGACAAGTTAAGGAGCCAAGCTGAGAAGAGAGAGCGCAGAGTGAGAGGAAAGCGTTTTCGCAGACCCTTGCGCGTAGGAACTCTTGTTTTAGTGAAAAGACCTACACCCTCTGACGTGCAAAATCGAGTGTACTCGAAATTTGCAAGCCTTTACGCTGGACCCTGTCGTATTGTGGAAGTAAACAATAATGGAAGCTATGAAGTAGCCAATACACGAACTGGTAACATCGTGGGAACTTACAATGCATCGAATTTGAAGATTTATTATTCAAGAACCAGATGATTTAATGTGTAGATAGGAAAAATAAAATTTTTTCAATTTTTATTTTTTGCTAGGTGTGGGGTGGATGTGCCCAAATCTAGGAATGGGTATTCCAAGTTTCAGACACCTAGATATCAAGGGAAAGGCTGTAGCCGCTTTTGAAAGTTGAGATATTTGAATATCGCGCTACATTGCTTCGAGAAGCATTTCGAAGGAATTTACCGATAGTTGGATGTCAAGTGACGTAGCGAGTAATAGCAGAGGTTGAGGCTATTTATTGATTAAATAGTCAACTATGGAGTAGAGACTTGAGACTGGGATCAGATTACTGGCACGGCCAAATGAAAGAGAATGCAATTAGTATCAAGTAAATCGGACCAGGGATTCAAGAGATATGAGGATTTCTAGATATCAGGCGATGACGCGTGACCCTGACCGTTTTGAATAAAAGCCAGCTGGAGCAGGCATGGTTAGCTCATTCTAACACAAGCACTTGGCGACCAAGTTGCATCTACGCTGAGCCAAGGCACATGGTTGCCGAATCTACGCAGAAGTTCTTTTCAAGTCGTGATAGTCACGAAAAGTGCTGCGCTTCGAGTTGAAACTTAGTAAGTTTCTGGTGAGGAGAATCACTGAGGTGATTGTTTTTCTACAGACATTGGTGGAAATATTTATATTTCTACAAGGACATATGCTAGACTTTGTCTAGAAAATAGTATTTTTGTCACAGTCCAGTAGTAACTTAATACTTGGATGTTTAAATCCATTTCAAGTCAGTTTTCATTTTTGTAACTAGTTAACCACTTCGATCTGTCAGTACACTGAAGACTAGTCTATAACGGTGGCGTTCATTAGTCTACGCAAGGGAAACTGCAGGTTGTCTAGCGCATGGCAGATGGTGATATACAAACCATGCCCAGGGAACGATCTTCAGAACAGCCGTTAATTGCTTAGACTGTCAGTGTTTTTCTTGTACTGATGAGATTACAGTGAGTTATGTTACAACTGACATATTTAAGAAGAGATCACTTAGATCTGACCCCATTTAAACAAACTGTTATGGCTTTGATAGAAGCCCATATTAAAATGGAACCACAGTTTATTCAAACGTCGAAAGATACTACCACTATGTCTGACTAGACGAATTGTGGGTCTACAATGGCGGCCGATACAAGGATTATACGTGCTTGTCCGATAGGGCATGTCTATGGATAAATCTGGTACAGACCAGGTTTACTACGCTTCAAGACCATCAAGAAATGTAAGCCACATTTGAATTATATTATGCTTAGCTAATTGGAACAAACTATTTTTTCTGCAGATGACCAACACATTTTTTTCGTCGTATTTAAAGCTTGCAATGATTTACGCAAGACTTGTTAGAGTTATTCTGAGCATTTTCAGCACTCAGAACAGTTTAGGATCGATGACCGAGCATTTCGAGCATTTATTTGAATTTTTCATATTTTAAGGAAACCACGGAAAAACCCCGATGTAACTGTAAAAGTTAAATTTATTTTTGTTGAGGAATGGATATTTTTTCCATATTCGAAGGTTCGAACATGTGGATTCTCACATAATGAGATGATAATTAAACATATTTAAAATGATATAAATATTAATAATAATAATAATCCACTAATAATAATAATAATAATTTTTATAATTTTTCTAAATAATTCATGGATATTATATTTTATAATAATCATATGTATTGAGAAAGAGCATATGAAGTAGTTTAATCATTTCTAGTTTGGAACAGGAGATTTTCCGAAGGAGAGTGGTTAGCGCAAGCCCGCATTCAACCAACATTTCAGTTCTGGTTGAACAGTTGATATTTGCTTTGAGCAAAGTATATGTTTCAGATAACACGGAGAGGCATGAAACGGGAAGCAAATGACATTTGTATCAAATAGGATATTGTTGTATTTATATAAAATCATGACGTAAATACACTCGAAAGTGAAATAAAGATTTTCATAAGTATGGTAAATTCACGGGTTGAACTGAATGGTAAAATAAAATAAACTTGTAAGTTTATTAATCTTCCAGTGTTGATAACAAGCAGAGGCTTGATTTATTGTATAAATTTTGGGAAGAAAATTTATGTGTGGAGTAGTTGAAATGCCATTCCCAGGTGCGCATGTTAAGTCGCAGGAATGAAAAGGTTTTTTCGAGCATCAATCAAATAGCAGGTTCGATGGCTCAGGTTTATAGGAGTATTGGAACTACACATTTCGTCGTATGAATAACCCGAAGGTTATTTCTTTGAGACCATCAGTTCTTGTTTCAACCTTGTTTACGAATTCCATTTAGACTTTGATTTTGCTAGAATCCGGATTTGTCATGATAGTAGTTTATTCTTCTTCAGAGGAAGACCTTTGCCGTTGTTGTTGTAATATTGTGTTCTTACACAGGTAATAGAATGGGCCACTGCCAATTTAAAAATAATTCTTTAACCACGAATAATTTGAAGGGTATTTTCAATCCTAGTGCCATGAACTAAATGAATTCATTATAAAACTACAATTCTAATTTCCGCATTCTGTCGAAGAATTGCAAGTTGTGAAAGTTGCTAAAAATGGCCATAAATATAAATATTTTTATAATAATGTTCCCAAGTGGATAATTGAATAGTTGAATGGTTCAACCATTTATTGATCAAGTTGATGATTCAGAAATCATATATTTTGTTTGGAACTTGAAGTTCATAATCGAGTCACTTCTCGAATGTTTAATGTCAGAAGAACAATTAATTGTTGTTGTGCTTCGCACAGTTCTTCGATGCTATGCTCAATGGTCAAATACTTTTCAGATGTTATTAATATGTGATAATAATTTGTGTTGCTTCTATGATAATAATATTTTCGACGATATATTTTTGAAAACTGGAAAACAAGTGAAAGTCTAAAAATTCTATAAACATTTATTCTACGAGTGTTAATATCATGTAAATAGTCAAACAGTGATCTACGTTATCTCCAGTATAGACAATTAATTTTGAACTGGAATTAAATATTAATAATTTTGGAACACAGTCCACAGGACTATTAATCGGACTTGTGTTTCCAAAAAGATTGTCAAATGTGTTTGGAAAATTTCTGTATATTGTGTGTAAATAAGAGTGTGGATCGCCACACGTGGATGATGCTGCTTTGAGCATCCTTGCAGTCAGATTTTAACTTCAAAATAAACTGAGATAATTTTACCAGATGTGTTTCACCCAATTAAATCTCCTTCTATCCTTATTGTTGCATTGAGCCAAAAATCAGCAAAGCATTTTTTTTAATTTGATGTCGTTTTTGCGATTTGCTTTAACCCATCTGGCGCTCCGGGATATTTTGACTCTCGTGCTGACTGATTATTGGTAAAATGCATATGTGGTCGTGCGGACTCCGGTCTAAACGGGCACAGTACGACATCACGCAAGGTCTCGGAGATCTGGTTCAAGGATTATAATACTAACAGTAACATCTTGAAAAGGAAAGAGAATTAAGCAAAAGAAGGAACGTTTAACAAAAACAATTACATTGCGTTAGATAGAAATACATTGAGCCGTACTCACATTCCGCTGCGCCATAAGGGCGGGCCTCTGCCCGAATACAAACGTTCGCCCTACATCTCGGCACGTCCAAGACTGAATAAGCTTCTGTCCCCCAGAGAGGAGGGAAGCCTCTCAGAAACATAAAATGCGTAGTTTGGGAGTGGCACCAAACTCGCGTCAAATATTGTCAGAGCCAATAGCAGAACAAATTGCACAACAAAATGCAAGGTAGCAACAACACTAGCCAATACGAGAGAACTAGGTAGTATGTAGCCAGGGGTTGCACAACGTTAGACAGAGAGATACATACAGACAAATTGCGCACTTTTAAACACTCGAGGCGTAATATAGAGATGTCACAACACATGACAATAATAATAATAATAATAATAATAATAATAATAATAATAATCATGACTATAGATTCATGAAAAGTGGTTCAGTGTCCAGCTCACCATTGTTGAAGTGAAGATAAATTTGCTGAACAATTTTTATACTAACACATCCTACTGCTAGATGATCATGATAATTATTGTTTGAAGAAGCCTAACATCTAGGCTCTCTGCCCCTACCTACTGCTAGAGATGAACATCGTAGAATGGTTAGAACTTCCCTAGTTCAAAAACTTGTAATACAGCATCTTTTTTCGAGACCAAGGAAATCTCAGCATAAGAGAAAATGCCGAGACCAGTGACTTAATGGAAGTAGTAGCTTTAAAGAATGAGGCGTACATTTATTATTGAATTTAAATTTTCAGCCTTAAGGTTACGAGAGGTCATATGATCTAACACGTCCATGTATTATCGAGTAATAAGTGAATAGGCCCTCTATATTTGTATCAACATAACTTTTGAGAATGACATTAATGACATATGCCACCTTTAGAATATAATAAAAAGACCTTCTTTACAAAACACAGCAACTAATTCAATTAGGTTTTCTAAAGACCTTAGAATCAAGTCAATTAAATGTGTTTAGAAGGATCTATTGTAGAGTATGTAAGCTGCATATTGCTAGTAAGAGCATTATATGTCTGCTGGTGTACAGGAGCACGTAGTTTGCAATGGAAATACACGCCAAGGAGTCGATTTCATATACTTGTATGAATGTAGTCACACGTCACTTAAAGGTTCCCCATTTCTATCTCCAGGAAGTTACTGCTTCTCCTTACTATATTTCATTAATTTTCATTTATTTCAATCCCCATTAACACCTCCTATGGGCTGGACCAACGGGCGAATGGCTTTGAAAACCACTGCCACATACAAAGTCATTTTATCTCCTCCCTGACACTGTAGAAATAGGAATACCATGGCGTAGAAAAACATGAATACACAAAGTTGAAAGTTGCTTACAAGTTGAAAACTATAATTATATGAAATATGGTAAGAAAGAGGGTTTTTTCAGTACATACTAACAAGTAAGCAAAAGTAAGTGGATTGATGTGTTAACTGTTACTTTCTCTGTACAATTCTAAAACATTATCTTACTTTTATCTCATTTCTTAGATTACGGTATTTAATTCCTTTATGGAAAAAGGCAAGTGCATGCCTTTCCAAAGGTCAGGATTAGGAAGGACGCAATCACTAACAGAGGTTAGAACTATTGCAGCATTTTCCTGGAATTGAAACGGAAAGCCAATGAAAATCAGTACTGTACTAAAGATAGTCACACCACCTCATCTCTGTGACCCTCATGAATGGATCCCTAAACAGAATACTGAATTCCTAATCAATTGGTATACCTAAACTTCAAGTCCACGGAGGACAACTAATACATGGTAATTGTGACAAGCATATGCTAGCTTCACATAATATACAGTATCTTTCGATAATGAAAAATAAAACATGCATCCTCCATTAGTTCAGTGATCAGAGCAACAGAGTATAAAGATGACTGTCGCGGGTTGAAGTCCCACATAGGTCAGATATTTTAATTCTCTATCCTTCCATCAAAATGGCTTGTGCTTTCTGGACAGTAGACACCCTAACAGGCGATCTCTTCCATTTTTCATTATTTATATAAGAAATGTTGTAAAAAAATTAACTCTTAATTCTGAAATGCTATTACGTGATAAGGAGGCATGAAGATACTTACTTCTTTTAGATCTGAAGATGGTATTTCCCATTTGATGCATGGAACGATCTCCGGTGTAGGACATTCTTCCGTCTTATCCCTATTATGTTCAGTTTTGTCCTGCAGAGAAACATTTTGTTTCACAATTATGTCTCTTTGGAAAGATGGAATTGTATCTTACACATGCCTTGTTAACTTGCACTAGAATAATCAAGGAATAAAAAAAACTCTCATTCGTCCACGGAGACACGGCAAAATAATAAAAAATATAGTGGAGTTAAAATCAGGAGGTATTTTACTCCGTAAGCACTCGCCAAATATAGGCTCAACAGATCGTCACTAGCATTCAGTGTGTGCGGATGTTGACACTTTGAAACGCGGGTACAGGTATTAAATGTTATCACATAACGTTATGTTCGACGTGCAGTAAAACATCGAAGAACGGTGTTGAGTGTGGACTGTGTGAGAAATGGTTTCACTTCGGCTGTATTAAGGTCAAGAAGGAGGATTGTGACGTCGGGAACAGGTATTGTAAAGTATGTGATACGCCGGACTGTTTGAGAGTACAAATCAAAGCAAGGGATCAAATAATACAGGAACTTAGAGCAAAGCTTCGTGAATCAGAAGAAACGGTGAAGGATGTGACTGAACGGCTTTCTACTGGGATCAGTGTGGAAGAGGGCGTGCCGGAGCAAACTGAGGATGACGTTATCATAATGGGTGATTCAATTATACGATGGAGTGCGAATATCTCGAGAAAATCAGGTGCGAAAGTGCGGTGTTATACGGGGATTAAAATTGACCAGCTTGCCCAACAAGTGGAAGAAGTAAATGTAGAGGACTGTGAAAAAGTTAAAGTGTTGTTGCTCCATGATGGGACGAACGGTTTGAAGAAAAGGGCTACAGCTGATTACATCATGGGGGAGCTCTACGAACTAGGCAGAAAAGCTAAGAGCAAGTTTAGAAATGCCAAAATTATAATGAGTGGCATTGTTCGGCGAGTTAAGACTGTAAATGACCGCATGGGCTGGGTATGTGCACAGCTGGGATTAGTGTACGTAGATGCTGACTGATGGATTGTTGGCCGTGACTTCGCCCGAGACGGGCTGCATTTAAGTCGACGGGGCGCTTTGAACCTCGGGAGCCTACATGACATGGTCATCGGTTCGTGCCGGCTTTTGTGAGGAGGAGCAGGTCCAGAGGTTGCCAGCCGACGGGAACAGAAGGAGCTATTTCGGGATTTTTGCTGCGGAGGTAAGACTCTTAAGATTACTGCAGGTTAATTGTCAGAGTTTAGGAAATAAATTAATTGAATTTTGGAATCTTGTAGAGACGTATTCTCCGGACATTGTTATTGCTACTGAATCTTGATTATATGAGAATATAAATAGTAACTAAATAATTCAAGGGACCTACACAATGTACAGAAGGGATAGGGGGAAGCGAGGTGGTGGGCTATTTATTTGTGTGCGCAAAAATATAGCTAGTTTCTTAAAGTGGGCTGATACCGATCATGAAATGTTGTGTACACATTTCGGATAAAGGAAATAAATTCCCTCTTCAGGTTGTGCCGTTACTTTGGCACTAATCTCTGATCGAACGTACAATTTATACTTTGGCATAAACATTTGAATCGAGCGGCGGAGTTAGTTGTGGCTGGCCTCGATAGATAGCATATCTTGCCGGTGCTGCCTTGGACAGGGATTGTAGTTTCTCCCTCTGTCCGATAGGAAGAGCTATGTTCTAGCGACAAGTATTTCACTATCTCGATGTTGTCTTTAATGGTTTTGGAAAGCTGGGATTTTTCGAGACATGTATGATTCTCGTACTGAGGTTGTTAGGCCAGTCATCATGGATCTACGTGGTTTTATAAATACATAAGAAGTAAACTGAAGTTCTACTGTATGTGAAAGTATTGAATGATATTATCCCTCTTCGTCAAGTTATTGACTGGTTACCTATTGTAACCTTACTGGAGATAAACGTCTGGATATGCTTCGTATATTGTGGAATTAAGGTAGGCTATTTTGTCATCGTAAGTACTTGTGACTGTATCGTCTGGCAAGGTAAATGTATTTATTTTGTATTTTCCTACGTTGCATGACAGGGCCTTTCAAGGTTATACATTCAAACTTAATGTCATCCTCGGGTATTCACTCTGGTAGGCTAACTGACACTCATATTTTCTTTGCGTAATTAATGATTTGTTTTCTGTTTTCTGTTTATTGTAAAAATGCATTTTAATTACAAGTAGTATGCCTTATGGTCTGTGGAAAATTTATTAATGTAGGATTTATTTTGATATCGATAGCCCTAGTACGGTGATCGTTTTTCTTCTGTTTTTCATGATGGCTACTGTCGTATTGTTTTTAACTATGTGCGATCATCTGTTGTTAATAAAAGAGATTTCTGATAGCCATTGAGGTGAAAACACGTAAATTGGATTAGCTCCGTATATTTTGTGTTTTGAAGACATTAATTCTTCAGTTTTAGGCAACGTATTACATTGGATATTATAACGAGCGTAGGCCTAGCTTTGTGACATGGACTGTCTCGAGAATTAATTAATTATTTATTTGTGTGGAAATGCATGAAATACTGTATGATGCATTATGCAGGTGCATTATGAAACTGTTGAATATTTAATTCGTCATCCTCTTAATTATTTGGCTTGGATTCTCATAATGACAACAGATGATAGTTTGAAAGCAACGCTTATTTACTTCATCGTAACAACTTGGCTGGATTGCTAAAATATGTATTACAGTCAACTGGAAGGAACAAATATTTGATGTCAGAATCCACATCTTGATTTGTAAGTGTTTTGTTAATTTGTATGCATGTTTATTGTGAATATATTATGATTTTACCCGATCACCTTAGTATTATTTCTGGGTTCCGGGGTTCGAAGATGGTCTCAGACAATTGCCCTCTGAGTATGAATTCACTATGGTCCAGTACCTTCCCTCCCAAGGCCTTTACTTAACTAGGGGGTCAAATGTGTTATAGCAGAGCGTGGTTAGATTTGTACCACTTTCAGTAGTTGTTTGGGGCTAGTCTTTGGATCTTGGGGCTTGGAAGTATGATTGGGCCTGAAGTGTGATATTTTAATGTTTGTTGTTATTGTTTTATCTTTGTATAATTTTCTTGTTATTTTTGTTTCATGTGATAATATACTGAATGGACGAGAACATTTTAAAAGCTGTACAATATTTATCCAAAAAGGAACTGGCTTATGAAATACAAATAAGGAATGGCAACCCTAATTTTCATCGTGAACTGGATATTATTCTTCTCAAATCCTTAAAGTCAGCTTCTGTTGTTAGTCTGACTGATCAACATTCTTATGGGACAAAAGGTAGGTCTGATGTTGTGATATCTGTTTCGAACCTATTAGTGTCCTGTGATGAGTTAAAGCAAGTTGCCAAACCTTCGGCATATCGTGTGAACAAATTAAAATTTCGTTCGATACACTGGATTAATCGTTTAGTGAGCTTAATTGAATATTGGTCCAAGTGTGATATTGTTTTTTCAACCAAGTTAGTTGGGCTTCGCGACAAGCTGATAGATAGTTTTAATCGGTTGTCCTCGAGTGATATTTCTGAGAATATTAGTGGACCTGTTGTGTGTTCTGAAAGCGTTTGTTCATATGTTAGTGATTCTTGTGATGGCGTTGTGAATAATAGTAATTATATTGGTAATTTGGAATCAGTATCGATGGAGAATAATGAAAATATGGTAGGCGCTTTACAAACTAATAATTCTACTGAGGTAGATAAACAAATAGGCTCGTCAAGAAATACACCAGAGGTCATGTCGAGTTCTAGTAATTTGAATGCTGTTGGTAATTCATGTTCTGATAAGAGATATAACGATTTTTCTAGTTCAGTTTCTTGCCATGACGTTGGTAGTGCTGGGAATAGGTTAGGATCTCACCGTACTTGTACTGATAAGGAAGTACAAACTGTTGATAGCTTATTTGGTGAATGTGACGTGATAGATAGAGTAAATAGGCTTAATCTTTCTGATAATCGAGCCTCGACTAACGTTGTTTCTCTAAATAAACTTATGACTGATGGTCAGGTTAATTTTGCTTCCCTTCCTAACCCATTAACTCTAAATTTGAAAGATTTTCATGTGTGCTATGGCACTGATATTAATTTATTTGTGAAATTTTTGAAGAAATTAGTGGAATTAAGAGATAGTGCTGGCATATTTGGTCTGTCAGATTTTCAAATTTTGAAAATCATCTTTCCATGCACTGAAGGAATGTTGCGAGGAAAACTGTTTGAGAGTATGAGTGCTGGCCATTCTTTGGATGTTTTCCATAGAGAGGTTTTGAAATATTTTATCACTCCACGTATCTTGGCAGATTTGAGTAGAGATTATGTATTTCGCTTTCAGCGTATGAGTGAAACGTTAAATGAGTACTTCATTGATATTAGGACTTATGCAAAGGTTTTGGCAGTTGAGTTGACTGAAGAGCAGGTTGTCAATTCATTAGTCGAAGGTATGAATCCCATTTATCGTTCATTCTTGTCCATGCATGCTAAGCCCAAGAATTTCACTGATTTTAATGAAATTATTTTATCTGCGGAGAAGATTAAGAATGCTAATCTGTTGCGGGTAGATGATTCTCCCTTTCCTAGTAATTATCTTCAAGGTTGTTCAGGTTATATGCCTTCTGGTATAAATTATTTTCAGCCACGTGGAGAGATGCAGCTTGTGGATAATTGTAGTAGTCTTGTTCCTTATAAAAATTTCAGGGAAGGCGTGAGTTCATGCCTACAAATGTTCAAAGCCATGTATTTTCGGGGCGTGCTGACCAGAGGTTTAAAGGGAGTAGAGCCAGCAAAGGCAAGAGATGTGATTTTTGTGGCTCGTATGACCACATTAGTCGATGGTGCGATGCAGATTTTGATAATTTAAGTTGATATTCGATGTGGTGTATGTTATTGTCAAAATTGTGTAGATGAATTCTGGTCATTAGGACGTGCATGTGTTTTTGATGTGTGTATTTGTCTACACGTGTGGTGCACATTCTGCTAGATAGTGCAAATCCATAAGGTTCTTCTTGTATGTTATTGTCAAAATTGTGTAGACGAATTCTGGTCATCAGTACATGCATGTGTTATGTGTGTTATTGATGTGTTTATTTGTCTACACGTGTGGTGCACATTCTGCTAGATTGTGCAAATCCATAAAAGGTTCTTCTTGTTTGTTATTGTCAAAATTGTGTAGATGAATTCTGGTCATCGGGACATGTATGTATTGTGGATGTTATTGATGCTTGTATTTGTCTACACGTGTGGTGCTCATTCTGCTTGATTGTGCAAATCTATAATGGTTCTTCTTGTTTGTAATTGTCTAAATTGTGTTAGGTCTGAAGTGACAAACTTGTGTAAATGTATTTGAGTGCATGAGTGGGGGTGATTGTTATTAGTTTTGTTTTGTAATCGGGTGGGTCTCTTGGTTGTTTCTTAAGGTGAATTAAGGTTAGGGTTTCTTTTTGCTTAATTTATAATTGAATTTAATTAAATACGCCGTACGTATAAAATGATACTATGTTGGGATATCATAGGTAAGTAATTACAAACCTCTTCTGTTCTCCGAGTGATGACTTAGTCATTTATCTGCTTGTTGATTTATGAAGGTAACTACTTGCCGAAATGTGTTTTGGTGATGGAAAATCATGCTATGCCAGGGTAAAATGCGGCTAGTATGACATGTTGATTTCAGTGTGTTTTATTTAAGGGTTATTATTTATTTTGTGTATGTTGATGTCCTAACGGTGTGTCAATTTATATTCTGGAAAAATTATGGGGATTTTGTGGGTAGTAAATGGTTTTATTAATTTTGGGAGTTTGTAAGGTCGTGTGATTTCAATGAATGTTTGGGTACGTTTGTAGCTTGGTGGTCTGCACGAGTGGTCAGTTGATCTTCTTTCATTTAGGGTCTTCTGTTGGTCATTTATTGAGGGATTTCTGTCTAGTCTGTTCTTGTTTTAGTCTTGTTCGCTATATTGCTTACTTAGTTTGATATACTAAGCTATGTCAAGAGTGAATAATTGTATTGTTTATGTTATTGTCTAAATTGTGCATTTCCAAAGTTGGACATTCAGAAAGTATAAATGTGGTGTGATTTGTTTTGTTTTTGTAATTGGGTTGGTTTTCTTGTTGTTGTTTTGTGGTTGTCCAGATAAGTGTGGATGTATATTAATTTAAGGGGTAAAAGGTCATTGTATGTTACTTTGGGATCGTGGATGTAAATTAGCATTTTATTGACGCATCTGTCAACTTAAGTCTACCAGATGAATGTTATGGGGGTTCATTTGCTTAGATTTGAGTTGAATATGTTGGTAAGTATTTATAAACAATTCTCCTAAGTCTTCAGTTGATTGAGTGGGCTCAATTTTTTTTTGCTGTCTGACTGAGAAATAAATACTTTAGGTTAAGTAATGTGATGTGATATGATGAATTGAGTTGTGGTATTTGGTCAATATACGGCGACTCACTATAGGCCTCATGAAATACGTGCTTCTCTCGTTTACTAGTTTCGGTTTGGTCTGGGTCTGTATATGATAGGGTATTTATGTATTTGTGTTTTGTGTGGATGTGTTGACAAGTGCTAATTCATATTCTGGTTGTTGTTTATTAATTATTTGATGGTTTAATTGTAAATTTTTTCTGGGGATTTTAAGGTTATGTGTCATGGTGTAAGGTTGTGGTGTGATTCTGCTTTGGTATGCACGTGTGTCCTGTTTTTTGCTTGATAATTGGGTCTTTCTATTGTTCTTCTTGGAATTTTCTTGTGTTTTCCTACTTTGGGTGTTTCTTTTTGCATTATATTTTCTGTATTTTGGACAATTCGGTTGAACAGATATGCAATGTGAGACAATTGCCTTCGTCTTTTGGGATAATAAGGTTTTTTATTTGTAAATATGAGAGCTCACGTGCCATTCAGCATTATTATTGAAACTTATTTTTGGAAAATACTGTTATTATTGTAATATTTTCGGGATATTGTAATTTTCTAAAACATGCATGCAATTTTCTGTGTTAATTGAGGGTCATTGTTATACCTTTCACCTGTAAAGATGTGGATTCTTGATAGTACTGGGTTATTGTTATAAAATCTGATGCCATCATATAATATTTTATTGTAATTTGTTCTTTGTAAATGAGTGTCAACGTTAGATATTAAGCTTTCCTTTACACATTACTGTCGCAGTCGAAATTTGATTTCAGCTAATTTCTTCGAGGTCTTATTCTGCGTTTGGAGTGTTATGCAGTGCGAGAAGATGTCTCTGGCCAGGATATTGGACCAATCTATGTAACCTTCGGATGAAACTGTTCCTGCCATCGTTTATTCAAGATGACATTTGTAATAATGTTGTGGAAATTGTACAAAGAAAACCCACTCGATGTATTCTACACTTAAGTATTTGTTTATGTTCTTGGCATGACATAGTTTGGTGGTTATGGTGCTGATGAAAACTGAAATGAACTTTTAATTAAGTATTTCACATTCGGAAGCTACTGTGTTTGTGATAATTGGCAAAAACTTTTCTATGCTTAAAGATTTGCTTGATTATGCATGTTGATACACTTGTACCATTTACGTCTTCTCTGTTCTGCGAACCATCGACAAGTTTGGGGCCCGGGAGTTTGTGCCGTTACTTTGGCACTAATCTCTGATCGAACGTACAATTTATACTTTGGCATAAACATTTGAATCGAGCGGCGGAGTTAGTTGTGGCTGGCCTCGATAGATAGCATATCTTGCCGGTGCTGCCTTGGACAGGGATTGTAGTTTCTCCCTCTGTCCGATAGGAAGAGCTATGTTCTAGCGACAAGTATTTCACTATCTCGATGTTGTCTTTAATGGTTTTGGAAAGCTGGGATTTTTCGAGACATGTATGATTCTCGTACTGAGGTTGTTAGGCCAGTCATCATGGATCTACGTGGTTTTATAAATACATAAGAAGTAAACTGAAGTTCTACTGTATGTGAAAGTATTGAATGATATTATCCCTCTTCGTCAAGTTATTGACTGGTTACCTATTGTAACCTTACTGGAGATAAACGTCTGGATATGCTTCGTATATTGTGGAATTAAGGTAGGCTATTTTGTCATCGTAAGTACTTGTGACTGTATCGTCTGGCAAGGTAAATGTATTTATTTTGTATTTTCCTACGTTGCATGACAGGGCCTTTCAAGGTTATACATTCAAACTTAATGTCATCCTCGGGTATTCACTCTGGTAGGCTAACTGACACTCATATTTTCTTTGCGTAATTAATGATTTGTTTTCTGTTTTCTGTTTATTGTAAAAATGCATTTTAATTACAAGTAGTATGCCTTATGGTCTGTGGAAAATTTATTAATGTAGGATTTATTTTGATATCGATAGCCCTAGTACGGTGATCGTTTTTCTTCTGTTTTTCATGATGGCTACTGTCGTATTGTTTTTAACTATGTGCGATCATCTGTTGTTAATAAAAGAGATTTCTGATAGCCATTGAGGTGAAAACACGTAAATTGGATTAGCTCCGTATATTTTGTGTTTTGAAGACATTAATTCTTCAGTTTTAGGCAACGTATTACATTGGATATTATAACGAGCGTAGGCCTAGCTTTGTGACATGGACTGTCTCGAGAATTAATTAATTATTTATTTGTGTGGAAATGCATGAAATACTGTATGATGCATTATGCAGGTGCATTATGAAACTGTTGAATATTTAATTCGTCATCCTCTTAATTATTTGGCTTGGATTCTCATAATGACAACAGATGATAGTTTGAAAGCAACGCTTATTTACTTCATCGTAACAACTTGGCTGGATTGCTAAAATATGTATTACAGTCAACTGGAAGGAACAAATATTTGATGTCAGAATCCACATCTTGATTTGTAAGTGTTTTGTTAATTTGTATGCATGTTTATTGTGAATATATTATGATTTTACCCGATCACCTTAGTATTATTTCTGGGTTCCGGGGTTCGAAGATGGTCTCAGACAATTGCCCTCTGAGTATGAATTCACTATGGTCCAGTACCTTCCCTCCCAAGGCCTTTACTTAACTAGGGGGTCAAGGTGATAGGAGCGTATAGAGCACTGAAAGATAACTTTTCGCTCCTCAACACACTGTATGATAAAACTTGTACGGGTAATGCTATGAAAAAGAGCATAATAATTGCCGGAGATTTAAACCTCTCCAATGTAGACTGGTCTGGTGAGTCAACTAGCTGTGGTCAAGCTCAAAGTGCTGGAAAGAAATTCTTAAGGGAGGGGTGATTTTCACAAGTAGTTGACTTCCCTTCTAGAGGCAATAATACCTTAGATGTTGATCTCGTAAGGCCTATAGAGCTGTATATTAACTGCCTGAAAGTAGCAAGAATTAGTAACCATTCTGGGGTTGAATTAAACATTAGATACGGTGGCATTTCAAAATTAGACTCTAATGTAGCAAAAAAGATCATATTCCATTATCGCAGGGCGGATCAGGGCAAATTTCAGGGGTATTTGCATGAGCTATTTGTAGGATGGGCATCGGAAGGAAATCACATTAATTTCCTGTGGACTAACTTTTTGAAAATTTTAAATAACGCTATTGATAAATTTGTCCCATTTAAGTTAAATTACTGAAACAAACGCCAGATCCGGAGTATTACACACGAGAAATCAGGAGTCTAAACCGGAAAATTAGGAAATTATACAATAAAAGACATAATAGTGACAAGTATATGTTGAAATTTAAGACCTTATCAAGAGAGCTCGTCTTAAAAAAGAGGGCTGCTCATGACAATTATATGCAGGTTTACTTGGTTCGGGAGGCGATGGGTGGAAAACATTTTACAGTAATGTTAGGAGAAGAAAGGGAAATTCAAATAATTTGTCGATGATAATGTCCGGTGACGGTAAATTAATTACTGAGAAACAGGCCATTGCTAATGAATTAAATGTCCTTTACGGTAGTGTGTTCAATAAATCCAATAGCTGTGCGTTGGACCTTAACGGTGTATCAAGGACTCCCCTTTTCCAAATAAACCAGTCAGCAATTGTAAAGCTAATACAAAAATTACGTTACAATATCTCGAAGGGTCCTGATAATATTGTTAGTGAAGTAGGGTACTTAAACTAGGAGGTAGGGCCGTGGCACGATACTTGGAGGTGATGTTTAATACCGGTATGTCCATAAACAATGCGCAAATCCCAGATGATTGGAAAAGAGCTACGGTAGTCGCAATATTTAAGGGAGGGAGCAGACTTGAATTGGGCAACTACAGGCTGCTTAGTCTTACGTCCATCGTTTGTAAACAGATGGAGCATCTCATTTGCGACTACTTGAGGGAACAGTTGAAAACATTATTATGGTTTAATGAGAGGCAACATGGATTTCGGAAAAGTTACTCATGCGAGAGTCAGATGCTATCACTTTTTCAAGATATTAGTGAATCGTTAGACCATGGAGTTTCAGTCGACGCCGTAGTTATAGATTTTGCGAAGGCATTTGATGTCGTGCCGCATGACATGCTACTCCATAAATTAGCTTTGACGAAAATTGATAGAAGAGTAATTTTACGGATCCAAGAATTGTTGACGGGTCGTTCCCAGAAAGTGAATGTTGAAGGCCGATTCTCGGATGAAATTACCGTAATGTCGGGAGTAGTGTATTTGTAACAGTTCTAGCACCACCTCCACCTCCCCACCTCACAAGATGGCGGCGGTGCGATATCTCTCGAACTTATGGTTGAATTTTAACAAATGAGATGTCATTGAACTCGGGCTGATACTCCCTTTCCAATGGACAACATATTTCAACCCCAAAAATAAAACCTACCCCTACTAGAGGGTGAAATTGAATTTTTTAGAGAATCTCTCTTTCCAATTGCAACATGTGAGAGTTTGAATGCCGATATGGAATGTAACGTTGTTCTGCAAACCAATAATCAAAGAGGGGCATGTTAGGCCTTGAGGTGAGAGCCCCTGTTATTGTTGACGAGCCCCCTGCTGTCGGGCCCCTGTTGATGGGTTATTGTTGACAGGTCCTTGTGGACGAGTCCTTGTGGACAGGTCCTTGTGGACAGGTCCTTGTGGACGAGTCCTTGTGGACAAGTCTGTGTGGACAGGTCCTTGTGGACGAGTCCTTGTCCCTTTGGACTGATCCCTTTGGACGGGTCCCTTTGGCCTGGTTCCTATGGACTAGCCCATGAATTTATTTAAATTATGTCAAAGGGCCTAACTACATTTGTGTGTGTGTTGAATTGACGTTGTTCACTAATCCCCCACTACTATAATGGGATAACGATATGAAAGGAAAGTGACGAAGTACATGTGAACACGTGTGAAATGACCTTATTACCGTCCTCCTTGTGAAACAAGTCACATCCTGTTTTGCTTCATACGTGAGAAAATGTGAGTTCATGTGTAATATGATCTAACACACAGGTGTTCACCTGTACACGCGCACGATAAGAGCTAACAAGTCACAACCTGTTTTGACAGTGGTGGGAGGTGAAGGGGGGGTTAGTGTAAGAGAGAACACAGGTGAAGAGAGAAAGAAATATGTATTGCTCATAATACATGTATAGCTGAGGACTGTACATAGGACTGTAGGTTAAGTACAACATGAGTAAATAAATACAAGACACACAGGTTCACACAACATGTAATTTATTAATCCAAGAATTAAAGGCTGAGCTAAATCCCAACCATTTTTCATATAGTTTATTTCCTTTTTGTTTCAACACTTTTTCCACAAGGTAATGTTTAGGAAACGCTGTCTTTTGAAGTTCTTGAAGATAAAACCTGCCTTTTATGGGTTGATGGTTGAGGTCCTCGAGTAAATAGGTGACTGGACTGTTCAGGTTGACTTGACGAATTCGAAATAGTTCAGTCCCCCAAATTTGGTGTGTAGCCCTTGTCGAAGACGGACTTGAATTTGCTCACACGAACATGGTCCCTAATGTTAAGGCGATGACGTTTAGGGTCTGCTGTTTTTATGGGGTTAAACAGTTTATCCAGTTGTGGAATATTTTTAGTTACAAGTCGTGGCTTGGTCCCAATGGTTCTGTGTTTGGTGTCGTTGTAACGTGACACTAACTCAGGTAACAAGTCCAACCAGCGATAAGTGCCCTGAGCGGTAAACGCTTTCCACATATGGGTTTTCAATGTTCGGTTGAACCGCTCGACCACGCTGGCTTTGAGATTGCTGTACGTGGTGTAATGGTGAATATCCTTAGATTTGAGAAAACTGGAGAAATCCTTGTTGAAAAATTCTTTTCCCTGGTCGGTTTGTAGCAGCTGAGGTTGACGTTTAGATTGTTGAATAATATGTTGAAAGGCTTTGGTGACTAGTGGACTAGACTTGCGACGCACAGGTTCAACAAACGCCATTTTTGAATAAACATCAATGACCGTCAACATATAGCTTACACCATCGTTTACGGTAGCATAGGGAATCATTTCAACTAAGTCTGCTTGCCAAAGTTCATCCACACCCTGTGAAATCACCTTGAGTCGCTGATAGTGACGTCTAGCTGGACGATGCAACTCGTGAGCAATACCCATTTTAATGGGTGAGGGCTTAAACAATAATTTTGGCATTTCGAAGTTCTTCCTCAATTTCTTGAATTTCCCAATCGTGACCAGTATGGCCGGCTTGACGTGAAGCATGCAACAGCTGTAGTCGCTGGACGAGTTTATTTGGATTGTGCCAGTAGGTAACATCCACAAGGAGTTTTAATGGTTTAAATGTCACCCCCGAAGCGGACACTTTACGACGACCACTTTGACTAGTGGGGAACATTTTTGCAATGATGGTTTTATATTTTTGGGATATATTAGCATTCACTTGTTGAGTGGGATCATACTGTCTTTTGTGAGCATGAGTATCCAATAAAATGGATTTATATTTACTAAGGTCCTCTGACGTATAATCTTGAGATGAGGGAGTCCGAGAGAATAGTAGCTTTAACAGTCCTGGTGTTAATTTATAGTTGATCTTTTTAATGACAGCTTTAGTACGACTAAATTTAATCGATGAATCACCAATTTTAAAACTATGATTCTCATAGCGAACGCCATATGTGGTATCTGTGTTTCCAACAAATAGATTGGTGAAATAGGGTTCCAGTGTTGATCCATAATATTTTATTAAAATGTTTTTCAGTTGAGTTTATGTTGAGGAGTGGCCAAGAGTTGTGAAAATGGAGACGATATGGAAAGGCAAGGGGTTTCGACCATGGCCAAGGATTTCCTTTTTCTTAAAAAACTCTGCAAGGGGTGATGCCTTTTTTTGAGGCGTAAACACTTGTTCCTCATTATCCTCAACTTCGTTAACACTAGTTAAATCTTCCTGTTCCTCTTCATCTTCCTCTTTCTCTTCCTCAGAGTCCTCGTGGTGCGTCTGACTGGCTTGTGAAACGGTAGGTAGCGTTTCAGATGGTTTGAAAGAGGGTTTCAACATAGCTTTTAGCGGAGGTGCTAAATGTTGTTGAATAAACAAAGCATGATCCGCACGCGATCGTTTCAATTGACGAAACTTTTGGCGAATAGTATTTTTTGCTCTAATAATATGCTTTTTCAATTGACTCTCTGCTAACGCCATGATGTCGTGACAAATGACTTGAGAGGGAATGATACAGTGCCTTAAATAGCAATAAAATGATCAAACCCTAAGCGATACCGCCCTTGGTTGAGTTCACTTTGTTTGTCAATCACTAAACAGGCATGACGTTGTGTGTTCCTGCACTTGCCACACAATTCTGTAAACATTTGAAAGGTCATATCCGGATTCACATGTTCATTATAAATGTAACGACTGTTCCTCTCGTCCTGGCGAAATAAAACTATGACATTGGCATTGTCACGAATCAACTGTTTGGACATTTTAGAATACGTTTGTCCAAGATAGAAGCAATCGATATGTTTGTGTCGACCCATGCTGAAATAGCTTTGAATGATACCTTGTCGTTCAGTGGATACATCATCGAAAATCATGAGTGAATCAGGCTTTACCTCATCCGGTGAAATAACATTTTCTTGCGTGGAAAATGTAAAATACCCCATATTCTCATGTTTTAATCCAGACATGACTTGATCCAGAAACACGTAGAGGGGTTGGTAGAGAGATTTTGCGAAAATATAAATATTTTGAAAACACAGACCATTGGGCGCTGTAATAAGTGTCAGCAAAAGATTGGTCTTTCCACAGCCGGAAGGTCCCACAATGATGCAGCGAATGGAAGATGGAAACAGTGAACCATGGCGTTGTTCACGTGATGTGGGGCAGAGATGGGAAACCATGTCCCTCACGGGGAATGACTCTTGCTGCTTAATTAGCTTCATTTCAACTAAGGCTTAGAGAGGCTAGCAGGCTGTCTATATACATCGCACCGAGCCTTGTCATAGAAACAGTAGACTCGTACTACAGGTTGACGATGGATGTCTTTGGACGTGCGTTGATGGTCAAAGCTAGGTCTGTTCCCATACATGATCCTAAACAAGAAACAGATCCTGCTAATAAACACTATGTGGATAGGTCAGTAGTGCCACGCACAAAACAAGGAGATTATGACTTTAAAGGAAAGCGGTTAACTCATGTAAAACATCCTCAAGTGTCTACAGACATTACTACAAAAAAGTATGTGGATAACAAGGTGTATGAGTTTTATGATAAAGTGCCTCAGCTTACGGTGGATGGCTATAGCGCTAATCATCACCGCATTATTCACGTGGAAGACCCACAAGAAGATAATGATGTCTTTACCAAGCGATACGTGACCTATGAAATGAAAAGGCTTTATAAATTTATCCCATCTGTATTTTTAGTGCATCTGACAAATGTAAAACCTGTGAATGAGAGAAACCATATACCGCTAGTTCATGACCAGCACTTGACCTATGTGCTTGCTTCAGGTTTAAGCCACTATCGACTACACTATAATGGAACCATTCACATCAAATATGCCATACCTGATGAGAACCATTTACAAACAGAGATAAATGGTCATAGGATGTTGGTCCATAACCATGAAATGGTCAATGCAGGAGACGAATTATCCTTTCATATCCTGTTGACATGGAATGAAAAGCAAGCTGGAAAAACCATAAATGATTTCCCACTTTATGTAGAATTGGAATATACAGCCACAAAATAACAATCTAATGTTAGTTGTGACTTAAACTTTCTTGTGAAAGGTTGTTGGTCATCATCATCATGGTGAAACAAAGATATGTGGTGAGAAATACAAAAAATATGAGCCTGTCCTTGGCAAAGCCTGGGCTTATGACATTCGTGGACAAGCCCTTGCGAAAGAAAAAAAGAAAAAATAATGTGTTGACCATAAGGAAAGCTCTTCGAGTAGCACAGAGACATGTTATTCCAAAACGTCAGCGACAGGGTTCAAAACAAGGGCGAGTGATCCCCGTCCCCAAACGAGCGGGATTTTTACCTGCATTATTCGCTGGTCTGGCTGCTCTAGGTTCACTTTTAGGTGGCGCCAGTGCAGTGGCAAAAACCATTAAAGCCGTGCAACAGGGCAAGCAACAACTCAATGAAAGTCAGCGACACAATGAAACAATGGAGGCCATTGCTATGGGGGCTAGAAATGTCAATTTGAAGCCAGCCTTTTATCAACAAGGATTTGGAATTTCACCTTTTCGAAATAAAATAAAACATCTTTAACCTCAGCCATAGCAAGACATGCCCTGACGCATCAGCAAGTGGAAAGCTATGCTAAACAACTGAAGCTTTCTCATTTTCGAGGTGTGTTTATGCGAAACCAATTACCCTCACAACCCGGGAAACATGAATGTGCTGTTGTCAATTTGGATGATCACCGAGGACCTGGAACACATTATGTAGCTTATGTCAAAGAGGGATCTACTGTATGGTACTTTGACAGTTTTGGGAATTTGCCCCCGCCCATGGAACTAGTGGCCTATTTTGGAAACAGGATCAAGATATATTATAATGTGAAACGTGAGCAAACGTTTAACAGCCAACAGTGTGGACGTTTGTGTTTATTTTTTTTTATATAAGACGCAACATAAGCAAAAACGTCAACAGTATGTCGGTGGAAAGTAAGACGTTTACACTGCATGGACGTGGACATGAAGTGAGTCTAGACTTTTACCCACCTATCGAATTGAGTGAAAAACCTTTTGGTTTAGGACTTGTTTCTCTTGAAACGTACAATCGAATATACAACATACGTGAAAATGTGAACAACAAGTTTTACTATGATGATTCTGTGCTCACCTTGAACTCTGGTGGATACACGATAGATGACATTTATGAACACATTTATGTGGTGTTGATCAATGAATATGGTTTAAAGTCATTTCTCGATGGAACGCGCAAGTTTGAACTTGTAGGAAATATCAACACTCATCGCTGCAGTATTTTTTCTACATTCAAAATTGACTTTAAAACTCACCCCGATTCCATTGGTCCATTACTAGGATTTAAACCACGTGTGTTAGAGCCCAACAAAAAACATGAATCAGACCATGAAGTGAAATTCATTGAGGACCATCATGTGTCGGTGACGTGTAATATTATTAGTCAAGTGTACACCAATCAAGAACCGTCGCATTCGCTTTATGACTTTATTGTAACATCGCCCAATGGCTATATTATTCGTGAAAACCCTCCAGTGGTGCTTTTTCATTCTGTGGCTGTCGATGGTATTAGTAATATAACATTAAGACTGATCAATAGAGAGCAACAACTCATTGATTTAGATTCTACCACACCAGTGACTTACAAGTTGGTGCTAAAACCACTATGAAGTTTGTATATAAAGCAACAGCACAGTCTAGGAATGGTGTTAGTTGTTTGCCACGTGAATACTCGTTAACATCTCAGAACAAGCAGATTTTACAGCATTTGGGTTACCACATTAACCCCCGCGATGAATTCTATTCTAGAGGTAGCGAACCACATCGAGGAGCAACCAGGAGTGGTAAGAATTGATCTGCATTCTTATCAAGCTCAAACACCTGGACTCAATAACAATGATGAAATTCAATTTGTTATCAACAACCAAGATATTTACACTCTACCGCATGAAATTGTTATTCAGATTGAAGGTCGGCTCACCAAAGCCGATGGTTCTACACCCACTACATCCAAGTTAGCCAACCATGCTTTCGCCTTCCTGTTTTCTGAAGTACGTTATGTCATTAACGATATCGTGGTGGATAGCACTCGAAATGTGGGTATTTCCAGTGTCATGAAACTATATCCATCTTATAGTGAGGAAGAAGCTAAAACACTTTGCATGGCGGGTTGGTGCCCTGACTCGACCAATGACTGGATGGTACACACCGATGGCACCTTCACTGGATATTTACCTCTTAAACTGATTTTAGGCTTTGCTGAAGATCACCAGCGCATTGTGGTCAACGCAAGGCAAGTGCTTTATCTGGTGAGAGACAGGAGTGATAATAATGCACTCAAGGGAGTCGACAATGCCCCCATTGATTCAAAAATTCAACTACAACGCTTGCTATGGAAAGTGCCTCATGTGACCCTTAACGATAGCAAAAAACTGGACATACTCAAAATGGTAAAGAGAGATATACCTCTACCCATGGAATTTAGAAGCTGGGCACTCCATGAGTACCCGTTATTGCCCACCACCAACACACACAGTTGGTCTATAAAAACAGCCCGCTATACAGAGAGACCTCTCTACATGATTGTGGGTTTTCAAACGAATCGCAAGTATCAACAAACCAAAGATGTCACGCAATTTGATCACCTGCAATTGAGAAATGCACGTCTTTTCCTCAACGGTGCTGTGTTTCCCTATGAAGGGCTGGATTTAGATTTTTCAAAAAATAAGTTTGCTCCCCTGTACGACTTGTTTTCTAAATTTAGATGGTCGTATTATCAAAAAGAGAATTGTCCAATGTTGTCACCCCAAGCTTTTAAGACAAGGGCGCCACTGATTGTCTTTGACTGTTCCTACTTGGAAGAGTCTGTCAAACCATCCAATATTGACATTCGACTAGATTTTGAAACGCATGACAATGTTCCAGCCAATACCACGGCCTACTGTTTGATTATTCATCACAAACAAGTCAACTATTATCCACTGTCCAACCAAGTGACAAGTGTATAAATAGCAGGTCAACACATGTCTTGCTTTCAAGCCTCAAGAGAAGTTACATCCATGAATTTAAAATCTGAGGAACAACGTTTCAAGACCTTTGCGACGTGGCCGGTGCCTTTTATAAACCCTCAAGCCTTAGCAGCCGCTGGATTCTACTATTTAAAAAGAAGAGATGAAGTGAAATGTGTGTTTTGTCCCATCATCTTAGACCAATGGCAAGAGAGCGATGATCCCATGCAGGAACATCAGCGCTGGTCACCTGCCTGCCCCTACCTGTGCAGAATGGAGGTGGGTAATATACCCTGTCATTCAAGTTACCCCTCACTCATGCCTCTGAGTGATGAAAAAAGTTATGATACGTGTGGACTTTATGGTGCCGGCAGTGCTTCAGTGAGCAGCTCACAGTTAAAAACATCCAGTTTAGAGACATTGGGATATCATCAGTGTTATGGACACTATAAACACAAAAGACTTTTTTGTTGTATGAAATGGTACCGCCTCTATCCTAGAATGAAAAAAGAATGTAAAACTTGTTATGCTAATAAAATAATGAAATTAAAAAAATTGGTTGTTGTTGTTGTTATATTATTATTTCTTATGCCGCCCCCCCCCCCCCCTGTCATATCCTAACCTCTATAGTGACTACTCGATGTTTTTCTTTTCTTTTACTAGAATGGAATGTAAGTAAATGACATGGGTACACCTTACTGAACAATTGTCAGTCTGTGGTCAGTTGGACTTGATCCAGACAAGAGTGAACATGTTGTGTACACTGATTGTTGACTGTCAAGGGTTTAAAATTGGAGATAACAAATTTATATTTAAAGAAGTGGCCATCATCGATTGTTCCACTTTTTGGATATCACAAGCTACTCATTTGGTGTTTAAACCACCTTATGCGTTTGATTTGTTGTGTGATAAAGACCGTAAACAAACCCAGTGGATTGAAACTCATATGCAACTAGACTGGAAGCAAGGAACCATTTCATATAAGCACCTGGACATGGTCATGAAAACCCACTTGTCTTCTGCCCATGTAATATTTGTGAAAGGTAGTGAAAAACGTCAATGGCTACAACCATTTTTAGCGTCTTACTGTCAATGTATCGATTTAATGGACATGGGCTGTCCATCGCTGCAAACACTCATGGATCGCTGCCCCTGTGACAATATTACCCATAAAGCCTTGGCACAGGTGTGGCAATTGTTTCATTGGCTATCCACCAATGCCTGCTGGGAGTTGTTAAATAAAATTAAAACTAAAGGTTTACCTGTGGATGACACCAGTGAGATTTCTACAAGCGACGTGTAAACATCAACGTGATACCATAGAGAAAGGGGATGCTACCGATTAAGCGATTGGAAAGTTCTTTGTGTGTAAAAAGAAACTAGACAGTTTTACTAAAGAAGAATTATTGGCTCTTCCAAAATCATTCATTTATTATGTCGCAGCAAATGCAGTGAAAGAAATCTGGCAACATGTACCAAAATCATGGACTCAAGACCCTGTGTTAAGTGAATTGCAACCATGTACGGATTATGATCACCATAAGCAAGTGGCTATGGCAAAAATACCCTCTATGCGACAGTGTGCTACTTGTCAGCTAGTCAACTGTATCATGGTCATAAAAGTCAGTGTAAAGACTTTGTTTCCTCATACCACGGGAGTAATGAAGATAAAAAGCAACAACAACAAACATCATCCACAGAGGAGGAGGAAGATCAAACCTTTTTACCATCGATGGAAAAGTATATGCCAGACCTGTACTGGCAATGGCGTCATTAACAAAGTAATTCAATACTTGACTTTCGAAATCTACCTACCTGGTTATTATTTGTGTAGTCCTGGAACTTGTCTTGAAGAACCTTTGCAGCATAGTGATATACCTATTAATCCTTTGGATCAAGCATGCACCTTTCTTATCACCACAGTCATTCTGCATTAAGACGTGTAGCGGATAAAGTATCGTTGAAAAGCTAAACAACTTATGACATTCTGTGATGTCTCAGTGGGAGAGAGGTTGACAGTCGTCAATGTGATTAGTGTTATAAAAGGAAAGTTAATAATGAGTGGACATGGACATTGAAAAGGATTGAGGAATTGGTATTTCTTTGTATTCTATTTTTGTAAAGCTCTATTTGTTGTGAAATAAAAACAAGGTTTACAATATCACAATATCTTTTATTTAAAAAAATGGTGATAGCCATTTCATTTTTTTCACACATGAATATTTACAATTTCCACTTTACATTTTTTTACATTCCCCTTGTTTAGTTTAAACATTCTGTACATTTTTGTTGTTGTGAAATAAAAACAAGGTTTACCAGATCACTATGTCTTTTAATTCTAAAAATGGTGATAGTCATTTCTTCATTTTCATTTTTTTTTCACACATGAATATTTACAATTTCCACTTTACATTTTTTACATTCCCCTTGTTTAGTTCACACATTCTGTACATTTTTTTGTGAAATATAAATAAGGTTCACTAAATGACCATATCTTTTAATTTTTAAAAATGGTGATAGCCATTTCATTTTTTCACACATGAATATTTACAATTTCCACTTTTCATTTTTTACATTCCCTTGTTTAGTTTACACTTTCTGTACATTTTTGTTGTTGTGAAATAAGAAACAAGGTTTACCAGATTACAATGTCTTTTTAATTTTAAAATGGTGATAGCCATTTCACTTTTTCACACATGGATATTTACAATTTCCACTTTACATTTTTTACATTCCCCTTGCTTAGTTCACATTTTCAGTAAATTTTTTAAAATCTTTTTCGTAATATACAAAAGCATACATTTTACACTAAAATGTATTACTTATCTTATTTTTACTAAACTACTGTAGCCTAACATTATACATTCTACTTACAGTTTTTACAAAAAATATTACAATAAAAAACACACTACAAATATTACAATATAGTGATCATTAGACTTAAGTAAAGTAATAGTCGTCAATACGACTGTTTCCCCAAGCAAGAGTATTAAATGTGTTGGGTATAATGAATCGTTTGTTGTCTTCATTACTTAAATCAACTTTGTTCAACAAATTGGTATGTAGCTGATGATTTTTACTTCTAAATACACACATTTTCTTATATAATACAGGTGGGTTACTAACTATACAGTTTTTATAATCACTTATATCTAACTCTTTACTAACAACATTCTTTTTCACTCCTTTTAATTTTTTTACTACTACATCATCAATTGTCATATAGCTGTATGATTTAGATTTTGTGCCTACAAAGGTGTCTATAATAACACCAGCACATTCATCCTTAAATTTCCCAAGAACCTTTTTGTTTACTAGAGGTAAATGGTAAATATTATCCTTGGGGTAGTCACTTGTATCAAACCTATTTAGCTCAGTTTTGATATCCTCGTAAAAATCATCAGTTTTAAACTCATAAATAAAAGAATCTGTGTCTGTGTAGAGTAATTTAGCATTATCAAGATAGTTTTTCTTTACATAATCATAGTGAAATTCATACATAAGTGTTTTTGATAATTCCAGAATGGTGTAACCCACATATATGGGTTTGTTGTAAGTTACTTTAAGACGATTCATTTGTATTACAACTAAATCCTCATGAATAATTGAAGAGCTATGAAAGTTAGGCTTGCTTATTAAGTTGCTCGCACCATACCTTTTACCATCATTCTCCCAATTTGTTATCAGCTTTACATCAACACGTTTATCAACATTCTCCATAGTCTTTCCAAAAACACTATTATTCATGAGTTTATAAAAATCTTTTTCAAACGCGTTTGTTGACTGCGTTCTTAAATTATTGTTTAGATCAATATACGGTTTGAGGCATGCTGACTGATGAAATTGCAATACGCGATGAATTTTAGTTAATTTCAATCCATGCTGTAGACACTGTTTCAAGTTTTGATAATGTATTACATATTTACATTTATCATTTACATTAGCAATTAACATTTTTGTTCGTGATGTGATGTATGGAGATTTCATATTCTCAGGACAAAATGGTAAATCATTATGATCAACATGTAACTCTTTAGGGTACTCAAGATTTACCTCTAAAATATATCCTTTATCATCGTTATCATTAAGAGTGTCAACATGTAAGACATCAATTTCAGGTTGTGTCAGCCAGCGAAAATCTTTCAGTGGTAGATATTGACTCATAGTCCAACCATATTGGTTATTTGCATCGAGGTAGACAATATACTTTGACTCTTCACAAGGGTTGTAGCTAGGCATGTATTTATTATTCGCTTTAGAGTACCGTCCACTACATTGACTTAATCCACCTCGAATTGATGATTTTATAAAATTGATCATGTCTATATCAGTCATTAATTCTAAATTTACTTTCGTGTTTTTCAACATTGAACTGAAACTTAACCCAGGAGCTGTGAAATACTGACAAGGATCAAGGTCATAAGTTTTCATACAAACATTCCGAAAATTTTCAAAAACATCTGCTAATAACAACACATCTGTCTTCAAATATATGTCTGAAAATTCTCCTAAAGTTTGAATGTCAAACTGTGCCCATACACGTTGTGCATGTAAATATTCCTGATCACTAATATGACTTGTGTTTAAGGAACTGTAAAATGCATTTTTCGGTGGTAAACAACACTCCTCAAGACGTTCCACACAGTTAATATATTCATAAGGGAATATACCCTTTTGACGAATCAAATTAAAATCATCTTCTTTAGGAAAGACACGTTGAATTTCATGAAACTGATCTGATTTTAAATTACTAGCCAGCTTATCAAGACTACTCGACATAAAGCGGAATGAATCTAAAAATCGCAGTTTAATGTTTTTTTTATCGCTAGTTTTGATGTATTTTGTGAACGATATGTATTGTTCCTTATTATTTGCAATCACATCAATTTTCACATCTGAAGCTCCAAATTCTTTAACGATAATGTGGTTATCGTATTTGCTACCATTGTGTAGAATGACCGGAATGAATTTACTTACTCTATAATTTAAATTACATTCTTGGTGAGCCGAACCACGATATTTTCCTGTTAAATGGTCATGATCGCGAACCCTGTCTGTATATAAACATTCACCACATATAAAACAATTAGTTTCAGTTTGAAAATTCATTTGCTCTAATAAAGTTAGTGGCTCCATTGGAATGATCGTATTTAAAATAGAGGATATACGGATGGCATCTTTCTCAAGCCTTTCCATAAAAACTTTAGGTGCATCAGGTCCTCTATAGAGCTCAAACTTATTTAAAGAGTCATCATAACTACATTTAATATAATATGCAAAGCTAAAAGGTTCATGAATGTGAGTTGTGTTGGTGAACGGTTGGGCTGGATTCGATGAACATGTATTAAATGGTTTTAGCAAAGCCTCGAAGTCAGCATATATAACAAATGGTACTCGAAGCTGTTTCTCATGATCCTTAAATTTTATAATGTTATTTTTAGGAGTTGGTAATACCGTACGAACATGAATACATCCCCATTTTTGATGTTGAGTTAGTTGGTCCTCTTTTCTGAAATATAGCAAACAGCCATCACACAACCACTTTTTACCATCGCATTTTGTTATCTGACTGCTGACAAGTCTACTTAAATGTTTTATCCAACAATAGTGGGCGTTTTCACCTTCGGTAATGTATAGTAAATTTACATGAGCATCCTCTTTTTCCTGAGTATAATTTAGAGGACCAACTATACTCTTATTTTCAATTCCATAAACATTAATACTTACATTGTTCAGCTCTTCAAAACGTTAAATGTCTTTTATCGCCATAGGAAATTCTATTTCTTTTAAATCTAACACTGAAGAATAGTGAGGATATGATGACGTTCTCTCCACAGCCTTTTCTGTTGGATGGAGAGCTGAGGTTACAGCCCACGCAAAGCATGCGTCATCATTATTCATAACGTTCACAACAGCTTCCTTTCGTTTGATCCATCCTGGCAAATCAATATATGATGATGCTCGAAGGGGGTTGTATTTATTCATGTTGGTTTCTAAATAAAGTACTTCAACCAACGCCCAGCCTGACTCCCTTTCCTGGAACTCTTCACTCTTAACAATGATAGCACTTGAAATATTTTGATATATATCACTAATATTAGTTGATTCGCTAACAATTATGTTTTTGTATTAAAGGATTTGATATCCGTAATTTCACCTTCGCTCCCAGCTTTTACATAGAGGCCAAAAAGTTCAAAATTCATTTTAATTGTTTTATGCTCTAATAAAACATTTTCTACTAAGCCAAACACAGTAAGTTGAACATTTTTAAAAAATGATTCAATACTTTGAGTTTTTTCTTTACTATGAAGTCTATAACTAGCAATTCGACTTTTAAATGCACTACCAATTTGTTGAATATTTCCAGAATTTCTTTCATGGCAAGCGTTATTTTTATGTTGAATACTGCGTAAATGTCCATGAATGATTGAAGAAGGTATATCAATATTACATACATCACAATGTGTTATTGAAGGTTCACCATTCTTTTTTCTTTTTGTTGCACAACTATTTTCACAATCTTGAGAACGTTTACGCTTTTGAGCATCACATTCATTTAAAGGTTCCGTGCTAGTTGATGGTTTTACAGATTTCAATTCCTGTTGTTCTCCATGCACTTCAACCATGTGGAATTGATATCGCTTTACAGCAGAAAAACCAAGTTCGCAAACTGAACACGAAAATGGTGCTGAACTGACATGCATTAAATTTACATGACGTGCAAGATTATCTTGTCTGTTAAATGTTGTAGCACAATGACTGTACACAAACATTTTAATGTCATGTTTAACATTTGCGTGTCGTTGAAGGCTGTCAGGTCTTGAGAACTGTTTCTTACAGTCACCACACTTGAACATGATGATTACTTTCCAAGTTATCTATAAAAGAAAGAAATCATCAATGTTAATAAAAGATAAAACAAAAAGTACAATATAAATAGTTTAATTATATTCCAGTCAATGGTTATAGCAGGGTATTTAAATCGATCTGTGAACTCCTAGCAAGTCTAACTTTATGTAGTTCTAACTGGGGGTTACTATATACCACTGTCACTGACACCTAGCGGTGAACATTGGAACATGATAGAGTGGTAGAAACCAGCGGTCGCCAGTTAAGTGAGCTAAGTGTGGCGTCATAGCCAGTCTTAAAACAAGTCTAAACTTGTAGAACATGTCACGTGATAGAAACCAGCGATCACCAGTTAAGTGAGCTAAGTGTGACGTCATAGCCAGTCTTAAAACAAGTCTAAACTTGTAGAACATGTCACGTGATAAAAACCAGCGATCGCTAGTTAAGTGAGCTAAGTGTAACGTCATAGCCAGTCTTAAATCAAGTTTAAACTTGTAAAACATGTCACATGACAAGGTTAAGTTAGGTCAAGTTAAGTGAACTGAGGTTAAGTCTTTAAATATTCCCTATGTCACTGACACTTAGCAATGAACATTCAGACTTAATAGAGCGGTAATCAAAATCTAACCTACAAAATTAGCTTTACACACCATGGTCAAGTAGTTCCAACTTTTTACTGCCAAATATACCATTTTCACTAACATGTAGTGGTGAACATTGGAAAATATCACTCTAACTGTTTAAAAGTTATTAGAGGGGGCACTTACCTTTTTATAATTGATCAACTACTGTCACTGAATGAACAGATTGAAGGAATCTGGTAACCTACAGGTACCCAATTATCTGTAAACAAATCAATCAATCAATCAATAAATACATTCCAATCAATAACTTCAACATCAATTAGTAATAAAAGACTACAATCCATTAATAATAAGTACTTACCTTGCAAAATAATTTAATGATTTTCTACCAAAACGGCTTTTTTTTACAACTCTTGAGCAGTAATAGAGCACTGTTCACTCAAAGCGAGTAATAAAGACTGACAGTAGGGAGATATATGACACCCCTCTTATATAAACTCTCATCGCTCGTGTCAGCAGTTTTTTGCAGATCATTGCAATTCCTTTCCCAATACAGTTGAGAGTCCAAAGTACACTAGGAACACCTGTGTGGTATCCAATGACTGCTGACTTTGCATGATCATCACCCATTGTCTTAATCAACATATGGGGTTTCAAATTACTGCAGCGTCAGTCATAGCAACAGCAGTGTGTGCTCTCTGGTATGTAAGCAACATGACACCGGAAGGAACACCTGTGTAATATCCAATAACTGCTAACTTTGCATGATCATCATCCATTGTCTTAATGAACACTTGCGGTTTCAAATTACTGCAGTGTTAGTCATAGCAACAGATCTGCGAGTTCTCTGCCATGTCTGTAATATGACACAGGAAGTAACAAGACGTCTTACTGCACGTGCCATCTCCTCAGTTTTAACATCTTAAGAACATGTATTATTCTCTTTCAACTACAAATGACTCGTTAGAACACATCCATCCACCAAGTTAGATCCCTTGTATGTTCACATGTATTTCGTCACTTTCCTTTCATATCGTTATCCCATTATAGTAGTGGGGGATTGTCGAACAACGTCAATTCAACACACAAATGTAGTTAGGCCCTTTGACATAATTTAAATAAATTCATGGGCTAGTCCATAGGAACCAGGCCAAAGGGACCCGTCCAAAGGGATCAGTCCAAAGGGACAAGGACTCGTCCACAAGGACTTGTCCACAAGGACCTGTCCACACAGACTTGTCCACAAGGACTCGTCCACAAGGACCTGTCCACAAGGACTCGTCCACAAGGACCTGTCAACAATAACCCATCAACAGGGGCCCGACAACAGGGGGCTCGTCAACAATAACAGGGGCTCTCACCTCAAGGCCTAACATGCCCCTCTTTGATTATTGGTTTGCAGAACAACGTTACATTCCATATCGGCATTCAAACTCTCACATGTTGCAATTGGAAAGAGAGATTCTTTAAAAAATTCAATTTCACCCTCTAGTAGGGGTAGGTTTTATTTTTGGGGTTGAAATATGTTGTCCATTGGAAAGGGAGTATCAGCCCGAGTTCAATGACACCTCATTTGTTAAAATCCAACCATAAGTTCGAGAGATATCGCACCGCCGCCATCTTGTGAGGTGGGGAGGTGGAGGTGGTGCTAGAACTGTTACAAATACACTACTGTTGGGTATCCCTTAAGGCAGCGTAATCGAAACTTTGTTATTTTTGGCGTATATAAATTACTTACCAAATGGGATTCGAAGTGAATGTTGATTGATTGCAGATGATTGTGTAATATATCGAAAGATGCATGACTGACAAGACAATGCAGTACTTCAAGATGACCTGAACCTGGTCTATAAGTGAAAATAAACACAAGAAAATGTAGTCTCATAAAAATAGGGAAAGTGCGAAGGCAATATTTTCAATATAACATTGGCTCGGAAATACTTGTAGAAGAAGGTTCTTGCAAATATTTGGGCGTTCATGTAAGGAATGATATGAAATGGAGTAGTCATATAGGATGTGTAGTTTCTAAAGCTTACAAATTCCTGCACTTTGTAATGAGAGTATTAAAAGGAAGTAGTACCTCTGCTAAAGAAGTAGGATATTTGCCACTTGTAAGACCTATTCTGGAATACGCCTGGGCGGTTTGGGATCCATATCAAGTCGGGTTCATAAATGAGATGGAAATGGTACAAAGAAAGGCCGCTAGATTTGTGCTTAGTAACTTTAATCCCAGGAGCAGTGTGAGCCGTATGTTAAAGAAACTTGGGTGGGAATCACTTGAGCCTCGGAGGATGAAATCTAGACTCTGCACTATGTACAATACGTATACAAATCAACCAGCATGGGATGAGCTTAGCAAACGTATGAGAAAGCCCACTTACATGGGTAGAAGCGATGATCCTTTCAAAGTTAAGGGCCGACCACAGCGAACAAATTATGGTGGATATTCTTTCGTAAACCGTGCCACTGATAACTGGAACTCTCTACCTGCCGCAGTCTTAGAGCCTTTTTCCCAAACATATAGGTGTATTTAAGAAATGACTGACTATTTGTGAAAATACTCCAGTTTAATTGTTATTGAATTGTTATGTATAATTATTTATTTGTTATGTATATCCAATTTGCCTCCGGAGGACACACTCCCAATTGCAAATGAATGACTGAATAACGTTCCTTTCTATCTTGAATATGAAACAAGCCAAGTTGAAGGATATACAATAAACAACTATCACACCAGGCATTGTATGTTTTACTCTCTTACGTCCAGATTAAAGCAATATTCATCTCAGGGACAGGGCCGGATTTACCCAAAGTTACGCTATAGGCACCTCTCCATTGAGCGCCCCTCCTCACTTCAGCCCCCCCCCCCCCCCCCCCCCCGATTTTTATGATAAGGCATAGCCACTCGCATGAGGTAAGGTTGGAGTAAAACTACATGAAACAGTTTAACTTTTATGCAACCCAAACTCTTTATGAATACCCTTTCCAAAAATAATGTCTAGCCTTAATTCATACAACAACAAGAAGTGCCGTGACGAACTAAAGAGCCTACTTTTCTTAAAATTTAAGATTCATGCCAATGATTAATCTATATGGATCTATCTAGAATAATGACGAAATTAAGTTGGTAATATCGAAATTTCTAATTAGTTCGAAATACTGAATATCTAGCAATTTGTAGCCTAATAGA
Organism: Meconema thalassinum; assembly: GCA_946902985.2. NCBI lineage: Eukaryota > Metazoa > Arthropoda > Insecta > Orthoptera > Tettigoniidae > Meconema > Meconema thalassinum. The sequence goes on from OX336391.1 coordinate 119,570,488, forward strand.
GAACTACAGTTGGCAGCCCTGGTGACTGAATATATTCTTAGTTCCATCTCTTAAGGTACAGAATACAAAATTTGGTTGATGTCAAATGGATAGCACGGACGTTACATGCAGTTAAACATTGGATTTAACAGCGCGCGTAAAATCATGTTGGCAACAATGACATACATGTATTGGTCAGAAATAATCTGAAATAATCTGATCTATTGTTGTGTCAATTTTGAATGAAATCCATTAATTAGTACAGAAGTTACATGCATTTTAAAATTGGACCTATCAGCAGGCTTAGAATCATGTTGGCAGCACTGGCGTAGGCCTATATTAGTTACTCCAAATTAATCTAGAATGCCAGGTACTATACGTGTGCAAAGTTTAGAGCTATTGGCTTGCATACTTTCTGATATATTGATATTAGGGTAACAAAAATAGAGACAGTATTTATTAACAGTTGGCAGCCCTGGTTACTCTTAATAATCGGCATAGTCATATCTGTTATGGTACACATAGTACACACGGAATTTGGTTGAAATCCAAATGATAGTATAGAAGTTACATGTATTTAAAGTTGGACCTCTCAGCAGGCTTAGAATCATGTTGGTAGCACTGACGTACATAAGTTACTCCAAATTAATATAGAATGTCAGGTACTATACGTGTGCATAGTTTAAAGCTGTCGGCTTGCATGCTTTCTGATATATGGGTATTTGGATGAAAACAAATTGAGAGCATTTATTAACAGTTGGCAGCCCTGGTGGCTCCTAAGAATACGCTCAGTCATATCTGTTTATGTACACATAGCACATACGAAATTTGGTTGAAATCCAATTGATAGTGTAGAAGTTATATGCATTTAAAATTTGGACTTATCAGCAGGCTTATAATCATTTTGGCAACACTGTCATGTTTGGCCTCCTGGAAATTAAACTGCAATATTATTATCTATACGTGTGCCCATTTTGAAACAGCTCCCATTCATACCTTCCAATATATCCAACATGGAGCTCAAATTTCAATTGCGATTTATCAAATAAAGCCAACTGCATATCTTCCTGCAATATCTTTAAGAGAAATTAAAGTGCAGATTAAAAACACGAATGAAGACATAACGGGGCCTGCCTCAAGCACAACGAGAACTTCTTCAAAAGTTTCCTTCTTGCCTTCTTTTCGGCAAATTCATTAATTATGGCACCGCAGTTCAAGTTTATCGTCATATCTTTTTTCAATCGCTAGGAGTGCAATAGAGTGTAATCTTTCTTCTTTAGTGACTGACCGCAAATAGTTATTGACACGATTCAGTACCGAAAATGATCTTTCTCCAGAACAATTGGTCACTGGAATGGTGAGAAGTATCCGTAAAGCAATGTTTACGTTCGGGTACATTTCGTGTAAATCTTTTCCATGAAGGAAAGTGCTGAGCTCAGAGGCTGACTTACCTTTAAAATCTGCAATTTTTAAATGTTCCTTTAAATGCAAGCGCTCGTCAGCCAGTGCAGTCATCCACATACTTTTCTGAGAGATCGTCAGCGAATTATTCCATCATTGGTCTAACAGGTTTTCTAGAAAATAAAATCTCTTATGGAGGACTTTGTAAGCCTCACTTCGCCTCTTAAGCTCAGCAATTAGTACACCCAAAATTACATAAAATACATTGACGTGAACATTTTCTGAGCCCTCTGACGGTACATATTCTCCGTGATTTGTCTCATCATTCCTAGTCTTTCGTTCCGGTCTTCTCTTTAGGTCGTTGGAATATTGAGCAATACCGCTTAATTCTTTGGCTTCTTTCTCATAGATATCGAAATTATCTCTTAAACTTTGCACAAATTCCGCTAACGAAGCGTAACATTCTACCACAGTTCTCAAATTAGTGCTAACTTTTTGGAGCTTCTGGCTGACAGAATTAAATCTTTTTAGAATAGTACTCCAAAAAATAACTAGGAAAGCAGTTTATAATTGTAGGATTTTGCTTAAGATGCCTTTGGCTTCACTTCGAGTGTTTGCCTTTTGATTTCTGTCTTCGTGAATATTCTCAAGAGCTGCCACGACGCTACACCAGCCTTCCCTCAGAACTTGACAAGCGTCATAACGTGCCGACCACCGAGTCGACGGGCTTTTTATTACGCACGCAATAAAGTTCTTTAAAATTTTCCATCGGTAGGTCGACGCAGTAAAAAAGTTGTACAGTTCTTGAGCTGTTAAAACATACATTACAGACTCTGAACAAGATTCAGCGGCACGAGGTCCAACCAAATTTAGTGAATGGGGTGAGCATGATGCATAGAGAGCTAAGGGATTCAAGGCCGCTATTCGAGCTTGCAACCCGGAATATTCGCCGGACATATTACTTGCGTTATCGTAAGATTGGCCTCGAATATCGTCCACTTTCAAATCCAGATCTTCCAACTTAGCCTTTACTGCATCAAAAAGCTGCTCAGACTTGTGCCCGACGCTCTCCATAAAACCTAGAAACCTTTCTTTTGGTTCACCATTGGCCGTAACATTTTGTTTGTCCGCTGGGGCAAATTTAAATTTTTGTTGCTTTCTCCCTCTAAGGTGTCATAGGAATTAAATGTAGGCCTAGAATTGTAATTCTCTTTTTCATCAATTTTGGCTTGTTGGAGCTGAAAAGGAAAATCCCGTAATAATTAGAGCACTTCAAACATAGTCAATTTAAAAAGAACAACTTTTAATATACTCTGCAGGCACGGTACGGTTTCGAGGCCAGTCTGAGTTTTTACGTATGTCACTTTATGCAACAGTGTATCAAGGAGTCGCCTATTGGGAAAGGCCTACTTTGCGTACAGTAATTCGTATACGGTAGCTTACCTCAAGTTGCTGAACTCCATCGCAGTCAATGCCGTGAACCGCAGAGCAAGAATTGTTATTGTTATCCGAATTTGTCGTTGGAGGTGTAGGATTCACAAGTCCACTAAACATCTCATTTATTTTCCGACATTTTGATAGGGTCACCTTGGCTTTCTTATCCTCTTCCGCTTTGCGGACACGGTTTTGGTAACCAGACAACTTTTTGCTGCCCATAGTTTAAAACATTTACTTGCAGATCACAACAAAACAACACAACGCAAGCTCGAACTCGCACACAGCACTGGCAAGGGGGGTGGGGCGCGGGGCACTTCGATGCTACTACAATGCAAGCAAACCCAGCTACCGCAACAACAGCACAGCTTCGCCTCCCCGCCCCTCTCACACTTGTCGGGACGAAAGGGCGTAAAGCGGCATAACGAAGAGCGAAGTGGAAGGGCATGCGACAAAGACACGATATTATTTCTAAATGACTCTGCTAATTTCTCAATATTTATTTTAGCACATTTAAAGCCGTAGCAAAGAGGGCGCCTGACGTCGGTGTCCTTCGGGGCGCCTACAGTAAAGAGCATTTCCGGTTGCCTAACCGAAGGAGCGCCTATCGGCACCCCTTGGACTGCGGCGCCCCTAGGCACGTGCCTATTTTGCCTTACGGTAAATCCGGCCCTGCCCACAACATATTGACAGCTACGGCCAGCAATAGAGTCACTGAGTATGCAGCTACATATTGAAAGCCACAGCTAGCAGAGGAAACTGTCATAAAGGCGAAGGTTTTAAAAACAAACCGACAGCCACAGGCAGCAGTGCAGGATATCATTAAAGCAAAGGGTGGACGAAGACACACTGACAAAGACAATCGACAAGACGAAGGGTGGACCATCTCCATACTGACAGTCACGGGTAGTAGTGCAGGTCGCTCCAAATTCCACGTTCATTTTCATGTGTTTGCTCGGATACTTCTTTTTAATAATGTACAATTCTAGCTGAAGCCCGATGCGCTCCACGACAAAGTTCTGGCAGTGGCTATCATTGTTCTTATATTAATAGACCCCCTGAACCCCCTACCCCCAAATTATTCAGAAATTTCAGTTGTGACCTGAATGGTTCAGAATATTTACAAGGTATTCTCAAAAACTGAACCTACTAACTCTCTCCGCTTTAGGTATTATGGGAGATACACCTTAGAGTTTTATAATAATAAAGTTTTGCATTGAACTGCTTAATGATGTAATTAAATAATAATAATAATGTTATTGGTTTTACGTCCCCTTTAACTACTCTGGCTTTTAGAGACGGCAGTGTGCCGGAATTTTGCCCCGAAGGGGATCTTTAACGTACCAGTGAATCTACTGACACGGCTCCGTCACATTTGCGCACCTACAAATGACAACTGACTGCGCCAGGATACGAACCTGCAACCTTGGGACCAGCCAGCGAGAACGTTACCGCTGATCCACGCCGCCAGTCGATGATATAAGTGTAAAGTTATTGCTCTAAAACGTTATAATTTAAAACTCTCGCAATTCCGCAACGTCTCACCCATAGCGTTAACGCAGAGCTGAGTCGCTGTCGCTAGCCGACAGTGGGACGCGAAAATTGTCACTACTTTGTTTATAAACATGGCGGTGAATAAGAGGAGGATCGATGAACCCGTCAGAGTGGAGGAATCATCCACATTTTTTCGTTCGTTCTCTTGCCGTGTAACGTGCCACCTTCGCCTCCTTATCCATAACCAGTTTCTGGTTTAGTAGTCAGATAATGGAAGCAATGGGAACTGTGTACTACAATTTTCCTTGTCTTTAACTTTAATGATGCGAAATGTCAGCTAACTTTGTGCCGCAGTACAACACTCGTCGTCTCTAAATTTAAACATTTTCCCGTTAATTTACTACTGATTTTGTTTGAAAATTACTTAAGATCATGACGAAGAAAGTGTTCTCCAAATGGGAAACTGTATTTAACTGTATGCACGTGGTATATTATTGGCAAGGTTGGTATTTTCACACAGCAATTTTACACCGTAGTAGGCACGCAGCTTTTTGTACTTAGTTTGCTGGCAACTTGTCTTAAATTACTGACCAACATTTTTTCTAAGGAAAGAATCCATACCTCCATTAGAAGATTTCGGTCTCCATACTCCATACAAAATAAGGTTCGTTTGTGCAATTGAGACCATAAACCCAGCTACCCTTTCAGCTATTTCCGACTAGGGTGAAGAAAATTAATATTTTTTTCATTTTGTCACCAACTGCTTTGTCTCGTAAATAAAAATGTCCATATTTTCCATACTAAAAACTAGGGACGGTTGGATTTTAAGATGAAACCGCGTGTACTATTAAATACCACTTTCTTGCTATGCCTGAGCTAGGTACTGAATATAATTATAAAAATATTATTTATTATCATATATATTATAATTACAGAATAATGATTAAATACAGTACTTAGCCTATTATAGAAGAAAAGAGTTATTGTTAAATGTTACGAATACGGCAGATATGACTCTTAGCCTTCCTCCATGGGCAAATTTTAGTATTGTTATTGTTAAATGTTACGAATACGGCGGATATGACTCGTAGCCTTCCTCCAGGAGCAAATTTTAGTATTTTAACAGGTCAAGTTAATCCACAATATACAAATGTAATAACAGTATAGCAACTGCTTAGGTATAAGTTACAATTCTTTTACATATAACATTAATTGACTCCAATATAATACCATTCTAGTCCAAGAGATGTTGGACAAATGACGTTTGAAATGAGCAAATCGCACACTGTTATGGCATTTTCTTGTCTTTGTAATATTTAATAAAGTACAACACCCTATTTTTTATTTCATAAGTGGCCTAAAATCAAAACCTAAATCCGAAATAATTTTTAAAAAATCACGGGATATAATGAAATGTAGGAAGAATATCAAATCTGAATGAGATATCACTCTTTCCTTTTTCACTTTTATTTCAATAATATACGGTATGATTTTCATATTTTATTTCATCTTCTGGGGGGACATTATCCTTATTGTAATTACTAACCTAAGTCACTACTGCACCGGATATATGTGTTAAATCACGTAAATATATGCTTTTTATGCATTGATAATTTAACAACGGCACACAACGAGGTGCACACATTGACGTTAGTATTTGCCAACATGTGGGATACAAAATACACCACTAGGATTGAACAAAACGAAGGTTAGAATGGTCGGGGTTGGGGTGCAGCCTTGGCCGCGGGATGCTAGTGGGGCACTGTTAACGGGGAAAAAAGCATTGGATTGAACGTGTTAGGCTGTAACCATTGACAAAATCCAATGGATTTGACAAAACGAAGGTTAGATTGGTCGGGTTGAGGTGCGGAGCGGGGCACTGTTGACGAAAACACCATTGGTTAGAATGGTTGTCCATTGGAGCACAAAAGGGAAGATGAAATCAAGGCGCCTGGCACAAGCACATCGAAGCATTGCCGGGCTCAGCTCATGGGAGCCAAGTCACCTCCTACGACTGTAGTTGTGGGGAATTAGCATGTATTCAATTGAGTCAACTAAAATATATATTTATACTAATTATTATAGAAACCTGACCACACCATAAACTCATCCTTTACATCAAGAGTAGGTAGGCTTATTGCAATGTAATATAAGATATTCCCATTCAAGCTTTACGATGGTCTTGTTTCCAATAACAATAAGAAGACATACAGTAGTGATCATGACGATAATTACTGTAATTTCCTGTAAATATGGTCCACCTTCTTTTGAAATCTAGCTCACTCTTGATGAATGGTTGTTCCTCCATAATGTTCAGGTAATTAGAACACAAAATTATTTATCCATAAATCATGTGACGAAATGCAACCAAAACGATAACTGTAACTTAGCACAGGTATGGTAGCCAATATACAAGTTTTAATATTACATTAAATATACTGTATATTAATAATTAAATAAAAATATGTGGACTATCGTTGTATGGCAAAGAGCACGACTATGGTCGAACGTTGCTTTTTGTGCTTGGAACATAGTTGATGATATTTTTCACCAAGTGTAAAAATATGCCCAGAGATTTATATTTGTAAGTTGTGTGTAACAGAAAAATTCAGTAGTCCTCTCCTTGTTAATAAGGTCACTAAAACTTGTTTGGCATGCACATCACTAAGGTTACCGTACAAATTCTCCCATATTTAGTCGCTAAACTATGCTACGATAGTTGCACTGCCATAAAAAATAATACATGCTAACTAAATGTTACACGATACGGTATAAGAATTAAAATACAACTTACAAGTTTGGAGAATTCATCCTCACGAGACAACCATTCTGGCTCACCCTTGATGAATGGTTGTTCCTCCATAATGTTCAGGTAATTTAATTAGAACACAAAAAGTACACTTAAGAATTACTTGAAAGTCGTACTTAAATCAGTGCGTCGTAGGCCTACTGAAATCAAGAAATCAAAGGAGGGAATGTCACACCTCCAAATGGAAGATAATAGGCTACTGCCAATCGAATATTAACCGTTTGGTGCAGTGATAAAGGAGAGGTTAAACGGGAAAACATATTTGACCCTGATGCTTGGCTTAATAAAGATACGAGCTAGGATATAATATCGTTTAAAATCATTGCTATCAGCTGAGAAATTGCTGGTGACAGCAACGTGAAAGTTAACTCAACTTACTACGTGAGAATTTAGAAATTGGCGGCAACTGGATTCAAATAATTTTTTTAAAACTCAAACCCATACGTCACGAGTGACTCGCGACAGTAAGTTTTCTTGGCACCGCATGCGCAGTAGACACTTGTGGCCCTTCCCATCCGTTCCACATCTGTATTCTTTGCAAATAACGGCGACACACCCTTGCTACTCTCTCTGACTGATGACTAAAAAGAAAGTAATCTATTTTCAACCTGCTGGGCTCCCCATATTCTTTGCTCGGGGCTCCTAGCAAAATAGCATCCATGTTGTATGTTTACAAACGGCAATATCGTGGATCGCCAAGGAGTCGAAATATTATTTTATTCTTTATTTTAAATCCTATTATGTGTCACAAGAAATGTAGCGGTAATGTTTTGTGTGTAGAGATTATCAGTGTCATAAATTCCTTTGATTTTACTTATGATTTATAATGCATAATATACAGTGAACAGAAGAGTACTATTTTAAATATTATTTTGGGTGTACAAATCATTAGTAGAAATGAAGAAATATCAGTGATTGAAATTCCTCTGCGACTTTGATTATGCTTTCCAAATACCTACAGTGCACATTTTATAACCTCGTGTGAATTGTCTTGTTTCGTAAAGTGCATAAGCTTGATGAATGTAACAGGAACTATTTTGTGAAAATGTTGCGGCCTTTCAATAAAATTGCAATGTGTTCATGAAGTACGAAGTTTTGAATATCTCTTCTCCTAATTCAGTTAGGACGTAAATTTGGTTCTCATATCAAGCTCACAAAGGTGGGCCTACATACAATCGAATGATCTTATGCACTGTATGGTTTGGCAGTATTATAGTATCAGTTCCTGCTAATATCTTATATAAAAATAATAATGTGGGGGTAATGGTGGGGATTTGTTGAGCTTCACCAGCTGGTCGGGGCTATCAACGAATATAATCCAGTGAATAGAGGTCTGTTACCTTACAAACGGTCCGGTAGTTCTAAATATTGTACACACATCAAAAAAAGTTTTGCATCACCTCGGTTCCAAGAGTTCCGGAACCGTTAAATACAAAGGGAATAGAGATCAACACAAACAACATTTCAGCTCGTTTTATTGCTCATGAGACCCACACATTGCATGTTGTACCATCATACAGCTAGACTTTCAGCATTTGTGGTCCAGATTGCAGTACACACCACTACCTCTAATACCCAGTAGCACGTCCTCTTGCATTGATGCATGCCTGTATTCGTCGTGGCATACTATCCACAAGTTCATCAAGACACTGTTGGTCCAAATTGTCCCACTCCTCAACGACAATTCGGCGTAAATCTCTCAGAGTGGTTGGTGGGTCAAGACGTCCATAAACAGCCCTTTTCAACATATCCCAGGCATGTTCGATAGGGTTCATGTCTGGCGAACATGCTGGCCACTGTAGTCGAGCGATGTCGTTATCTTGAAGGAACGCATTCACAAGATGTGCACGATGAGGTCGAGAATTGTCGTCCATGAAGACAAATGCCTCTCCAATATTCTGCCGATATGGGTGCACTATGGGTCGGAGGATGTCATTCAGGTATCGTAAAGCCGTTTCGGAGCCTTCCATGACCACCAGTGGCGTACGTCGGCCCCACATAATGCCACCCCAAAACATCAGGGAACCACCACCTTGCTGCACTCGCTGGACAGTGTGTCTAAGACGTTCAGCCTGACCAGGGTGCCTCCAAACACGTCTCCGACGATTGTCTGGTTGAAGGCATATGCGACACTCATCGGTGAAGAGAACGTGATGCCAATTCCGTGGGGTCCATTCAGCATGTTGTTGGGCCCATCTGTACCGCGCTGCATGGTGTCGGGGTTGCAAAGCTGGACCTCGCCATGGACGTCGGGAGTGAAGTTGCGCATCATGCAGCCTATTGCGCACAGTTTGAGTTGAAACACGACGTCCTGTGGCTGAACGAAACGCATTATTCAACATGGTGGCATTGCTGTCAGGGTTCCTCCGAGCGGCAATCCGTAAGTAGCGGTCATCCACTACAGTAGTAGCCCTTGGGCGGCCTGAGCGAGGCCTGTCATCGACAGTTCCTGTATCTCTGTACCTCCTCCATGTCCGAACAACATCGCTTTGGTTCACTCTGAGACGCCTGGAAACTTCCCTTGTTGAGAGCCCTTCTTGACACAAAGTAACAATGCGGACGCGATCGAACTGCGGTATTGACCTTCTAGGCATGGTAGAACTACAGACAACATGAGCAGCGTACCTTCGTCCTGGTGGAATGACTGGAACTGATCGGCTGTCGTACCCCCTCCGTCTAATAGGCCCTGCTCATGCATGGTTGTTTACATCTTTGAGCAGTTTTAGTGACATCTATGAACAGTCAAAGGGACTGTATCTTGGATACAATATACACAGTCAACGTCTATATGCCGGAGATCTGGGAACCGAGGTGATGCAAAACTTTTTTTGATGTGTGTATATGTTGTCTAGGACGGCTAGTAGGTGTTTAAAATGGAAAATGCACAATTTCCCCCCTTCCGCGCCCGCCGCCATATTGGAAAAATCGCAAAAAATCGGCACGTTCTTGATATTTTCGCCTATATCTCAATTTCGGTGCGTTTTATTGAAAATTGAGTTCTAGTCAATGTTGTAGACAATTAAATTTCCTACAATTTACGTTCAATATTTTGTTTCTAGGACTTATGGTTACGGAAATATTTACTTTTTTAAACAATAAAAATCACATTTTTCGGATATTTTGCCAAAATTCTAACTTTAGAACGCTGTAATTCAGTTATGGCCTATTCTAGAAAAACAAGTATCACAATATAATTTGTAGAGAATTTAATTACCTACAAAATGCATGTAATTCTTTAGCCAACCATATGAAGTGGGGGTAAGTTTAAAAATTAAAACAATGGGTATATTGATTTTTTCGCTTTTGTGACTCCACATTTAATCTAAAGAAAATGCACAAACTATTTTCCAGCTATGGCTTGAATTTTTAGTTAATACCAACCATACTTGAGCTTCTTACATGTAACAGCGCAATTATAATGAGGAATGTACTATATTTCACTTAAATATCCACTGGTGAGAGATGTTCAATTCCAAAAAATCCACCAACACAGCAAGTACATTTTTAAAGATTCATTTATTTTAACAAGATAAGATCAAAATACAGCAATAATCTTGCCAAAATCAGTAGTGAATAAACTAAGAACATAAAAGAAAACTGATTTACTGGAGCTTCTCTCGTTTTGTAGGGGGTGAGTGAATGAAGTCGGAGTCTTCATTGTCCTCCTCAAATAGTGAAGTTAGTAGATCGGCGTCGTCTTCGTCGTCGATGGTGACTTCCTCCCTGCTATTACATTCTTCTCTACTACATACTTTGCAAAGGGTGGAACAACTTAGGCCCGCCTTTCTACAGCCACACGCCCCCATACAGCCAGTTGTGCGTCTGCATGAGATGGTGTTAAGCAGGTTTGGGGGAGCAACGTCTCTACTCATCCTGATGGGCTCCAGTCTTCCAGCTTTTCTACACCAGCCCAAATCGATAGGGTCCTTGTCAATCCCCATCCACTGCATGACCTGGTGATATGTCCTCAGGAAGTGAAAATGTGCTGCGTCAGTAGTTGGAGGTAGTTTAGCCAGGTTGAGTTTAACGGCACTAGTCTTCAATTTGCTATAGCGAAGGGAGTTCAACGACTGTTCTCCACTGCCACCATACAGGGATATCAAGATTTTCTCCCCTGCTGCTGAAATTTCTTGGGGACTGGCAGTAGGGTCCTCGAACCTCTTAGCCTGCTCCAGCAATGATGGGTCTTTCTTAAAAGGTTGGCAGAATTTATTCTTTCCAAACCCAAAAATGTTCGAAGTGGTGTCACAGCCCGATATTGAGTGCAGGAGCAAGATACAGCCTTGTACTTGTAGGAGGAGGCGGAGTAGATTGCTTCCGGATGTTTTCCCCTCGCTGGTTTCTTGAGATAAACATTATTTACCGCAGGTGTTGTGCCAGTCCGCAGTACAAGTAGGTCAATGTCTTCCGCGACAATGATAACGTCGTCGTACGTGGGGGAGAGGTGTTTAGCTGTGGTTGCCAACCTGTCAGCATCTTCGGAAGCTTGGTCTGTAGATATGTTTGACGCTTGCAATTCACTGGAGAGCCGCTTCACAAATCGGTCCTTGTTCCCCTCATTGGCCAGGAACTTATCCTGAGGTGTGGTGTTAACAGCTGCTTTGTTAAACACCACGTCTGGTGATGAGTTTGCCTTGTACCTTCTTGCTCGTTCTGCAGTCTTGGTCCCTTGATGAGAAGGACCTGTAATGTAGCCATCAAAAATCACCATCACATCGGGGCCATAATGACGTAGAACGTACTTGTCGTAACCCTGGCAAATTCCTCCAAAGGTCAAGCTGCTGTTCCATACAACTTTGTGCAGAAGGTACCCTCCATGAATAACGACCATGGAACGTTGAGGTAGTTGGAAGTCTTGTGGACGTGGCGAGAAAGCTGTGTATAATAATGATTTCGTCCCTTTACGCATACCGTCCTCATTAATCAAAGACTTATTAGGGAATGGTTCCAATTCATACGATAGGTAGTTCTGCAGATCTTCTTCTCATTGTTTCGCTATACACATGCGGTTAAACAGTGTGAGTGGGTCAACAGATAACTTCTTGTCTCCCACCTTCATTGAGTTTTTATCGAACATCAGTGTGATCACTTTGTCTTTTTTTTTTTCTTCTTAAAAGACGCCTCTCCGAATGTGTTTCCAACTATTTTTGCTACCCCTGCACCTCCTACCACTTGGGCTTGGTGACAATTAACCTGGTCACTTCCCACTACGCCAGAGTTAATGTTGATGATTAGATCAGTTTCGGGGAAGGGTGGGTGTTTGGAAATCCAATCAAATAGAATCCCCACATCATGAGCGTCACGACTCATTCTATATAGTAGGCCTCATTTCCACGTGCTGCTCAGAGGACTTTGATGTTACGTTGCTGTACTTCTCGATTTTATGAGCAATATTTTGCAGGCAGGTCATCCCAAGAGTTGACTTCAACAGAGTGCTCTCAGTCATGCCCCTTCCGATTAATCCTCCCCCTATTTTCATATCCTTCATTAGCATTTGTTCGATTGTCATGTCGGTCCAAATACCGGACCAGTACTTGTCTGTTCTTCGAACAGTGAAATGACCCTCCATTGTGAACTTCTTAAACACAGTGGGGTCCATTTTTTCTTCCAGGCACAGCATTTCTTGCAGATATAAATGCGCAGTTTTTGCATAAAACCAGTGGCCTGCAGCATGGAAAAAAGGGAGCATTTCCAGCAATTTCAGCGTTCCAAAGTTAGAATTTTGACAAAATATCCGAAAAATGTGATTTTTTTTATTGTTTAACAAAGTAAATATTTCCGTAACCATAAGTCCTAGAAACAAAATAGCAAACGTAAATTATAGGAAATTTAATTGTCTACATCATTGACTAGAACTCCTTTTTCGCTAAAACGCACCGAAACGGAGATAGAGGCCAGAATCTCTAGAAAAGGCCGATTATTGGCGATTTTTCCATTATGGCGGCGGGCGCGGAGTGGGGGAAATTGTGCATTTTCCATTTTAAACACCTACTAATCATCCTAGACAACATATAAAAAATTTAGAACTACCGGACCGTTTGTAAGTTTTTTTTTTGCTCTATTCACTGGACTAATATGAAGAAAACGGAAAAAATGTGCGACTCTCAGAGTCAAAAATATAAGAAAACTTGTACTGTATATGAGGCGAAATCAAGTAACTTAATAAAGTTTTAAAAAAATTGGATCAGACGACCTCGTAGTTCCGCCCCTTAAAACAACAATAACTATCTAACTAACTAACTAACTAAAGTAAAAATATTCTTGCATTCAGAGGTATTTTACTATAATCATTACAGAAATGTAGGCTTTCAGTACTAACACTGCCCGTGAGGTATGGTGAACTGCAGTCATCTGTTTATTTCATTGAGGCAAACAGTATGGCGATAAAAGAGTAACACATTTTAACCAGTTACACATTGTGTCAGTTAGTGTAGAACCATGTTATGCTCCAGGCTAGTGACCAGAATTCATTTATTGTTCACTTGAGACCATCCTCCCTTTTCATCACTTTTAACAACTTTTATCACCTTAGCTTATTGAATATATATATAATTTATGATATGCATACCTTTCGGGGAGTTGTTGGGAGTCGTTTCACAATCTCTTCATACTCAATCACCACTGCTGCACCGCAATAATTGTTATTTCACGGAAAGAATGCAATTTTTCTTCACTTTCTTCACTTACGGACGCCATGTTTGACAGTCATGTGACACCCGAAAGTCGATCATGTGACTACGTTACCAACTTGAATAAAGAAATTCACCACACGCCTTCGCTACTAAGTTAGGCGCTGTCTTGTGGAAAATTACTGCTAGTACTACGAGCAAGGGGGTCTGGGACGTAAGCCCCAGGTTAGGTCTGTTTTTGTGTGTAAAACATTAATAACATACAATTTATGTCCGCTACTAGGTTAGGTACTGCCTGGTCGAAAATTAATGCTAGTACCACAAGCAAGGGGGTCTGGGGCATAAGCCCCAGGTTAGGTCTGTTTTTGTATGTAAAACATTATAAATACATAAATAAACACTGTAATTGAGTTCACTTAGTGATTTCATACATCACGTGCGAAATAGTACCAAACGCGTGGGGTTGGCAATACTGTCTCAGTGAGAAAGATAGGGGTGAGAACTTCGATTTTAACTATATAAGTCGTGTCGCTATTTGGGCGGGATGGTGTGTCTATGACAGCGGAGCAGTGAACATCTAATGCTCAATCCTCTCCTGATATCCTCCCGACTATTAAATCAGGTAATTTCAGTTTTTAAAAATATTTATACAAAGGATGGTCTAAAGTGAACCGCTACCGATGTTAGGCCCCTTAAAACAACAATTATCATCATCACCATCTTGCTGTGTGGCACTTTGATGTAGGGTTGGGTTAGGTGCCTTCGAAGAGCACATAGCGGCAAGGCGAGTGACAGAATTCTTGCCGTTTGGTGCTTTGATGTAGGGTTTTACCCTCCAGGATTACCTTTTCCCACGGACTAAGCGAGGGATCTCACCTCGACCGCCACTGAGGGCAGTGCCCTGGAGCTTGAGACTCAGAGTTTGGGATACAACCGGGGTGTGTGATCAGCACGGCGCCCAGGCAGCCTCACCTGCAAAGCGAACAGGGACCTGATGAAGGGATGGGAAGAGTGGGAGGGTTTGGGAAGGAGGCAGCCATGGCCTTACGGTAGGTACATCCCGGCATTTGTCGAAGACGAAGTGGGAACCACGGAAAACCACTTGGATGATGGCTGAGGTGGGAATCGAACCCCCTTTACTCACTTGGACCATCCGAGGCTGAGTAGGCCCCGTTCCATTCCTCATACCACTTTTCAAATTTCGTGGCAGATCTGGGAATCGCACTGCGGACCTCAGGGGTGGCAGCTAATCATACTGACCACTACGCAACGGAGGCAACTATATTTAATGATTAAATAGTAATATTTCTTGAATGCTGAAAACATTCACCTGATTTTGTTTTAAATACATGTTTTCTTGATTTAATTCTGGGTGTTTGCTTGGATGTCCCCGAGATGCTCAAATGAGCAAGTTCTATCCCAACGGTTAACTCAGCTGGTCATTGCGCGTGGATTACAAGAGGAGAGATATCTGGATGCTGCATATACTGCCGACACCGTAGTCTCGCAATGTAGTTTGTGAACGAGTATGACATTTAAGATTCTTTTACGCCCTCGTGAAGATATTCAAATAACTTGTGATCCATTTCATTCCAAAGAAATGTGATGTTCTCTGGACTGCAGCATTCGTCATGAATGAGCTATACAACAGTTTTACCACACACGTTTATTTTAACCCCCTTCACCCCCAGAGAAACACCCACAATAATTATCCAGGGTGTCTACTACTCTGGAAAACAGGGAATTTTTAAATCCTGGAAATCTCAGGGAATTCTCAGGGTATTTAATGACACCCAGGAAATTTCAGTTTTAAAGGGTCCAATCTTGATTAATTTGAAATTATGCATTTAAATTTTGACGGGGGGTGGGGGAGTATATTCTGGTGATGTTTGTTGCAGATGTATGTTCGTACTGACTTTAAATCTTGCAAGATAGAGCACACAATTTTCTTGTGTAGACTGTGTATTTGTATATAAATGTGTAACTGTATGATTTTTTTAGAGCTTTACTATTGACGAGCTACTTTCAATACTTGCTAGTACAAAAGTTATTCTGGATGAAAAAAATTGAAATTGGCAAACTATAGAAAAATATACTTTTCTACTTTTTTCACCTTCATCATACTACTCTCTATTGTTCGAGCACTTTTTGAAATGCTCTTTAAGTACAAACTCTGTTTTATATATTTAATTATGGCTGCTACTGTTCCTCCGGAAATTTTCTGGAAAAATCAGGGATTTGTCAGGGAAATCTGTTAGTTGGTTTTGGTAGACATCCTGTTATCCGCCAGCTGCCACTTATCTAATCTGTATACCGCGAGTTGTACAGTTGTTAAAGCATTGAGGATTTCCTCCCGATTCAGTAAGATGACATTTAAGCAGAAGTTTGAATGCAACAATCGGATTTATAGACATGTGACCTGTATATCGGCTAAGTTTCATCAAGATCAGCATGTTGATGTTTGAGGGGGCCTGTGCCACCTCATAGCGTACTGGCTAGCATTCTTGGCCGTTACCCCTGGGGTCCAGGTTTGATTCCTAGCACTGCCAAGAACTTTAATTCTGGTTTTGAGGGCTGGGACAGGGTACACACACAGCCTCGTGAGACCAAACTGCGAAGAGGTAGGTTCGAATCCCATCTTAGTTCATAATTGAAAGTCACAGCTTCCTCCTTCCCAATCCTTTTCTCCTTTAGGAATATACAAACGCCCATTACAGTAATACACTTTCACGAATTGATTGCCAGCGGCCGAGTTGGAAACTATTCTTTGTTTACTTGTGCCACGCATGAGCCTGCTAGGTGACTGGTACAGTTGCACGAGTAGGATATTAGGAGTATTCGACGTCATATTGGTCCGTATTGACATATAATCCTATTTAACTAGGCCTAATTACAATTTTCCGTCTATTCAATACAATGTTTTATTGAAATTATCTTATTTCATTATCTGGACATGTTTCGAGCTCTTTTATAATCAGCTCTTCATCAGCCAGGTGCCCTCACAACAATAATAAAAAACACTCACTAAAAATACAATGCTCATAAACAAGTACATTTAAAAATATTCTTAAAAATTGACCTATAATAAAACTTAACATCCTATAATAACAATTATCAACTTATTATAATGGAAACATCCAATGTTCTTTAATGAAACTTGTGGTAGCTTCATTCAGACTTCCCCACACACACAAAAGAAGCGGAGCTGTGTCATGCACAATTTGTTGACTGCCCTTTTTGTGGCAGTTTTGCTAGCCCACACGTTGAGCGACAATTGTAACGTTTTCACTTTGCTCCACGTTGAGCGTACAAGTGTATTGTTAATTAATGCCCCATGTTGGTAGCGACAAATGTAACGGTTTGGCTGCCCCAAACTGTTGGGTGATAAATGTAACTGTTTACCTTTGCCTAAGCTATGTTGTTTTAATGGGCGCCAAGACCTCAATGCAATGCTGAAATCTAAATTTGTATTTAACAACGTCTAGCTCTGGTAGAACACCTTCAAGAATCTATTCACTCAGATCGTGGTATGATTTGATCATTAACCCAACAAACAATTGTATCAGGAGAAGGAATTGGTCTATATCTAATGCTACCTACTGAAAGCAAAGATTGCATTGTAAAAGAAATGAATTTATTATATAAAACAAGTATAGCAAAATTAATAATAATAATAAGTATAAAATTTAAATTGGAGCGTTGTGATTTGAATATTACCGATAGAAAATTACGTGAAAACGGAGTCTGATAAATTATTGATTTTACTCTTATTCCCAAGCTATGAAGTTATTGAAATATGAAATATAAAACAGAGAAATGAGAGATTGCGTATTTCTGCGTCATTCGCGCTTACCACTGGAAATGGCCGAAGCCTTTCCCTCGTACTGGATGATGCTGTGAGCTTCCCACAGTCTCCTGGACGTCGTCATCTTTGTCGATATTTGATGATATTCTGGTAGATTAGATAATTCTATGGTCCGTACATCGGACCCAAACACTCGTACAACCACACTGGTTAGGTTTTACAAAAGTTAGTCCTCCACTCCACGGAACATCGGAGCGACTCCCGCATGCAACCGTACTCGTTAAGTTCTACACAGATAGTCCTCCACTCCACGGAACATCGGAGCGACTTCCGCGTGAACCATACTCGGCAAGTTTTACACAGATTGTCCTCGTTCCACGGCGCGCTGAACGATCTATGCACACCTCCGCATCCCCACTCTTCAGCCGACTTCCAGCTTACGTGGTCTCCACTGATTGGCTGCTCCCTACGCGCTAGATCCCCACTCTGGCTCACTACACTCGGCGGGAGGCTGAAGTCGTTTTCCGTTCCATACATCCGCCTTTTCGTTAAGCTGCAACGCAGGATTGCGTCATGCTTCCCGACAAGATTAAGCCTGTACTTGAATTCCCAGTGACTCATGTCTCTCAATATACCCTAACTGACGAAACTCCGTTAAATTCCGTAATCATATAATTTTCTATGATATTGTCGTTCGTAATAATTTGCTTGATAGTGTTTTCTAAGACATAGAAAACCTATCTGTATGCTTATAATTTTATAAAATGCTCCGAAAAATACCTTAATAATAATTATAATAAATTAATAATAATAATAAATTAACATGAAAATTTATCTTGGCTGAACAATTTTCCGCGTAAATAAATAGAGAATGGCTTCCTACTGGCTTATGCCAGTGGCATGAAAACCCCTCGAAAAACACGTTACATTTTGACCAGCACACAGGTCATCACATGAACGACTAGTGGAAACTCCCATTGGTGTGGCAAGGTTCTTGTTTATGTCAGCCCTCATTGAAGCCTCCTCATAAAACTATAATGGAAGGAAAAAGAGAGTATTCTAATATCATGAAAATATGGGACTTCAAACTTAAACTAAAATTCCTGTGGCTTACTGACATGTTAAGAAACCCAGTGTAATTCCTAGTATCCTGTCCTTGAGCAGCATTTCATCTAAGGAAAAAAAAATGCTAGTCAAAACAAATTAACCCCTAGGAAATTTGATATAGAATCATCACCGATCGAAAATCATCGCTCACCTTCAATTCGATTCCATGAGTACGGAGCGTGTGTGCCTTCACAACTGTCTCAAGCTGGACTGACAGTTCGCGGAGCAAGCCTGTATGGCGATGACGTGCCTCCGGGGAAGGAGGAGAAACAAGAGTAGGGGTGCGTGTGTAACACGAACAGTAGTTACCGGGTGAAATAAGTGAGATCCTTCTACGCACAGGATGTTCTAAAAACCCGATCCTTAATCCTTATAAACTATTGCAGAACAAATTTGCGCCAATCTATTTTTTATTCTTACTTGCCTAGAATGTGTGCATTGTTTGTGTCGGAGTACTGCAGCGAGGCCCACCGCACCACACTCCAAGCCCACCCAGTATCGTTCTCATTTAACGCGGCCGCGTTCTGGCCCATAGCAGTGGACTGACAAAGCCCACCTCACTGGACGGGCCGAGCAGGCAGACTAACCTTCACAACGTGTGCACAACAAAGTGCTTGCTTTAGATTTCTATTCAGAATTGATTGCAATACGATTGTCATGGTATAGTTCAAACTAGCTAATCTCAATCTGAAATACGATAGTTGTTGATTGATTTTGGGGCTTGAGGACAGAATGGTCATGTAGCTCTGTGTATTTGTGTGCTTGTCTGATAACCTGTGTTATTGTGATGGATGTATTAGTGGGCATCTTTGTAATTCAGATGAGGATTGGGAAGGAGGTAGCCATGGCCTTAAGTGAAGAACCATCTCAGCATTTGCCTTGAGTACAAGTATAAAAAACAGGAGTTTATACATTAGGCCTGGCTTACAAATATTACTTACGAATTTAGATAATTATTTGAAGTTGATAGCCATTGGACAAAAAGAAGTTTGAACTTATACATTGCGTCATTCTAAATGGTGGTTTTATCTTAAAAGTGTCTCACTAATAGGAAATTGTGCCAATGGTAGGAACAATAATAAAAATGAAGTGGCGAACTTGAGCCACTTTTCTCAAATAAAACAAGGACTCTGTGTTTAACGTGTTTAGTTACTTGGGTAGAGGAGGGTATTGCTGTTCTATTTTGAGCAGAAAAGGAGATAGCAAATCATATTTCATGTTTCTTCAGCTCATTTATGAACACCAAAAGTTCGTAGAGGGCCATTTCAAGCAAAATAAGAGAACATTGCACAGTTTTCTTTCACAGTGTGTTAACGCCGTCTACATTCATTCTGCATTCATGTTTTTGCCATGGCCCTCTCACGCTAGGCTCAGTTGTCCCAAGGGTAATTGCGACTCAGTGAATACCTTGTATTCGACCACAGCCTCCTCAAATACCCCACTATGACACTAGCCACTATAGCCATAACTAAGCTTGCTATTCCTGGGTGTCTTAGTATGTGTCCTATCAACCTATCTCTTCTCTTCAATAGCAGTTGCCAGAATCATCTCTCCCACTCATCTTAATATCTCTTCATTCTTAATCCTATCTACCCATTTGATCTTCATTCTCCTGTACCACCACATTTCAAACGCTTCAATTCTCTTCTTTTCTGCTGCACCAATAGTCCAAGTTTCACTTCCCCATAGAGTGCCACGCTCCAGACAAAGGCTTTCAAAAATGACTTCCTAATACCTAAATCTAAATTCGATGTCAACCGATTCCTTGTTTGTAGAAATGCTTTCCTTGCCTTAGCCAACCTACTTTTTATATCCTCTTTGCTTCGACCATCACTGGTTATTTTGCTTCTTAAGTAATAGAAGTCTCTTACTTCCTTTAGGTTTTCACCTGTCAATTTGACATCCATAGGTGTTTCTGATTTATTCCGGCTGCATTCCAATGTTGTTTTATATTTATTAATTTTCATCATGAATTCTTTCAAGACGGATTCCATACCATTCAAAAGCTCATTAAAATCCTCAGCCGTGTCTACTACGATGACGATGTCATCAACAAATCTCAGAGTTGAAATTATTTCTCCTTGAATCTTCACTTCCAATTTAAATATTTCTCCAATTTCCTTCATTGCTTGTTCAATGTAAAGATTGAAAAGTATTGGTGATAAGTTGCAACCTAGCCTTACACCTTTCTGAATACTAGCTTCTCTCTCTTGTCCTTCAGCTCGAATGACTGCTATCTGGTTTCTGTATAGATTGTAGATCACCCTCCTATCCCTGTGAGTTACTTTATTCCAAACGTTTTCAAATTATCAAACAATTTAGTCCAATCAATGTTATGATTAGCAATTTAGTAGCAATGTGCTACTTTTTACATTACAATGGAGTTTTTGGCTTTGAAAAGAACAGGGTCGGCAAGCCAGAAAAGATTCTGTCTCGCTTGCAGGTGACACATATAACATCCTGAAGTAGTTTGTAAAGCAACAGAACTGCTGTTCATGCATTGGAAACAATAATTTATGTCAGACACTCGGAATGCTACAAACATAATACAGGGCGTATCAAAAAGGACTTTAGAACTTTGACAATTGATCAAACTTATTCATATGACTTACTGACAAGGTTTTGGTGTTATTTTATAGCAAAATACATAAAGTTTTTTACCTTATACCTAAACTGGAAACTGAAGCATCATTTATATAATTTATGGAGGAATTATAATTCATAGCAGAATTCTCTTTATCGGACCACAAACCATGAACATTCCTTCCCTGTGTTATAGGAACTTTGGGGATGACTCCCTTTGTATTCGTGACTTCTTTCTTTCTCTCTCTTGTGACAATCAATAAATAAATTATTTGTTGCTCAGTTTCATTGTTACGTCATAAGCATATTTTGTTTCGATTTCAGTGAAAGACAACCCATATCATGTTTCCCTCTCGGCCAGATGGGTTAAAATCACTGACTGGACTATTAATTATATTATCATGGGGATAGTATGTCCAACGAATTCTTGTCAGATTTAATTTAAGAAGGGCGAGGTGCATGAATCACAAATCCCTCTTCCGTCCAATCTGAACTTGACTGTGTATTCTGTGGAACGAAAAGGTCACATGCAAAGTTAAGGAAAGCCAAGTTGCACTTCGAGGGAAACTCCAAACACATCTACTCTTCTCTGAAGTCTTGACTCGACAGTGTCTGGGGTGATAGGCCCGCTCGCCAGCCAGCTCGTAAACTGTCTCGATGCTAGTAATTGAATAGAGATTGTTGGAAGAAATTAAAACGTAAAAACACTTATAGTAGTGATGTACTGAAGATAAAGATATGCTGTCGCAGACTATTTTGTAGAACTTTTGAGGCTGAACAATTCTTACACTCATAGTATATAGATATGTTTAACGGTTTGCCCATGTGTAAGCTTAAAAAGCGTAGGGACGCTAAGTTTTTTTTCTACTTTTTCACTGAAATTGTTACTGCTTGGCTCCCTTTGGTCATAAATAAATTATATTCTACACAAACCTTCCTCGAGATATCCTTTACAGAATGGTGAAAACCGCATCAAAATCCAACCAGTGGTTATCAAGATTACCCGAAACATCCACGAATCGGGGACTTTGTTTATGCTAAGTAGGGATAGGTTCAATGTGACTTCCATTGGCCATGGAGCACACTCCCCATCTGAAGTAGATTTCTTGCCAAACTCGCTGCAGCATGTCAGGCATAACTTGTTCATTTGAGATGCAGAGCTCTGGTACAGAAGTCGGAAAGGGTGGATCAAGCACGGTACCCTTCATGAATCCCCAGAAGAAAAGGTCAAGAGGTGTCAGGTCCGGTGACGTGGGGGCCATGCAATTGGCGTACCTCTGCCAATCCACTTACCTAGAAAGTGGACATTTGCAAAATCCCAGACGTTGGAGAGGTACATTCTTGTTCAAACTAGGTAAGTACTAACCATAGTAAGGCACATGAATAAACAAACATGCAATCTCTGGGAAAGAATTGACATACGCATGCGTTCTTGCTTCGGCAGAGAGTACTGGGCTGACACAGGGCTCCATAGCCCTCCAGTACTTAAGAAGTGTTATTCACCACCCTCGCTCGGGCAAAGTTTTATATATGAAATCTTTGGTAATAACAATAAAAAGTGAAATGTTAGGAAAACTAGAGCAGGCATGTGGGCAATGTGCACATGGTAAAGGCAACACCCAATCTCCAGAACAGGGGAATTAATGCTAATGACTTGGCTGGGAACCTGGGCCAGATGACAAAACTCAAGCTGTTAATGTAGAGAAGTTAGAAGGTGTGGTTTGTACCAAAATCTTCCAAGTCATCTCAATAGAAAAAATCTTGCATTTTTGAAAAGTCAACAGAAATATGTTTATTTGTTTAAACAGTTGGTTAAAACAAATAAACAAAATGATAGCCCCTACAACAACTGGATCGTGTCGAGCCCGTATAACAGTAAAGCTGGGCGGGTGGTCTATAGACATGGAGCGCTCACAAGTGCATTATAAAGTAAGAGAATTACCCTCAACAGTGACGAATATGCACACTGATTTCATAAATATTCATAATTCGTTTAAAAAGTGTGTTTGAACAAATAAAGAAGAAACCAGCATAACAGTAAAGCTGGGCGGATGGT
The DNA here is from genome assembly GCA_946902985.2 of Meconema thalassinum. Classification (NCBI taxonomy): domain Eukaryota; kingdom Metazoa; phylum Arthropoda; class Insecta; order Orthoptera; family Tettigoniidae; genus Meconema; species Meconema thalassinum. The sequence continues at coordinate 119,593,785 of OX336391.1, forward strand.
ACATGAACATGCAAGATTCCTCGCTCAGGTCCCCTAGTAAGTAACTAAATCTGGGACCTTCAATACAAAGCCTATCATACTAACCATTTAAGCACAGTTAAGACATCGGTAACAAGCCTTCATTCAATGACCATACCAGAATGGCATAGTCGTGGCTTCCTACAATCACCAGCCGGGAACATGCACGACCATCCTCACAAGATCATCTAGATCAAAACTATTGCAAGAATTCGTAAAGTAAAGCCCGCAATGTTCAATGTAGCAACATGTATCCCTATGTAGCTTGGACACTGACCAATAAAACCGGTGTTGCCATGCACATGGCCACCAAACGCTATTAAATGACATTCCCTGATAAAACTGACAACTTTCATGGAGTGGATAGAACTTACAGGTACTGTACAGCTTGACGAACGAGACAGATGAAAGAGCAACACTGAAATACACTGCTGATGATTTTGAAAATTGTAAAACCTACCTTATTTACGAAGGCTGATTTTTTTCAATGTCCGATGGGCTATATAAAAAGAACAGATTGACATACCAAACTGATTTTATTACTAAATGTTTGCTTGTTTTGTACTTATGTTTCAACATAATCGCCAAAACGATTGAAACATGTGTCGTATCGTTACACCAGATTTCCAATCCCCTCTGCAAATAATTCTGCCGTCACTGAGGTGGGTAAGTCTGGAGGGTTTCCTGAAATTTTTCCTTTTCGGCGAGGCATTGCCGCCCAACCATACCTTCGATTCTCGAAAAAGGTGAAAATCATTCACGACCGCACTGAGCCAACGATACGATAGACTTTTTCAAAGAATTCCAGTAGGAAGTTTTTGACTATCTGCCATTTAGTCCAAACTAGCACTGAATGATTTTCACCTTCTTTGAGAATTGAAGGTATGGTTAGGCGGCAACGCCTAGCCAAGAAGGAAGAATTTCAGGAGACTGTACAGACTTACCCACCTTAGTGGCGGCAGATTTCTTTGCAGAGGGTATTGGAAAGCTGGTGTAACGATACGACAAATGTTGCAATCGTTTTGGCGATTACGTTGAAACATAAGTACAAAACAAGCAAACATTTAGTAATAAAATCAGTTTGGTATGTCAATCTGTTATGTTTATTATCCCCTTGGGACATTGAAAAAAAAACAGCCCTCTCATTATGTTGGGGCTAGCTGTGTGGCTCAGCGGTAACATTCTCACTTGCTGATCCCAAGGTTGCAGAATCGAATCCTGGCGCAGTCAGCTGGCATTTGAGGATTCACAAATGCGAGGGAACCATGTCAGTTGATTTACTGGCATGTTCAAGTTCCCCCTCGGGGCAAAATTCCCGCACCCCGGCATGGCGTCCCTAAACGGTGCAGTACTTAAAAGGGACGTAAACTATATAACATTATTATTGGTATATAGGCTTTCACGGCCAGTGAATTAAAACTCAGCAATTTTTCTAGGTTTATGCTGTGCCTTGTGTGGTGGTGCGGGCGAGGGGGCAGCTAGAGCCCTCTGATGAACCAGCCTGGTGTTCCTATGGGCAGACGACCTCGTAGTTCCGCCCCTTAATACAACAATTAACTAACTTCGTGTTCCTAGGCGAAACCCCACACAAGACACGGCATAAACCTAGAAAAATTGCCGAGTTTTAACATTATCATTAAAACGTTTTACTGGACAGCAATATCATAAAAACTATCTTGAAGCAAAAATATTCACGGAAAAACGACAATATGTGATAGGTTTTTATGCTATTAATATTTCCTTTTGAATATGGAGTTTCAATGCACATGAAACACACAACTGTATTACAATATATATACTCAATGTGGAGGCTATATTAACTCACTCATCTGGAGACAGATATTTATCACTGAGAAAAGGCTCTATCACATCCATATCTCCATGACTGGAACTCACACTGGAGGATGAAACGCCACAGGTAATGCTTATGAGTATAGCAGTGTTAATAACACCTTCACAAACTCGTCTTTAGGAGCAGATGACCTCGTAGTTCCGCCCCTTAAAACGACAATTTACTACTTAACTCGTCCTTCGCTCAATATCTTTTCCACATGAGACACCACACTTTCCTGTTGTAACTCAAATTATTTCCATTTTTAGAAATAAGTTTGGAGAAAACTAGCATGATCTCTGATAAGTAGGCCTACCGGGAGGGCTGTTATACAGCCTATTAACCAAGGTTTGCTCCTCCTGTTTGTTACCAAGTAGGCTAACTTTATTAATACAGCCAATGGCCGTGTACTTTCCTTTTCAGGACGGGGCAGGGAAGGGACATTTGAAGGAAATCGGCCGTAGACCTATTGAAAGGTACCGTCCTGGCATTTGCCTGGTGGTGAAAATGGGAAACCACGAAAACCATTTTCAGGACGGCCGAGGTGGTGTTTGAACCCACGCTCCCCCGATGCCAGCGAGGCACCTCGTTAGCACTCTCGTCCACCGCGGCCGATACCAAGTATCTTTATAAATTCATCAAATGTCGGCTATTGCAATTTGATGGTATTGGCCGTGACATAGCTACAGGCAGTGCAAAAGCATAGGGTATGGTATATAAATGGTTAGTAAGATACTATAGGCTAGCTAAAGAATGAGCTGTAAGACTGTTAATTCAAATGTTTTCTTTATATGCAGGGAAATCTGGGCAAAGAAAGATACAAAATATTTTAGACACAATGTAGCCTTAATTTGACCATTTACTGGGATTTACGATTCAAATTAACATTCAATTACCCACTAAATCCTGAAAGGCAATGTTCTTCAGACATGAAACTCAACTTCCTTAGTTTAAAAAAAAATCACCTTGAACTGTCCTCTCGGCAAACTGACACAAATTCAAAACGTCGGTCCCATGTCAGCAATCACTTCTTATAAAAACTGATTAATAACCCACCTTAACGCTATTGAATTGAAAATTAGCCTAAAAAGAACGCACTGTTTACACAACACATCGCCATGATGGATTCAGATATACAATCAAAACAAAAGCAACACTCAATGTTGCCAACTGTAATGTACGAAAAAAATGCTTCAGCAACAGTGCCTTGGTCGCAGGGCGCGTAAATTATAATTATGAACCGTTATATTTCTGATATCGAAATGGTTTTAAGATATTTCATTATCAATTCAAACAATAAGAAAGTTATATCGTATCACCGAAGAAGATTTTGAAGGCGCTGATGACAGAATTTCTAGTTTGGCACCACTGACAAACAATCGGAACAAATTCGTCAATATGAGTTCTTGAGGTCAAATGAGAAACATTTCTCTAACCAAATTCTGCAGTGATAGTAACTATTCTTGTAATTTGCACATTGTAGGCATTTCCTTATTTTATAAGAATAATTTATCGAGGTCACGATTATGAATTTTGGACTATAATGCTATTGGCGGAAATCCCACCAATGAGGGGTCTTGACTAAGGCGCGTGATTCGTATTCGCGATCACGATATCGGGGAAAATACACATGTACATCTCCCATTTCTGTATTTTTTTTTTCGGAGATTCTGATTTCCTTCGGTTACATCGTATTATTTTTGTTTTACATTGATTGATTTGTATCATGAATTCTTTCCTCAAGACAGAGTTCATACCATTTAAAAACTCATGAATCGTGATATGAACTTGTTTGGACCATTCTGTGCACCCAAAGTTCAAATTTCACTTCCATACAAAGGCAGCTGGCGACTTCGGTGGCATAGTTGGTAGCATGCTGACATTCCATGCCTAAGGTCACGGGTTCAAACCGGCCGAAGCCATCGGATTTTTTCCAGCGTTAAAAATGCCTCAGTATTCCTTCCTTCGGAGGGGAAGTAAAGCCGGCGGTCCCATGTCATAGATTTATGGCATGTTAAAGATCCTTACACTAATTACACCTGTGTGAAGCTAAATTATAGGTTAAATATTTGAACAACGCTCTTAGGTTCCAACGTTCGTTGCCAGGAGCTGACTGCAGTGGAGTCTAGAAACCAAGTTCTGAACTAGTAGTCATTGACGGTGGCGGCAAAAGTAGAAACTACTTGAAATTTAATGCCTGCAATCCTTACTTGTATTAAAAACAGATAACACACACTAATAGCCATCACAATTAACACCGGTTATCAGACAGATTCTACACACACCCCAAGTACACGGGGCTACATGACCGTGTTGTCGCAGCCCCTTAAATGAGGAACCAACCAATCAGATTGTTTTTCTGTAGAAATGCTTTCCTTGCCTGAGCCAACCTACTTTTTATGTTGTCTTTGCTTCGTTCATCACGGGATATTTTGCTGCATAAGTTAGAGGTCTCCTACTTCCTTTAGCTTTTCACGTGCCTATTTGACGTCCATAGGGGTTTCTTAATTAATTTCGCTGCATCCCATTAATTTTGTTTTACATTTAATTTCAACATGAATTCTTTCAAGATGGAGTCCATACTGTTTAAAAACTATTTAACTCCTCTGGTGATTGGGTTATGATGACGATGTCATTAGCCTATCTGTGTTGAAATTATTTCTCCTTTAATCTTTACTACTTGAAATTTTTCTCTAATTTCCTTCATTGCTTATTCAATGTAAAGATTCAAAAGTATGGGTGATAAGTTGCAACCTTACCTACACCTTTCTGAATACCAGCTTCACTCTCATGTCCTTCAGCTCAAATAAATCCTTTTCAAAATGTCAAACAACTTACTCCAAACAATGTTATCAAAGGTCTTTTACAAGCCTACAAATGCTATGAACTTTCTCTTATTTTTCTTAAGATTTAGTACAGCTGCCATTGTTCATACGTTTCTCCTGAAACCAAATTTGTTTTCGGCCAACTAAGTTTCTGTCTTTCCATCTTCTTGTAAATTATTCTAGTCGGTATCTTTGAAGCATGAGTGACCCTATGGCTACATTGTAAGACTGGTGATTTGCGAGTGTTTCCACAAATGGATCTTCTTTACATACAAATAGTGGATGCCCAAGCAGCTAGACATTCCTTCAGAGAAGTCTCCATATCAGATATTTCAACACATAATTAGAAGAGGTGTGGTGGCACAGTGGTAGACCGGGTTCAATTCCCGGTCAATACATATGAGATTTTCAAAGTTAAATGCCATGTTCTATAGTTCGGATGTCATGTAAAAAGGAGGTCCCGAGGCTCATGATGGTGTGATGAAAGATCACGCAAAACTACAAGCACAGCTCCCTTTTAACTACTGCGGCTTTTAGAGACGCCGGGGTGCCAGAATTTTGCCCCGAGGGGGATCTTTAATGTGCCAGTAAATCTACTGACACGGCTCCCTCGCATTTCCGCACCCTCAAATTCCAGATGACTGCGCCAGGATTCGATCCTGCAACAGCAAGCGAGAACGTCATCGCTGAGCCACGCAGCCAGCCTAGACCTACGGCCGTCAAAAAGACAGATCTACATAATAACAGCACACAGTAAATGTTTATTACTTCTGAAACATTAACGCAAACTTTAACATTATCGTGCACTAGTGTTCGTCACGCATGTGCTCTAAAGGTCGTCACCTATGACGACTATTGGACACGATGATCAAATGACAATTTAATTAATGCAGGGTGCTTCACAACTACATTATAAGTATATTGCCGCTGTTAGTTAGGTCTTACGAGGAGAAATGACAATGTGCCAGTTTTCGTCACAAATGACGAGCATTGGTAAAGTGCGTTTTTTTTTAATCCAGTGTTCGTCACCAGCATTTGTAACCAAACTAGGAATTTGAGCACGAAATAGCAATTTGCATATGTTACAGAAACAATTACCAACTATATCACACATTTGTAACATTTTAAAATGACGGAACATAACACGTATGCATATAATTAACTCGCGTGCCTGCTTAGCACATGCAAGAAGCAATACGCCTTGTCGAGACAGCTAAACTCACAGGAGATGTTTGACGCTGGGAATCACCTATTCCATCGCACGCATGATTTCGCAAAGTTGCTCCTTATCGGCAACAAAGGTATGACGAATCTCGTAAGACTTTGTGCGTTGAGAAAGACCCGTTGACGGGCTTATTATTTGTGACGAGTGACGACTATTGGCTCAGTGACGAAAACCGGTACAGTTACCTTCATGGTCGCTTGACAAGCGATGCATGTCACCCCTTAGTTTCCTCCATTTTCTATAGTCCTTAACAAATATATATATATTTAACTAGTGACATTTTCAGGTATTTAATGCTCATCCCATTGATTGGTGATTATATTATGTTGACAGACTGAAAAGTTGCTTTGTGGATATTGAATAAGGTGTTAGCTATGACCAACCTGTGCTCAGTGCAGAATTCCATCAGCCTACTTCCTAGATAATTCCTTTCACTTAATTAATCTGAATTCTCCTATCTTTCTTTTCCTACTACAGCATTCCAATCTCCTGTTACTAAACATTTTCATCACCCTTTACATACCTCAGAATTCCATCCATTTCTTAGTAGACTTTTTCAACTTCATCAGCTTGACTGGTAGGCATATAGACTTGTACTACTGTGGTGCATGTAGGTTATGCACCGATTTTAGCTACAATAATAATGTCGTATGGCCTGGGGTGTCGGGTGCAAGCTTTGTTATTTGATGCCCAAAGGGTAGCTTGCATGTCGAATTTCGTTGTTCCTTGAAGCACTATGAAAGTCAAGGTTAGATATCAAAGCTCCTTGAACACTATAGCACTTGCTAGTAGAGAAATGAGAACTTCGTGTTGGCGGAAACTTCAGAGATTAATTTTGCCTTTAGAAACACGGCCTACTGGATTCAAATGGGTTCTTTGACATGCCAACATCGTATGACATGGTGTCGTAATTTTTGCCGCCTTTCAGAAATCACTTACCACGGCCAGGAGCAAACCTGCAAGTTTGGGGTTAGTAGACAGACACGTTGACCACTCGCCCACCGTGGCAAGCTCTTAGCTAAATAACCCATGGCTTATATTATTCCACCTGCTGTGCTGGTCAATACGAGACCTACCCCTGTATAGGCATAGTTTGATTTAGTACTATTGATAATCTCCGGACCAGAAGCCCTGTTTTTTCTGCCATAAGACTTCACTAATCACAACCTATCCATTTTCCTTACTAAGTTTTCTAACCTCTAGCTTATGTGTTAGATATCCTGAATCTACCCAGCTCTCACTTCCATACGGCAAGTCTAAGTACTGACCGATGTAGTGAGTTTCACCCCTTGACTCACGTTTTGCAGAATACTGTAGATTGCAACTGAAGACTCGCTGCATTGACTATTTCTTTCCCCATTCTACCATCCTGAGAAAATACACGGCCTTAGTAATTAATTGAGGGTGTCCACAGAATTTTCAATGCCAATTTTCCTGACCATTTTTCAACAAAATTCCTGACTCGTGAAGTCATCGTAATATCGGAAAAAAGGTTTAAGCAAACAAATATTTTTAATTTGCAGCCTCCACCATCCCCATAGCTGCCCAACGCTCGCCTCTTTATTCATTCAAAATAAAGTAAATTATAATGCATTAATACATAAATCTAAGTACTCTGCTCGGCGTGCAGGACAGTCGTTCAATACATAATACATGTCTCTCAAAAATAATTGAAGGTCCCACTCTACAGGATGCATTCCTGTTTGTAGGGCTCCATTGACAACGTGAAGCCCGCAAACACCAAGGTTAATGAGTTGTTTGCAATCTGCATTATCTTCTATTATTTGGCCACTGAACTTTTTTATGAAACTCAAATTTACATTCGGTCCATCCATAGATATATGGTACTCTTTCTAGAAAGAGGAGACATTCCCTGGTTGAAAGCCTCTAAAATGTCTTGAGCTGTTGCATGTCCCATAAAGATGCTGTTGAAATATCTGGTGTTAACTTCATTGCAGTTGATGTCAAGTTATAGGTCCATCCGACCTCGCTGAACAACTTTGTTCAATGCCTCATCAAAACAGATATTATCACTTGAAAGAATTTCATTTTGCAGTAAATTATGAAAGTATGGAGCTAATCCATAATTGATGACATATGAACATTTCATGTTCCCCAATTGAAATTTTGTTGCAATTGTACTATCAGGAAACATTTCCCTGAAGGTTTCTGAAATATTTAAACAAGAATTAAGAGAATTTATTTTGGACGACATTAAAGGCCCACTTTATTTCGGCACTTGTGACTTCATCTTTATAACAGAAAGATTCTACAGATGTCACAGTTCCTGAAGTAGAACTTGAAGGAGTTAATATGGTTAATATAAATTTCCTGACTTCCTAATACTTTTCGCCATTTTTTCCTGACACGCTATATTTTCACACTTTTTCCTGACTTTTCCTGACCAAAAACAAAATTCCTGACTTTTCCTGCCTGTGGACACCAATTAATATGGTCCTCCTATCAGGCATCCATTTTTCTTGGGTTTCTTCCCCACAGACATACCCTTAGTTTTTGAAATACTGATTTTCATACCATATTCCATACATTTCTGTTAAAGTTCTAACATATTGACTTGTAAGCTATCAATGAGTACAACCAGGTCATAAGCATAAGCCAGACTGTTTATCTGGTTTTGACCCCGGCAGTTTATGCCCTTCAGCAAAGTATCCATAACTATGTTCAAGTTGTCTGGGCTTGTAGGCCGTGGTCCAGGCAGAGTATCTCCCGACGCTTCACAGGAAACTGGTCCGGCATTATCATCCCAGGCACTGGAGCACGAGAAAAGAGACAGAAGAAACTCCGGTGGCCACAGCCTTCATGCCATACGTGAAGAAGGTAACGAACAGGGGTCAAGACGGTTTATAAACCCACCGCAAAAATCCGGGATTTGCTGCGATCCGCAAGGGCAAGTAAGTGGCATCCACACTCCACTGCAGGTGTCTTCAGAATCCTGTGTTCCTGTGGACAGGTGTACATAGGAACGACGAAGAGGAGCGTGACCACTGACCCAAGGAGCATAACAGACACAGCCGCCTGGGTCAAACTGAGAAATCGTCGATCGCTGAGCATTCTCTCTTGGCCGGCCACGATGTACAGTACGAGGACATGGAGATATACTCCACCACCACACAAGGCTGCAACGGGAAGCTATAGAAATCTTCAAACGCCCCGATAACTCAATTGGAAGGAAGGAATCGAACGAGTACATAATACATGGACTCCGGCCCTTAAGAACAGCAAGGTCAAGATATCACGCACACATCAACCTGAAGAACGTTCCCGCCACAGCCCAGCGGTCGCCCGGGGAAAACCCGGACCTCGCAGAGAACGCTCGGCTCGCAGGGTATACATTCCATTGCTAACGAAAGAAGCGGACCCCTTGATAATGTAGGACGCAGTTTCCTGTGAAACGTCGGAAGTTATCCTGCCTGGACCACTGCCTACAAGCCCGGACAACTCTAACATAGTTATGAACGCCGGCCGTGAAAGCCTAAGCTGTTATAAAGGATCCATATATTAAAATAAACAGTAGTGGTGAAGGATTACAGCCTTGCCTCACTCCCGAATAACCTTGACTAATTATTTATATTGGCTGATGTATTTTCAGTATAATGGAGTACGGCTGCAATAAATTTATTATAAAAATACAGTAGTTGCTTGTACTGCCCCCGTAATTGAATTATATAGAGACCACGGTGGCTATATTGGAAATTATAAAGAAAGTTATGGCTGTCATAGTTATGACGTGGATAGTCATGACGTAAGCACGGATGACGCAGACGTTATGCCAGCAGGCTACTTGAGCTGAGATTCTCAGTGACGTCAGCATTTATTCGAGAAAGATCCAAGATGTACGACGCAGTCGCAGGAAACGTGGAATTCTGCTGAGGAAGAAATTATGCTATTGGAGGGGAGGCCCGAACCAATGAACGATAGTCTGAAGGAAGACGGAGATTGCTGAAACTATGGTATTTTTATTACTTTTTGGAATGCAGAATTGTGGAAATCCATTTGCAGTAGAGGCATTGTTCTGGAATTTTGGTGAAATTTATTTTCAGTTTTTGAATTTTGAAAATCCGTCATGTATTGACGAAGTTGGAACTTCTAGCGATGACGCAGTAACACGCGATGGAAGGGATAGATACGCCCCTCATGAAGTTCATAAAAGGCCTTGCGCAGAAGAGAGGAGCCTCATTCTCAATCGTCAGATCTCAAATAGTCTTTTCAGTGAAACGTCGAGTGAGATTATTAGTGAAAAAGTCGTCTTTATAACGCGTGGTGAATCCACTGCATTAAACGAGAGTCGAACTTACAAGCAGTGCAGGTTTACTGTGTGTAAATCTAGGTGAAGTTGAAACGCACATTATAACGCTTCTACGAGATTAGCTGTGAACAGTTAGCGGTCACCTATAAGCTAATTCTCTTGTGCATTGCTACAGTAAGGACTGTAGAAAAGCTGAACAATTTCGAGTAATTATTTTGGAAGTTATTGACAGTTTTAGACGACTGACAAAAGTGATTTTCTCGCCACAGGAGAAACACTTTGTATAGCCAGACTCTACGCCACGGCTGACACGGCTAGTGAAATAGGCAGACTTCAGATTGCTTTTGTGACACAACGCTACAGTATTATGGAGCAGTCTAATATGGCAGTTTGTTCTTCTATTACCATAACCGAAGAGAAGATGGAAGGCTAAAGGACTTAATGCAATTGGGACATATTTCAACGGAGTAAGATAGCAACATGGAACTTCGCTAATTGCTATTCCATACAAGCGAACATGCGGTGAACAAAACATCTACACCCATGTTTCGTGATTAAAGGCTGAATACTATCAAACAGCAATAGAAATGATTTCATACTTTCTGAATATGAATATTTCTTCGGAAATTTCTACAAAAACTTCATGGCGATTTTCAACTGGAACTTCAGGGATTTTTCAAGAGAGGTCAGGGTTGTCCCGACTCACAAAGAAGATTATTGCCGGAAGGATGTCGTTCGTCTTCGTGAAGCAGTTCGATTCTCCGAGGGTGCTGTTTCTTGTTTCGAGGATGGAGCTCAGCTTTAACTTGGTGAAATGGATCCATCAACAGTCTTCTTTGAGGAATTTTCCTCTGGAACGTCAATCGGCAGATAAGGTAGTCGTGAACGTTTATTGTATTTGAGTTTCTTAGCAATATTTGAGCAACCATTTTCCCCATATTTTTGTCCTCATGTATTTTGCCCTATATTCTTGTTTGAGATTCTTATTCTCAGTACACCTTGATGAGTTATGCCTTTTTCGACGATTTATTAAGACATTGTTATGTCATGGGCATAGTTAAACGATTTTTGGATCAGTTGAGACTGATATTTAGATTTTTCAGTAATTTGCTTATTTTTTTGTAGTCTCGATTTGACTGTAAGTTAATGATTTTTATGGCAGATTTAAATTCAGACAGCGTGTCACTTTATTAAAGTAATTCTACCCCAGTTTAATTACTTTGACCAATTTTCTGTCATCATCAAGAAGGAAGAACATTTAAATGATTTTAGAGCGTTAAAATCCAGTACATTGTCGACGATCTTGGAAATACTAGTCGTTATTTGAATTGATTGCAACACAGACATTTATCGTCAGTTATGAACGATCATTGCATCATAGGCAATTTTGTGAAAGATGAACATTAATTATGAATTATTGAATGCATTAAATTCGTGAAACTTGTGTTAGGTTTTTTCTCAATTAGAGATTTATATAATGATGTTTGCATTCCCCAGTCTAATTGGATTCTATTCGACTATTTTACATTTTAGTCGCACTTTGTTTGATGATAGTATTTTTATACTACAATTCTTTGAAGATGTTAATTTTAAATTTTGATAGACCAGACAGGCGTATATAAGCGTATTCACTATTAAATTTGTTTGTGATTGGCAAATTTTTACTTCAATTCGATTCATAAATGAAATCCACGAAAGTTAAATGACAACAGTTTTGAAACAATTAATGATTATAAGAATTTTTAAGTGGAACTATGAATGTATAATCGATAGTGCAGCGGACATGTTGAAAGTCGCTGATGTATAATGCCCTTAAATAAATGAAGGAGATTCCCACAGTAATTAATGATGATAAAGATTGTGTTAATGGAGGTTTTTGTAAATTCTGTGGAAGATTTTGATGCCGTATATTTTAATATATGATGAATTTTGGGCTATTTTGAATGCAGTTTGTGCATTATTTTGTAAGCGAAGTATTTTCCGCTAGATTGTATTGTCATAGTTCGTTGAAAATTAATCAAGTGAATTTGCTGTTATAATTAACAAGAGTTTTGAAAGAATTTGAGATAAGATTTTGAATGAAGATTACCGTCACAAATAATTATAATTATTACAACCTTTATTAAACCAGATTGTGACATTAACATGTATAACTAACCTTCATTGGTCGATTATATTAAACACGATTATGAATTTACCAACCGGATAAAACATGTGGTTCAATGTATTTCTTAAATTAATAATTTAAATAATTTAAATGTTGATATTGTAAATAATAAATGTAAATATCTTTGACAATAATGTGGAACGAAAGTAATGTTAAAGGCGTGTTTAAAAATTTTGTAATTATCTTCGACAATATTATAAACAATTTCTAATTGTTATAAATAATTTATGTGATTTTGTTATAAACATTTAAGAGTGTGTTTTATACTCTAAACTATGCTTATTAAACATTTGGATGATAACTTAACAAGTTTAGGGATTGTTAGAATAATCCAGTGGTATGTGAGTTAAGCATTTGAAAGATTTGCGTCAATATATATGAGTTGTCTTGTAGACATTTAAAGCTTTGAAAGGAGCTGAATTCTTACGCAGTGTGGCGTGACGGGTGAGCCCCATTTGACAGGCATGCGCCAGGTTGAAGGGTAGACCAGCTGGCTCGACATCTGGTTATCAGCGGGCGAGGTCGATACTCTGGCCTTGCGCCTATTAATACAAGTGTGATGTTTATTAAAAGAAACCAAATGCTCTATATGTGTCGCATCCTGACTTCCTCATCCAATCCAAATGTGTTTTGAATGTTACGTTATTTTGAGCTCATGGGAGCTAACATGTTTTATGATAACTTTGCAAGTCCTTTAAGTGGACGTAGTCAGATTGACATGGGCTACTGATAGCCACATTTATTTTGTTGAGTTGTTAAAATCATACTCTTTATTTGAAATAAAAGCTTTTGTACAGTTCAAAGTTCTCGTTTTCGGTCTGGTTCATTTTTAAATGTCATGGTCAAGATTATTGTGGGAGCATACTTTAAAGATCCTGTTGTCAACCCAATCCCCGAGATATTTATAAGAGGTAAGTAAAAGTAAGTATGAACCCCCGTCTATTTTGGTGTGTTCCACAATAATTTTCTTGGTAACTTCTGTGTTCAAACCTCGGTAGTATCTGTCAGTGCCATTTTCATTGATGTAGCTGAGCCGGTGCGATTGATTGTTGGCAATCCGATTGAGGGGGCGGATATCTGACAGCCTACTATCCGGGTAAACGGGGACAGTACCCTGGTGTGAACAGTGTACTGTATTTGAAAACTAAGCTAAACAATGCATATTGTGTTAAATCAGTATGTCTACCAAAACCAACTAACAGATTTCCCTGATTTTTGCAGGATAAATCGGAATAGTAGCGGCCATAATCTATAAAACAGTGTTTCTACTTAAAGAACATTTCAAAAAGTGCTTGAACAATAAAGGGTAGAATGGCAAAGTTGAAAAGACAAAAAATAATCTATATTTTGCCAGTTTCTAAATTTTTCATCCAGAAAAACTATTGTACTTGCAAACAGTTCGTCAATAGTAATGTTCTCAAAAATCATAGTTACACACATATATACAAATACACTGTTTACACATGTAATTTGTGTGCTATATCTTTCATGTAATGAGAGCTCACTGATTTAAAGTCAGTACAAACCTACATCTACAACAATAATCACCAGAATATACTTTTCCCCCATCAAAATGAAAATTCTTAAAATTTCCAATTATTCACGGTTGGGCCTTGTAAGATTAAAATTCCCTGAGTATCATTAAAATACCCTGATAATTCACTGAGTTTTCCAGGATTTAAAAATTCCCTGAGGATTCAGTTTTCCAGAGTAGTAGACACCCTGTTTAAAGACATGGTGATAGATTTAATGGTGACTGGAAATAAATAGCAAGACTATCCTTCACCTGGCATATTGTACTTACAAAGCAAACTGCACAAGTCCGTAGCATACAGCGATAAAGCTCGGAACTAGCAAACATCATTTTGGATTTTAAAAAATTCACATGCTGGATACTACTTCGCAGTCACCTGTTAATCTATAATCATGGCACAAATGTAATAACTTCAACCTTCCATGGAAGTGGAAACAATCAGATCTCTAATAGAATCTGAGCAAGCAGGCAGTAGAGTTCCCTCGTCGGTACAGCCAACATGGGTGCATGTGGTCCTACCTTGATGTATTTCCTTTCCATTTATTCTTACTAAACACTAAACGTAAACATAACACAAAACAGCAAAATTTGAAATTAAGGCACATTAATTGACTTTTCTATTTAATTTTGTAAGTTTTAAGCAAACTCGTCTATATTATTGGCCATTAAGTACTCAATAGTTTTATATACTGTTCTCAACTGGAGAATACTCAATACCCAACCCTACTGGTATCTTTCCATACATACAAAGTATGTTTTCCTGGTAAGTTTTTTTTTTCTAAGAAAATTACTGGCCAGAATTCATTACTTATTAAGGTACAAAATATGTACTGAAGTCAGTATTCTCTTAACATTTGTATGCATGTTCATGATCAGAGGGAAGGAAAGAAAATTGTAGGCAAGGCATGTCTTGTTAATAATTTATTACTTAAATCTCATACATAAATTACAAAATATTTTCTCACGCATTATTCAGTGGAACGCAAGCTCACCAGACAGGGGTTAGCTCACAGGTGAAATGGAAATTACAAACTGCCCAACTGGTACCTGAAAATAAAAATAAGAAGTTTATTACCACATCTAATGTTTATGCTACAAACAATGACATACTGGCTGCCTATTGGTGAGAAGCGCTCAACAAATTCTGCAATAAGGAAAAAATGTTGAAAAGAGCCTGGTAGAACAATCGTGAAGTCTCTGCCTCTATATGCTCGCTGGTCTGATGGATGATGAACAGTGGCGGCCGGTGGCAAGTAAAGCTGGGTGTTGCACCAAAATTTCTGATGTCGCAATTTTATATGGGAAGTTTACACATGTAACAAAAATTAATTAACGTTAGATAAACAGGGAGGCATGGAGAGCTGCATCAAACCAGTCAAAAGACTGAAGACTCAAACAACAACAAGATAAACTACAGTTCTATAAAAACTGAAATACATGGGTTGTCCAAAATAACTGTACGTTCGACAAATAGACAAATTTTAATGGCTCTTTTGGGCTTCTTCCTATAGGAATTCATTAAAAAAATCAGATTTATGTATTTAAGCCGTATGCCTGAGTTCATGGGAAGAATTTTAAACACAGCAGGTTGTCTTTAAAGTTGGGTCTCAATCTCCGGGATAATAAACATTCTCAACATAAAAACATGGCAACCGAAAAGTTTGTACGTTCGAAAAATGTTATTACTAACAAAGACGGGCACATATTCTGCATAAGGATAGGATTTTTATCATTTTAAATGATCTTGTCGACTTCGTAGTTACGCTGGGGTCTGGCGTTACGTTACGGTGACGGGACGAAATGTACCGAGCATGCACTGAGGTGTGTGACGTCATAATACGGCTTGAGATTCCTCCTTACCCCGCGCGCTCCGGTGAGCGTGACGTCATCCAGCCAGATACCTCCTTTGACCTTGGTTTGCACTTGCTAACGGACTTTGAGTTAACGCAGCATTTGTAGCATTTAAAATGATATAAAGTCTAGTCTTTCAGACTGACCATCAGTCTTTTTTTTTTACTATAGCTTGAACCCCATCAGAAGAACCAGCCATGAAGTGCGCTCTGTCATACGTCGGCGCAATTCATTTTTGCGGAGTTTCGTTCAATTTCTGCTTCTTTAATTCATCCAGTAAACACGCTGCTAATGTGTGTGCATCATGTTTTGTTTGCCTCTTACTACGTATCGGTGCACAACAGCCATCTGAAATATGTTTGAAATATCACTAGTTTCATCTGCTATAATGGCAAAAATTTCCGATTCCTTTATTTGCTTTGATTCTTCTTCTTGGCAAACCTCCATCATAATCTGTAAAAATTAATTTTGAATTGTTTTGGACGTTCCTTTGAAAACAGTTGCCCTTACCAAATGACCTTTAACACAGCATCCAACTCAGCGGTAAAATTAATTAGTTCTCTCAAAACACATGGATTTGTTGATGTTACACTTTCATCATGATCACGCAAGGCCAGTCCGAAAAAAACACAGAAACGAATACAGTTTATTACAATATTTAACACATATCTATTGTGCCTAACATCTTCGTTATATTCCGCAATTTACCTTCTATAGGCACTGTCCAATTGTGCATCTTCGTTAACAGTTCCAAAAAGTGTCAATTTCAAACAACTGAAGATTGGTTGGTTGGTTCCTCAGTTTAGGAGCTGCGACAAGGCAGTCATGTAGCCCCCTGTACTTTGGGTGTGTGGAGAAACTGTCTGATAAGCGGTGTTAATTGTGATGGCTGTATTAGTGAGTGTTATCTGTTTTTAATTCAAGTGAGGACTACAGACATTGAATTTCAAGCAGTTCCTACTTTTGCCGCCAAAGGCCACCGTAAACGACTACTAGTTCAGAACTTGGTTACTACACGCCACCGCAGTCGGCTCCTGGCGACGAACGTTGGAACCTAAGAGCGTTGTTCAAATTTTTAACCTATAATTTAGCTTCACACAGGTGTAATAAGTGGAAGGTTCTTTAACATGCCATAAATCTATGACATGGGACCGCCGGCTTTACATCCCCTCCGAAGGAATGCATACTGAGGGATTTTTAACGCTCTTAAAAAAATCCGATGACTTCGGCCGGGTTTGAACCCGCGATCTTGGGCATAGAGGCTCAGCATGCTACCAACTACGGCACCGAAGCCGCTCAGCTGAAGATTCATGTTTCTTTATTTTTGGGATTATTTTCCATAACTCCTATTTTGGTCCACGCGAATTCTCCACCAACAAACATGTAAAACAGAATAAAGCGTTTTTAATATTGCATTCACATAACCAATTATTATTGCCTTAAATATCTCCTTTAAACGCCCTCGTACACTTATA
The DNA here is from genome assembly GCA_946902985.2 of Meconema thalassinum. NCBI lineage: Eukaryota > Metazoa > Arthropoda > Insecta > Orthoptera > Tettigoniidae > Meconema > Meconema thalassinum. Next base: position 119,610,978 of record OX336391.1, read on the forward strand.
TTTTGGACAATACTTATCCGGTAATGGTGCACCGAGTGTTTTTACTGTAAGTTTATCGTCATCAGGGAGCTGGAAAAACTGTCTGACTAGCAAATTACTTACTCTATTCATTTTCACTCACACTCCACAATACAATTAATGTTTCAAACTAAACATTCCGTTAAAATAAAATACTACGGTAACTTACAAGATGCACAGATGATAAATCTGGGTGCTACATCGGAAAGTGGCGCGAAAAGCAAACTAACTAAACACTGAATTTTGCTAGCCAAGAAATTTCGTAGTGAATGCATAGGTCTACTCACAATCAACCAAACAATAATAATAATAATAATAATAATAATAATAATAATAATAAAAATGCACAGTTAAGTATCTGCCTGGAACCAAAATACTCAAATCAACTAAATACAGAACTAATAGCAACCCAAATACCGCAAGAACAAGAGTGGTAAAAGCAAACATAAACCGCTAAAGTACACCAACAATACGTCGCAAAATAGTTCAGCCACTTATCTACTGTACTTATAGCACGGTGGCGTTCTTAGGCTCGCTTCACAGAACAATTGACAAAAATATTAAATGAAGTTATGATGAGAAAACATCTAAAAATAATTGGGTGTGAACCAACTAATGTCTCCCTATGAAATTCCGATATTTGTACCGTTGTGGGTGGTATAGCATTCTCTAGTGGTGTGGGAAAGAAACTACCCTTCAGGGGCAGATGACCTCGTAGTTCCTCCCCTTAAAACAACAATAACTAACTAACTAACTAAATAACTAACTAACTAAACTACCCTTCGCGGGGTAAGAGAAATCGAGGGTGTTGTCATTTCCAAAGAGTGGTGCAGTCTAACGGGGCCATTTGGAACTGAGTGTTGCCAGGGGGCTGGCAGCTCGTCTGCAACTCCCTGCTATCCATGCTGGTAGGCATGCTATGCACAAGCTTGGCCTCGTCCAGCCTCGTCCTGTACGCCGCGCTGTCTGCTTGGGAGTTGCCACAAGAGAGCTAACCCCCTGGAGTTTGATTTGAAGGCGCCAGCATTTATAGGTACAGTGTGAAGCATTTGGATAAATAATATCAAAATATAGATGAATTTAACACATTTTTGAGTGCATTAGATCTATAAAACTAAAACATTAAAGGAAAAGAAACTACGAATTAGGTGTAAAATTATTGGGAGTTGTGCAACGCTGCAACAATGTCACCAGCCGCCACTGGTGATGAATGATATTTAATTATTATCAAACCCAGCTAAAGTGAACCGTACATACTAAATGACTAAGCATAATGAAGGTGACAACAAAAGTTAACAATACAGAGACCCCCTTAAGAGCCTTATATGTATGAATGGTTTCTATAGACTAAGTTCATTCCAGGATATCATCATAGGCATTTACAAAAGGTTACTGCAATCTGTCGAGTCGTTCGAGTTTTATAAATGACAGACAGACAAAAAGTCCAATTTTATAAATAAATAAAAATACATAAGTACATAAATAAATATCATAGCACTGGTTCATGAGGACGTGCATGCAGCGATTGATTCACTTAAGAATTTTAAAGCGGCAGGTGAGAATCAACTACTGTCGGCGCAGAAATTATGTGCACCCGAGTTTGGAGATAAATAGCAAAATAACCGAAAGGCCTACAGGAAAACAAGTAACATCACCAGCTTCCTTGTTTATTTGTGCGTTGATTGATGATAAAGGTAACTTTTAGAAACGTATTTTAGTATTTTTTTATGGCAGGTGTAATGTAAAAAGTACCGGTTTTTGGCGGGTTTCGAGGGAAACGTCGACTTAAGACATTCACAACTCTCAACGCCGTTATGCTACAGTAAACAAATTTAAATATGTGTAAGTCAGATAATTATGTTGTTTGTGTGTATGTGAAGTTTCAAACTTTTATCTCGAACACAAACAATAAAACAATCAATAATGTGAAAGTTTCGCATTTCGAAGCTGGACTTACGTAGAAGCTCGTTCTTGGGTGCTGTTTTAATCCACATGTACTAAGCGTTTGCGATATGTAACTAACTATCCGTAATGTAAATAAATGGTTTTATTTTATATGGATTGATATTTATTCTGATTCTGGTGGCTTTTGTCGGCAGACTAGTTCCGCAGGAAAGTTGGTGCGCTGTTGCCGCATTCGCTTACTGCCTGATTAGCGCTTCCTCGGCACAAAGCATATTCAAGTAAAATATATTTCGTTTCCACATTTCCCATAATATTTCCGACATTTTCCGAAAGCCTAATCTCCCCAATTCTTCGATAGTAGGAAATATTTTTTTCAAAATAAAAACTGTGAATAGATCTACGTATAACTCCACAATGATATTGTAAACTGGTCAATGTGAATGGTCATCCTACCGATGACCTTGGCCTGGTCCTGGAATTTCATCCCTCACAATCTCAGCATTCCTAGTTTTAACCATCCGCCTCATTGCGTAGTAGCTTGCATTCTTGGCCGTCACCGCGAAGGCCCGGGTTCGATTCCCGACTATGCCGAGAAATTTAATTCTCGTCTTGAGGCAAAACTGAGTAGAGGCGGGTTCTATTCCCACCTCAACCATCCTTTTCGTTGTTTCTCACTTCTACTCCCGGCAAATACCGGGATGGTGCCTAACTTAAGGCCACGGCCACTTACTACCCAAATCCTACTTAAATTATTACAAATGCACACACTAGTACAGACATCAAAGTGACACAGGTTATCAGACAAATTCTACGCACACCCAAGCACACGGGGCTGCATGACCTCGATGTCAGAAAGACCCTAAAAGAATTAACAACAACTATTTAACCAAGCGAGGGGTCACTCCAAGACAATCAACAACTCACTGCAGCACCGGATTCGCTTATCGCCATCTCACCCTCTTAAAGAAACAAATAGCACTCAAAATCATACGAATTCCTCATTCTGTAATCAGGGTTCCAGGAGGCATTGTGAAGGTATCTACTCCACAATTTCCGGAGTGAAACTGGAAACTACACGTAAGACAATATCCAAGATACAAAGACAAACAGTGACTCACTGATGTGTGTACAGACTTCCTTTGACACATCTAAGGGCAGAGTTGAACAGTGAATATTGAAACTGACGAAGATTGCAAGCTTCATCCAAGGAAGACAAAAGTCTCTGATAATTTCTTTAGAATTTAATTATTTTTATTGGTTTATTTTGTACTAGTTAAATATTCAGAGTTTGTTTGAACTAAATACTTTCCTTTTAGTAAACATCAATAAAATAATTTTGTTATGAACAGATAGGAGACAATATAACATATAAGTTATTTTTCTTACTAATTTTATCACGAGCTTGTGAATTAATTTGTAATTCTTAATCATTCATTAATTTATTTATTTATTGCCACACCATGCTTTTGGGACTAGCTTTCTCTGTGTTTTAAATATTTTATCACCACCGAGAGTCATCTTATTGTGATGTACTGTATATCAAATTAAATTTTTTTAAAGATTCTCCAACGTTAAAATATACGAAACACAAGGACAGACCTGAAAGGTATACACAAATCTACTTAATATGAATTCCAACAGATGTATTGCATTATGAGGCAGTGCGAACGGAGCGCTGATCAGTAAGTGACGTTCTCTGGCGCGCCAGAGCAAGGGAACGCGGCAACAGCGCACCAACTTTCCTGCGGAACTCGCCTGCTGACAACAGCCACCAAAATCATAATAAATATCAATCCATATAAAATAAACCCATTTATTTACATTACAGTTAGTTACATATCGCAAACGCGTATGTGGATTAAAACGCACCCAAGAACGAACTTCTACGGAAGTCCAGTTTTGAAATGCAAGCCTTTCACCTTATTGTTTGTTTTGAAGTTTGTGTTAGAGATAAAGTTTGAAACTTCACATACACACAAACAACATAATTATCTGACTTACACATATTTAAAATTGTTTACTGTAGCATAACGGCTTCGAGAAGTGTGAATCTCTTAAAGTCGAAGTTTCCCTCGAAACCCACCAAAAACCGGTACTTTTTACATTAAAACTGCCATAAAAGATATTAAAATAAGTTTCTAAAAGTTACCTTTATCATCAATCAACGCAGAAATAAACAAGGAAACTGGTGATGTTACATGTATTCCTGTAGGCCTTTCGGTTATTTTGCTATTTATCTCCAAACTCGGGTGCACATAATTTCTACGCCGACAGTAGTGGCAGAACTTTAGAAGTGTGCAAATATACAGACTCTTCGGAATCTACATAAACCTCTTATTGACATTTGGAATACAGAAAAAATATTAGGATCTTCAACGGGACGTGCGCCGATTCATGTTAATAAATTGCCCGAAGAATGGAATGTTGCTATTATACAGCCACTACACAAAAAAGGAGATCGATCAGATCCTAGTAATTATCTAGGAATATCTTTGCTGGATATCACGTATAAGATTTGTTCAAGGATTTTATATTCCAGAATTCAAGAACAGCTGGATAGTGAATTTGGTGAATATCTGGGTGGTTTCCGTCCTGGATGAAGCTGTCCAGATCAAATTATTAGTATCAAATGGATTATAAAACATCAAAGGAGTAGGAACAAGAATTTAGTTATCACTTCGCTGACGTTCCGAAAGCTTATAATAAGTGCCCACCGCAAATCATTATTGAATACCGGTAGTCTTATTGAATTTGGTATAAATCGAAAACTTGTTAAACTTATTGCGAGCACTCTTCAAAATACTAAATCTAGAGTAAGGTTCAGAAGGGAAATCTCTGAGCCATTTGAAATGCATACTGATCTTCGGCATGGAGATGGAATATTTCCATTATTATTTAATTGTGTGCTGGGGAATTTTATGCGTGAATGGAATAAAGTTTGTCTACTGACTATTAAGATTGGAAGAAATGTTTGGATAAATTGTCTTGTATCTGCAGATGATTTAGCATTATTTGCAAATTGTATCGAAGAAGCTTAATTCCAGGTAGAAGAATTGGGACGATTAGCAGCAAAGGTTGGGTTAAAATTTATTTTGAGAAATCAGAAATTATGCCTCTTTTTGAGTTAACACGTCACATAAAATTCTAAATAGTGATAAAAAAAATAAAGGTTGTAGAGAAATCCGAATATCATGGTGAGATTATAACTTGGAATGCCAATGAAAGAGCTTCAATAGACAGAACATTAAAATTGCAACGAGCACAACAGATTCTTGGTCTATTTACAAAATACATGTGGAAAGGATGTATGTAGTTCACTCCTCCGCAGTATATAACCCAATGGTTACAGTCTAACGTGTCGTTAACAGTGCCTCGCTAGCTTCCTGCGACCTAGGCCGCACCTCAACCCGACCATTCAAACCTTAGTTTTGCCCAATCCAATGGTTACAGCCTAGAGTGTTGTCAACAGTGCCCTGCTAGCTTCCCGCGGTCAAGGCGGCATCTCAACCTGGCTATTCTAACCTTTGCTTTGTCCAATCCAATGATTTTTGACAATGGCTACAGCCTAACTCGTCCGGGTCATTGGTTTCAGCCTGACGTATCAACAGTGCCCCGTTAGCTTCCCGCGGTCAAGGCCTTCGATCTAACCTTTGTTTTGTCCAATTCAATGGTTACAGCCTAACTCGTCCCAATCAATGGTTTTTGGCAATGATTACAGCGTAATGAGTTATTGTTGTTTTAAGGGGCAGAACTACAAGGTCATCTGCCCCTACAGCGTAACGAGTCGTCAACAGTGCTCCGCTAGCTTCCCATAGTCAAGGCCCTCAACCCGACCATTCTAATCCTCGTTTTGTCTAATCCAATTGTTTTTGACAATGGTTACAGCTAAACTCGTCCAGATTAATGGTTACTGACAACAATTACAACCCAATGTGTCGTCAACAGTGCCCTGCTAACTTCCCGTGGTCAAGGCCGCACCTCAACCAGACCATTCGAATCTTCGTTTTGTCCAATACAGTGAGTGGTTATTGTCTGTGGGCCGCGTTAGCCATGTGTTGATGTATCTCATATCTGACATGTTGGCAGCCCTCTCCACCCATCTAATAGTGCCTACCCACAATGCGCAGTCGGCAGACGGTAGTTGACAGTCCATAGCTTCAGTCGAAGTCGGTAGTTCACAACCTAGCCACCCACAATGCGCAGTCGTTAAAATGCTAGGAGTAAATAAAAACTTTCATTTATTCCTTGAGAAAGTTGTCAATTTTCTTGTCGATAAATTAAATAATGAAAGTTATTATTATATAAATGGTCATACCTTTCCAACCCATTGCATCGGCAATGAGCCTCCACGTTAGATCTTTGAAGACGTTGTCTTTATACTTGAGCTCACTCATACAGCCAACGGCGTTCCCTCACAAGATCAATGAATATCTTCTATCCCAAGGTCAGGACATTCAGTCATCATCTTTTTATATAATTAATATATAATATAACAACGAACTTATGCGAAGAATATACCGTGAATACAACTAGTCAACTACACAGCTGATGACGAGCAGAAAACCTACAAAGTGATGTCAGTTTGTGATCTTTTCTGATTGGCTCTTAAGTATGCAGTTGGCAGTCAAAGATAAAATTTGCGACAGCCGACTACACGATGCTGATTGTCAACTATCAACTACTGACATACAACTACACATTGTGCATGACGCCATAAGAGAGCACGGGTCGGACTTCAACTGCCGACTGTCAACTACCCACTACCATCTGCGCATTGTGGGTAGGCCTTAACAAGTGACTAATCCTCAGCGCTTGAGGGACATGGCTGCCATCGTTCACTAAGGACAAGAGGTATAGCTTTAAATTTCCCGCCAAGTTCACTGAGGAAGAAACAAACACACATCATCATTTCCCCTTATCCAGCTCCTGCCGGGTCGGGGTATTTATGGCACTTCTCCACTTTCCTCTTTCCTTCCACCATTCTTCTTCCACGATCTTGTCCCAGTCCAGATTTCTTTTTCTTACGCTGTTCTTCACTGAATCAATCCACCTTGTTCTAGGTCTTCCTCTTGCTCTCTTACCCTTGCACTTCGCCTCCAGCATCTGTCTTGGTATTCTATTTTCCTCCAAACCACCTTAGTTTATTCTTCTCAATTCTCTCATTTAGTTTTACCATCCCAACTTCCTTCCTAACATCTTCATTCCTCACTCTGTCTTTCCTATCATACTTCTTAGGAATTTCATTTCACTGGCTTGGATTCTACTCTCTTGCCTGCTTGTCAGGGTCCAAGTCTCAGCTGCATAAGTTAATATGGGAACATAGTACACGTTATACATTACCTCCTTGCTTTTCCTTGGTACTTCCTTATCCCAAACAAGTTTTCTTACACTTTGATAGAATGCATTGCTCTGCTGTACCCTCCTGCCAATCTCCATGTCCAACCTACCAGTTTGCATCAATTCACTTCCTAGGTATTTGAACGTGTCCACAATTTCCAAACTCTGACTTCCAATTTTCACAGTGCCCTTTCCTTGTCTTTCCCCTCTTGTCATCACCATGGTCTTGCTTTTCTCTATACTGATTTTCAGGCCGTACTTCTGAATATTTTCGTTCAGTGCATCTAGTTGTTTTTGCACTTATTCGATGTTCCTTCCCCAGACCACAATAACATCTGCAAATAACAGTAACTTCATTTCTTTATGTCCATATGCTTCCTTTGTTTCCTTTACAATTTCATCCATCACCATTATGAACAAGAGAGGTGACAGCACACTCCCCTGTCTTAGTCCAGTCTTGTTCCTAAACCAATCTGTCTTTCCAACTGGGGTCAGTACCCTGCTAACACAGTTGTACATTGCTTGCACCATTTCCAACATTTCTCTTCCCAGTCTCTTCTTAACCATGGTTTCCCATACCTTCTCTCTGGGGACACTATCATATGCCTTTTCTAGATCTATGAAAGTCATGATCAAATCCTCTCCATATTCCCAGTTCTTTTCCAACACCTGCCTCAAGGTAAAGATTGGGTCCACTCTGGATCTTCCACTCCTGAAGCCATACTGTTCCTCTTGCAACTCTCCTTCCACCTTTCTTCTCATTCTTCTTTATAATATCCTTTCCAGTATTTTTACTATCTGTGATATTAAGTTAATAAGGATGTCAACGGGTCTTTCTCAACGCACAAAGTCTTATGAGATTCGTCGTACCTTCGTTGTCGATAAGGAGCAACTTTGCGAAATCATGCTTGCGATGAAATAGGTGATTCCCAGCGTCAAATATCTCCTGAGAGTTGAGCTGCCTTGTCCCGGTGTATTGCTTCTCGCATGTGCTAAGCCAGTTAATTATGTGCATACGTGTTATGTTCTGACATTTTAAGATGTTACAAGTGTGTGATATAGTTGGTAATTGTTTCTGTAACATACGCGATTTACTATTTCGTGCTCACGTTCCTAGTTTGGTTAGAAATACTGGTGCCGAACACAGGATTTAAAAAAAAAAAACACTTTACCAACGCTCGTCATTTGTGGCGAAAACTGGCACACTGTCATTTCTCCTTGTAAGACCTAACTAACAGCGGCAACATACTTATAATGTAGCTCTGAAGCACCCTGCATTAATTAAATTGTCGTTTGATCATCGTGTCCAATAGTCGTCATAGCTGACGAACTTTAGAGCACCAAGCGTGACGTACACTAGTGCACGATAATGTTAAAGTTTGCGTTTACGTTTCATAACCAATAAACATTTAGAGTGTGCCGTTATTATGTAGATCTGTCTTTTTGACGGCCCGAGGTCTACGCTGGCTGCATGGCTCAGCGGTAACATTCTCGCCTGCTGTTCCTAAGGTTGCAAGATCGAATCCTGGCGCAGTCATCTGGAATTTGAGGGTGCGCAAATGCGAGGGAGCTGTGTCAGTAGATATACTGGCACGTTAATAATCCCATTCGGACCAAAATTCCGGCACACCGGCGCCTCTAAAAGCCGCAGTAGGTAAATGGGGCGTAAAACAAAGAACATTATTATCAGTAGGTCTAGGCCTAGGGTTTTTAGGTGTGCTAAAGAGGATTCTTTTTAAATTGAGATGAAAAATATATTCTTAGACTAAATCTTTGCTTTGAAGTAATATGTCGAAACGCACATTTCTCAATTAGCCTACGATATTCAGCAAATGGAAGCTGCTATTAAGGTCGTTGAGGAGGACGGCATGAGTATTACAACGGCCGCGGAGAGGAATGGTGTTCTGAGAAACGCTCGTTTGGACAAAATTAAAGGAAACTAGAGAGGGGCATGAAATTCCCTAAAACAAAATGGCGGCTTCCGCTTCTTTGACGTCATCAACGACGTCACGAAATACTCCTCTAGCAAGCTTACGGGAAAAGCCTGGGTAATAGGTTTTTTTGGGTGCGGAATCGAAAAACCTTCGAAACGACCAATGCATCGAAATCTATAATTGACCTACATAGCTCAATTAAAGATTCAGATACATATACAAATTTTGCAAATTCAAGTCATATTTAAAATGTCCGTTTCGAAATATATAATTGGCCTATGTAGGTCAATAGAAAATAGAAAATAAGGTAAATTATAATGCAATAACATATAAATCAAAGTACTTAATGGGGGGCAGATGACTTCATAGTTCCGCCCCTTAAAACAACAATAACTAACATGGTTAATATAAAATTCCTGACTTTCTAATACTTTTCATCATTTTTCCTGACTCATGCCATTTTTTCACACTTTTTCCCGACTTTTCCTGACCAAAAACAAAATTCCCAACTTTTCTTGCCTGTGGTCACCATGGATACACATCGTAATTATTATAATCCCGACACCGATGGGTAGAAGAGGATCCGACTAAGTAAGTAAGTAATTAATTATTATAATTTCATATTAATAAATCATTGCATCGAAATCTTTAATTGAGCTATATAGGTCTATTACAGTGTGACCGATATCGCATGATTTTGAGAGCTCTGGCAACGTCGCATAGCAGGAGGAAGGATGCAAGCGGAAGTAACCTGAGGTTGATGTTTTCACGTCATGGACATAGTCGACAGCATGACTAGGCGAAGTTTCCAGAAGTGTAGAGGGCGCTGATGAGCTCCAGGAAAAGTTGAGGTGGAAAGGTCACACCGGAGAAGCGGGTCACTTTATTTTGCATCGCCGTCCAGCGAAGTTCACTTTCTTTTGTGTCGCCGTATGCCGAAGTTCATCTTTATTTTTGTGTCGCCGCACGCTGAAGTTCCTAACAAGTGTGTAGTAGCAGTCGTATCGTGGCCGCTTGGAACCAGTGTGGTATTCCGACAGTTCTTTGGGACATAGCTGAAAGGATCAGTATTATTTCTTGCGTGGACAGCTCTGTGTTAACGATTACTAAAGCTGAATGTGGCGAGGTGATATTATAACGCAGATCATAATGCATTATATTGTGGGACACTAGTCATTTTGTACAATAAAGTGCGAGCAGACACACGTGGTGTCTCAAGCTTTTACCAGGTACGGGACTATATGGGCCGTGCGCTATATAACTGACGCCCAGAACATATGAACGAAGCGATGTGCTTTTGTTTGACGACCAGACAAATGAGTGTCCAGGGTCAGTGAACTATGAGAGATAAGCTGAGTGCAGTCCAAATATAGAGCGACATTCTAGGTCAAGGACGGACGTAATACCTTATGAGTACATGCTTGTGTAGACGCATACGATATAACCTGTGTCGTGGTAGAGTTATTTTCACGGCCATGAGTTGATATTACTTGGCATAGTCGACATGAAAATTGCAGCGATGTATTGGACGGACATAAAGGCTATCAGTACAGACCAGTGCGAGTTTTGTGTCAAGAACTTTACGAGCGAAGAGATGGCAAGCTAAGTTTAGTATGTGGAAGCTGTTACGATGACGTGGAAACGACGGCGAGCCAGGACCATGGACACCCCGAGGGTCGCGAGCTGGATCCAGGACGAGAGGGGAGGATGTTCAATGGGAAGAACGTGGACCCAAACCCCAGGAAACGTGTCAGCGGAACCAAAACTGAGGTGGCCGAAAGGTACTGAAAACCATGTTAATTCTTAAGTAGTGGTTAATGGGTAGTGGTTACTAAGATTTGGACAGTTGGGCAAAAATCGAAATAGAAGTTAATCAATAAGGATAAAATGCGATATAATGACATGATTAATAGGATAGTAAATTTTAAGTTTTCTTTTGAGAGATTAATGCAGTCATATTTAGGGTTTAAAAATAAATGTATGGATGCTTCAAAATATAATTTGAGTACAGGGATCTTTCAGCGTGTTAAGTCGCTGTGTTCTTTGAATTGGTGCAACCTGGATGACAAATTATGGTTTGAACAGGCTTAAATTACAGGGGATTCATTTACACTTAATGGGCCACTTTTTGTGCGCACATCACATTAATACTAAACACTCACACGTCACTGAGGTTTCCCTTTACATGCTAACATGAGGAGATGCGTTTGGTAGGTGACTGATACAAGGTTGTGTAAATAATGATACTGCATTGATAAAATAGCAGGGTTGCATAATACGAAGTTATGATGAAACTAAAGGTTCTCGCTATAGCGAGGTGAATAAAATAAATGATTATAATTAATGTTACGTGATAGGTTCAAGTAGATGAAATTTAGAGGCAATTGTCAGTTGAAAAATAATACAGATAGGCGGAGGCCATCTACTTAAATGTTTATGGTGTAGTTATAAATATGTGAAGAGCATGCAGTGATTAATAAATAAAAGAAAATATATCTGGGATCATAAAGATGTTAAAATGTAAAGTGATGAATGTAAAAGCCAACAGCCAGTCATTTTTCTGAGTGAGGCACAGCTGAACGAAAACCAGTGAAATAATAATGAAAGTATTTAATACATGAATAAAAGGTCTGAAAATAGATTCTTTAACGCCAGTGACATCCATACATAAAAATATTCTTTTTCCTATTTTGGTGATTACATTTAGTTAGAAGGAGATCGAATGAGGCAACAATTTTTTTTCTTTGAATATCTTTTCAGATTTATGCACCTGCTCATTTATGGACTATTAGCGGAGAGGTGACATAGCATTTTGAAGTAATGGTTGTAATACTAGAATGATATAGCTCTGATCTCCGTAAGTTATGTTGTATCCAAAGATTAGGACGCCCGGAGATTTTTGTCCTCATTAATTTGAATTTTGCTTCTGCGTCATTTTTTTTTTTTTATTTGCACATCAAGAGTAATTTTGAGAAGTCTCCGAGCGGAGGTAGGCTTCTGTGTGTGATTCTATGTATTTAGTGGTGTGGTTCTGTAATAAATGGTGGATGAGTTTTATCTTAACAGCGGAGTTTTTTGTCATTCTGGTTCGTTGTCATACTTGTGTGTCCACCGGATCAATTTTGAGATTTTACCCCAGTTGTACCCATCATTGTAAGGACCCCGGGATTGCTTGAATCTCGTTCCCGACACAGTTTTTTTTTTGGCCAAAATTGATTCGGACATTCAAGATTTTTTTTTCTTTCGCGTTGTACCGAATTCTGGGTGAGGGTTGAAGTGTATGTCGGGCCACCCAATCCAAAGCCAGATTATCGGGCACAACAGCTTTCGATACAATGTCTTATAAATATAAAATTAAATTAATTACGACGTGTAACGTCATCTGTAATTCAACTATATGGGCGAATTACAGATCCCGAAACAGAATTTTAAAAATATGTCATAAATGTAACCCTAAATTAAAATATTTTCGTATGTACGGCGTATCAAATTGAGGTAGGCCAATAAATAAATATAAATAAATTACAGATGACGAAACAATGCGTTTCAACAGCTTTTTAATGCTCATTTCTGTTATTGAGTTGTCACCACCCAAAATAACCTATAACCAAGGCTTTTCGCATAATCTTGCCAGAGTAGCATTTCGTCAACATCACAAAAGCAACCAATTTGTTTTTATAAAAAAGTCATGCACAAACGATCGCGGTCTGTAATAATCGCCGGTTGGCATCAATGCATTTCCCACGCATACACAAACCTAACCTAGCTGCTGGCACATTGTAATATTCTTATAAAACATTGTGGTCAATAATGTTATTGACCCCACCACATAGCAAGAAATGGTTTTGCGTAGTTTCGTTTTTTTTTATCCACAGTTGGCTGCAAATACGCAAACACAAACACAATGCCATTATAAAACATTGTGGTCAATAATGTTGTTTTTGCTGGGGGGGGGGGGCGCACCCCCCCCCCCCCCCCAGGTTGGTATTTTTATGTTTACCAATATTGGCTGCAAATACTTGTATCTCAATTAGAAATCACAATCCTTAACATACCGTTTCATAACGCCTCACAGACATACTATATTAACGTCAAAAACAAGACCTTTAGGCCGATAGTTCTAATACAAAACACCGTCATATATATTTTTCAAGTGTTCATGTAAATGCCAATTTGTCAAAATTTTACCCATCCATTACTATTTTAACAGGCGTATTCCCCAACACCGCTCCTGACGTAATATTATCGTTTAGACAAATGGCATTGTCTATGGCTTCAGAAGCGTACAGTGCAACTTTTCTATTAAATGCAACAACCAAAATAAATATATGAACAACGTAAAAAACTCACCGATAGATCCCAAATGCCGTATTATTCCACATGTACAAGAAGAAGCACTAATTTTCGACCACACTTTCCCTCACATCACAAGTAACGGAATTTATTTGAATGCAACAACTTCAGGAATTCAACAATTTTATTACAAATCGCCAACACAATCGCGCACACGACACTGCTAATATCAAGATCTTGTTCTATAGGTTATTCAGGGAATAATAATTGTTTAAATTACGGTTACAAAACTCAAATCGGTGAAAAAATAGACACTCTTCTCGAACAAAACCACGCGCGAAACCGACGTATTAATCAGCTGACTCCCGGCAATCAAAGCGAGTCAATATCGATACGTGCCGTGACATCATGGTGACGTCACTGAGGTCCCTAAGACTTCCCTAGATGCGGCCTCGCAATGTACAGTTAAACAACGGATAATTTTGCATTGCGATGCGGCCGCGTATAAAATTCCCCTAAAAACAAAATGGCGTCCGCCATGACATCACTCCTCTGGCAAGCTTACGGGAAAAGCCTGGGTAATAGGGGTTTTTGGGTGGGGAAACACAAAAAACCTCCGAAACGAGGTGTGCATCGAAATCTGTAATTGACCAACATTGCTCAATTAAAGATTCCGATACGTAGAAAAATTGAGATTTCAATGGATATTTTTAATTTTCCGCATCGAAATCTATAATTGGACTGTGTAGATCAATTTCAGATTCCGATACACATCGTAATTTTGTAATTTCATAATTAAAACACCCTGCTTCGAAATCTGTAATTGACCTACATAGCTCAATTAAAGATTCCGATACGTAGAAAAAATTCGCGATTTAAATTGAGAAATTTTATTTTCCGCATCGAAATCTATAATTGGCCTATATAGCTCAATTACATATTACGATACATATCGTAATTATTTCAGATTGATAATTATAAAATTGTCGGCCTCTGTGATAATATCAATGACTTTACGAAATGCTTCTCTGGCAAGCTTACGAGAGAAACATTGGTTATATATTATTTTGAGTGGTGACAATTCAATAACAGAAATAAGCATTATAAAAAACTTCAAAACGAATTGTGTATAGCAAGATATGGTTATGTACAGTTTGATTTTTTCCCCCCAATGTTGGCTACAAATGCGCAAACACAAATACGATAACATACGCAAAAACAACCAAAAACTAAAGCATTCTAATTTCCGTATAAAACATAGTGGTCTCAATTGGTTTTTTGGTGGGGGGCGGCCGTGCCCGGCCCCCAAAAGTTTCGGTACTTTTAGGTTTTCGAATATTGACTTATTTATTTATCGTATGGCTTTTAGTGCCGGGAGTGTCTGAGGACATGTTCGGCTCCCCTAAGTCTGTAGCTGCTTCCAGCGGACACCCTAAAGGGTGAGCTACAAGTTCCGTTCAATTTCAAGTAGTTCCAACTTTCGCCACCAGATATCAATGATACCTAGTGGTGAACGTTGGAACTTTGATAGAGCGTTCTGACGAAATCTAACCTAACAATTTTTGCTTTACACAAGTTTAGTCTGTGAAAGGATCTATGACATGGGACCGCCGGCTTTACTTCCCCTCCGAAGGAAGGCATACTGAAGGATTTTTTATGCTCTTAAAAAATCCGACAACTTCGGTCGGGTTTGAACCCGCTATCTTGGGCACAGCAGTTCAGCATGCTTCAGACTACGCCACCGAAGCCGCTAAAAAAACAGACCAATATATGTCTGGTACAAAAGACTGTTATATGCCTTTACACGTGTTCTTGTAAATGCCATCTCTATATTTTACCCAGGCCCCCTTGCCTGACGTAATATCATTTAGACAGATGGCATTGTCTATTAAAGAAGAATACAGGGAAACTTTTCAATTAAATGCAAAAACCAAAATAAATATATGAACGTAAAAAACAAACTCACCGATAGGTCCCACAGTTCGTATTATTCCACATCTACAATAAGAACCAGTAATTTTCGACTACAAGTTCTCCTTACGTAACACGTAACGGCATTTTATTTGAATACAAAAACTTCAGGAATTCAACAATTTTATTACAAATCACCAACACAATCCAGCACACGACACTGCTAATATCAAAATCTTGTTCTATAGGTTATTCACGGGAATAATAATCGTTAAAATTACGTTCACCAACTGCTAACAGGTGAAAAAAAAATGGACGACGTTCTCCAACAACACCGCGCGCGAAACTGACGTATTAATCAGCTGACTAGGATGCAAAGCGACTCCCGCGACGTCAGCTGCGACCATCACCGAGATCCCTAAAAATTCCCTAGACGTGGCCGCATCGCAACGTAACAATGAACCGACATATATGCATTATAAACAGCAGACAAGGAAAACTAACAATGTGACTGCAATTGGTGCAAACGGGTGACGAATATAGGAAGAATCCAAAGACATCGTGCCGAGGACTAGGGCAAAAACACACTTTTTTTTTTTTTTTTCAAAAACGAATATTTTCGATATTGAGAGTTTCCCCAGTGTTTGAGTAGAGTTTGAGGTTAGGTAGAGTGCTTTTGTTGATTACATTTGGCAAAATGTATAAGGTGTATATATTTACTTGACTAAATCTGTCTTAACATGACGACCATTCGTGCATTTACCTTACATGTACTTATATACGAGAGTGACGATCCATTGGCTCAGTGACGAAAACAGTTACAGTTACCTTAACGTAATTTAGAACATATTTCCATCGCACTAGTGTTAATAAACATCAATTTCAATTGGTATTGTCCCATAGAACGGTATGAAAATCATCTAGGCTATTATCCATATTAACACAGTTGTTTCACAAGACATTTTCTCGCCTTCTCAACTAGTAATAAATTCTTTTGTGTTGGTATCTTCACATTCCATCGTTCCTAGCACGTACGCTTTGTCAAAGCTACGGACTAGTATAAATCCTACTGTCGGTTTTTTCCAAAATAATACTATGCATGAGGCAATCAGAAATCGGACACACTCAGACAACAAATATTAACACTAAAAATACTCTACCTGAGGCAGTCAGAAAGTGGGGACACGCTCAGACTGGGTTCAATCCTCGTCTCCTTTGGTTGAATTCGGACCTGTGTGGAAGATTTATTTCCCGGCAGCAAGGCCTGACTGAAGGAGATAGTCAGGTTGTAGAAACTCTTGATTCAACTTCCTTCTGTAAAATGAAAATTTCTCATCAAAATAATGCAGGATTCGTCAAATGCTGTGTGGAAATAATGCTAGTTCATCCCAATAACCATACTAAAATGCAAACATCACGAAGCTATCAATATAGGTTATACACAATACTATCTTGAATTATCACAAGGGACCAATCCTCGTCTCGATTGTTTTAATTCACATACCTAGAAGTGAAAATAAATGAATAACTATCAACATAATTCACAATTATATAATCCATAAAATTAAAAAGGAAGATATTAACTGCAAATACCTTACCATCGTCCACGACGGTTCAAGATTCATCCAAATCCCAAATGGCGGCGAAGCAAACAAGATGATGATGATATCTGAGGCGGAAGTCTGTGGCCGTTACTTGAAGATGTGGAACGGGTAAGAAGTTACGAAATACGGAACGTGCTACAAGTGGCTACTGCGCATGCGGTGCCAAGAAAACATACTGCCGGAGACACTCGTCATACGTCCGTCTCGTTTTACAAGAAACCCACTTCAAACAAGAAACATTAAATATTCCCCTTAATGAACGCAGGCATCTGACAGGTGTAATCAGCCTTGCATACTTTTAAGCTATCTTGTACATCATTGTCGTCATAAAGAAGGTACACATCCATACCAACTAAGTATTTTAAATGAATCCACATTGGGCACGAAAAAGTGTAAGCAGTTCCTCTGGTTGTAAGACATAGGCTACGCCTTTATCGTTATCAAAATCAGTTTCGTTCTTGCAGGATATTTTAAATATTCCTACATGCACCTGAAAAAAAAATCTCCGATTTTAATATTTCGCGCGAACTACATCGAAGAACTGTAGGCTACTCGGTGACCATATCATTAGAAGCGCACCCTGAAAGCAAGCCCTGGACGCCAAATTTCCCGAGATTTCTGAACTAGCCTTAACGACCGGGGAACAGTGAAATGAATTTAATCACAGGTTAATTTTAAATAGCAAAGAAGCGGGGAAGCAAAATGTTCTATGGAATTGAGAGCGAGGCGCGGTATGGCACTGTGTTGGGCTCAGTGGCGACTGCGCCGAGCGAAGTCATGTGGGGTGGGGGTGGGGGGGGGGGGGGGGGGGGGGGCAGAAAAGGCAATGATAGATTGAATGCGCAAAAATCAAAACCCAATCACCTTATTACTATTTAACCCTACCCACAATAATTAATTCTATAAATCAGTGAGCCAGGGTGCGCATTTCAGAGGCACAGACATGTAGCGTGAAATTCACACTTAGACACTAGAAATCCCTTTCCGTCATGGTCGCTGCAATGAGGAAGACGACAATCTCCCCACTCCTGACGTCACGTATCGATGATAATCGCTACAGGTGGAAGTAAATACATATAATTCCGTGGATCTTCTTGATGTACTCAAATATCCATATATAATAGCTTTCTGCAATACAAATGTGCATTCTGACACATACAGAACCTCGTATTTGCTCTAAATATCTTTTAATCTACATAAATCCTTCTCAGGTGCAGCAATCGATGCGAGATATGTCGTAACTGACTGGATTATTAATCGCTATATCTTCGGCTCTCTCTCGGAAAAGATCGGAGACGAGACATACTTTCCCGAGCGAAACTACTCCTGCCGCATAGCAGCTGTGGAGAGTAACTTGGCGGACAAGCTCAACAGCTTCACGCCGCGTCAGATAACTGTACTCATAAATGTACTTAAAAACCCTAAAATAACGGTACAGTACCATCCCGACATTTGCCCGAAGACGAGGGAAACCACGGAAAACCACTTTGAGGATGGCTGAGGTGGGAATGGAACACCCTCCACTCATTTGGGCCACCCGAGGCTGAGTAGAGCCCGTTCCAGTCCTCATACCACTTTTCAAATTTCGTGGCAGAGCCGGGAATGGAACCCAGGACCTCCGGGGCGGCAGCTAACCATGCTGACCACTACGCAATGGAGGCAACTTACCACTTGATATCACATACAAATCCCAGCTCTAGCAATGACTTACGCACACTTCTAATAGTAATTTCATCAAGAATTGCTCTGTTAGAATACTGGTCACCTTCTGTGGTCTCGGGGTAAGAATTGAGACTGCAGAACCAAATAATACACACAATAACACCTGCTAACAAGCAAACACACCCAAGTAAACGGAGCTACATGACCACAATATCTCAACACTCCCAAATAAATCAACAAGTTGCAAACAGTGACTTACGCGGTCATTTACCCCTTGTACATGGCGGCGTGTAGATTCTATCTTATAACAAGTGTTAGTGTGGTTTCTGTAGTAGTGCGTGTATTTGCAAGACAAGGGAGGATTTGGAGGGCGGTGGACGTTGCTTTAGGTTAGGAACCATGCTGACATTTGCATGTAGGAGAAGTGGGAAACACTGGAAAACCACTTCCAGGATAGCTGAGGATGGAATCGAACTCTTCTCTCCTCAATTTCGCCTCACAAGACTGAGTGTTTCCCGTCCCAGCCCTCTGACCAGAATTACATTTCTTAGCATCCGGGAATCGATCCTGAACCTCTGGGGTGAATGCTAGCCACTACACCACGAGGTGGATACATGTTAGATCAGTGAGTACGAAGACGGGCTGAAAAACAAACAACACGATTATGTCCCAATAGAGACTTGTAGATTCGTTTCCAAAAGATAAATGACTCGACTATCACCTTCTAAAGCCGTTCAATTGAAATATTTGGAAAGTAGGCTATATGGTTAAACTAAAAATCCTAAAAAGTCATATCTTAACTCATACACCTACCTCTATACCGGTACCACTCTCAGTCCAAAAATAGTGTATTTGTCAAAAGTTTCCAAAAGAATATTGGGAAAGTAGGCTACATGTTTAAACTAAAAATCCTAAAAAGTCATATGTTAACTCTTACACCTACCTCTATACCACTCTCAGTCCAAAATAGTGTATTTTTCAAATTTTTCCAAAAAATATTTGGAAAGTAGGCTATATGTTTAGCTAAAAATCCTAAAAGTCATATGTTAACTCCTACACCTACCTCTATACCACTCACAGTCCAAAAATAGTGTATTTTTCAAATTTCTCCAAAAATATTTTCAAAATGGGTTATATTTCCAAAATTAAGAATTTCACAGCACAGTTTATTTAACATAAATGAATGGCCTTGATCCATTCTACCCACAAACCTAGTTTCAGGTCTCTAGGACTAAAACCAAAAATTTTCAATTTTGAAAGTAGGCGATATTTTTAGAACCAAACATTCTAAAAAGTGTTATATAGGCTTAAAAGAATGTTTTTTGTGTCCTTTATTTTTATAATAAACCTTTTTTATTATTATTATTTTTGAAAAATGTCCAATTTTCAAATTCCTATATTTTGTAAACTAGGAAGTTTACAAAATAAGTGTGTTTGACATAAATAAATTGTCCTTATCCCGCAAAATAAATTTCACGTCTCGAGGATAAAAACTGTACAGTAGTGCTTACTGAGGGGTTCTGCCCGCTAAAGGAAGTTGTGAGCCCCTCAGTCAGCACTTTTTGCTCCCACTTTTTGCTCTCACTTTTGTTCTTATATTTGCACTCACTTGTTGGCTTATTTTGGTCTTGGAAAGTATCTCAGCCCATTTTTATGGCGGATGTCTGAAAGCTACAACAACAACACACTAAAATTCCAAAAATCCAAAGTACTCTTATGTTGATCATTGACTCTCACTCTTACGTTTATCCCAACACCTAGTCAAAAATAATATTGTATTTTTCAAATTTTCCAAAAAAGTTGAATTGGGAAAGTACGCTATATTTTTAAACTAAATTCATACAAAGTCATATGTTAACTCCTACACATACCTCTATTCCAAACTCAGTCCAAAAATAGTGTATATTATAATTTTTCCAAAAAACATTTGGAAAGTAGGCTATATGATTAAACTAAAAATTCTAAAAAGACATATGTTACCTCCAACCTCTATACCACTCTCAGTCCAAAAAATAGTGTATTTTTCATAAATTTCCAAAACAATATTGGGAAAGTAGGCCATATGTTAAAACTAAAAGTCCTAAAAAGTCATATGGTAACTCTTACACCTACCTCTATTCCACTCTCAATCCAAAAATAGTGTATTTTTATTTTTTTCAACAAATATTTTCAAAAATGGGTTATATTTCCAAAATTAGTAATTTTACAAAAAACGTTTGTTTGACATACATGAATGGCCTTTACGCCCTCTACCTGTAAACCAAGTTTCAAGTCCCTAGGATAAAAATGAAAAAAATCAATTTTGAAAATAGGTTATATTTTTAGAACCAAAAATCCTAAAAAGTGTCGTATAGGCTTATAAGAATGGTTTTTGTGTCCTTTATTTTTGTAATAAAACTTTATATTTTTACATTTTTTTTCTCAAAAAAGTCCAATTTTGAAATTGGATATATTTTGGAAACGACAAGTTTGAAAAAAGTGTGTTTGACATAAATTAATGGTCATTACCCCCCTCTACCCCCCCCCCCCCCTCCCACCAAGGTTTAGGTCTCTAGGACAAAAACCAAAAATGGTCAATTTTGAAAGTAGGTGATATTTTTAGAACCAAACTTCCTAATAAGTATATAAACAATTCATGCTTTTGGGCTAATGCCGTGTGTATTTTTAATTTAAACCATACGTTTCGGAGAAACCTTGCCTCCTTTTTCAATGGAAATAAACAATGTGGCCAAAGAAAGTATATCAATGAGATTACAAAAAATATAGATAAATTCCTCTGTTCGTCACCAGAGAGCAGCTGCCAGAAATTACTGTATGGACCATGGTGGAACGGCGGACAAAGTAGTAAGTAACCAGAAGGTAAAGGGGTCGGTGTGAAAATATAGAAACTCCTCGAAGAATGAGGAGGGGGGGGGGGGGAGGTGGGGGGGTTAGATGGATACAAGGAAACATAAACAAAAATAGGTTTGTCGGGCTGTAGATAGACAAAGAGCTAAGTTCCTTCGATTGTCCTCGAGACAAACAGCTCCTCGTACGGTTCTTGATACTAGTAAAGTTGTAGTCAATCTTTCTAATACCCCTTTAGATGACTATCCAACAACTTTACTAAGCAGAGGTCTCAACTTTGCTCTCGCACCCTTCAAAATTCCTACAGAGGAGTTGATCACATCCGTTGAGGCTGCCATCTACAATTTACCTCCAGATGAAGCTGAAGAAGTTAGACAAGAAAGTGTGAGGATATTAAGATCCTCGAAAGTACCCGCACCCAATTTAACTCGGGGTGAAAGAAAGGCATTGAAGGAACTAAGAAATAATGACACCATTTCTATTCTTCATGCTGACAAGGGAAATGCGACAGTGGTGATGGATACCGTTGAATATAAAAGTAAAATCTCGATTCTGTTATCTGATCCTGTCTACACACTGTGCACTCGTGATCCAACCACTCGTGTATCCAATGCCACTGCTAAGCTTGTTAAACTGTCATCTATTCCAAAAGAAGAGGGAAGATGTCTTATTCCGAGAGATGCTGTTCCTCCGAGATTGTATGGTCTTCCAAAAATCCATAAGCAAGACGTCCCTCTTCGACCAATTGTTAGCACAATAGGTTCTCCAACTTATGCTCTTGCGCAATATCTCAGCAAGTTGCTTCAGCCGCATTTGGGGCGCACACAGTCCTACATTAGGGATTCAACCCATTTCGTCGAAAAATTGTCAACCATCGCCGTTCAACCAAATGCTATTTTGGTGAGTTTTGATGTAGAGTCCTTGTTTACCAGAGTGCCGGTGGACTCGGGCATGTCACTCATCAAGGATTTGTTTCCTGAGGACATTGCCCGATTATTCCACCACTGCTTGTGTTCCAGTTATTTCTTGTGGGATGGTAAATATTACGAGCAGACTGATGGTGTGGCCATGGGAAGTCCACTCTCGCCTGTCGTGGCAAATTTTTTCATGGAACATTTTGAGGGGGAGGCTATATCTTCGGCGTCTTTCAAACCTGTGATTTGGTGGAGGTATGTGGATGATACGTTCGTGGTGTGGGAGGAGGGTTCTGAGAAACTGAACCACTTTCTGAACCACCTAAATCAGCTGCATCCTTCAATCCACTTCACAATGGAGCTAGAGTCAGGTGGATGCTTACCTTTTTTGGATGTTCTTGTGAGGAGGAAAGCGGATGGCTCCATGGGGCACAGCGTCTACCGTAAGCCAACTCACACTAACCGTTATTTACATGCGGACTCCCACCACCACCCAGCACAAAAACAAGGAATTATAACAACTCTAGCCAAAAGAGCGGAACGTATTTGTGAGGCATCAACTCTTCAGGAAGAGTTACATGCCTTACAAACCATGTTTAAGGGTAATGGCTATAATGAATCCACTATATATAGGTCCCTACATCCCAGAAGGAGGGATAGACAACCTTCTCAGAGCTCCGACGTGAGAGGAACTGCTTACCTCCCTTATATTCACAACACCACTGACCGCGTTGCTAAGATTCTCCGCAAGCACAAGATAAAAACAGTTTTCGGCACTATGACGAAAATTGGTCAACGTTTAGCATTAAACAAAGATAAATTGTCTCCAATACTACAACCTGGGGTGTATGAAGTCCCTTGTACTTGCGGAAAAGTCTACATTGGACAAACAAAACGTTCCATTGCAACTCGCATCAAAGAGCATCAAAGGAACATCCGTCTAAACCAACCTGACAAATCAGCTATAGCTGAACATGCCCTGTCTTCAGGGCACGATGTATGTTTCAAGGATGCTCATGCGCTTGCCCTTGTTAAGCACAACTGGTCTAGAATTATAAGGGAGGCAGTTGAAATTCGTAAAAATCCCAATAATTTTAACAGAGACACTGGATATCAGCTAAGTGACACTTGGCTACCAGTTATTAAGGATCTAGGGAGATAGTTCCTCTCAGTCTCTCTGTTCTTCACATATTTAAAATTGTACATTTTCCCTCTAGGGCTCAGAGCCTGGATTTGATCTCCTTTGTTCGTCACTGGAGGAGTTTCCATCTGTTTTTTCGCCGTTGACTGTATGACGTTAGGTATTGTTCAGATACACTTCCCTTTGTTTATGTTTCCTTGTATCCATCTAACCCCCCCACCTCCCCCCCCCCCCTCCTCATTCTTCGAGGAGTTTCTATATTTTCACACCGACCCCTTTACCTTCTGGTTACTTACTACTTTGTCCGCCGTTCCACCATGGTCCATACAGTAATTTCTGGCAGCTGCTCTCTGGTGACGAACAGAGGAATTTATCTATATTTTTTGTAATCTCATTGATATACTTTCTTTGGCCACGTTGTTTATTTCCATTGAAAAAGGAGGCAAGGTTTCTCCGAAACGTATGGTTTAAATTAAAAATACACACGGCATTAGCCCAAAAGCATGAATTGTTTATATAATAATCCGGGCCGTGAAAGCCTTAATATGCAAATTCCTAATAAGTGTTATATAGGCTTAAAAGAATTTTTGTGTCCTTTATTGCTATAATAAAACTTTTTATTTTTTGAGATTTTTTGAAAAAAGTCCAATTTTCAAATTCCTATATTTTGTAAACTAAGAATTTTACAAAAAAGTGTGTTTGACATAAATTAATGGTCTTTACCCCCTCTAACCCCCCACCAAGTTTTAGGACTCTAAAACAAAAACAAAAATTATCAATTTTGAATGTAGGTGATATTTTTACAGTAGAACCAAACTTCCTAAAAAGTGTTATATAAGCTTAAAAGAATTTTGTTTGTGTCCTTTATTGCTATAATAAGACTTCTTATATTTTGAGTTTATTTTTGTAAAAAGTCCAATTTTCAAATTCCTATACTTTGTAAACTAAGAAGTTTACAAAACGTTTATTTGGCATAAATGAATGGTCCTTAACCCCTCTACTTCCCAACAGAGGTTTAGGTCTCTAGGACAAAAACCAAAAAATGTTCAATTTTGAAAGTAGGTGATAATTTTAGAACCAAACTTCCTAAAAAGTGCTATATAGGCTTAAAAGAATTATTTTTGTGTCATTTATGGTTATAATAAAACGTTTTATTTGTTGAGTTTTTTTTAAATAAAGTCCAATTTTCAAATTCCTATATTTTGTAAACTAAGTATTTTACAAAAAAGTTTATTTGACATACATGAATGGTCCTTAAGCCCTCTACTCCTAAACCAAGTTTCAGGTCTCTATGACTAAAACAACAGTAGTGTGGTAAGGAGAATTCTGACTCACAGCCGCTCGGCTACGCTGACTTTGCCGATATCTTTGCGAACCCATGATCTAGAGGGCGTCAGCTTGAGCAATTTGACATGTCACATGTCAAAATCCGATCATGCGTTCATGAGATATCGGCAAAGTTCGCGAGAAAGTGGACTGTGGGGGAGAACTCTCCTTACCACACTACTAAGGATGTTGTAGGCATTGTACCTGCCCATAATTTAACAGCTGATCAGTTGAAAAGCATGTTACTGCATGTCATTAGGGAGATCGAGAACATTGGGTTTACTGTCTTGTCACTCGTGTTTGATAATAATGCTGTAAATATTTTAGTAAGGCTTTAGAATTTCTGACACCTAATCTTGTCAGACATCTTTTGTGCACATTTACACTTCACTAGCCAAACATGAGTTTCGTGCCGTTGAATATCACGTCAGGTGTCACCAACATGGTTTAGGATGATTTTTTGTCGAGATCCATAAATATAGAAGTTATGAGTAATGTTTATTGGAACACGAGGAAAGCTTTTACTTAGAAGAAATATAACAATCGACAAAGGACAAAGACAAAACAAGGAAGAAGTTTCACTATAGCAAATTGAAACATCGAAAGAGTTTTAAGTTCATATAGCCTACAGTAATGTTGAGTTCGTGCACTTGGGTCCACCACAACTGTCTTGTCACTCGTGTTTGGTAATAATGCTATAAATAGGAAGGCTTTCGAATTACTGACACTTATTCTTGACCTACAGACATCTATTGTGCATCCTGTTGATAGTACACGGAAGCTGCCAATACTTTTTGACACGATAAACATATTGTAGTGTGTACGCAACAACTGGATTGCTAAAGGTGAAAGATTCTTGAAGTATCCAGTCTTCGATGACTTAGAGAAAATTGTTACAGCAGATTTTAAGCACTTGGAAGAGCTGTACAAGTAGGAAATAAGACTCTTTAGTAAAATATGGGCATTTACTCTCCTTTTAGGTATTATATCGTTCAACTATTCAAAAGAAAAATGTTAATCTGGCCCTTAAGGTTTTTAATGATAGAAATGTAGCTGCCCTCAAATGTATGTCATCGAAGGACACAGGGCCGGATTTAAGAGTGTGCCGCCTATAGGCCGCCCCCTCAATAGTTCATATTTGCTAAATACATTTGTTTTTTTTTACAACAAAAGGATAGAGTTCGTTGGCGTTTTAATCTTTTTTTTAAATAAAGTTCATTTAGTTTAGATAAAACTATAATTTTAATGGTTTAGATAATTATTTATATACGGTAATAAAATTAGTTATCTACTTATTTTTTTACTTGCTTCTTTTGACATTCATTAAAAATGAAATGGGTTTCGAACTTAATTAATTAATTTGTTCTTTTAGATCAGTGATCACTATTTTAGACATATTTTTATATTTTAATGCTAATGATTATCTTTTGCGTAATTTAAGAACTGTGTTCAATTTCAATTAAGTTGTCGTAATGCAAAGAAAGCATTTCTACAAAAAAGGAATCTGCTGACATCGAATATAGATTTAGGTATTAGGAAGTCATTTTTGAAAGCCTTTGTCTGGAGCGTGGCGCTCTATGGAAGTGAAACTTGGACTATTGGAGCAGCTGAAAAGAGGAGAACTGAATCATTTGAAATGTGGTGTTACAGGAGAATGATGAAGATCATATGGGTAGATAGGGTTACAAACAAAGAGGTATTAAGACGAGTGGGAGAGGAGAGATGTTTCTGGCGACTGCTAATGAAGAAAAGAGATAGGTTGGTAGAACACATACTAAGACACCCAGGAATAGCAAGCTTAGTTATGGAAGGAAGGGTCAAGGACAAGAACTGTAGGGGTAGACCAAGGTTAGAATATGTTAAACAGATTGACTCGGATGTAGGGTGTGGTAGCTATGTAGAGATGAAACGATTAGCTCAGGACAGGGAGGCATGGAGAGCTGCATCAAACCAGTCAAAAGACTGAAGACTCAAACAACAACAGACGGTGAAATAAAATTACACAAAATGTATTTAATTACTAGTTTATTTGTTGAAAAAAATACAAACTTCTCTAAAACAACTCACCCCACGTAATCTTGATGTTCAAATTTACATAGCTTTCTTACGAGATTTCTTAATGGCAAGCTCGTTAATAATGTCCTCATATGAAAGTGTTTTTGTTGTATTTGCCTTAATACAAGGTAATGAACGTAAGTTTAACCGCATTTTGGAAATAGGCCTACTAGTTCGCAGATAGTTCTTAACTCTGCTAAGCAGGAAAAACTGTTGGACTAAAACATATTTTTAAGTAACATGTATCCTTAAATTCGTACGAAAAATATTATTATCGTCTGAAATAGTTCATTTTAACTTTTGAATAAATTGCCAAACTGCCGCCCCTGAAAATCTGCCGCTATAGGCTGCAGCCTACTTAGCCTATTTAGAAATACGGCCCTGGAAGGACACAAACTTTGCAATACAGTGGCTTTCTTGGCAATGGTTTGTAACTGGTGGTATACTGCCAATGCGAAGAGTGCATTCGAAGGTCAGAGATTCAGCAACGTTTTCAGGGAACCAATTACTGTAGAGCTGACAGTATATTACAAGATTAGTGGATTCTTGAAGAATTGGAGGCAAAGTGTCCCTAAATATGAGAGTTTAAGCCTTCAAACCCTTCAGTCATTGATAAACACAATTGCCAGTTTTCTTATTCTAATCCCATACATTTTTCAGCATCATAAAGTTGACTACATGCTGTTGAGTAAGTTTCAGAGTGACAATTTAGAAGGTAACGAGGGCATGAGAGAATTCCTCATCTTTCTCGTCAGCCGCGATGTTATCCAGTCTTCACACAGTTAGCCAGACGGCAACACATAACATAACCTATAAAGAAACGCCTATTGAAGAACATTTTCATTTCATGTAGACAGCATCACTTACGTCTCGCGAGCACAAATTCCTGTGCATTCTTCGTGCACAGTAGGAATGTTTCAGCATCGCTCAGGTTTCCTAGAGCAGCAAAGAGCAACAGACACGATACACTCCACACTCCACATCCAAATTCCGTACTAACTTGTGCATGCGCATTGAAAGAGGCAGGTCAGGATTTTGGGGCATTACTGTATCAGCCAAAAGTTGCGGAGGCTCCACGCAGAACATAACTTGCATTTCTGCCATACGAAAGAAGAAGACTTAAACCCGAGGCCCTTAGATTTCTGAGCTGACTCGATATCACTGTACACTTGACCTACGAAATTGTGAGGTTGTTGTTGCTCATCTTAACCCATATGGCTAAATGTGAAATGATTTCACTTACAGTAGATGTTAAATACCGATTGGAATGCATTCATTCTGCGCCTGATATGTTTTCAACTTTGCTTAAAGTAAATTTCATGACTGTTGTGCGTTAATAATGCGAATGAACAGCAAATTTTAACCTCAATCAACAACCCTTCTCCATGTTTGATTCCTCGGGATCCAAGTATGTTACAGAACTTGGATGTGGAGTGTCTCGACTTCTGTCTCGGGACAGTCGGATGAGGAGCCGCAAAGATGCGCGCGCACCCGGCTGCGAGGAGCATTTGAATAGCGCCGACTTGAAATGCTCCTCGCTGTCTCATTGTGTGATTGTTACCTACAACAACAAAAACAACAAATCTTCGACAGTGAAAAAAGTGAACAAAAAAAACTCAACAAACTATTTAGCGATAAAAATTGATACATTCGCCGTTATCATCTCCACACCACTTATTGAAGTAGATAACTCGGTCAGGGTCCATGCACGGACGAGCCAGCTTGGTGTTCCTGGGCAAAACCCCACACAAGACACTGCATAAACCTAGAAAAATTGCTGAGTTTTAAGATTCCCATTCCTTGTAATATCTCCACTTAGCAACATTTCTGCAAAGGACGGGATCAACGGCGAATTCAGCTGAGTGTTAGACGCAGCCTGGAGCAAATGACATTCATGAGAAAACAGTCCAAGGAGATGAAATTGGGTGAAGAAGACGCCATAAGAGAAAAGGAAGGGAAACATACGGTTCTGGGTACTTTTAGACAGTGGGTGAAGAAGAAAAACATTCTAATGTTTTAAAATTGTTTACTGCACAATTCATTTTTTTGGACTTTATACCAACTGTTCAGTAGCAAATATTAACCAATCTCAATAATATTTTTGTAGCATGTGAAGATATCTATCTCCCATAATTCTGTGCATCCATATTAGTTAAAATAGTTATCGTTTATTTTTAAATAATTTTTAACTTTTATTTTTGGAAATAAAAATTAATTTTGTCAAACAATTTTTTATTTCAGGAACTATTTCATATTTTTCCAAACCCATGCACAGAATTATTAGTCTGTGCAATGAGTACATAGTGTAAAACGATTGTAAAGTTTCAGTACGGTAATTTTTAGTATCAAATTTTTTAAGGAAAAGGACTATCTTTTAGTAATTTCTGCCCATACTGATCAACTGAAAGGAATAATTTTTCACTTTTTGCGTTATGAAAGATGTTGGTCGTATGGAAATAAAAGTTGGTGCAGTTTGGATCACTGGGAGCAAAAATATGTTTTTTGGGTAGCCTATAGTGTCCCCTTAAAGAAACTTCCACTAATTACACCTGTGTGAAGCTAAATTGCATAGGTTAGGAATGTAAACAACGATCTTAGGTTTCTACGTTCGTTGCCAAGAGCCGACTGCGGTGGCGTCTAGTAGCTAAGTTCTGAACTAGGCCTAGTAGTCGTTGACGGTGGCGTTTGGCGGCAAAAATAGGAACTATTTGAAAAATTCAAAGTTGCAGTCCTTACTTGAGTTAAAAAACAGATACACACATTAATACAGCCATCACAATTAACACCGGTTATCAGACAGATTCTACACACTCCCAAAGTACACGGGGCTACATGGCCGCGTTGTCGCAGCCCCTAAACTGAAGAATCAATCAACCAAATACAGAACGTGCCATAGGCTAATATTATTATTCTGGGATAAATTTTTAACTATTTAAATAGTATCCGTCCATGGTTTTAAACAGTAGCCTATTTAGGGAAAATAGAATTTTAAATGAGAGAAAACATGTTTACTATCGTCCTCGTAGATCATGTAGACACAACTAAGTTGCAATATTGTTGTACGACGTGAGGAGGATATAATAAAATAATTAAAAAGAAGTATGCCGCCCCGGAGGTCCTGGGTTCGATTCCCGGCTCTGCCACGAAATTTGAAAAGTGGTACGAGGACTGGAACGGGGTCTACTCAGCCTCGGGTGGCCCAAATGAGTAGAGGGGGTTCGATTCCCCCTCAGCCATCCTCGAAGTGGTTTTCCGTGGTTTCCCACTTCGTCTTCGGGCAAATGCCTGGATGGTACCTTCTTCAAGGCTACGGCCGCCTCCTTCCCTCTTCCTTGTCTATCCATCCTAACCATCCCTTACCTTCCCTCATGAGGCCCCTGTTCGTTTTGCAGGCGAGGCCGCCTGGGCGAGGTGCCAATCCCACCTCACCAGTTGTATCCCTTCCGATTCGATGTTCCCAGCTCTAGGACACTGCCCGTAGAGGCAGTAGTGGTGAGTTCCCTCGCTGAGTCCGTGGGTTCCACCAACCTGGAGGGTAAACGACTAAAAAAAAAAAAAAGAAGTAAAAATTTCCGCCCTTGGATAGCCTTGAACCCGGGATCTTCAAAACAACAAGCGAGCGCGATACCTCTGGCACACTTTCCCAACAGACTTTAACGCATTTTGTTACGCTCCTTAATAGCGCGTATGGTTAAATATCCAATTATTACAGTTAGATCTTAAATATTGATTGGAATGCATTCATTCTGTACCAGGCATATTTTAATGTACTTAAAGCTAGTTTCACAACCGCTTTGCGTTAATAATGCAAATCGACTGTAAATATTACCCCGAAACGACAACCGTCCTCCATGTTTTATTTCTTACAACTTGGCGCACGAAATGCTAGCGTGTCACTTCAGTCATAAAAGCTGGTGTTCGACGAGGACGAACAGAATCATACAGGAATGAAAGACAAGTACGCAGGTGGGATAATTCTTGTAGGTAACAATCACACAATGAGACAGCGAGGAGCATTTCAAGTCGGCGCTATTCAAATGCTCCTAGCTGCCGGGTGCGCGCGCATCTTTGCGGCTCCTCATCCGACTGTCCCGAGACAGAAGTGAGTGTCTCGTGTCTGTTGCTTTTTGCTGCTCAAGGAATCCCGAGTGATTCCAAAACATTCCGACGGTGCATGAGCGTGGCTCGAGACGCAACTGACAGCACCTACTACGTATCTTTATATACAGTACTAGCATTACCCGTCACGACTTCGCCCACAAAAATTGTAGTTGTAAAGAATACACTTAGCAACGTCTCAATCATAAATGAATAATAATGTTAATAATTTGGTAAAGACCGTAAACAATCAGACAATAAGGACAATTTAGCACAACAATGGCACATACATATCGCATGTATAAAATTCGACTCAAAATGACAACACAGTTTCCGACCACAAACGTAAATAGGAAATAAGTGAGATACAGTATATTGAACACACTGACTAAACACAAAATCCATTTACCTAAATTCCTATGAAAAACTACATATCATAAAAATACACAAGTAAAAAACCTCTACGCGCACATTTTCCCCCGTTCACCTTTTAGGTATACGCCACATCAAAAAACCCTTAGACACGTGTCTGCTTATTTTTTTAAAATCATTACTTAATATGCCGAGTATCACATCCCCAAATGAAACCACTCGTGAGATATTGTTATTCAATGAAATGCAGGTTTAACCCCATTAACACCTCTTTAGAACCTGAATATCCAAACATCCTTCCTTAGTAGACGTTTTCGACAGACAACAAACACATCCCCAAAATTTCATGTTTCTGACTTTAGTAGTTTTGGTTGGTCGATGAGAGTGAATATCAAAAAATCCTTCCTTAGTAGACGTTTTTCTTCCAGAATTTCACCCCTCCCCATGGGCCCCTTAAATTGGATTTATGAAAAAACGGTCGAACACATATTTACTTATTTTTAAGCTGATTGTTTTCCTCTGAGTTTCAAACTCCTCACCTATGTCGTTTAAGAGATACACGCTCCGTTAGGAATACTTCAACCCCCACTTTTCATCCCTTTCACCTCATAAGATACACCACATCGAAAAATCATTAGACACGTGTCTGCTTATTTTTAATGATTAGTTTATATGCCAAGTATCACATCCTCAAATGAAACCACTCGTGAGATATTGTTATTCAATGAAAATCACGCGTATCCCCTTAACACCCCTTTAGAACCTGAATATCCAAAAATACTTCCTTAGGGGACGTTTTCGACATACAACGAACATATCCCTAAAATTTCATGTTTCTAACTTCTATAATTTTGGCTGGGCGATGATGAATGAGTGAGTCAGTCAGGACATTTTCTTTCATTTATTTTTCAGAATTTCACCCCTCCCCATGAACCCCTTAAGTTGGATTTATGAAAAAAAAACGGTCGAACACCTAGTTACTTATTTTTAAGCTGTTTTTCCCCCTGAGACAGTGGCGGATCCAGAGGTTCACCTCGGAGGGGGCACTCGAGGATTTCAGAGTAGCTAGAGAAAATATGTAATAAAATAACTAAATTTGCATTTAATCTACACACACTACACATAACATCCAACAACCAGATTTTATAATTCTACAAGAAATTCATTATATTAAAATGGTTTATTGGTTTCAGTTTCAATAACACAAGTCATTGTCATTACGTAAAAAAAAAACTTTTTAATTCTACAGAATATGTACATTTCCACATTTTAATGCACATTACACAGTCTAATATCTATTAAATCATTTGCAATCATAGTGACTATCTGAAGACAATATACAAGTCTACTACACAAATACTACAAAATATGTACATAGTACCAACATTGTCAGTCACTGAATCACTAACTTACTAGTCGCATAAATATAAATACGAAAAACAATTGTATAGAATACTGATTGGGATTCTATTTGGTGACTATCCTAGGCAAAATACCTGCCTATTACAAAATAAAATCCAGGGCGATCCTTCGTTTACCTCCTTTAGAGAAACGTTCTAGAACTTTTTCAACGTCAACATTTATATCACGGTGAACAAATAACAGACACAAGCCATTCAGCCTTTCCTCTATCATTCACGTTCGTAGCCATGATTTAACAAGTTGCAGGCTGCTGAAAGATCTCTCTGCACTTGCAACACTGACAGGCAAAGTGAGAAGTATTTCCAAGAAGCGTCGAATAGTTGGAAATAAATCAATGTCGCAAGAGTCAATCACATCAAGCACAGTTTCTGGATATGGGTGGCCTTGTTTGCTCTCTCTCTTCCACTTTTCCTTCCAAATACACATTTCACCATCTATAACAGTAGCAACAGTTCTGCCATCTCGGACACTTTCTTGAAGAAGAGGGCTGTAACAATCAACAAGAGCTCTTATCCTTGTCTCGAAGTCACCGTCACCATCCTTCAATATGAAAATAGGCACAAAAAGGGCGCAAATCATAACACTGTAATGAATTCTGTGAGAATCGTTGCTCCAGGTCAGTTATGACATTGTCCAACAATGGAATGTAAATGGATTTCCTGTAGAATTCCTCGGTGCTGTTGGTGTCGTAGTTTGCTCTGTGCATTTGTCTTGCAGCAAGGCGTGGCATTGTGAGGTCAACTCCTAGCTGAGTAGCTGTACATGTGGCATCTTTGTGCAATATTGAAAAATATTTCTCACTATCATGTCTCAGTGCACGCAGTGTAGCCAGTGTATCCTGTACAGCAACAGAGGCTCCTCTCAAATCAAGCGAAGGGGACTGTAAGTGACGACTAAGTGGCAGAGTACGCTTAAGTACATCAAGCTAATTAATGAAAAAATTAATTCTGTGCTGCTTACAGAGTTGGTATAGGGCACAGCTTTTTTTTGCAGACTCAGATTCGGACCACTCGCTGATATCTGCCAAGGCTTCTACAATTTTTGGCAAGGCATTAAAAAAAAGGATAACAGCATCATGCCTTTCAACCCAGCGAGTTTCACACAAGCGTATAAGTTGGGAGCCTACATGAGCTTTCAAGACAGCATTTTTCTTAGCAGACTGACTGAAGAAAGCAATAACTTCTCTCATAACAGCTGTAGCATTCCTTACACTCTGAACCTTTGATGATTTTGAGATAGAATTATTTAATGCATGATTGTAGCACGATACATGCTTGGTGTTCATAGCAACCCGGAGAATTTCTGACACAGCACCACATTTCTCGGAAGTCATAACTGAACATTCATCTATACCAACACCAACACAGTAGTTGAGATCAAGACCAAGGTCCTTTGTGTAGTCAATAACTATCCGGGCTAAAGCATTCCCTGTTAATGTAAGAATTGAGGCTTTCACGGCCGGCGTTACAAAGTTCATCGATGTATTCCGGGCTTAAGGGCCGTGTTCCAGGGGCTTGTGACGGTCCCGACGTTTCGCCGAAAACTGCGTCCGGCATTTTCCAGGGTTCCTCTGACTTCGACAGCAGCTATGCACTCAGTGAGTGCTGGAAAATGCCGGACGCAGTTTTCGGCGAAACGTCGGGACCGTCACAAGCCCCTGGAACACGGCCCTTAAGCCCGGAATACATCGATGAACATTCCCTGTTAACCATACTTCTTTTCGAATTACATCCTGACCTTGATTGTCTGCATTCCGCAATGATTGAAATGCATCTACAAAGAATAGGAAATCTTCCCTTACAGTGCTGTTATATACATATCTAACTATAAGTGTCATTTGCTCGACATGTGCTCTGTCTGTTGTTTCGTCAAAAATTATTGACCAGTACTTAGCATTCTTAATTCTTTCAATAATCACATTTGAAATTTCTTCTGCACAGCAATTAATTAGGACATTTTGTGTAGTCTTACTGATGTAAGTAGCACGAGAAGAAGCATTCTGTAAATGTTCCTTTAGTTTTGTGTCCCCAGCCTGAATTCGAAAGTTAAGCAACGCCCTAAAATTACCTTCGTTGTTTACAGCTGTCGATTCGGAATCTAAACGCAGTTCCTCATCGTCCCTGTGATCCCTAAAAGAGATATTTTGACGCCCCCATAAATATAACCGTCTCTATTATTGGGAGTAGCCTGGCACGATTTTCTTCAACTAACAGTAGTCTCTGAGAACTAATTTGATTTAGAATTTCTTTTTCGGGAGCTTTGTATATCCTGAGGAAATCCTTGCCTGATGCAACACAAATTTGGTGGTAGTTACTTCTTTCGTGCGTTTCTAAGTAGCCATCTTTTGCTGTGAGGTCTTTAAAAGTTGTGAGAGCCTCCGTTACAAGTCTGTTAACTTTGACACCTTTGTTGTGTCCTACTTTTTCTTGTGCAAAAAGAGCACAGTATTTACAAAATAAACCTTTACTGACATCAGAGTATACCAGCCAATGGTGTTTATTAATGTGCGAATTAGAAAGATACCGTCTAACAATTTTCCCCTCACCTTTTGAGTGTGTTGTGTACGGGTAGGAATAGTCATCCGTCGGATGCCATGGCTTTTCAAGGAGCAGACACTTGGTGAAATCATCTGCTTTTTTCCCAGCATGGAGTCCTATATCATTCAGGTTCTTTGGTGCTGACTCTGTAAGAACATCCTTTGGACGTGCTTCTAAGGTTGTGGACTCACTGTGTGAACTGCTGTCTGTCGTAAGATCCTTAGATGTAGAAGGCTCACAGAGGACTGTTTCACTCATAACTGGTCCTAAAAAATAATTAATTGAATAAATTATTATGTACAAATTTGTTGATTTTTTTAGAAATGAGTGGCGTTAGGCCATATTGGAATGTTAATTTAAATTCTTACAGCGTCCCTGCATTATTAATCATTGTTTAAATATGTACATTTTGTTAAACTGTCACTGTTCACTGGCTTTATGAATGCAGAGCCTTAAGATAGAATTAAACAAACTTGTATTTTCGTTATCACCTTTGTTAGTGACAGCATGAAGGCATTCATCATCACGATGCTGAGAGTTGTCGTCTTGTGACTGATGTCGTATACTCTTTTTTGGAATCAGTTGAAAGTACGAGTCGATCTTATTTATGTTCGTCCGATTGTTTTTTCGGAAATCCTATAAAAAAAACTGTCACACAATACAGTAATACACATTATGGATAAATTATCAGAATGGCTATAGGTCCATGCACTAGCGCTATCAACATATAACTTACTTCATTTACTTTACATGTAGCTAGAAATCCCTGGCTCTGAACTTTTTTTTATTAAATAAGGAACTAAGTAAACATAAACAAAATAAAAGAACTAATACATATGAATTCTAATTACGTACTATAATCTCTCCAGAAAGAATTTCACTTAATACATCATAAAATGTCTAAACGAAGCACAGGCGTAGAGATCTCACGCAATGCTGCAAGTCCGCTTCAACAATGTCGCGCCGTTGCGGATTGTCGAGACGTGTAAGCAGGTGGCCACTGGAAGGGATAAACCTCCGCTCCAGTGACGTAGTTGGTGTACCCCTTCTTCCCCTTAACCCATTTCGCCCGTACATTCCACGGCTGCCTTGCAATATTAGGAGAGCTGAGAGGCCGGCCTCGGCCAGTCAAATAGTCAAGTAGTATAGGAAGGCGCTCCATGGCACAAAGGATTATGAAATGTATTTCTACTTCTACCTGTCCTAAACATAAAAAAGAATTATTTCGATGTAGCGATTATATTAACAATGTTGCCATTACATACTATATGATAACAAACATTGAACACATTCATGAATGCAGTCAATACAGCAAAGATTTTACTTGCAGTGCAGTTTGCAGAAACAATCATTTTTATCGGCAATATCAATGTATCAGACAACTGGTCTTTCGGGGGGGGGGGGGCACTTGCCCCTGGTGCCCCCCCCCCCCCCCTGGATCCGCCACTGCCCTGAGATTGATGAGTGAGTGAGTGAGTCAATCAGTTAGGACACTTTCTTTCCTGTTTTTCCCCGAGAATTTCACCCCTCCCCATGGGCCCCTTAAATTGGATTTATGAAAAAAAAACCGGTCGAACACCTATTTACTTATTTTTTAAACTGATTTTTTTCGCTGAATTTCAAACTTCTCGCCTGTGTCGGTTAAGAGATACACGCTCCGTTAAGAATCCTTTTTTAGCTGATTTTTTTCCGCTGAATTTCAAAATTCTCGCCTTTCACCCCTTTTGCCTCAATATAAACCACATAAAAAAACTTAGACACATGTCTGCTTATTTTCAATGATTAGTTTATATGCCGAGTATCACATCCCCAAATGAAACAACTCGTGAGATATTGTTATTCAGTGAAATGCAGGTTTAACCCCCTTAACACCCCTTTAGAACATGAATATCCAAAAATCCATCCTTAGTGGACGTTTTCGACATACAACGAACATATCCCCAAAGGTTCATGTTTCTAACTGCAATAGGTTTGGCTGGGAGATGATGAGTGAATATCCAAAAAACCTTCCTTAGTGGACGTATTTTCCCCAGAATTTCACCCCTCCCCATGGGCCCCTTAAATTGGATTCATGAAAAAACGGTCGAACACCTATCTTATTTTTCAAGCGGATATTCCCCCCTCGAGTTTCATACCTTTTGCCTCTGTCGTTTAAGAGATACTTGTTCTGTTAAGAATCCTTCAACCCCCACTTTTCACCCCTTTCACCTCATAATATTAAAAAAAACTCAGACACGTGTCTTCTTATTTTTAATGATGAGTTTATATGCCGAGTAT
Source organism: Meconema thalassinum (assembly GCA_946902985.2). Taxonomy (NCBI): domain Eukaryota; kingdom Metazoa; phylum Arthropoda; class Insecta; order Orthoptera; family Tettigoniidae; genus Meconema; species Meconema thalassinum. Next base: position 119,648,631 of record OX336391.1, read on the forward strand.
CACATCCCCCAATGAAACCAATCGGGAGATATTATGCAATGAAATGCAGGTCTACCCCCTTAACACCTCTTTAGAACCTGAATATCCAAAAATCTTTCCTTAATGGGCGTTTTCAACTTACAACGAACATATCCCCAAAATTTCATGTTTCTAACTTTGGCTGGGCGATGATGGGTCAGTGAGTCACTCAGTCAGGACACTTTGTTTTATACATAGGTTGCTTTTTTAGTTTTGGCAACTATGTTATAAATTGATAAATAACACACCTACATGGTTCCAAGTTTCATAGGCCTTCGATGTAGTCTCCAGCCCTGCGTACAACGTGTTCCCAGCGACGCGGAAGCCGTTGGATTCCTTTGGCACTGCCCAATCTATCAATGGTGCGAAGAGAGCTCTCGGCATCCTGCACAACATCTCCAGTAGGGTAGCGGTTCCCACGAATTGTCCTTCATCTTCGGGATGAGATCAAAGTCGCAGGGACTTAAGTCGGTAGAGAAGGGGGGATTATAGAGCACCTCCCAGTTCCAGCGATTCAACAATGTAGACACAACTCCTGCTGTGCAGGACGATGGGCGGAGTATCGATGTGGTGTCGCCGTTTCTTTCTCAGAGCTGCTAGGAGATGGTCTTGCAGAAGCGAACAATAGTACGCCGCATTAACGGTTTGCCCTGGGGGAACGGTATGTTTTATGATCACACCATCCCAATCATAGGCAAGAATCAACATTACCTTCACATTGGTGGGGGTTTGTCGAACTGTTTGTTTTCGTGGTGATCCGAGGTGCCGCCACTCATTCGATTGGCGTTTCAACTGTGACTCATAAGATTTGGCCCACGTCTCGTCAATGGTTATGACACGCCTTAAGAAGTCCTCTCCTTCGCGCTCATAACGCTGCAAGTGCGTACGAGAAGCGTCATATCGCAGCCATTTCTGCATGTCTCTTAAGTCATGTGGAACCCATTTTGACGCAATTTTCCTCATTTTCAGGCAATCCTTCAGGATGTGGAGGACAGTCGAATTCGCCAATCCTGTATCTTGCGCTAATTCACGAAGCGTTACGTTCCGATCCACCTCCACTAACGCGGACACCATCTGTACCTTTTCATCACTTACTGTTGGGTGACCACATCGAGGCATGTCCTCCACACGTTCGCGCCCATCTCGAAAGGCTGCAACCCATCTTGCTACGTTCTATAAGGTAACGCAGATGCACCGCACGCCTCTTGCAGTACTTGGTGGCATTCTCGAGCCGTGCGACCCCTAGCACACTGAATTTTTATCCACGTGCTCTGCTCCTGCTTCAAAAACATTGCGACCGTCTTGCGCGAGCGCTTGCCCACAACTACTCATCTAACAGCCACCACTGCATACGAATGGGGGAGGGGACGGACGAGGCCATGTGCTCTAAGGGAGGGGATACAGGTTAGCTACTTTTGGTAACAATGGCAGAGTCCAACACCGTTGCAACATAAAGCAGCAGCATCGATGCCAAAACTAAAAAAGCAACCCTTGTATAATGAATCTAAAAATTAATGTACTGTATGTGATAGTTTGTCTGTGTGTCTGTCCTTATGCGTTCATATGCCATTCATCCGATTGCGATGAAACTTTGGTGAGTTGTTGTGTTCACTCTAGGGAAGGTTTCTGACTAAGTAAATCCATTTCACAATAGGTAACACACGGGTAGTTTCAACAAATGGGTCATGGCGCGCGAATCGTTTCAACAAAATCCCGTATGCGTTCATATACTATTCATCCGATTGCGATGGAACTTTGATGAGCTGTTGTGTACATTCCCGTGAAGATTTCTGACTTAGTAAATCAATTTCACAGTAGGTAGCGCACGAGTAGATTCAACAAATAAGTGATGGCGCGCGATTCGTTTCAACAAAATCTCATATGCTTTCATATACTATTCAACCGATTGCGATGAAACTTAGGTGAGTTGTTGGGTACACTGCTAAGAAGGTTTCTGATTTAATAAATACATTTTACAGTTGGTAGCGCACGAATAGATTCAACAAATGAGTGACAGCGCGCGAATCCTCTCAACAAAGTCCCGCATGCGTTCATAAACCATTTATACGATTGCGATGAAACTTTGGTGAGTTGTTGTGTACACTCCTGGGAATGATTATGACTTAGTAAAACCATATTGCAATAGGTAGTACATGAGTAGATTCAACAAATGAGTGACGGCACGCGAATAGTTTCAACAAAATCCCGTATGCGTTCATATACCATTCATCCGATTGCGATGAAACTTTGGTGAGTTGTTGTGCACGCTCCCACATATGTTTCTGAATTAGTAAATCCATTTTACAATAGTTTCGAGGCAGTTAATGGAAAAAGAACACAATATTGTGTATCCAAAAGCACTTCAACGAACAAAATTACAACGCCAACACTTTCTTTGTTTGGCATTGCAACGCATACCGGGTACAGTTAGTTATTATATACGATTGACACAAGGCTACGCCATCTATAATCGGCCAAACTGTTATTTTATTGCAGTATGATTCTAGGACGTTTATTGCCCAGTAAACTGAGAGCGATCAAGGGAACTACTCGCGTGTGGCGGAGCTCTTTCCGGTCACGGAGAGAGTCCGTCATTTTGTGTAGGCTAAAGATAGGTCATACAAGATGCACCCACTCGTATCTGATGAGAAGGGAAGACCTCCCACTTTGTACCTGTGGAGCCGTTTTCACCGTGGCCCACATTTTAACCGAGCGTGTGGATCTTGCTGACTTACGAAGAAACCTTGGTTTGCAGATGACACTCAAACTTATATTAGCCGATGACACGGTGGCTGCTGATCGCGTTATCCGCTTCATAAGTGAGAGTGGATTAGGGCCAACAATATAAATTTTCCAGTGTAAATTGACTCAACGACTTGCTGGTTTTTGAATGATAATTTTGTTTTTCCGTAATCTTTGTTTATTTTTGATGTGTAACATCTTTCCGCTCGGTTGCTGGATAGTTTTGTGGGAGTGATTTTGAAAATTGGGGACGGAAGTGGATTGGAACGATCGAGCTGGCAGTGGTGGATCGAACGGAAGTATGCACTGCCCGCTCGATCGATCGAACGGAAGTGTACTAGCAGGCAGTGGTGGAAAACGGAAGTATGCACTGCCCGCTCGATCAATCGAACGGAAGTGTACTAGCTGGCAGTGGTGGATAACGGAAGTATGCACTGCCCGCTCGATCGATCGATCCAGCGGGCAGTGGTAAGACCCAGCTGGCAGTGGTACGAGAAACAATGAGCGCGCGGTGTCGGAAATTGATACCATGACGTACTCTCGGCCATGTGGAATGTATAGACATACTGAACGGAAAACGCTCATGCGAACTCTGATGTCAAGTGATTGAAACAAATGACATGGTACATGTTCGAAGTCTTCGTATCAGTATTTAAATGGTAAAATGCCTTAATATCAAACATTAAAAGTAGTCGGCATTGCCAGTATTATGTTTCTGCACAATGGCTATTCAAATATTAACCCACATAACGGTAATGCAGTCATCGATATAATATAATAGTGGTTATACGAGAATTGAGCAAGCCTTCATGAACTACTGTATTACTGAATACATTCTCTTTACTCACAAGAGGGCCTATTCATAAGGCATTTTAAACTCAATTTCACTCAGGAACATTATCGAAACAAGCAAAATATAAATGAAACTTAATTCCGTAATGCATTATTATTGGAACGTGGAAATAAGTCACCATCTTGTGCACAAAATTTGCGTAGTCGAAATAGCCGTGGGGATAGTGCTTATGACTGAAAACTAGAGATCTTTTGTTCGAATCCCGGACGGGGTGGATATTTTTGCTACCAGATTATCATTTTAAACTATATTTATCATATCAATATGACTCATTTTAACAGAATCCATATGAAATTACGTGTTGGTCTGTGAATGAAGAGGACCTGTTTATAAGGAATTAAAGGTTATGAGCGGTGTCGCGTGTATTAATCTAGTTGATCCATATCGTATTCTTTATTTAGGCTAGTGCTGGTGCAAGCTACAAATCATCTAATAAAATGAGTTCCGTATTATATACTACAACATCTGTAAAACACTCCCTTTTACAATAGATTAATATTTGTGCCAACAATAGTACAAAATACCGGTGTATCAACAATTTCACGTGAGGTTTCTTCTATGTCAGATGTTACACATCATATGCGACTACTGGAAGGCTCGTTTTTTTTTATTTTTTTGTTTGTATTATTAATGTTAGGTCTTTTTAAAATTAATTGTCCACCTCAAAATTTTAAATTCAATTCCAAATTTGTATTCTTTAATCTGTGTTAAGAGGGCAGATGACCTCGTAGTTCCACCCTTTAAAACAGCAATTACTAACTAACTAGGACGGTTGCGAAAGTAAATATCTATGTTGGCAGCATTGCCCCTGCATAGAAATGTTCTGCAAAGAATAAATAATTATATTTTCATGGCTAAAGTAAGGTGACACCACCCTACGGAGCTACCAACACAATGACAGTAAACTCTGTAACGTGTTCCCAGTTGGTGTATATCGGGTCCTTCGAGCATAAATACAATAGAGTGCGCATTGCCACACTGGGCCTGTACTGTGACGTGAAACCAACATCTGGATCAGCTGACTAAAGGGAAAACAGAGGAACTCGTAATGGACGGTGATAGGAGTTGGTGGGGAAATGATTTTTAATGAGGGTTTAAACACACATTTTCGTAATTTATACGACATTGGGAAAAGCATCGCATGTTTCTTTACGTACCGGAAGGTAGCAAAGGTTAAGAATGTAACATGTTTGGTGTTAAAAGTGGCTGTTGTGTTCCGTAATACTCATACATCCAGAATCCCCTCTTGTAAATAATTAATAACAAATCCAACTCTGAATTAGGCCTACTGATTTTTGAAGAGAATTGTGTTTGTGTAAAAATTGGCTGCCGTGTCCCATAATATTCATTCATTCAGGATCCCCTCTTATAAATAATTAATAACAAATCCAACTCTGAATTAGAGCTACTGATTTTTGAACAGAATTGTGTTTGTGTAAAAATTGGCTGCCGTGTTCTATAATATTCATACATCCAGGATCCCCTCTTGTAAATCATTAATAACAAATCCAACTCTGAATTAGGCCTACTGATTTTTGAACAGAATTGTGTTTGTGTACAAAGTGGCTGCCGTGTTCCGTAATACTCATACATCCAGGATGCCCTCTTGTAAATAATTAATAACAAATCCAATTCTGAATTAGGCCTACTGATTTTTGAAGAGAAATGTGTTTGTGTTGCTGGTCATTTTTAATTGTACGCCCGAGAGCTCCAAACAAGTTCAATCTATTACTACATCATATCCTAATTTATTTGTCATCATTAGAAAATATATTTTGGCTAATTTCAGTACCGGTGCATTACTTTACAAAATTTTATCGTACGATTAGCTCTTATTCAGCGTTACTTTCCACTTCTGTATTTTATGAAGGTGAACAAAACATAGGCAAATGGAAATAAGGAAGTCTATTGATTTAGTAAGCGTTGCTTTTTAACAACTATGCATTACATTTGCTACAACGGAAACATTACAAGCAATGAACGGTTTCCTTTTAAATTCCATTTTCCACGAATCATAGAAACCTTCGCAGTAATAATCCAGAACTTTGAAATCCTACGAATTGACTAATTTAGGGCTGCAATGTATCCTAGAAGGATCTGAAAATTTCCTCAACCAAACGCACTGTCCATACGTTTAATAAGATGACAAATATTACCTCAGCGTATTTATTATCGAAGACTACATCGTCACATCAGTAGCATAACCCGCAATTTGACACTGAACATGATTGAGAAAGAAGGATATTTGATGTTGTGATGGTCCTAATTTTGCTTCATAGGCCTGTTCAGTGGAGTAAGGGATAGAGTAAATTTTAATAATTTGTAATAAATTTACAGATTAAATTATTTTTCTTTCATGTCTCGGAGTTAAGAGGAAACGTAAAGAAATGCAAGTAGTGAAGTCAAGAATTTTAGGGTTATTTTACAATTAATTACTTTAGGACTACCTATGGAAAGAAATGCCCGATCTTTTCCTAAACGTCTCCTTACATCCATACGCTGCACAGTAATACACCATTCTGGCTTAGTACGGTAATGAATAGAACAGAATAGCCCAATTCTATCGTCACGTGTAGTATTTCAGTGCTCCAAACTATCCGCAGTTCCCGGCAGTTCCCTTTAGTCAGCTGATTGAGATGTTGGTTTCACAAATGTGACGTCATCAGCCATCTATTGTATTTATGATCTAAGATCGGGTCATACCAAACATAGTACAATACAAGATGAATGGAAAAGTAGATCAGTGAAGTGATCGATTGTTCCGTATAATTGAAGTTGTCATTGTTGAACAGTTGGCTGGTAACGTGCTCCACGAGCTATGATATGCTTGAGTTTAATTTTCTTACTCAGTTTGTGTGGATTAACTTCGAACGAAAATTGCGGCTGTAAGACGACAACGAAGCGCGGTAAGTTCCTAGCACCTTCAGTATTATAAGGCATTTTGTAACATTTCGGCAACGCTTTGGGAGTGATGAAAGTACAAAACTACTTAAATTAGCCGGAATATCTTGTATAATGATGAATAATAATATTGTAAAAATGATGTAATAGATGTTTTCTTCCCTCGCTATCTATAACCACCCACCGTCCCCATTTTATAACACGGCTTGGGCTTATATAGTGCAATTTCAGTTGTGTCGGCCATTGTAGGCGTGATTAATAGGACAAATAAAATATTGCCAACCTCACGCGCGTGTACGTTTTATGCTGCGATCGCTCGCTTTCTTGTGTTTCTATGTGAAGAAGGCTTTACATACAAAAACAAACCTAACCCGGGGCTAACGTCCCAGATCCCCTTGCTTGCAGAACAAGCATTAATTTTCAGCCAGTAGAAGCCAATAGTATCTCGCTCTGCTTCGTAAGCCAATAGTTTATTGCTCCACTCACTTAGCTCGCTATGTATGACCTGTGTCGTGTATTTTGTGTACCATATATTGGCAACAGTGAAATGACGTCACTGTATACGCCTCTGTGCGTCTCGGTAACAGTTGATGACACCTAATGCGCCTATGTCAGTAGCAGTTGAGCGACGACAAGGAATGATAATGAATTTATTTATTCATTTATTTATCGTATGGCTTTTAATGCCGGGAGTGTCCGAGGACATGTTCGGCTCGCCAGAGGCTGTAGTTGCGTGAAGCGGGCACCCATGGGGTGAGCTACAAGTTTCGTTCAATTTCAAGTTGTTCCAACTTTCGCTATCAGATATCACTGACACCTAGTGGTGAACGTTGGAACTATGATAGAGCGTTTCAACGAAATCTAACCTAGAAATTTAGCTTCACACAAGTTTAGTTAGTGGAAGGATCGTTTACATGCCTTAAATCTATGACATGGGACCGCCGGCTTTATTTCCTCTCCGAAGGAAGGCATACTGAAGGATTTTAACGCTCTTAAAAATTCTGACGACTTCGGCCGGGTTTGATCCCGCTATCTTGGGCACAGCAGTTCAGCATGCTACCTAAGACAATGAATGTACAATAAATAACTACTAAAGTGACATTTAGCACATATTTCCAGTGCAGTAGCGATAAGGACAGTCATTTCAATTGGTAATGACTCCCATATTATCAAATTAGGTATGGAAATCATGATAAGGACATACATTATCTACGTTCATCACTCCTGAAGAATTACTAGCAATTTATACTTACTTTCTTCCTTAAACTGTCTAAAAATATAAATCCCGTTTTACTATGTTGCTGTGTATCAAAAGAAAATAAGGGCATCTCAAATTGAAATGGCCAGTACTCGGCATTTGTGATATGCTCTGTCCATGATACTCTAAGCATCCGTCGATTAGGCCTCTAATGTTTGATTGAGTGAATTTTTAAAGTCCATGTTTCTACACCGTAATAAAGAACAGAAAACACGTAGCAGCGAAGAAGTAGGCTATTTTTCATTTATGAAAAAAAAAAAAAGCTTATGAGATCACCTTTTGTCCGTGTGTGTGTGTGTGTCCGTCCGATTGTGTGTGGTTCCCACCCCTCTCCTCCCCGCCTAATTACTTCTAAACGGCTGGAGAGATTTCAATGAAACTCTGTAATGTCTCAGTACTATTTAGGCCGACCCCAACCGTGCCCTTCAAATTTTGTTACGTCTCACCAATCCAACATGTCGGCTGTGAAAAATATTTCACTGGCATTCTATATCTCCGAAACTATTACTGATATCACCCTGAAATTTTGTACGGTAATAAAGGGTACTACTAGAAGTGCAACTATGTGACTTTCAAAATTCTGTTAATTACAAAACCAACATCGCGGCCAAGAAAAGTTGAAACTTTTAAATAGAATTTTCTCACGACTTAACCATCCAAACGCAATGAAACTTGGTACAGCAAATGTTTACACACATTGTAATGCGCTGGCATCTAATCTACTGTAATTCAAATGTTCACTTAACCTCAAGATGGCGGCTGTGCGAAATTTTAAAATTAAGTTATTATTTCCTGTGTATTAATCATGTGATCGAAGTGAACGTTTGAATAATGAACCTACGCAATAATCGTCATCTGACATAACTCTACGACCTATATATATATATAAATCCAGCATGGTAACCATCTGAAATATGTTGACGGTTCTCAATATCTATTGATCTATGACAGCATTCAAACTGAAATTATGTATGTTGATAGAAGCTATGACCATAAGTTCACCTAGTGAGCACAAATTCAACATGGCGGCGACGCGAAATATAAATATTAAAATGGACGTTTCTCACGATTCAACCATCCGAGCACAGTAAAACTTGGTACGGTAAATGCTTATACAAATTTTAATCCACTGGCATCTAATTTATTTCAATTGTTTTCATAACCACAAGATGGCAGCTGTGTGAAATTTTAAAATCTCGTTTTTATTTCTTGTGACGTAATCATGCGATTGAAGTTTGAATACTATACCTACACAATAATCTTCATGTAATATTTGTATAAAATATTAGTCTAAGACCTAATCCAACATGGCGATCATCTGAAATATTTAGACGCTTCTCAATATCTACGAATCTATTATAGCAATCAAACTGAAATTTTGTATGTTGATAGAGGCAATTAACATAGGTAGGATATATGAAAATAGGCTGTATAGTTCTTCACGGAACTACTTGTTGTGGTTAGTTTCAACTCACGACTTTTAAAAAGTTTTCTTATTTTGTTGAACACAGTCCTAGCTTTACCGATGCGGGACTTAACTTCGTCCAAATTATCCCATTGATCGTTAACGATGGTTCCAAGATAAATGTATTTCCGAACTCTTTCAACAGGTCTTTGTTTGATTAGAGATGAAATGCAGTGTTTACATTTTTGCTTATGTCCATACATTTGGTTTTCGTTATATTGATGTCAAGACCATACTCGTGGCTAGTTAATACAACTCTGTCGATGAGGTATTGTAAACTTTCTGGTCTATCTGCAAACATTACAGTGGCATCTGACTACCGAATGTTATTTAACCAATGGCCATTTAAAAGCACTTCGATTTCTATGTCTGCTAGTGCTTCTCCGAAGGTACAGTATATTCTGAATAAATGATAAATAGCAATGGGGACATTCTACAACCCTGCCTCACACCCCGTTCGATATGTACATTTTTCGTATTCTACCCTCTCAATGTTACAGAAGCAGTCTGATTCCAGTATAAGTTGACAATAATTTTCAGTTTGTTTTTCTTTTCATCTAGGCCGATACTTCTTAATATTTCAATCATCTTGTGATGTTGCACCCGATCAGAGACATTTTGGTATTCAATAAAACAGGCATAAATGCATTAGGAAGTCATTTTGGAAAGCCTTTATCTGGAGCGTGGCACTCTATGGAAGTGAAACTTGGACTGTTGGAGCAGCAGGACAGAGGAGAATTGAAGCATTGAAAATGTGGTGTTACAGCAGAATGACAAAGATCATATCGGTAGATAGTTTTACAAATGAAGAGATATTAAGACGGGTGGGAGAGGAGAGATGTTTCTGGCGAAGAAATAGAAAGGTAGGACGCATAATAAGACTCCCAGGATTAGCAAAGTTAGATATGAAAGGAAGGGTCGGGGATAAGAACTGTAGGGGTAGACCAAGGTTAGAATATGTTAAACAGATTGCCTCGAATGTTGGGTGTAAAACGATTTGCTCAGGAGAGGGAGGCATGGAGTGCTGCATCAAACCAGTCAAAAGACTGAAGACTCAAACAACAACAGCAACAAGGCAAGTGACTAGTGTGGTCATGCTTGGCAACATTGTGACATTTCAGTGTCAACCCTCGTGCCATTACCTAATTTAGCTGTGTCCTGTTGGCTACACGCAATAGCCGTGGCTCCACAGACAGGACCGAACTATTTCACATATATTGCATATAGTGAGTATCGTGTTATTGGTAATAAATGTGTAAGTCGATTAATTGCTGTTCGCGCGTGATCGTACGTTCCGGCAGTGTGCCTCAAGTGACTCTGCGCCAAATACGTTGAAGACGTGGCTTGAAACAATGGTCCCCCTGGTCGGATTACGTGCGTACAGGGTTATCAAGCGAGTGACCGTATCATTCAAATTCTAAAAACTCAGTGGCTGATATGAATTCAACGGATTCGCTAGTGCAACTACGGCAGCCTTATGAAGCAAGACGATCAACGTAACTTACCGGTTGCCGCCACAAAAGAACACCCAGGTATAACGACGAGCAAAAATCATCACCTGGAGCTCGGCTCAGCTGGTGTCGCAGGCAGTGGTAATGTAGACAATACAGCTAGAGGCTACTGGAACAGATCAGAATTCTTAGTATTCCCCATCTACAGTAATTCAACCCTTTTCTCACCATGGAACCTAATCAAACGAAATTACTTGTGGAACAGAGGGCAATGGTCAAGGCAAGCATGACGCGAACAAGAAAATTACAGTACTTGTAAGTGTCAAGCACGCAAAGGAACTGATGGAACTATGATTCGACTCCAATGCCAATAAGAAATAGGTATGAAGACCTATGACGATGACCGCCACGCACCAGATTGTGAGAATTTCGAGCTGTTATTCTTTGACTTAAAATTAGCATTGACCACATTAGTTCAGAGAGTCACTGGGAATGTCCAGACAAATAGTGGCAATAGCACAGGGAGCCTAGGACCATCAGATTTTCAGTGATCAACAAATCTACCTTCTCCGGAGATTATTGCTCATGGATGGCATTCATATACACTTTCAATGCATTAATCACACATAACTCAGAGCTTCCTTATGTGCAGAAGTTGCAGTATATGTTATCTGCCTTAAAAGGGAACCCTAGGAATTGATATATCCTGCCAATATCTGATAAAAATTTCGATGTAGTATGGGCACTGATTGGTCACAGATATAGCAATATCAGCTTAATAGCCACTAAGTATATCAGACAGCTATTATCATTATTCATCTCGCAACAAGAACTCGGAAGCCAATATTAGGCACCTAACTAATCAGTTAATGTCAAATCGGAATACAATTAAAGCTATTCTGTTAAAAACACCGCTAGAAGAGATTCTGCTATCCCAGCCAGTACTGGATAAAATAGATCTTTTAACTAGAAAGGAATACGATATTAGTGCTAAAGCACAGGATTTCCAAAAAATATCCCATTTGCAATCTTTCAAGGAAGACAGATGTCAGGCAATAAAATCTGTTACATTCGTGACGTAAAATTTACCACTACAGTCCAACATAAAGCGAGTAATCCTAATACCACCACATCCAGGGCCGTCGCGTGGTTTATTGGCGCCCGGGGCGGGATGTTGTCAGCCCCCACCCCCAAACACACAATGAGCGATGTTCGTTAAACAAAGTTGCGTGGCGGGTTGCGTCGCTGTCTGAACAAGGGACACCTAAACGGATTGAATTACCTTACGAAAATACTAGAGTCAGGAATCAGGAATTAAATTACTTAAATTTTGGATGAAAATCGTTTTTAATTGATGATAATTAAATCCATACAAATAAAGTAAGAAAATATTAACACCCATAAAAAGTACTGTATATATATGTTATTAATTAATACAATACAAATTGAAATTAATGCAATGGTGTGCACAACCTCAAACCAAACCTACTCTGAATAGAATATATATAATAAAAAAACTCGTTATCACAATTAGATATAAGATCCTAAACATTAAATGGCATTCGCTTGGATTTTGCACGACCAAATATCTTGAGAATGTATTTAAGGTCTATTTTTCTAGCCTCGTCGTTTTCAATCGACATAATGGCAAGAGAATTCAGTCTCTCCTGTGACATGGTTGACCGTAAATATGTTTTCATAAGTTGCAGCTTACTGAAGCTACGCTCAGCACTCGCAACTGTCACTGGTGTAGTTAACAAAACCCTTAGTGCAATCCAGAGATTTATAAATAAGTCTTTGCTGCCCGTTTTCTTGATTGCTCGCAACACGTCGATTGGCCGAACTTGCCGAAATTGGGGTTCATTTAGCTCCAAGATGGAGTTCACATGTAGCAGTTCACAAAAAAGTTCATTGCCGTTGATATCTGATACGCCGTCAATATTTTTTAAGAGAGTTTCTAGTTTCAAACAACTTGATTTGATTAATAATTTCTTGGTTAATTGAAGTACCCCCTTTGAGTCTACTTTCAGCCGTGCACCACTGGACCATGTATTTAAAATGATCCTGTGACATTTCTTGAGATTTCAACCTCTCAGCCATGTGTTTCCAATTATTAAAACCCATTTTTGTCCAAACTGAGATTTTGATTTGATTCTTTTCTGAATAAACTAACCAACGTCTAAGAACTTTTTCGCCGTTTTCAGCTAAACGGAATCTAAAACCACTTGATAAATGTCTGTTATTGAATTTTTTTTGGATACTGATAATCTTCCTTGGAAAATTCAGCAGGGTATTTTAAAATTAGGTCATTGCGCTGCTCAGTTAAGATGAGATCTGGCCATGTTGCTGGATCTCCAGACAAAGCCAAACTATCAACATGTTTGCTAATGCTGGTGTTATCGTCAGTCTTAGACTCTAAAGTTAAATTTACCTCTTCCTCTTGGTTATTATCTCGACTTTCAGTTTCAATGTCAGTGACTGTAGGAAGGGCAGAAATTTCTCCGCTAGCGCTAGCCCCTTGAGAACTCTTACTTGGCATTGGCAGGTCACAGACGGTATCGCCGGTAACGGTTCTGCCGCTGGGATTAAAGATGAAGTTGAAGGATTAATATAACAAGTTAGTTTCGGCACTTTGGATAGTAACACTTCCCGGGCTAATTCACTTTCTTTATTTAATTTTCTCCGCTGATATCCCGATAACTTTTTGGACGCATTGGACACTGACACAATTCACGTAAATAACTCGTTAATCACTCATCAAACTAAGCTGACAGAGTGGCAGCTGAGCTGAGACTGCCGACTGCTGTAGGAGAAAGGAGGGGTTGGTGTAGGGGTTGGGGTTGGTGAGGAAGGGGCGACACGTCAAAACGTGCATATGTGAGGTCAGTGTCCCTACCATGAGTCATCGTCAGCGTCCCAAGGTCTGCCGTCGGCTGGTCGGGCGAAATAAAAAAAGAACAGGGCAGCGACTCGCGTGTACAAAGCGACACTATGCGACATTGCAATATTGATTTATATTAAGATAATTAAGTTGGGACAGGGCCTTCAACTCCATAGTGGAGTTCATTATTAGGCTATTATTACTAAACTAAAAGTAGTATTCAATCAAATCCAGCTACTCAATTTTTCTAAAATATTTTATTTGGGAAAACGTTGCAAATATATAAAGTGATTGGTGTCAAATATGTATTTGTTGAATAAATGCATACAACGTAATATTCAAAATTCAGTTATACAAAACTTTCCAAAATACGTTATGTACATCTAACTTATTTTTTTAAATTTGTTTGTATTATTTTCGCCGTGGCACCCGCGGCGCCCCCCAAAGCCGCCGCTTCCGTGGCACCCCCTGCCCACGGCGCCCGGGGTGGTCGCCCCACCCACGCGACGACCCTGACCACATCCTAATCATACTACAAAATTTAGCAGCAGTGCATGCCTATCTTGTAAATCCCAGCTTACCCTTGCCATTTATTGATCGAAATGTTGGGCAAAGCTACGAATTTAAGACTTAAAATTGTGCATCAATTTATTTCGGTCATACAATGTCAAACAATGCATTGCATGTGATAATACGAGTTGTGGCAAGAATCATCACACCCTCTTGCACTTTGACATAACATCCAATCAAAACCTCGCACGGAATAGCGAAAGAGACTCGAGGCGGGAACCGGGGTCTGGTTCACAGGGATCACCCGATAGAAAAACTGAATTTGACAATGAACCACAACGATCAGTCTATTACTGTTCTGTAAAATTTCGCTCACAATCACAGGTCATACTGTCACCCGCCTTGGTGAAAGTGAAGGACAATAATGGTGAATTACAACATTACAAATTTCTATTTGACAGTGGATTGAAGTCCAAATTCACAATCGAAACGATGGCACAATGATTAAGACTGAAACGGCATAGAAATCGTATGCCTTTTAGAGGGATAAGCAATACGGCTGTAAACTCTGATCACTACGTCGATATTGAATTCTATACTAACGTGACCAACTTTATAGTTACGATTTCTACTTCCTAGAATCTCAGGGGAAATGCTTATATCCTATATCAATCCTGACAGTGGGAGTGTGTAAGTTAAATAGCAACCTGCCTGTAAGGGGCAGATGACCTCGTTGTTCCGCCCCTTAAAACAACAATAACTAACTAACTAACCTGCCTGTAATGAAGAGCACGCAGCTAGGCTGGATTTTCTCTGGCTCAAAAAAAAAACCTGAGTCCCAAACGAGTAAGTCTCAAATTCATCATTCTTTTTGCAGGATGGCAACGATTGCGCGGCCAAATTGAGGAGATCTGGGAAATGGAAGCGCTTCTAACGGTTACACCACTCACCAAAGAATAACGGTACTGTGAAGACCACTATCAACGTAACACAACATGTGATAAAACACGAACATTTATTGTGAGGTTGCTCATCTGACGATAGTGCAAGCCACGTGAGAGTTTGCGTAATAATGCACAGGAAAGGTGACTTCACATACAGTGGAAATTACAGAAGAGCCTTGGGTTACACCAAGATTACGTCAATTTCACTGACGAGTACGGACAATTATATTATACGTAGCCTGGCGTGGACCGATCCACCAGGAACGAGCTATCCTCATATCATCCATACCACGCGGTTGTGAAGGAAAGTAGCAACACAACCAAGACGCGGGGTTTTTCCGACTTATCTTGTAAATCGAACAACAATGTCTCATTGAACGACGTGCTATTTGTTGCAGCTAATGTCCAACAGGATATTCATTCAATAATGGAAAAATTGAGAACCCATCAAATAGCCATCACCGCAGACATCGCTAAAATGTACAGGCAAGTGAAGAGAGTGCCCAGGAATTACCATCTACAGAGGATATTATGGAGACAGAGCCCTTTGGATCCCATCCAGGAGGTTCAGTTAAGGACTGTGCCGTATGGAACTTCAGCGACATCCTTCCTGGCAACAAGGTGTCTGAGGCAGCTTACTGACGATGAAGAGTATTAGTATCCTACAGCTTCACAGATCCTTGGGCGAGATATGTACGTCGACAACTGTAGCGAAGCGGACTGAAGCGGACTTAGTGAAACAAGCCATAAAACTGCAAATGGAACTCAAACATAACATTTTACAACTTGGTGACTTCCAGTTAAGATATTGGTGCTCCAATCACTCAACAATCTTGCTGAATATATCGTAATATCTCAGCGAGAGATATGTACCGCTGAAATTTGATGAGAAGGACACCGTCAATACTTAGAGTCTTCTTTGGCATCTCACACTGGAAAAGTTCAGTTTGAAATGAATGTTAAACGAAACACCTATAAATTCACGAAGCGAATTGTGTGGAGAATTATTTCGTTCATATTTGACTCCCTGGGCTTATTTGGACCTGTGGTCTTTGCTTAAATGTCTTCATGCAGAAATTATAGCAAGAGAACTTGTGAACTGTGATTGCAAAATTTTTGATATACGCGTATTACGATTTACTTGGGAAAACCTCTACAGTAAACTTCCAAATCTGAATGACATTTGCGTTGATCGACTAGTCGTGATCTGGGGGAAATATCTAGAATTGAATTCCAATCCTTAGCAATCCTTACCCCATCTTGAACTGTGTGGCGATATTATGGTAGCTCGCCTCATTAGTCCAAAACTATTCCGATTCCGGAAAACAATATAGGCTACTAAATGTTGTTCATCTGTGGACAGAGTTTACCATTGCACTCACCTGGATTGCAGCAGAACTTAAGAAGTGGGAAACTTTTCGTTGCAAATCGTGTGTCAGAAGTACAAGAATTGATGGAGAACACTCACTGGCATCATGTCACCTCCGAAGAAAATCCAGCAGACGTTCTATCCCGATGAACGCGCCCCTCATTTCTGAATATACATTCAGTCTGGTGGCATGGATCACCTTGGTTACGCAAACACAATATTCCTAGCCCTGTTCAACGTACAACTCTTTCGATAATTATGAAATTTGTGAACAACGAAAGACGCCATGTACAGTGATGACGTATGAGGAGCCAGAAGACAATTCCTTTCACTTCTCGTCTGTTCGCCGACTGCAGAGAGTCATCGTCTAATAAATGCATGAAGTGTTTGCCCTAAAATCAATGAATTCAAGGAAGATGCAAACTGGCCCATTGTCGGCTATGGAACTTGAAGAAGCCCCGAATCTGTGCATCAAACAAGCTCATCAGTTCAGCTACACAGCGGCGTTGCAAGAGCTGAAGAGTAGGTTAGCGAGTTATTGTTGTCAGCGAGGTTATCTGCCACTCTTAACCCATATTAAAATATACACATCTAGAATAAAATAACATTTTGAGATGGACGCCTAAATATGAAAAAGACATTGTGAGGTTTGAAGCCATTTCTCAGTGTTGGCTAAGTAAACAAAAGTTGGTGCTTTTCAGTCGGTCAACACGAATGTACCCAAATAGAGCTGGGTTATGCCCTAATCCTGAAATAAATTACATAAGATTAACAAATACACTAGGATGACCAGTTTCGATCGTCAAGCGATCATCATCAGATCCATTACACTTAGGCTATAACATCTATGTTGGAGACTACAGGTGAAAAATATATACAATATGTACAATTATTTAGTTGCAGTGTTGGTAATGCAACAGTCGATGTATGCTGGTGGTTATAGGTAAATGTAATTTGGATCAGAGTACTATGTACTTTTTTCTGCAATAAACCTAGGCCGATATGCGCGGCAGTATTAAAGGTGCCAGGACGTCTTCAATAGATCGTGTACCGCTTAGTTTAAATGTTTTTTTTAGTCCACGCGTGGCGAAGATAGTTCCACGGTCTTTAATAGTTGCAGACTCCTGTATCAATAGCATACATTCTTATCTAGGTTTGGCAACGTCAGACAAATAAACATGGCATTGACCTCAGAAAGAACATAGCAACTAAAGGGGGAGGAAGGGGAAAACCAGTTCCGCCCAGTTAACACCCGGGGTAGTCGACTATAACTTGTGCCTAAGGAAACACGCAACTGCTTCAAGTTCCAGTTAAGGAGACAGCCCGATAAGTATAAGCCTGTATTATTACAGTATAACCATAGTTGATTTTGTATAACCGTATAATCACCCCTAACAGACAAATTCCGGATTTTTATCACTACTTTAGAAGTTCACCTAACACTAGATATACCACATTTAGCATACACCGACTGTTGCATTACCAACACTGCAACTAAATAATTGTACATGCTGTATATATTTTTCACCTGTATTCTCAAACATAGATGTTATAGCCTAAGTGTAATGGATCTGATGATGATCGCTTGACGATCGAAACTGGTCATCCTGGTGTATTTGTTAATCTCATGTAATTTATTTCAGGATTAAGGCATAGCCCAGCTCTATTTGGGTACATTCGTGTTGACCGACTGAAGAGCACCAACTTTTGTTATGAAAAAGACCTAAAATAATAAAACAACATATTTAATTAAACTAACAATTAATAAAAAAAACATTACGGAAAACCAATAAAAATGAATTTCAAAGAAGAACAAATTCCTTTGAATAAACGTACACTTGAAAATTAAGATTGTTGGCCCTAACCTAATCTCACTTATTAAGCGGATGACGTGATCAGTTGCCACCACGTCATCGGCTAATATAAGATCGAGTATCATCTGCAAACCAAGGGTTCTTCGTAAATCAGCAAGATCCACACACTCGGTTAAAATTTGGCCCACAGATACAAAGTACGAGTGAGTGGATCTTGCATGACTTATCTATAGTCTACACAAAATGGCGTACCCCCTCCGTGACCAGAAAGAGCTCCGCCACACGCGAGTAGTTCCTTTGCCGGCGTAACTGAGAATGAACCGAATATCTCTAGTGTGTACCTCCATTGGCTGAGGTGGTAATGATACGGCCTCTTTTGCAGCTTGATCCACTAAATCATTTCCCGCAATTTCCATGTGGCTTGGAAACCAGAGATAGGTGAATCGAGTGTAATCACGGCACAACCCGGCTAGTAGGCCTTGGATTCGCTGCATTGCGGGGTGTTGTGCGAAACGTTGAAGCAATTGATTGCAACGATCTCAAATAGTCGGTACACACGAGAAAATGTATTCGTGCATCCCATAGTGCAAACTGCAGAGCTTCATAAAGGTCACGAGCTCTGCAATAAATACACTACTGGTCTGAGGCAAAGAGAAGTTGGTATTTGCACCAATAATAACGTAAACACACCCCATTTTCTCGTCCAATTTCCAACCATCCGTCTAGAGAATGTCAGCGTCCGGAAATTGATGAACTATGCTGTTGAAATGTCTCACATACACGAAGGCTTCCGCGTTTACCTTAGGACCTCGGTGTAGATATAACCGAATTTCTGGACGCGGGACTTGCCACGGAGGCACCTCCATAGGTGCCCGGAACATACAGGGACCCACAGCCACTACTATTTCATTACACGAGCTATCAGCGGCTTCGGTGGCGTAGTCGGTAGCATGCTGAGCTTCTATGCCCAAGATAGTGGGTTCAAACCCGGCCGAAGCCGTCGGATTTTTAAGAGCGTTAAAAATCCCTCAGTATGCCTTCCTTCGGAGGGGAAGTAAAGCCGGCGGTCCCATGTCATAGATTTATGGCATGTTAAAGAACCTTCCACTAATTACACCTGTGTGAAGCTAAATTGGATAGGTTAAGAATGTAAACAACGCTCTTAGGTTTCTACGTTCGTTGCCAAGAGCCGACTGCGGTGGCGTCTAGTAGCTAAGTTCTGAACTTGGCCTAGTAGTCGTTGTCGGCAAAAGTAGGAACTATTTGAAAAATTCTAAGTTGCAGTACCTAAATTAAAAAACAGATAACCCACACTGTGTCATCACAATTAACACCGGTTATCAGACAGATTCTACACACACCCAAAGTACACGGGGCTACATGGCCGCGTTGTCGCAGCCCCTAAACTTAAGAACCAACCAACCAGAGCTATCGAGTCTAATATCAACTGGCCGGATGGCGCGAAGTTGGTTGGCATACCTCTGGTGGAATTGGGTACTGAAGAGAGCTCGATAATTCGGATGCGGCACATTTAACATATGCTGGTGTCTATAACTAAGAGGTGGAACGCCCGATTCGGCGAGTAGTCAGTGAATCTGGCTGGTCCGGAAAGGACCGCAGGTCAGCCTAACGCAACAATGATGGATACTGTCCTACAGTTTCAAGGTAGCCTGGCTTGCTGAATCGTATGCCGGAGAACCATAGACTGCCGAGAAAGGACAAGGGCTTGGTAGAACCATAGGAGCACTGCACGCAGTGCCATTCAGAAACTTGAGCAGAGCATGTTCAGTTTCCTGTAGTTGCCGTACATAGTTGTGCCACGTTAACATGCTGTCAAAATGGATCCCCAGGAGACGATGTGTTAACCACCAGCAATTCAGCATCCCAGAGGAGTAGTTCAGGGTGGAAATGTAGCTTCCAGAGCCGACAAAAATGGACAACGGTGGTTTTTGCAGCTGAAAAACGAAAACCTCGGTCGTGAGTCCACCTGTCGACCAGATTAACAGCTAGCTGCTATCTGCGGACTCGGCAGACGTGGATTTGAACCTCACAATTGGTTGTCCGTAGTTTCCCATTTTCAACTCCAGGCAAATGCTGGGATTATGCAAAATCCTTTCATGAGGTCAAAGTTCAAATAGAACCAAAAGGCAAGCGAACAGCAAATGTCGTATGGAAGGAAGTACTATTAGAATGTTGAAACGAATGTTGCGGAGGAGCACAGACCTCAGCAAACGGGGCACAGATTAAATAACAATACAAGGACGTCCACATCCCTAATACGATAACTGTCCTGTGGTAATGGTAAAAAAGAGTGCTATTGTCCTACATCGGTGATTACTATCCTACATCCTGTTCTTTCATTGCCTCAGTTCTATAACTAAGATATACTCAATCAAATTTACAGCTTAATAAATATTAATTCCTTCTGTGTGAGTTATCTTTTCATTTCTCATCAATCGCCTTTTCTTACTATTCTATCTGTAGTGGTGGAGGCGATAGCTGTCTTTATAGAGGTGTGCAAATTATTAGATTCGATGTCAGTTTTCCAAAATTGCATTTTTACTTTTCACGGTTTAATGCACTAAGTATGTTTACAAGGCGATGAAATTACTTCAAATGTTGAACCAAGACTCCTAATTATATTTTCATTTAAGAAACTCAAATTAAAATTATATTTTAGAATTTCCACTAATAGAGGAGCCTTGCAAATGCAAAATGCCACACGTTACGTTTTTATTACTTCACTCTACGTGTGAATTTAGAGCAGAGGGATTTGGGGTCTTTTAACTGATGAACGCTATTGAACTATTCAAAGATTCATGGCCTATGTATTGAAATCACCTGACTTAAATTCTCAAGTCAATGAAAAATTGAAAACGGACCCAGCTCAAATAACCCTCGGAATCCAATAATCTGAAAGTTTCCAGACGCAAATCCTTATGGGAAAAGGTGTAAATTCCACGGGAGAGGAAACACTACTAAGTAGGACAACAAAAGAAGTTGGTCAATAAAATGATTTTGAATAAAATAAATTATGATTAATTAAAATTATTTTATTTAATTCTATTAATTTGCACACCTCTATATGTTACCCAGGAGTTACATCTCTAAATTCAAATATAAGTGACCCATTTTTTATTTTAAACTAGCAGAAGTACCCGTTCTTCAAACGGTGTTCGGTGTTAACACCAGATATTATCAATTGAGCTACTGTTGCAATGGTTAGCGGTTTGTCATTCCTCCATAAGTTTATCAGAACGAAGTTAGTTTTCTGGGAATATCACACACACTGTTAATTTAAGGGCCTTAAAATGTGGTTTTCGGAGACCCTTTATAGACTCGCGAATTTTGTGTCTCACATTGAGAAGCGCAACATATGCTTTGGTCGTCCTTCTTGGATAATTTTTATATTTCGCCTATTTTAGCATGTATTTTGAGAAGTTTTTCTCTATATCCACCCTTCAACTCTATGAAAAGTACGGTGAAGTGTTTTGTAAATGTTTGGTGTATTGACTCATGTTTACCATACTTAATTTTACGATGCACCAAGCATCCGAACACGAGTTATAGGCGTACATAAAGATACACAGAAAGACAGACAGGCAATTCTATTGTCTACAACATATCACCCAGAAACCCAAATATGGGTATATCTACCACACAGTATCAAAAAAATCATCCTTACGATGAACCCTTCTGTCGACAAAAAAGAAAAAAAAAGATTAGTTAAAATGTGCTCTCAAACTCAATTCACCTAACGTGTACTTCCTGACGTGAAATAGAATTGATAGCCTTGTAGACGAAACGCAATACACGTCACATACAAACTGATCCTCTACCTTGTGTTAGGTTCCCATACACAGGAAGACCTCTTTCATAAATTATAAAGACTTGTGGTGTATGAAAATTCAGGTTTAGCCTCAAATGGCCCAAATTCCTAAAAGTCGCAAAAAAAGCTGATTCAATTCAGGAATTTTTGATAATAATGTTGCTGTTTGGAGATATAATAGACCTTCTGTACTATATGTCGCACGCGAAAATTGCATGAAAAAAATCTAGGTTACCCCTTGACCCCCTTAATTGCATTGATGAATTATACAGTCTACGTTGGTTCCGTGATAACCTTATAGCCATTTGCAAACTTTCACAGAAATGTAATAATGGAGTGGCATTGCTTCTTACAGAAATAGATGGAAAGTTGGATGCCACCCCTTGATTTAATGTTGTCATGGTTACCGATTTGCATTACTTCATTGGTTTGTTAAATTAAATTAAATTAGTTTTCTGGGAATATATCAGAAACTGTTGGTTTTAGAGCCTTATAATGTAGTTTTCGAGGACCCTTTAGGGCCTCCGAGTTTTGTTTCTGGCACAGAGGGGCTTTGTCTCGTCGTTGTACGCCATAATATAATACTAATAATAATATAATATAGGGATAGGAATATAAGAGATCTGCCGTACCACACCCGCAGGTGTAAATCGCGTGAAAAAATTCTAGAGTATCCCTGACCCCCTTAAGCGCATTATACGTATTGATTAATTTTACAGCTTAATTTGGTTCCGTGATAACCTTCTAGCCGTTTGCAAACTTTCACACTAATGTTATTAATGGAACTGCCGTCTTACAGCATTAGATGGACCTCTGAGAATCTGTTGCCTTGCTTACCGGCTTGCATTCGTTCATTAGTTTGTAAAATGAAATTATTTTTCTGGGAATATCTCAACAACGGTTGGTTTTATGGCCTAAAAATTTGGTTTTCGGGGACTCTTTAGGGCCCCCAAGTTTTGTCTCTCACATTGAGGGCCTGAAAATGAGCTTTGTCTCGTCCTTCTACTCCTATATGAGCATGTAATTTAAGGCGGTAGGCCCCTTTTTATGAGAGGTACGGAGAAGAGTTACATCAATGATTAGTGTCGTGCCTATGATGGATAAGTGTACCGAATTGTACGTTGATACACCCAGCCGTTCTCGAGTTATAAGGGAACAAAGTTGTCCACAGAGAATCAAACAGACAGACAGACCAAAACATTATTTTCGCGCGCATCTATCATAAAACAGTCTGAAACGTGTAAATAACTCAAATTTCCGTAGAAATTCAGAAAAAAACAGACACATTTTCTTTTAGGTAGATTTCATTAGAAAGCTAACTATTGCAATGGGTACCATGTTTCGATTTCCGGAAAATTTTGACATATCTTCGCGTTTCACATCCCCCAGACCCCAAAACCACCGTCAGTTCAAAAGTTTATATATAATTTATGTATATATGTATCTCTATATATATATATATATATATATATATATATATATATATATATATATATATATCAGTTTATTGTGGACACGATAACTGCCGTAATTTTGCACCAATCACTTTGAATTTTTTACATAATATGTATTCCTATAAAATCTCGGTCGAGTTCGTTAATGGGCAAAATCGGTCAAAGGGGGTGAAAATGGGGGGCTTTTTTAGAAAAAGTGAAATATCGCTATAACTCTCTTAATACATGAAATATCGAATCCCTTCAAAGTTCATAATATGTATCGGATAAGTGCCAAAAATTTATGTCAAATAAGTTTTTTGATAGCACCAACCATTGACCAAAGGGGTGGGAAAAAGTGGGTTTTTCGGGAAACATTAATCATATCTCTGTTAATAGGCACAATATCAAAACCGCACAAAATGGACAATATTCCTCCAATAATTACCTAAAACTTTTGTCTGAAAGAATTTTTGATATGACCCACCATTACGCCACGGGGTGAACAAAATGATTTAAATTATAAGAAAATGCCAAGTGCCAAGAGAGGTTGCCATGACAACTTTACTTTTAATTGATAAGGGATGAGCCCTCAGCAGTTGCTATGACAACACCACTGCACGAGATCACATTCAGTTTTCATATGTCTGTGGGAAGCGACTTCGGTATCGGAACTGGTAGCATGCTGAACTTCTATGCCCAAGGTCGCGGGTTCAAACCCGGCTGAAGTCGTCGGATTTACTAAGAGCGCTAAAAAACCTGAGTTTGCTTTCCTTCGGAGGGGAAGTTCCAACGTTCGTTGCGAGTTGCTGATTGAGGTGGCATCTAGTAGCCAAGTTCACAGCTAGGTGTCGTTGACGGTAGTATTTTAGGTAGATTTCATTAGAAAGCTAACTATTGCAATGGGTACCATGTTTCGATTTCCGGAAAATTTTGACATATCTTCGCGTTTCACATCCCCCAGACCCCAAAACCACCGTCAGTTCAAAAGTTTATATATAATTTATGTAATATATGTATATATGTATATCAGTTTCTTGTGGACACGATAACTGCCGTAATTTTGCACCAATCACTTTGAATTTTTTACCGAATATGTATACCCATAAAATCTCGGACGAGTTCGTTACTGGGCTAAATCGGTCGAAGGGGATGAAAATGGGGGACTTTTTTTTTCGAAAAAATGAAATATTGCTATAACTCTCTTAATATGTGAAATATCGAATCCGTTCAAAGTTCATACTATGTGTCGGATAAAGCTCAGAAATTTATGTTTGAAACGTTTTTTGATAGCTCCAACCATTGACCAAAGGGGTGGGAAAAGGTGTTTTTTCGGGAAACATTAATCATATCTCTGTTAATAGGCACAATATCAAAACCGTACAAAATGGACAATATTCCCCTATTAATTACCTAAACCATTTGTCTGAAAGAATTTTTGATATGAGCCACCATTGCGCCAAGGGATGAGAAAAATGATTTCGGATTTATAAGAAAATGCCAAGAGCTATCAGTGGTTGACATGGCAACACTACTAAATTGATGAGGGATGAGCCATCAGACGTTGCCATGACAACGCACTTGCGCGAGATCAGATTCAGATTTCCATCTGACTAAGTGTGAAGCGGCTTCGGTGACGTAACTGGTAGCATGCTGAACTTCTATGCCCAAGGTCGCGGGTTCAATGCCGGCCAAAGTCGTCGGATTTTCTAAGAGCGCTAAAAATCCCTCAGTAAGCTTTCCTTTGGAGGGGAAGTTCCAACGTTCGTTGCGAGTTGCTGATTGAGGTGGCATCTAGTAGCCAAGTTCACAGCTAGGTGGCGTTGACGTTATAACTGGTAGCAACATTAGGAACTACTGCTTGAAATTTAGCGTCTGCATTCCTTACCTGAATTACAGACTAATACAGCCATCACAATTCACACCGTTTATCAGACAGATTCTACACTCACCCAAAGTACACGGGGTTATATGACCGCGTTGTCGCAGCCCCTAAACTGAGGAACCAACCAACATCTCTGCGGGAGATATAATTTTGCGTGAAGAAGTAACAGACCGTTACATAGTTACACATCAGTGTCGAAACCTTGCATAAGGACAGTGTGACCACAAGTATAACAAGTAGTTCCGTGAAGAACTGTACAGCCTATTTTCATATATCCTGCTCATGTTAATTGCCTCTATCAACATACAAAATTTCAGTTTAATTGCTGTAACAGATTCGTAGATATTGAGAACCGTCTAAATATTTCAGATGGTCGCCAGGTTGGATTTTTATTTTTGTACTATTATATTAAGATTATTGTGTACGTGTGGTATTCAAACTTCAATCGCATGATTAGAACACAAGAAGTAAAAACGAGATTTTAAAATTACGCACAGCAGCCATCTTGTGATTATGCAAACCATTGAAATAAATTAGACGCCAGTGGATCAACATTTGTGTAAGCATTTAACATGCAACGTTTCACGGCACTCGGATAGTTAATTCGCGAGAAACGTCCATTTAAATATTTATACTTCGCGTCGCCGCCATGTTGGATTCGTGCTCACCAGGTTACTGAAAGTCCTATAGGTGAACATATGTTCATAGTCTCTATGAACATAAAAATTTCAGTTTGGTTGCTGTAAAAGATTCATAGATATTGAGAACCGTCTAAATATTACGGAAGCTTGCCATTTAGGATTGTTATATGTATAGGCCATAGAGTTATGTACCATTCAAGGACACTTATTGCCTAGGTTCATTATTCAAACTTTCACTTCGATCGCATGATTACGACACAAGAAATAAAAACTTAATTTTAAAATTTCGCACAGCCGCCATCTTGAGGTTATGTAAACAATTGAATTAAATTAGATGGCAGTACATTACAATCTGCAAAATCATTTACTGTACCACATTTCACTGCGCTCAGAGAGTTAACTCACGAGAAAAGTCTATTAAAATATTTCAAATTCGCTTGGTCGCCATGTTCGTTTTGTACTTTACAGGTTTATGAATTATACATAGGTAAACTTGTATCAGTACCCTTTATCACCGTACAAAATTGCAGGGTGATATCTGTAATAGTTTCGGGGATATAGAATGTCAGTGAAATATTTCGCACAGCCGCCATTTTGAGGTTATGAAAACAATTGAACTAAATTAGGCTCCAGTGCATTGCAAAGTGTATAAATATTTACTGGACCAAGTTTCATTACGTTTGGATAGTTAAATCGCGAGAAAAGTCTATTTAAAAGTCTCCACTTCGCTTGGCCGCCATGTTGGTTATGTAGTAACCAGGTTTTTGAAAGTCTCATAGGTGAACTTCTAGTAGTACCCTTTATCACCGTACACAATTTCAGGGCGATATCGGTAACAGTTTCGGAGATACTGAATGCTAGTGAAATATTTCGCACAGCCGCCATGTTGGATTGGTGAGACGTAACAAAATTCGATGGGCACGGTCGAGGTCGCCGGGAATAGTGCTATGAACTTACCGAGTTTCACTGAAATCGCTCCAGCCGTTTAGATTTTATTAGGGGGGGGGGACACACACACACCTCACACACACACACACACGCGCACACACACACGGACAAAAGGTGATCTCATAAGCCTTTTTTTTTTCAAAATTGAAAATAGGCTAAAAATGGACTCCAAATGACAAGAAGGTTACCGACCCCATAAGACAATAAAATGCTTAAAATATGTTTAAAATGAAGAAAAACAAAGTTATTAATCTCCAATTATAAAATACTTTCACGCGATAAATGAGGTCTGATCCTTCTACGAAAACCTGCATATTCTGCCTATTTTCGCCTATCTCCAAGTTTGTCCGGTGAAATCTACCTCCGCCTTCCGGCGTGCCGAGAGGACTTTTTTTTATACATGTAGAGGTATACTGCACCGCTCGGTGTTGACCGTGTTTTATTGCACAAATGTAGGTTTTACTCGCTAACCGTTGTAGATACACGAAAAGTGATAAGAACCTTTTGGATAGAAAATGAAATGGTAAAGCTGGTGTATACCATCAAAAGTTTGCTATTTCTTAGCGTTCTCTTTTTATTTGAAATGGAAGTATGAAATTTTGAAACCAAAGGGTGTAGTGACATCACAAATGTAGGTTTTACTCGCTAACCGTTGGAGATACACGAAAAGTGATAAGGACCTTTCGGATAGGAAATTACATTTCCTAGCTCGCGTGTGCCATCGAAAGTTTGCTATTTCTTAGCGTTCTCTTTTTATTTGATATGGAAATATGAAATTTTTAAATCAATGGGTATAGTGACGTCACTAAAAAGGTCGCCATTTCTTAATAGTGCAAAATATCGAAATTAAAAGTATCCTATATGTAAACATGGTATTTCAGCTACATCCATGAAAAATTTCATTTAAATCGGACCAGTGGTTCTTGCGTTATTGAGTAACACACAGACAGACAGACAGACAGAAAGACAGACACACACCATCTCATTTTTATATATTAGTATGATGTATAACCTTGGTATCATAAGTAGACAGAACACCAAATTGTACCGATGTAGCCTTAAATTATGTGGATATCTCTATCTACTTAGTAAAAAACAAAATTCCCAATTCTTGGATGTAATGGGTAAACTCGAGAGCAGCTTGATGGATTTTGATGCGGTTTTCACAATTCTGTAAAGGATTTCTCGAGGAAGGATTAGGTAGAAAAACATTTATTTATGACCAAAAGAAGCCGAGCAGTTAAGATTTCAGTGAAACGAGTTGAAGAAAAACCTAACGTCTATGTGTCTTTTAAGCTTTCGCTGGGTAAACCGTTAAAAATATCGATATACTCTGAGAATTGTTCAGCATGAAAAGTTCTGCAAGAAAGTCCGCGACAGCTCCCACATCGACCACCACTGTAAGTGTTTTTACGTTTTCATTTTTTCAATCAATCTCCATTCAGTGGGAATTTAAATTACTAGCTTCAGAGTGAGTTTACGAGCTTGCGAGCGACCTATCACCCTAGCTTCAGCCAGCATCAAACTGTCGAGTCGTGTCGAGTTAATACTTCAGAGAAGTGAATAGCTTATGTGTTTGCAGTTAGCTGTTCACCTCGGCTTTTCAGAATTGCGTCTGGAACCTGACATTCGTGTGCCTTTTAAACTTACGCTGGGTAAATAGTGAGACACACACTGAGGACTGAGAGACACCCACACATTTGATCTCATAAGTCTACTTCATCATTTACCCAAAGCGACGGTACCGTAAATGTCGGTTCAGGTCACTAGCATGATGACATGCAAATGTCATATGGAAAGAAGTGCTGTAGGATTGTTGAAGTGAATGCTGCGGAGCTGCACGGGTCTTCTAGTTTCAATTAATTGTTAAGACTGATGGTACTGCCCCCGGAAATTGAATTATATCGAGACCACGATGGCTGTATTGGAAAATATCAGTAAAGTTATGGATGTCATAGTTATGACGTGGATATTCATGACGTAGGCACGGATGACGTAGGATTCATGCCAGTAGGCTGATTGAGCTGAGATTCTTGGTGACGTCATGATTTTATTCGAGAAAGCTCAGAGATTTACGACGCAGTCGCAGGAAACAAGGTATTGTGCTAAGGAAGAAGCTACGCTATTGGAGGAGAGACGAGAACCAATGAACGATAGTTTGGAAGGAAGACGGAGATTGCTGAAACTACGATATTCGATTACTTTTGGCATGCAGATTTGTGGAAATCTATTTTCAGTTATGGCATTGATTTGGAATTTTGAAGAAATTAATTTTGAGTTTTTGAATTTTGAAAATCCGTCAAGAATAGCCAAAGTTAAAACTTCCAGCAATGACGCAGCAACAGGCTATGGTAGGGATGGATACGCCCCTTAAGAAGTTGATAAAAGGTCGTGTACAGGAGAGAGGAGCTCTCATACTCAGATCTCATACGCTCAGATCTCATACTTGTGATCGCATATATATTTCTGGTGATATAGAGTTATTTTCAAGTGATTCAGTGAAGTAAGGTGTCTTTAGCGTGAGGTGAAAGCCTGCCGCATCGAACGAACTCGGAGCAGTTCCATTTCACGCTGCTCAAAACTAGGTGAAGTTGAAACGCGCACATTAACGTTTCCACCAGTCAAGATATCAAGCGCTAACTTCAGCCTGTATGATAATTCTATTAGGCAGTATAACATTGAGGTGTATACAAGATTTGAACGATTTCACAGTGATACTTCGAAAGATATTGGAACTTTAAGGCTGCCAACAAAAGTGATTTTCTCGCTACAGGAGAAACACTTTTAAATTCCATATTATACACTACGGCTGACACGTGGAGTGCAACAGTTTGGTATTACAACGATACATTCGACTATGGAACATTATAATATTGCAGTGCTTTTGATGATTACAACAGTAGTTGAGATGGAAGGCTAAGGCTTTGATGCAATTGGGACATATATTATTGGAGTAAAGTAACAGCATGGAACTTCGTTAATCGTCTTTCTACAAAAGCGAGCATGTAGTGAACATCCAACTACACTCATGCATCGTTAATCCATCGCTGAATTATACCAGATAACAGTAGAAATATTTTCATACTCCACAACTATGAATATTTCTGCGGAAATAACTACATTAAACTTCATGACGAATTCCTGCAAGAACTTCAGAGAACTTTCAAGAGAGGCCAGGGTTATCCCGGCGCACAATGAAGAATTTTGCCGGAAGGATGTTTCTCGTATCCACGGAGCAGTGCAATTTCGGAGGAGGAAGCAGTTCGATTCTCCGAGGACGCTGATTCCAAATTCGAGGATGGAGCTCATCTTTAAGTTGGTGAAATGGATCCACCAGCAGTCTTCTTTGGGGAATTTTCCTCTGGAACTTCAATCGGCAGATAAGGTAGTCGTGAACGTTTCTTGTATTATTTGAGTCTTGTAGCGATATTTGAGCAACCATTCTTCCCATATTTTCTGTCCTATCTTTTGCCCCATTTTATTGATTGATATTTTTGTACTCAGTACACTTCGATGATTTATGCCTTTCTCTTCGATTTTTGAGACATTGTTATGTCATTGGCATACTTAAATAATTTTGGATCAGTTGAGACTGATGATTTAGATTCTTTCAGTAATTTGCATATTTTTGTAGTCACGATTTGACTGTAAAGTTAACGATTTGCCATGGCAGATTTGAATTCAGACAGCGTGTCATTTTATTAAAGTAATTCTATTCAGTAAATTACTTTGACCAATTTTCTGTCATCCTCAAGAAAGAAGAATAATTTAAAAGATTTTAGAGCGTTAAAATCTTTTTCGATATCGACGATCATTGAAATACTAGTCGTCTTATGAACATGATTGCAACATAGACATTTATCATTGCATTATAGACAATTTTATGAAATACGAACGTTGATTACAATTTATTGAATACACTATAGTAATGAACATTTGATAGGAGTTTTTCTCAATTCTAGATTGGAACAATAATGTTTGCATTCCACAATCTAATTGTATTCTATTCGACTATTTTGCAGTTTAGATGAACTTTGTTTGAAGATAGTATTTTTATACTGCGTTACTTTGAAGATGTTAATCTCAATTTTGATAGACCAGGCAGGAGTGTCTAATCGTATTTGCTATTAAATTTATTTGTGATTGGCAAATTTTTACTTCATATCGATTCATGAATGAAACCCACGAAGGTTAAATGATAACAGTCATTATTACAATTGATGAATATAAGAATTTTTAAAGAGGAACAATGGATGTATAATCGTTATTTCAGTGGACGTGTAAAAGTCGCTGTTGAGTAATGCCCTTGAATAATGAAGGAGGTTCCCACAATAATTAATGAAGTTGATGAATTAATAGTGGAGGTTTTTTGTGTGTAGTTTGGAAGATTTTTATG
The DNA here is from genome assembly GCA_946902985.2 of Meconema thalassinum. Taxonomy (NCBI): domain Eukaryota; kingdom Metazoa; phylum Arthropoda; class Insecta; order Orthoptera; family Tettigoniidae; genus Meconema; species Meconema thalassinum. Next base: position 119,679,969 of record OX336391.1, read on the forward strand.
CCATATATATGAAGATATATGATGAATTTTGGGCCTATTGTTGTGCCATTTTTGTGCGTTATGAGCGAAGTATTTTCCCGCTGAATGTTGTTCTTGTTCTTTGAAAGATTATTCATATGAAGATACTGTTAAAATTAACAAGAGTGTTAAATAATTTGAGATAAAGATTTTGAATGGAGGTTACAGTCACAAATATTAATAATTATTATTAAACATTATTAAACCTGAATTTGACAGTTTAATATAACTAACCTTCATTGGTCGATTATATCAACACGATTTGAGTAATTATCAACCGGATAAACGTGTGGTTCAATGTATTCCTTGTATAAATAATATAAACAATTTTATATTGTAAAATAATTTTGTAAATATCTTTGTTAAATAATTTGAAATGATAGTGATTAATAGAAGCGTGTATTAAATTTTCAATTGTCATTTGACATTGTTATAAACAATTTATTATTGTTATAAATAATTAATGAACTTTTGTTATTAACATTCAGAGTTTTTTTATATACTCTAAACAATGCAAGTTAAGCAAGTGGTTTGAACAAATAATCATGATTTGGGAGTGTTGGAGGAATCCACTGGTGTTTGAATGAAGCATGTAAGACATTTGCGTGATAATATTTCAGTTGAGATGTGAACATTTACGTATTTGAAAAGAGAGAGCCGAGCTCTGAGGTAGCACGCTTATGCTAGGGTTGAACGAACGGGTGTCCGCTTTGACGACACAGGTGCTTTGCAGCTGGTCCGGACAACTGTGTTACCGAGGCCAAGGGCGTTTCATAATAGCCTTGTGGCTATAAATAAATGTGCAGTATATAAACACGCAAAGCAATTGATATATGTGTCTCATCCCAAATCCCGTTTCCATTCCAAGTGCATTGTTATATTTTTCATTGCTATGAGCTTGAGAAAGCTAAAACATTATGTGTAGAGAATACAGGTCCTACAGGAGGACATGGTTATGTGGTCGATGGCTTCTGATTGCCACGTATATTTTGTTGTTTCATTTTTGTTAAAAATCATTCTTTATGTGAAATAAATTATTGTGCAGTTTAAAGTTTCTCGTCTTCGCTTTGGTTCATTTTAAATATCATGGTGGAGGTTATTGTGAGGACATACTTTTAAGTGATCCAGTTGACAACCCAGTCCCCGAGATATATTTAAGAGGTAAGTAAAGGTAAGTATGAACCCCCGTATATTTTGGTGTGTTCCACAATAATTTTCTGGTTAACTATTGTGCTCTAATCTCGATAGTATCTGTCAGTGCTATTTTCATTGATGTAGCTATGCCGGCGCGTTTGATTATTGGCAATCCGATTGAGGGGGCGGATATCTGACAGCCTACTATCGGGTTATCGGGTACAGTAGGATTGGCGACCCTGAAACGTGGGGCATGTTCTACAAAACATTGGATTACCAAGTTATTGCAGTAGAATTGACACCGCAATTTTTGTGGAGTGTTCGAATAACATTGGATTACCAAGTTATCGATGTCAAAGGGATTGTGAAGACTCAAATAAAGAGGTTGATTCTTTGTTAGATGTCTTAGCCAATTGTAGAATTTGAGAGTGTGGTTATATAGGAATAAATGTTGTATTGTATTAGGAAAATTACACTCAGAAAAGATCAGATCTTTTACAACTTGAGAGAGGTTAAATAGGCTGGAAACTTAGAAAAATCGCCTATGATCTGGAATCTTATTTTATTTGACCGTCTTATGACGTGTATAGTCATATTAAAGATAAAATTAAACTATTTGGATTATAAATGTAAATTATTTGTGTTAGGATATTTTAAAATAAACCAAAGAAACTTGAACATGTGCTTGAGTTTATTTCAACATAAAATGTCTACGAAGGTTAATTATAAGGTAATTATAAGTTAGATTTAAGACAGAAAATTGCTCAAATTTTATATATGGTGAAGAATGTTGCTCAGATGTTGTTATTTTACTCTGTTTGATGTATGTCCCTAAAGCAGTTTATTATTTAAATAGTATTGAAATGGCAGATGAGAGTTTGAGGAAGATGTTGGAGGAGATGTCCAACAGTTTTTCAGCTAATTTGTCTATTAGGCTGGATGAAAGCGCAAGAGAAATGAAAGCTAGCATGAATGAAAGTGTGAGGGAAATGGAAGCTAGGAATACTAGTCGAATGGAGGAGAATGCTAGTAATTTGTCTGCTAATTTGTCCATTAGAATGCAGGAGATGATGAAGGAGAATGCTAGTAATTTGTCTGCTAATTTGTCTACTAGGCCGGATGAAAGTTTGAAAGTTATTCAGACCAGTTCTGCAAACCTAGAAAATGATATGTCGCGTTTACAGATCAGTACCCAGGGAATAGAGAATGCCGTGAGTGACATTCATAAAGATGTGTCTGTTGTTAAAATTGATGTGTCTAAGGTACAAAAAGATCTTACTATGTTGAATCTTGATGTTGCTAATGTCCGGAGTGATATTTCTTGTGCTAGGGCTGAAGTAGTTGTTGTTAAAAATGATAATGCGACTGTCCAAGACAAGGTTGAGGAAGTCCAAAGAGAAGTCCAAAATGTTAGGACTGATGTGTCCAATGTTCAGGTTGATATTAATAACATTCATTCGGATGTAAATGAGATGCAGTGATATAAATAAGATTCAAGTAGAAGTCAACACAGTTTTCGTAGATATTGCTAAAGTCCAAACTGATGTAAATAAAGTCAGGGAAGAAATAGAAAATTCGAAAACACTTTGTACGCGTAATATGAGTGCATTAACGACTAGGCTAGTTGATGAGTCAGTTAGAACGACAGCGTCTTTAGCAGGTTTAAAGTATGATGTAGAGTTCATGAGAACCCAGGTATTAGACCATAATAGATTACTTAAAGATGATATCGAAGTAGGCATAGCAGAAATGTTAACGGCAAATGTCGCAGTATGGAAAGACGAGTGGAATAGGTCAAGTGGGGAACATGTAACCCAAATTCAGGAACGTATTGAAAGAAAACTTGCCAGTACTCAAATAGATATTAACAATGAAGTAGTACAGATTAGGAAAGATTTAAGCGTAAGGATGGATTCGCTATCCGAGAGACAAGTAGAAGATAGAACACAAATAGGTCAGGATGTGCAAGCATTAAAATCTGCGTTAGAGGATCAGATTCATAAAGTTGTCTCTGATGTAAATGAAACGACGAGCAAATTGCAGAATTTGAAGCTAGGAGAAGCTAGTTTGATGGAGACCTACAAAGAAGAGTTAATCAGGAAAGTCTTAACGGAAATCACTGACAAGGATACAGAAGGCTTGGCTTGCGAAACCAATAGGAATTATGCCAGAAGATATAACCTAGATCCAGAAGAGAGAGACGTGACTCCTGAAGAACGTATATCCAGATTCAGGGAGGAAGATGACGAGAGGAATAGGGAACCTGAGTGGAACTATCGAGATAGTGGGAAAAACTACCCGGATTCATATCCGAGGAATGTAACGGTCATCAGGAATTTTGAAGACAAACCGCAAACATTCAGCAACACTGATAGTTTGACGCCTATAGAATATGTCAGGAACCTCAAAGATTATTTCATCGAAGCTCACATTCCCAGAGAGAGAGAGATGAAGATAGTGGAAAGATTTTTGATTGGAGGACCCCTTGAATGGTTTAGAGCTTTTAGATACACTTTCAGTAACTTTGACGAGTTTGCAGAGGCATTAATCAAACGATTTTGGTCCATAGAAGCGCAGAATTCGTTAAGAGCGGAGGTTTATTCAAGAAAATACTCAGGTACTCTTCCAACACGGTACGCTGATTTCTTTACGAGTCAATTGTCCCGCTTGAGATTTTGCAACCCCCATTGTCAACGGAGCAATTAATTGATGCGATTTCTCGTATGCTGCCTGTGGAGGTGAGGAGACTAATCATTTCGTCAAACATCAGGGATTTGACCAGCATGGACGAATTACTGAGGAGGTTAGACTACACAAGTCCAATGCCTAACGTGGTACAGAAAGGTCAAAGGCATGACTTCAAAGAAATAAATACTGTATATATGGACCAAGTTCAGAAACTGACAAGCCAGATGAAGAGAAAACTGACAATGTAGGTCCTCACAGGAATAATCAGTTTCGGAATAACAGATCGCAAGGTTACCGTCCGTATCAACAGAGAAGAGGCTGGAACTATAATCGAGGCAATTACAACAATGGAAGAGGCAGATATTACAACAATAATGGTTATAACAGAAATTATAATAGAAATAACCAGAACCAAAATAGAAATCAGGATTCTCAAGGTCAGGTTATGACACCCGATCAGTATCAGGAAAGAGAGAGGGAAAGCCAGCAATACCTGAAGGAGTTACGGGAAAAAGAAGCCGAAAATCAAAAGAAAAGGCAGGATGTTGTGATTGATCCTGGGCCTTCTTCGAGCCAGCAGAATTTTGAGGTCGGTAACACAAAAAAAAAAAAACGCCGATTTCTCAGCGACAGTGAGAACTTGTAAATACATTGCCACACCACACCTAATTTCAATTAATGAGATATATGAAGTTACTGATGAAGATTTACTAGAAGAGAGGGGTATCGTTAAAGAGGAAAGACCATGTGCATTACCTATCATTTCTGTACTGATAGATGGCCAACAGTATAAAGCCCTGATGGATACTGGTGCGATTATTTCCATCATTTCAGAAGATTGTTATCAAAGTCTGCTAAAAGGAGAGAACATGACAGTTCTACCTGTTTCTACCGTCAAAGTGAGAGGGAGTTTCCAAGATAAGGCAGTGAAGTGCAAGATTCAAGTGTTATTGAACTTTGAGATCAATGGAAGGAATTATGAACAGATCTTCATTGTGGTGAGCAAGATCAATTTTGATATGGTGCTTGGAATCGATTTTATATCGAAGGTTGGAGCTATTATTGACATGAAGAACAGAAGTATTAGCTTTAATGATGGGTACATGATCACAGAAGAGATCGAAGAACAGGACGTGAAGAACAGTCTGGAGATAGACCTTAGGGAAGAAATTTTGAATACCATAATTAATGAAGTGGAAAATATAACAGAAATACCCAGTAGAAAAACTGAAGGATTTGAAGAAATTCAGGGGGAATTTGAGGATCTGATAAAGGAATTCCAAGATATTTTTGATGAAAAGCCTGGATTGATTAAGGATTATAAGTACAAGATAAGGCTGACAGATGAAACCCCTTACCAGAAGAGAATATACCCCATTCCTGAGAAATACTATCAAGAAGTACGAGGGTTAATCAGAAAAATGGAGGTAGACGGGATTATTAAAAAACAGGCGTCGTCTTATATAAACCCCATCACAGTAGTAAAGAAAAGTAATGGTCAGATACGTCTGTGTCTCGATGCCAGGACCATCAACTTGAAGATTCTTCCAGAAAATGACCGACCACCCAAGATTAGAGATCTGCTTCGAAAATTCAAAGGGAGAGCATGTTTCAGCGTTCTTGACTTGACGTCTTCATTTTATCAAGTTCAACTTGAAGAAGAGAGTATGCAGTACACTGGATTCCAATTTGACCAGACGTCATGGGTCTTTGTGAGAATGCCTTTTGGAATGGTTAACAGTGGACCAGCACTCATTCGAGCACTTGATAGCAAGCTCACTGACGAAGTAAAGGAGAATGTAATCTGCTACATTGACGATTTAATTGTATCTTCACCCAGCGCCGCAGAACATTTAGTGCACCTGAGGAAGTTGTTCGAGAATTTAAGGGAGGCCAATATCAAAGTCAATTTTGGAAAATGTCAATTCTTGAAGAAGGAGATCAATTACTTGGGGCATACCATTGATAAAGATGGATATCATCCAAACATGCAGAAAGTAGATGCAATCACTAGATTCCCAAAGCCAACTAAGGTGAAACAAGTCAGAGAATTTGTAGGCGCATGCCAATTCATTAGCAGCCACTGTCCGAGATACTCTGAAATTATGGCTCCTCTGTATGATTTACTCAAGAAAAATAATAGATGGAAATGGAGTACAGCAGCAAACGAGGCTTTTGAGAAAGCAAAGGAGATGCTCAGAAACAACGTCAAACTGGAGTACCCAGACTTTGAGAAGGTATTCTATATAGAGTATGATGCATCAAGAATAGGCATTAGTGCAGTCTTATACCAGAAAGACGAGGCAGGCAACAAGCACTACATTGCGTTCACTAGTCGGAAGTTGAAGAAACACGAGGAAAATTACTTTACGACAGAACTAGAAGCGTTAGCTTTTGTAACAGCTTTGCAAGCTTGGAAAAAAATGTTGCTGGGACATAAGGTCATCATTATTACAGATCACAAAGCACTTCAGTTTATGCTGCAAACTGACATGTCTAGTGATAGATTGACACGTTGGGCTTTGTTCACCCAACAGTTTAATGTCACTATCGTCCACCAGCCTGGGAAAGATAACTTACTGGCTGATGCTTTATCACGTAACCCTATTAAAAATGTGCAGATACACCATGTACAATTGGAGCAAGAAGATCAAGAAACCGTTAGGAGATTAGCCCGAATCGGTGTGTCACAGAAGAGACACGCTCCAATCAGGAAAATGTACAGGTTCCTTAAGGGTTACATGGACAATACTGATGTTGACTATGCAGCTACACAGAGAGAATCACGACACTTTGTCTTGAGTGGAGACATTGTATGTAAGTATGCTGACTCTGCGCATACAAAGCTTCGAATAGTCGTGCCACCTAAACTTGTTGTCAATTTAGTGTGGGTAGCTCATCACGCAACTGGACATGCCGGTTTAGATAAAACTCTTGATACTCTTAAAGAGAGGTTTATTTGGACTAACATGCGTTCCAGCATTGCTAATGTCATTCGTTCATGTGATAAATGTCAAAGAGCAAAGTATGCTTCTGCTTTATTGAAAGGAAAACCTAAGGCGATGATTCCCTCTAAACCGAATGAACTCATGGCGACAGACATATTTGGTCCTTGTCCGAAGGGATATCAGGGTAATCAGTATCTGTTGGTTACCGTGGATGTCTTCTCAAAATTTGTAACAATGAGTCCCATGCAAAAAGCTAACACGAGGAACGTTGTAAGCAGACTGGAACATGCTGTATTTCCAAAAGCTGGTAAACCAGAATATTTACTTTCGGATCATGGAGCTCAGTTTACGTCCTTGGAATTTGCTGCAGATATGGAAAGGCTTGGTATTAAGCACATATTTTCAAGCGTGCGATATCCGGAATCGAATTCTTCGGAAAGATATATGGCTGAATTTTCGAAATTCTGTCGAATTTTCTGTCCAAATGATCATTCTGGTTGGGTGAGATTTGTACCCCTTATTGAGGAATGTCTAAATTCTACAGTGCAGGAGAGCACAGGAGAGGTGCCAATGCGACTTCATCTAGGAAGAAACCCAGAAAGGCCATGGGATAATCTTTTTAACCACGTTCCTAGAGATCCCGACTTAGGAAGGCAGCAGAGAATAGACAGAGCGAAGGATCAACTCCAGAAAGCCGCACAAAAACGACTGAAAAGAGTAGCTGGAAAACGTTTTGGTGCTCCCTTAGAAATTGGAAATCTGGTATTACTACGCAGACCTGTCAAGGCTGATGTAAGTAAGAAAATCTACCCCAAATTTGGATTAGTGTTCATGGGTCCGTTCAGAATTACGAATGCCTATGGAAACAACTGTTATGAACTTTACGATGATGAGAATAATGTCGTTTATGGCAAGTTCAATGCTGGGAACTTGAAGAAATATTATCCAAGAGTAAGCCAATAATAATTCAATTTCGTGTTCAAGTGAATTCAGATACTTATAACACAGAGTTTAAAAACAATTTGCAACTGTTTTTAAAACGTGGTGAAGGGAGAATGCCCCCGGAAATTGAATTATATCGAGACCACGATGGCTGTATTGGAAAATATCAGTAAAGTTATGGATGTCATAGTTATGACGTGGATATTCATGACGTAGGCACGGATGACGTAGGATTCATGCCAGTAGGCTGATTGAGCTGAGATTCTTGGTGACGTCATGATTTTATTCGAGAAAGCTCAGAGATTTACGACGCAGTCGCAGGAAACAAGGCATTGTGCTAAGGAAGAAGCTACGCTATTGGAGGAGAGACGAGAACCAATGAACGATAGTTTGGAAGGAAGACGGAGATTGCTGAAACTACGATATTCGATTACTTTTGGCATGCAGATTTGTGGAAATCTATTTTCAGTTATGGCATTGATTTGGAATTTTGAAGAAATTAATTTTGAGTTTTTGAATTTTGAAAATCCGTCAAGAATAGCCAAAGTTAAAACTTCCAGCAATGACGCAGCAACAGGCTATGGTAGGGATGGATACGCCCCTTAAGAAGTTGATAAAAGGTCGTGCACAGGAGAGAGGAGCTCTCATACTCAGATCTCATACGCTCAGATCTCATACTTGTGATCGCATATATATTTCTGGTGATATAGAGTTATTTTCAAGTGATTCAGTGAAGTAAGGTGTCTTTAGCGTGAGGTGAAAGCCTGCCGCATCGAACGAACTCGGAGCAGTTCCATTTCACGCTGCTCAAAACTAGGTGAAGTTGAAACGCGCACATTAACGTTTCCACCAGTCAAGATATCAAGCGCTAACTTCAGCCTGTATGATAATTCTATTAGGCAGTATAACATTGAGGTGTATACAAGATTTGAACGATTTCACAGTGATACTTCGAAAGATATTGGAACTTTAAGGCTGCCAACAAAAGTGATTTTCTCGCTACAGGAGAAACACTTTTAAATTCCATATTATACACTACGGCTGACACGTGGAGTGCAACAGTTTGGTATTACAACGATACATTCGACTATGGAACATTATAATATTGCAGTGCTTTTGATGATTACAACAGTAGTTGAGATGGAAGGCTAAGGCTTTGATGCAATTGGGACATATATTATTGGAGTAAAGTAACAGCATGGAACTTCGTTAATCGTCTTTCTACAAAAGCGAGCATGTAGTGAACATCCAACTACACTCATGCATCGTTAATCCATCGCTGAATTATACCAGATAACAGTGGAAATATTTTCATACTCCACAACTATGAATATTTCTGCGGAAATAACTACATTAAACTTCATGACGAATTCCTGCAAGAACTTCAGAGAACTTTCAAGAGAGGCCAGGGTTATCCCGGCGCACAATGAAGAATTTTGCCGGAAGGATGTTTCTCGTATCCACGGAGCAGTGCAATTTCGGAGGAGGAAGCAGTTCGATTCTCCGAGGACGCTGATTCCAAATTCGAGGATGGAGCTCATCTTTAAGTTGGTGAAATGGATCCACCAGCAGTCTTCTTTGGGGAATTTTCCTCTGGAACTTCAATCGGCAGATAAGGTAGTCGTGAACGTTTCTTGTATTATTTGAGTCTTGTAGCGATATTTGAGCAACCATTCTTCCCATATTTTCTGTCCTATCTTTTGCCCCATTTTATTGATTGATATTTTTGTACTCAGTACACTTCGATGATTTATGCCTTTCTCTTCGATTTTTGAGACATTGTTATGTCATTGGCATACTTAAATAATTTTGGATCAGTTGAGACTGATGATTTAGATTCTTTCAGTAATTTGCATATTTTTGTAGTCACGATTTGACTGTAAAGTTAACGATTTGCCATGGCAGATTTGAATTCAGACAGCGTGTCATTTTATTAAAGTAATTCTATTCAGTAAATTACTTTGACCAATTTTCTTTCATCCTCAAGAAAGAAGAATAATTTAAAAGATTTTAGAGCGTTAAAATCTTTTTCGATATCGACGATCTTTGAAATACTAGTCGTCTTATGAACATGATTGCAACATAGACATTTATCATTGCATTATAGACAATTTTATGAAATACGAACGTTGATTACAATTTATTGAATACACTATAGTAATGAACATTTGATAGGAGTTTTTCTCAATTCTAGATTGGAACAATAATGTTTGCATTCCACAATCTAATTGTATTCTATTCGACTATTTTGCAGTTTAGATGAACTTTGTTTGAAGATAGTATTTTTATACTGCGTTACTTTGAAGATGTTAATCTCAATTTTGATAGACCAGGCAGGAGTGTCTAATCGTATTTGCTATTAAATTTATTTGTGATTGGCAAATTTTTACTTCATATCGATTCATGAATGAAACCCACGAAGGTTAAATGATAACAGTCATTATTACAATTGATGAATATAAGAATTTTTAAAGAGGAACAATGGATGTATAATCGTTATTTCAGTGGACGTGTAAAAGTCGCTGTTGAGTAATGCCCTTGAATAATGAAGGAGGTTCCCACAATAATTAATGAAGTTGATGAATTAATAGTGGAGGTTTTTTGTGTGTAGTTTGGAAGATTTTTATGCCATATATATGAAGATATATGATGAATTTTGGGCCTATTGTTGTGCCATTTTTGTGCGTTATGAGCGAAGTATTTTCCCGCTGAATGTTGTTCTTGTTCTTTGAAAGATTATTCATATGAAGATACTGTTAAAATTAACAAGAGTGTTAAATAATTTGAGATAAAGATTTTGAATGGAGGTTACAGTCACAAATATTAATAATTATTATTAAACATTATTAAACCTGAATTTGACAGTTTAATATAACTAACCTTCATTGGTCGATTATATCAACACGATTTGAGTAATTATCAACCGGATAAACGTGTGGTTCAATGTATTCCTTGTATAAATAATATAAACAATTTTATATTGTAAAATAATTTTGTAAATATCTTTGTTAAATAATTTGAAATGATAGTGATTAATAGAAGCGTGTATTAAATTTTCAATGGTCATTTGACATTGTTATAAACAATTTATTATTGTTATAAATAATTAATGAACTTTTGTTATTAACATTTAGAGTTTTTTTTATATACTCTAAACAATGCAAGTTAAGCAAGTGGTTTGAACAAATAATCATGATTTGGGAGTGTTGGAGGAATCCACTGGTGTTTGAATGAAGCATGTAAGACATTTGCGTGATAATATTTCAGTTGAGATGTGAACATTTACGTATTTGAAAAGAGAGAGCCGAGCTCTGAGGTAGCACGCTTATGCTAGGGTTGAACGAACGGGTGTCCGCTTTGACGACACAGGTGCTTTGCAGCTGGTCCGGACAACTGTGTTACCGAGGCCAAGGGCGTTTCATAATAGCCTTGTGGCTATAAATAAATGTGCAGTATATAAACACGCAAAGCAATTGATATATGTGTCTCATCCCAAATCCCGTTTCCATTCCAAGTGCATTGTTATATTTTTCATTGCTATGAGCTTGAGAAAGCTAAAACATTATGTGTAGAGAATACAGGTCCTACAGGAGGACATGGTTATGTGGTCGATGGCTTCTGATTGCCACGTATATTTTGTTGTTTCATTTTTGTTAAAAATCATTCTTTATGTGAAATAAATTATTGTGCAGTTTAAAGTTTCTCGTCTTCGCTTTGGTTCATTTTAAATATCATGGTGGAGGTTATTGTGAGGACATACTTTTAAGTGATCCAGTTGACAACCCAGTCCCCGAGATATATTTAAGAGGTAAGTAAAGGTAAGTATGAACCCCCGTATATTTTGGTGTGTTCCACAATAATTTTCTGGTTAACTATTGTGCTCTAATCTCGATAGTATCTGTCAGTGCTATTTTCATTGATGTAGCTATGCCGGCGCGTTTGATTATTGGCAATCCGATTGAGGGGGCGGATATCTGACAGCCTACTATCGGGTTATCGGGTACAGTACTTGGTAGGACTGCACATTAATTAAATGATTTAGTAGGTTGTACATCCACAATATAGCTTCCTCCTTAAATTTCCAACTGGTTTCGCCTCACGACTTCTTAACGAAGTGTCATTTGTAGCTCTTCAGTCGGTCAACACAAATTTTCTTGACCTACTAAAAAACTACAAATGACAACATTGTATAGACAACACTGAGAGAATTGCTTCAAATCTAAACATTTCTTAACGAAGCCCTTCTTGCTATTAATGTTTATAATATTTATCAGCAAAGTGGGGGGATATTCTAACCCCCAACTCTCCCCTCCCCCTCCCCTCCCCTCCCCTCCCCCTCCCCTCCCCCTCCCCTAGCTATCCCATTGACAATCATGGAGACTGATTGTGTGGATGTGAAGAAAGAAATGCGTTCTTTTGCTTCGCATATTTGGCAGAGTTGTGTTGATCTCGGTGCTGACAACAGTTTGTTACGGGCTTAAAACACTTGAATAAAAAAGTAAAAATAAAATTATAAATCAAATGAAAAGCGCATTGAGTTTGCTATGCTTAATAAGATATAAAGTCCCAGTGCGTTTAGACTGAAAACTAGGCAGTTCAATGAGGAGATATCAGAAAATCGTTACATACTTAGTAAACGGATACGGTATACTGTTTATAGATCATGATAAAACTGATTCATCCGTCAAACGCGGCATTTTACGTGCGTTGGTTAAGTAGCTAGACTACTTTTAAAGAGCACATCATTACAGCGTAAAAGGTTAGTAATAAAAATTACAATGAAATGTTCACATCAAGTTCTCAGTGTTGTTACCCTTTAAATGTAATTATTGTATTACCAAATAGTAAGCTGTTGAAGGCAGCCTTAAATTACGGTGTCGAGGCTATTGACGCGAAATCTTCATTTCATATAAAAGTAACACGGTCTGTTAATGTTATCATTAGGTGTCGGAAGAAATTAATGTGATCGTCTTCCCGACCTAAAAGACTGTCGGCCGCCACTGAAAGACACGTACACCATACTTATCAACAACAGCATGAGAAATGTATACATCTAATTGGATCAAGATATTTTGCATGTGGACCAATACACATACCATCCGGAACAGTGGAAAGGTTTGCGAAGCTCTTGGATATGGAAGGCCATACTGCTGAACTACTCGCCCAAAGTTCACTTCTTTGGTGGATTCGGTGGCGTAGTTGGTAGCATGATGAGCTTCTATGCCTAAGATCGCAGGTTCAAACCCGGCCGAAGTCACACACCCAAAGTACACGGGGCTACATGACCGCGTTGTCGCAGCTCCTGAACTGAAGAACCAACCAACTAACCACCAAAGTTCACTTGATTTTTAAATAAATGAGGTATTGATACCAACGTCTGTCGTGATGAAAGCTATGACAATACCAGCAACATGGGAGGTAAATACTACGGATTACAAGCACGCATTAAGGAGATAAATCGGTACGCAGAGTGCATTCTCTACTTTGCACATTCACTGAATTTGGTTGCTAAATGTGCTGAAGAATGTTATTTAGAAGCATCCATTTTTCTTGATTTTGTTGAAAGCCTCAATACATTCTTTTCCGCTTCTATCTATCGATGGGGCCTTCTTGCAAAAGCACTGGAAGAGACAGGTTCAAAACTCCCGACTTTGAAGAGACTGTAGGACATCAGGTGGTCTGCCCGATATGATCTGACAAAGGCAAAATTAAGTGGTTTTACCACTATCAAATAAGTATTTGATTACATGTCAAATAACAGGGATCAAAAGGTAGTGTCTTAATCAGGCGTACGGACTAGTTTCGAAGATGAGTACGTTGGAATAATGATCATTTTATGGAACACCATTCTAGAACGCATGCTAGTGTCGAGCGCTCCATTATAGTCACCTGATCAAGAGCTTAACACAAGATATGCTCTTTATAAATCACTAGCTGAAGTACCCGTGCTTCGCTACTGGTCATAAATAAATTGAAATGTGAAGGTGACAGTTAAAACAGGGGATAGGTGAGGTGCTGCGCGGAGGGAGAGATAGGATGGAACATTTTGTCCAGCTACACCGCTTGGCGTTGACCATGTTTTATAGCACAAAATTAGGTTATACTCGCTATCAATTGGAGATACATGAAAACTGATAAGGACCATTCTGATAGAAATTTAAATTTTAAACCTAGTATATGCCATCAAAAGTTTGCTATCTCATAGCGTTCTCTTTTTATTTGAAATTGAAATATAAAAGTTTGAAACCAAAGAGTGTAGTGACGTCACTAAAATGGTCGCCATCTTTAAATAGTGCAAAGTATTGAAATCAAAAGTAGCCTATATATTAACCAGCTAAATCAGCTACTTCCATGTAAAATTTCATGTAAATCGGACCAGTGGTTCTTTGGCGATTGAGTAATACACAGACACATACCATCTCACTTTTATATATTAGTATGGATGTAGTTGTTTCATGTACGGAAAAGGTACGATATTATTTACTTAGTAATTTTTAAGTACCCATGTTTAAGTACAAAAGGAGCCTGGTCATGGCTTCTAATGATTACTATGAGAATTATTGGTGACGTCAGTTACCTGAAGGTTTGCTACGGTACTGTATCTGTTGAGGGCAGTAAAGGATGTACTATTCTGTACAAATCATTTACTCTTATAGTCATGTTTTTGACGTATTGAGTGTACAGGGAGCTGCCGTAGTACCTCTAAACTGAACCCAACGTCTTAAGTAGAAAAGAGCCTGGTTAATCATTTTAGGTTACTGTTTCTTTTTGGTTGCTACAAATTATTCTGGTTCTGTTAGTCTTAGTCAAGTATTTTCACAGTTACTGTATTCCTGATTTGTAATACAAAAATAGCCGGTACAGGTTAACACTGTCAACAATTAAAATAATGCAGCATAAAAAACATTACGATTAAGAAAACATATCAGTATAGCCTACTAGTAGAACAACCGGGTGAGTTAGCCGTGGTCGTTGCGGCATGACTAATGGCAGTCGCTCACATCCGGGAGGCGAGGAGGTTCGAATCCCCCCGCCGGCAACCTTGAAGATGGTCTTCTGTGGTTTCCCATTTTCCCTCTAGGCAAATGCCGGGGTTGGTCCCTAACTATGATGATGATGATAATTGTTGTTTTAAGGGGCCTAACATCTAGGTTATCGGCCCCGGTCCCTAACTATAGGCCACAGCCGCTACCTTCCAACTTCTCGCCCTTCCATTCCAACTTTCCTCCCCAATCGGTACTTGTAGCTCACCCATTGGGTGTCCGTCTCGAAGCAGCTACAAAACTGGCGAGCCGAACATGTCCTCGGACACTCCCGGCACCGAAAGCCATACGCTAAAAAAAAAAAAAAAAAAAAAAAAAGTAGTAGAACACACCTTAACAGAGAGTATACCACTACAATACAATATATTGCGCGTCATACCTTCAGTCATAAGGTAAAGATTCAAAATCTCCCGTAACAGCAGCGGCATCAAGAGTATGAAATTAGACCCGAAATGTCACATTTAGACGACCACGTGGATTAGCGGCTAACATTCTCGGCTGTCGCCTTGGAGGTCCGAGTTTGAATCCCGGCTCTGCCAAGAAATTTTAATTCTGGTCTGAAAGCTGGAAGGGGGTACACTGCGCCTCACGTGGCAAAACTTGGAAGATGTTTTCCGTGGTTTCCCACTTCTACTCGAAGCAAATACCGGGATAGTTTCTAACTGAAGGCAACAGCAACCTCCTTTTTAATCGTCACCTGAATTACAAATACACACACTACAACAGCCATCACAGTAACACAGGTTATCAGAAAAAAAGCATACACACTTAAGTTCATGGGGCTATATGGCCATGATGTCGCCAAGCCTCTAAATCAATCAACAATAACAGAATCATTGAAGCTCATTTAATCTTAATACTATGTCTCGTGATATCTATAGCCGTTGTGCCGTTAGGCCGCGTGCGGGGTTAGCCGATGTATCTTAATACTATGCCTCGTGATATCTTTAGCCGTTGTTCCGTTAGGCCGCGTGCGGGCTTAGCCGATGTATCTTAATACTATGTCTCGTGATATCTATAGCCGTTGTTCCGTTAGGCCGCGTGCGGGGTTAGCCGATGTATCTTAATACTATGTCTCGTGATATCTTTAGCCGTTGTTCCGTTAGGCCGCGTGCGGGGTTAGCCGATGTATCTTAATACTATGTCACGTGATATCTATAGCCGTTGTGCCGTTAGGCCGCGTGCGGGCTTAGCCGATGTATCTTAATACTATGTCTCGTGATATCTATAGCCGTTGTTACGTTAGGCCGCGTGCGGGCTTAGCCGATGTATCTTAATACTATGTCTCGTGATATCTTTAGCCGTTGTTCCGTTAGGCCGCGTGCGGGCTTAGCCGATGTATCTTAATACTATGTCTCGTGATATCTATAGCCGTTGTGCCATTAGGCCGCGTGCGGGGTTAGCCGATGTATCTTAATACTATGTCTCGTGATATCTTTAGCCGTTGTTCCGTTAGGCCGCGTGCGGGCTTAGCCGATGTATCTTAATACTATGTCTCGTGATATCTATAGCCGTTGTTACGTTAGGCCGCGTGCGGGCTTAGCCGATGTATCTTAATACTATGTCTCGTGATATCTTTAGCCGTTGTTCCGTTAGGCCGCGTGCGGGCTTAGCCGATGTATCTTAATACTATGTCTCGTGATATCTTTAGCCGTTGTTCCGTTAGGCCGCGTGCGGGCTTAGCCGATGTATCTTAATACTATGTCTCGTGATATCTATAGCCGTTGTTCCGTTAGGCCGCGTGCGGGCTTAGCCGATGTATCTTAATACTATGTCTCGTGATATCTATAGCCGTTGTTACGTTAGGCCGCGTGCGGGCTTAGCCGATGTATCTTAATACTATGTCTCGTGATATCTTTAGCCGTTGTTCCGTTAGGCCGCGTGCGGGCTTAGCCGATGTATCTTAATACTATGTCTCGTGATATCTATAGCCGTTGTTCCGTTAGGCCGCGTGCGGGGTTAGCCGATGTATCTTAATACTATGTCTCGTGATATCTATAGCCGTTGTTACGTTAGGCCGCGTGCGGGCTTAGCCGATGTATCTTAATACTATGTCTCGTGATATCTTTAGCCGTTGTTCCGTTAGGCCGCGTGCGGGCTTAGCCGATGTATCTTAATACTATGTCTCGTGATATCTATAGCCGTTGTTCCGTTAGGCCGCGTGCGGGGTTAGCCGATGTATCTTAATACTATGTCTCGTGATATCTATAGCCGTTGTTCCGTTAGGCCGCGTGCGGGCTTAGCCGATGTATCTTAATACTATGTCTCGTGATATCTATAGCCGTTGTTCCGTTAGGCCGCGTGCGGGGTTAGCCGATGTATTTGTTTTATTTTATTTTATTTATTTTAATTTCCTACATCGAACCTTGTTAATATTTTTTTTAAACTACGTATTCAGATTTTTATGGCGTTCAGATTCGTAATGTTCTTATCGTGGTTTGGATAGAAAATTGAGGGCCATGGCCTGGTGTTTACTTCTTGAACTACTGTAGTAATGGAGGAAATGGAGTGGCATGGCCCCTTACAGAGACAGGTGGAAACCTGGTGATCACTTCATGAGGAACTGTTGCCGTTGAGAAAATTGAGTGGCATGGCCTCTTACCGAGATAGATGGAAACTTGGTGGACCTGTCTTGTGCTACTGTTGTCATGGAGATGGCCGGCCTTGCCATTCCTTCATAAGTTAATTTTCTGACTGTATTAGCCAATGCTGTAAGTCCCCATCCCCATGATGACGCCCTTGGATAAAATTATAAAGCTTGTGGGGCATGGAAATGCAGTATTTGTGTCAAAGTGCCTAAACGAAGGGAATGGAGAGGGCTGTCCGAAATTTCAAGTAGAATGGTGTTACCCGTCTTGTTCCAAATGGTACGTACGTAAAATTCGGTTCAGATCGGTGAAACGGTGTAGATTTGAGCCCGGCCAAACGGTGTAAATTTGTACCAAAGGGCCTACATGAAAGGAATGGAGAGGGCTATCAAAATTATTGTTGCCAAAAACTTTCCTTGGGGTGTGCACTATAACTCTACAAACTTTCAATGCAATCGGTTAAACGGTGCCTGAGTCCATTAACGTCGGACAGATATAAATTTCAATTTGTATATATAAGACTAGAATCTATCGGCCCTTGCTGCTGTTATACCACTTGTGCTTCAAGTGATGCGTGTGCTTTTAAATATTTATGTTTCTTTTTCAGCATGAACAATAAACAAAATATTTTTTTATTTTTATTTATTTACAGCGTATTTTACCAATATTGGAAAGCATTAAGCAATTTGACTCAATTCTTGACGTTCTTCTTATCTTGCCAATATTGTTTCATTCTGTTGGAGAATGCCAATTTTCTTTCGTCAGACCATTGAGGTCTGTAAGGTGTAGGTTTTGGTTGCTCTGGTTGGACTTCCCAGTTGTTCACTTTGTTACGGAAGGAGTCTCTGTCTGATGTGCCGGTTAAGTTAGCAGTTTGTATGTCTTTTTGTACTTCTTTCATCCATGGTGTTGTACTTTTGAGTGATGATATGTAATACCGGGTGAGTTAGCCGTGGTCGTTACGACATGACTGCTGGCAGTCGCTCACATCCGGGAGGCGATGAGGTTCGAATCCCCCCGCCGGCAACCTTGAAGATGGTCTTCTGTGGTTTCCCATCTTCCTTCCAGGCAAATGCCGGGGTTAATCCCTAACTATAGGCCAGAGCCGCTACCTTCCAATTCCTCGTCCTTACCTTTCAACCTTCCTCCCCAACGGTACTTGTAGCTCACCCATTGGGTGTCCGTCTCGAAGCAGCTACAAAACTGGCGAGCCGAACATGTCCTCGGACACTCCCGGCACTAAAAGCCATACGCTAAAAAATAAAAATAAAATAAAAAAAGTATATGTAATCTAGTATTCGTTTGGTTAGTCGTGTATGTACTACTTATGTACCCGAAGAATTTCAATCGTCTTTTTCTGAAGTCGACTTCGATGTTTGAGTATTTTTCAGTTGTCTTGATTGACTGTAGTCGGTACCCGTCAGGAGTGAGTCTTGCTCCCAGTATTTTCCGAATGATTTTTCTTTCTTCTTTCTTGATATCTTCAAGTTCATATTTCTTATTGAGTGTAAGTGTTTCGCTTGCGTAGAGACTTGCCGGTTTGATGACAGTGTTGTAATATCGAAGTTTGGTTTGTCTTGACATGCATCTTTGTTATAGAGGTTTTGGATAAGTCCGAGTTGTTTCCTGGTTTTCTGGAGACGGTTTTGTTGTGAGATATTTTCGGATCGATAAATTCTCCCAGATATTTGAAATGTGGGACTCTTTTGATGGTTCCTTATTTTGTGTGCATGTTGTCGCCTTTGTGACTTAGCACTTGAGTTTTCTCGAAGGATATTTGAAGTCCCACTTTTTCGGCACATTCTTGGAGTGTTTCTATTTGTTTTATTGCGGTCTTTTGATTTTCTGTTAGTATAACCAAGTCATCGGCGAAGGCAAGATATGGTATAGAGAGATTGTTTTTACGATAGCCAAGTGTAACTGGTTTCCAGACATTTTTTTTTCTTGAGCTCTTTTTCCCATTCTTCCATGACTTTATCCAGGACAATGTTGAACAAGAGAGGGGAAAGACCATCTCCTTGTCGAACACCTGTCTGAATTTCGAAAGGTTCGGAGATTTCCCCCATAAATTTTACTTCGGATTTTGTGTTGGTCAGCGTTTGTTTAATGAGTTTCCGTGTTTTGTGATCTAATCCTCTTTCTTCAAGGATCTGGAAGAGTGATTGTCTATCGATCGAGTCGTATGCTTTTTGGAAATCGACAAATGTGCACATCACTGGTTTATTTCGAATTGCATGCATTTTGACAATGGTTTTAAGGTTGAAGATTTGTTCAGGGCAGGATCGGTTTGGTCTGAATCCTGCTTGAAATTCTGATAACTTTGGTTCGAGCTGTTTTGTGTTCGTGTCAATAGACAAGCTGAGAAAATTTTGTAGGCGACGGGAAGAAGAGAAATCTCTCTGTAGTTGTTCACGTCAGACTTATCTCCTCTTTTGTGTAGTGGGTAGATGAGTGCTGTTTTCCAGTCATCAGGTATTTTCTCTGTTTGCCATATTTCTTGGATAATTAGTGTAATTTCTCTGAGTGCATTCGGTCCTAGGTTTTTAAGTAGTTCTGCAGTGATGCCGTCATCACCTGAGGCTTTATTGTTTTTGAGTCTATTGGTGTGGGAGTGGATTTCATCTTGAGTTGGTGGTAGTGATTCTTCTGATGTGTGGTCTGATTGTTTCTTTAGGAATCTTTTCGTGGGTTCTGGGCAATTCAAAAGTCGTGAGAAGTATGTAGCTAGCTCTTGGCAAATGTCTCGATTTGTCAATGCCAGTTTTCCGTCTTGTTTTCTGAAGCATAAGTTTTGTGGTGTGTACCCTTTGATTTGGTTGGCGAATGTTTTGTAGTTGTTGTTTGAGTCTTCAGTCTTTTGACTGGTTTGATGCAGCTCTCCATGCCTCCCTGTCCTGAGCTAATCGTTTCATCTCTACATAGCTACCACACCCTACATCCGAGGCAATCTGTTTAACATATTCTAACCTTGGTCTACCCCTACAGTTCTTGTCCTCGACCCTTCCTTCCATAACTAAGCTTGCTATTCCTGGGTGTCTTAGTATGTGTCCTACCAACCTATCTCTTCTCTTCATTAGCAGTCGCCAGAAACATCTCTCCCCTCCCACTCGTCTTAATACCTCTTTGTTTGTAACCCTATCTACCCATCTGATCTTCATCATTCCCCTGTAACACCACATTTCAAATGCTTCAATTCTCCTCTTTTCTGCTGCACCAATAGTCCAAGTTTCACTTCCATAGAGCGCCACGCTCCAGACAAAGGCTTTCAAAAATGACTTCCTAATACCTAAATCTATATTCGATGTCAGCAGATTCCTTTTTTGTAGAAATGCTTTCTTTGCCTGAGCCAACCTACTTTTTATATCCTCTTTGCTTCGTCCATCACTGGTTATTCTGCTTCCTAAGTAACAGAAGTCTCCTACTTCCTTCAGCTTTTCACCTGCCAATTTGATCTCCATAGAGGTTTCTGATTTATTTCGGCTACATTCCAGTATTTTTGTTTTACATTTATTAATTTTCATCATGAATTCTTTCCGTAAGACGGAGTCCATACCATTCAAAAACTCATTCAAATCCTCAGGCTTGTCGGCCAAGATGACGATGTCATCAGCAAATCTCAGAGTTGAAATTATTTCTCCTTGAATCTTCACTCCCACTTTAAATTTTTCTCTAATTTCCTTCATTGCTTGTTCAATATAAAGATTGAAAAGTATGGGTGATAAGTTGCAGCCTTGCCTTACAACTTTCTGAATACCAGCCTCTCTCTCATGTCCTTCAACTCGAATGACTGCAGTCTGATTTCTGTATAGATTGTATATCACCCTCCTATCCCTGTACTTTATTCCAATCGATTTCAAAATGTCAAACAATTTAGTCCAATCAACGTTATCAAAAGCCTTTTCTAAGTCTACAAAAGCCATGAACGTTCTCTTATCTTTCCTTATTCTACCTTCCAAAATCAGCCTAAGACTTAGTACAGCTTCCCTTGTTCCTACATTTCTCCTGAAACCAAACTGGTCTTCACCCAACTCCGTTTCTATCTGGCTTTCAATCCTCTTGTAAATTATTCTAAACAGGATCTTTGAAGCATGAGTAATCAAGCTGATTGTACGGTAATCTTCACATCTGTCAGCTCCCACTTTCTTTGGTATAGGGATGATTACATTCTTCTTGAAATCAGGGGGTACCTCACCGGTCTCATAAATCCTACACACCAAGTGAAATAACCTGATCAGACCTTCATCTCCTATGCAGCGTAGCAACTCAATCGGTATATCATCTACGCCTGGTGCTTTGTTCCTGCTTAAGTCTTCCAAAGCTCTATCAAATTCTGATCTCAATATTAAATCTCCTTTCGCATCCTCGTCAATTTCCTCCTCCCTTTCCATTACATGATTCTCAATCTCCTTTCCCTTATACAAACTCTCTATGTAAGCATTCCATCTCTCAATCTTTTCTTCCCTATCTGTTAGAGACTTTCCATTTGTGTCCTTAATATTACAGCACCTAGTCTTCTTTTCCCCAAAAGTATTCTTAATCCTTCGATACGCTGTGTCTACTTTTCCTAATTTCATACAATTTTCTATACCTGCACATTTCTCTTTCAACCATTCTTCTTTCGCTTCCTTGCACTTCTTGTTAACCTCATATCTCAGACGTCTGTATTCTGCTTTCCCCTTCTCATCTCTTACATTCTTGTGTTTCCGCCTTTCATCCATCAATTCTAGTATATCCTGAGTGATCCACGGTTTTCTACCTATTCTTTCTTTCCTACCAATGTTTTCTTCTGCGGATTTTGTTATTTCATTCTTCAAAAGTGCCCATTCGTCTGCAATTGAAGTTTGTTTAGGGGTTTTGATTAGTCCTTCCTTTATACTTTTCTTGAATCTTTCGTTTACATCCTTCTCTTTCAGTCTGTCTATTGCCCACCTTTTTGGCTTTTGACATTTCTTCAGTTTCTTCAACTTTAATCTGCATTTCATAACAACCAGATTGTGGTCAGAGTTTATGTCAGCACCAGGATATGTTTTACAATCCAAAATCTGGTTTCGAAACCTCTGCTTGACCATAATGAAGTCGATTTGGTAACGCCCTGTATCTCCTGGTCTCATCCATGTGTATATTCTTCTATTGTGGTTATTGAATAAGGTGTTAGCTATGACCAACTCATGCTCGGTGCAGAATTCTACCAGCCTGCTTCCTCGATCATTCCTTTCACCTAATCCGAAATCCCCTACTATCTTCCCTTCTCTCCCTTTTCCTACCACAGCATTCCAATCTCCCATTACTATAACATTTTCATCACCCTTGATATACCTAAGAATTTCGTCTATTTCTTCGTAGACCTTTTTAACATCCTCATCATCAGCTTGACTGGTAGGCATATAGACTTGTACCACTGTGGTGCAGGTAGGTTTAGTATTGATTTTTGCTACAATAATCCGTTCACTATATTGCTCATAATATTCCACCCGCTGTCCAAGTTTCCTACTCAATATGAGGCCAACCCCTGCTTGGCCATTGTTTGATTTAGTGCTAATGACCCTATAGTCTCCTCACCAAAATTCCTGCTCTTCCTGCCAGCGCATTTCACTAATCCCAACCAAATCCAACCTCAACCTATCCATTTCCCTTTCTAAGTTTTCTAACCTTCCACTTCCTAGCAGACTTCTAACATTCCACGCTCCGATCCGTAGAATTTCAGATTTCCTCTTTGTCACTTCTGTGATGTTAACCCCCTCTCGAGTAGGCCCCACCCGGAGATCCGAACGGGGGACTAGTTTACCTCCGGATTGAAATTTTACAAGGGAGGAGGCCATCATCACATGTAATTATGCATAGAGAGGTGCATATCCTCGGGAATAGCATACGGCTGCAGTTTCCCGTTGCTTTCAGCCGTGCAGCAGGACGCAGTGTAGCCATTATTTGGCATATATTATCAATATCTTAACCGTCTATAAGACAAGTAAAGAATTGATTTATTCTGAAAGGCTGCTACTCCCTTTCAGAATAAGTAAAGAGCAAAAATACTAACCTTCTACCGTACTAACAATTAAATACCAAAATTCTACTGACGAAAAAAATAGTTAAGTTCCACCAACAACAAATACTACCACTAAAATAGTCTGTCACTAGGCACACTCACATGCACCCTCACACATCACAGTCTACTGAAACAATGAACTATAACTGATAAACAATGCAACTGCTACCAGACACACTCACACACCACAGTCTAATAGAACAATGGCATATATCTAATAAACAAACTAACTACCTACTTACAACTAAAACTAACTACATACAGAACTATTCTGGAAACTTATATTGTGTTATGTGTATTATTGAATTAGTCTTCTTCTTCTTCTCTTCTTCCTGGCATTGTTCCCAATTATTTCTTGGGGTCCGCCACTCCGCTCCTAAATCTAAATTTTACATAATGTCAAATATATAAAAAGCAGGTTTTGAAATTATTACATCGTAAACTAAAAGGTAACATTGATAACTAGGGTACAGGCCTATCCACATATATACATTGTTGATTCTGTTTTGTGTGATAATTTGTGTGGAATTAACCCCAGGAGATTAAAATCCCTGATGGTTCGGCCATGAATCGAACCCTGGCCACTTTGGGCCAAAACCTAGTGAGCTAATAATTTTGTAGAAATCACGCGTATTGTAGTTTCTGAAGTCGTTCTCGATCGAAGTCAGTTGATCATTGATATACTTCCGTTTGATTCATCGCAGAATTTTGGACGTCTTTTTACGTACCTCGAAGAAGATCTTCAGGTTTTTCTCAGATGTGTTACTGTTATAGGTTTGGAAGGCAGTTTTTCTGTTGTCGAGGGCGATTTCGCATTCTTGATTCCACCAAGGATGTTTCGGTTTTTTAGTCAGGGGAATCAAGGTTTTGGCGGTCTCGATGATTTTTCCTTTGAAATTTACCCAGTTTTCTGCGGGTTGTTCTTCCCATTTTTCAGCGATTTTTGAGTCTTTGATTTTGCTTATGTCGAATTTTGGGATCATTGGGGGTGTCTTGTTAAATTTTCTCCTTGGTGTTGTACCCGTTCGTCCTGGGGATGCGATGACCCATCTGCTATTACATCGCATTCCTGGAGTTCCAGGACAGAGCGGAGTTAAACGAACCTCTAGACAAATGAGGAATGTGTCGGAAATTCAGCTGAGATATCGAAAAAGCAGTGGGTAACACGAGACAAAGTATCTCTAGGGTCGTTACGGGCTTAAGTTTAATAAAAAAAATGCAAATATAAATGGGCGCCATCAACTGAATTCCTAGAAAACCACATCCTTTCCGATTAAGCCTTAATCAAGACAAGGAAAGAAAAAGGAAAATCACACCATCAGATCACAACTAAGATAAAAACAAATTTATTTCACTTTGATAGTCAGACAGACATTTTAAATATTCATCCTACCTGAGAGTATGGTCGAATGCCAACGTTAAATTGTCATTGTCCAAAAATCGAACCATCTCTTTTCTAATCAAAAATATTTCATCCACATACAACAGGAAAAATCTCTAAAGTTCTCTTGTGTTCTCAGGATCACTGTAGCACTATGTCTTTCGTCACTGACATTTGTAATACCTGAGACCTAATTTTTCTTTAATTTAACATCATAAATGTGGATTTGAAAAAATTATTAATCTGTCTAAACATACACATTATTATAATCACATATTTTAAATATCACGTAATTTATGGCTTGCATGGCATAATTTAAATGTTGAACACGTTAGTAAAATGCTCCTAAACATCGAATAATTAATTTACACTATTTACATTGTCATTACAAATTGCTTGTTTGTGAATTACAGAAAATTCACTGCTCATTGGTCATCATCATCATCATCATCAAAGTTAAACATTTCTCACATTAATTCTTATCTCAAAATTCAACATATTCCTGTCAGAATCATTAACTCATCACCATTAAATCATTTAAATGAAAATTACTATCACCACTTCATTATACTTTCTAATTATTCACACTCTCTTATTTTATCATCTACTTCAGATTAAATCATCTTAAATCATCAATACAAATTGTTTAATTCTTCAACTCAAGTTGCAATTTCTCAAATTATATCTCAATTAAATTTATTTAATTCCATATAAATTCATTAATCATCAGCTTCTTTAATTAATTATCACCTTTTAATTCAGTTATTCATCATCTATCCAATCATCTATTAATTTATTTAAATCAGTTTATTTATTCAATCTTTAATTCATCCATTTATTTAATTCATTGATTTATTCCAAAATTTAATTTATCAACTTATTTAAATTTTATTCTTCTGGTTATTTAGATTTTTATTATTTCATCTAGTCATTCTGATTTTTATTTCATTAGGTCAGATCATTAATATGCTTAATTTTCAGATTATTATTTCATTAATTATTATTCTCAGAAAATCTTGTATTATCAACTTTATTTATTTGTTTAATTTCCTAACAAATTGTTTAATATGGGTTATAGAACGTTGTCTTACAGTTTTATCACTTCCAAGTTATATCTCGTATTTAATTGTCATGCCAAAATATTATTGCCTTCACGACATCACGTTGGATCTGACTATCCACAACTACATTATATATCCTCACTTCTTCAAATATCACATTTGAATACCAAAATTATTCCACAAAACTCCATAAATATTCAGCACATACAGCATGAATCTCAACAATTACGCTAGACTGGGTTCGACAACCTCATGTCTGCCTCAAAATACATTAGCAATATTGCAACTATTACTTGGCAACTTCCACAAAATGCCTATCACAAACTTCACTTAACCATGTTGCATGATCTACAAAAAATATATAACTGGCTTCAAATTATCAACGCACACCATCTCCAATAACTGTAATTACTCTGATCACATCTCGTCAACTTCTTAAACAATTGGAAAAAATATTACCTTAGTAATTCAAGATCTGCTTTCAAATAGCATAAATTCTCTTACAATTCTCATAATTCACATCACAGAAAAACACCAATGTGCTATAATCTCTCATATCAAAATCTGCAATACTGATCTGCCTTAAAATAAATCTGACCATTAATGATGCATCTTACAAGATTCAATTACTTTAAATCCTCCTCAAAGGTATCAAACACAATTATAAAAAATCATCAAAAGCATCAGCTGTACCAGCTGTTAAACTGAAAGTACTCTCAAAAGAGTATAGCAACAAAATATTGGATTGGCAAACAAGAATTACTAAATGTAACCCTGCTGACATTTATCTGTACTTTATTTAACAAAATTTCGACTGATATGTGACTAGTAGTTCCTTGTTTGATTCACTTACAATCTCATGTACACTCGGATGATAAAAATGAGTCCCTCAATGGCAAGTAAGATGAGTAACCACCGTACAATCGTATAAATACGAAAGACCTCGCCCCGTCGACTAACATGATAGTGTCCTGAACGATGGGTAAGATGAGTAACCACCATACAATCGTATAAATACGAAAGACCCCATCTCGAAGATAAATGAGTGAATGTACCAGATAGGAATCAACAAGTCTCTAGTTGTCATATAAAAGCGATATTCATTCACTAAAGTGAATAACATCTTAATATCTCCAAACAATCCAATGGAAAAAATCCCTACTGATGAATAATACACACTCGCTAGTATGCAATGAACTGACGAAGTAATTTAGATAATCAATTGCAGATCACGAGTTCGAAATACTCGTTACACAAAAAAAAACTATTCATGAAAACTATCCTTGCTGGAAAAATGTCTAAAAGACCAAACATCTGCTTAATAAAGCTAACCAATGGTGAGAATTTCGTATAATGATGCCTGCCATATCATATGGTCACGCCATATTCTAGCAAAAATTCGAAGCATGTAAAGTCAAACCATGTCTAAATAATCGTATCACTCCTATTAGAAAAATATACATGTGTGCCCAGTATTCATGAAAATAATCGTATCAGGAAGTTATAACTCTTACAGTACCTTCTCATAATCAGCTGTTATTAAATTTCAAAGATCGTCGATTTTCCTTATATAATGAATTTCTCGAAAGATCGGCGTGAATATCATTCCACCCACGCAATGACGATTGCCTTCGAATCCCAAGTGAATCAGCTGGTGGACCTCCTCCTCGTCAGGAATCGAATCCATCGCTCTGTGGTGCCATCGCGTCTCTGTCTGCGTTTACTCCGACATGATGAACTTCTGGTTATCCATAGCGGATATTGTCCAAATCCTCACGAAAAAGTTCATTGAAACAGCGGACCCCCTATTCCTCTTCTACGTTACGCCACTGTTCCATACAATGTTCAGTTTGAGTGTTGAAAGTTCAATCTCCAATAACTGCTAATTCTCACTTTCATAAAATAAAATTTTATATGAGAGTGTCAAGTTTATGAATCACCCTGTAGCTGTGTTCGTACTCGGTAATTTATAACACTTCATAAGAAAGAATTGCATTAATGCACGGGCTAATGTTCAGAAGTGCATATGCTTAGAACATTCCTTTTGCCTACAATCGTTAATGTTACTTGGAATGCGTTATGAAATGCATAGTCGTAATGTCATTGAAAAACTATGTTCATTCGAAGTTTACAGTTGCAGTATCTCGTAACTATCTGCTTGTATAATTCAAATGCTGAATAAACGTTCCAACTCAATGTTGTAATGAAGTTCAGCTTCTGTCATAATGCTTGCGTATAAGATTGGAAATAACCCGCTCGCCCCTACTGCAATGCTATAGAATAATCTCCACATAAAGCTGGCCTCGCCATGTCGCTCTGCTATGCTGTTCTGCGTAACCAAAATGCAGCTTGAAATAAGTTCTACAACTCGTTTTACCGTGTTGTTCTAAACCCCGGCCTTCTCATGCTTGCTTGGGCCGTACAGCTGGTTCTGTAACCGGTCTTCACGCTGCCTACCGCGGGTGTCCGCCCGGCTTAATGACCTACTTTTCGTTCGCTGCTTGGTGAAGTTAAAACTGTCGTTTTCACTTTCCGTGACAAAAGCTGTTCGCTGCGCGACCTTAACCATACGCTCGGCGCATGTCCCACTCAGCTCGCTTCTCTGAATTCAACTGCCGTGCTAACTGTACTTGACTCCTCTGCTTAAAGAGCTCGACTGCTTGGCTCACTGAGCTCAACTAACTGTCTCTAGACTGCATTGACCTGAACCTCCCTGGCGCAGTCACGTGACGTTCTCCCCACCTCTGTGGTCTTGCGTCACAAATATAATCTCGAACCCCGATCATCTCGGCTATTAAGTTATAAAATAACTTAAGGGTTATCTGACTTCCTTCAAATTGTTACCATATATAATACTTGTTATATCTTCTCTTCTGAGATGTTTAAATACCATGTTCCATATAGATCTTAATAAAGCTTCATATTTCCATCCATAATTCCATCTGCCTGACTGATGTCAGTGCCTTCTTGATCCTAGGCCTTCTACGTCATCCTGACATTCCTCTTGACTCGATCTGAGCGCTATCTTTTCATAACTCTTCCCAAAATCTCAACTACGACTTAATGTCTGCTGGCGTAGCCGATAGCCTCAACTAGGTATCGGGTACATCTCTCCCGTACATCTCCTTTTTTTTATCAGGATTGAGAAAAAAAATACACTCTCAGGCATTCTATATATGACACATGTACACGATAGCTCTACAATCCTCTTATTCAGCATGATGGTACTTTCTGACTCTCAACAATGATGATTAACTTCCAATGATTAGCATCTTGATTCTGTATTACCCTGACGTCTGTTTCTTCCTTCACTACTCGTGCTTGCTCGATTGACATCTCTGTCTCCTCGGGTGGTGCACTAGGCTGTCTACATTCTTGCCTCGATCTCTCATATTCACGATTATCTCGTCTTTCATTTGGATCGTTTCTTCGGCCATCCTGCCTGTCGTTCCGATTATACTGTTGACCTTGGCTCCAGTTATTTCTACTACGATATCTATTGTTGTATCGATTCCTATCTTGGTATCTGGAATTCTGATTATAATTTCTGTATCGGCTGTCTCTTGCTTCCTGATAGTATGGCCTCTCATATGGTCCTCTATATCGATCATTTCCTCGAACGTTACGGATGTTTCCTCGATTTCCTTCGTTCCTTCTCTTTTCCCGGGAATCTCTTCTGTCCGTTTGAGCTGCGTTATCAACGACTCCCGCATTCACCTCTTGCGTGTTTCGATTGTCGTTTCTTGCATTTCTAGGCGTAACTTGAGCGCTTGTATAGTCTAATCGCCGTAAAATGTCGTCATAGTGCTCAAGTGTGTTTGCTCCCGACGCTATTAGTGATCGCTGTACCTCAATTGGTAACTGTCTCGCTATAGCTTGCAAAAGCTCTTCTTCAGGCAATTGAGGAATCAGAAACTGTAATTTAGCCAATTGTGAAGTAAAATAATTGGCATAATGCGTCGGATGTGACGTAGAATAACGCTTCGAGTACATTTCTGCTCTTACGTTCAGCTGATCCTCTGCACTCCAAAATCTCCTTAAGAATGCTATTGCAAATTGCTCCATATTCGCAAAATTGCTTCTGAATGCTCTAAACCAAGTCAACGCAGACCCGTCTAAGGCGCGTTCGACTATCCTTAGTTCTCTCTCCTTGGCTACTCTATGTTCTGCCATGTAGTCTCGAATATCTCGCAGAAATTCGACTGGTGTGACTCCTGTGTTTCCAGAAAACTTCCTCGGCTTGTCATCCAGATTTCTGATAATGGTAACTGGACCTGAGTATCGTTCACTTGTACCCAACGTACTCCTATTCGAACTCGAATTATTCTGAGGGGTTG
Organism: Meconema thalassinum; assembly: GCA_946902985.2. Classification (NCBI taxonomy): domain Eukaryota; kingdom Metazoa; phylum Arthropoda; class Insecta; order Orthoptera; family Tettigoniidae; genus Meconema; species Meconema thalassinum. The sequence continues at coordinate 119,710,152 of OX336391.1, forward strand.
AACTTGCCCTTTCGAATGTCACATTCTGTTGCGTTTGACGGTCTTCTCCCATGCTAACTTCTTGATTACTCATACTGCGGTCTATCGCTGTCTGATTTATCGATGTTTCCCCTGATGTAATATTTTGACTTGAGAAACTATTAATCATAGATTCTAGTTTAGTCATCCTATCTTCTGCCAATTTCTCTACGGTCTTGACCTGAGTCTTCAACTCATCTAGCGACGTAACATTCTGCGTTTTGTTACTCTCGTCTAAATCGTTTTTCAACTTGTCTGTCTTGTCTTCGCATGTATTCCTTACTGACGCGACTTGTTCCTTTAACAGATCAACATCTGTCCTAAATAGAGTTGAATCTATCTTCATCGCTTCCTTGTTCTCCGTAAATCTCGCTTCTAAGTTCGCCATACCTGCGATTAATTTCTCATCTAATCCTGCACGTTTTTCTTTTGCTTCGGCATCGACCTCACTATACCGTTCTTCCACGATTGCACCGACTCTATTTTTGAATAAAGCTAAGTTTTCATTAACCTTTTGCTCTATATCATCATCCATTTTCCTAATATATTTCTGCAATTGATTCTCTAATGATTTTAAATTAGAATTAACCTCTCCTAAGACTTCCTCTTTAATGGTTCCAATTACTGACTTTAAATCTTTAATCTCATTACCTAGATTCATCTCTAGACCTTTGATTTTAGTTTCGAAAGATACTTCGGTAGACCACTCTTGAATTTTGCCTACATCTGCCACTAAACCATCGATGTCGAATCTCAACTTCGATACATCCGATTTAATGTCTTTCTGTATAGACATAACGTCTGTTCTTAAAGTAAGAATGTTTTCTTCTCCTCTACTTTCTAATTCAATAATATTCTTTCTTAATATTTGAACATTATCCTCTACTTTCATATTTACTGCAATTATATCTAATTGTAAAGTCTTAAGCATTTCATTATTCTTTAAAGTTAATCTATTCTCTAACTTAGTTAACTTGTTTTCTAACTCTGTGTTAGTTTCTTCACTTCGAGCTTGTAATTTCTCTTCCAATGATTTAAAATTATCCTCACTATTTGATTGTAATCTTGTCTCCAATAACATCAACTCAACTTTACTATTTGACTGTAATCTTTCTTCTAATGATTTAAAACTATCCTTCAAGTTAGCTTCACTATTTGACTGTAGCCTAGTCTCCAATGACTTTAGATTGTCTTCACTATTTGACTGTAACCTAGTCTCTAATGACTTTAAATTATCTTCACTGGTTGACTGTAATAATTTTATATTTTCTTCATTACTAGTCTGTAATGCTTGCACATTTTCTTTACATTTAGCTTCTAATCTAGCTTCTGAACTATTTATCTGTTCTTTAACTTCCGTTTCCATTTTAGAAATAGTTTCTGCAATACCAGACATACCACTCTGCAACTCTCCTAACACCTTAGCTAAATCATCCGGCAACATAATTATATTTTCAATAGACGTTTTATTCAGAGACGTTAGACAACAACACATCATAATGTCTCAATTCCTGCATTCATTGGGTATAGGAAAAATGACTTATAACTAACATGATATAATACTAATACGATTAACATGAACACTGGAATGGGCACACAAGTATATTGTCTGACTAAGTTTAATAAATTTTGTAACACAATTAAATGAACTTGAGATCAATCTCTCAGTAATCTAAATCTGATGTGATTCCATAGAATAAACAAAATCGAAGCCCCACAGGTGTGTAAAGCCAATTCTCCCTCTCTCTCTGTACCCGTTCGTCCTGGGGATGCGATGACCCATCTGCTATTACATCGCATTCCTGGAGTTCCAGGACAGAGCGGAGTTAAATGAACCTCTAGTCAAATAAGGAATGTGTCGGAAATTCAGCTTAGATATCGAAAAAGCAGTGGGTAAAACGAGACAAAGTATCTCTAGGGTCGTTACGGGCTTAAGTTTAATAGAAAAAAATGCAAATATAAATGGGCGCCATCAACTGAATTCCTAGCAAACCACATCCTTTCCGGTTAAGCCTTAATCAAGACAAGGAAAGAAAAAGGAAAATCACACCATCATCAGATCACAACTAAGTTAAAAACAAATTTATTTCACTTTGATAGTCAGACAGACATTTTAAATATTCATCCTACCTGAGAGCATGGTCGAATGCCAACGTTAAATTGTCATTGTCCAAAAATCGAACCATCTCTTTTCTAATCAAAAATATTTCATCCACATACAACAGGAAAAATCTCTAAAGTTCTCTTGGGTTCTCAGGATCACTGTAGCACTATGTCTTTTGTCACTGACATTTGTGATACCTGAGACCTAATTTTTCTTTAATTTAACATCATAAATGTGGATTTGAAAAAATTATTAATCTGTCTAAACATACACATTATTATAATCACATATTTTAAATATCACGTAATTTATGGCTTGCATGGCATAATTTAAATGTTGAACACGTTAGTAAAATGCTCCTAAACATCGAATAATTAATTTACACTATTTACATTGTCATTACAAATTGCTTGTTTGTGAATTACAGAAAATTCACTGCTCATTGATCATCATCATCATCATCATCAAAGTTAAACATTTCTCACATTAATTCTTATCTCAAAATTCAACATATTCCTGTCAGAATCATTAACTCATCACCATTAAATCATTTAAATGAAAATTACTATCACCACTTCATTATACTTTCTAATTATTCACACTCTCTTATTTTATCATCTACTTCAGATTAAATCATCTTAAATCATCAATACAAATTGTTTAATTCCTCAACTCAAGTTGCAATTTCTCAAATTATATCTCAATTAAATTTATTTAATTCCATATAAATTCATTAATTATCAGCTTCTTTAATTAATTATCACCTTCTAATTCAGTTATTCATCATCTATCCAATCATCTATTAATTTATTTAAATCAGTTTATTTATTCAATCTTTAATTCATCCATTTATTTAATTCATTGATTTATTCCAAAATTTAATTTATCAACTTATTTAAATTTTATTCTTCTGGTTATTTAGATTTTTATTATTTCATCTAGTCATTCTGATTTTTATTTCATTAGGTCAGATCATTAATATGCTTAATTTTCAGATTATTATTTCATTAATTATTATTCTCAGAAAATCTTGTATTATCAACTTTATTTATTTGTTTAATTTCCTAACAAATTGTTTAATATGGGTTATAGAACGTTGTCTTACAGTTTTATCACTTCCAAGTTATATCTCGTATTTAATCGTCGTGCCAAAAAATATTATTGCCTTCACGACATCACGTTGGATCTGACTATCCACAACTACATTATATATCCTCACTTCTTCAAATATCACATTTGAATACCACAATTATTCCACAAAACTCCATAAATATTCAGCACATACAGCATGAATCTCAACAATTACGCTAGACTGGGTTCGACAACCTCTTGTCTGCCTCAAAATACATTAGCAATATTGCAACTATTACTTGGCAACTTCCACAAAATGCCTATCACAAACTTCACTTAACCATGTTGCATGATCTACAAAAAATATATAACTGGCTTCAAATTATCAACGCACACAATCTCCAATAACTGTAATTACTCTGATCACATCTAGACAACTTCTTAAACAATTGGAAAAAATATTACCTTAGTAATTCAAGATCTGCTTTCAAATAGCATAAATTCTCTTACAATTCTCATAATTCACATCACAGAAAAACACCAATGTGCTATAATCTCTCATATCAAAATCTGCAATACTGATCTGCCTTAAAATAAATCTTGACCATTAATGATTAATCTTACAAGATTCAATTACTTTAAATCCTCCTCAAAGGTATCAAACACAATTATAAAAAAATCATCAAAAGCATCAGCTGTACCAGCTGTTAAACTGAAAGTACTCTCAAAAGAGTATAGCAACAAAATATTGGATTGGCAAACAAGAATTACTAAATGTAACCCTGCTGACATTTATCTGTACTTTATTTAACAAAATTTCGACTGATATGTGACTAGTAGTTCCTTGTTTGATTCACTTACAATCTCATGTACACTCGGATGATAAAAATGAGTCCCTCAATGGCAAGTAAGATGAGTAACCACCGTACAATCGTATAAATACGAAAGACCTTGCCCCGTCGACTAACATGATAGTGCCCTGAACGATGGGTAAGATGAGTAACCACCATACAATCGTATAAATACGAAAGACCCCATCTCGAAAACTAAATGAGTGAATGTACCAGATAGGAATCAACAAGTCTCTAGTTGTCATATAAAAGCGATATTCATTCACTAAAGTGAATAACCCCCCCCCCCCGTGGCACTACAGCCCTTGAAGGGCCTAGGCCTACCAAGCGACCGCTGCCCAGCCAATTGGCCTGCAGATTTTGGGGTGACGCGTGGTCAGCGCGTCGGGTCCCCTCGGCCGTTAATCTTGGTTTTCGTGACCGGGGCACTGTCTCACTGTCAGACAGCTACTCAATTGTCCTAACGAGGCTGAGTGCACCCCGTTCCAACTCTCACGTCAGTTTTAAAATCCCTGACGGAGCCGGGGATCGAACCCGGGGCCTCCGGGTGAGAGGCAGGCGCGCTACTCCAACACCACGAGGCCGGCACTAAAGTGAATAACATCTTAATATCTCCAAACAATCCAATGGAAAAAAATCCCTACTGATGAATAATCACACTCGCTAGTATGCAATGAACTGACGAAGTAATTCAAATAATCAATTGCAGATCACGAGTTCGAAATACTCGTTACACAAAAAAAAAACATTCATGAAAACTATCCTTGCTGGAAAAATGTCTAAAAGACCAAACATCTGCTTAATAAAGCCAACCAATGGTGAGAATTTCGTATAATGATGCCTGCCATATCATATGGTCACGCCATATTCTAGCAAAAATTCGAAGCATGTAAAGTCAAACCATGTCTATATAATCGTATCACTCCTATTAGAAAAATATACATGTGTGCCCAGTATTCATGAAAATAATCGTATCAGGAAGTTATAACTCTTACAGTACCTTCTCATAATCAGCTGATATTAAATTTCAAAGATCGTCGATTCTCCTTATATAATGAATTTCTCGAAAGATCGGCGTGAATATCATTCCACCCACGCAATGACGATTGCCTTCGAATCCCAAGTGAATCAGCTGGTGGACCTCCTCCTCGTCAGGAATCGAATCCATCGCTCTGTGGTGCCATCGCGTCTCTGTCTGCGTTTACTCCGACATGATGAACTTCTGGTTATCCATAGCGGATATTGTCCAAATCCTCACGAAAAAGTTCTTAGAAACAGCGGACCCCCTATTCCTCTTCTACGTTACGCCACTGTTCCATACAATGTTCAGTTTGAGTGTTGAAAGTTCAATCTCCAATAACTGCTAATTCTCACTTTCATAAAATAAAATTTTATATGAGAGTGTCTAAGTTTATGAAACACCCTGTAGCTGTGTTCGTACTCGGTAATTTATAACACTTCATAAGAAAGAATTGCATTAATGCACGAGCTAATGTTCAGAAGTGCATATGCTTAAAACATTCCTTTTGCCTACAATCGTTAATGTTACTTGGAATGCGTTATGAAATGCATAGTCGTAATGTCATTGAAAAACTATGTTCATTCGAAGTTTACAGTTGCAGTATCTCGTAACTATCTGCTTGTATAATTCAAATGCTGAATAAACGTTCCAACTCAATGTTGTAATGAAGTTCAGCTTCTGTCATAATGCTTGCGTATAAGATTGGAAATAACCCGCTCGCCCCTACTGCAATGCTATAGAATAATCTCCACATAAAGCTGGCCTCGCCATGTCGCTCTGCTATGCTGTTCTGCGTAACCAAAATGCAGCTTGAAATAAGTTCTACAACTCGTTTTACCGTGTTGTTCTAAACCCCGGCCTTCTCATGCTTGCTTGGGCCGTACAGCTGGTTCTGTAACTGGTCTTCACGCTGCCTACCGCGGGTGTCCGCCCGGCTCAATGACCTACTTTTCGTTCGCTGCTTGGTGAAGTTAAAACTGTCGTTTTCACTTTCCGTGACAAAAGCTGTTCGCTGCGCGACCTTAACCATACTCTCGGCGCATGTCCCACTCAGCTCGCTTCTCTGAATTCAACTGCCGTGCTAACTGTACTTGACTCCTCTGCTTATAGAGCTCGACTGCTTGGCTCACTGAGCTCAACTAACTGTCTCTAGACTGCATTGACCTGAACCTCCCTGGCGCAGTCACGTGACGTTCTCCCCACCTCTGTGGTCTTGCGTCACAAATATAATCTCGAACCCCGATCATCTCGGCTATTAAGTTATAAAATAACTTAAGGGTTATCTGACTTCCTTCAAATTGTTACCATATATAATACTTGTTATATCTTCTCTTCTGAGATGTTTAAATACCATGTTCCATATAGATCTTAATAAAGCTTCATATTTCCATCCATAATTCCATCAGCCTGACTGATGTCAGTGCCTTCTTGATCCTAGACCTTCTACGTCATCCTGACATCCCTCTTGACTCGATCTGAGCGCTATCTTTTCATAACTCTTCCCAAAATCTCAACTACGACTTAATGTTTGCTGGCGTAGCCGATAGCCTCAACTAGGTATCGGGTACAGTGTGAATTTGATTTTGTTTCGGGAGAGATAGTGGTAAGAATCAATGTTCGCTCCTTTGCGTATTTGTACATCATGAATAGAGCTGGGATTTATATGTAATATCAAGTGGCATAATGTGTACATAAATATGTAACAAAAAGCACCAAAATATGTAGCAAAATATGTAGATTGAGCAAAATATGTAATATCATATAATTAATATAAACTTACCATTTTGTCAGTTACAACGCACTAAACATGCTTAATATTACATTTTGTAGCACAGTGAACAAATAAGTATTTTTCGATGTTCTCTGGGGTCATAGAAAGGAGTTTGTCACTTAGGATGTTCTTATATATCTTTCAACATCACATGATGTAACTGGGGCAAATTTTAGGAGAGGAATTTTCGCTGGAGAAATGTCCTCGGGAGGATCAACGTCATCTTCATTTAGAATTTGGCACACACTGTGAAATGTTGAATAAACAGGATTTCTCTTCAACACTTTTTGCAATTTACTCAATACACTTGCACCAGTTTCCCCTCTCAAATACCTGTCACTCATAATTACCTTAATCCCCCTGCTGAGAGGACAGACAGCAGCCCCACATTAAGTGTGAAGCTTCAATTCAGCAATTTATTTCATATAAAAATAGGAAAACCCTGAAATATGTAATTTTATGTAATATCACTAAGAAAATGTAGAATACCCACAAATATGAAAAAATATGTAAAATATGTAATTACATAGAAATCCCAGCTCTAATCATGAATTTCTTTCTGATAGGTGTGAGAGATTTCGACATGGTCGATTTGAAATTCGCCTAAGTGGTGGATAGGTGATCGCCATGTTTTCTGTTTCTTGGGGGATTTTCGTAGTGAGGTTGACATAATTTTCAAATTGTTTTGTTGGCATAACTCAATGAGTCGAGTCCCGTTTTTGTTGGTAAATTTTTGCGCGGGGTAATCACCTACTGTTTTTTGGCATTTTCTTCCTCTGCCTAATTGTGCATTGAACTCCCCAAGGAGAATTTTAACGTCATCATATGGAATTTTGGACATTTCGTTTTCGAGTTCTTCCCAGAATTTGTCAGTCATTTCGGGTTCTTTTTTGTTGTCAGCATTTGTGGGTGCATGGACGTTGATGAATGAGTAATTTTTGTTCGTGTGTGTAATTCTCATGGTCATTAGTCGATTGTTGATGGGTTTCACGTCTGTTTCTGAATTCAGATTTTTTGTCTACAATAAAGGCCATGCCGAATAGCGATGCGCCTTTGCAAATTTTCTTCTTGGTTCCGCTTTTGAAGATCCTATAGTCGTTGTAATCTAATATGTCTGAGTCAGGAAAGCGTGTTTCTTGTAAGGCAAGAATCTGGATTTTCTGTTTGGAAAGTTCCGTCGTGAGATTGTGTAGCTTACCAGTTTGAACAAGTGTTTGAATGTTGAACGTTCCAATGTACGTATGGGTCTTCCGTGGAAGTTTACCAGAGCACTCCGACTAACTCTCTCGCACATGCCCAAGCTCCCCAGAATCCGAAAGCTTGGTTGCCGTCTGACGACGGGTGGATCGTCCACCTGGAGTAATTTTGTTATTACTTGTATTATTTTTTTTTTCCAGCCACATGAACAAAATACATTCTTTTCTGGACTATAATTTTCTCCTTGTTGTATAACGGTATACCTCTGTATTTTACCCACGGTCATATTTAATTTCCTGTATCATGTTTATTTTGAATAAATGGGGCTAGCGGGGTAATGCCCTGGCGAGTGCGTTGGAGGTGGGGGGCGTCTCGTCTGGGGGGTTCGCCTTGGGGTTGCGGTGATCTTCTGCGCCATTCCTTCCTCTTTCGTCCTTCCTATCCAAATGCCTAGCATATTTCCTCTTAATCAACATAATATCTTCTCTAATCACTTCCTTCTCCTTGGCTCAAGAGCTCCTTGTTGAGCTGGGTGCCCACCCTGTCCCGCTCCGCGAGCCAGGGAATGTAATAACTCCTGTCTGGTCTGGTCAAAACAAAACGGATCAAATAAAGTATGCATAAAGGCAAGGAAGGAAATGGATAGGGCGGTCTGAATTTTCAAGTAGATAGTGTTACTCGTCTTGTTCCAAATGGTAAGGACGTGAAATTCGGTTCAGATCAGTGAAACGGTGTAGATTTGAGCCAAGAAAAACAGTGTGGATTTGTGCCAAAGGGCCTAAATGAAAGGAATGGAGAGGACTATCTAAAATTATTCTTGCCAAAAACCTTCCTTGGGGTGTGCACTACAACCCTACAAAATTTCAAAGCAATCGGTTAAACGGTGTCGGAGTCCATTAACGTCGGACTGATATACATTTCTATTTTTATCCTATTCTCAATTTTGAAACAAGATGTTCAGTAAAGAACATATAGCCTACTTTCTCCTAAATGTATGAGTATAGTTATAACTCGTTGTTATTATCAAAGAGTATAATAGAACTATTTTTTGTTGAAGACCTTAGAAACGATTTACCTCTACCAAACGCCACAACCTAGATAAAAACTGCTACCATCATTGAAGAAAGAAAGATAAGAAGTATCTAAAGAATGTTATGGATCTGGTGACATAATCGACCGGACTGGCGGCGTGGCTCAGCGGTAACGTTCTCGCTTGCTGGACCGTATGTTTCAGGTTCGTATCCTGGCGCAGTCAGCTGGCATTTGAGGGTGCACAAATGCGAGGGAGCCGTGTTAGTAGATTTACTGGCACGTTAAAGATCCCCTTCGGGACAAAATTCTGGCACCCCGGCGTCTCTAAAAGCAACAGTAGTTAAAAGGGACGTAAAACCAATAACATTATTATTATTATTATTATTATTATTATTATTATTATTATTATTATTATTATTATTATTATTATTACATAATCGGCCTGACGCGGGCAACATCCAACTTTGAGTTGAGGCATGTCTTTACACGTCTGGCTGCGTATGACTTTCACAACCCTAATTGAATTAACAAATCTTTCCATGACCCTACAGAGACGTGTGTATACCAACTATGTGGATATTTTCGATTGCTATTTGGCTGAAATAAAAGTATTAATTAATATCCTGAACTAGCACCAACGGTAGAGTTCAGATACTATGTGAAATCGTTTTGTTCTTTACTTCAATTAACATTTTCAAATAACGCACAATAGGCTGTTACAAACCCTTTAAAATAAAAAGTAAAAATGTATCGTAGTATCATCTTGTCATTCTACAAATTCGATGCGCATAGAATGCCAATGGTATAGTAATCAATGGAGCCCCACGTAGACTAATCGTGACATCTAGTGGTGAAATATCGAACAATATAATCCTAACAGAGCGAGTGCATTCTAGCGGCCAGAAGAAGAAACTTTTCAATAAAATCTGGAAGTTAATAAGTAGGTCGGCTTGCAGTTACCTTTTTGGCAGCTAGATGTCTCGAGTAAATCTGCTGGCGAATTATGTTTTAATTAAATATATATTTTACACCATAATATGCACAATATAACGCTTAATTTTTAAACATCTGAGTCATTACAAAACAATAAACATATAACATTTCAAGCCAAAAACCTAGCTCTGATCGGGTTTGAACCATAGGCATTTGAGCGACAGGCTAACGCTCTACCACTGAGCTAATTGTGTCAACGAATATCGTTCTATATAAAATGACTTACATAGAACTTGTTAGCAAATAATGATTTATACTAAACGATTTCATCACTGGAGTATATTATTTATATATAAAGCATTTCATACAACGTTTATTTATTTTGTATCAGTACGCTATATTGCATGCAATACTCAAATTAGTGAAATATAAGTCAGCCACAAGATATCCGCTGCCATCTTGTCTTATTACTGAATCGGCTCAGCTTTTTAAAATCACGTCTGCACTATAGTATTACAAAATAAACTTTTAATTTCGAACGTGCCTCTTCCTTTAGAACAGTTAAAATGATTCTCGGCTCGGTAATCGGAACTGGTGGGTCCCATGATATGGATTATAAAGTTTGTATAATTCGCACGGCCGCCATCCTGAAATGGTATGGCGGACGACCTTGTAGTTTGCTCACAAGACGCATCCTATAAGAAGGTATGTTGTTACCAAATTTGGTAGAGATCGGATGATTTGGTTAGTCGTTATTTGATTTTACGTTTTGAACGTTTGAGTGGCCGCCATTCAGTTTTAGTAAAGATGGCGGCGATATAAAACGTGACACTGAGGTGTCCTTTGCTAATGCTACCTTTGTACCAAATTTCGTTCAATTCGCATTCACCGTGTTCGAATTGATAGGGGGGGACAGACATTCAGAGTACACACACAGACACACACACACAGAGACTCACACACACACATACACATACACAGACAGACACACTTTTTTCGCCCTGTGTTGATCTCATAAGTCTACTTTCATTTTTTGCAAAAATCGAAAGTAGGCTAAAAATAGGCTTATGAGATCACCTTTTGTCTATGTGTGCGTGTGTGATTCGTGTGTGTGTGTGTGTCCCACCCTAATAACTTCTAAATGGCTGGAGCGATTTCAATGAAACTCAGCAAGTTCAGAGCACTATTCCGGACGACCCCGACCGTGCCCTTCAAATGTTGTTACGTCTCACCACTCCAACATGGCGGCTGTGCGAAATATTGCACCAGCATTCAATATCGCCGAAACTATCACCGATATCACCCTGGAATTTTGTACGGTGATAAAAGGAACTACTAGAAGTTCACCTATGTGACTCTTGAAAAACTGGTAACTACAAAACCAACATGGCGGCCAAGTGAAGTTGCGACTTTTAAATAGACGATTCTCGCGATGTAACCAATCAAGCGCAATAAAACTTGGTACAGTATATGTTTCTACACATTATAATGCACCGACATCTAACTTCGTTCAATTGCTTATATAACCACAAGATGGCGGCTGTGTGAAATATTTCACCGGTATTATATATCTCTGAAACTATTAGTGGTATCACCCTGACATTTTGTACGGAGATAAAGGGCACTACTGGAAGTTCATCTATAAGACTTTCAGAAACCTGTTAACTACAAAACGAACAAGGCGGCCAAGCGAATTTGGTAATTTTAAATAGACCTTTCTCGCGATTAATGTTCCAAACGCTTTGATACTTGGTACAGGAAATGTTTATACACATTGTAATGCACTGGTATCTAATTTATTTCAATTGTTTACATAACCTCAAGATGGTGGCTGTGCGAATTTTAAAATTAAGTTTTTCTTTCTTGTGTCGTAATCATGCGATCGAAGTGAAAGTTTGAATAATGAACCTACCAAATAATTTTCCTTTAATGGTACATGACTCTATGGCCTATACATTTAACAATCCAAAATGGCGACCATCCGAAATATTTAGGCGGTTCTGAATAACTACGAATCTATTATAGCAATCAAACTGAATATTTTAATGTTCATAGTGGCTATGAACATAAGTTCACATAATTATAGGACTTTCAATAACCTGGTGATCACAAATCCAACATGGCGGCGACGCGAAGTATAAATATTCACATGGACGTTTCTCGAAATTGAACCATCCGAGCGCTACAGTGAATCCTTATACTAATGTTAATCCACTGGCATCTAATTTATTTCAATTGTTTCCATAACCACAAGATGGCAGCTGTGCGAAATTTTAAAATCTCGTTGTTACTTCTTGTGTCCTAAGCATGCGATTGAAGTTTGAATGCTACACGTACACAATAATCTTCATGTAACAGTACATAACTCTAGGACCTAATATATAAAATCCAACAAGGCGACCATCCGAAATATTTAGTCGGTTCTCAATATCTACGAATCTATTACAGCAATCAAACTGAAATTTTGTATGTTGATAGTGGCAATTACCATAAGTAGGATATATGAAAATAGGCTGTATAGTGCTTCACGGAACATTTGATACAGGCCCTGCATTGGTCTAATCTGGCTCTGACGGGAGGTGAACAGGTTTCAGAGCCACCGACCCTTCCACTTCCCTACGCCTCTGTTCAATGTCAATGTTATAAAAGAATATGTTTCTCTTTCAGGCCCGGTCACAACGAGCTGCCCTGAACGTAAGTCGAACATACGCATATTATAGATATTATTTCATCTGGTGCCGTAGGAAAGGTCCGTGTGATATTTGAAACAGTTGAGTAACAGGATTACAACTCGACCATTAAAGGAGAAGCAAAGAAATGGTAATGGCGTAATAAATCATATTTTATATTTTTATTTTGTATCTCCAGACTCGCCCTCTCTCTCTATCTTGTATAGTATAGTCGGGGTTTCAAAACTCCAATGCTTTGAGTTCTCCGATGATGTTGGAGATGTTAAGTGCTCAGGAGAACTCCGTATGTTCAGGAGTTCTCCTGAGTATATACGAAATTTGCCTGACAGTGGTGGCCAAATGACAGCATATCTTACAGGGAAGTACTCTCTCTTGACGACGAGTCGGCGGGACTCTCGAACAGCGATGCCATTTTCAACAGCTTGTCAACACATCCACTTGGGCGACTTTTGCCGTAATAGCGTCTCAGCCTTGCCAATACATGCAGATACACAGCGCGCCTGCACGGAATGCCGACCGCAGTGCTGCAACGGCGTAATATCGCAAAGGTGTTTACTTAAAAAACGCACCTCGTATGGACTTGTTATTATTATTATTATTGTGATTCATGTGTAATGCCATAGGCTACATAAATAAATAAGTCATCGGATAAAGCACGTGTATTATATTTAGTCCACAAATACATAAGCTTGCAATATGCAAAACTTTATTTGACCAGCCTACAGTAGTATAGTGTTATTTTAATAAATGCATAAGTCGGTTAATTGCTGTTCGTGAATGATCTTTTGTTCCGGCAATGTAGTTCGCCCTAAGTGACTGGGCCCAATACGTTCGAGCCGTGGCTCGAAACATTGGTCCTCCGGGCCAGATTACGAATTACGCTTACATACACGGTTATCAAGCGTGTGAACGCATCATACAAATTCTAAATGAGTTCAACAGATTTGCTAGTGCAACTACGACAGCCTTCTGAAGCAAAGCAAGACCATCAACGCAACCTTCCCTTCGCCGCCACTAAAGGGGGCTCAGGTATAACAACGAACACTAATCAATATAATCGCCTGGAGCTATGCCCAGCTGGAGACGCAGGCAGTGGTAGTGGAGTGAACATCAGTAGAACTACTCGAACATGTCAGAATTCCTAGTATTCAACAATTTTCTCACCATGGTATGTAATGAAAAAGAAATTACATGTGAAACAGAGGGCAATAGTCAAGGCAAGTGTTACGCGAACAAGAAAATATCTTGAAAGTCTCAAGCACGCAAAGGAACTGATGAAACTATCATACGGCTTCGCTTAAATGAGCTAATGTCAATTAGAAATAGGTACGAAGACCCTCTGAATAAAATAGAGATTAATGACGATGACCGCCATGCAGCGTATTGTGAGGAGTTCGAGCTGCTATACTTTGACTTAAAATTAGCATTGACCACATCAGTTGAGAGAGTCACTGGGAATAAATACCCAGACACATAGTGGCAATAGCACAGTGGCCTAGCAGACTTCCAGTGATCAGTATTCCTACTTTCACCGAAGATTATAGCTCATGTATAGCATTCAGATACACTTCCTATGCATTAATCGCACATAATTCAGACCTTCCGTATGTGCAGAAGTTGCAATATCTGTTAACTGCCTTAAAAGGGGAACCCTAGGATTTGATAAATCCTGACCATATCTCATAACAAGAAGTTCCGTGAAGAACTATACAGCCTACTTTTCATGCCAATGATTATTCTACAGTATATGAACCTATCTAGAATAATGACGACATTAAATTGGTAATAACGAAATATCTAATTAGTTCAAAATATACCTGGTATAATGTAGCCTAATAGAGCACTACCGTTGGCAGCTCTGGTGACTGAATATATTCTTAGTTCCATCTCTTAAGGTACAGAATACAAAATTTGGTTGAAGTCCAATGGACGTTACATGCAGTTAGACACTGGATCTATCAGCACGCGTAAAAGCATGTTGCCAACAATACCATGCGTGTGCTGGTCAGAAATAATCTGAAATATTATGATATCTTGTTGTGCCAATTTTGGATGAAATCCATTTGTTAGTACAGAAGTTACATGTATTTTAAAATTGGACATATCAGCAGCCATAGAATCATGTTGGCAGCACTGCCTTGTATTAATTACTCCAAATTAATCTAGAATGTCAGGTGCTATACGTGTGCAAAGTATAGAGCTGTTGGCTTGCATACTTTCTGATATATTGATATTAGGGTAAAAAATATAGACAGCATTTATTAACAGTTGGCAGCCCTGATTGTTTTAACAATACTTATAGTCCTATCTGTTATGGTACACATAGCACATACGAAATTCGGTCGAAATCCAACTGGTAGTATAGAAGTTACATGTATTTAAAAATTGGTACTATCAGCAGGCTTATAATCATGTTGGTAGAACTGACGTATATAAGTTACTCCAAATTAATCTAAAATGTCAGAATATACGTGTGCATAGTTTAAAGCTGTTGGCTTGCATACTTTCTGATATATTGGTATTTGGATTTAAAAATAGAGAGAGAGCAATTATTAACAGTTGTCACCCCTGGTGGCTCTTAAGAAGACGCTCAGTGATATCTGTTTATGTACACATATTACATACAAAATTTGGTTGAAATCCAATTGATAGTGTAGAAGTTATATGCATTTAAACATTGGACATATCAGAAGGCTTAAAATTATTTTGGCAACACTGTCATGGTTGGCCTCCTGGAAATTAAACTGAAATAGTATTATCTACATGTGTGCCAATTTTGGAATAGCTCCCATGCATACCTTGCAAGATATCCAACATGGAGCTCAAATTTCTAGTGCGTTTTTTCAGCAGTTGGTAGCACTGACATCATTTTCAAATATGGACGTGAGATATTCCGGTGCACATCTTAACTCATACTAAATTTGGTTTTGATTGCTGCAGCCGTTTAGGAGTTGATAGGGGGACACACACACACACAGCCAGACAGATAGACAGACAGACAGACACACATTTCCCGGATCGATCTCATAAGTCTACTTTTTCCTCATTTTTGCAAAATGTGAAAAGTAGGCTAAAAATGTCGACGTAGTATGGGCACTGATAGTTAACAGATATTCCAAATCTCTCGTGAGCTACACTGGTATTTTACGAATTAACTACAATGTTACTCAATTATACGGAATAAATAGCTTTTGATATCGTTAATAATTTGATATTTTAGCAATTTTAATAAACGTATTTGCTAATCAATTTTGCGAACGTGACTTAATGCCTTTCAGCTCCGTGGTCAGATTAGTGCGGCATAAAGACATCCAGAATGAATATTTCACAGGATATTTTATTTTAAAATGGATTTGTAACATAAAAACCATCTAAACCCTGTACAAATGTGATTTACAATAGCACTGTAACACGCGGGAATCCTGCAGTGCGGCCAACATTAAGCAATGCAAGATGACAAATGTGAATTATTCTTGGGTTGAAATCTTATCTTATCTTATCTTATCTTTTCTTATCTTTTCTTATCTTATCTTTTCTTATCTTTTCTTATCTTATCTTATCTTATCTTATCTTATCTTATCTTATCTTTTCTTATCTTTTCTTATCTTTTCTTATCTTATCTTATCTTATCTTATCTTATCTTATCTTTTCTTTTCTTTTCTTTTCTTTTCTTTTCTTTTCTTATCTTATCTTATCTTATCTTATCTTATCTTATCTTATCTTATCTTATCTTATCTTATCTTATCTTATCTTATCTTATCTTATCTTATATACAACAAGAAGTTCCGTGACGAACTAAAGAGCCTACCTTTCATGCCAATGATTATTCTACAGTATATGAACCTATCTAGAATAATGACGAAATTAAGTTGCTAATATCGAAATTTCTAATTAGTTCGAAATACTGTATACCTGGCATAATGTAGCCTAATAGGGCACCACAGTTGGCAGCCCTGATGACTGAATATATTCTTAGTTCCATCTCTTAAGGTACAGAATACAAAATTTGGTTGAAGTCCAATGAATAGCATGGACGTTACATGCAGTTAAACATTGGATCTAACAGCGCGTGTAAAATCATGTTGGCAACAATGTCATGCATGTATTGGTCAGAAATAATCTGAAATAATATGATCTATTGTTGTGTCAATTTTGAATGAAATCCATTAGTTAGTATATAAGTTACATGCATTTTAAAATTGGACCTATCAGCAGGCTTAGAATCATGTTGGCAGCACTGACGTATATTAGTTACTCCAAATCCATCTAGAATGCCAGGTACTATACGTGTGCAAAGTTTAGAGCTATTGGCTTGCATACTTTCTGATATATTGACATCAGGGTAACAAAAATAGGGACAGTACATATTAACAGTTGGCAGCCCTGGTTGCTCTTAAGAATACGCATAGTCATATCTGTTATGGTACACATAACACATTCCAAATTTGGTTCAAATCCAAATGATAGTATGGAAGTTGCATGTATTTAAAGTTGGACCTGTCAGCAGGCTTAGAAACATGTTGGTAGCACTGACGTATATAAGTTACTCCAAATTAATATAGAATGTTAGGTGCTATACGTGTGCATAGTTTAAAGCTGTCGGCTTGCATACTTTCTGATATATTGGTATTTGGATAAAATAAATTAGGAGCATTTATTAACAGTTGGCAGCCCTGGTGGGTCATAAGAATACGCTCAGTCATATCTGGTTATGTACACATACAACATACGAAATTTGGTTGAATTCCAATTGTTAGTGTAGAAGTTATATGCATTTAAAAATTGGACCTATCAGCAGGCTTATAATCATTTTGGCAACACTGCCATGTATGGACTCCTGGAAATTAAACTGCAATATTATTATCTATACGTGTGCCAATTTTGAAATAGCTCCCATTCATACCTTCCAAGATATACATCATGGAGCTCAAATTTCAATTGCGATTTTTTAGCAGTTGGTAGCACTGACATCATTTTCAAATATGGCCGTGAGATATTCAGGTATAGATCTTTAATCCTACCAAATTTTGTTTCGATTGCTCCAGCCGTTTAGGGGTTGATAGGGGGGGACACACACACAGCCAGACTGACAGACAGATGGACAGACAGACAGACAGAAGGACAGACAGACAGACACACATTTGCCCGATCTCATAAGTCTACCTTTTCCTCATTTTTGCAAAATGTGAAAAGTAGGCTAAATATGGAAATGTATATCTGTCCGACGTTAATGGACTCCGACACCGTTTAACCGATTGCATTGCTATTTTGTAGGGTTGTAATGCACACCCCAAGGAAGGTTTTTGTTTTTGGCAACAATAATTTTAGTTAGCCCACTTTTTACTTTTTTATTATTGCAGTTTTTTCTTCTTTTGTGACTAATAAACTAATAGTGGTACCGTAGTTAGTGTTGTTTTAAGGGGGCGGAACCAGAAGGTAATCTGCCCCTAGATATTAGTGATAGACATGTTTCCGTGGTTCAGTAGCTGAAGTATATTAAAGGCAACACTGTGTAAAATATGGTATACATATCTGCAATAGTTTCGGAGATTATGGGTCAAATGTTTAAAAAAAAGTCATTTTCGGGAAATCAAGTTCTCAGTTTGACACGGTGTCAACTCACATAATCGAGTCATGCCAGCTCCAAGGAGATGTCAATCATTTCTTTATGCACTACATTCCGTAAAATAATCTAATATTACTATCAAATACATCATTCTTACAATTTCGAAAAGCCCAAAATGACTTGCAAAGCTTGCAATCTTCACACTGTATTACCCGTTTGTTAACAATTCCAGACCTTGCAGATAAGTCTTCAGAGATGCTAATTTGCCCATTACAAACATTACTTGACGCAACAACTTGTAAAACTTTTCCTAAGACAGTCATATCTAATTGTTAATTTAATTATGGGGCTTGGAACAGCTTGGTCATCAGCTCCATGCAGTTGGGTGTATGCTGAATTTGTCGGATTAACCTGTGTTTAAAGGTTGACTAGTAATGTGTGTAGCTGTAATAGGGACAGGGATGGAGTAGGTGTCCCGGGACTTGCACTAAGGTACTATATCGGCATTTTCCTGGAGGGAGTGTGGAAAACCCGGGGAAACACCTCACTCAAGATAGCCGCTGTTAACATTGGGATTCGAACCTATGATCTCCAGAAGTGCTGCAGGTGCTTGAGCGGTCGTGGTGGCCGATTCAACGAGCAGTAATGGCTCTACCACACTAATAGTAATGTTCCATGACCTTGACAGACCCCTCCTCTCCCACGTGCACTTTTGGACATGTCGCCAGCCATACACGTGCATCACGTGACCGCCGCCATCTTTTGCCGACTACACATGTGGAAGCTAAAATTTGTAGGTTAATTCAATAACGATATATTAGTTCCAACCTTCGCCGCCAGGTTCTGGCTGCGATGGCTTCTAGTAGGCAAGTTCGCAGCTAGGTGTCGTGGACGGTTTCATTTGGTAGCAAAAGTAGGAACTACTTGAAAAATTGATCGCCTACGAGTCCTACCTCAATCACAAATAATACACACAGCCAACACAATTAACACCGGTTATCAGAGATATTCTACACACACCCAAAGTACACGGGACTACTTGAAGGCGTTGTCCCAGCCCCTAAACTAAGGAACCAACCAACCATCTTTTGCCGACCGACTGTCGGGGACATCCCTCATGACCATGATCACACCTCCCATGTCCTTGAAGGCCCCATCCATACAAAAAAAAAGGAGTTTTGCACTTGAGCCCTAAACTCAAAATTACCCCCGAGACATC
This sequence comes from Meconema thalassinum, assembly GCA_946902985.2. Classification (NCBI taxonomy): domain Eukaryota; kingdom Metazoa; phylum Arthropoda; class Insecta; order Orthoptera; family Tettigoniidae; genus Meconema; species Meconema thalassinum. The sequence goes on from OX336391.1 coordinate 119,729,625, forward strand.
CCCTCATAACCACCAGTCCTCCCATGACCTTGATGGTACCCTCCAAACACCCTCCAAAAAAATGAAAAACTCAAATTTGAGTTTTGCAGTTAGGCCCTAAACTCAAATTCGCGCTTAGATCTGTACCTCTCATCTACTTCAGTGCTTACCATGAAGATTTGGAAGAAAGCCTAGGCGACGAACTTGTGTTGTTCGTTCAAAATCTTAAAACTAATGTTGCTGCTGTTATTAACAACGAAAATCATAAGTCTCTTGAACTGCAATTTCTTAAATTTACAATGAAAAATTCATTACAATCGTATTTCCCAAATGTAGAAATAGTCTTAGGAATTTGTAACCTGTTTTTCGAAGGGTATTTATGCCACTGACATAAGTCAGATGGAACATAATTAATGTTTGTTTGAACGCGGCAAAGTATTCTGCCAAGGGAATTTAATTTAGAATTGTTATTATTAATAATAATGTCATATTCTATTTTGGAGCCTTTTAAATAATATAACCAATACAGATAGGATTTCTATCTATTAGAAAACACTATCAATCGGATTATTCCGATATCCATTATACAAGTAAATTATTTGATTGCGGAGAGTACGGATTTTATATTCAGTTAGGGCTAGTTGAGAGTTATGCGTCATCGGGAAGTACGGATCCAGGAATAGCCTTTGAGAACAACAACTAGATGTCGAAACCAGAGGGAACTTCTTCAACAGTACGGATTAATGAAAAGGCGATATGCCTGGTTGAAACGGAAAATGTACATCCATGCGTCATGGCAAGAGCAATGAACTCTGAGGCGGGAAGATGCACGTGGGCGTCTCAGCCAATCATGAGGAGGGCAGCTGTTATCCGGCTTTGGCGAGTAGCATGAAGACGCACGGTGATTGGTCTACAGGCCACGCAGGAGACCGTGGAGTGGAACGTTGGAAGGGGAACTATATCGTACTGGTATACTCCACTGACCAATTCGTCATGGGTATTATACGAGCTGTTGTGAATAGGCAGACCGTATAAGTGGCTTTGGGACTTAGATCCACCACTAAACAGTATTCAACCTTTCATATTAATTCGCTACTCCATCAGGAAACGAAGAAGATGAAGCCGACCAAGAATCTACAGCAATCTCTCTTGAAGCAACAAGTACGAGGGAGAAAGTATCACCAATGGTGAGTGGAACTGACACATATCTACGTAATCTCTCCCTTTTCATTATTTGTCATCGTAAATTCATCCGACCCCCAAATTCACGTAATTTTCATGTGGTAATGGTAAAAATTTTAAGCTCCTTTTTATTATTATTAAATTTACCACAGTCTTGTTCTTTGATTATTAAACTAATTTTATTCAACATGCAATCTTTAATTCCAGTAGGTAGCTTTATATACAAGACAAGACCTTCTCCCAATGCAAATGTTATCAGGGTTAATGATGCAATCATACCACGGTCTGATTTCGAAGAGTATCTCATGTGTTCTACGCAAGCTAGGGGTTGATATAAATATAAATTTTAGATTTCAACTTGATGTTGGCTCCTTGGCGCCCAATTATCAAATCAATCTCATACTTAGAAGGTAAAGGTACCCGTCAGGAAACCGTTACAAATTTACTAGTTTTTAATGTTCACTAACTACAGCGGGAAAAGTTCTCTTTCGACATTAAAGCTTGTAAAGAGGTGAGTTAAGGAACATGATGGGAGAAGATCTCACCTGGTATATATTCACGTTTCCGACCCAAATCTATACTACTCAACCATTTTTTAAAAATTTGTATGATGAGTTGCTAGCATTTAGGGTAGATATTTACACTATAGAAATTTCACATGAAGTCAGCTATTTTGAGAGTGGTGGAAAAACACTTCGAAATTTTGCATGTATTTCGAAAGATCGTAGTTTTATAGATAATAGTTAAAGTTCAATATTTATGTTTAGACTAATTCCATATAGTCCTTAGAATGGGTTAAACTAAACAGAAAGTAAGAATTAACTGACGTTATAATTATTAAAAATAATTTTCATCTAATTTGGAATTTTAGAAATCTTCTTTTCTTTTCTTCACATGATACCTTTTCATCTTACTTTTATTTACAAATGGTTTTAGTTCAGGGCATTGCACTCTTTTTCAGCTTTAATTTGACATATGAATGAATTCTATAGCTTTAAAAAATGAGGATTGAAAATAATTTCACTATTCGGGAAAATGTACTTGAAACTAAATGTTGATTTCCTAAATGGAATGGCGTAGTTTGACCAACTAGAATCCCTCTGATGCGTAAGTAGGTCCCTCCTGGTGTTTCTTTTTATCTTCATTCATTCCTTTTCTTCGTCTAAGGTACCTTCTTCGTTGTTTCTGTCCGTGAGAGTTCTGCTTTTTGGCCTTGCACAGTCGTGTTTTATCAGCTCCCGTCGCGCCAGCTGCATCATTTTTTCCCTGAGTTACGGTCATCTTGCAATTCGCTCACACTACCACAGTTATAATGGATCACAGCATCCATTACTCCTAATCTTAGAGACACATATGTGTATTTTGGGCATCGACGCAATATTATGTAATTGAATGACTCATTGCAGGTTTATGTCAATACATGAAGGCATTTTTCCAACATCTTCCTTTTAGTGAGTGTTTCATAAATGAGCTTCAATTCTTGAAGAACATCCCAGGGTATACCTGGTTCGTACTGGTGTTCGCCTTTAGCTTTAGTTCGCTGGTAAGTGCAACAACTGTCACTTCTTTCAGGACACCTGTGGTGCGTTGGCCTCTCCTTGGGTGCTGTCAAATGGTATAAAGTTGACCAAATTCCATTGTACATTGCTTGTATGCTGGAAGTATTGCTACGAAGTGCAATACCAAAGTAGTCTTGCATTTTATCAACGAGAGAACCTGTCAGTTTTCCTTTTTCCCCTAGCTTCTTCTTCTGTGTCAACTTGCGCAGTCCTGTTCCCAACCTTTTCTGCTAATGCCCGACACATTCCAATTTATTTATTTGCTTCCCATTGTGACCAGTCTCTACCACAGTTTTATATTTTTCTGAGACTCCATCTCCATAACAGTGCATCTACCCCAGTCCTTTCTTTTCTACTGAGCGAACAAAAATATTTTTGGCACCCTCGTTCCATGATTGGTGAAGACCCACTGAATATTTTCATGCACACTGTTGCGTGGTTTGCTTGCCAAGCGAGGTACAAAAGGGATGCTTTATCATCAGTTGATTGTAGTTTACATCCTACGCAACTTTTAGACATTACCTCAACGTCAATAACTTAGTCTGTGTCTACTGACATCGCTGCAACCACACCTGAGAGTGAAGCTTCAGTGCCAAGTCCCATCGACAGTCACACCGCATTCATTATTCTGTCGTTTTATTTTTATTTCCCCTGCAGCATCTTTCATTACATCTTCACCAACTTCAGGGGTAACATCTGCTAGAACCTTCACGAGCTGCAGATGCTAGTGGAGGAGGTAAATCTCTACTTAGTATAAAACAATGTCCCCGATTCTTGAATTTCATGGGTAATCTCGAGAACCATTGCATGGATTTTGATGCAGTTTTCACTATTCTGTAAAGGATGCCTCGAGGAAGGTTAATGTACAAAATAATTTATTTATGATCAAAGGAAGCCAAGCAGTAACGATTTCAGAGAAAAAGTCGAAAAAAATCTTGCCGTCCGTGAGCTTTTTAAGCTTACGCTGGGCAACCCGTTAAAAATATCAATATACAATGAGTGTAAGAATTGTTCAGCATGAAAAGTTCTACAAAAACGTACGCGAGAGCACATCTCTATATTCAATATATCGTCCACTATAAGTGTTTTTAGATTGGACGGAAGGGGATTTGTGTTTCATGCACCTCGCCATTCTTAAATTACGTCTGACAAGAATTTGTTGCACATGCATCTCCATGATAATATAGTTAATAGTCCAGTCAGTGATTTTAACCCATCATGCCGAGATGTAAAACGGATATAGACCGTAACTCATTGACATCGAAAAGAAGCGCTTATCACGTAATGCATTCACAACTGTTCCCGGGCGAAGCCGGGCTGGGTCACTAGTTCATTATATAAGGTGCGCTCAAAAAGTAACGAGCCGGAGGCATAATTACCAGTACCTGTATGTTAGAAGTATTGGCCCTGGCTGTTGAGGCACTTTTCCCACTGTGACACGAGGCGGTGAATGGCTGTCTCATAAAATTCCCTGGACTGCTATGTGAATCGTTGGCCCCGCAGAGCCTTTTCAGGGGACCAAACATGGCGTAATCACAGGGAGAGAGGTCTGGACTGTATGGAGGGTGGCCGAGAACCTCCCATTTGAATTTCTGCAGGAGTGCCACGACTGTGTTGGCCGTATGAGGTCGTGCATTGTCATGACCCCACGGGTGAGTTTGCCTGGTCGTTTTATTTTGATCGATTGGCGAAGGGTGGTCAAGGTTTGCGAGTAACGCTGGGCATTCACTGTTGTCCCGTGCGGCATGAAATGTATCAGAAGGGGGCCATCTTGGTCAAAGAAGAACGTCAGTATTACCTTTCCTGCACTCGTGTGGATGGCCTTGCCTTTTTTGGGTGGTGGTGAGCCTGGATGCTTCCACTAGAGGCTTTGTCGTTTGGATTCTGGTTCGAAGTGATGGCACCATGACTCATCTCCAGCCACCACTCGTGCCAGGAACCCATTCCCTTCCCTCGCATAGCGCTGCAGATGACCAAGACAGTGGGCCATTCGACATGCTTCCTGGTGTGGTTGAAGACTGTGGGGCACCCATTGGGTACACACTTTGCGCAAGTGCAGTCGTTCCTTCATGATGGTGTGCACACTTCCGACGCTCAATCCGACCACGGCGGCTATGGCGTTCACTGTCACTCGGCGGTCCTGTGTAATGAGTGCATCAACCAGCTGGACGTTGTCATCGGTAATGCAGGGGGGTGCCCCAGACCGGGCATCATCGGCTAACGATACCCGTTCATCCCTGAAGCGCTTGTGTGCGCTTTGACCCTTGCAAGGGACATACAGTTTTCGTCGTACACTTGCGACATTCGGCGATGAATGTCCGTTCCCCCTACTCCTTCCGCTGTCAGAAACCGAACAGCACCTCTTTGCTCTTCGTCTTACGCCTCCATGTCACTGTTGCAATGCGACTGGCAGCGTTGGGCGATTGATGCATGCTCCTGCTCGCTTTGTATCGTCACGTGACGTGCACGCGTGCCATCTAGCGACGGGCTGTGACCTTCCACGCTCTGGTCGGAACCACACCTCGTTACACACGCCACGATTATCCGATGTCGTCACCGGTTTGCGCATTCCAGCCTCCGGCTCGTTACTTATTGAACGCACCTTATAGTAAAATATCCTTCCTTCATTACGCCCACAACCAATAAGCCACATCCCATACCCAAGTCTTCTATTAATTTCAGGCAGATGACCAATTTTCTTTGATGTGCACTGAGGATCTGACTTGAAATCACAATTACTACACACTACACCAACACTAAAAGCCCAAACTAACCTTTGTTTATCAAAGTTTTTCAGCGGTATTGATCCACAATTCATAGAGGCAGGACAATAGGACATACAAACAAAGATAACAGTTTTTCTACACATTCCAAACTAAATATAATATTTTAACTGCCTTCAGAATCACCACAATATTGCTGTCAAAATGCGAAGTAGAAAGTTTAGATTCAGATGCACTAGGCCTACTCACATTGGGAAACACATTTTCATCTTTCTCATATACACCGACTGTCTCAATAATATTTTGGTTATTAAATAATAGTTTAATGCAGCCAATGGCCATAAAATACAACTTAATTTATTTAGATAACAATCGCACGATTACTACTACAACTTTGTAGATTGGATCTGATCTCTGCTGTACTCCAACAGTGATTTCGTCCTTTTGGTACATTCACCAAAATGGTATCGTGAGCACGATTTGTTACACAATTTCCATACGCATTCTGGTAAAGGGTCGTTAAAATCTGTCCTGATGCAAAGTTTATGGTGATATCCATGTATCGCCAGTCTCGTCACTGCGCTGCGTATCGCGACGTTTGGTCCAGTACAATTTTTGACTATTGAGTGTGTGTTTATTTCCATGCAAACGGCATTATTAACCAAAATAAGGAAGCTAGTGACTCAGAGTAAACAACAAACAAAATTATGCACACGGCAAGATTACCTACATTATTTTGGGAAAGCGGAACATGTCAACTCATGCTTACAAGTGGTTAGTAAATGTACTACAGTACATGCTGAAATACAAGTGCGATCTAGTGCAATGCCGTTACATTGACAAATCCGCTTGTATAATTATGGAAAGCTACCGAGTGACAGTTGCTGACCGCGTCCCACAAGTCAAGATCACGTGCGCAACGGTCCATTTAAATGAATATTATGGCCTAACTATATGTCTTAGGACAATGATACTTACATATTTGTAAACTAGAAACTTCAGGATTTCGATTGACGTAAAAACCAATTATTGACTATTTTGACCAATATCACGATATCAAACATGAATACATACAGTACCTTAATGAAAATTGAATGTATTTCCTTAGAGAAATTGATTTGTCTAGTATTATCTCTAAATTTGTTCGTATTATATCGAGGAAAGTTTGTTTGTAAAAGTTCTATTTTATTTCATTATCATACAAAACCTAGGGCCTTCTGATAATATTTGCTACAGGCCCTACGCTGGCTTAATATTGGCTCTGGACAAGTTTCGGACCCGCCAACCCTCTCTCATTCCTACGCCTCTGTTCAATGTCCATGTTATAATACAGTATATTATTTTTCTCTTTCAGACCCAGTCACATCGAGCAGCAATGGAAGTAAGTCGGACATACGCATATTATAGTTATTTCAACTGGTATGAAGAAAAAGAAAGGTTTTATGTCGGCTAACTATGACCGTGTGATATTTGAGGCAGTTGAGTAATGGGAATACAAAACTAGACTACGAAAGGAGTTGTTATAGTTCATTTTATGAATTCTGATTTTTTTATATCTCGACTCTCTCATTCTAGTATAGTATAGACAAAGAGATAGAGTCGAAGTACAAAAAAGCCAATGCAGTGAGTTCTCAGATAGGATGTTGGAGATAGCAAATGGACAATGTATTGTGGTGGGAAGGCTATGTGTGGTCATGCTTGGCAACATGGTGACATTTCAGTGTCAACTCTCGCGCCTTTGCCTGATCTTAGCCGTGCCCTGTTGAGTACACGCATTAGCCGTTCTTTTGTTACGGCAGTTCGCCCCAAGTGACTGTGGGCCGAATACGATCGAGGCGTGGCTCGAAACATTGGTACTCCGGACCGGATTACGAATTACGCTTATACCCCGTTTAGACGTCTCGGTCGCGATCCCGATTATCTCTGATCTGGATAATGTCCTATCGCGATCAACGGCATTTGTCATTGGTACGTGTTTAGACGTCCCATCATGAAACAACAGGATAATCGAGTAAAACAGCATGGCATCGCTAAGGTCTGCCAACTTTTGAATTCCAAGTGTTAGCAGAAATGTACAGTAGTTTGTTTCCTTCAGTTTTGGAGTATTTCAGTTATTCTTTATACATAATTCAACCTGCTAATGCATATTCTTAAATATATACAAATCCTCAGGAGACGTGTAGGCAAGGCCTACTCTTGGTGTGGAAATAAAAATATTTGAAATATTTATGCACATGTCTAGGATATTTATTGCATAAATACATCTTTGTTCGTCCAGAGTCATTTGGCCACATCGGAATCCCTTCTATGACTATGACAATAAATTTATGTCTTTATTAATCGTCGACTTTCCCCAACATTCCAATGTTTGTCTCCATTCATCATTTCGTGTCTCTCAATGTTCATACTGTAGGATTACGAGGCACACAGGCAATTGAAATGGAACACACGTTTAATGTACTTGACATTTACTACAACAGAACTGAACGAACAAGGTGATACAACATTCTTTTTATACACACCAAAACAACAACAAAAGAGAAACATATCTCTATGGACCAGGTTTATAATTAACAGTGTGACCAACGCAAACCATGGTCACATATTTCAACACACCTCCTTAAACCTGTGGGAGTAGAGGACATGATTCAAGACCCAAGTCTTTACAAAAATAAATATGCTTAGGCTTAGGAAGAGGCTTTGTTAGGATGTCTGCACACATTTTTGAAGTCTCCTCATATTTGATGCATATGACTTTAGAATCCAAAGCATCTCTAACATAGTGATATTTAGTGTCGATATGTTTGGTCCTATTATGGTGGACTGGATTTTTTGCCAGTTTTTGAGCTGATTGACTATCACTCAATAATATGATGGGTGACTTGAGATCTATAAAGTTAGACAAAACACGTTTCAACCAAACAGCTTCTCTTACACCTTCACTCAGTGCAACATATTCTGCTTCAGTAGATGATAAGGAAATGCATTTTTGCTTTTGAGTCCCCCATGATACAGCACCACCTGCCATTTTGAACACAAAACCACTGTATGATTTTCGGTCATTGCTATCATTAGCCCAGTCAGCATCAACAAATCCCATGAATTCCTGACATACTTAAGTGACAAGTCTTTTGTGCAATTTAAATAACGCAGCACTCGCTTTGCAGCAGACCAGTGAGATTCATTGTAACAATGATTAAATTGACTGAGATATGATATCGCATAGCTTATATCTGCACGCGTGCAAACACTTAAATACATGAGCGAACCTATGAGTTCTCTATAAGGAAGATCACTAGTTTCTGTATCAGAAACACCACGATTTGGTTTGGTTTCGAAGGGAGTACCGATGGGACGTGCATCGTGCGTACCATATTTCTTTGCAATCTCACTGATGTACTGCTCTTGGCTAAGATACATTGTACCATTCTTCTTATCTTGCATAACTTTAATACCTAAAATATAAGAAATTGGTCCAAGATCTCGTACCTTAAATTCTTTATCAATACAGGTCTTCAATGACTTGATCTCAGACTTATCATTTTAAGCCACAATAAAATCATCCACATATAATGCAATAATTACCATACCATGGACTTGTTTCTTAAAGTACACACAGGGTTCATCAGCACAATTTTTGTAACCCAATTTGACAAGAACAGAGTGAGCTCGCTCATTCCACAAACGAGAAGATTGTTTTAAGCCATAAATAGATTTTTTAACTTGCAAACTTTATGCTCTGAACCTCTCTTGACAAAACTTTCTGGCTGATACATGTAGATCTCTTCATCTAACTTTCCATTGAGGAAAGCAGATTCAGCATCCCAATGTACCACCTTCAGATCTGTTTGGACAGCCAAGGCAAGCAGCATCCTTAACGTGCTGTGTCGAACAACAGAAGAGAAAGTTTCTGTAAAATCTACTCCGTACCTTTGGGTGAAGCCCCTGGCCACAAGTCTGGCTTTATACCTTTGAATGTCACCATTAGAGTCTCTTTTTACTTTGAAAACCCACTTACTACTGACAACATTCTTGCCCTGGGGTTTATCAACTAGATCCCATGTGTCATTTAACTGAAGTATCTCCATTTCTCTTTTCATAGCCTGCTCCCACTTAACCCTATCAGGCATGGACAGTGCCTCCTTAACTGTACTAGGTTCAGAGTCATCAGTGAGAGTCAAGTATGTCACATAGTCTGACATGTCTACAGGCTTTTGTTGGCGCCTAGGATACCTTTGATTACCTTCGGCATCCCCCTCCATTGGCTCATTGACGATGGTGGCAGAGCCCACAGAATCACTGCAGTCTGAATCTGTTCCACTAGGGACATGGCTTAAATCAGCTGAGTCAACAGTCTCAGCCACACCAGCACTGCTAATGGGCGATACGCTTTCAAGTTCCGAAATGCACTCTGCCCCATCCCCTGAGTTGTCGGGTTCTGCCTCACTGTCAGTGGGAACTGAGATCTGCAACATTGCAGGTTCATTAATCTGCAAGGATGGACCAACATTACCTGGAGACACATCAGACACCTCCTGGAACACATCTTCAAAGAACTGTGCATCCCTGGACTTAACAAGTTGATGAGTAACAGGATGCATGAATCTATAGGCTTTACTGTCCTCACAATAACCACAGAAAATGTGTTTTTCACTTTTAGGATCCAACTTGTTTCTCCTTTGATCAGGGACATGAACTTGTGCTACACAACCAAAAATTCTTAGATGCTCCATATTGACCTTGTTACCAGTCCAGATCTCCTCTGGAACTTTACCTGGAATTTTTCTGGTTGGGGACCTGTTTACAAGATAGGCTGCTGTATTTATTGCTTCAGCCCACATGCGTTTATCTACTTTAGACTCGCTCATCATGGCTCTACATTTATCAAGCAATGTTCTATTCATGCGTTCAGCTACACCATTCTGCTGTGGAGAATAGCTAGTTGTAGTTTGATGCTGAATACCTTCTGATTTAAGTAGCCTCTCAAAAGCTTTGCTACAAAATTCACCACCATTATCAGTGCGTAGGACCTTAATAGATCTTTCACACTGATTCTCAACCTGTGCCTTGAAATCAATAAAGCAATCCAAAACATCACTTTTCTTAGCAAGGAAATACACAAAAACCTTTCTAGAATGATCATCAATGAAGGTCAAGAAATAGCGACCATTGCTCCAAGATGGAACTGGCATAGGCCCACATAAGTCTGAATGAATAAGATCTAGCTTATTTTTACATACAGTTTTACTCTTACTTGACTTAAATGGTTGTCTAGCTTGTTTACCTTCAGCACATGAAAAACAGTTTTTAAAACCATTATCTGAGAAATTAATTCCATGAGTGAGACTATCTCTTAACAACTTCATACTGTGGTTGTTAAGATGACCTAGTCGTTTATGCCATAAATATTCTGAGTCCTCTGAACAAATATTAGCTTGACCACTGAGAGCATTGACTTGGTAAACACCCCCCACATTACTCGCAGTCAGTGCTACATTACCTGTAGCAACAAAGTTTTCACTATCATAAACTTCACAAGTATTGTCGGTGAATACCACAGCATAACCCTTTTGAGTAGCAGCAGACACAGATAAAAGATTAGCAGTGAGACCAGGAACATATTCTACATTGGACAAGGTTTGTGAAATACCATTTTCTAATTGAACAGTTACATTACCAGATCCTTGGCCATACAATTTTTGATTGTTTGCTATACTGATCTCCAGATTAGGACCAGCAGTGAAGTTCACCATCGCAGTCTTGCTTGAACTCATATGCTTAGTAGCACCAGAGTCAACGAACCAGGCCCCTGTAGAGGCCCTTGCACTTAATGCCTGTCCATCGGTCGCCAGCATCATCTTGTCTTTCTTCGACTTCTGTTGAGTTGAGCTCTGCATCTCCTCTTTCCTGCAATCCCGCTTCCAGTGTCCCGGCTTCTTGCATTTCCAGCAGAAGGGCTTCTCCTTCGTCTTGTCTTCTCGTGAAAACAGAACAGAATCCTTGGATGGCTTGGAAGTACCTTTCCCACTCCAAGTAGTATCTTGTAGCAACTTGGTTCGGACTGTGTCTGCAGTAAGGTCTGTTCCGGAACTTTCCAGAGCCATAATCATAGGCTGAAACTCATCTGGTAGACCTTTCAGCATAAGAGCTGCCACAAACTCGTCGTCCAGTGCCTTATTCATAGACGCAAGTTGCTGAGCAAGTCCCATAACCTCACTAACATACTCTTCCATCGTCTTGTAGTGCTTTAATTTAACTTTGCACAATTTCTTCAAGATGACGATCCGCCGATTCACTCCTTTATCTGAGTAGGCCTTTTCAAGAGCTTCCCAGACTTCCTTCGCGGTCTTACAAGGCATGACGATTGGGAAAATTGATTTATCCACCATGAGGTTAAGTCTGGCCCTAGCCCGACTTTCGTCTTTTGCTTTCTTCGCAGATGTTGTAGTATCTCCATCCGGGTAGCCAACTATACAGCTCCACAGATCTTCGAGTCTTAGGACGTTTTCCATCTCGAATCGCCAATCCACGTAATTTAGACTACCTCGCAGCTTATCTATAGCCGGTAACGAGGTGCTGGTTGCAGACATGTAGAATTTCGTTACGTAGCCGAATTCACAGTTCATAAAACAATCAGTCTATCAATACGCACTTTATATTCGCACGGTGGATTCGTGGCTGGGCCCATAACCTGTAGGATTACGAGGCACACAGGCAATTGAAATGGAACACACGTTTAATGTACTTGACATTTACTACAACAGAACTGAACGAACAAGGTGATACAACATTCTTTTTATACACACCAAAACAACAACAAAAGAGAAACATATCTCTATGGACCAGGTTTATAATTAACAGTGTGACCAACGCAAATCATGGTCACATATTTCAACACATACATCTCATATCAACCACAACCATCATGGCCAACATTATGTACTTCACGCTTTCAAAACACAAAATGGCCATAATTTCCACTGCCTATTTCACTCACACAGGAGGAGGATAGAACACACCGGCGATCGCAATGGCCGCGAACGCGATTATCTCGTCGTGGGAACGAGATCGGGCTGATCCTGTTGGAGGGAAAGTTGATCGCGATAATGTTATCATGTTGCGTTGAGACGTCCCAACTTAATCTGGATCGGTGCCTGATCGTGATCGCAACCGGGACGTCTAAACGGGCAGTGGAAATGATGGCCATTTTGTATTATCTTGTGTTTTGAAAGCGAGAAGTATGTAATGTTGGCCAGGATAGTTGTATTTATGTTGGTTTATATCAGATATATGAAGGTTGAGAGACACGAAATGATTGATGGAGACAAACATACCTGTATTTAAACACGGAGAATTTTTTATTAGCGTTGGGGAAAGTCATTGAAGACGATTAATAAAGACATAAATTTATTGTCATGGCCATAGAAGGGATTATGATTGAGCTAAATAACTCTGGACGAATAATAAATATCCTAGACCTGTGCATAAATATTTTAAAATACTTTTATTTCCACACCAAAAGTAGGCCTTGCCTACACATCTCCTCAGTATTTGTATATATTTAAGAAAATACATTAGCAGGTTGAATTATGTAAAAAGAATAACTGAAATACTTCAAAACTGAAGGAAACAGACTACTGTACATTTCTGCTAACACTTGGAATTCAAAAGTTGGCAGACCTTAGCGATGCCATGCTGTTTTGCTCGATTATCCTGTTGTTTAATGATGGGACGTCTAAACACGTACCAATGACAAATGCCCTTGATCGCTATTGGGCATTATCCAGATCAGAGATAATCGGGATCGCAACCGAGACGTCTAAACGGGTTATTACAGGCGTACAGGGTTATCAAGCGAATGAACGCATCATACAAATTCTAAAACCTCAGTGGCTAATATGAATTCAACGGATTTGCTAGTGCAACAACGGCAGCCTTATGAAGCAAGACCATCAACATAACCTTCCGGTTACCGCCACAAAAGAAGACCCAGGTATAACGACGAGCACAAATCATCACCAGCCCAGCTGGTGTCGCAGGCAGCGGTAATGTAGACAATACAGCTAGAGGCTACTGGAACAGGTCAGAATTCCTAGTATTCCCCATCTACAGTAATTCAACCCTTTTCTCACCATGGAATCTAAGCAAAATAAATTACTTGTGGAACAGAGGTCAATGGTCAAGGCAAGCATGCCGCGAACAAGAACATTTCTTAAGAAAGGTCAATCACGCGAAGGAACTGATGAAACTATGATACGGCTTCGCTTATATGAGCTAACGGCAATTAAAAATAGGTATGAAGTACCTGAGAGCAAATTAGAGCTTTATGACTATGACAGCCACGCAATAGATTGTGAGGAGTTCGAGCTGCTATACTTTGATTTAAAATTAGCATTGACCACATTAGTTGAGAGAGTCACTGGGAATACCCAGACACATAGTGACAATAGCACAGGGGGCCTTCCACCATCAGATTTCCAGTGATCAACATCTATACTTTCACCGGAGATTATAACTCATGGATAGCATTGAGATATACTTATAATGCATTAATCACACATAATTCAGACCTTTCGGGTGTGCAGAAGTTGCTTTATCTGTTATCTGCCTTAAAAGGGGAACCCTTGGTATTGATAAGTCCTGCCCATATCTGATAAAAAAATGTCGATGTAGCATGGTCCCTGATTGCTCACTTATATACCAATAACCACTCAATAGCCACTAAGCACAGTATATCAGAGAGTATATATATCGCAGCAAGGACTCAGCAGCCATTATTACGCACCGAACTAACAGTTAATGTCTAATCTGTGCAATTAAGGCTCTTCAATTAAAGATTCTGCTATCCTAGCCAGTACTGGATAAAATAGTTCCCTGAACTAGAAAGGAATACGAGATTAGTGTTAATGGACAGGATTTACAATAATTATCCGAGTTTCAATCTTTTCTGGAGGACAGATGTCAGGCATTAGAATTAGCTACATGCAGTCGTGACGCAAAAGTTACCACGACAGCCCAAGTAAGCAAGTAACTCTTAAGACCACCACACCCAAATTACCTTACTATAATATGCCTGTGACCGGCCCTGTGGGGTTGGGGTACCGTGCCTGCCTCTCAACCGGAGGCCCCGGTTTCGATTCACGGCTCCGTCAGGGATTTTAGAAATTGACGTGAGGGCTGGAACGGGGTGCACTCAGGCTCGTGAGGACAATTGAGTAGCTGTCTGACATTGAAAAACACGCAGCTAGGCTGGATTTTCTCGATATACTCCGAGTCCCAGACGAGTCAGCCTCAATTATATTCATCATTCTTCCTCCGGGATGGCAACGATTTGCACGGTCAAATTAAGAAGTTTTCGGTTTCAATTATTACACTACTCGCCAAAGTAGAACGGTAAGGGCAGATGACCTCGCTGTTCGGTCCTTTAAAACTCCCAGTAACTTAACTAAAGTAGAACTATTCTGTGAAGACCATTTTCAGCATAACACAACATGTGATAAAACACGAAGATTCAAATTGTCTATTTGACAACAATGCAAGCCATTTCGGAGTTTGGGTAACAATGCAAATAAGGGATTACTTCAAATAAAGCGAAAATTACAGAAGAACCTTGAATTACATCAAGATTTCGTTAATTTCATGGACGAGTAAACAATTGGATCATATGCAGCCTGTAGAGGACCAACCCACCAAGAACGAGCTTTCCTTTTATCCCCCACACCACGCGGTTGTGAAGGAAAGTAGCTCAAAGCTAGGACGGTTAAGTCTCAAAACTCACGAGTCTCAAAACTCACGCGCTGAATATAGTAGCAAATAGTATAAGACCTCACGACTACAAACTAGTAGCTAAATTAACATTCTAATGAGTCTCAAAATTCACGACTCCGTAAAGAACGTGCCTGCGATGACCGCAGAAATGTTAAACTTCAAGGTGACTCACAATGCCCTTCAACTCATGTTTGTCCACCCAGCTTTAGAATAGGACTTCCAATGTATGGTTGACAGGAATTATTGCCGTACCACGGCCCAAATTCTCCAAGTATAACACTGACTTTTACTCAGTTATTCTCCATGGTGTCATCGAGCTATATACGATACATGCTGATCTTGGAAGCACCAGAGTGGAAAGAAATATTACACCTGTGTTATTTGCCCTTCTCCCTAACGAGACAACAGAAACTTACAATAGATGACCAAATATCATAAAAAGAATCCCAGAATGGAACTCAAATGAAATAAACATCAACTTTGAGTCAGCCACAATTAAAGTAATAAGGGACAAATTTCCTTATGTCAAAGTGCAAGGATGCTTCTTCCATTTTTGTTCAAGTCTCTGGTGAATGGTTCAGGAAGGCAGCCTAACTGACGCCTACTCAACGAATCAATTACAATGAGTGCAGCACCTGTATTGCTGCCGCCTGAAGACGAAGACCAGGGGTGGATCTATATTCATAGTAACGTCTCCGAAGGCCACGCGCTGACGGTGTATTTCGACTATTTTGTACATCATTAGCTACAGAATCCACTAGTGCCCCTAGGAATGTGGAACTGTTATAAGAAAAGACACCGATCAAATAATGCTGTGGAAGGGTGGAATCACCAAATCAACTATGTTGTGGGAAGAATACACCCTGGAATAAAATCCTTAATAAAAGGACTTAAACAAGATGCTGAGAAATCAAATAAGATTATGCGGGTGAGAGGGTTTAAAAAGAAGATACTACCAACTTGATACCAGGATTGAACGAAACACCAAAAATATGAGGAAACAAGAGAGATAGGTGACATATTATGTGAGAGTCACTTCCTTTATTCTTAAGATGGGTTAAACAGAAAGCAATGTTTTCCTTGTTTAATTAATCATTCATATATGTACGAGTATATAATAAGCCAATTGACTGAAATATATAAATACCGTAGTAAAATAATATAAAAGACACACTAAAATAAAATATATAAATTAAGACAAAGCATTACAGCGGCATATGGAACTAGCCCTTAATTTCCAATGCCGAGTGTAGACATCCACGCAGGTCCTTGACGTCCGTGGGTTTCTCAACTCCCTGTAGTGTATACTTTGAGCGAGGTTACACGACAGGCCATCCTCTTAATGAGAGGGCCCGCAGTTCCGGATGGTGCTAGCAATGAACCTTATTGCACTATCCGATTTAATTTTAAAAATTCTAGTTGTGGGTAGGGTGGGCATTTATCCATCAAAGAATAACTGGTTCAGCTCATGAGTTTTGAGACTAGCCCTGGTAAAGAAACCGGTTAGAACCAATTCTTACTAATCCTCTTCTTAGAATTCGTGAATTGTGATGCTCGTAAGACTCGTGAGTTCTGTACCGACACGGCCAGGACCCGGCCTGTTATCGACGCACCTTGAAAATTGGACAAGGTCTCATTGAATGACGTGCTAGCTGTTGGAGTTACTGTGCAACAGGATCTTCATTCAATCGTGACAAGATTTATAACCCATCAAATTGACATCATTGCAGACATCGGGGCCGGTGCGTCATTAAGGGCAGAATGGGCCCTGCGCACCCAGGGCCGTTAGGCAGCATTGCAAATAATTTGTTTAATTAATGTTTTTTTTAATTACTTAAAAGTGCAGATACTGAACTTACAATAAGTGTTTTACCCTTCGAGAATCTCGAAAAAGAATTCATAGTACATAACTCATCCCTAGCTTAAGACCCTGACAGTCTCGTACGGCGTATCGTCATAGCGAGGGCCGCTTGACAGAAAGTCCCATGTAAAGTATATGGCTTGATAGGCCAGTTGAGGAAACAGTGGACATAACACTGTCTTGCACTCGAATTCCTCAGTGCTATGACGAGTATTTTCTCTCTCTTCAAGGGCCAGCAGATTGGGCCCATAGCCTTGTCTTGGAGGGAATTAGAAGATCTCTCCATTTCACTTCCTGATTATGTGTCTGTTGAACCGGACTACGGGAGAAGGGTCCACCTCACCCTACCCAGGTATTCAGCTTTGTTCGCAACTTGCTGACATTAGACAAAGAATATTTATAAAATTCCAGTTGTCTGATGTTCCAAGTACAGTACAGATGTGTTAGCGAGTTCTGTGGATGAAGTTAATTTCTACTGTATACATATGTTTTTAACTATTGTTGCACGGTACGTAGTTATTTAATATGTCGATTGTATGCGACATAGGAAAATGAAAGTGGAATTTTCATTAACAAATCTATTTTCTGCTATAGCTCTGAACACAAATTTAGAAATTGAGAAATTAGGACCTCATCAACCAAGCTGATAGATAAATTTGCTTCATCCAAGCACATGAGAGAATATATTTACAAATAATGTTATTGATTTTACGTCCCTTTTAACTATTTACAAATAAGGAACCATGCGAGAACAGTTTTAATGCATGAACTATTTATTGAAACTTGTTTGAAATGTTGTGTTGGGTGGAATTATGATAATGGCAATATTGGCGACAATAAATGCCAAATATGAAACAATATTTAACATGAAACAACAATGGTATCGTCTGGCCCACCCTAAAATCTTAATTAAGAGCCGCCCCTGGCAGACTTCATCACAATGTACAGGCAAGTGAAGATAGAACCTACGGATTACAAACTGCTGAGGATATTATTGAGGAAGAGCCCATTGGAACCCATCCAGGAGTTTCAGTTAAAGACAAGGGCGGCTGGTGATATTGTTGCAGCGTTGCACAACTCCCAATAATTTTACAACTAATTCGTCGTTTTTTTTCCTTTAATGTTTTAGTTTTATAGATCTAATGCACTCAAAAATGTGTTTAAATCATCGATATTTTGTTATTATTTATCGTAATGCTTCACACTGTACCTATAAAAGCTGCCGCCTTCAAATCAAACTCCAGGGGGTTAGCTCTCTTGTTGCGACTCCCAAGTAGACAGCGCGGCCGGCAGGAACGAGGCCAAGCTTGTACATAGCTTGCTGGCCAGCATGGGTTGTAGGGAGTTGCAGACGAGCTGCCAGCCCCCTGGCAATACTCAGTTCCAAATTGCCCCGTTAGACTACACCACTCTTTGGAAATTACAACACCCTCGATTTCTCTTACCCCGCGAAGGGTAGTTTAGTTAGTTAGTTAGTTACTGTTGTTTTAAGGGGCGGAACTACGAGGTCATCCGCCCCTGAAGGGTAGTTTCTTTCCCACACCACTAGGGAATGCTTCGCGCCACTTTCCGATATAGCACCCAGATGTATCATCTGTGCATCTTGTAAGTTAGTATTTTATTTAAACGGAATGTTTAGTTTGAAACATTAATTGCATTGTGGAGTGTAAGTGAAAATTAATAGAGCAAGTAATTTACTAGTTAGACAGCTTTCCCAGCTCCCTGATGACGATAAACTCACAGTAAAAACACTCGGTTGACCATTACCAGATAAGTATTGTCCAAAATATAAGTATAGGCTACGAGGGCGTTTAAAGGATATATTTAAGGCAATAATAATTGGTTATGTGAATGCGACATTAAAAACGCTTTATTCTGTTTTCCATGTTTGTTGGTGGAGAATCCGCGTGGACCTAAATAGGAGTTACGGAAATTAATCCCTAAAATAAAGAAACATGAATCTTCAGCTGAGTGGCTTTGGTGCCGTAGTTGGTAGCATGCTGAGCCTCTATGTCCAAGATCGCGGGTTCATACCCGGCCGAAGTCGTCGGATTTTTAAGAGCGTTAAAAATCCCTCAGTATGCATTCCTTCGGAGGGGAAGTAAAGCTGGTGGTCCCATGCCATAGATTTATGGCATGTTAAAGAATCTTCCACTAATTACACCTGTGTGAAGCTAAATTATAGGTTAAAAATTTGAACAACGCTCTTAGGTTCCAACGTTCGTCGCCAGGAGCCGACTGCGGTGGCGTGTAGTAACCAAGTTCTGAACTAGTAGTCGTTTACGGTGGCCTTTGGCGCCAAAAGTAGAAACTGCTTGAAATTCAATGTCTGCAGTCCTCACTTGAATTAAAAACAGATGACACTCAGTAATACAGCCATCACAATTAACACCGGTTATCAGACAGATTCTCCACACATCCAAAGTACAGGATATGACCGCGTTGTCGCAGCTCCTAAACTGAGGAACCAACCAATCTTCAGCTGTTTGAAATTGACACTTTTTGGAACTGTTAACGAAGCTGCACAATTGGACAGTGTCTATAGAAGGTAAATTGCGGAATATAACGAAGAAGTTAGGCACAATATGTATGTGTTAAATATTGTAATAAACTGTATTCGTTTCTGTGGCTCTTTCGAACTGGCCTTGCGTGATCATGATTAAAGTGTAACATCAACAAATCCAGGTGTTTTGAGAGAACTAATTAAATTTAGCGTTGAGTTGGATGCTGTGTTAAAGGTCATTTTAGTAAGGGCAACTGTTTTCAAAGGAACGTCCAAAACAATTGAAAATTAAATTTTACAGATTATGTTGGTGGTTTGCCAAGAAGAAGTATCAAAGCAAATAAAGGAATCGGAAATTTTAGCCATTATAGCAGATGAAACTAGTGATATTTCAAACATATTTCAGATGGCTGTTGTGTACCGATAAGTTACGTAGTACGAGGCAAACAAAACATGATGCACACACATTAGCAGCGTGTTTACTGGATTAATTAAAGAAGCAGAAATTGAATGAAACTCCGCAAAAATGAATTGCGCAGACGTATGACAGAGCGCACTTCATGGCTGGTTCCTCTGATGGGGTTCAACCTATAGTAAAAAAATCCTATCCTTATGCAGAATATGTGCCCATCTTTGTTAGTAATATCATTTTTCGTAACGTACAAACTTTTCGGTTGCCATGTTTTTATGTTGAGAATGTTTATTATCCTGGAGATAGAGACCCAACCTTAGACAACCTGCTGTGTTTTAAATTCTTCCAATTAACTCAGACATAGGGCGTAAATACATACATATGATTTTTTATGAATTCTTATAGGAAGAAGCCCAAAAGAGCCATTAAAATTAGTCTATTTGTCGAACGTTCAGTTAGTTTGGAAAACCCATGTATTTCAGTTTTTATAGAAATGTAGTTTATCTAACGTTAATTAATTTTTGTTACATGTGTAAACTTCCCATATAAAATTGCGACATCAGAAATGTTGGTGCAACACCCAGCTTTTCAAGCCACCGGCCGCCACTGGTTAAAGACTATGACGTATGGAACTTCACTGGCATCCTTCCTCGCAACAAGGTATCTGAGGAAGCTTACTGATGATGGAGAAGTTCAATATCTTACAGCTTCACAGATCCTCAGGTGAGAGATCAGAGAGAGGCATATACTGCTGAAATTTGATGAGAAGGACTGCGTCAAAACTCTAGGTCATATTTTGCGTCCCACATTGGAGAATTTCAATTTGAAGTCAAATTAAAACGAAGCGAATTGAGCTGAGAATCATTTAGTCGGCTGTTATATAGGAGAACAGATACGCACCAAACTTTTTCAGAGTCCATAAACTTACAAACTGCGCAGGCGCGAGGACACCGCGCGCGCATGCGCACGAAGGCCTCGCGCCTGCAAACAATTGAAGCACAGTGCCTGCGTCACAGATGCAGTGTACCAACACAATCTCAAAGCACTCTATTAACTCTCCAGAACTGCAGTCATTTGTTCTAATTCATTGATTTGTTAAAATTCATTGAAGACAAAGAATATCGCGAGAAAGATGAGCACAGAAAGCAACTACTGTTAATCCATGTGGGAATGAATTTTCACACACCGGTGTAAGAAACGTTTCATCACAATGTCAATACCACACCGAACCGAAAGGCGCTGCGGGTAACTTTCCGCATATCCAATGCAAGAAACGTCTT
This sequence comes from Meconema thalassinum, assembly GCA_946902985.2. NCBI lineage: Eukaryota > Metazoa > Arthropoda > Insecta > Orthoptera > Tettigoniidae > Meconema > Meconema thalassinum. The sequence continues at coordinate 119,750,892 of OX336391.1, forward strand.
AGAACTAACTAAATGAACACAACACCGTACAAATTGGGGCCATACATCGCAAATTCGATTATTCCACTTAGTACATGGGAGGGGAATCGAATCCCGAACTTGAAGGGCGCTACGGGTGACTTTTCGCATATCCAATGCAAGAAATGTCTTAATACTAATTAAATCAACACGACACCATACCGATCGGGGCCATACATCGCAATTTCGATTATTCCTGTTAGTACATGGGAGGGGAATCGAATCCCGAACAACAAGGGCACTACGGCTGATTTTTCGCATAACCACGGCAAGAACGAAGAAAATATACAAACACAAAAATAGACCAAACATGTGGTATTCGTCAATTAAGCCTCGGTTAAAAATACGGGTTAGTTATTGTTGTATGAAAGGGCGGAACTGCGAAGTCATCTGCCCTAATGATATACGCTATATTTAAGAGTACCCTACTGTCACAGGCAAAGCATCCATTAGCATCAATGTAAATAGAACTTATACTTTATTCTCTCCAATTTCAGATAACCTGTATTATTGAGGTGACTTGTTATAGTCTGTTTAATTGCATTTCAAGTTAGGATTGGGAAGGAGGCGACCGTGACCCTACGAAAGACACCATCCAGGCACCAAGACGCTACGGGCACGGCAACACAAAACCGAACTGATCCAGGATTTAGGCCTACATCGCAAATCGAATTTACCACCGACTTCGGGAAAGCGAATCGAACACTGAAATATAAACTGCGCTACAGGTAACTATTCGTATATCCGATGTAAGATATGTATAAATACTAAAGTTATCAACAAAATACCGTACAGATCCGGATCACAAATCGCAGATTCGAATTTAAAATCTACTACGGGATTTGGATTCGAAGCCTTGACCCTCCAGGGCGCTACAGGTGGCTTTTTGAAAATCCGATGTAAGAAACGACTGAATACTAATTTAATCAACACAATACAGAATCGATCCGGGTCGCAAATCGCAGATTCGAATTTACAAACATCTACTGGATTTGGATACGAACCCACGACCCACCTGGGCGCTACAGGTGACTTTTTGAAAATCCGATGCAAGAAACGTCTGATTACTAATTTAATCAACACAATACCGAATCGAACCGGGTCGCATATCGCAGATTCGAATTTACAAACCTATTCCAGATTTGGATTCGAACCCACGACCCTTCAGGGCGCTACAGGTGACTTTTCAAAAATCCGGTGTAAAAAACATCTGAATACTAATTTAATCAACACAATACCGAATCGATCCGAGTCGCAAAGCGCGGTTTCGAAATTTCAAACCTCTTCCAGATTTGGATTCGAACCCACGACCCTCCAGGGCGCTACAGGTGACTTTTTGAAAATCTGATGAAAGAAATGTCAGAATACTAATTTAATCAGCACAATACCGAATCGATCCGAGTCGCAAAGCGCAGATTCGAATTTACAAGCCTCTTCCATATTTGGATTCGAACCCACGACCCTCCACAACACTACAAGTGACTTTTTCGAAAATCCGATTTAAGAAACGTCTGATTACTGATTTAATCAAAACAATACCGAATCGATCCGAGTCGCAAAGCGCAGATTCGAATTTTCAAAACTCTTCCAGATTTGGATTCGAACCCACGACCATCCAGGCGGCTACAGGTGACTTTTCGAAAATCCGATGTAAGAAACATCTGAATACTAATTTAATCAACACAATACCGAATCGATCCGAGTCGCAAAGCGCGGTTTCGAAATTTCAAACCTCTTCCAGATTTGGATTCGAAACCACGACCCTCCAGGTCTCTACAGGTGACTTTTCGAAAATTCGATGTAAGAAACATCTGAATACTAATTTAATCAACACAATACCGAATCAATCCGGGTCGCATATCGCAGATTCGAATTTAAAAACATCTACCGGATTTGGATTCAAACCCACGACCCTCCTGGGCGCGACAGGTGACTTTTTGAAAATCTGATGAAAGAAATGTCAGAATACTAATTTAATCACCACAATACCGAATCGATCCGAGTCGCAAAGCGCAGATTCGAATTTTCAAACGTCTTCCAGATTTGGATTCGAACCCACGGCCCTCCAGGGAGCTACAGGTGACTTTTCGAAAATCCGATGTAAGAAACTTCTGATTACTAATTTATTCAACACAATACCGTACCGATATGGATCACATATCACAGATTCGAATTTACAAACATCTACTGGATTTGGATTCGAACCCACGACCCTCCACGGCGCTACAGGAGGCTTTTTAAAAATCCGATGTAAGAAACGACTAAATACTAATTTAAACAACACAATACCGAATCGATCCGGGTCGCAAATCGCAGATTCGAATGTACAACCTCTTCCAGATTTGGATTCAAACCCACGACCCTCCTGGCCGCTACAGGTGACTTTTCGAAAATCCGATGTAGGAAACATGTGAATACTAATTTAATCATCACAATACCGAATCAATCCAAGTCGCATATCGCAGATTCGAATTTACAAACCTCTTCCATATTTGTATTCGAACCCACGACCCTCCACTACACTACAGGTGACTTTTTCGAAAATCTGATGTATGAAATGTCAGAATACTAATTTAATCACCACAATACCGAATCGATCCGAGTCGCAAAGCGCAGATTCAAATTTTCAAACCTCTTCCAGATTTGGATTCGAACCCACGACCCTCCAGGGAGCTACAGGTGACTTTTCGAAAATACGGTGTAAGAAACTTGTGATTACTAATTTCTTCAACACAATACCGTACCCATATGGATCACATATCACAGATTCGAATTTACAAATATCTATTGGATTTGGACTCGAACCCACGACCCTCCAGGGCGCTACAGGTGGCTTTTTAAAAATCCGATGTAAGATATGACTAAATACTAATTTAATCAACACAATACCGAATCGATCCGGGACGCAAATCGCAGATTCGAATTTACAAACCTATTCCAGATTTGGATTCGAACCCACGACCCTCCAGGGCGCTACAGGTGACTTTTCAAAAATCCGGTGTAAAAAACATCTGAATACTAATTTAATCAACACAATACCGAATCGATCCGAGTCGCAAGCGCGGTTTCGAAATTTCAAACCTCTTCCAGATTTGGATTCGAACCCACGACCCTCCAGGGCGCTACAGGTGACTTTTTGAAAATCTGATGAAATAAATGTCAGAATACTAATTTAATCACCACAATACCGAATCGATCCGAGTCGCAAAGCGCAGATTCGAATTTTCAAACGTCTTCCAGATTTGGATTCGAACCCACGGCCCTCCAGGGAGCTACAGGTGACTTTTCGAAAATCCGATGTAAGAAACTTCTGATTACTAATTTATTCAACACAATACCGTACCGATATGGATCACATATCACAGATTCGAATTTACAAACATCTACTGGATTTGGATTCGAACCCACGACCCTCCACGGCGCTAAAGGAGGCTTTTTAAAAATCCGATGTAAGAAACGACTAAATACTAATTTGAACAACACAATACCGAATCGATCCGGGTCGCAAATCGCAGATTCGAATTTACAACCTCTTCCAGATTTGGATTCAAACCCACGACCCTCCTGGCCGCTACAGGTGACTTTTCGAAAATCCGATGTAGGAAACATGTGAATACTAATTTAATCATCACAATACCGAATCAATCCAAGTCGCATATCGCAGATTCGAATTTACAAACCTCTTCCATATTTGTATTCGAACCCACGACCCTCCACTACACTACAGGTGACTTTTTCGAAAATCTGATGTATGAAATGTCAGAATACTAATTTAATCACCACAATACCGAATCGATCCGAGTCGCAAAGCGCAGATTCAAATTTTCAAACCTCTTCCAGATTTGGATTCGAACCCACGACCCTCCAGGGAGCTACAGGTGACTTTTCGAAAATACGGTGTAAGAAACTTGTGATTACTAATTTCTTCAACACAATACCGTACCCATATGGATCACATATCACAGATTCGAATTTACAAATATCTATTGGATTTGGATTCGAACCCACGACCCTCCAGGGCGCTACAGGTGGCTTTTTAAAAATCCGATGTAAGATATGACTAAATACTAATTTAATCAACACAATACCGAATCGATTCGAATTTACAAACCTATTCCAGATTTGGATTCGAACCCACGACCCTCCAGGGCGCTACAGGTGACTTTTCAAAAATCCGGTAAAAAAAACATCTGAATACTAATTTAATCAACACAATACCGAATCGATCCGAGTCGCAAAGCGCGGTTTCGAAATTTCAAACCTCTTCCAGATTTGGATTCGAACCCACGACCCTCCAGGGCGCTACAGGTGACTTTTTGAAAATCTGATGAAAGAAATGTCAGAATACTAATTTAATCACCACAATACCGAATCGATCCGAGTCGCAAAGCGCAGATTCGAATTTACAAGCCTCTTCCATATTTGGATTCGAACCCACGACCCTCCACAACACTACAAGTGACTTTTTCGAAAATCCGATTTAAGAAACGTCTGATTACTGATTTAATCAAAACCATACCGAATCGATCCGAGTCGCAAAGCGCAGATTCGAATTTTCAAAACTCTTCCAGATTTGGATTCGAACCCACGACCATCCAGGCGGCTACAGGTGACTTTTCGAAAATTCGATGTAAGAAACATCTGAATACTAATTTAATCAACACAATACCGAATCAATCCGGGTCGCATATCGCAGATTCGAATTTAAAAACATCTACCGGATTTGGATTCAAACCCACGACCCTCCTGGGCGCGACAGGTGACTTTTTGAAAATCTGATGAAAGAAATGTCAGATTACTAATTTAATCAACACAATACCGAATCGATCCGAGTCGCAAAGCGCAGATTCGAATTTACAAGCCTCTTCCATATTTGGATTCGAACCCACGACCCTCCACAACACTACAAGTGACTTTTTCGAAAATCCGATTTAAGAAACGTCTGATTACTGATTTAATCAAAACCATACCGAATCGATCCGAGTCGCAAAGCGCAGATTCGAATTTTCAAAACTCTTCCAGATTTGGATTCGAACCCACGACCATCCAGGCGGCTACAGGTGACTTTTCGAAAATTCGATGTAAGAAACATCTGAATACTAATTTAATCAACACAATACCGAATCAATCCGGGTCGCATATCGCAGATTCGAATTTAAAAACATCTACCGGATTTGGATTCAAACCCACGACCCTCCTGGGCGCGACAGGTGACTTTTTGAAAATCTGATGAAAGAAATGTCAGATTACTAATTTAATCAACACAATACCGAATCGATCCGAGTCGCAAAGCGCAGATTCGAATTTTCAAACCTCTTCCAGATTTGGATTCGAACCCACGACCCTCCAGGGCGCTACAGGTGACTTTTTGAAAATCCGAGGTAAGAAATGTCAGAATACTAATTTAATCACCAGAATACCGAATTGATCCGAGTAGCAAAGCGCAGATTCAAATTTTCAAACCTCTTCCAGATTTGGATTCGAACCCACGACCCTCCATGGAGCTACAGGTGACTTTTCGAAAATACGATGTAAGAAACTTGTGATTACTAATTTATTCAACAAAATACCGTAGTCTACCCATATGGATCACATATCACAGATTCGAATTTACAAACATCTATTGGATTTGGATTCGAACCCACGACCCTCCAGGGCGCTACAGGTGGCTTTTTGAAAATCCGATGTTTGATATGACTAAATACTAATTTAATCAACACAATACCGAATCGATCCGGGACGCAAATCGCAGATTCGAATTTACAAACCTCTTCCAGATTTGGATTCGAATCAAGGACCCTCCAGGGCACTACAGCTGCCTTTTCGAAATTCCGATGTAAGAAATGCCTGAAAACTAATTTATTCAACGCAATACCGTACCGATATGGATCACATATCGCAGATTCGAATTTACAAACATCTACTGGATTTGGATTCGAATCCACGACCCTCCTGGGCGCTACAGGTGGCTTTTTGAAAATCCGAAGTAAGAAACGTCTAAATACTAATTTGAACAACACAATACCGAATCGATCCGAGTCGCAAATCGCAGATTCGAATTTACAAACCTCTTCCAGATTTGGATTCGAATCAAGGACCCTCCAGGGCACTACAGCTGCCTTTTCGAAATTCCGATGTAAGAAATGCCTGAAAACTAATTTATTCAACGCAATACCGTACCGATATGGATCACATATCGCAGATTCGAATTTACAAACATCTACTGGATTTGGATTCCAACCCACGACCCTCCTGGGCGCAACAGGTGACTTTTCGAAAATCCAATGTAAGAATCGTCTGATTACTAATTTAATCAACACAATACCGAATCGAACCGGGTTGAAAAGCGCAGATTCGAATTTACAAAGCTCTTCCAGATTTGGATTAGAACCCACGACCCTCCAGGGCGCTACAGGTGACTTTTCGAAAATCCGATGTAAGAAACATCTGAATACTAATTTAATCAACACAATACCATACCGATCCGGATCACACATCGCAGATCTGAATTTACAAACATCTACCAGATTTGGATTCGAACCCTCGACCCTCCAGACCGCTAGAGATGACTTTTCGAAAGTTCGATGTAAGAAACAACTGAATACTAATTTAATGATCACAATACCATACAGATCCGGATCACAAATCGCAGATTCGAATTTTTTTAATATTCTAGGGGATTTGGATTCGAACCCTCGACCCTCCAGACCGCTACAGGAGACTTTTCAAAAATCCGATGTAGGAAACGTCTGAATACTAATTTAATGATCACAATAACATACAGATCTGGATCACAAATCGCAGATCCGAATTTATAATATTCTACGGGATTTGGATTCGAACCCTTGACCCTCCAGACCGCTACAGGTGACTATTCGAAAATCCGATGTAAGAAACAACTGAATACTAATTTAATGATCACAATACAATACATATCTGGATCACAAATCGCAGATTCAAATTTATAATATTCTACGGGATTTGGATTCGAACCCTTGCCCCTCCAGACCGCTACAGGTGACTTTTAAAAAATACGATGTAAGAAACATCTGAATACTAATTTAATCAACACAATACCGTACAGATCCGGATCACAAATCACAGATTCGAATTTATAATCTTCTACGGGATTTGGATTCGAACCCGCGACCCTCCAGACCGCTACAGGTGACTTTTCGAAAATCCGATGTAAGAAACAACTGAATACTAATTTAATGATCACAAAACCATACAGATCCGGATCACAAATCGCAGTTTCGAATTTATAATATTCTACGGGATTTGGATTCGAACCCTTGACCCTCCAGACCGCCACAGGTAACATTTCGAAAATCCGATGTAAGAAACATCTGAATACTAATTTAATCAACACAATACCGTAGAGATCCGAATCACAAATCGCAGATTCGAATTTATAATCTTCTACGGGATTTGGGTTCGAACCCTCGACCTTCCAGACCGCTATAGGTGACTTCTCGAAAATCCGATGTAGGAAACGTCAGAATACTAATTTAATGATCACAATACCATACAGATCTGGATCACAAATCGCTGATTCGAATTTATAATATTCTACGGGATTTGGATTCGAACCCTTGACCCTCCAGACCGCTACAGATGACTCTTCGAAAGTACGATGTCAGAAACAACTGAATACTAATTTAATGATCACAATACCATACAGATCCGGATCACAAATCTCAGATTCGAATTTATAATATTCTACGGGATTTGGATTCGAACCCTTGACCCTCCAGACCGCTACAGGTGACTCTTCGAAAATACGATGTAAGAAACATCTGAATACTAATTTAATCAACACAATACCATACCGATCCGGATCACACATCGCAGATCTGAATTTACAAACATTTACCAGATTTGGATTCGAACCCTCGACCCTCCAGACCGCTAGAGATGACTTTTCGAAAGTCCGATGTAAGAAACAACTGAATACTAATTTAATGATCACAATACCATACAGATCCGGATCACAAATCGCAGATTCGATTTTTTTTAATATTCTAGGGGATTTGGATTCGAACCCTTGACCCTCCAGACCGCCACAGGTGACTTTTCGAAAATCCGATGTAAGAAACATCTGAATACTAATTTAATCAACACAATACCGTAGAGATCCGAATCACAAATCGCAGATTCGAATTTATAATCATCTACGGGATTTGGATTCGAACCCTTGACCCTCCAGACCGCTACAGGAAACTTTTCGAAAATCCGATGTAGGAAACGTCTGAATACTAATTTAATGATCACAATACCATACAGTTCTGGATCACAAATCGCAGATCCGAATTTATAATATTCTACGGGATTTGGATTCGAACCCTTGACCCTCCAGATCGCTACAGATGACTCTTCGAAAATCCGATGTAAGAAACAACTGAATACTAATTTAATCAACACAATTACGAATCGATCCGGGTCGCATATCGCAGATTCGAATTTACAAACATCTACCAGATTTGGATTCGAACCCACGACCCTTCAGGGCGCTACAGGTGACTTTTTCGGAAATCCGATGTAAGAAACGTCTGAATATTAATTTGTATACATTTCGTATTACCCTTTGATGGTCTTTTTAATTTGAATGATCTAATGTTCAGACATTCACCAGGAGCCAGCACGATCACAGTTCTCGTACAACGCAACTTCAGTTGTTGCTTCCAATGATTGAAATAATTGATGTAACATCCATAAGTGACAGAAATGATTTTCACCATTATAATCCTGGAAATGAGCAAGAGGATTCATTAAGGACATGTACAACAACCAATAAAATTGATGGGAATTTCCAATGATCAATATATTATCAAATTAAAGTGGAAGTTTTAAACATAGGATAAAACACGACCAACCAGATTCCATGAAGATCATATAACAACAGATATATAAACAAAATTTACTCTTAGATATTTTCTGACAGGAAAATCAAAACTTATTTTTGCCAAGTAAATTCAAATATTTCAATACGTCGCATCATAACAAGACATAACATAACCCCTGGCACTACACCCCGTGAAGGGCCTAGGCCTACCAAGCGACTGCCGCCCAGCCATTTTACCTGCAGTTGTTTGGGGTGACGTGTGGTCATACATAATGTCCCCTCGGCCGTTAATCTTGGGTTTAGTTACCGGTGCCCTGCCTCCCTGTGTGACGGCTACTCAATTGTCCTCACGAGGCTGAGTGCACCCGTTTCTAAAATCCCGGGAATCAAACCTGGGGCCTCCGGGTGAGAGCCAGGCGCGCTACCCCTACACCATGGGTCGGCAATACGACGCTTCATCAACTCCAATCTGAACATATGGTGAAAATAATACAAATATTGTTTTAAGATTGACTTTCTACTAAGAAAAGACCTTCAAAGGGTAAAAAAAGGGGGAAAAGTTTTGTTCAAATGTTATAATTTTGCCATTTATTAGCCTATTTTCAATTTTGAAAAAATAGGCTTATGAGATCACCTTTTGTCCGTGTGTGTGTGTGAGAGAGGTGTATGTGTGTGTGTCCCCTAATAAAATCTAAACGGCTGGAGCGATTTCAATGAAACTCAGTGAGTTCATAGCGCTATTCCCGGCGACCTCGACCGTGCCCTTCAAATTTTGTTACGTCTCACCAATCCAACATGGCGGCGGTGCGAAATATTTCACTAGCATTCAATATCTCCGAAACTATTACCGATATCGCCCTGAAATTGTGCACGGTGATAAAGGGCACTACTAGAAGTTCACCTACGAGACTTTCAAAAACCTGGTGGCTACAAAACCAACATGGCGGCCAAGCGAATTTGAGACTTTTAAATAGGCTTTTCTCACGATTTAACTATCCAAACGTAATGAAATTTGGTACAGCAATTGTTTATACACATTGTAATGCACTGGAGTCTAATTTAGTTCAATTGTTTACATAACCTCAAAATGGCGGCTGTGCGAAATATTTCACTGACATTCTATATCTCCGAAACTATTACAGATATCACCCTGCAATTTTGTACGGTGATAAAGGGTACTGATACAAGTTTATCTATGTATATTTCATAAACCTGTAAAGTACAAAACGAACATGGCGACCAAGCGAATTTGAAATATTTTAATAGAATTTTCTCGTGATTTATCTCTCTGAGCGCAGTGAAATGTGGTACAGTAAATGATTTTGCAGATTGTAATGCACTGCCATCTAATTTAATTCAATTGTTTACATAACCTCAAGATGGCGGCTGTGCGAAATTTTAAAATTAAGTTTTTATTTCTTGTGTCGTAATCATGCGATCGAAGTGAAGTTTGAATAATGAACCTAGGCAATAATTTGTCCTTGAATGGTACATAACTCTATGGTCTATACATATAACAATCCTAAATGGCGAGCTTCCGTAATATTTAGACGGTTCTCAATATCTATGAATCTTTTACAGCAACCAAACTGAATTTTTTTATGTTCATAGAGACAATGAACATATGTTCACCTATAGGACTTTCCGTAACCTGGTGAGCACAAATCCAACATGGCGGCGACGCGAAGTATAAATATTTAAATGGACGTTTCTCGCGAATTAACTATCCGAGTGCCGTGAAACATTGTACGTTAAATGCTTATACAAATATTGATTCACTGGCATCTAATTTATTTCAATTGTTTGCATAATCACAAGATGGCTGCTGTGCGTAATTTTAAAATCTCGTTTTTACTTCTTGTGTTCTAATCATGCGATTGAAGTTTGAATACCACACGTACACAATAATCTTAATGTAAAAGTACAAAAATAAAAATCCAACCTGTTGTCCATCTGAAATATTTAGACGGTTCTCAATATCTACGAATCTGTTACAGCAATTTAACTGAAATTTTGTATGTTGATAGAGGCAATTAACATGAGCATGAAATATGAAAATAGGCTGTATAGTTCTTCACGGAACTACTTGTTTTTATATTATATGTTTTAGATATATTTTATATAGGCTAGCCAAAACAAAATTTGGTGCTTTTCAGTCGGTCAACACGAATGTACCCAAAAAGAGCTGGGTTATGCCCTAATCCTGAAATAAATTACATGAGATTAATAAATACACTAGGGTGACCAGTTTCGTTCGTCAAGCGACCATCATCAGATCCATTACACTTAGGTTATAAAATCTATGTTTGAGAATACAGATGAAAAATATTTACAATATGTACAATTATTTAGTTGCAGTATTGGTAATGCAACTGTCGGTGTATGCTAAATGTGGTATTTCTAATGTTAGGTGAAATGCTAAAATGGTGATTAAAAAATCCGCAGTTTGTTTGGGGTGATTATATGGTTATAATAAATCAACTATGGTTATGCTGTCAGTCGACCCAAACTGGTGCGAGAGTGAACACGAAACTGCTCGAAGTTCCAGTCAGGAAGACAACCGGATAAGTATCAGCCTGTATAATTACAGTATAACCATATTTGATTTTTTATAACCATATAATCACCCCCGAACAGACAAACTCTGGATTTTTATCACCATTTTAGCATTTCACCTAACATTAGATATACTACATTGAGCATACACCGACAGTTGCATTACCATTACTGCAACTAAATAATTGTACATATTGTAAATATTTTTCACCTGTATTCTCAAACATAGATGTTATAGCCTACTGTCGACCAAAGTATTATGTGCACTCGAGTTTGAAGGTTGTTTGTGAAGTAACCAATAGACCTACATAAAATCCAATAACATCATCATTTTTGTCGTTCTATTTTTTACGTTCGGTCATGTAGGTTTGGAATTTTTAATTTATATTTTAATATTTTTATCGCAGTTAGAACACAAAAAGTGCACGTTTTTAAGCGTGTTTCTACCATGCGTCACATTTAAGAATTATTATCTCAAAAACCCGTCATCAGATGGAATCCAAATTTTAACACAATATTCATTGGAATGTTGTATAACGGGTTTATTAATTTCAAAATTTTGTGTGTCCAAGAAATAAAGTTGTTATTATTTTTGTAAGGTAACTATTTCTCGGCTCGGGCTGGTTGGAAAATGTAGTTCTTGGTTGCATTGTAATCCTTATACATCGAAAAGTTATGCTGTATGACTGTGAAATACGTAAATTAATTCACTTGTTTTCACGCATTATGGCGCGTCTCGCTCGGAAGTGATGGGCTCCATCTCAGCAACGCTGTACAGCTTTTCCCGGAGAGGCTAGCTGGTGAACCATGTGTTATTTCCTCGTACAAATACAAACCGATATAAAATAAGTGAATTAATTTACGTATTTCACAGTCATACAGCATAACCTTTTGATGTATAACGATTACAACGCAATCAAGAACTACATTTTCCAACCACCTCGAGCCGAGAAAAAGTTACCTTTCAACAATGATAACAACTTTGTTTCTTGGACACACAAAATTGTGAAATTGTTAAACAAGTTATACAACATTCCAATGTATATTGTGTTAAAATTTGGATTCGATCTGCTGACGGGCTTTTGATATAATAATTCTTAAATGTGAGGCATGGTTGAAACACGCTTAAAAACGTGCACTTTTTGTGTTCCCACTGCGATAAAAAATATTAAAATATAAATTAAAAAATCCAAACCTACATGAACTAACGTAAAATAGAACGACGAAAATGTTGATGGTATTGGATTTTATGTAGGTCTATTGGTTACTTAACAAACAACCTTCAAACTCGAGTACACATAATACTTTGGTCGACGGTAAGTGTAATGGATCTGATGATGATCGCTTGACGATCGAAACTGGTCATCCTAGTGTATTTATTAATCTCGTGTAATTTTCTTCAGGATTAGGGCATAACCCAGCTCTTTTTGGGTACATTCGTGTTGACCTACTGAAAAGCACCAAAATTTTGTTTACTTAGGCAACACTGAAAAATGGCTTTAAACTTCACAATATTTTATATAGATTACCAAGTTTTTGATGTCCTTGTATGAGCTAGTGAATACACAGTTCATTAAAGGCTGATGAAGGGAGCAATCAATATATGATAGCCCTGAAACATGTACCGTGTTAATAAAATAATATTTACAAAATTCCTCTCGGCACGCCGTAAGGCGGAGGTAGATTTCATCAGCCAAACTAGGGGATAGGCTATAATAGGCAAAATGTGTAGGTTTTCGTAGACGGTCAGTCCTCATTTATTGCGAAAAAGTATTTTACAATTGGAGCTTAATTAACTTTTTTTTCGTCTTTCTATGCATATTTTTAACAATTTATCGTCTTATGGGGACTGTAACCTAGACATTTGGGGTCCATTTTTATACTTGTGATCACACTGTCCTTATGCAAGGTTTCGACACTGATGTGTAACTATCTAACAGTCTGTTACTTCATCACGCAAAATTTTATCTCCCGCAGAGATGTTGGTTGGTTCCTCAGTTTAGGGGCTGCGACAACGCCGTCATGTAACTTTGTGTACTTGGGGTGTGTGTTGGATCTGTCTGGTAAACAGTGTTAATTGTGATGGCTGTATTAGCCTGTAATTCAGGTAAGGACCGCAGACGGTCAATTTCAAATAGTAGTTCGCAATATTGCTACCAATTACTACCGTCAACGACACCTAGCTGTGAACTTGGCTACTAGATGCCACCGCAACCAGCAACGTTGGAAGTTACCCTCCGAAGGAAAGCATACTGAGGGATTTTAACACTCTTAGATAATCCGATGACTTCGGCCGGCTTTGAACCCGCGACCTTGGGCATAGACGTTCAGCATGGTACCAGTTACGTCACCGAAGCCGCTTCCCACAGAGTCAGATGGAAACTGATTGTGATCTCGTGCAATGTCGTTGTCATGGCAACCTCTGATAGCTCATCCCTTGTCAATCTAGAAGCGTTGTCATGGTAACCTCTGATGGCTCTTGGCATTTTCTTATAATTCCGAAATCTTTTTTCTCATCCTTTGGCGTAATGATGGGTCATATCAAAAATTCTTTCAAACAAAAGTTTTAGGTAATAATTAGGTGAATATTGTCCATTTTGTACGGTTTTGATATTGTGCCTATTAAGAGAGATATGGTTAATGTTTCCCGAAAAACCCACTTATTCCCACCCCTTTGGTGCTACCAAAAAATGTTTTAAACATGTAGGTTTTTGGCACTTATCCGATACATAGTATGAACTTTGAATAGACTCTATATTTCATGTATTAAGAGGGTTATGGCGATAATTCCCTTTTTGAAAAAAAAAAAAAAGCCCCCCATTTTCACCCCTTTCGACCGATTTTGCCTATTAACGAACTCGACTGAGATACTGAAGGGATACATATTATGTAAACGATTTGAAGTGATTGGTACAAAATTACGGTAGTTATCGTGTCCACAAGAAACTGATATATTCACATATATATACACATAAAGTATATATAAACTTTTGAACTGACGGTGTTTTGGAGGTCTGGGGCATGTGAAACTCGAAGATATGACGAAATTTTCCGGAGGTCGAAACATGGTACCCATTGCAATAGTTAGCTTTCTAGTGAAATCTACCTACATGTAGTGGTGTCTTTCTGGTGCTCTTTCACGCAAAAACTACCCAACCGATTAAGCTCTAATTTTGCATGAACATAATTTTGATACCCAGATTAAGCATAGGACTATGTCCGTTTCGAAATTTAACGTATTCTTCTTATTTCCGTTATTTTTTGGCATTCGGGCAAGGTGAAATAAGCAAAATATGCAGGTTTTCGTAGAAGGATCAGACCTCATTTTATACACTTCATTACGAGAAAGTATTTTACAATTGGAGCTTAATACAGTTTGTTTTTCGTCTTTTTATGCTTATTTTTTAAATTTTATTGTCTTACGGGGACGCTAACCTTCTCGTCATTTGGAGTCTATTTTTATACTTGTGGTCACACTGTCCTTATGCAAGGTTTCGACACTGATGTGTAACTATCTAACGGTCTGTTATTTCTTCACGCAAAACGTTATCTCCCGCACAGATGTTGGTTCGATCCTCAGTTTAGGGGCTGCAACAACGTGGTCGTGTAGTCCCGTGTACTTTGTGTGTGTAGAATCTGTCTGATAACAGGTGTTAATTGTGATGGCTGTATTAGTCTGTAATTCAGGTAAGGACTGCAGACGGTCAATTTCAAGTAGACTAGTAGTTCCTAATTTTGCTACCAATACAACCATCAACGACACCTAGCTGTGAACTTGGCTACTAGATTCCACCGGAAACAGCATCTCGCAACGAACGTTGGAACTTCCCCTCCGAAGGAAAGCATACTCTGGGAGTTTTAGCGCTCTTAGAAAATCCGACGACTTCAGCCGGGTTTGAACCCGCGACCTTGGGCATAGAAGTTCAGCATGCTACCAGTTCCGACACCAAAGTCGCTTTCCACAGACAGATGGGAAACTGAATGTGATCTCGTGCAGTGGCGTTGTCATAGCAACTGCTGATGGCTCATCTCTTATCAATTTAGTAAAGTTGTCATGGCATTTTCTTATAATTTAAATAATTTTGCTCACCCCGTGGCGTAATGGTGGGTCATATCAAAAATTCTTTCAGACAAAGTTTTAGGTAAATATTGGAGGAATATTGTCCAATTTGTACGGTTTTGATATTGTGTCTATTAACAGAGATATGATTAATGTTTCCCGAAAAAAAAAAACACTTTTTCCCACCCCTTTGGTCAATGGTTGGTGCTATCAACAAACTTTTCAAACATAAATTTTAGGGCCTTATCCGACAGATAGTATGAACTTTGAATGGATTAAATATTTCAGATATTAAGAGAGTTATAGCCATATTTCTCCTTTTCTCCCCCTCCGCCCATTTTCACCCCCTTTGACCGATTTTTTCCATTAACGAACTCGACCGAGATTTTAAGGGGGTACATATTAGGCCTATGTAACAGATTCAAAGTGGTTGGTGCAAAATTACGGCAGTTATCGTGTCCACAAGAATTATATATAAACTTCTGAACTGACGGTGGTTTCGGGGTCTAGGGGATGTGAAACGCGAAGATATGTCGAAATTTTCCGGAAGTCGAAACATGGTACCCATTGCAATAGTTAGCTTTCTAATGAAATCTACCTACAAACGGAAAGGTATTGACTAGGCGGAACATTCTCGTAGTTTGTATTACCAAAACACTATGTCAGAGAAGACAATCTCTAGATGATGAGCCTTAAGTACGTACAGCCACACTGACAGTTCATGCCTTTTAAAAAGGGTGGGAAACAGCACATTTTTGAGAGAGCATACGCCCATTATGGTAAAAGTTGCCCCTACCATGCGTGGACAAGGAAACCTATGTTACTCAATTGGTTTGAAAGTGGTGGCCTTGATAATCGATTCTCTGGGGATTTAGTTAGTTAATGAAGTTTTAAGGAGCAGAACAGCGAGGTCATATGCGCTCTTAACACAGATTAAATTATACAAATTTTGAACATATTAAAATTGAGAGGTGGACTCCTACTGTAAATATGAAAATTACCTAAAAGTAATAAAACAAAAAATAAAACTAATGAAAATAATAAACCAAAATTATGGAAATTAGAAATAAGAATTCAAAAAGGAACAAGTCTTTGAGTTAATGTACACTGGATAAGTTAGATTGATCATAAAGCGGATGACGAAATCAGCAGGCGCCACGTCATCGGCTAATATAAGTTCGAGTGTCATCTGCAAACCAAGGTTTCTTCGTAGATCAGCATGATCCACACACTTGGTTAAAATGTGGGCCACGGTGAAATCGGCTCCACAGGTACAAAGTGGGGAGTCTTCCCTTCTCATTAGGTACGAGTGGGTGGATCTTGTATGACCTATCCTCAGCCTACACAAAATGACGGACTCCCTCCGTGACCGGAAGGAGCTCCGCCACACGCGAGTAGTTCCCTTGAACGCTCTCAGTTTACTGGGCAGTGGTCCAGCTAGCCACTGACGCTCCCAAAATGCCAGAACTTGTAGGCGTAACTGAGAGCAAATATCTCTAGCGGGTACTTGCATTGGTCGAGGTGGTAGCGATACCGCCTCTTTTGCAGCTTGATCAGCTAACTCATTTCCCGCAATTCCCATGTGGCTTGGATGCCATAGAAAGGTGATTTCAGTGTCAGTGCGGCACAACCCGGCTAGTAGGTCATGGATTCGTTGCACTAAGGGCTGTTGCGGGAAACATGTAGCAATTGACTGCAACGGACTCAAAGAGTCGGTACACACAAGAAAGAGGATTCGTGCACCCTGCAGTGCAAACTGCAGAGCTTTATAGAAGGCAACAAGCCCTGCAGTAAACACACTACAGGCCTCAGGCAAAATTACAGTCTTATCAATGGATGAGCAAATACACGCCTCTTATCCGTCACCAGTGACCTGTTGGCTTCACGGTACATATATGTAACAGTAACATCTACACACATCAAAAAAAGTTTTGCATCACCTAGGTTCCCAGATCTCCGGCATATAGACGTTGACTGTGTATATTGTATCCAAGATACAGTCCCTTTGACTGTTCATAGATGTCACTAAAACTGCTCAAAGATGTAAACAACCATGCATGAGCAGGGCCTATTAGACGGAGGGGGTACGACAGCCGATCGGTTCCAGTCATTCCACCAGGACGAAGGTACGCTGCTCATGTTGTCTGTAGTTCTACCATGCCTAGAAGGTCAATACCGCAGTTCGATCGCGTCCGCATTGTTACTTTGTGTCAAGAAGGGCTCTCAACAAGGGAAGTTTCCAGGCGTCTCAGAGTGAACCAAAGCGATGTTGTTCGGACATGGAGGAGGTACAGAGATACAGGAACTGTCGATGACAGGCCTCGCTCAGGCCGCCCAAGGGCTACTACTGTAGTGGATGACCGCTACTTACGGATTGCCGCTCGGAGGAACCCTGACAGCAATGCCACCATGTTGAATAATGCGTTTCGTTCAGCCACAGGACGTCGTGTTTCAACTCAAACTGTGCGCAATAGGCTGCATGATGCGCAACTTCACTCCCAACGTCCATGGCGAGGCCCAGCTTTGCAACCCCGACACCATGCAGCGCGGTACAGATGGGCCCAACAACATGATGAATGGACCCCACGGAATTGGCATCACGTTCTCTTCACCGATGAGTGTCGCATATGCCTTCAACCAGACAATCGTCGGAGACGTGTTTGGAGGCACCCTGGTCAGGCTGAACGTCTTAGACACACTGTCCAGCGAGTGCAGCAAGGTGGTGGTTCCCTGATGTTTTGGGGTGGCATTATGTGGGGCCGACGTACGCCACTGGTGGTCATGGAAGGCTCCGAAACGGCTTTACGATACCTGAATGACATCCTCCGACCCATAGTGCAACCATATCGGCAGAATATTGGAGAGGCATTTGTCTTCATGGACGACAATTCTCGACCTCATCGTGCACATCTTGTGAATGCGTTCCTTCAAGATAACGACATCGCTCGACTACAGTGGCCAGCATGTTCGCCAGACATGAACCCTATCGAACATGCCTGGGATATGTTGAAAAGGGCTGTTTATGGACGTCTTGACCCACCAACCACTCTGACAGATTTACGCCGAATTGTCGTTGAGGAGTGGGACAATTTGGACCAACAGTGTCTTGATGAACTTGTGGATAGTATGCCACGGCGAATACAGGCATGCATCAATGCAAGAGGACGTGCTACTGGGTATTAGAGGTAGTGGTGTGTACTGCAATCTGGACCACAAATGCTGAAAGTCTAGCTGTATGATGGTACAACATGCAATGTGTGGGTCTCATGAGCAATAAAACGAGCTGAAATGTTGTTTGTGTTGATCTCTATTCCCTTTGTATTTAACGGTTCCGGAACTCTTGGAACCGAGGTGATGCAAAACTTTTTTTGATGTGTGTATAAGGATCCATACACAAACATAAGCACTCATCAGTAAAGCCCTGCGCGGATTTTCACCTTGCGGATATAGTTTGCATGGCTGAGCGGAAAGGGGATAAGCTGCGGATAATGTTTCGATTAAATTTGCAGATAGTTTTTAGAATACAAGGTTGAATTGGATTTTGAAAAACGTTTTTGCTAAGATCTGCATATATCACGTTTCTTGTTATTTCCCTATTTGCTATCGCTTGGATTGCATGAGAATGATAAAGAAGTGAGAGAAGCCAGTCCTGAAAACACCCTCAATTAGTGTTGACTTATGAAAAAAAAAGTCATTTATACCTGCGCTTGCTCGCGTGGGTACATCCGACGACTAAGTGCTATATATTAGCCATCCGGTTTTACTTGCCGATACTCAGAGGGACACAACTCAGTCAACATTGTCTTGCGATTCACACATAGCATAGGGGAACCAATTTTTAATCAAATGTCTAATTGTGTTGTTTAATACGGTACTTTATGTAATAAATTAAAAATATCATTGTAGTGTCAGCAGATTTAGATAAAAAACAAGCTGATGCGGATAAAACTCGTGTGGATGCGGGACGGATGCGGATAATGTTTTGTTTATCCGCGCAGGGCTCTACAGTGTAGCTAACTGCAAAGAAAATGTTGAAGCCTTTTTCAGTTCTGACTAATTAAATTTTCAATCAGTAAACACGTTTTTATAGGCAGCTTCTGTAGCGTAATTGGTAGCATGCTGAGCTTGTATGGCGATGTTTGCGGGTTCAAACCCCACCGAAGTCGTCGGATTTTTATGAGCGTAAAACTCCCTCAGCATGCCTTCCTTCGGAGGGGAAGTAAAGCCGGCTGACCCATGCCATATATGTATGGCATGATAAAGAACCTTCCACTAATTACACTTGTGTGATGCTGCTAAATTATGGATTAGATTTGACTGACGCTCTTAGTTCCAACGTTCTCCGCCAGGAGTCGACTGCGGTGGCATATAGTAACTAAGTTCAGAACTAGTTGGTCGTTGACGGTGGAGTTTGGTAGCAAAAGTTGGAACTACTTGAAAATCGAATGTCTGCAGTCCTTGCTTGAATTAAAAACAGATAACACACACGAATACAGACATCACAATTAACACCGGTTATCAGACAGATTCTACACACACCCAAAGTACACGGGGCTACATGACCGCGTTGTCGCAGCCCCTAAACTGAGGAACCAACCAACCAACCAACCAACCACGTATTTATGCTTCATTATAGTAGGCGGGATATTTAAGACTCTTGGTTGGTTGATTCCTCAGTTTAGGGGCTGTGGCAACGCGGTCATGTAGCCCCGTGTACTTTGGGTGTGTGTAGAATCTGTCTGATAACCGGTGTTAATTGTGATGGCTGTATTAGTGTGTGTTATCTGTTTTTAATTCAGGTAAGGACTGAAGACATTGAATTTCAAGTAGTTCCTACTTTTACCGTCAACGACTACTAGTTCAGAACTTGGCTACTAGACGCCACCGCAGTCGGCTCCTGGCGACGAAAGTAGGAACCTAATTAGAGCGTTGTTTAACCTATAATTAATTTAGCTTCACACAGATGTAATTAGTGGAAGGTTCTTTAACGTGCCGTAAATCTATGACATGGGCCTGCCGGCTTTACTTCCCCTCCGAAGGAAGGCATACTGAGGGATTTAAGACCCTACCCGAAAACATTTACATCTAATCAATATTTATTTGCACAGATTACAGTTTGTTGTTGTTGTTGTTGTGAATTCGGGTTAGGGCGAAGAGGAATGTGGTCATCAGCTCCGTCCACTAATTGAAATTTGATTTTTTTCAGTCGGTCAACACGATTGTACCCAATTGTGATGGGCTATTCCCTAATCGTGAAAAATATTTACATCAGATTAATAAATAAACTTGGCTGACCAGTTTCGATCGTCAAGCGATCATCATCAGATCAATTACACTTAGGCTATTATATCTATGTCTAAAAGTATGGGTGATAATATTTACAATCATCATCATCTTCATTTCCCCTTTTCTAGTTGACACTGGGTGGGGGCAAATATGGTTCCTCTCCACTTTGTTCTGTCGTTCCACCATTCCTCTTCCAACACGGTGTTCCAATCCAGGTTCCGTTTTCTAATACTATTCTTCACCAAGTCCATCCAATGCATTCTTGGTCTTCCTCGTCCTCTCTTCCCTGTCATCTGTCGTTCCAGTGCTCGTCTTGGTAGCCTTACATCATTCATCCGTTTGACATGTCCAATCCATCTCAATCTGTTTTGCTCCATTTTGTCATTTGGTATCTGTACTCCCAGTTCTTTCCGTATATCTTCATTTCTCACTCTGTCTCTCCTCGTTTTCTGGACCATACTTCTCAGGAATCAGTATTTACAATATGCACACTTATTAAGCTAGTTGTAATGCAATGCAACTAGTCAATATTTGATAGTTATTGTTAGTTATTGTTGTTTTAAGGCGTGGAACTACGAGGTCATCAGCCCCATTAGTTATAGTCTATGTGATATTTTGTTAAATTACTGAAAGTGGTGATTGACCTCCAAATGTGCTTGCTTAGTGTGAGTATGTGATTGTTGTTAAATGGTCTGTTCAGATTTTATTGTCTAGGCTACTTAGCTGGTTGAGTCATACGCGATCCATCACTGTCTGCACTCAACTACTAAGGTGTCTGTTCAATTTACCTGATAACTTGTGATTTTGTGGTGACTGTAGAAGTGTCTGTAACTGTAATTATTAGGGTTGGGAAAGGGATATGTGCCCCGGGACTTGAAATAAGATACTATACCAGAATTTCTCTGGAGAGAGTGTGAAAGAAATGCGGGGGAAACCTCACTCATTAGATCACTGTCAGCCCCGGTATTCGAACCTTCAATCTCTCGACTTACTGCTGCTCCACATCGATGTCGTGGTGAGCGAATTAGCGCACACGGCTGCGTCGCGAGTTCTGATTGAATCAACGAATGAAAATGTTAAGAGGATTTGGAAGGGGGCGGCCGTGGCCGGTTGGAAATTACCGTCCCAGCAATTGCCTGGAGTTGAAAATGGGAAACGACAGGAAGCCATTCCAATGATGGCCAGTGGTGGGATTAGAAACATACTCGTGTCCCGAGTGTGGAGTTTTTGTTGTAGTTAATCTCCTCTATGGGGTTTGGTGTGTGTGTGTGTGTGTGTGCGCGGAATTTGTGTGATAACCTGTATTATTGTGATGGCTGTATTAGTGCATGCTATGCATTTTTAAATCAGGTAAGGATCGGTAAGGAGGTGGCTGTGGCCTTAATTTTGGAACCATCCCGGCAGTTGCCTGGAGTAGAAGTGGGAAAACACGGAAAACCACTCCCAGGATGGCTGAGATGGGAATCGAATCATCCTCTTCTCAGTTTTGCCTCAAGAGGCCGAGTGTACCCCGTTTCAGTCCTCAAACCAGAAATAAATTTCTTGACAGAGCAGGAAATCGAACCCGGCGACAGCCGAGAATGCCGAGCTTGGAGCAGCCTGACCCTGTTCTGAATGGACAGATGTGTGGATATTCTCTTGGATCAAAGTTACAATTAATTTGAATGCAGATTATTATTGTGGGACCTGGGAAAATGACTACAAAGAGAAGACATTGGAACTGTACAGAATATAGTTTTAGTGCCTTTAACCTTCGCGCACTTTGTGTGGGGGCAAGTGGCACACTATTTAACGAATGCTGTCCCGGCTAATAAGTAATAAACCTCTGCCCTTTCATCTGAATGGTCTGGGACATATTTAAGTACCCAGGTAACTACACTGTTCATAGAATAATTTGTCCCTCTGGGAAGATAATGTTTTACTCACATCGGCAATGGTGCATGGCTTTCCAACCTTTATTCATACCTGGCGCGCAGCACTCATGACTTCAATGTAAATTGAAATAATGCCATACAAATGTGTGTGCCGTGATATAGTGATCTGCGATCTTAGCTGCCACCTCGGAGGTTCGAGGTTCGATTCCCAGCTCTGCCACGGAATTTGAAAAGTGGTATGAGGACTGGAAAGGGGTCTACTCAGCCCAGTTGGTCCAAATGAGTAGAGGGGTTTCGATCCCCACCTCAGCCATCCTCAGTGGTTTTCCGTGGTTTCCCACTTCGTCTTCGGGCAAATGCCGGGATGGTACCTAACGGAAAGCCACGGCCGCCTCCTTCCCTCTTCCTTGCCTATCCCTCCCAATCTTCCCCT
This sequence comes from Meconema thalassinum, assembly GCA_946902985.2. Taxonomy (NCBI): domain Eukaryota; kingdom Metazoa; phylum Arthropoda; class Insecta; order Orthoptera; family Tettigoniidae; genus Meconema; species Meconema thalassinum. Next base: position 119,773,964 of record OX336391.1, read on the forward strand.
CCTCTCATAAGGCCCCTGTTCGCTTTGCAGGTGAGGCCGCCTGGGTGAAGTGCTTGTCACACTCCCCAATTGTATCCCTCGTCTCAGAGTCTCAAGCTCCGGGACACTGCCCTTAGTGGCGGTAGAGGTGGGTTCCTTCGCTGAGTCCGTGGGTATAGCCAACCAAAGAGGGTAAAACGATAAAAAAAGAAAAAAAATGTGTTCTTAGACCCTTTACACATGGGGCAACTCAAAGAAATTGTAGTAGCATGATAGTGGATACCAGGCAATTGGGCGGCTATAAGTTACTCAAGCTGCTCGTTCTCTACACATGGTATATGATGATGATGATGATGATAATTGTTGTTTTAAGGGGCCTAACATCGAGGTTATTGGCCCACATGGTATATGAAGCTTCGAGTAGTGGCCACTTGATAATGGTCGTATCAATGTCTCATTCTAGTAGTGAAGACTATATTACCGTCAGTTATTATTATTATAACCCCTACAAGTCGCCTCCGTAGCGTAGCGGTCAGCGTGGTTAGCTGCCGACCCGGAGGTCCTGGGTTCGATTCCCGGCTCTGCCACAAAATTTGAAAAGTGCTATAAGGACTGGAACGGGGTCTACTCAGCCTCGGGTGGTCCAAATGAGTAGAGGGGGTTTCGATTAACACCTCAGCCATCCTCGAAGTGGTTTTCCGTGGTTTCCCACTTCGTCTTCGGGCAAATGCCAGGATGGTACCTCCTGTAAGGCCACGGCCGCCTCCATCCCTCTTCCTGACCTATCCCTCCTAATCTTCCCTCCCTTCCCTCGTGAGGCCCCTGTTCGCTTTGCAGGTGAGGCCACCTGGGCGCGGTGCTGGTCACACCTCCCCAGTTGTATCCACTCCGATCAGATGTTCCCAGCTCCAGGACACTGTCCGTAGGGGCGGTAGAGGTGAGTTCCCTCGCTGAATCCGTGGGAGCCACCAACTTGGAGGGTAAATTCGATTTTTTTTAAATAAAATAAAAATAACCCCTACAGAAAGAGACGTAGAAGAGAATTCTGGATTCATCCATATATTGAAAGAAATATCAACTGTAGATTTTCATCCCTGAAAAAAAATATGCAAGAATCGGACTCCAATTTTCGTCTTGAATACTCCTTCATGTTGAATATTGTTTTTCAAATTAGCTAACGAATTTCGGAATAAAAACTTGTTCTCCCATTGAATTTGACAAGCACCAAATAAGAAATTGGAGACTGGAGTAGCGAGGGGAGAGCCTCCGTGGCTTAGGCGGCAGCACGCTGGCCTCTCATTGCTGGGTACGTGGTTCAAATCCCGGCCACTCCTTGTGTGATTTGTGCTGGACAAAGTGGAGGCAGACAGGTGTTTCTCCGGGTACTCCGGTTTTTCCTGTCACAAATTTCATTCCAGCAACACTCTCCACTATCATTTCATTTCATATGTCATTCATTTAATCATTGCCCCAGCGGAGTGCGACAGGCTTTGGCAGCCGGCACAGTTCATATCCTCGCCGCTAGATAAAGGCTTATCATTCCATTCCCTGACCCGGTTGGTCGACTGGAAGCTGGCTGTGGATTTTCATTTTCAGTAGCGAGGGGGCCAGCTTTCTAGGTCACGGATACTCGAGTCAGTTCGGTCTACCTGTCTTTGCAACCCCAGTAGCGTCGCCCGACTGGTGGCATTAAAACACTCAAGCGGCGTTGCCTGGTCGCCCATTTTGCTGGTATCCAGCCTACTACAGTTTCTTTTGAGTTGCTTCCATGCTGTAGTACAATTCAGAGACCACCTCGTGCTGCAGTGGATAGCATTCTTGGCTGTCGCTTCAGAGATCCCGACTCTGACAACATACTCGGATTTTAGAGACCTCGGGGTGCCAGGATTTTGCCCTGATGGATATCTTTAACGTGCCAGTAAATCTTTAAATCTGGTGTGAGGGCTGGAACGGGGTATACTCAGCCTACTGAGTTAAATCTGAGAATAGGTCGGTTCGATTCTCATCTCAGACATCCTGGAAGTTTCCAGTTTTGCACTTCTACTCCAGGCAAATGGTTACTATCTTAAGGCCACGGCCGCCTCCTTCCCAATCCTCACCTATATTACAAATACACACAACTATTACTACTACTACTACTACTACTACTACTACTACTACTACCACCACCACCACCACTACAGACAGTACAATAATACAGGTTATCAGACAAAATCTTTTTCACACACAAATACACAGGTTTACATAACTACGATGTCCAATTCCCTCAAATGAAATAACAACAACAATAGCTTATTGGAAATAGGATACGAATGGTTCGCATATTTGCCTCTTTTCAAAATCGATTGATGAAGGCAGTCGTACCGTGAGATCGATTATAGTCCCCCTTCCTCGTGTCCTGCCCAACGCGATGCTATCTATTGTACACGACGGGTGCTTCCTTCTTCACCAATTCAGTGGACTTCCTCCTGAACTTAAAATTTAATATTCTTTAGACCTTTTGCAAACAGCTTCCTTATACGATGGCGCCTGTTGTTGTTTGGAGCTCTATGTGGTGAGAGCCAGAAAGGTGGGTCGAGTTTCTGTCTCACTGCAGTCTCTATCAAGAGCTTAATTAATACATAATTAAACTTGGTGCCACGCAGATCAGAAAAAGAAACTGGGAGATGCGAACAGTGCCAATCAAATCAAAGTGGGAATATTCCCACGAATGCTTGCCTACTCTGCCATGTTATTAGATAGCTCGCAATCTACCTTTACATAGCGATACTATCTCCCTAATGCGAAATCTGAAGGCATGTGAAAATTGAATGGAAACACAGTCCAATGAGACGATGCTATCACCGTTTCTTTACGCTACTTGTAGGAGTTGAGCTAGTATTAGCCGAGCATACCATGTAATCTACAGGGATTATTATGGCAATATATCTGTATAATTAGCTCTGTCTAATCAAACAATCCAGCGCAAGTCAATCTCTAGCCACTGGTGTATAAAGAGGTTTGAAAATTCGAATCTGCGCTTCGCGACTCGGATCGATTCGGTATTGTGTTGAATAAATTAGTAATCAGACGTTTCTTACATCGGATTTTCGAAACAGTCACCTGTAGTGTCGTGGAGGGTCGTGGGTTCGAATCCAAATCTGGAAGAGGTTTGTAAATTCGAATCTGCGATTTGCGACCCGGATCGATTCGGTATTCTGTTAATTAAATTAGTAATCAGACGTTTCGTACATCGGATTTTCGAAAAAGTCACCTGTAGCGCCGTGGAGTGTCGTGGGTTCGAATACAAATCCAGTAGATGTTTGTAAATTCGAATCTGCGCTTTGCGACCCGGATCGATTCGGTATTGGGTTGATTAAATTAGTAATCAGACTTTTCTTACATCGGATTTTCGAAAAAGTCACCTGTAGTGCCGTGGAGGGTCGTGGGTTCGAATCCAATTATGGAAGAGGTTTGTAAATTCGAATCTGCGATATGTGACCCGGATCGATTCGGTATTGTGTTGATTAAATTAGTAATCGGACGTTTCGTACATCGGATTTTTGAAAAGTCGCCTGTAGCGCCCAGGAGGGTCGTGGGTTCGAATCCTAATCTGGAAGAGGTTTGTAAATCCGAATCTGCGATTTGCGACCCGGATCGATTCGGTATTGTGTTGATTAAATTAGTAATCGGACGTTTCGTACTACAGATTTTCGAAAAAGTCACCTGTAGCGCCGTGGAGGGTCGTGGGTCCGAATCCAAATCTGGAAGAGGTTTGCAAATTTGAATCTGCGTTTTGCGTCTCGGATCGATTCGGTATTGTGTTCATTAAATTAGTATTTAATCGTTTCTTACATTGGATTTTCGAAAAGTGACCTGTGGCGCCCTGGAGGTTCGTGGGTTCGAATCCAATTATGGAAGAGGTTTGTAAATTCCAATCTGCAATATGCGACCCGGATCGATTCGGTATTTTGTTGATTAAATTAGTATTCTGACATTTCTTACATCGGATTTTCGTAAAGTCGCCTGTAGCGCACAGGATGGTCGTGGGTTCGAATCCTAATCTGGAAGAGGTTTGTAAATTCGAATCTGCGTTTTGCGTCTCGGATCGATTCGGTATTGTGTTGATTAAATTAGTATTTAGTCGTATCTTACATCGGATTTTCCAAAAGTCACCTGTAGCGCCAAGGAGGGTCGTGGGTTCGAATCCAAATCTGGAAGAGGTTTGTAAATCCGAATCTGCGATTTGCGACCCGGATCGATTCGGTATTGTGTTGATTAAATTACTAATCGGACGTTTCGTACAACAGATTTTCGAAAAAGTCACCTGTAGCGCCGTGGAGGGTCGTGGGTCCGAATCCAAATCTGGAAGAGGTTTGCAAATTCGAATCTGCGTTTTACGTCTCGGATCGATTCGGTATTGTGTTGATTAAATTAGTATTTAATCGTTTCCTACATTGGATTTTCGAAAAGTGACCTGTGGCACCCTGGAGGTTCGTGGGTTCGAATCCAATTATGGAAGAGGTTTGTAAATTCCAATCTGCAATATGCGACCCGGATCGATTCGGTATTTTGTTGATTAAATTAGTATTCTGACATTTCTTACATCGGATTTTCGGAAAGTCGCCTGTAGCGCCCTGGATGGTCGTGGGTTCGAATCCTAATCTGGAAGAGGTTTGTAAATTCGAATCTGCGTTTTGCGTCTCGGATCGATTCGGTATTGTGTTGATTAAATTAGTATTTAGTCGTATCTTACATCGGATTTTCCAAAAGTCACCTGTAGCGCCGTGGAGGGTCGTGGGTCCGAATCCAAATCTGGAAGAGGTTTGCAAATTCGAATCTGCGTTATGCGTCTCGGATCGATTCGGTATTGTGTTGATTAAATTACTATTTAATCGTTTCTTACATTGGATTTTCGAAAAGTGACCTGTAGCGCCCTGGAGGGTCGTGGGTTCGAATCCAATTATGGAAGAGGTTTGTAAATTCCAATCTGCAATATGCGACCCGGATCGATTCGGTATTTTGTTGATTAAATTAGTATTCTGACATTTCTTACAACGGATTTTCGGAAAGTCGCTTGTAGCGGCCAGGAGGGTCGTGGGTTCGAATCCAAATCTGGAAGAGGTTTGTAAATTCGAATCTGCGCTTTGCGACCCAGATCGATTCGGAATTGTGTTGATTAAATTAGTATTCAGATGTTTCTTACATTGGATTTTCGAGAAGTCACGTGTAGCGCCCAGGAGGGTCTTGGGTTCGAATCCAAATCTGGTAGAGGTTTGTAAATCCGAATCTGCGATTTGCGACCCGGACCTATTCGGTATTGTGTTGATTAACTTAGTAATCATACGTTTCGTACATCGGATTTTCGAAAATGTCACCTGTAGCGCCGTGGAGGGTCGTGGGTTTGAATCCATATCCAGTTGATGGTTGTAAATTCGAATCTGCGCTTTGCGACCAGGATCGATTCGGTATTGGGTTGTTTAAATTAGTATTTAGTCGTTTCTTACATTGGATTTTCGAAAAGTGACCTGTAGCGCCCTGGAGGGTCGTGGGTTCGAATCCAATTATGGAAGAGGTTTGTAAATTCCAATCTGCAATATGCGACCCGGATCGATTCGGTATTTTGTTGATTAAATTAGTATTCTGACATTTCTTACATCGGATTTTCGGAAAGTCACCTGTAGCGCTCAGAAGGGTCGTGGGTTCGAATCCTAATCTGGAAGAGGTTTGTAAATTCGAATCTGCGTTTTGCATCTCGGATCGATTCGGTATTGTGTTGATTAAATTAGTATTTAGTCGTATCTTACATCGGATTTTCCAAAAGTCACCTGTAGCGCCCAGGAGGGTCGTGGGTTCGAATCCAAATCTGGAAGAGGTTTGTAAATCCGAATCTGCGATTTGCGACCCGGATCGATTCGGTATTGTGTTGATTAAATTACTAATCGGACGTTTCGTACAACAGATTTTCGAAAAAGTCACCTGTAGCGCCGTGGAGGGTCGTGGGTCCGAATCCAAATCTGGAAGAGGTTTGCAAATTCGAATCTGCGTTTTACGTCTCGGATCGATTCGGTATTGTGTTGATTAAATTAGTATTTAATCGTTTCCTACATTGGATTTTCGAAAAGTGACCTGTGGCACCCTGGAGGTTCGTGGGTTCGAATCCAATTATGGAAGAGGTTTGTAAATTCCAATCTGCAATATGCGACCCGGATCGATTCGGTATTTTGTTGATTAAATTAGTATTCTGACATTTCTTACAACGGATTTTCGGAAAGTCGCTTGTAGCGGCCAGGAGGGTCGTGGGTTCGAATCCAAATCTGGAAGAGGTTTGTAAATTCGAATCTGCGCTTTGCGACCCAGATCGATTCGGAATTGTGTTGATTAAATTAGAATTCAGATGTTTCTTACATTGGATTTCCGAGAAGTCACGTGTAGCGCCCAGGAGGGTCTTGGGTTCGAATCCAAATCTGGTAGAGGTTTGTAAATCCGAATCTACGATTTGCGACCCGGACCTATTCGGTATTGTGTTGATTAACTTAGTAATCATACGTTTCGTACATCGGATTTTCGAAAATGTCACCTGTAGCGCCGTGGAGGGTCGTGGGTTCGAATCCATATCCAGTTGATGGTTGTAAATTCGAATCTGCGCTTTGCGACCAGGATCGATTCGGTATTGGGTTGTTTAAATTAGTATTTAGTCGTTTCTTACATTGGATTTTCGAAAAGTGACCTGTAGCGCCCTGGAGGGTCGTGGGTTCGAATCCAATGATGGAAGAGGTTTGTAAATTCCAATCTGCAATATGCGACCCGGATCGATTCGGTATTTTGTTGATTAAATTAGTATTCTGACATTTCTTACATCGGATTTTCGGAAAGTCACCTCTAGCGCTCAGGAGGGTCGTGGGTTCGAATCCTAATCTGGAAGAGGTTTGTAAATTCGAATCTGCGTTTCGCTTCTCGGATCGATTCGGTATTGTGTTGATTAAATTAGTATTTAGTCGTATCTTACATCGGATTTTCCAAAAGTCACCTGTAGCGCCCAGGAGGGTCGTGGGTTCGAATCCAAATCTGGAAGAGGTTTGTAAATCCGAATCTGCGATTTGCGACCCGGATCGATTCGGTATTGTGTTGATTAAATTACTAATCGGACGTTTCGTACAACAGATTTTCGAAAAAGTCACCTGTAGCGCCGTGGAGGGTCGTGGGTCCGAATCCAAATCTGGAAGAGGTTTGCAAATTCGAATCTGCGTTTTACGTCTCGGATCGATTCGGTATTGTGTTGATTAAATTAGTATTTAATCGTTTCCTACATTGGATTTTCGAAAAGTGACCTGTGGCACCCTGGAGGTTCGTGGGTTCGAATCCAATTATGGAAGAGGTTTGTAAATTCCAATCTGCAATATGCGACCCGGATCGATTCGGTATTTTCTTGATTAAATTAGTATTCTGACATTTCTTACATCGGATTTTCGGAAAGTCGCCTGTAGCGCCCAGGATGGTCGTGGGTTCGAATCCTAATCTGGAAGAGGTTTGTAAATTCGAATCTGCGTTTTGCGTCTCGGATCGATTCGGTATTGTGTTGATTAAATTAGTATTTAGTCGTATCTTACATCGGATTTTCCAAAAGTCACCTGTAGCGCCGTGGAGGGTCGTGGGTCCGAATCCAAATCTGGAAGAGGTTTGCAAATTCGAATCTGCGTTTTGCGTCTCGGATCGATTCGGTATTGTGTTGATTAAATTACTATTTAATCGTTTCTTACATTGGATTTTCGAAAAGTGACCTGTAGCGCCCTGGAGGGTCGTGGGTTCGAATCCAATTATGGAAGAGGTTTGTAAATTCCAATCTGCAATATGCGACCCGGATCGATTCGGTATTTTGTTGATTAAATTAGTATTCTGACATTTCTTACAACGGATTTTCGGAAAGTCGCTTGTAGCGGCCAGGAGGGTCGTGGGTTCGAATCCAAATCTGGAAGAGGTTTGTAAATTCGAATCTGCGCTTTGCGACCCAGATCGATTCGGAATTGTGTTGATTAAATTAGTATTCAGATGTTTCTTACATTGGATTTTCGAGAAGTCACGTGTAGCGCCCAGGAGGGTCTTGGGTTCGAATCCAAATCTGGTAGAGGTTTGTAAATCCGAATCTGCGATTTGCGACCCGGACCTATTCGGTATTGTGTTGATTAACTTAGTAATCATACGTTTCGTACATCGGATTTTCGAAAATGTCACCTGTAGCGCCGTGGAGGGTCGTGGGTTTGAATCCATATCCAGTTGATGGTTGTAAATTCGAATCTGCGCTTTGCGACCAGGATCGATTCGGTATTGGGTTGTTTAAATTAGTATTTAGTCGTTTCTTACATTGGATTTTCGAAAAGTGACCTGTAGCGCCCTGGAGGGTCGTGGGTTCGAATCCAATTATGGAAGAGGTTTGTAAATTCCAATCTGCAATATGCGACCCGGATCGATTCGGTATTTTGTTGATTAAATTAGTATTCTGACATTTCTTACATCGGATTTTCGGAAAGTCACCTGTAGCGCTCAGGAGGGTCGTGGGTTCGAATCCTAATCTGGAAGAGGTTTGTAAATTCGAATCTGCGTTTTGCATCTCGGATCGATTCGGTATTGCGTTGATTAAATTAGTATTTAGTCGTATCTTACATCGGATTATCCAAAAGTTACCTGTAGCGCCCAGGAGGGTCGTGGGTTCGAATCCAAATCTGGAAGAGGTTTGTAAATCCGAATCTGCGATTTGCGACCCGGATCGATTCGGTATTGTGTTGATTAAATTACTAATCGGACGTTTCGTACAATAGATTTTCGAAAAAGTCACCTGTAGCGCCGTGGAGGGTCGTGGGTCCGAATCCAAATCTGGAAGAGGTTTGCAAATTCGAATCTGCGTTTTACGTCTCGGATCGATTCGGTATTGTGTTGATTAAATTAGTATTTAATCGTTTCCTACATTGGATTTTCGAAAAGTGACCTGTGGCACCCTGGAGGTTCGTGGGTTCGAATCCAATTATGGAAGAGGTTTGTAAATTCCAATCTGCAATATGCGACCCGGATCGATTCGGTATTTTGTTGATTAAATTAGTATTCTGACATTTCTTACAACGGATTTTCGGAAAGTCGCTTGTAGCGGCCAGGAGGGTCGTGGGTTCGAATCCAAATCTGGAAGAGGTTTGTAAATTCGAATCTGCGCTTTGCGACCCAGATCGATTCGGAATTGTGTTGATTAAATTAGTATTCAGATGTTTCTTACATTGGATTTTCGAGAAGTCACGTGTAGCGCCCAGGAGGGTCTTGGGTTCGAATCCAAATCTGGTAGAGGTTTGTAAATCCGAATCTGCGATTTGCGACCCGGACCTATTCGGTATTGTGTTGATTAACTTAGTAATCATACGTTTCGTACATCGGATTTTCGAAAATGTCACCTGTAGCGCCGTGGAGGGTCGTGGGTTCGAATCCAATTATGGAAGAGGTTTGTAAATTCCAATCTGCAATATGCGACCCGGATCGATTCGGTATTTTGTTGATTAAATTAGTATTCTGACATTTCTTACATCGGATTTTCGGAAAGTCGCCTGTAGCGCCCAGGATGGTCGTGGGTTCGAATCCTAATCTGGAAGAGGTTTGTAAATTCGAATCTGCGTTTTGCGTCTCGGATCGATTCGGTATTGTGTTGATTAAATTAGTATTTAGTCGTATCTTACATCGGATTTTCCAAAAGTCACCTGTAGCGCCGTGGAGGGTCGTGGGTCCGAATCCAAATCTGGAAGAGGTTTGCAAATTCGAATCTGCGTTTTGCGTCTCGGATCGATTCGGTATTGTGTTGATTAAATTACTATTTAATCGTTTCTTACATTGGATTTTCGAAAAGTGACCTGTAGCGCCCTGGAGGGTCGTGGGTTCGAATCCAATTATGGAAGAGGTTTGTAAATTCCAATCTGCAATATGCGACCCGGATCGATTCGGTATTTTGTTGATTAAATTAGTATTCTGACATTTCTTACAACGGATTTTCGGAAAGTCGCTTGTAGCGGCCAGGAGGGTCGTGGGTTCGAATCCAAATCTGGAAGAGGTTTGTAAATTCGAATCTGCGCTTTGCGACCCAGATCGATTCGGAATTGTGTTGATTAAATTAGTATTCAGATGTTTCTTACATTGGATTTTCGAGAAGTCACGTGTAGCGCCCAGGAGGGTCTTGGGTTCGAATCCAAATCTGGTAGAGGTTTGTAAATCCGAATCTGCGATTTGCGACCCGGACCTATTCGGTATTGTGTTGATTAACTTAGTAATCATACGTTTCGTACATCGGATTTTCGAAAATGTCACCTGTAGCGCCGTGGAGGGTCGTGGGTTTGAATCCATATCCAGTTGATGGTTGTAAATTCGAATCTGCGCTTTGCGACCAGGATCGATTCGGTATTGGGTTGTTTAAATTAGTATTTAGTCGTTTCTTACATTGGATTTTCGAAAAGTGACCTGTAGCGCCCTGGAGGGTCGTGGGTTCGAATCCAATTATGGAAGAGGTTTGTAAATTCCAATCTGCAATATGCGACCCGGATCGATTCGATATTTTGTTGATTAAATTAGTATTCTGACATTTCTTACATCGGATTTTCGGAAAGTCACCTGTAGCGCTCAGGAGGGTCGTGGGTTCGAATCCTAATCTGGAAGAGGTTTGTAAATTCGAATCTGCGTTTTGCGTCTCGGATCGATTCGGTATTGTGTTGATAAAATTAGTATTTAGTCGTATCTTACATCGGATTTTCCAAAAGTCACCTGTAGCGCCCAGGAGGGTCGTGGGTTCGAATCCAAATCTGGAAGAGGTTTGTAAATCCGAATCTGCGATTTGCGACCCGGATCGATTCGGTATTGTGTTGATTAAATTACTAATCGGACGTTTCGTTCAACAGATATTCGAAAAAGTCACCTGTAGCGCCGTGGAGGGTCGTGGGTCCGAATCCAAATCTGGAAGAGGTTTGCAAATTCGAATCTGCGTTTTGCGTCTCGGATCGATTCGGTATTGTGTTGATTAAATTAGTATTTAATCGTTTCTTACATTGGATTTTCGAAAAGTGACCCGTGGCGCCCTGGAGGTTCGTGGGTTCGAATCCAATTATGGAAGAGATTTGTAAATTCCAATCTGCAATATGCGACCCGGATCGATTCGGTATTTTGTTGATTAAATTAGTATTCTGACATTTCTTACAACGGATTTTCGGAAAGTCGCTTGTAGCGGCCAGGAGGGTCGTGGGTTCGAATCCAAATCTGGAAGAGGTTTGTAAATTCGAATCTTCGCTTTGCGACCCAGATCGATTCGGAATTGTGTTGATTAAATTAGTATTCAGATGTTTCTTACATTGGATTTTCCAGAAGTCACGTGTAGCGCCCAGGAGGGTCTTGGGTTCGAATCCAAATCTGGTAGATGTTTGTAAATCCGAATCTGCGATTTGCGACCCGGACCTATTCGGTATTGTGTTGATTAACTTAGTAATCATACGTTTCGTACATCGGATTTTCGAAAATGTCACCTGTAGCGCCGTGGAGGGTCGTGGGTTTGAATCCATATCCAGTTGATGGTTGTAAATTCGAATCTGCGCTTTGCGACCAGGATCGATTCGGTATTGGGTTGTTTAAATTAGTATTTAGTCGTTTCTTACATTGGATTTTCGAAAAGTGACCTGTAGCGCCCTGGAGGGTCGTGGGTTCGAATCCAATTATGGAAGAGGTTTGTAAATTCCAATCTGCAATATGCGACCCGGATCGATTCGGTATTTTGTTGATTAAATTAGTATTCTGACATTTCTTACATCGGATTTTCGGAAAGTCACCTGTAGCGCTCAGGAGGGTCGTGGGTTCGAATCCTAATCTGGAAGAGGTTTGTAAATTCGAATCTGCATTTTGCATCTCGGATCGATTCGGTATTGTGTTGATTAAATTAGTATTTAGTCGTATCTTACATCGGATTTTCCAAAAGTCACCTGTAGCGCCCAGGAGGGTCGTGGGTTCGAATCCAAATCTGGGAGAGGTTTGTAAATCCGAATCTGCGATTTGCGACCCGGATCGATTCGGTATTGTGTTGATTAAATTAGTAATCGGACGTTTCGTACTACAGATTTTCGAAAAAGTCACCTGTAGCGCCGTGGAGGGTCGTGGGTCCGAATCCAAATCTGGAAGAGGTTTGCAAATTTGAATCTGCGTTTTGCGTCTCGGATCGATTCGGTATTGTGTTCATTAAATTAGTATTTATTCGTTTCTTACATTGGATTTTCGAAAAGTGACCTGTGGCGCCCTGGAGGTTCGTGGGTTCGAATCCAATTATGGAAGAGGTTTGTAAATTCCAATCTGCAATATGCGACCCGGATCGATTCGGTATTTTGTTGATTAAATTAGTATTCTGACATTTCTTACATCGGATTTTCGGAAGTCGCCTGTAGCGCCCAGGAGGGTCGTGGGTTCGAATCCTAATCTGGAAGAGGTTTGTAAATTCGAATCTGCGTTTTGCGTCTCGGATCGATTCGGTATTGTGTTGATTAAATTAGTATTTAGTCGTATCTTACATCGGATTTTCCAAAAGTCACCTGTAGTGCCCAGGAGGGTCGTGGGTTCGAATCCATATCTGGAAGAGGTTTGTAAATCCGAATCTGCGATTTGCGACCCGGATCGATTCGGTATTGTGTTGATTAAATTACTAATCGGACGTTTCGTACAACAGATTTTCGAAAAAGTCACCTGTAGCGCCGTGGAGGGTCGTGGGTCCGAATCAAAATCTGGAAGAGGTTTGCAAATTCGAATCTGCGTTTTGCGTCTCGGATCGATTCGGTATTGTGTTGATTAAATTACTATTTAATCGTTTCTTACATTGGATTTTCGAAAAGTGACCTGTAGCGCCCTGGAGGGTCGTGGGTTCGAATCCAATTATGGAAGAGGTTTGTAAATTCCAATCTGCAATATGCGACCCGGATCGATTCGGTATTTTGTTGATTAAATTAGTATTCTGACATTTCTTACAACGGATTTTCGGAAAGTCGCTTGTAGCGGCCAGGAGGGTCGTGGGTTCGAATCCAAATCTGGAAGAGGTTTGTAAATTCGAATCTGCATTTTGCGTCTCGGATCGATTCGGTATTGTGTTGATAAAATTAGTATTTAGTCGTATCTTACATCGGATTTTCCAAAAGTCACCTGTAGCGCCCAGGAGGGTCTTTGGTTCGAATCTAAATCTGGAAGAGGTTTGTAAATTCGTATCTGCGATATGCGACTCGGATCGATTCGGTATTGTGTTGAGTAAATTAGTATTCAGATATTTCCTGTGACAGTAGGCTACTCGTAAATATAGCGTATATCATTAGGGCAGATGATTTCGCATTTCCGTCCTTTCATACAACAATAACTAACCCGTATTTTTAACCTAGGCTTAATTGGCGAATACCACATGTTTGTTCTATTTTTGTATTTGTATATTTTCTTCTCGTCTGTGAGTGAGTGTCTTGTCTTTCTCGCAATATTCTTTGCTTCAATGGATGTAATCGATAACGTATATTATGCTATCGCAACGTAAATATCTCGACTCTCATCAGATATTTCATTTGTGTTGTTATCTTCTCTTCCCGTCTGATGCATTCTGGCGCATGCGCATTGTCATAGCTACGGACTTAGCCTGAATCCTACCGCGGTGCCGTCGGCTCTGCAGCTGTTTTTCCCATTTAGTCTATATTTGACCCATTTGGCTCACTTGGACCTGTGGTCATTGCTTACATATCTTCATGCAAAAATTGTAGCAAGAGAACTTGAACGCTAATGACAAAATACCTGATATATTGCAATTTACTGGGAAAACTCCTCAGTCAGCTTCCAAGTCTGAATGATATTTTCGTTGATGGACTAGTCGTGATCAAGGGGAATATATCCAGAATTCAATTTCACGGATTCTGTGATACTTCAGAAGCAGCATATGCAGCTTGCTTGTACGTGCGCAGTGATGACGATAATGGAAATATATCCGTCCATCTGTTGTGCTCCAAGGCAAGGGTTTTACCCCTTAAGCAGCAATTCTTAACCCGTCTTAACTGTGTGGTGCTTTATTGATAGCCCGCCTCGTTAGTAAAACTATCCCTATTCTGGAAAGGGAAATAGATGTTATTCATCTGTGGACAGAGTCTACCATCATACTCACCTGGATTGCAGCAGAAGCTAAGAAGTGGCAAACTTCCGTTGCTAATCTTGCGTCAGAAGAACAAGGATTGACGTGTAACGCTCACTAGCATCATATCACCTCCGAGAAAAATCCAGCTGACGTTCTATCCCGAGGAACGAGCCACTCAGTTTTGAAAACCCACTTCGTTTGGTGGCATGGACCATCTTGGTTATGTAATCAACAATATACCTGGTCCTGTTCAACCTACAAATATCACCAGAATTATGGAATTACGAAAGACGTAATACACAATGAGGAGCAAGAAGACAATTCCTTTCCTGAAGGTTTGCATCAAACAATGTCATCGGTTCGTCTACACAGCGGAGTTGGAGGAGCTCAAGAGTAAACCAAAAGTGTATCGACCAAAAGAACATTCAGGAGTCTGAACCCATTTCTTGACGGAGAGGTCCTCCTCAGTGTGGGTGGAAAATTGGAAAACTGCTCAATGTCCTTCACCGAACGTCATTACATCATTCTTTCCCATATACGTAACATGATTGACCATAAAATCTGTACTCCTACGCTTATTACATGCTGGTGCACAATTCCTGATATCCTTTCTACGGCAGATGTATTGGATGATAAATGCCAGACAAACAGTACGACCGATCATCCGTAAATCTGTATGTTGCTTCACGTTGAAATCTTCTGCTTCGAAGCAGCGCATCTGTTTATGAACTCTGGAATGGACTTTGCTGGGCCAATGTTTATAAAGCAAAGATCAACGAGAAGCACGGTGAAGGTGCAACATTCGTATGCCCCTCTCCTAGGGCAATATAACTGGAAGTGGCTAGAGATCTCATCTCAGAATCCTTCATTGCAGCCCTACGACTCATTACCGCGAGGAGGAAAAAGTGTCTAACCCTCTACTCAGATAGTGTAACCAATTCTGTTGGAGCATGAACAGAATTAAATAGCGCCTCTTCAGATCTAAACACTGCCTGGAGGAACTTGAGTTTGGTAGTGAAGAAGGATTCACGTGGCATTTCATCCCCCCTGATTCCCCTCCTTTCGGTGGCCTCTGGGAAGCTGGGTTTAAGTCAATGAAGCACCATATGTAGGAGGGTGTTTGGTAACAACTGTTTGACATACGACGAACTACAAACGTTAGCTTGCCAAGTAGAAGCTTGCCTTAATTGTAAACCTATCTCTCGTCTTTGCGACAATCCCCATGATCCATCTTATATTAGTCCCGCTTACTTCCTAATCGATTCCCCGTTGATGTCCATCACTGAAACAAATATGACACAGGTAACTTCCAACCGTCTATCCCAGTGGCAGCATCTGCAGAAAATTTAGCATGATTTTTAGAGAAGGTGGTCGAAGGACTTCCTCAACAGTCGACAGCAGACGTCCAAGTTAACTAACAAGGGGTGGTGAACTGTCAGCCTGGCACAATCTCCTACTCAGTCGAGGAAGTGATACCCGGCAAGGATGTTCTGACCAGAGTAGTCATTGTCCATACCAGCAGCGGTTACTGAAGTGAACAGTCCACAAACCATGCCCCTAACCTGCTTCGTGACTTGCACCTTATGAATGAATATATTTTTGTTGTGTACATTTCTATTGTGCTTTAGTGTGATTTCCCTTCAATGAACACTTGGTATGCCCATCATTCATGTTTATTTTTAAATGTA
The DNA here is from genome assembly GCA_946902985.2 of Meconema thalassinum. Taxonomy (NCBI): domain Eukaryota; kingdom Metazoa; phylum Arthropoda; class Insecta; order Orthoptera; family Tettigoniidae; genus Meconema; species Meconema thalassinum. The sequence continues at coordinate 119,789,759 of OX336391.1, forward strand.
GTACATGTAGGCTAAGTGGACCACATGTTGGAGATAGTAAGTGGACAATGTATTGTGGTGTGAAGGCAAGTGACCATGTGTGGTCATGCTTGGAAAGATTGTGACATTTCAGTGTTGACCCTCGCACCTTTACCTATGCCACAGCATAGTAATCATATAGAGTATGGACATATCAGGCCTTTACCATGTATTTTATCGTCATGGTTTTGAAACGGACGTCACCGGAAACATCACACGCACGCACGCATGACGGCGTCGGTTCACCATGTATCCGCGAGAGAGCACTAGGCCTACCCATATTCATTGAGTGCGGCCTGTCGATTTTGTCTGAAGAAAACATTGCTTGTAATTATTAAATACAACTCAGAAATATAATTTTGCAATTCAACCAATAGCAGAAATGTGGGAAACCAACATCTGTGCGGTAAATTTTTTGGGCAGCTTCTTATCGCACCGGACATACCAGCATTCCTGTTTCCTCGGGCATTGGAGCGGTAAATACAAATATCAAACGTTACACCGAATGATTCTGGTTTTAATACCCATGAAATATCAGTGTGAGTAGGCAAAGAAATGAGGAGTAAGAAGTAGGCATATCATGAAATGTGAAAATAACACTGCTTAAGGCTGTCCCTCACATCAACACAACTTTTATATTGACTAAATAAATTCCCGGGTTTTTACGTTAGGAAGTTGAGAATATTAATATTAACACTTATTTATAGTTACTGCATTATCTCTAACCACAAAAGTTTAAGAACAAAAGCCACATTCCCCCCCCCCCCCCCCCCACACACTCTTCAATATATCCTGTGTTAATTTAATCATTTAAAACATATCATAACCTTTCATCGTTACGATGCAATCACAATGAGACACCACAGGACTGGAGGAATGTGGTGTTAAACATTAAATTCCGCACTTCTTTCAATTAAAACTCAGTAATATTAACACTTTTTACTTTCTTGTTATTTATTTCCTTAAAATATCTGGTTATAAAGAGAGCTAGTATGTTGAAATCGAGTTAAATAAATTACATAAAATATACATTCAGCACCCAGCTGTTTATCATGTGTTTGTCCATAAGTGATGCTACCAAGCGGCTAACGGGTGAATTAGTGCTGCCCCTTATCAATTGTTTTTTTAAATCATTTTTTCCGGTTTTGCCCCGGGGGCCGAATACGTTCGAGGCGAGGCTTGAAACATTGGTCCTCCGGACCGGATTACGAATTACGTATACGCGCGTACATGGTTATCCAGCACGTGCATGCATCTTACATATTCTCAGGAAGGTATCCAGCCGACCATCCCGTAGATATTCATCGCATCTCATCCTCGACCCAGTTATTGTTGTGCTACTGCGTTTTAGCCTCAAAGCGAGTAAATCATAGTCATCAGCCGCGTATTATTGTAAGTGTTTCAAATCTGCCTAAGCCGTGTCATTGTAGGGGGATAAAGTAGGAGTATCTGTAATTATTTGGTCCTAGGCTTGGGATAGGCAGGAAATTAGGAAAACGTTGCCTAGAATGAATGAGTGTCGAAGAAAACTACTCTTGATACCATGACCAAAGAACAGTGAGGTGGGTGGAAATATTGGAAAATGAACAGATTTCAGAGCCGCTAACCCTCCCTCTTCCCTACGCTACTGTTTGTTCTTGTTATAATATATTATGTTTTTCTTTCAGGCACGGTCAATTGGAGCTACAATGGAGGTAAGTCGAACATACACATCTGAACTGTTATGTTAACAGGTATGAAGAAGAAAATAGGTTTTATCTTTCTACTTGGTCAACACAAATTGTGCCCAATTACATTAGGTGAGAAAACAAGTATTTACAAGTTCTAACCTGAAAGAAACAACATATTTATTACAAAATAACACGTTTTTATGTACAAAAATTGGGGTACTTTTGGATGACATGTTTCGATCGTCAAGCGGTCATCTTCAGATCCTGCTCACTTAGGCTTAGATAATGTACCATATTTATGAATCACACTTATGCACAAATACATCTATACTAATATAATAAAGCTGAAGAGTTTGTCTGTGTGTTTGTGTCATTAAAAGCGCTAATCTCTGGAATTACCATTCGGATTCGAAAAATTATTTTGTCATATGATATCCAGATTCAAGAGGAATAGTTTAGGCTATGCAGCATTATGCTACACCTCTTAGGTAACCATAAAGATTGATTTTTGTTCAGTAAGTCGGAAGAACAAGCGCTCCTGGACAGCTCCAATAATACCTAATTCTATTGTTGCCTGGTAATGCGGGCTGCATCACGTTGCCCCTACCAGCGTTCTGGTGCAGAATTGCGAGCTTCTTATAAATTGCAGTCACGGGGAGTAATTAGTGCAAAAAGATATATTAGGCCCCTTAAAACTGTTATCATCATGACAATAGTACGCTTCTGTATAAGGGCGATGGTGTTAGTGCAGTACACTGAGGTTATCAGCTGCAATAAGCGTTGGTGCTTTCCGAACCTTATCCTTGATCGCTCCAGTTCTTTAGTAGTATTCATTATCATCCATAAAACAAATAAATCCACCGGGCGAAGCCGTGCACTACTGCTATTATATACATACAGTATATGCAATGTTTGGATTGCATACTGTACCCGAGACACTTACCAATACCTGGTGAAATCCCTCGATGGTCACTGGATCGTAGAACCTGAAAAATGCCCGGCGAAAAACCCTCCCAGGTCCTACCACCAAGTAGAGGAATGAATGGGGTACTAGTCATCCTATCAGGCTGTTTTAAGAATGACCATGGCTACAACGAACGAACAAATAAGAAACTAGCTCAAGAACACGAAAAACAACTCTAAAAAGAACTATCTCAATGGTGGAAAACCCTGGAAAAAGAAAATCCAAGCGATGTCCATCTTAAAACGACCTCCAATCTCTTCGTTAAGATATCACACCATGATTTAAAATTGGGAAAACAATTTATTCCAAGAGAACAAGGTAACAGACAAGAAAATAAAATATTAATACCCTGTCGTCAAGAAAACAAAATCACAGCTAAACACAACTGTAGTAAGAAAATCCTAAATGATTCCAGAAATGTATTACGATCATCACCTACACGCTGGGGTGATTCTAAAAATAATATCTCACATTATGAACCAAGGATATTAGGCATCAATCTCCTAATGACATTAGAAGGACTGGATGGACTATTAGACGATGAATAAAGAAGAATTATCAAATTTTTTACACGTGTATCGTCTTAAACGATGTTCCAAAAGTGTAGCAATATCAGGATTATATACAAGTATTTATAAGAATATATACAGAAATGTCCTCTGACATTCATATGATTCAGCCTAAACAGCTGATCTTGGCCGTAACATTCGCATCGTGATGTGTAATTAACATTCAATACATCGGGTTACCAACTTTATCAAGCAATTAAGCTAAGTAGTGTATTTATCGACTATGTTCATGATACAAATTACAAGTAAACATGTACAAAATTGTAGAGGTTTTAACGATTATATGCTGTGGAAATGTCTTAAGTAGCTCGAACAGATTATCCAAGCGTTGTCTTTGATTAGGTGAAGAAAAGCATGTAGGATCGCTCTATAAGAATGACGACGCCAATGTCTCCAACATACATTAAAATACCAGAAAAACTCATCTATATTAACGTAACACCAAACACGGGTGTTGACTACTCGAAGTCACAAACAGATTGGCACTTACCGGCTGAAAAGCACTTACCGGCTCAATCTAAAACTGGCCTAATGCTTCAACAAGCATGCAATCTCACAAATATGCATCATCCCAGATGTGCATCCAAAACACAACACAACAAGGTTTTACGAACCTTCAAAACACTACTATTATTTAATCTCAAATCTCACACAAGAGCTACAAACATGCTTAACTCACACACTAACCTTAAGCACGTTGTTCAAAGTCGAAACACTGAAACATTCCACTAACAAATTAACCTATCTTGCCTCCCGATAATGTATATTAATAATACTTGTTCATTTTTCTTGACTCCCAAGTCAAGCTTTCCTGGAATAATTTAATCGACTTTGTGAATGGTGATGAAAACTGCTATACTCTATCTCACTCACACATTGCATTAAATGAAATTATTTACGTTAATACTGTGGAAAATACATGTCTCAAAATGACATCCTAAATTAAGTTAATCTCAAATCACTACGTAATAGAAGGTAAAACTGATCTTTTCCTGAACCAGGATAGCCTCCAACTTCGGTGGGCTTCGAAGTATCAGTGGATAAAACTTACACCATGAAAGCAAGTTAACTAATCAGGTTAATCCAATGACAATCATTAAGTAAATCCACTAATAAATCTGTACTCACAAAAGCGAAGTGCTTTCCATAAAAATAATCCATCAGGTGGATTAAAACTATAAATGCAACGAACACCAAGATAAACTTTCCAAGATTCAAATCGCTGCGAGAAAACGAAGTTCCTAACAGAACAGTAGTACATGAAAAACATGTACTGGCCTAGCGGCTTCGGTGGCGTAGTCGGTAGCATGCTGAACTGCTGTGCCCAAGATAGCGGGTTCATACCCGGCCGAAGTCGTCGGATTTTTAAGAGCGTTAAAAATCCTTCAGTATGCCTTCCTTCGGAGGGGAAGTAAAGCCGGCGGTCCCATGTCATAGATTTATGGCATGTAAAAGATTCTTTCACAGACTAAACTTGTGTAAAGCAAAATTTGTTAGGTTAGATTTCGTCAGAACGCTCTATCAAAGTTCCAACGTTCACCACTAGGTATCATTGATATCTGGTGGCGAAAGTTGGAACTACTTGAAATTGAACGGAACTCGTAGCTCACCCTTTAGGGTGTCCGCTGGAAGCAGCTACAACTCAGGCGAGCCGAACATGTCCTCGGACACTCCCGGCATTAAAAGCCATACGATAAATAAATAATGTACTGGCCTCAAAGAAATCAGTGTTCCAAACACTGAGAAACAAACGCGATTAAAACCATGCTTAGACAAAATATTGGAGATCTTCCCCTAAATTCTCTTCTCGGCAAATAAAAATACGCACTACTAAGAAATTACTGATTCTACCGATTAAATGATCCAAGCTAATAATACACAAGGGATGAATTCGTTAAGCGAATACAAAATCCTGGGAACACAGCAAGTCTGATTCGACAGAAACATCGAACCTAAACTTGTGAATACCCATTTAATCTACAAAAATGAAATGACAATTTCAATTGCTAACAAGTGCCTCTACTAAGCTACGTTAGAGAGTCTGCTGGTCCAGTACCTTTTGTAGCATCTTGAAGCGTCTTAAGCGGGATATATAAATATCTTATGAATATCCAGGGTATCACCAGATAATACACTCTTCTTCTTCTCTGGATCTGGGAATCGAACCCAGGCCTGCAGCGCACACGCATACTGGTCAGACGACCATACGAGCCTACTCCCATCATGCCCGAAATACTATAATCCGCCTGAGAAATAGCACTGTCCTGCATGTCGCAGCTCATGAAGGCACTCGCAAACAACCACTGGAGTGCGGTGAAAATATACTCCTCTCCAACAAGGAGAATGCAGTTGTTGGTGGCAGTCATTTCGCTTAAGAATCTCTCATGAAGCTACCCCATTTAATCTAGCCTGCCATTCTGGAAGTCATAACTATAACGTTGAACTTCCCCACTGACATCTCAGACGATAATATGCGTTCTAGAGTCTGCATAATGTACAGCTTAACAAGTCCTGAAGTTAGCATGTATCAGCACAATCATACACGTTACTATTGCTCGTGATGAAGACCTCACAAGGTTTCGAAATGGCTGCCTTGATAATGGACACCGCTGGACAGAGACATACAGTCAGTCCGCGTTCCGTTTCGACACAATTCTTCTTGACCAAGATGGCAGTATACATTTACAACTGTTCTGAAAATATCTCAGATCCATTATAAAATGGTAGCTTTAATAAGTTCTTGTGTACAGTACTCGTCCGCTTGTCGAGACACGAAATACTCTGCACATTTATAACGCACTTTGAAAAAGACTGTTCGGCTTAGCTGAGTATAAACGCGAGCCGTCTCCACACGGAGTTATCACAGCCTGCCTTGCACCTGCGATCTCGCTTACTAGCTGAGTTGCGTAACCACACATATGACACTCCGAATACAAAAGTACAAGTCCAAGTGAAGTCGCCTTGCTTGCAGCCAAACGCCACAGCAAGCAACGCCCACTACTGCCTTCCTTCATCGATATCTCGATGTGTCAATAACTGGCTTATGGCTTGATCATTGTAGATGTTATTCTTACACGTCGCTTGTTATATTATATTCCTTATACAGTATAAAATAGCTTTCTGCTATGGTAATCTGCGTTCTACGTCCTTTGAAAAGTCTTCTAATACTCTAATTATCTTCAAAACAATAAAGATAATCCTGTAGCCTGGATCGATATATGACATGACGTCACATATACGTTTATTATTGATCTGTCTGGCTGTGAGTCCACCCACTCGGGAATGCTCGTTACTTTCCGATCTCGAACCGAATGACACTTCTTATATTAACGGCGTGATAGATCATGACTTGACTCACGAGCTCAACAGCATCGCGTCTCTCGTCGTCTCCACTACAGTATCTGGGCATAACCTTATGAAAATATACGGTACATTTCCCCACTGATATCTCAAATAAAAGTCATTTTGCTTTTATTTGCACCAATCTAGGTAATTTCGATATATGTATCGTTATTTTCATACAGATCTTAAACTATCTTCTCCTCAAATCTCTTGAGGTTTTTAGCATTAAAACGTCCTATAACTTCTCTACCATTTGTGCTTACAATCTCGTAGCAGTTATTTCCAAATGCTCTTGCCATCATATAGGTTCTGTCCAAGCTCTCTCTGGCCTTCTATTTAAATGGACTCTTGATGCGAATGCTATGCCAGCGTCAGTCTTCAATTTCTTCGTATAATATTTTCCTGTTCTCTGTCAGGGGTTCTCTCCTGACTTCTGTCCTTTCTGCTGGTGCTGGCTTGAGCCTGATCTCTCACTCCCTCCCTTCTTTCTTTTGACCTTCTTCGTCCTTCTTCTGGGGACCTATCTCGCCCTCTCTTTAGCCTATCCTGCTGTCTCTTTCTTTCATATTCCTCTGTTCTGTAATTTTTATATCTGGAGTAACCTTGATTCTGTCGGTTATCGCCTTGATTCCGGTTGTACTGAGCTTCTCTCCTATTTCTGTCATATGGAGCTTCTCTCCGATCCCTGTCATATGGAGCTTCTCTCCGATTCCTGTCGTATGGAGCTTCTCTCCGATCCCTGTCATTCTGACTATATCGACTGTTATAAAAGTTTCGGCCATCATATCGGCGTTGCCAAGGTCTACTATCTTCATCTCTGTTGGTCATTCCATCTCCTATCATTCTGATAGCTATTCCTGATTGGACCTGTTCTATTTTCATCTCGAGGTTGGAAACGCTCAGTTTGTTGAGTCCTATTCATCATGACTGCGTTTTCAGTCTTAGGTTCCTGTCTAGAACTCTTGGTGACTGTCGGTTGCGTCATTAAACTAATATGATCGAGGCGACGCAATAGATCATCCATCGATGCTAAGGTCGAGATACCAGAGGTTATGAGTGACTTCCTAACTTCAGCTGGAAGCTGTCGCGATATGGCTTCTACTAATTCAACCTGCGACAAGGGTGGATCAAGAAATCTCAGTTTAGCCAACTGACAAGCGAAATATTCTGCATAACTAGTCGGTCCTGTAGTAGCATACTTCCTTGAATAAATCTCGGATCTTATGTTCTGTTGGACCTCAATTGACCAAAAACGCTGAACAAACGCTTGTGTGAACTGGTCGAAATCCTCAAAGGTGTACCTGAACGCTTTAAACCATTGAAGAGGAGCGTCCGATAAATATCTCTCTACTACCCGCAATTTCCGTTCATGAGGTACATGAGAATCCACAAAATAATCTTGGATGCCTCTAATAAATTCTAAAGGAGTGGTTCCATCTAGATTGTTAAATTTCCTTGTTTTATCTTCAAAATTCCTAATGATGGTTTTATTAGATGCCCTATCTGATGTGCTTGTGACATTACTATTTGCACCTACATTGGTAGTTGACGAAGTAAATTCTTCCGCTTGGGTTTGGAGTTCTGATGTGCGAGGTATAGCCCTATTCGACTGTTCCATCGGACTAAACTGAACAGACGTTGGAGCCTTGAAAGATTCCTGAATGTCGATTCCTTTTTGTTCCTGTATTGGGTTAACTGGCTCATCTACAACGACTCTAAAATCACAATCGCAATTGTTATTTAAGAGTATCCAAGTTGATACTACCTCCCAAATTAATGCTTTCGAGGCCTTTCCTTAGCTCATTGATCTCGGAAGTTTTCTTTACCCTTATCTCGTTTAAATCAATCTGTCACTGATCAATCTTAAGTTCTACGGCTTTAATTCCAGTTTCTAGCCCTGTAAAATTATCTATCTGTTTTTCTTGAACAGCATCCACTCTTTTGTTTAAATCAGTCCTTACATCAATGATTTCCCTAGTGGCATTGGAAAGTTTAGTGGCAAGACTCTTTTCTATACTAGATTCATTTTGAAAACTATCCTCATTGACCTTATTCAGTTCTTGTTTTAAAAGAGCAAGATTTTCATTAATAATAGTTTTGAGGTCGATGTCAAAGTCTGCCTTAATTAATTTAGTATGATCAGTCACTTGAGTCTGTAACGTGCTCATTTCACCTTTAAAATGCTCCAAACTATTTTGCGTTTGACTGGTGTCGTGAGTAAATTGCGACTGTAGTGCATCAATAAGGTCCTTACTTTCCTTTTTACCCCTTTCGAAATCCCATTTGATTTCGCTACGGAAATTTATATTTGACTGTTCCATTTCATTAAGTTTTATTTCAGTATAGGCTTGACTTGACTCGATCTTATTTACTTGGGATTGGATCTATGTTTGTTTCGACTCAATCTGATTGACGTAATTTTGAATGTTCTTAACCTGAGATTGTGTTTCTTTCTGTGTGGTTTCTACTGAACCCATATCTGTTTTCGGATCGTTAACCTGTGCTTGCATCATTCTAACATTAGTGCTAACATCTTTAACAGTTTTTCAACCTCTTTTTGACTTTCCTGTACTTGATCGAGATTAGTTTTGGCATTAGTGATTTCTTTATTAAGATTAGCCTGGGCATTCCAAACTTCTACTTTAACATTGCCAATATCTGTTTGAAGACTAGTTGTAAAATTGCTAATTTCAGTTTTAACATCGCTAATATCAGTTTTAACATTGCCAATACTTGTCTCCATGGATTGTTGATTCGACCTAACATGACAAACATTAGCCTGAAATTTTTTTGAACTGTCTTTAATTTCTTTCATGGATGACCTTAAGTTATCTAATTCACCCCGGATGCCTTCAGTTACTGCATCCTTGAGAATTTCATTATTATGTGTTGCATTTTCATATATATTTTCAAATGTAGTCTTGGTTTGAGATTTGATATTCTCAATGTCATTATTGAGATGCTGTAGCTTGCCTTCTATCATCTCAAACATTTTTTTTAAAGTCTGCATCAGTGACTGCCTGGTTATCAGCCATAATTCAACACAAATACACTTGTCACTAGAAAACATGGGAACACTTCATGAGAAAGCATAGCGAGAACATCTGCACACAACCACAAATTGCCATAAGAGTGCGTATTTTTATTGCCTTGCATTAACTTATATCTAAACTTAAATTAAATTCATGTCATCCAGCATCATTCTGAGATTGCCTAAAATCCCAATATGTGTGATATTTTAAATCAGAGATGGTCCTAGATTCTATCATAAAACAAAATTAAACTTACACGAAGCATCCTAACTTAAAGATGATGTCAGCAAAAATCATCAGCCGGAGTTAAATAGGACAAATCACCTATGTGCAACTCAGACGTGTGTTACAATAAGTGTCTCACTCGACTGAACACATCAAAGGAGATAACTGTGAATAACTCTTATTGTACAAGTTCTAGTCGTTTATAACCAAATAAAAAGTGTGGCACCACTTCAATATATTTAAATCAAGAATCTTATAACGGTTGCAATACTACCAAAATCAAGTAGTTCGAGTAACATCGTAATTGCTTTTATTCCACAGAAATTTCAATAATTTGTGCCAAAATATTGATTCGCCATTATCCATGTGCCTTCATCACTACCACAACGAAACACGATGTCCCAATTCGCGCTCGGTATAGCATGATAATAAGATTGGTCTCCATTCTCTGGTGTTCCAATTTTATTTTAGGCCTACAACTGTGGCTATAAATCTGGTAAACCAGGTCTATTCGAACCCATAACGTTGACCTCCACAAAACCATGGCTATAAACCTGGTAATCCAAGTTTATTCGGGCCCAAACGTTCGGTGCCACATAACTATGTACCCGAAACACTTACCAATACCTGGTGAAATCCCTTGATGGTCACTGGATCGTAGAACCTGAAAAATGCCCGGCGAAAAACCCTCCCAGGTCCTTCCACCAAGTAGTGGAATGAATGGGGTACTAGTCATCCTATCAGGCTGTTTTAAGAATGACCATGGCTACAACGAACGAACAAAAAAGAAACTAGCTCAAGAACACGAAAAACAACTCTAAAAAGAACTATCTCAAGGGTGGAAACCCCTGGGAAAAGAAAATCCAAGCGATGGCCATCTTAAAACGACCTCCAATCTCTTCGTTAAAATATCACACCATGATTTAAAATTGGGAAAACAATTTATTCCAAGAGAACAAGGTAACAGACAAGAAAATAAAATATTAATACCCTGTCGCCAAGAAAACAAAATCACAGCTAAACACAACTGTAGTAAGAAAATCCTAAATGATTCCAGAAATGGATTACGATCATCACCTACACGCTGGGGTGATCCTAAAAATAATATCTCACATTATGAACCAAGGATATTAGGCATCAATCTCCTAATGACTTTAGAAGGACTGGATGGACTATTAGACGATGAATAAAGAAGAACTATCAAAATTTTTACACGTGTATCGTCTTAAACGATATTCCAAAAGTGTAGCAAAATCAAGATTATATACAAGTATTTATAAGAATATATACAGAAATGTCCTCTGACATTCATATGATTCAGCCTAAACAGCTGATCTTGACCATAACATTCGCATCGTGATGTGTAATTAACATTCAATACATCGGGTTACCAATTTTTATCAAGCAATTAAGCTAAGTAGTGTATCTATCGACTATGTTCATGATTCTAATTTCAATTAAACTTGTACAAAATTGTAGAGGTTTTAACGATTATATGCTGTGGAAATGTCTTAAGTAGCTCGAACAGATTATCCAAGCGTTGTCTTTGATTAGGTGAAGAAAAGCATGTAGGATCGCTTATAAGAATGACGACGCCAATGTCTCCAACTGACATTTAAATACCAGAAAAACTCATCTATATTAACGTAACACCAAACACGGGTGTTGACTACTTGAAGTCACAAACAGATTGGCACTTACCGGCTGAAAAGCACTTACCAGCTCAATCTAAAATTGACCTAATGCTTCAACAAGCATAAAATCTCACAAATATGCATCATCCCAGATGTGCATCCAAAACACAACACAACAAGGTTATACGAACCTTCAAAACACTACTATTATTTATTCTCAATACTCAGACGAGAGCTACAAACATGCTTAACTCACACACTAACCTTAAGCACGTTGTTCAAAGTCGAGACACTGAAACATTCCACTAGCAAATTAACCTATCTTGCCTCCCGATAATGTATATTAATAATACTTGTTCATTTTTCCTGACTCCAAGTCAAGCTTTCCTGGAATAATTTAATCAACTTTGTGAATGGTGTTGAAAACTGCTATACTATATCTCACTCACACAATTGCATTAAATGAAATTATTTACGTTAATACTGTGGAAAATACATGTCTCAAAATGACATCCTAAATTAAGTTAATCTCAAATCACTACGTAATAGAAGGTAAAACTGATCTTTTCCTGAACCAGGATAGCCTCCAACTTCGGTGGGCTTCGAAGTATCAGTGGATAAAACTTACACCATGAAAGCAAGTTAACTAATCAGGTTAATCCAATGACAATCATTAAGTAAATCCACTAATAAATCTGTACTCGCAAAAGCGAAGTGCTTTCCATAAAAATAATCCAACAGGTGGATTAAAACTATAAATGCAACGAACACCAAGATAAACTTTCCAAGATTCAAATCGCTGCGAGAAAACGAAGTTCCTAACAGAACAGTAGTACATGAAAAACGTGTACTGGCCTCAAAGAAATCAGTGTTCCAAACACTGAGAAACAAACGCGATTAAAACTATACTTGGACAAAATATTGGAGATCTTCCACTAAATTCTCTTCTCGGCAAATAAAAATACGCACTACTAAGAAATTACTGATTCTACCGATTAAATGGTCCAAGCTAATAATAGAGGAAGAGTGCCAAATATGGAATACCTTTTTATTTTAATAAAAATGACGACCTCCTTTTTGACAATGTTAAATTCTAAATACAAGTTACGTTGCTACAATCTGTCTGCTTTATCAGCCATTTATTTTTATTTTGATTAACACTTAATATTTTTGTAAATTACAAAATATAATAAAAACTGTAAATTTTTTGATCAGATAAAAGTGTTCCTAATATGGAATACTATTATTTGTATCCGAAGCATTTTATTTTAATAAACATTCATAGTCTGTATGCTTAAAATAAGAAACACATGAGCATAATTTAAAATAATAAATAATTATTTGCAATGTTTACGTACGAATGTGCCACCTTCGGCACTTGAACACGTGGTTTGAGGAAATTATCTGAGAGTCCAGCAGTTTATCTTTGTAAGGTGATGATGTTAGGATCTCAACCGTCCCTGGAGCCCTACCTCGTTGAGGACCCTTTGGCCTAGCTAATTTAGGAACAGGACAAATGTATTCTGTTACGATTAGTTAGTTATTGTTGTTTTAAGGGGCGGAACCCCGAGGTCATCTGCCCCTTGTTACGATTAGGTTCCATTATGTTTCCTAATGGCATTTGGAACTTTTTGGGGCAGAGCTAGAAACATCCACTTCTTCTTCCTTTACTGTCGTATTTTTCTTTGTTGATAAACGAAACAATTGTTCTTGGTACACCATATGCACTTGCTGCCAATTCGTAACCCATTTTCTCTGTCCATACTGCAGTGATACGAGTGTTGCATTTCTACTTCCTTCCACTTCTTCCGTACCTTTCTCTCTGAATTGTCCTTCCGTTCGGCCATGGTTCTAAAGAAAAGAAAAACTGCCTGTACATATGGAAAAGTCTGGCTCCAAATATGGAATACTATTCCATAATAGGAACACCACAGTATTCCATATTAGGTTCCCAGCAGCATTTAATTTGCACCTTACAAAATATGTATACCAGTTCATCAAATGTATTTGTCCACTGCATAGTTTGTATGGTTAGTTCACACTCGACGTAACGCTAACATACGTTTTGGAATTTAGATAAAGCCTTAACTTGTAAACGACTGCAATTCTTACCTTCCCAAAACTTCTTGGAGGTTGTAAAACACTCAGTCGAATGTCATGGACAAAGAACGCAGCTCAAGTGCCTCCCCTCAACTCACCACCAGAGAGACCTTCCTTGTGCATCTTCGTACCTGTTCCACGCAGCGCTGCCAAGTTTAATTTAACCAATATTTGGGTATTCCATATTAGGAACGTATTCCATATTTGGTACTTTTCCTCTACACAAGGGATGAATTCGTTAAGCGAATACAAAATCCCGGGAACACAGCAAGTCAGATTCGACAGAAACATCGAACCTAAACTTGTGAATACCCATTTAATCTACAAAAATGAAATGACAATTTCAATTGCTAACAAGTGCCTCTACTAAGCTACGTTAGAGAGTCTGCTGGTCCAGTACCTTTTGTTGCATCTTGAAGTGTCTTAAGCGGGATATATAAATATCTGATGAATATCCAGGGTATCACCAGATAATACACTCTTCTTCTTCTCTGGATCTGGGAATCGAACCCGGGCCTGCAGCGCACACGCATACTGGTCAGACGACCATACGAGCCTACTCCCATCATGCCCGAAATACTATAATCTGCCTGAGAAATAGCACTGTCCTGCATGTCGCAGCTCATGAAACACTTGCAAACAACCACTGGAGTGCGGTGAAAATATACTTCTCTCCAACAAGGAGAATGCAGTTGTGGGTGGCAGGCATTTCGCTTAAGCATCTCTCATGAAGCTACCCCATTTATCTAGCCTGCCATTCTGGAAGTCATAACTATAACGTTGAACTTCCCCACTGATATCTCAGACGATAATATGCGTTCTAGAGTCTGCATAATGTACAGCTTAACAAGTCCTGAAGTTAGCATGTATCAGCACAATCATACACGTTACTATTGCTCGTGATGAAGACCTCACGGGGTTTCGAAAAGGCTGCCTTGATAATGGACACCGCTGGACAGAGACATACAGTCAGTCCGCGTTCCGCTTCGACACAATTCTTCTTGACCAAGATGGCAGTATACATTTACAACTGTTCTGAAAATATCTCAGATCCATTAAAAATGGTAGCTTTAATAAGTTCTTGTGCACGGTACACGTCCGCTTGTCGAGACACGAAATACTCGGCACATTTATAACGCACTTTGAAACAGACTGTTCGGCTTAGCTGAGCATAAACGCGAGCCGTCTCCACACGGAGTTATCACTGCCTGTCTTGCACCTGCGATCTCGCTTACTAGCCGAGTTGCGTAACCACTCATATGACACTCCCAATACAAAAATACAAGTCCAAGTGAAGTCGCCTTGCTTGCAGCCAAATGCCACAGCAAGCAACCCCCACTACTGCCTTCCTTCATCGATATCTCGATGTGTCAATAACTCGCTTATGACTTGATCATTGTAGATGTTATTCTTGCACGTCGCTTGTTATATTATATTCCTCGTATAAAATAGCTTTTTGCTATGGTAATCTGCGTTCTACGTCCTTTGAAAAGTCTTCTAATACTCTTATTCGCTTCAAAACAATAAAGATAATCCTGTAGCCTGGATCGATATATGATATAACGTCACATATACGTTTATTGATCGGTCTGGCTGTGAGTTCACCCACTGGGGAATGCTCGTTACTTTCCGATCTCGAACCGAATGACACTTCTTATATTAACGGTATGATAGATCATGACATGACTCACGAGCTCAACAGCATCGCGTCTCTCGATGTCTCCACTACAGTATCTGGGCATAACCTTATGAAAATATACGGTACAATACGTTCGTAAAAACTTGTTTAACGCGTCAAACTTATTTACAGATAGTATTGCTCACTTCTAAGGGTTTTTATGCAGCACGGTTTAATATGATGTAATTTGTGTAATCACGCTATAAATCACGGTGATACTGTTAATATTCGAGATTTATGACTTATTGTACACCTAAATAGGCTTCTGCCTCGTGATATAAGTGCTCACCACGTCCAGATCTGTAAAAATCGTAGTTTTACAAATTCGGCGCAAATGTCGCATCGACGTTGGCACTAGTATAATACTCACTGACTTTATATCACTCATAAGCACACTATGTGCTAAAACAACTCGATGAAATCAGATTCACTGATAAAACGTGGACAACTATCGACCGAAACCTGGTCTACTCAGACCTTAACAAATGCACGTCTATATGTGACCAACACACGATAGGGTATGCTTCCTCTCGGAAGCTGATGTTCCGACATCGACACTTACAAAGTCGTGCAGCGATTAATTAAGTCTGGTTCGCATCTCTGCCATGATATACCTTTACCATTATGAAAAAAATATTTATTAAATCTCCACAACGTGGTAAGTGATGCAGAATGACGTGTTATGATTTATTCAAGTATGCATAATTAAAGTTCTATCTTTAATTCATCAGGAAAAATATTCACAGTATCTTGGCAAAGTCAAAAGTATGTCTGAAGCTCGAGCATTCTTCCTGGGTACGTTCAGCATATACTGGTTGTAAAATATCCATGCTTACAGAGAAATCATCACCAGGATGATCTAATACGGGCTCATTACGCACCGTAGAATGTTCTAACACGTTCACATCAGCCAGGCTGCATCTGAACAGTGCCTAAGACAGCATGAATACGCTGCTCCAGTGTCTCCACATCTGGAATGGGCTCTGCATACACGATACCTTTCAGATGGCCCAATAACCAGAAATCGCATGGGTTGAGATCTGGTGAACGAGCAAGCTAGGCAACTGGGGCTCCTCGTCCAATCCATCGACCAGGTAAGACACAATTGAGATACGTTCGGACGTTAACGGCGAAGTGGGCTGGAGCACCATCATGTAGCAGCCACATAACCCTGCAAATCATCATTGGTACGTCTTCCAGCAAGGGAGGCAAAGTCACCCGCAAGAAACGCCGATAGTTCCGGCCTGTCAGGCAACGTGGGACGAAGACTGGTCCCTAGCATAGACACCATGCATTTCCAGACATACGTTCATTAGATCATTCTTGTTCCGTATCCTCTCTGCGATCAATCCCTAGAGTTTGTACACGGTGGAAAAATCACCCTGTATACAGTCCCCTTAAATAAACGTAAAATCGTGCACCACGGTCGCATTGAGGGCATTTGCAGAAAGTAGATTCGAATCCCAGCACTGATAACAAAATAATGGGTATGTTCTCTTCTCCCAGATTTTCCTCGCTTCCTCCACGATAATGCCGAGATAGTACCTCATTTCTAGCAAAACCCCTAAATCAATCAACAACTGCATTCTACCATTCCAAGAAGAAATCTTGAGTTGACATTGCAGTTTTATGCCCCTAAAATCTACGACTAGTCCGAGTGGTTTCATGCATAAGCATTGGAACAACCGTTGTCTTGCATCTCAATGGAGACTTGCCATTATTCTTTCAACAGCTTGTCACATTTCTGCCTCCATGTATGTAGGCCTATGCAAGAAATGAGCACTTTTCCAAAATAAATAAATAAATAAATAAATAAATAAATAATAAGCAAATACGTACTATTTTATTCATCTCCTACTCCTGAATCTTTCCCTGAACATTCATCTTAAAAACACAGCGGCCTGCATTTTTGGACCAATTGAAAAAATGTAGCCTAAAAGAAGAAATGCACATGTTCATCTATAGCTTCCCGGCAAAACTGGAAACAACCTTCAGTAAGTATTAATGTTTCCGTACTTATGCATTTTATATGATGGTTTAAAAGTTAACATTAACATCACTACCATTATACTGCTTAAGAGTTTGACCGTTGAGGACTGATGACCAAGATGTCCCTAACTTGGGCAAGGTTTGTCTCACAACTTTATGTAAAATGTATTTTGGTAAGAAGGCCTTTATTTAGTTTGGATCATTTGCGATAAGTGTTACATGGATATGTGTGGTGACTTATTGGAGTTAAATGATGTAAGTTGGCATTGCCAAATGTGGCGGCCATATTTCTTTTAGTAACTTATTTAAGGTGGTTTTGACTATAGAACGATATTTCAGCTGTACTTGTGAAAGCAACCATCCCTCCTCGTTGAGATAATTGCTACACGGCACACTTCCTCATGGGCGCATAAGCTTACAAGGAATGTGAGTGATACTGATAAGTAGGGCTCGGATCGATATGCTCGATAAAATATCTAGATATGCTCGAAATCCATGTGTTTTATGCTCGATAGATATGCTCGAAAAAAAAAACATTATATGCTTGATAGATATGTTCGAAAAAAAATATTATATGTGGCTAAATATGCAGAATATTCACGAAAAACACCGTTAAAACCTATAGAAAGGATAGTAAAACCAAAAAAACAATATCATACCTTTATATACGAGCTTTATTTTCTATTTGTATGTATGATACACTGCAATATACTCGCATTCAAGTTTTTCAAGTATATATAAGAGAAGTTTTCTTATAAAAGTTACAGTTTAAAAGTTCATTTACAAAATGTTCAGAATTAGGCGAGTCAATGATGTAGATCTGTATTGGTCTGTACAACAAGAATTTTTTCTATGTTTTCAGTTTTGAATGATTTTCTTAAATCAGTCAATAAAAGTTTCAATGACGAGAACGACCTCACAAAAGGTTAAAAACCTGCGGTTCTATTATTCGCACCAGATAGGCTTTTCATTAATTATTTCTGTTTTCGATCCTTAAGGATGGTCAGGGTCCGAATTCGGGGGGTGGGAATTCGAAGAAAAACAAACTATTTAGACGAAAACCACAAGAATATGCATTTATATGCTTCTATTCCGAAAACCGTGGTTTTATGCATTTATATGCTCGATAATTTTCAATTCTGTTGGTTCCAGAGAGGTGAAAATATCACCGAATGGCTTCTTTCAATGTGTACTATTCAGGAAAAAAATATGCAAATATGCTCGAATCCGGGCCCTACTGATAAGCTTCTCTACCTCTATCCCCCTCAACCTTGAGTCCAAGAAAAACAAGATGTTCAGTAAAGAACATATACCGTAGCCTACTTTCTCCTAAATGCATGGGTTTAGTTATAACTCTTTGTCCTTTTCAAGGAATTATTGATTGTTGGATGTAGTAGTTATGTGCTATACGGATATTATACGTTGATTGATTGAATCCTCACCTACATCATATACACACACACACACACTAACTCAGCCATCACAATAACACAGGTTATCAGACAAAATTCAACACTTAACCAAGTACACGGGGCTAAATGACCATGATGTCCATGCATCTCAAATGAAACATCAAGAACAACAACAACAGCAGCAGCTTCCTACCCAAATCATTCCTCGTATGAAAGTACACACACTAGTAAGCCTACAGGTTATCAGACAACTTCTACACGCACCCAAGTACACGGGACTACAAGACCATGATGCCGTAAAGCCAACAAAGAATCAACAAAACAACAATAGACTACCGCGGATCAAGGACAACGAATTTTAATCGCTTGTAGTTGAGTGTTGATATATGTGGTGCTATAAGTAGTCTTGCCACGGTGGGTGAGTGGATAGCGTATCGGTCTACTAACCCCAAGATTGCAGGTTCGCCCCTGACCGTGGTAAGTGATTTTTGAAAGGCGGCAAAAATACGATACGCATATCATACGATGTTGGCATGTCAAAGAACCCATTTGAATTCAGTAGGCCGAGTTCATAATGGCAAAATTAATCTCGGGAGTTTCCGCCAGCACAAAGTTCCTCATTTCTCTACTAGAAAGCGCTATTGTGTTCAAGGAGATTAGATATCTAACATCTAACCTCCTTGACTTTCTTAGTCAAGGAACTACGAAATTCGACATGCAAGCTACCCTCTGGGTGTCAAATAGCAAAGCTTGTACCAGGCACCCGAGGCCATACGATATTATTAATATTATAGTAGTCTATATACAGGCTGTCCCACCTAACTCTGCGACCTCAAATATTATCAAAATGAAACAAGATGTGAAACATCTACTTGCTCAGGGACGTAGCCACGTCAGGGAGTCACACAATGGGAGGATATGCTCAATCCAGGAAATTATAACAATATCACTTTCAACGCAAAATTACTTTTTTTTAATAGAACATACATATTTTTCTAGCAAAATCAAAAGTGAACATACATTGGTTTCACTTCTCTCAACCATGTGCCTAGAGCTCTTGACATAAAGGAGACAATCGAGATACACCTAGCCAAAAGAAATAACCCCAACAATCTAAATGAACACATTTTCATGGAGAGCTCACCCCTCTTCACTCTGCTAAAAACATAATCTTAATGCAAACTGACCAAGTATTTTATATGTGCAAGACGTATGAAACAATTTGGATATTGCCAAGCCAAAATATAATGTACGGATACGTTGAGAAATTATTACATTATATTTGGCTTGGCAATATCCAAATTGTTTCATACGTCTTTCACATATAAAATACTAGGACAGTTTGGATTAAGATTATGTACTGCATTTCCAAATTGGACAGCTAACTTCAACAGAAGTGGTTTAAATTCAAGGTTACACCACATCAATGTAATACAGACTGCCGTATCCATTAAGGTTGATTTGTAGTCATATTGCGTTCGATAATATTAAACCACACTGAAGTTGATCGTGATATAACTGGAAGATACTGTGCCCGTTTGACGAGGATTTCGGGGAGCCATAGACCTTAAATGAACATTCCGGAACCCTCCTCCAACGAGAAGACATGTAGGACGGGGAGGAATTCCGTGCCAAACAATGGAGATATTAATTTACTCGTCTACGTGCGAAAAATCCTAAAACTTAAGCCTCTCGAAATCCTACTAAAAATGAAGAAGTCAATAAACAAAGCTAAGAGAATGACACAAAATCCTTCCCTATACAATTACTTAGGAGATGCAATAATATAATAATACAAGCATGAATCTACAGCAAGGAAGGATATTTACTTGTTTACAATGCAAGGAATGCATTACATTTACTGCACAATAAGTTTAAAACTACGCTATGATGGTGTCACCTCTAACATTTAACGTTACAGTAAGTTACCTATCGTACGTTAACAGTAGCAACGATATAAACGAGAAGCGTTTCATCCAAAATTTATTTCAAAGCAAAATCTAAGCACATTCTGAACCTAACAGATAAGAGAAAAAGCTATCCTAAATTACAACACAAATGAAATACAAATAACCCTTCAATAATGCGCAATTGGCGCCACTGACCTGCCTACTCACAGCTCCACTCTTTGTGAAGTTAAATCATGAATGTATGGGAGAGAAAAAGAAAAATTACTTCGGTGACTGCATGAGAAATGCATGGCCAATGTCGCATTATTAGGTTAGCTACCGTGTTTAAACACGTAACTAACTGATTGTCGTCTCACAATAGAGAAAGCTATAATTGCATTTAGATGTGTCGAAGAATATCAAATCTAAGCATTGGTCATCAAGGTATTATTAAGTTTAGTGGTTTATTTATGTTTTATAAGATTTCCTAACACTTCATTTAGGTTTCAGTTTAGATAAAAAATCCTGATACTTGATTATTACAATCTTATTTATCAAATCATCTTTTAGTCCTATCAGTTTCTTTGTATTGGTTTAGTGACCATCTTAACCTCGAAAAGTTTGAAAAATAGGTGTAAAACAATCCAATATCAGACTCATAATTGGAAGAAAACCTCTTCTCAAACTTTCATTCGCACCTATAAGTGCTTATCAATAACACTGGCCCGTCGGCCACTTGCTCAGTTAACGAGACAAAAATCGTACACGTTACCGGCTCAAATAGTACCAAAATTGTACTCTGCAACTAAGGGTAATCATATCCTACCTCTGTAGTGCTTCCAAAAATATAACAATGGTTTTCACTAGCCTTATACAATTCCAGCTTGTTGACAAGATCATAATCTGCTGTACAAAACAACTGTGTATTCTGAATATCCTTCTAAACGTATTTAAAGTGTGCATGAATTGCTATTATATCAGACTTCTACAGTCAAGAAACATGTGTTAATATACCAGGGTCTTTCTTACAGTTCCAAAATGACCCCTCACATCGAACCCAAGATAGCCTGCTTGGCTCATCTTACAAATTACAGCATTGTATCATAGTCGTCAGATTGTCAATGTTGAAAATAAACAAATGAAACACTCCCATGTGTTCATGTAGAGTGAAACAGGTTTCATGTGGTGATGGCTAGCTCTCACTTCACTGCCTTCTAAATAATATCACTGTATTAAAGAGCGCGTTGCGTTCGCGACTACAAGGTCGACATAAATGACATTGGCTTTGCTATGGCCTTGCCAACATGTGATTACTGGGTTAACTGTTCCAGTGGAATGCAGTTATGGCATGATTATATAACAAAAATATCCCTAAGTGAATGGGCTCTGGTTCGATGCACAGCTTCGAACTCAAAAATGTGTATTTACAAGAATAAGGGCAAGAGCGTTTGTCCCATGCTCTGGCAAATGATACGAAATAATGTGGTGGTAAACTAACCACTAGAAAATATAGTGATGAATCCCACCTAGGAATGTGCTGAGTAAGGTCTACTATTACTAATCCTCCTGACCATGGTCGTACATAAAAGGTTCGACTGTTAGTCGGACTCACGTGTTCCCTTCACGTCTCCAGCGTGTATGCGTTCGTCTGGTCTCGGTGGCAAATGCTGCGGCATGATGGTAATTAGCCAAGGAACTCCGTCCTTCCTTCAGGATGTCTCAGCCATCACTATTTCCCTCCAATTTTTGGGTTACTATTCCATTCTAGACTCCATTATAATCGGAATAGTAATCATGTCTTCAGGATGTAGAATAAATGAAGTAAGCTCCATGGTGATAAGATATCCATGGTTTTCACTGGCTCTAATTTGATTATAATATCGATTTACAATGCTCACTGATTTTACACTTGAGTAGCGGGTTAGTGCAATGGCCATGGGTTCATCCGCTCACAGGATTTAAGTAGTGGCTTGTGCTATTATGTTCACTAAAACTGGCGTATTAATTACACGCAAACCTTTTGATTTGCATTATTCACAGTACATTTTTACCTGGCAATGCTTTAGCACTTTGAACAAATTGTATGCGTTTAGTAAACACGTGCTTGTCGGCGTGTTCGATTCCGATGTGGCAGAAAATTATTAATTCCACGAATATAGTGAATTTGCTTCAAATTATAGTTTTAAATCGATCTAGCAGCCTTGCTGCGTGCATGAGCACATCACAATTCACTTGATTATACTTTCCACACGTGATATTCGTCGATTTAGACGACCAGAAACAACGTCTGAACAGGACCTCGCCTGCAATAGAAGTGGTGCTTAACAAAATGCCGGATGCTCGATCCTGCCATCAGTCAAAGGTATAACTATAAATGTTCATCACATTCTCTGCGGGGTTTCATCTCCATTTCTTCTTATCAACAAAAATCAAATAATCTTCCAGTGCATCGAAATATGTACAAATAACTCATAACAATTCAGTCTCCAAGAAAAATAAAATATATTTCACATTCACATTCACTCGTAGTTCATCAAATGAGAGTCACTCATACTTTCTCGTTGGAAGTCCTCGGTTCGTCCAGAGAAGTAACACTCTTCATGAGCCATGGATGTCACATCGCAGATGTGAATACCGGCTCAGTACATCATATAGCAGCGACGTCCGTTTCACTGTAATCGAACAATTCATATGTTTTTTAATTCTTTTTGTAAGCTTTCTTTTTATTTAAATTTCTAATAGTGTTTTGTAAGGATACCCATTTTCCCTTTTATCTTTGTAAACTTAGTTTTAAGATTACTTTAATTCAATATACGCTGACGAAGGTGTTATTGAACACCAAAACATGTAGCCTTCGTTTAAGGAGTGATTAAACCACATTCTTCAGTGATTGACAAGGTGGTTTTGAATAAGATAGTGCTATCAGTCAACACAGATATTAATCATTACCATTGTCATAATGGCTAATGTTTATGCATTTGTTAACAGATGCATCTCAGAAATTAAGAAAAGGATAGTGTTGGCGAAGAAAGCCTTTCAAAATAAAAAGAATTTGCTGCTCAATGAGCACATCTACTTGAAGATCAGGAAGTCATTTCTTAAGGCAATTGTTTGGAGTGTGTTGACCTATGGTTTTGAAACATGGACACTTGGGAAAACAGAAGTAACAAAACTTGAAGCAGCTGAAATATGGTTTTGGAGACGAATGACCCGAACAAGCTGGATGGAAAGAAATACAAATGAGCTTGTTCTGAACCAAATTCAAGAGAATCGATGCCTGTTGAACACCATCAAGAAAAGGAAAGCAAAATGCAAGGGACACTTACTCAGACATGACACTCTCCACCAGATAATCTTTGAAGGAAAGAAATTGGGAGAAAACCCAAGGGGACGACCAAGACAATCGTATCTCAAGAACATTGTCAAAGAAATGGATTGTGAGTCGTATGTCAATATGAAGAGAACTGCTGAAGACCGTAAGAAATTGCTGCAACGACAAGGCTTTTAGCCTTTAGAAGCTGATGATTAAAGGATGAATAATTTTAATAATACAGTTTTTTTTTTCAAGAACCTAGTCTAATTGGGGAAAAGCGCGTTGATCAACTGAACAAGATTGATAGTTTGTACTGTGTCCGTATGCATATGGATCAATAGAAGAACATGAACACAATAATAATTTAGTACACATTTTTTCGCTGAACAAGGGAAGGAGCGGAACCCTTGAAAATGCCGGACGCAGTTTCCGGTGAAACGTCGAGAGATGTCCTGTCTGACCACGGCCTAAAATCCCGAAAAACTTGTACTTAATTATAAACGCCGGCCGTGAAAGCTGTTATAACAATAATAATACCTGTTATTATTATTTTTATTATTATTAAGTGTATGGAATTTTACATAATGAACAAGTATATACACTATTATACAAAAACCTCCAAAGAATATATGGTACTAAGTAGTGAACAATTACACAAGGATATCTAAATTTTTTATCCATTGCACTAGGGATACTGAGACATCAGCAATGTCTTTCTGGTCTCCACCATGAGCACGCAGAGAGCATTCGTCCATTATGTGATGCATGGTCTGGACCAATGCTCCGCAATCACATGCTGGAGAGTCCCGGAAGCTCCACTGGTGAAGGGAGAATGCAGATCTTCCACAATTAGTGCGAAACCTGTTTAGCGATGACTACGTTCTTCTTGGCAAACTGAAACCAGCTGGGGCATGGTTTGGATTAAAGTGGCTTTTTTTTTTCATTTTGTTCTAGGTAGGCTTGGCCACTCCGGAGCTGTACGAAACCATTGCCCTTTCCATTCCTCTTTTAAATTGAAACCAGCATCCATTAGATTCTTAGCTGTTTTCATTGGTGAGTAGTGGGTTTTGGATGGTTCTGTGACCACCTACGACTTTCCACCTACAAGATGGCGGCGGCGCGATATCTCTCGAACCCATGGTCGGATTTTAACAAATGAGAAGTCGTAGGACTCGGGATGACGCCCTCTTTCCATTGGACAAATTATTTTCACCCCAACATAAAACCTACCCCTACTAGGGGGTGAAATTGTAATTTCGAGGTAAACATTGCTTTCCAAATGCGACATGTGGGAGTTTCAAATTAATCGTTGTTCCACACAAGAGACAGTGGAAAGCCACTATGAATTAACATGCTTGTTTTTTTGTTTTTACGCATGCCCACTCATGGCTTTTGTAAGAGGGCGGGCTTTTCAAAGATGGTGGTTGTAGTGTAACCTAACCTAACCCAACCCACGAGGGATGATCAAAAAGTATTTTAAGCGGCGCTTGTCGATAGGCAAACCAATAATCAAAGATGGCATGTCAGGCCTTGAGTTGAGAGCCCCTTTTGATTGACCCCTGTTGATTTGTCCCTTTGAACAGACCCCTGTTGACTAGCCCCTTTGGACGGGCCCTTTTGATGGGGATCCTTTTTGACAGGTCCTTTTTATTGGGTCCCTGTGGACGAGTTCTTGTTGAAGGGTCCCTGTGGACGGGTCCTTGTTGACAGGTCCTTGTGGACGAGTCCTTGTTGACAAGTTCCTGTGGACGAGTCCTTGTTGACGGGTCCCTGTGGACGGGTCCTTGTTGACAGGTCCCTTTGGACTGGTCCCTTTGGACTGGTCCCTATGGACTGGCCCTTGAATTTTTCCAAATTATGTCAAAGGACCTAACTACATTTGTGTGTAAAGCAGTGTGTTGAACTGACGTTGTTCGCCAGCCCTCACTACTACAATGTGATAACGCTATGAAAGGAAAGTGACGAAATACATGTGAACACGTGCGAGATGATATTATTACCAACCCCTTGTGAAACAAGACACATCCTGTTTTGGTTCATACGTGAGAAAATGCAAGTTCATGTGTAATATGACCTAACACACAGGTATTCACCTTGAACGTTAGCTGCGCACGTGCACGATAAGAGCTAACAAGTCACATCCTGTTTTGACAGTGGTGGGAGGTGAAGGAAAGAAGAGGGGGAGACTCGGTGTAAGAGACAACATAGGTGAAGAGAGAAAGAAATATGTATTGCTCATAATACATGAAGAGCTGGGGACTGTACACATACACAAACACACACAGGGCTATAGGTTAAGTACAACATGAGTGAATAAATAAATAAATACAAGGCACACAGGTTCACACAACATGTAATTTATTAATCCAAGAATTAAAGGCTGAGCTAAATCCCAACCATTTTACATATAGTTTATTTCCTTTTTGTTCCTACATTTTTTCCACCAGGTAATGTTCTGGAAACGCTGTCTTTTGGAGTTCTTGGAGATAAAACCTGCCTTTTATGGGTTGATGGTTGAGGTCTTCGAGTAAATAGGTGACTGGGCTGTTTAGGTAGACTTGACGAATTCGAAATAGTTCAGTCACCCAATTTGGTGTGTAACCCTTGTCAAAGACGGATTTCAATTTGCTTAAACGAACATGGTCCCCAATGTTAAGGCGATGACGTTTAGGGTCCGCTGTTTTTATGGGGTTAATCAGTTTATCCAGTCGAGGAACATTTTTGGTCACAAGTCGTGGCTTGATCCCAATGGTTCTGTGTTTGGTGTCATTGTAACGTGACACTACCTCAGGTAACAAGTCCAGCCAGCGATATGAGCCTTAAGCGGTAAACGCTTTCCACATATGTGTTTTCAATGTTCGGTTAAACCGCTCAACCACGCTGGCTTTGAAATTGCTGTACGTGGTGAAATGGTGAATATCCTTAGATTTGAAAAAAACTGGAGAAATCCTTGTCGAAAAATTCTTTCCCCTGGTCGGTTTGTAGTAACTGTGGTTGACGTTTGGATTGTTGAATAATGTGTTGAAAGGCCTTGGTGACTAGTGGACCAGACTTGCGATGTACAGGTTCAACAAACACCATTTTGGAATACACATCAATGACGGTCAACATATAGCATACACCGTCGTTAACGCCAGCATAGGGGATCATTTCAACCAAGTCTGCTTGCCAAAGTTCACCCACACCTCTTGAAATCACCTTAAGTCGTGGATAGTGACGCCTAGCTGGGCGATGCAACTCGTGAGCAATACCCATTTTAATGGGTGAGGGCTTAAACAATAATTTTGGCATTTCGAAGTTCTTCTTCAATTTCTTGAATTTCCCAATCTTGACCCGTATGGCCGACTTGACGTGACGCATGCAACAGCTGTAGTCGCTGGACGAGTTTATCGGGATTGTGCCAGTAGGTAACATCCACAAGGGGTTTAATGGTTTAAATGTCACTCCCGAAGCGGACATTTTACAACGACCACTTTGACTAGTGGGGAACATTTTTTGCAATGATGGCTTTATATTTTTGAGATATATTGGCATTCACTTGTTGAGTGGGATCATACTGTCTTTTGTGGGCATGGGTGTCCAACAAAATGGATTTATATTTACCAAGGTCCTCTGGCGTATAATCATGGGATGAGGGAGTCCGAGAGAATAGAAGCTTTAACAGTCCTGGTGTTAATTTATAGTTGATGTTTTTAATGACAGCTTTAGTACGATCAAATTTAATCGACGAATCCCCAATTTTAAAACTATCATCCTCATAGCGAACACCATACGTGGTATCTGTGTTTCCAATAAATAGATTGGTGAAATAGGTTTCCAGTGTTGATCCATAATATTTTATTAAAATGTTTTTCAGTTGAGCTATATGTTGAGGGGTGGCCAAGAGTTGTGAAAACGGAGACGATCTGGAAGGGCAAGGTGTTTCGACAATGGCTAAGGACTTCTTTTTTCTTAAAAACTCTGCAAGGGGTGAGGCCTTTTTTTGAGGCGTGAACACTTGTTCCTCTTCATCCTCAACTTCGCTAACACTAGTCAAATCTTCCTGTTCCTCTTCCTCTTCCTCAGGGTCCTCGTGGTGCGTTTGAGTGGCTTGTGAAACAGTGGGTAGCGTTTCAGATGGTTTGAAAGAGGGTTTCAACATGACTTTTAGCGGAGGTGCTAAATGTTGTTGAATAAACAAAGTATGATCCGCACGTGATCGTTTCAATTGACGAAACTTTTGGCGAATAGTATTTTTTGCTCTAATAATATGCTTTTTCAATTGACTCACTGCTAACGCCATGGTGTCTTGAAGAATGACTTGACAGGGAATGAGACACTGCCTTAAATAGCAATAAAATGATCAAACCCTAAGCGATACCGTCCTTGGTTGAGTTCACTTTGTTTGTCAATCACTAAACAGGCATGACGTTGAGTGTTCCAGCACTTGGCACACAATTCTGTAAACATTTGAAAGGTCATATCTGGATTCACATGTTCATTATAAATGAGACGACTATTCCTCTCGTCCTGGCGAAATAAAACAATGACATTGGCATTGTCACGAATCAACTGTTTGGACATTTTAGAATACGTTTGTCCAAGATAGAAGCAATCGATATGTTTGTGTCGACCCATGCTGAAATAGCTTTGAATGATGCCTTGTCGTTCAGTGGATACATCATCGAAAATCATGAGTGAATCAGGCTTTACCTCATCCGGTGAAATAACATTTTCTTGCGTGGAAAATGTGAAATAACCCATATTCTCATTTTGTAATCCAGACATGACTTGATCCAGAAACACGTAGAGGGGTTGGTAGAGAGATTTTGAAAAAATATAAATATTTTGAAAACGCAGACCATTGGGCGCTGTAATGAGCGTCAGCAAAAGATTAGTCTTTCCACATCCCGAAGGCCCCACAATGATGCAACGAATGGAAGATGGAAACAGTGAACCATGGCGTTGTTCACGTGATGTGGGACAGAGATGGGAAACCATTTCCCCCACGGGAAATGACACTTGCTGCTTAATAATCTTCATTTCAACTAAGGCTTAGAGAGGCTTGCAGGCTGTCTATGTACATGGAACCGAACCTTGTCATAGAAACAGTAGACTCGTATTACAGGTTGACGATGGATGTCTTTGGACGTGCATTGATGGCCAAAGCTAGGTCAGTCCCCGTAAATGATCCTAAACAAGACACAGATCCTGCTAATAAACACTATGTGGATAGGTCTGTAGTGCCACGCACAAAATAGGGAGATTATGACTTTAAGGGAAAGCGGTTAACCCATGTGAAACATCCACAAGTGTCTACAGACGTTACTACAAAAAAGTATGTGGATAACAAAGTGTATGAATTTTATGACAAAGTGCCTAAGCTTACAGTGAATGACTATAGCGCTAATAATCAGCGCATTATTCACGTTGAAGACCCGCAAGACGAAGACGATGTCTGTACCAAGCGTTACGTGACCTATGAAATGAAAAGGCTTTATAAATGTATCCCATCTATATTTTTAGTGTATCTGACAAATGAAAAACCTGTGAATGACAGAAACCATTTACCGCTATCCCATGACCAGCACCTGACCTATTGTGCCCGTTTAGACCGGAGTCCGCACGACCACATATGCATTTTACCAATAATCAGTCAGCACGAGAGTCAAAATATCCCGGAGCGCCAGATGGGTTAAAGCAAATCGCAAAAACGACATCAAATGAAAAAAATGCTTTACTGATTTTTGGCTCAATGCAACAATAAGGATAGAAGGAGATTCAACTGGGAGTAACACATCAAGTAAAATTATCTCAGTTTATTTTGAATTTAAAATTGACTGCAAAAATGCTCAAAGCAGCATCACTCACGTGTGGCGATCCACACTCCTATTTACACAATATACAGAAATTTTCCAAACACATTTGACAATTATTTTTTTGGAAACACAAGTCTGATTGTTAGTCCTGTAGACTGTGTTCCAAAATTATTTATAATTAATGATTAAATCCAGTTCAAATTTAATTGTCTCTACTGGAAATATCGTAGTTCACTGTTTGAATTTTTACATAATATTAACACTCGTAGAATAAATGTTCATAGAATTTTAACTTTCACTTATTTTTCCAGTTTCAAAAATACATTGTCGAAAAATATTATTATTATTGAATCAACACAAATTATTTACACATATTAATAACATCTGAAAAGTATTTGACCATGAGCATAGCATCGAAGAACTTGTGCGAAGCACAACAAAAATTAATTGTTCTTCTGACATTAAACATTTCGAGAAGTGACTCGATTATGAACTTCAAGTTCCTCACAAAATATATGATTTCTGAATCATCAACTTGATCAATAAATTGTTGAACCATTCAACTATTTGACTTTCCACTTAGAATCATCATTAAGAAAAATATTTATATTTGTGGCCCTTTTAGTAACTTTCACAACTTGCAATTCTTCGACAGAATGCGGAAATAAGAATTGTAGCTTCATAATAAATTCATTTATTTCATGGCACTAGGATTGAAAATATCCTTCAAATTATTCGTGGTTAAAGAATTATTTTTAATTGGCAGTGGCCCACTCTATTATTTGTGTAAGAACACAATATTACAACAACAACGGCAAAGGTCTTCCTCTGAAGAAGAATAAACTACTATCATGACAAATCCGGGTTCTAGCAAAATCAAAGTCTAAATGGAATTCGTAAACAAGGTTGAAATAAGAACTGATGGTTTCTAAGAAATAACCTTCGGGTCATTCATACGACGAAATGTGTAGTTCCAATACTCCTACTATAAACCTGAGCCATCGAACCTGCTATTTGATTGATGCTCGAAAAAATCTCCTCATTCCTGCGACTTAAACATGCGCACCTGGGAATGGCATTTCAACTACTCCACACATATAAATTTTCTTCCCAAAATTTATACAATAAATCAAGCCTCTGCTTGTTATCAACACTGGAAGATTAATAAACTTACAAGTTTATTTTATTTTACCATTCAGTTCAACCCGTGAATTTACCATACTTATGAAAATCTTTATTTCACTTTCGAGTGTATTTACGTCATGATTTTATATAAATACAAAAATATCCTATTTGATACAAATATCATTTGCTTCCCGTTTCATGCCTCTCCGTGTTATCTGAAAAATATACTTTGCTCATTGCAAATATTAACTGTTCAACCAGAACTGAAATGTTGGTTGAATGCGGGCTTGCGCTAACCACTCTCCTTCAAAAAATCTCCTGTTCCAAACTAGAAATGATTAAACTACTTCATAGGCTCTCTCTCAATTCATATGATTATTAGAAAATATAATATCCAAGAATTATTTAGAAAAATTATGAAAATTATTATTATTATTATTATCAGTGAATTGTTATTATTATTATTAGTTATATCATTTTAAATATGTTTAATTATCATCTCATTATGTGAGAATCCACATGTTCGAACCTTCGAATATGGAAAAAATATCCATTCCTCAACAAAAATAATTATTAACTTTTACAGTTACATCGGCTGATTACCGTGATTTCCCAAAAATATGAAATATTCAAATAAATGCTCGAAATGCTCGGTCATCGATCCTAAACTGTTCTGAGTGCTGAAAATACTCAGAATAACTCTAATATGTCTTGCGTAAATCATTGCAAGATTTAAATATGAAGAAAAATAAATAAATGTGTTGGTCATCTGCAGAAAAATAGTTTGTTCCAATTAGCTAGGCATAATATAATTCAAATGTGGCTTACATTTCTTGATGGTCTTGAAGCGTAGTGAACCTGGTCTGTACCAGATTTATCCATAGACATGCCCTATCGGACAAGCACGTATAATCCTTGTATCGGCCGCCATTATATACCCACAATCCGTCTAGTAAGACATAGTGGCAGTATCTCTTGACGTTTGAATTAACTGTTGTACCATTTTAATATGGGCTTCTATCAAAGCCATAACAGTTTGTTTAAATGGGGTCAGATCTAAGTGATCTATTCTTAGATATGTCAGTTGTAACATAACTCACGGTAATCTTATCAATACAAGAAGACACTGACAGTCTAACCAATCAACGGCTGTTCTGAAGATCGTTCCCTGGGCATGGTTTAACACCATCTACCATGCGCTAAGCAACCTGTAGTTTCCCTTGCGTAGACTAATGAACACCACCGTGATAGACTGGTCTTCAGTGTACTGATAGATCGAAGTGGTTAACAAGTTACCAATATGAAAACTGACTGAAATGGATTTAAACATCCAAGTATTAGGTTATTACTGGACTGTGACAAAGTACTAATTCTAGACAAAGTCTAGCATATGTCCATGTAGAAATAAAAATATTTCTCCAGTGTCTGTAGAAAATAACTATCACCTTAGTGATCCTCCTCGCCGGAAACTTAAGTTCCACTTCGTAGCGCAGCACTTTTTGTGACTATCACAACTTTGAAAATAACTTCTGCGTAGATCTGGCAACCATGTGCCTTGGCTCAGCGTAGCAGCAACTTGCTCGGCAAATGCTTGTGTTGGAATGAGCTATCGATACCTCGGCCGGCCGGCTTTTATTCAGCTGATATCTGGAAATCCTCATATCTCTGGTATCCCTGGTCCGATTTACTTGATACTAATTGCATTCTCATTCATTTGGCCGTGCCAGTAATCTGATCCATGGCTCAAGTCTCTACTCCATGGTTAACTATTTAATCAATAAATAGCCTCGACCTCGGCTATTACTCGCTACGTCACTTGACATGCAAGTATCGGTAAATTCTTTCCAATTGCTTCGAGAAGCAATGTAGCGCGATATTCAAATATCTCAACATTCAAAAGCGGCTGTAGCCTTTCCCTTGATATCGAGGTGTCTGAATCTTGGAATACCCATTCCTAGAGTTGGGCACATCCACCCCACACCTAGCAAAAAATAAAATTTTTTCCTATATACACATTAAATCATCTGGTTCTTGAATAATAAATCTTCAAATTCGATGCATTATAAGTTCCCACGATGTTACCAGTTCGTGTATTAGCGACTTCATAGCTTCCATTGTTGTTTACTTCCACAATACGATAGGGTCCAGCGTAAAGGCTTGCAAACTTCGAGTACACTCGATTTTGCACGTCAGAGGGTGTAGGTCTTTTCACTAAAACAAGAGTTCCTACGCGCAAGGGTCTGCGAAAACGCTTTCCTCTCACTCTGCGCTCTCTTTTCTCAGCTTGGCTCCTCAACTTGTCTAAAGCTAGAGTTTCCCTCATCTGACGACTTGGTTCAATCTCAGGTGGAATAGAGATGATTCGATCCCATAATCTTGTTGGTTTAATTCCATGATGAAGCAACATGGGAATCTGTCCAGTACTCTCATGAATTGTAGAGTTGATGGATTCGGATGCTAAAGAGAGAACATCCATCCATTTCCAATGCTCATTTGGACAATAGAGGCGGCAAAATTTTGCTATTTCAGCCATCACGCGTTCTGCTGGATTGCTCTCTGGATGTCTAATAGAACAAAACAATTGTCTAATCCCAAGATTATTCATGATGGTTCGAAATTCTAAAGATGTAAATTGAGGTCCACGATCTGATAAAAGGAATTCCGGTTTGCCTGCTTCCGGAATTACGCTGTCTCTAATTCTCTTCGCACAATATTTTGCGTTTGCCTTCTGAATCGGATGCAACATAGTGTATTTGCTGAATACATCCATGGTCACCAGAATATATCGGTTACCTCTTTTAGACTTTGGGAGAGGACCATATAAATCAGTCGCGAAGATTTCACAAGGCTTAGAAGGAATAATAGGCCTTGGTAATTCTCTCAATAATCTAGAATTATGTTTACTCCTTTGGCATAAGTCGCATTCTCGAATAGTGTTCCTGACAGTTTGTCGCATTCGCTCCCACGAAAATTTCTCTTGAATCATGTTGACCGTCTTATCTACTCCAGCATGACCTGCGATTCGATGTGCCATCTAGATAATGGGTTTTTGCATTCGTGGAGGTATCACTACTCTCAGCTTCGTATGGTCGGGATCTGCAAACTTGTAGATTAAACCATCTAACATCATAAAATCTCTTGAAAATCTTTCAGTTTCCACAAAATCATCATCATTTGGATCCATGTCTCCCTGTAGAAAACGAAAAATGTTTCTAAGACGTCGGTCTCTCCTCTGGGATAAATGCAACAATCTTAACCTTCTCAAGGTATCCTCATCCTCCTGCGTCAGGTTAACTTGAAAAACCTTAGATGTAGACTCCACTGCTCTACTCAATAAATCAGCTCCCACGTTCAACTTTCCAGGAGTGTGTTCAATAACTAGGTTGAATTGTTGAATAAAAAGTGACCATCTAGTTATCCTATCACTGGCAAAGTTTGTTCTCAAGATAAACTCCAATGCGTGGTGATCAGTCCTCACAATGACTGAATGTCCAATTAACATTTTCTTCCACGACTCCAACGCGAATATTACAGCAAGTGCTTCTAACTCTGTGGTGTAATAATTCCTTTCTGATGGACGAAGTTTCCTGCTAATGAACGCCAGGTAACGTCTCTTGTGATCTTCATCTTCTTTTCCCTCGAAGTTAATCTCTTCGGTATTCTTGAATCTGATCGTCTCTGTCTTCATGTCTATCACTGCTTGATATTTCTGAATGAAATCCGCTCCCAATATCATGTCAAAAGCCATGTCCTTCATTACTACAAACACATGTCGAAAATCATGTCCTCCAATCGTAATACATAAATATAATTGTGTTTTGCGCAGAGATATTTTGTTGGGTATTATTCCTTGTATCTTAATTCCTGATACTGGAATTTCCTCTAAATTCTCTTTGAGCTTCCACAGAATATAAAGCTTCTCACTCACAAGACAAAGCATAGCCCCAGTATCAATCAAAGTATCGACAGGCATACCGAATACTTCGCATGATATGATTGGCATTCTAATTCTCGTACCCATTTCTTTCCGTTCGTCATTCTGTTGAATTAAGTCATCGTCCTCTGCTTGCCATTTAATAATTCTGGAAGTGAAAGTGTTCAAAATTCTATCTTCTACTGTGAATTCGAAGTTGTTGTTTTTTTCGTTTCAATTCCCTCGGGATTGTTGTGTTCCCGATGGACCTGGTTCATTGGGCCTCTGCTCCAAAAACTGCAAGTTATCTTGGTGTCTTGCTTCCAAGTTTTTCCTCGTCTCCTTGTTGAACTCTTCATTGGACTGACGAGTATCCACATTCCCTCTGTTATTGTAGTTGTTTCGACCATAGTATCTTCTTTCCTGGTACCTTCCTTGATTATCCCGTGGCCTTCTCCATCGAGTATTGTATCGATTTCCACCATCTGGTCTCGCATAAGGCTTGTAACTGTATCTGTTACTGTACTGATTCCATCCTCTCTTATTTGAATCTTCCCTCGGCGTTTTCTCTTCTCGCCCCTCTCGAATCTCTCGAGGTGTTTGAGAATAACTATCGGCCATAACAGCGTACACAGCGTTGTTATTCCTTCCTCCCTTCTGATGGAAGAATTGAGCATTCGTATGATCCAGCTTCTGTAATACCTCGTCAAATTGCTCCATATTATAGATATCAGCAGCGATCAAAGTCCATTGGACGTCTGCTGGAAACTGACGTATCAATGCAGTAATTAATTCGTTATCTGGCATCGGCGGATCTAAATGTTGAAGTTTAGAAAGCTGTCCAGAAAAGTACGTAGAGTAACGAGTAGGTTGTGACGTCGAGAATCTCTTAGAATATAATTCTGCTCTGACTTGCTGTTGGGTTTCCGGGGACCAAAACTTTTTCAATAGCCCACGAGAAAACTCCTAAAAAGTGGTTAGAGTGGATCTAAAGGCTCTAAACCAAAGAAGTGCAGGACCTTCCAAAAATTTCCCTATCACTCGGATCTGTCTTTCTTTAGGGATCTTGGAATCTTTCAGGTAATCCCCTGCTTCTCTCAAAAATTCCACGGGTGTCACAGAATCTCGCCCTGAAAATTTAGAAGGCTTATCTTCTACATTCTTAAATACAGTTATGGGGTTGAATTGAAATACTATCCTGACCTCGTCCTGTCTTTGACTATCAGTTTCTCTAGCTCCTCCTAGATTTATATGTATCTGTTCCTTTCCCCTTACATTTGGCATTTTCAACAGATGGTCAGACTGTTTCTCGTCCTTGATTTGAGTTTTCATAGCCTCAAGTTCCTTCTGGTTTTCTTCTGCCATTTTCTTAATTGCTTCAGTTTCTTTACAATTCTCCTTAACATCAATGGATATCTGGTTCATCACAGCCTCGTGACTTTTCAATGACCCTGTCATATCTGATATGTCCTTCTGAGTTGCTTGGATATCTTTGGCAATTACTTGAATATGGGATGACAAAGATTCCCTAATCTCCTTGATTCCCTCTTGATTCTCCAGCTTGAGTGTGTCTTTAATTTCATTGACAACTGTGATTTTAATTTCAGTTTGCAATTCATTAATCACACCTTCTCTTATTTCTCCCATTACAAGTTCTTTGAATTGTTCTGTCAACCGTTGAACAACTAGAATTCCCATCTCATTACTCTCCTTCTTCACTCTGACTTCTAGGTTGATCATGTCTTCACCAACTTTCCTAAGACCATGTTCTATCCTATCAGCTAAGCTTTGGGATCTAAGATCGGCATCGCGAAATTTATCGTCCATTAAACTTGCGTTAGTAGCTAATGAAGTTTCGAGCTCATGTGTTTTTTCGCATAATTTAGACATTTTACTCTCAAGTGACATTTTCAAAATTTCGGAATTCTCTTTAAATTTACTCTTCATAGAATTAAATTTACTATTTAAATTTTCTTTCAAGTTACCTTTTAAAGAATCAGAACTTTCTTTAAGTTTATTTTCCAAAGAATCAGAATTTTCTTTAAGTTTATCATTTAAACTTTCTTTAAGTTTATTTTCTAAAGACTCAGAATTTTCTTTAAGTTTATTTTCTAAAGAATCAGAATTTTCTTTAAGTTTATTTTCTAAAGAATCAGAATTCTCTTTAAGTTTATCGTTTAAATTTTCTTTAAGTTTATTTTCTAAAGAATCAGAATTTTCTTTAAGTTTCCTTTCCAAAGCCTCAGTATTTTCTTTCATAATGGCTGCTACACGCAGTCCAGCCTCTTTTGAACTCTCCTCCAAACTCCTCATCATCCTCATCATTTCTTCCATAATTTCAATTATTATTCAAAGCTTAGGGGCATACAATATCGGCAAACACAAGCTTATAACTAGAACAAGAAATATAAATAGCTAATTGGAACACTCTAATAAAATGAGATTTGTCCTGATGTCGACGTGATGGAAAAACAAAATTCTCTACTTTTACGAATTACATTTACCACAATATCAAAAGAAAAATATGCAAGTTCTCAAATATCCTCCACCTGGATTCTAATAATGCGTATGTCCAGTCATCGAACGTTTACTACTGAATTTACTGACGCCCTAATGGTTAAGCCATTATCAAAAATAATCAAACCCATTCTAATTATTAACCAAGTTAAATTTTTAATTTTCCCCACTAATTGGGTTTCCTACTAATTTATTCATCCAAACCAGACATCTCTCAACTCCCAAAATATTTCTATAAAAATTATCACAATTTAAATCGGCATGCGATTGACCATGTCTAAATCGAGACCCACGTTCGAAGCCATTTCTCTCTCTATCTTATTTTATGTGCCCGTTTAGACCAGAGTCCGCACGACCACATATGCATTTTACCAATAATCAGTCAGCACGAGAGTCAAAATATCCCGGAGCGCCAGATGGGTTAAAGCAAATCGCAAAAACGACATCAAATGAAAAAAATGCTTTACTGATTTTTGGCTCAATGCAACAATAAGGATAGAAGGAGATTCAACTGGGAGTAACACATCAAGTAAAATTATCTCAGTTTATTTTGAATTTAAAATTGACTGCAAAAATGCTCAAAGCAGCATCACTCACGTGTGGCGATCCACACTCCTATTTACACAATATACAGAAATTTTCCAAACACATTTGACAATTATTTTTTTGGAAACACAAGTCTGATTGTTAGTCCTGTAGACTGTGTTCCAAAATTATTTATAATTAATGATTAAATCCAGTTCAAATTTAATTGTCTCTACTGGAAATATCGTAGTTCACTGTTTGAATTTTTACATAATATTAACACTCGTAGAATAAATGTTCATAGAATTTTAACTTTCACTTATTTTTCCAGTTTCAAAAATACATTGTCGAAAAATATTATTATTATTGAATCAACACAAATTATTTACACATATTAATAACATCTGAAAAGTATTTGACCATGAGCATAGCATCGAAGAACTTGTGCGAAGCACAACAAAAATTAATTGTTCTTCTGACATTAAACATTTCGAGAAGTGACTCGATTATGAACTTCAAGTTCCTCACAAAATATATGATTTCTGAATCATCAACTTGATCAATAAATTGTTGAACCATTCAACTATTTGACTTTCCTCTTAGAATCATCATTAAGAAAAATATTTATATTTGTGGCCCTTTTAGTAACTTTCACAACTTGCAATTCTTCGACAGAATGCGGAAATAAGAATTGTAGCTTCATAATAAATTCATTTAGTTCATGGCATTAGGATTGAAAATATCCTTCAAATTATTCGTGGTTAAAGAATTATTTTTAATTGGCAGTGGCCCACTCTATTATTTGTGTAAGAACACAATATTACAACAACAACGGCAAGTAAATTGGACCAGGGATACCAGAGATATGAGGATTTCCAGATATCAGCTGATGACGCGTGACCCTGGCAGTTTTGAATAAAAGCCGGCCGGCCGAGGTATCGATAGCTCATTCCAACACAAGCATTTGCCGAGCAAGAAGAATAAACTACTATCATGACAAATCCGGGTTCTAGCAAAATCAAAGTCTAAATGGAATTCGTAAACAAGGTTGAAATAAGAACTGATGGTTTCTAAGAAATAACCTTCGGGTCATTCATACGACGAAATGTGTAGTTCCAATACTCCTACTATAAACCTGAGCCATCGAACCTGCTATTTGATTGATGCTCGAAAAAATCTCCTCATTCCTGCGACTTAAACATGCGCACCTGGGAATGGCATTTCAACTACTCCACACATATAAATTTTCTTCCCAAAATTTATACAATAAATCAAGCCTCTGCTTGTTATCAACACTGGAAGATTAATAAACTTACAAGTTTATTTTATTTTACCATTCAGTTCAACCCGTGAATTTACCATACTTATGAAAATCTTTATTTCACTTTCGAGTGTATTTACGTCATGATTTTATATAAATACAAAAATATCCTATTTGATACAAATATCATTTGCTTCCCGTTTCATGCCTCTCCGTGTTATCTGAAAAATATACTTTGCTCATTGCAAATATTAACTGTTCAACCAGAACTGAAATGTTGGTTGAATGCGGGCTTGCGCTAACCACTCTCCTTCGGAAAATCTCCTGTTCCAAACTAGAAATGATTAAACTACTTCATAGGCTCTCTCTCAATACATATGATTATTAGAAAATATAATATCCAGGAATTATTTAGAAAAATTACGAAAATTATTATTATTATTATTATCAGTGAATTATTATTATTATTATTAGTTATATCATTTTAAATATGTTTAATTATCATCTCATTATGTGAGAATCCACATGTTCGAACCTTCGAATATGGAAAAAATATCCATTCCTCAACAAAAATAATTATTAACTTTTACAGTTACATCGGCTGATTACCGTGATTTCCCAAAAATATGAAATATTCAAATAAATGCTCGAAATGCTCGGTCATCGATCCTAAACTGTTCTGAGTGCTGAAAATACTCAGAATAACTCTAATATGTCTTGCGTAAATCATTGCAAGATTTAAATACGAAGAAAAATAAATAAATGTGTTGGTCATCTGCAGAAAAATAGTTTGTTCCAATTAGCTAGGCATAATATAATTCAAATGTGGCTTACATTTCTTGATGGTCTTGAAGCGTAGTGAACCTGGTCTGTACCAGATTTATCCATAGACATGCCCTATCGGACAAGCACGTATAATCCTTGTATCGGCCGCCATTATATACCCACAATCCGTCTAGTAAGACATAGTGGCAGTATCTCTTGACGTTTGAATTAACTGTTGTACCATTTTAATATGGGCTTCTATCAAAGCCATAACAGTTTGTTTAAATGGGGTCAGATCTAAGTGATCTATTCTTAGATATGTCAGTTGTAACATAACTCACGGTAATCTTATCAATACAAGAAGACACTGACAGTCTAACCAATCAACGGCTGTTCTGAAGATCGTTCCCTGGGCATGGTTTAACACCATCTACCATGCGCTAAGCAACCTGTAGTTTCCCTTGCGTAGACTAATGAACACCACCGTGATAGACTGGTCTTCAGTGTACTGATAGATCGAAGTGGTTAACAAGTTACCAATATGAAAACTGACTGAAATGGATTTAAACATCCAAGTATTAGGTTATTACTGGACTGTGACAAAGTACTAATTCTAGACAAAGTCTAGCATATGTCCATGTAGAAATAAAAATATTTCTCCAGTGTCTGTAGAAAATAACTATCACCTTAGTGATCCTCCTCGCCGGAAACTTAAGTTCCACTTCGTAGCGCAGCACTTTTTGTGACTATCACAACTTTGAAAATAACTTCTGCGTAGATCTGGCAACCATGTGCCTTGGCTCAGCGTAGCAGCAACTTGCTCGGCAAATGCTTGTGTTGGAATGAGCTATCGATACCTCGGCCGGCCGGCTTTTATTCAGCTGATATCTGGAAATCCTCATATCTCTGGTATCCCTGGTCCGATTTACTTGATACTAATTGCATTCTCATTCATTTGGCCGTGCCAGTAATCTGATCCATGGCTCAAGTCTCTACTCCATGGTTAACTATTTAATCAATAAATAGCCTCGACCTCGGCTATTACTCGCTACGTCACTTGACATGCAAGTATCGGTAAATTCTTTCCAATTGCTTCGAGAAGCAATGTAGCGCGATATTCAAATATCTCAACATTCAAAAGCGGCTGTAGCCTTTCCCTTGATATCGAGGTGTCTGAATCTTGGAATACCCATTCCTAGAGTTGGGCACATCCACCCCACACCTAGCAAAAAATAAATTTTTTTCCTATATACACATTAAATCATCTGGTTCTTGAATAATAAATCTTCAAATTCGATGCATTATAAGTTCCCACGATGTTACCAGTTCGTGTATTAGCGACTTCATAGCTTCCATTGTTGTTTACTTCCACAATACGATAGGGTCCAGCGTAAAGGCTTGCAAACTTCGAGTACACTCGATTTTGCACGTCAGAGGGTGTAGGTCTTTTCACTAAAACAAGAGTTCCTACGCGCAAGGGTCTGCGAAAACGCTTTCCTCTCACTCTGCGCTCTCTTTTCTCAGCTTGGCTCCTCAACTTGTCTAAAGCTAGAGTTTCCCTCATCTGACGACTTGGTTCAATCTCAGGTGGAATAGAGATGATTCGATCCCATAATCTTGTTGGTTTAATTCCATGATGAAGCAACATGGGAATCTGTCCAGTACTCTCATGAATTGTAGAGTTGATGGATTCGGATGCTAAAGAGAGAACATCCATCCATTTCCAATGCTCATTTGGACAATAGAGGCGGCAAAATTTTGCTATTTCAGCCATCACGCGTTCTGCTGGATTGCTCTCTGGATGTCTAATAGAACAAAACAATTGTCTAATCCCAAGATTATTCATGATGGTTCGAAATTCTAAAGATGTAAATTGAGGTCCACGATCTGATAAAAGGAATTCCGGTTTGCCTGCTTCCGGAATTACGCTGTCTCTAATTCTCTTCGCACAATATTTTGCGTTTGCCTTCTGAATCGGATGCAACATAGTGTATTTGCTGAATACATCCATGGTCACCAGAATATATCGGTTACCTCTTTTAGACTTTGGGAGAGGACCATATAAATCAGTCGCGAAGATTTCACAAGGCTTAGAAGGAATAATAGGCCTTGGTAATTCTCTCAATAATCTAGAATTATGTTTACTCCTTTGGCATAAGTCGCATTCTCGAATAGTGTTCCTGACAGTTTGTCGCATTCGCTCCCACGAAAATTTCTCTTGAATCATGTTGACCGTCTTATCTACTCCAGCATGACCTGCGATTCGATGTGCCATCTAGATAATGGGTTTTTGCATTCGTGGAGGTATCACTACTCTCAGCTTCGTATGGTCGGGATCTGCAAACTTGTAGATTAAACCATCTAACATCATAAAATCTCTTGAAAATCTTTCAGTTTCCACAAAATCATCATCATTTGGATCCATGTCTCCCTGTAGAAAACGAAAAATGTTTCTAAGACGTCGGTCTCTCCTCTGGGATAAATGCAACAATCTTAACCTTCTCAAGGTATCCTCATCCTCCTGCGTCAGGTTAACTTGAAAAACCTTAGATGTAGACTCCACTGCTCTACTCAATAAATCAGCTCCCACGTTCAACTTTCCAGGAGTGTGTTCAATAACTAGGTTGAATTGTTGAATAAAAAGTGACCATCTAGTTATCCTATCACTGGCAAAGTTTGTTCTCAAGATAAACTCCAATGCGTGGTGATCAGTCCTCACAATGACTGAATGTCCAATTAACATTTTCTTCCACGACTCCAACGCGAATATTACAGCAAGTGCTTCTAACTCTGTGGTGTAATAATTCCTTTCTGATGGACGAAGTTTCCTGCTAATGAACGCCAGGTAACGTCTCTTGTGATCTTCATCTTCTTTTCCCTCGAAGTTAATCTCTTCGGTATTCTTGAATCTGATCGTCTCTGTCTTCATGTCTATCACTGCTTGATATTTCTGAATGAAATCCGCTCCCAATATCATGTCAAAAGCCATGTCCTTCATTACTACAAACACATGTCGAAAATCATGTCCTCCAATCGTAATACATAAATATAATTGTGTTTTGCGCAGAGATATTTTGTTGGGTATTATTCCTTGTATCTTAATTCCTGATACTGGAATTTCCTCTAAATTCTCTTTGAGCTTCCACAGAATATAAAGCTTCTCACTCACAAGACAAAGCATAGCCCCAGTATCAATCAAAGTATCGACAGGCATACCGAATACTTCGCATGATATGATTGGCATTCTAATTCTCGTACCCATTTCTTTCCGTTCGTCATTCTGTTGAATTAAGTCATCGTCCTCTGCTTGCCATTTAATAATTCTGGAAGTGAAAGTGTTCAAAATTCTATCTTCTACTGTGAATTCGAAGTTGTTGTTTTTTTCGTTTCAATTCCCTCGGGATTGTTGTGTTCCCGATGGACCTGGTTCATTGGGCCTCTGCTCCAAAAACTGCAAGTTATCTTGGTGTCTTGCTTCCAAGTTTTTCCTCGTCTCCTTGTTGAACTCTTCATTGGACTGACGAGTATCCACATTCCCTCTGTTATTGTAGTTGTTTCGACCATAGTATCTTCTTTCCTGGTACCTTCCTTGATTATCCCGTGGCCTTCTCCATCGAGTATTGTATCGATTTCCACCATCTGGTCTCGCATAAGGCTTGTAACTGTATCTGTTACTGTACTGATTCCATCCTCTCTTATTTGAATCTTCCCTCGGCGTTTTCTCTTCTCGCCCCTCTCGAATCTCTCGAGGTGTTTGAGAATAACTATCGGCCATAACAGCGTACACAGCGTTGTTATTCCTTCCTCCCTTCTGATGGAAGAATTGAGCATTCGTATGATCCAGCTTCTGTAATACCTCGTCAAATTGCTCCATATTATAGATATCAGCAGCGATCAAAGTCCATTGGACGTCTGCTGGAAACTGACGTATCAATGCAGTAATTAATTCGTTATCTGGCATCGGCGGATCTAAATGTTGAAGTTTAGAAAGCTGTCCAGAAAAGTACGTAGAGTAACGAGTAGGTTGTGACGTCGAGAATCTCTTAGAATATAATTCTGCTCTGACTTGCTGTTGGGTT
Source organism: Meconema thalassinum (assembly GCA_946902985.2). NCBI lineage: Eukaryota > Metazoa > Arthropoda > Insecta > Orthoptera > Tettigoniidae > Meconema > Meconema thalassinum. The sequence goes on from OX336391.1 coordinate 119,833,577, forward strand.
TCCGGGGACCAAAACTTTTTCAATAGCCCACGAGAAAACTCCTAAAAAGTGGTTAGAGTGGATCTAAAGGCTCTAAACCAAAGAAGTGCAGGACCTTCCAAAAATTTCCCTATCACTCGGATCTGTCTTTCTTTAGGGATCTTGGAATCTTTCAGGTAATCCCCTGCTTCTCTCAAAAATTCCACGGGTGTCACAGAATCTCGCCCTGAAAATTTAGAAGGCTTATCTTCTACATTCTTAAATACAGTTATGGGGTTGAATTGAAATACTATCCTGACCTCGTCCTGTCTTTGACTATCAGTTTCTCTAGCTCCTCCTAGATTTATATGTATCTGTTCCTTTCCCCTTACATTTGGCATTTTCAACAGATTGTCAGACTGTTTCTCGTCCTTGATTTGAGTTTTCATAGCCTCAAGTTCCTTCTGGTTTTCTTCTGCCATTTTCTTAATTGCTTCAGTTTCTTTACAATTCTCCTTAACATCAATGGATATCTGGTTCATCACAGCCTCGTGACTTTTCAATGACCCTGTCATATCTGATATGTCCTTCTGAGTTGCTTGGATATCTTTGGCAATTACTTGAATATGGGATGACAAAGATTCCCTAATCTCCTTGATTCCCTCTTGATTCTCCAGCTTGAGTGTGTCTTTAATTTCATTGACAACTGTGATTTTAATTTCAGTTTGCAATTCATTAATCACACCTTCTCTTATTTCTCCCATTACAAGTTCTTTGAATTGTTCTGTCAACCGTTGAACAACTAGAATTCCCATCTCATTACTCTCCTTCTTCACTCTGACTTCTAGGTTGATCATGTCTTCACCAACTTTCCTAAGACCATGTTCTATCCTATCAGCTAAGCTTTGGGATCTAAGATCGGCATCGCGAAATTTATCGTCCATTAAACTTGCGTTAGTAGCTAATGAAGTTTCGAGCTCATGTGTTTTTTCGCATAATTTAGACATTTTACTCTCAAGTGACATTTTCAAAATTTCGGAATTCTCTTTAAATTTACTCTTCATAGAATTAAATTTACTATTTAAATTTTCTTTCAAGTTACCTTTTAAAGAATCAGAACTTTCTTTAAGTTTATTTTCCAAAGAATCAGAATTTTCTTTAAGTTTATCATTTAAACTTTCTTTAAGTTTATTTTCTAAAGACTCAGAATTTTCTTTAAGTTTATTTTCTAAAGAATCAGAATTTTCTTTAAGTTTATTTTCTAAAGAATCAGAATTCTCTTTAAGTTTATCGTTTAAATTTTCTTTAAGTTTATTTTCTAAAGAATCAGAATTTTCTTTAAGTTTCCTTTCCAAAGCCTCAGTATTTTCTTTCATAATGGCTGCTACACGCAGTCCAGCCTCTTTTGAACTCTCCTCCAAACTCCTCATCATCCTCATCATTTCTTCCATAATTTCAATTATTATTCAAAGCTTAGGGGCATACAATATCGGCAAACACAAGCTTATAACTAGAACAAGAAATATAAATAGCTAATTGGAACACTCTAATAAAATGAGATTTGTCCTGATGTCGACGTGATGGAAAAACAAAATTCTCTACTTTTACGAATTACATTTACCACAATATCAAAAGAAAAATATGCAAGTTCTCAAATATCCTCCACCTGGATTCTAATAATGCGTATGTCCAGTCATCGAACGTTTACTACTGAATTTACTGACGCCCTAATGGTTAAGCCATTATCAAAAATAATCAAACCCATTCTAATTATTAACCAAGTTAAATTTTTAATTTTCCCCACTAATTGGGTTTCCTACTAATTTATTCATCCAAACCAGACATCTCTCAACTCCTAAAATATTTCTATAAAAATTATCACAATTTAAATCGGCATGCGATTGACCATGTCTAAATCGAGACCCACGTTCGAAGCCATTTCTCTCTCTATCTTATTTTATGTGCCCGTTTAGACCAGAGTCCGCACGACCACATATGCATTTTACCAATAATCAGTCAGCACGAGAGTCCAAATATCCCGGAGCGCCAGATGGGTTAAAGCAAATCGCAAAAACGACATCAAATGAAAAAAATGCTTTACTGATTTTTGGCTCAATGCAACAATAAGGATAGAAGGAGATTCAACTGGGAGTAACACATCAAGTAAAATTATCTCAGTTTATTTTGAATTTAAAATTGACTGCAAAAATGCTCAAAGCAGCATCACTCACGTGTGGCGATCCACACTCCTATTTACACAATATACAGAAATTTTCCAAACACATTTGACAATTATTTTTTTGGAAACACAAGTCTGATTGTTAGTCCTGTAGACTGTGTTCCAAAATTATTTATAATTAATGATTAAATCCAGTTCAAATTTAATTGTCTCTACTGGAAATATCGTAGTTCACTGTTTGAATTTTTACATAATATTAACACTCGTAGAATAAATGTTCATAGAATTTTAACTTTCACTTATTTTTCCAGTTTCAAAAATACATTGTCGAAAAATATTATTATTATTGAATCAACACAAATTATTTACACATATTAATAACATCTGAAAAGTATTTGACCATGAGCATAGCATCGAAGAACTTGTGCGAAGCACAACAAAAATTAATTGTTCTTCTGACATTAAACATTTCGAGAAGTGACTCGATTATGAACTTCAAGTTCCTCACAAAATATATGATTTCTGAATCATCAACTTGATCAATAAATTGTTGAACCATTCAACTATTTGACTTTCCTCTTAGAATCATCATTAAGAAAAATATTTATATTTGTGGCCCTTTTAGTAACTTTCACAACTTGCAATTCTTCGACAGAATGCGGAAATAAGAATTGTAGCTTCATAATAAATTCATTTAGTTCATGGCATTAGGATTGAAAATATCCTTCAAATTATTCGTGGTTAAAGAATTATTTTTAATTGGCAGTGGCCCACTCTATTATTTGTGTAAGAACACAATATTACAACAACAACGGCAAGTAAATTGGACCAGGGATACCAGAGATATGAGGATTTCCAGATATCAGCTGATGACGCGTGACCCTGGCAGTTTTGAATAAAAGCCGGCCGGCCGAGGTATCGATAGCTCATTCCAACACAAGCATTTGCCGAGCAAGAAGAATAAACTACTATCATGACAAATCCGGGTTCTAGCAAAATCAAAGTCTAAATGGAATTCGTAAACAAGGTTGAAATAAGAACTGATGGTTTCTAAGAAATAACCTTCGGGTCATTCATACGACGAAATGTGTAGTTCCAATACTCCTACTATAAACCTGAGCCATCGAACCTGCTATTTGATTGATGCTCGAAAAAATCTCCTCATTCCTGCGACTTAAACATGCGCACCTGGGAATGGCATTTCAACTACTCCACACATATAAATTTTCTTCCCAAAATTTATACAATAAATCAAGCCTCTGCTTGTTATCAACACTGGAAGATTAATAAACTTACAAGTTTATTTTATTTTACCATTCAGTTCAACCCGTGAATTTACCATACTTATGAAAATCTTTATTTCACTTTCGAGTGTATTTACGTCATGATTTTATATAAATACAAAAATATCCTATTTGATACAAATATCATTTGCTTCCCGTTTCATGCCTCTCCGTGTTATCTGAAAAATATACTTTGCTCATTGCAAATATTAACTGTTCAACCAGAACTGAAATGTTGGTTGAATGCGGGCTTGCGCTAACCACTCTCCTTCGGAAAATCTCCTGTTCCAAACTAGAAATGATTAAACTACTTCATAGGCTCTCTCTCAATACATATGATTATTAGAAAATATAATATCCAGGAATTATTTAGAAAAATTACGAAAATTATTATTATTATTATTATCAGTGAATTATTATTATTATTATTAGTTATATCATTTTAAATATGTTTAATTATCATCTCATTATGTGAGAATCCACATGTTCGAACCTTCGAATATGGAAAAAATATCCATTCCTCAACAAAAATAATTATTAACTTTTACAGTTACATCGGCTGATTACCGTGATTTCCCAAAAATATGAAATATTCAAATAAATGCTCGAAATGCTCGGTCATCGATCCTAAACTGTTCTGAGTGCTGAAAATACTCAGAATAACTCTAATATGTCTTGCGTAAATCATTGCAAGATTTAAATACGAAGAAAAATAAATAAATGTGTTGGTCATCTGCAGAAAAATAGTTTGTTCCAATTAGCTAGGCATAATATAATTCAAATGTGGCTTACATTTCTTGATGGTCTTGAAGCGTAGTGAACCTGGTCTGTACCAGATTTATCCATAGACATGCCCTATCGGACAAGCACGTATAATCCTTGTATCGGCCGCCATTATATACCCACAATCCGTCTAGTAAGACATAGTGGCAGTATCTCTTGACGTTTGAATTAACTGTTGTACCATTTTAATATGGGCTTCTATCAAAGCCATAACAGTTTGTTTAAATGGGGTCAGATCTAAGTGATCTATTCTTAGATATGTCAGTTGTAACATAACTCACGGTAATCTTATCAATACAAGAAGACACTGACAGTCTAACCAATCAACGGCTGTTCTGAAGATCGTTCCCTGGGCATGGTTTAACACCATCTACCATGCGCTAAGCAACCTGTAGTTTCCCTTGCGTAGACTAATGAACACCACCGTGATAGACTGGTCTTCAGTGTACTGATAGATCGAAGTGGTTAACAAGTTACCAATATGAAAACTGACTGAAATGGATTTAAACATCCAAGTATTAGGTTATTACTGGACTGTGACAAAGTACTAATTCTAGACAAAGTCTAGCATATGTCCATGTAGAAATAAAAATATTTCTCCAGTGTCTGTAGAAAATAACTATCACCTTAGTGATCCTCCTCGCCGGAAACTTAAGTTCCACTTCGTAGCGCAGCACTTTTTGTGACTATCACAACTTTGAAAATAACTTCTGCGTAGATCTGGCAACCATGTGCCTTGGCTCAGCGTAGCAGCAACTTGCTCGGCAAATGCTTGTGTTGGAATGAGCTATCGATACCTCGGCCGGCCGGCTTTTATTCAGCTGATATCTGGAAATCCTCATATCTCTGGTATCCCTGGTCCGATTTACTTGATACTAATTGCATTCTCATTCATTTGGCCGTGCCAGTAATCTGATCCATGGCTCAAGTCTCTACTCCATGGTTAACTATTTAATCAATAAATAGCCTCGACCTCGGCTATTACTCGCTACGTCACTTGACATGCAAGTATCGGTAAATTCTTTCCAATTGCTTCGAGAAGCAATGTAGCGCGATATTCAAATATCTCAACATTCAAAAGCGGCTGTAGCCTTTCCCTTGATATCTAGGTGTCTGAATCTTGGAATACCCATTCCTAGAGTTGGGCACACTGTGTGCTTGCTTCGGGTTTAAACCACTATCGATTACACTACGATGGAACCTTTCAAATGAAGTACGTGATGCCTGATGAGAAGCATTTAAAAATAGAGATAAATGGTCATAGGATGTTGGTCCATAACCATGAAATGGTCAATGCAGGTGACGAATTATCCTTTCACCTCATGTTGACATGGGATGAAAAGCAAGCTGGAAAAACCATAAACGATTTCCCGCTTTATGTGGAATTGGAATATACAGCCATGAAATAACAAGCTGACGCTAGTTGTGACTTAAACTTTCTTGTGAAAGGTTGTTGGTCATCATCATCATGGTGAAACAAAGATATGTGGTAAGAAAGAATAAAAAGACTAAAAATACCCTGGCATAGGCAAAGCCTGGGCTTAAGACATTCGTGGACAAGCCCTTGCGAAATAAAAAAAATAAAAAATAATGCGTTGACCGTAAGAAAATCTCTTCGAGCGGCACAGAGACATGTTATTCCAAAACTTCAGCGACAGGGTTCAAAACAAGGGCGAGTGATTCCTGTCCCCAAGCGAGCTGGATTTTTACCTACATTATTCGCTGGTCTGGCTGCTCTGGGTTCACTTTTGGGCGGTGCCAGTGCGGTGGCAAAAACTAAAGCCGCGCAGCAGGGCAAGCAACAACTAAAAGAAAGTCAGTGACACAATGAAACGATGGAAGCCATTGCTATGGGGGCTAGAAATGCCAATTTCAAGCCAACCTTTTATCAACAAGGATTTTGAATTTCACAATTTCGAAATAAAATAAAAAACATCTTTAACCTCAGCCATAGCAAGACATGCCCTGACGCATCAACAAGTGGAAAGCTATGCTAAACAACTAAAGCTTTCTCATTTTCGAGGTGTGTTTATGCGAAACCAATTACCCCCACGACCCTGGAAACAGGAATGTGCTGTTGTCAATTTGGATGATCACCGAGGACCAGGAACACATTAATTATGTAGCTTATGTCAAAGAGGGATCCAACGTATGGTACTTGGACAGTTTTGGGAATCTGCCCCCGCCCATGGAATTGGTGACCTATTTTGGAAACAGGATCAAGATATATTATAATGTGAAACGTGAGCAAACATTTAACAGCCAACAGTGTGGACGTTTGTGTTTAATTTTTCTATATAAGACGCAGCATAAGCAAAAACGTCAACAGTATGTCGGCAGAAAGTAAGACGTTTACACTGCATGGACGTGGACCTGAAGTCAGCCTAGACTTTTACCCGCCTATCGAATTGAGTGAAAGACCTTATGGTTTAGGACTTGTTTCACTTGAAACATACAATCGAATATACAACATACGTGAAAATGTGAACAACAAGTTTTACTATGATGATTCTGTGCTCACCCTGAACTCTGGTGGATACACGATAGATGACATTTATGAACACATTTATGTGGTGTTGATCAATGAATATGGTTTAAAGTCATTTCTCGATGGAAGGCACAAGTTTGAACTTGTAGGAAATACCAACACTCATCGCTGAGTATTTTCTCCACATTCAAAATTGACTTTAAAACACACCCCGATTCCATTGGTCCATTACTAGGATTTAAACCATGCGTGTTGGAGCCCAACAAAAAACATGAATCAGACCATGAAGTGAAATTCATTGAGGACCATCATGTTTCGGTGACATGTAATATTATTAGCCAAGTGTACACCAATCAAGAACCATCGCATTCGCTTTATGACTTTATTGTAACATCGCCTAATGGCTATATTATTCGTGAAAACTCTCCAGTGGTGCTTTTTCATTCAGTAGCTGTTGATGGTATTAGTAATATAACATTAAGACTGATCAATAGAGAGCAACAACTCATTCAACTAGATTCTACCACACCTGTGACATACAAGTTGGTGCTAAAGCCACTATGAAGTTTGTATATAAAGCAACAAAACCGTCTAGGAATGGTGTTAGTTGTTTGCCACGTGAATACACGTTAACATCTAAGGACAAGCAGATTTTACAGCATTTGGGTTACCACGTCAACCCCCATGATGAATTCTATCCTATAGGTAGCGAACCACATCGAGGAGCAACCAGGGGTGGTAAGAATTGATCTCCATTCCTATCAAACTCAAACACCTGGACTCAATAACAATGATGAAATTCAATTTGTTATCAACAACCAAGATATTTACACACTACCGCATGAAAGTGTCATTCAGATTGAAGGTCGGCTCACCAAAGCCGATGGCTCTACACCCACCACATCCAAGTTAGCCAACCATGCTTTTGCCTTTCTGTTTTCTGAGGTGCGGTATGTCATTAACGATATCGTGGTGGATAGCACTTGAAATATGGGTAATTCCAGTGTCATGAAACTATATCCCTCTTATAGTGAGGAAGAAGGTAAAACACTTTGCATGGCGGGTTGGTGCCCTGACTCGACCAATGACTGGATGGTACACACTGATGGCACCTTTACTGGATATTTACCTCTTAAACTGATTTTAGGCTTTGCCGAAGATCACCAGCGCATTGTGGTGAATGCAAGGCAAGTGCTTTATTTGGTGAGAGACAGGAGTGTTAATAATGCACTCAAGGGAGTCGACAATGCCCCCATAGGTTCAAAAATTCAACTACAACGCATGCTATGGAAAGTGCCCCATGTAACCCTTGACGATAGCAAAAAACTGGACATACTCAAAATGGTAAAGAGAGATATGCCTCTACCCATGGAATTTAGAAGCTGGGCACTCCATGAGTACCCGCTATTGCCCACCACCAACACACACAGTTGGTCTGTAAAAACAGCCCGCTATACAGAGAGACCTCTCTACATGATCGTGGGGTTTCAAACAAATCGCAAGTATCAACAAACCAAAGATGCCAAACAATTTGATCACCTGCAATTAAGAAATGCACGTCTTTTCCTCAACGGTGCTGTGTTTCCCTATGAAGGACTGGATTTGGATTTTTCAAAAAATAAGTTTGGCTCTCTGTACGACTTGTTTTCTAAATTTCGAAGGTCGTATTATCAAAAAGAGAATTGCCCCATGTTGTCACCCCAAGTGTTTAAGACAAGGGCGCCACTGATTGTCTTTGACTGTTCCTACTTGGAAGAGTCTGTCAAGCCATCCAATATTGACATTCGACTAGATTTTGAAACGCATGACAATGTTCCAGCCAATGCGACGGCCTACTGTTTGATTATTCATCACAAACAAGTCAACTATTATCCACTGTCCAACCAAGTGACGAGTGTATAAATAACAAGTCAACCCACGTCAAGCCGCTCAGTCATGCCTTGCTTTAAAGCATCAAGAGACGTCACATCCATGAATTTAAACTCTGAGGAACAACGTTTCAAGACCTTTGCGACGTGGCCGGTGCCTTTCATAAGCCCTCAAGCCTTGGAGGCCGCTGGATTCTATTATTTAAAAACAAGAGATGAAGTGAAATGTGCCTTTTGCCCCATCATCATAAACCAATGGGAAGAAAGTGATGAACCCATGAAAGAACATCAGCACTGGTTACCCGCCTGCCCCTACCTGTGCAGAATGGAGGTGGGTAATATACCCTGTCTTTCAAGTTACCCCTCACTGGTGCCTCTGAGTGAAGAAAAAAGTTATGATACGTGTGGTCCTTATGGTGTCAATGAGGCTTCGGTGAGCAGCTCGCAGGCAAAAACACCCAGTTTTGAGACATTGGGATATCATCGGTGTTATGGACGCTATAAACACAAAAGGCTTTTTTGTTGTATGAGTTGGTACCGCCCCTATCCCAGAATGAAAAAAGAATGTAAAACCTGTTATGCTAATAAAATGATGTAATAAAAATTGGTTGTTGTTGTTATATTATTATTAATTCTTATGCCCCCTGTCATACCCTAACATCAATAGTGACTTGTCAGTGATTTTTTTTATTTTTTTACTAGAATGGAATGTAAGTAAATGTCAAGGGTACACCTTACTGGACAATAGTCAGTCTGTGGTCAGTTGGACTTGATCCAGATAAGAGTGAACATGTTGCGTACACTGATTGTCGACTGTCAAGGGTTTAAAATTGGAGATAACATATTTATATTTAAAGAAGTGGCCATCATCGACTGTTCCAATTTTGGATATCGCAAGCTACCCATTTGGTATTTAAACCACCCTATGCGTTTGATTTATTGTGTGATAAAGACCGTAAACAAACCCAGTGGATTGAAACTCATATGGAACTAGACTGGAAGAAAGGAACCATTTCATATAAGCACCTGGACATGGTCATGAAAACCCACTTGTCTTCTGCCCATGTGGTATTTGTGAAAGGTAGTGAAAACCATTGGATACAACCATTTTCGGCGTCTTACTGTCAATGTATCGATTTAATGGACTTGGGCTGCCCCTCGCTGCAAACACTCATGGACCGCTGCCCCTGTAACAATATTACCCATAAAGCCCTGGCAAAGGTGTGGCATCTCTTTCATTGGCTAACCACCAATGCCTGCTGGGAGTTGTTAAATAAAATTGAAGGTTTACCTGTGGATGACACCAGTGAGATTCCTACAAGTGATGTGTAAACATCAACGTGATACTATGGAGAAAGGGGATGCTACCGTTAAAGCCATCGGCAAGTTCTTTGTGTGCAAAAAGAAACTAGACAGTTTCACCAAAGAAGAATTATTGGCTCTTCCAAAATCATTCATTTATTATGTGGCAGCAAATGCAGTGAAAGAAATCTGGCAACATGTACCAAAATCATGGACTCAAGACCCTGTGTTAAGTGAATTGCAACCATGTACCGATTATGATTACCATATGCAAGTGGCCATGGCAAAAAATACCCTCTATGCGACAGTGTGCTACTTGTCAGTTGGTCAAACTCTATCACGGTCATAAAAGTCAGTGTAAAGACTTTGTTTCCTCATTCCATGGGTGTGATGGCGAGAAAAAAAAGCAACAACATCAACATCGTCTACAGAGGAAGATGAAAATCAAATCTTTTCTTCACCTATGGAAAAGGATATGTCAAACTTGTACTGGTCATGGCGTCATTGACAAAGTCATTCAATACTTACCTTTTGAAATCCATCTTCCTGGTTATCGTTTTTGTGGTCCTGGAACAAAGCTGAATCAACGTTCGCAACGCTGTGATGTACCTATTAATCCTTTGGATCAAGCATGCAAAGAACATGACATTTCTTATCACCATAGGCATCCTGCATTAAGACGTGTGGCGGATAAAGTATTGGTGAAAAACAACGTTTGACATCCTGTGATGCCTCAGTGGGAGAAAGGTTGGCAGCCCTCATTGTGATTAGTGCTATAAAAGGAAAGTTAATGATGAGTGGACATGAGCGTTGAAAGGATTGAGGAATTGGTACTTCTTTGTATTCTATTTTGTAAAGCCCTATTTGTTGTGAAATAAAAACAAGGTTTACCAAATCACAATGTCTTATTTGTTTAAAATGGTGATAGACATTTCTTTATTTTTTCATTTTTTCACACATTTTCCACTTTACATTTTTTTACATTGCCCTCGTTTAGTTTTACATTTTGTACATTTTTTAAAAATAATTTTTAACCATTTTTCACACATGGATATTTACAATTTTCACTTAACATTTGTTATATTGTCTTGTTCAGTTTTCACATTTTATACATTTTTTAAATCATTTGTTTAACCATAATATAAAAAGCAAATTTTTACAGTTAAGTGTGTTATTTTATACTTAAACTACAGTAGCCTAACATTATACATTCTACATACTGTTTTACAAATATATCACAATATAAAACACACTACAAATGATACAATATGGTGAACATTAGACTTAAGAAAAACAATAGTCGTCGATGCGACGGTTTCCCCAAGCAAGAGTATCAAATGTATTGGATATAATGAATCGTTTGTTGTCTTCATTACTTAAAGCAACTTTGTTCAGCAAATTGGTATGTAGCTGATGATTTTTACTTCTAAATACACACATTTTCTTATATAATATAGGTGGGTTACTGACTATACAGTTTTTATAATCACTTATGTCTAACTCTTAACTAACAACATTCTTTTTCACTCCTTTTATTTTTTTATTACTACATCATCAATCGTCATATAGATGTATGATTTAGATTTTGTGCCTACAAAGGTGTCTATAACAACACCAGCACATTCATCCTTAAATTTTCCTAGAACCTTTTTGTTTACTAGAGGTAAATTGTAGATATTATCCTTGGGATAGTCACTTGTATCAAACCTATTTAGCTCAGTTTTGATATCCTCATAAAAATCATCAGTTTTTAATTCATAAATAAAAGAATCTGTATCTGTATAGAGTAATTTTGCATTATCATGATAGTTTCTCTTAACATAATCATAGTGAAATTCAGTTATAAGTGTTTTTGACAATTCCAGAATTGCGTAACCCACATATATGGGTTTGTTGTAGATTACTTTAAGACGATTCATTTGCATTACAACTAAATCCTCTTGAATAATAGAACAGCTATGGAAGTTAGGCTTGCTTACTAAGTTGTTCGCACCATACCTTTGACCTTCATTCTCCCAATTTGTTATCAGCTTTACATCAACTCGCTTATCAACATTCTCTATAGTCTTTCCAAAAACACTATTATTCATAAGTTTATAAAATCTTTTTCAAAAGCATTTGTTGATAGTGTTCTTATATTATTGTTCAGATCAATATACGGTTTGAGCCATGCTGACTGATGAAATTGTAATACACGATGGATTTTAGTTAGTTTTAATCCATGCTGTAGACACTGTTTTAAGTTTTGATAATGTATTACATATTTACATTTATCATTTACATTAGCAATTACAATTTTTGTTCGTGATGTTATGTATGGAGATTTCATATTCTCAGGACAAAATGGTAGATCATTATGTTCATCAAGTAACTCTTTAGGGTACTCGAGATATACCTCTAAAATATATCCTTTTTCATCGTTATCATTTAAAGTGTTAACATGGAAAACATCAATTTCAGGTTGTGTTAGCCAGCGAAAATCTTTTAGTGGTAGATATTGACTCATAGCCCAACCATATTGGTTATTTGCATCGAGGTAGACAATATACTTTGACTATTCGCAAGGGTTGTAGCTGGGCATGTATTTATTGTTTGCTTTAGAATATCGTCCACTAGACTGGCTTAATCCACCTCGAATTGAAGATTTTTTAAAATTGATCATGTCTATATCAGTCATCAATTCTAAATTTACTTTTGTCTTTTTCAACATTGAACTATAACTTAACCCAGGAGCAGTAAAATACTGACAAGGATCAAGGTCATAAGTTTTCATACAAACATTCCGGAAATTTTCAAAAACATCTGCTAATAACAACACATCTGTCTTCAAATATATGTCTGAAAATTCACCTAAAGTTTGAATGTCAAACACGTTGTGCATGTAAATATTCCTGATCACTGATATGACTTGTGTATAAGGAACTGTAAAATGCATATTTTGGTGGTAAAGAACACTCCTCAAGACGTTCCACACAGTTAATATATTCCTAAGGGAATGTACCCTTTTGACGGATCAAATTAAAATCATCTTCTTTAGGAAAGACACGTTGAATTTCACGAAACTGGTCTGATTTTAAATTACTAGCAAGCTTATCAATACTACTCGGCATAAAACGGAATGAATCTAAATATCGCAGTTTTATCTTTTTTAGTGTCAGTTTTGATGTATTTTGTGAACGATATGTATTCCTTATTATTTGCAATCACATCAATTTTCACATCTGAAGCTCCAAATTCTTTAACGATAAAGTGGTTATCGTATTTGCTACCGTTATGTAGAATAACTGGAATGATTTTTTTTACTCTATACTTTAAATTACATTCTTGGTGAGCAGCACCACGATATTTTCCTGTTAAATAGTCATTATCGCGAACCCTATCTGTATATAAACATTCACCACATATAAAACAATTCGTTTCAGTTTCAAAACGCATTTGCTGTGATGATGTTAGTGGCTCCATTGGAATGATAGTATTTAAAATAGAGGATATACCGATGGCATCTTTTTCAAGTCTTTCCATAAAAACTTTAAGTGCATCAGGTCCTCTGTAGAGTTCAAACTTATTTAACGAGTCATCATAGCTACATTTAATATAATATGCAAAGCTAAAAGGTTCATGAATGTGAGTGGTGTTGGTAAAAGGTTTGGTTGGATTCAATGGACATGTATTAAAAGGTTTTAACACAGCTTCAAAGTCAGCATATATAACAAATGGCACTCGAAGCTGCTTTTCAAAGTCCTTAATTTTTAGAGTGTTATTTCTCGGAGTAGGTAATACCGTACAAACATGATTACATCCCCATTTTTGATGTTGAGTTAGTTGATCCTCTTTTCTAAAATATAGTAAACAACCATCACACAACCACTTTCTATTATTACGTTTTGAAAGCTGACTACCGACAAGTCTACTTAAATGTTTTATCCAACAATAGTGGGCATTTTCACCTTTAGTTATGTATAGTAAATTTACATGAGCATCCTTTTTTTCTTGAGTATAATAAAGAGGACCAACTATACTCTTGTTTTCAATTCCATAAATATTAATACTTACATTGTTCAGCTCTTCAAAACGTTTAATATCTTTTATAGACATAGGAAATTCTATTTCTTCTAAATCTAACACTGAGGAATAGTGAGGATAAGATGATGTTCTATCCATATGCCCCACTGCTGAATGGAGAGCTGAGGTTACAGCCCACGCAAAACATGCTTGATCATTATTCCAAATGTTTACACAAGCATGCTTTCGTTTGATCCATGCTGGCAAATCAATATATGATGATGCTCGAAGGGGGTTATATTTATTCAGGTTGGTTTCTAAATAAAGTACTTCAACCAACGCCCAGCCTGACTCCTTTTCCTGGAACTCTTCACTCTTCACAAGGATAGCACTTGCAATATCTTGGTATTTATATCACTGATATTAGTTGATTCACTAACAAATATGATTTTTGTATTAAAAGATTTGATATCCGTAATTTCACCTTCACTCCCAGTTTTTACATAGAGTCCAAAGAGTTCAAAATTCAATTTAAATGTTTTATGCTCTACTAAAACATTATCTACCAAGCCAAACACACTAGGTTGATTTTTTTTAAACGATTCAATACTTTGAGTTTTTTCTTTACTATAAAGTCTATAACTAGCAATTCGACTTTTAAATGCACTACCAATTTACTGAATATTTCCAGAATTTTTTTCATGACAAGCATGATTTTTATGATTAATACTGCGCAAATGTCCCTGCATCATTGAAAAAGGTATATCAATATTGCATACATCACAATGTGTTATTAAAGGTTCACCATTCTACATTCTTTTTGCTGAATAACTATTTTTACAATCTTTAGAACGTTTACCCTTTTGAACATTTATTTCTAAACAGTCACTTCCTACTTCATTACATTCATTTAATGGTTCTGTGCCAGTTGATGGTTTTACAGTTTTTAATTCCTATTGTTCACCATGCACTTCAACCATGTGGGATTGATATCCCTTTATAGTAGAAAAACCAAGTTCACAAACTAAACATGAGAAAGGTGCTGAACTGACATGTTTTAAACGCACATGTTGTGAAAGATTATCCTGTCTGTTAAATGTTGTAGTACAATGACTGCACGCAAACATTTTAAGATTATGTTTAGTACTTGCATGACGTTGAAGGCTGTCAGGTCTTGAAAACTACTTTTTGCAATCACTACACTTGAACATGATGACCACTTTCCAAATTACCTATAAAAAAAGGAAATCATAAATATTAATAAAAGATAAAAAACAGTAAAAGAAAAATATGTTAATTAAATTACAGTCAATGGTCCTAGTAGAGTATTTTAATTGAACGTCTGTGGACTCTCAGCTAGTCTAATTTCAAGTAGTTCCAACTTTGGTGAACAGATATCATTGTCACTGACACCTAGTAGTGTACGTTGGAACTTGATATAGCGTTAATCAAATCTAAGCTACAAACCTAGCTTTACACAATTGTTGTGTAGCTCCAAGTTTGGTTAGCAGATATTTCACTGTTACTTACATCTAGCAGTAAACGTTCGAACCTAATAGAGCGTTAATCAAATCTAACCTACAAATCCAGGTACCATTGTCACTGACACCTAGTAGTGAACGTTGAGGCTTGATAAAGCGTTAATCAAATCTAACCTACAAATTTAGCTTCACACGTCACTGTCGAGTAGTTGTAACTTAAGTTATCAGGTACCATTGTCGCTGACACCTAGTAGTGAACGTTGGAACTTGATAAAGCTTTAATCAAATCTAACCTATAAATTTAGCTTCACACACCATTGTTAAGTTGTTCCAACTTTGGCTGTCAAATATACCATTGTCACTGACACCTAGCAGCAAACGTTCGGACTTAATAGAGCGGTAATCAAATCTAACCTACAAATTTATCTTCACACACCATTTCCTTGACTATCAAATATACCATTGTCACTGACATCTAGCGGTGAACATTGGAAAATATCGCTCTAGCTGTTTAAAAGTTATTAGAGGGGGTACTTACCTTTAATAATTTATCAACCGCTGCCACTGACTGAACTAGGTATAGGAACAGGCACGCCAATTATCTGTAAACAAATAAATCAACAATCAATCAACCAATCAATCAATAAACACATTCCAATAAATAACTTCAACAACAATTAGTAATAAAAGACTACAATCCATTAATAATAAGTACTTACCTTGCAAAATAATTTAATGATTTTCCGCTGAAAGGCTTTTGCAAATGTTTAGCAGTAATAGAGCACTGTTCACTTGTAGCGACTAATGAAGACAGACAGTAGGGAAATATGTGACACTTCTCTTATATAGGCTTACATCATTCGTGTCAGCAGTTTTTTGCTGATCATTGCAATTCCTTTCCACATACACCTGCCAGTCCAAAGCGCATTAGGAACACCTGTGCGGTATCACATTACTGCTGACTTTGCATGATCATCACCCATTGTCTTGATGAACACCTGCGGTTTTAAATTACTGCAGAGTTAGTCATAGCAACAGAACTGTGCGCTCTCTGCCATGTCAGCAATATGACACAGGAAATAACAAGTCGGCTAACTGCACGTACAATCTCCTCAGTTTTAACATCTTAAGAATGTGCATTATTCTCTTTCAACTACAAATGACATATCCATCCATCAAGTTAGGTCCCTTGACCTGTCCTCAAATTGCATGTGCCCCGTGTACTAGGGTGTGTTCATTACCCTAGCAATAGAACATATTCATCCACCAAGTTTTGCACTTAGCCCTTGACATGTCCTCTATCCACCAAGTTTTACACTTATACGAACCAAAACAGAATGTGACTTGTTAACTTACATGTGGTTTTCACAAGGAGGACGGTAATAATGTCATCTCGCACGTATTCACATGTATTTCGTCACTTGTCTTTCATATCGTTACCAAATCGTAGTAGTGAGAACTAGTGAACAACGTCAGTTCAACACACTGCTTTACACATAAATGTAGTTAAATGTAGATCAGTGGCGGTTCTTGCTATAGCGCAATGGCGCAATGAACCCCCATTAAATTTGACAATATATTTAGCATTTTGTCCCTACACGTAACAGAAATATTTGTCACTAAACAGCGCGGAGTTCAACTGCAGTTAACGAACGCGAGGAAGTGAAGCCGGCGCAAGATCTGGTTTGAACCCCCCAGTCTTGGCCAATCTTTCCTGCAGATAATAGGCGAGTGAGGTAGAGCGGTGGCATGGGACATGTAGCGGGGGTTAGAAGGGAAGGGAACAGTGGATACAAGCCAAACTTGTATCCATCCTAGACGCATGCGCAATAAGATTGCTGATTTCGTTCACTAGTCCAGCGGCACAAGCCCTTCAAGGTTGCGAAAAGGTATACACTCCGCCATCTCTTGACGTGTTTGTAAAATAAATGCGGCCAATCACCTGGGCCATGGGGCCAATGGGCCAATATGAACATACAGCGAAAGTGCTCACCAGGGGCGCTTTTGAAAGGGTGCTTCATGGCCGCCACATTAGACTGTTTATATGCATCCGTAATTTATCCATGAATTTATCTATATAAATTAAACTACCTAGCTATTTATTGTATTTGAAGGCTAATTAAATAAACGATTCAGTTAGATTGAAATAATACCAATAAAATAGCGGAAGAAGGTGTCTTGTTACTTGTTACGCTCCGGAGTTATCCAACTCACTACTGTAGTTCCACTATTTTCTCAGGTTTAAGTTAGTCACACTGTCAAGTGCTGGAACGTAAATCACTTTCAGTATTTCCTTGTGCCTATTAACTGCGCGAAATTAGTGACTGTGTAATTCGATTATTTTTTCCGCGTCCCCCAGGGGATCACATCTAGTGGGACGTGGGTTGGCGACAACGGGATCCCAGCTAAGTCCGGCATTGCTTCCACTTACTTGTGCCGGGCTCCTCACTGTCTTCTTTCCTGTGGACCTCTCTTGGTCAACTCTTGTTGTCTTCCAACCCTGACGGTACTAGGGTATCCGAGGCCTAGGGAGTCTCTTCCTTTCCCGCCTTCATTGGCCCTTCTCTTATCTTTCCCTTGCAGGTTCGTATCCTGGCGCAGTCAGCTGGCATTTGAGGGTGCGCAAATGTGAGGGAGCCGTGTCAGTAGATTTACTGGCACGTTAAAGATCCCCTTCGGGGCAAAATTCCGGCACCCCGGCGTCTCTAAAAGCCAGAGTAGTTAAAAGGGACGTAAAAATCAATAACATTAACATTATCTTATCTTTCCTGATCCCTCATTCTTCGTGGGATCAGCTTCCTTTTCATTATAGTTCCTTTTCTCTAACATTCCCGCCCTGTTTTTATGAATTGGCTCCCGGTATCTCTAAATTACATTTTGTGAGTTTTTTCAATCTACTTTGTAAGTATTTTCGACCTAAACTCCATTTTGTAAGTATATTCTATCTCAATTGCATTTTGTAAGTACATTATTTTGAATCGCGGCCTTCCACATATTGTGAGTATTTTTAATCTACCATACATTTTGTAAGCATTTTCAAATTCAATTGCATTTTGTAAGTATTTTGAATTTCAATTGCACTTTGTGAGTATTTTGAATCTGAACCGGACTTTTTAAATCTCACTTGCATTGTGTATTTTCAATTCCAATTGCATTTTGTAAGTATTTTGAACCTCACTTGCATTTTGTACGTATTTTCAATTTCAATTGCATTTTGTAAAAATTTTGAATTTTAATTGCATTTTGTTGAGTATTTCGAATCTACATTGCATTTTGTAAGTAATTTGAACCTAAACTACATTTTGTGCGTTTTTTTTTCAATCTAAATTCCTTTTATGAGCATTTTCCTTCTAAATTACCTTTACCTTTTATAAGTATATCCATTCCTAATTTTGTGAGCCATTTCAACCTGATACTCGATTGCTCTAAGATTTGAAGTGTTGCATGTTCTTAACCAGGCTCATTACCAGATGGAGCCTGTAATACAGGTGCGTGTTTGTGCGTGTGTTTGAGAGAGGCATCGAGACAGAAAACTTTGATCTTCACTAATAATGCTGATCCAGGGTTCAAATTCTGGTTGAAGCGAATGATATGAACTCACAGTGTTTGAAATCGCTCATTGTAATGTTCATAACTATCTGTACGAAATTTGAGGTACCACATGTATACTGTTTACCTTTGTAGTGGATTAAGGGTACGCCATTTGAAGTGAGTGCTCTTTACTATTGAACCCCCAGTCTAGAAAGTCACGAGCCGCCACTGATGTAGATTAATTCATGGACCAGTCCATAGGGACCAGTCCAAAGGGACCTGTCAACAAGGACCCGTCCACAGGGACTTGTCAACAAGGACTCGTCCACAGGGACTTGTCAACAAGGACTCGTCCACAAGGACGTGTCAACAAGGACCCGTCCACAGGGACCCGTCAACAAGAACTCGTCCATAGGGACCCATCAAAAAGGGCCTGTCAAAAAGGATCCCCTTCAAAAGGGCCCGTCCAAAGGGGCTAGTCAACAGGGGTCCGTCCAAAGGGACAAATTAACAGGGGTCAATCAAAAGGGGCTCTCAACTCAAGGAATGACATGCCGTCTTTGATTATTGGTTTGCCTATCGACAAGCGCCGCTTAAAATACTTTTTGATCATCCCTCGTGGGTTGGGTTAGGTTAGGTTACACTACAGCCACCGTCTTTAAAAAGCCCGCCCTCTTACAAAAGCCATGAGTGGGCATGCGTAAAAACAAAAAACAAGCTTGTTAATTCAGAGTGGCTTTCCACCGTGCACATGTCTCTTGTGTGGAACAACGTTTAATTTCATATTAGCATTCAAACTCCCACATGTCGCACTTGGAAAGCAATGTTTACCTAAAAAATTACAATTTCACCCCCTAGTAGGGGTAGGTTTTATATTGGGGTGGAAATAAGTTGTCCAATGGAAAGAGGGCGTCAGCCCGAGTCCTACATCACCTCATTTGTTAAAATCCGACCATGGGTTCTAGAGATATCGCGCCACCGCCATCTTGTAGGTGGAAAGTCGTAGGTGGTCACAGAACCATCCAAAACCCACTACTTTGGTGGCTTACGAGATTTCAGCCTTTGTCTCCAGAGATCTGCAACATCCCTGTGAATGGGTAGAGTTGGATTGGACATGATCTTATCAAATTCTTGAACAAGGGCTCTTGATCGTCGCAGGTTTGGTGGAGCAATGAGAGACAGGACTGGCAGCCAGTGTGTTGCAGTAGGCTTCAGAGTACCGGAGATGATACGCATGTTGGTGTTAAGTTGTACATCGACTTTCTTTACGTGGCAAATAATAACTTAATTGCTGTTTATTTGATATTATGAGATAAAATCATTCAGGAACCGAGCCCTGGTTCTGAATACATGAGTAATAATAATACATGACTGAAACCATAATAATATTTTGATACACGCCAAGGAATAATATGGATTTTGTATTGAGAAGGCTTAAGAGCGAACGTTACAATTCAAACTGTTCAGCCCAGCACCTGTCACCCCAACCTCCCGAACAAACCGTTAACAGTGACAAGGAAGGAGAGAGTCCAGCGAGTTTATTGGCATCAAGGCAATACTTAATTCCAGGAGAGAAGACCAGATGGTTAGATTAATTAGGAGCAGAGGCGGCCCTAGCAATATTGTGGTGCCCCCTCCCCTGTACAGACTAAATATAACTAACATATTATTTACATTATTAATAACAATTGTGATGGCGCAGTGGCTAAACTTCTCGCCTTTCACCCGGACGGCCGGGGTTCGAATCCCGGTGACAGCGGGGTGGAATTTTTACCTGGAAAATCACGTGGCGTCAGGAAGGGCATCCGGCCTTAAATCCCCGGCCAAAACCAAAATTAGCCTGGTTGGCTCCGGCGACCCCAATTAATTGGGAAAAGCCGAAGGGGAAGAAGAAGAAGAAGAAGAATTTTAGTATTCAAAATATATTCCTAGAACGCTCCTAAAATATTATTTAATATTAAACAATAGTGTTCGCTTATAGTCGCGCTTAGACCAGACTAGGCATGATTATTATCCACACAAAAGGAAATGTGTCTAATATGCCATTACATAACAACACTTAGTATAGTAGTGACGATCTGACAGTAATTAAAGCTTCAATTTCCCTCGTAGCTTGCAACACAGACACAAATCACAATCCACATGCACCCGCACATGATCGAACGTCAAGAAAACGGGTGGCGGACAGAACCCTAGATGCATAAATATTGGTTTCAACTCGTTAATATTTATACAACGTTAAGTGCGAATTTCACGTTATACTGTATGTCTGTACCTATGCACGCACCCGAACTCTCTTATACATAGTATTAATTTTTACTGGTAGGGTTAAGGTTAAGTAGTAGGCTATTGGGTTTCATTTTTTGCGCTGTCAAACAATCGTTGCATTTTCTGCGCCCCCCATATGACAGCGCCCGGTGCGGTCGCACCATTCGCACTACCATAGTTCCGCCCCTGATTAGGAGGCATATCCTAAATCAGTCACACCCTCAAAATAATGGTTCAAAATTAACTTAAGAACTTATGGGAGATATTCCGCTACACATTCATGCCGTGTAGTTTGACCGGTGAAACAATTACGTTTCTTCATAGTTTTATTTCTGAATCCACTTCCAGGTGTAGCGGCTAGCAATCTTGGGTTCGATCCTCGACTCTGCCAAGAAATGTAAATTTGGTATGAGTGCTGTAACAGGGTATACCCAGCATCGTGAGGTAAAACAGAAAAGGTGGGTTCCATTTCCATCTCGGCCATCCTGGTTGGTTGGTTCCGAAGTTTAGGGGCTGCGACAACGCGGTCATGAAGCCCCGTGTACTTCGGGTATGTGTAGAATCTGTCTGATAACCGGTGTTAATTGTGATGACTGTATTAATGTGTGGTATATGTTTCTAATTCAAGTAAGGACTGCAGACGATAATTTGAAGTAGTGCCTACTTTCGCCACCAAATGCTACCGTCCTCGACACCTAGTTGTGAACTTCGCTACTTATAGATGCCATCGCAGTTGTAGTTAGTGGAAGGTTCTTTTTCATGCCATAAGTCTATGACATGGGACCACCGGCTTTACTTCTCCTCCGAAGGAAGACCATTGTGGAAGTGGTTTTCCGTGGTTTCTCACTTGTACTCCAGGCAAATGCCTGGATGGTTCCTAACTTAAGGTCACGGCCACTCCCTTCCCAAACCTCGCATGAATTACAAATACACACTACTACTGACACCACAATAAAACAGGTTATCAGACAAATTATCCACTCGGGGAGAAATTACTATGATGTTCAAGCCCCACAAAGGAAACAACAACAACAACATCATTGCTGGTTCTAAAAGAAGTTGCTTTGTAATCTGAGAGGACTTTAAATCTTCTCCAAAGACAAATTTAGTTTAATTTGATTAAAATATTCAGTCAATTCAATATATTAATATTTAATTAAATAATATCAAGTGTGATAATTTTATTATTGCCCAGTAAATATCTTAAATAACTTACAAGTGTTTATATTTACCCGTCAAAATTGCACAATATCCTGATCCAAATTATACGACATTATTTTAGTATCAACATTACGTTTAAGTAATTCATTATGCAAATATTGGCATTTATTTTTCACCAAACCATTTCATACATTATACTAAGTATTGTCCATAAAATTTTAAAAAGTTTCATTACGGTCCATGTAGTTATGTACGTTTAAAGTTATGTGGTCCGAATTACACGGACTTCCCCTATTATATATCTATGTAGAATAAAACGAAGTCCCCGATTCTTGGATGTAACGGGTAATATCGAGAACTACTGGATGGATTTTGATGCGTTTTTCACTATTCTGTAAAGGATTTCTCGAGGAAGGTTTCTGTAGAACCTCATTCATTTACGTCGAAAGGAAGCCAAGAAGTAACGATTTCAGTGAATCAAGTCGAAGAAAACCTGCCATCCGTGCGAATTGTAAGCTTACGCTGGGTAAACCGTTAAAATATCTACAGTAGATACTATGAGTGTAAGAGTTGTTCAGCATGAAACGTTCTACAAGAACGTTCGGGACAGCATATCTGTATCTCCGTGCGCCTTTTATTTAAGCTTATACTACTAATAATAATATCGTATGGCCTCGGGTGCCGGGTGCAAACTTTGTAATTTGACACCTAGAGGGTAGCTTGCATGTCGAATTTCTTTATTCCTTGAAGCACTATGAAAGTCAGAGAGGTTAGATATCTAAGCTCATTGAACACCATAGCGCTTTCTAGTAGAGAAATGAGGCACATTGTGTTGACAGAAATTCCCGAGATTAATTTTGACATTATGAACACGGCCTACTGAATTCAAATGGGTTCTTTGACATGCCAACATCGTATGACATGCGTGTCGTATTTTGCCGCCTTTCAAAAATCACTTACCACGGCCAGGGGCGAACCTGCAAGCTTGCGGTTATGAACCATTTTTCTTTTCCTCCTGTAGTCTTCCCTTTTTCCTCTTTTCTTCGGAGTGTCAATTATCGGAATTGTTCTCTTTTCTTCTTGGTTATTACTGGCCAGAATAGCCGAGAAGATCAGTGGACATTTCTATAATTGCTGATCAAGGTTCGTTATAGTGATTTCTTGCTATGCCGAATCGTGATTAGTGACACCTCTTACCTTTTTATCTTCTTTTTCGTCACCTGTGACAACCCCTTGTTACTCTCTGGGCAGTCTTCTGTTTTTTCTATCCTGGTAGGTCCTTTTTTGTTTATGCACCCGCTCTCATTTTCGAGATGCCTTGCTTTTCTATCCGCTTTTTCCCGTTCGTTTGTGTTTTTATAAAGGTGCGCGTAGAGGTGCGAATCTAGTTCATTTAATGTAATTCCGTGATGCCGGATTAAGGCTGATACCATCAAGGTAGGTTACGTATTTTTTTCTTTGCTCATTGTATGGAATACTAGGGCGTTTCGCCTATTCTAGTATGTCCATGGAGTATCTGTTTCGTTCCCGTTATATTTGTCCCCTTTTCGTCGTATCTTTTGTGTAGGTATTTGGTCCGGTTTACTGAGTAACGTGTGTTCAACAGTAAGACCTATGCCATATCTCTTATCTTTTTGTTTGCCTCTTATCTTAGGATTGCGTTTTCATATGCAAGTCCATGAGTTTGGCTTAATCCCTTTCTGACGTAACTTATTTTGATGGGTATCATTTATTCTGTGTTGCAATACCTTTCTCGTAATTATTTTTAATATCGGTTACTTGCCCCTATTTGTGTTTATTCTTTTACGTCATATCTACGCGCGCTTTTATTAATACTCCGTTCCCCTCGCACTCCCTCATCACCTTCAGGGCTATTTGAGCTACCGTTCGCTCCTTTGACGGTAGACTCACTTTCCCCGACTCTTTGTCTAGCCCTTTTAATCTTTATTTTTCACAATGTAATTTTACTCTTTACGAGTATACTTTCCCGGATGTGTTCCCCCTTTATTGTTTCTCCCTATCGATCTTGACATTTACGTTTCGGTCCTTTCGACCGTTAGTTTACCTAGTATCACATGTTTGTCGTCCACTTAACCTCATTCATAGCATGTAATGCTTCCTCGTCATTCCTTGATGTTATCTCTTTGGTCAATACATTACCTCTTCTTTGCCTATGTGTTGAGTATGTGTACCTTATTTAGTCTTTATTTCTTTAGGCTAAGCTAAACTAGGCCCATAATGTATAGCGCATTCGAATAGAACTTGCATTCACATGGCAGTGAATGTACGTTCAATCCATCGCCTCTGATACCTTCATAACCTTAGTCCGGTTTAATGGGCCCAGCGCCAGGCTAATCGGTATACACTTCCACTGCGAACTACATCTTGCGAAAGGCCAGACGGCACAAAATGGTAGCCAGAGCTTGTGGTTACTATTCGAATGTATCACTCTAAATGTAACTACACCTAGTTTCATTCCCCAAAATGACATAAGAGGACCGCTTAGCCCACAAATACGTCCACCTGTATGTCTAAGTTGGCAATATGGTACTTATCGTTTGTTTTTTGTTTTTCATGTGTCGAGACAAAAAGATGGCTGGGGATTGTTGTGAATAAAAGAAAAACAAACTGTTGTGGATTTAGTAAGAAGTTTGTAAAAATTATCATCCTGGTGACAATTTCTTGCCGTAGCAAACTCATTTGGGCTTCGTTGTTAAAGGTAAGGCCTGTATCAATTATATTATCGTGCCTTTTCTGCGAGTGTAATGACAAATATAAATAACGACATCAAGTGTGAAATCGAGTCGCCTACTAATAGTGATGCGTTGCATTTAGCCAACACCAATGCTTCGACGAAACTTGATTGGTTGGAATTCGACCCCCTAGTTTCTACATTGCCTATTCCGGCAGCACATAACTCAAACTTCCATAGTGGAAATGTTGGTAACATCGTGAACAAATGGAATGTCCGATATTCGGGGGAGGAAGGCATTTCCTCGGTATTTGAATTGACTACACGTATTGAAGAATTGTGTGCATGCTATGGTTTGGTTCCTGACAGTATTGTTCTATGCCTCCCTATGCTATTATGTGGGAACGCTTTAAAATGGTACCGTCTAGTCCAGTATCCCTTCAGTTCATGGGTTAGTTTCGTGAATGCTTTGAAAAGGAGATTCACGCCATCTGACTTTGAGCATGCCTTAAAGCATGAGATTTTCTCCCGTACCCAAGCTCTCGGGGAGAATATTGATGATTATGTCACAGCGATACGTATCCTAATATCTCGTCTTCCAGTTCCACTGCCTTCTAGTGAAACTATTAATGCTGTTTATTGTAATTTACATCCCTCCTATAAACAGTTTATTCGCCGGTCTTCAGTATTAGATACTGAAGATATTCTTATTCAAGGGCGTGAATTTGAAGCAACTGCCCGACTGTGTAATCGATATATCCCCCCTCCAGAGCCTTCTGAATGTATGTTTCCCGAATTAGCGTTCAAAATGAATGAATGTAGTAATAAGATCGATATGCCTACATGTGGGCAACGTGGCAATAATACTACTCCAGCTCGTTGGTCGACACGACACTGCAACAATAGAGGTAATACCTTCGCCTCTGTTAATTCACATAGAACTAATCTTCGCGTTAATGCTGTGAATCATGTCCAACGTAGTATCCCTCGTTCCCATAACCATGATGTAAATGCCCCTCCTCATGTGAATGCTTCCACGTCCCCGGTTCGATGCTGGAACTGCTTAAAAGAGTCACATACCTACCGAGATTGTTTAGTACCGCTAAAAGGGAAGTTTTGTTTTGGGTGTGGTTTACAAGGAGTAATCAAACCAATTTGTCCTCGTTGCAATGCTACTAATCCCTTGGAAAACTAGTGAAGCTTGCGATAATGAATCCAATCGTGAGGCTAAGAAGATTTATTTTGGCAAGGAGTATGATTCAGTGATATCCGATGTACCTTTTTCCAAAATAATTCAACCGTGGGTTCACATTTCTATTTCTCAGATACATTATTCTGCCCTTTTAGATAGTGGTGCGTGTCAAAGTTTTATACGTAGGTCGGAGATTGAGGAGATCCCTGACGCATGTAAACGTCTGCACCAGTCCCGAAATAATTTTGTCTCAGCCTCTAACAATCCCATTCATGTCTACGAATCAATTTCATGCCATGTTAAAATCCACGATTTTTCTTGGGATCATTTCAGGTCATGGATAATTTAGCTGTACCTGTCTTGCTGGGTGCCGACTTTATGAAAAAAAAAACTGGATTGAGGTTAGACTTCAGTGATGATACCTACAGCTTTCTTTTTTCATCTAACCAGAGGTTTCCTTTTGAGAATTTTATGCCCGGAGTGTTTAATATTCTACCTGACTGTGTGATGCCATTACCCCTTTCCTTATTATCTGATCAACGGCAAATTTTATATGATTTGGTGAATGAATTTTCTGATGTGATCACTGATCAACTGGGAAGTGCTGTTGGGTATGAATGCCATATCGATTTGACCGATTCTATTCCTGTGAGATCTGCTCCGTTCCCTTGCTCCCCTCCCAAACATTTAGCCATGAAGAGACATGTAAGTGATCTGATAGAAAGAAATGTAATAAGACCTTCCAAGTCTGCTTATGGCTCATCTGCCTTCTTAGTTCCTAAGAAAGAAAATGAGTTTCGTCTTGTGTTGGACTATCGACTATTAAATAAGAAGGTGGTATTCGATAATTTCCCACTTCCTACCCTAGAATCGGCGTTTCAACACTTTCACAACGCGAAATTCTATTCTATAGTTGACTTAAATTCCGCGTATTATCAAATTCCTTTGGATGAACAGAGCCGCAAAGTTACTGCTTTTCCTACCCCCTTTGGGTTGTTTGAATATTTGAGGTTACCTATGGGAATTGCTATCGGAGCCCAAGTGCTCAGTCGCGTATTGGAAGACCTATTGGGAGATTTGAAGTTTCAGTACGTTTTCAATTATCTTGATGATCTCGTAATCTATAGTAACACTTTTGAAGAACACGTTGGTCATCGTCGTGAAGTTTTCGGGCGTCTAAAACGAGCAGGTTTAACCGTAAATCCTGGGAAAAGTTCGTTAGGGTGTTCCCAGATAAAGTTTCTAGGTCACGTGCTGTCCGGTGAAGGTATCTCGGTTAACCCTGAACGTGTGAAATGTCTACAAGAACTTCCTCGTACTACTTCTTTGAAATCCTTACGTCGTGTGTTGGGGATGTTCACCTTTTATTCCAGGTTCATAAAACATTTCTCTGATGTTGCCGCCCCTTTAAATGTCTTGAAGAAGAAGAACAGCACTTTCGTTTGGGGACATGAGCAAGAACGTGCGTTTGTAAGACTAAAGGAATGTTTGTCTAGTGCTCCTGTATTGCAATCCCCTAATTTTAATTCGGATTTTTTTCTGCATTGTGAAGCTAGTGATCTAGCAGTTTCGAGCGTGTTGAGTCAACAAGTGGATGGGAGATTCGCCCCCATTGCTTTCGCTAGTCGAATGCTGAATGAACATGAGAGGCGTTACTCCATTTTTGAGAAAGAAAGTTTGGCGGTAGTGTTCGGGTGTGAACTCTTTAGGAGTTTTCTGGAACATAGACGTTTCACTGTGTATACAGATAACGACGCTTTAAAGTGGAGTCTGTCACATATCAAGAAATTAGGTCGTATTAACCGATGGATCCTACGACTATCTTCCTTCAATTTCAATATTGTACATGTGAGAGGCAGCGAGAATTCTGTTGCCGACTGTCTCTCACGTATGTTTGAGGAAAACGTTACTATCCCCGTTCCTCCTCCCTCCCCTCCTTCAGAACCTCCTGAACCTGTGTTTCTACTGCAACACTGTCCTTGGTCTTTTGTGGATATCAGGACCTTCCAAGCTGAGGATCCATATTGTATGGAGTTGCGTGGCAAAATGACGAACAAAGATCCTTCTTGTTCCGAGTTTTGTATTCGAAATGACGTTATCGGGTACACGTTACCCAAATCTTCGAAATTTAGGACTTTTGCTCCTGAGGCTGTTCGCGACATGCTTTTAACATATTACCATTCCTCCGCTTTTGGGGCTCACATCGGTATGCACAGGACCTTCAGAAAGATCTCGAGCGAGTTTTATTGGCCTTCAATTAAGTCTGATTCCTTTAGTTTCGTCCGGAAATGTTTAATCTGTCAACGTTCCAAGCCTGCGCAAAACACCAAGGTCGGTCTACATCAAGCAGATATTGTGACTCGACCAGGAGAACGTTTATTCATAGACTATTTTGGTCCACTCGTCCAATCAAAACAGGGTAATCAGGCCATTCTCACTGTTATCGATGGTTTCTCTAAATTCGTTTCGCTTTTCCCCGTGAGAGAAATTACGTCAAGAACTACCGTAAACTTCCTGAGTAAATATATATTTGGTATATTTGGGTCACCCAAGTATCTGGTATCCGATAATGCTACTGTGTTCAGATCTAAGACTTTTGAGACTATGATTTTCAATTGGGGTATTCGTCATGTGTTCCTGTCTCCCTATCGTCCCCAAGGGAACCAAGTTGAACGTTTTCATAGAAATTTGAAGGCTTGTATTTCGGCCTTCCACAACGCGGATCATGTTTCTTGGGACGTAAACCTTCAGTATTTCTGTCTGGGATTCAACACTTCGTTCCACTCTTCAACTCAAACTACTCCTGCAGAATTATTTCTCGGTTAGACACTTGTGGATCCCCTACTGCTCAAGTGGAACATAGAGTACTTATCTGAACCTTCGAGACATTCTTCCGTGTCCCAAAAATGGGAGATTGATGTTAAGCACTTAAAAAAGGCTCGGACCAAAGTAGCTGAGAGGTTCAACGTTGGAAGACGTACCATTACTTTTCAGGTAAACGACAAAGTACTGGTGAAGCTTCACCCTGTGAGCAATGCCGCGGCGCAGATCTCGAGTAAACTGTGCATGCGATGGTCTACTCCGCGCATTATCACTCGTATCCTCACACCTGTCACTGTGGAGCTTGTGAGTGATGACAGACTGCAGCAAGTATCTACCGCTCATGTCACCCAGCTGAAGCGTTTTGTAAGTTAAGTCCATCTATCTTTGTCACATTTCTTTTCTTTCCCTTAAATGTTTATTTTTCTCTTGTGACATGATTTTCAGCTTATTTCTTCAAGTTTACGTGCTTTGGCGCAAGATGGCATTGCTATCAATTATAATTATCTACTTCTTTTCAGGTTATTCGAATAATATTTAAATAGGTGACGTCTAGTCATTTTTCCTCGTCCCTAATTAATCTTTGTCGGAGTATCGTGGTAGTCGCCACTCAACTTTTTATTAGAATAAGATAATATCGCTCTCTATTAATCGTTCTTTCTTGTTTTAGTTTATTATCATATCTGCTCTCTGACATCCTACCTTGAGAGATTATGGAAGACAGCTTTTGTGTACTTATATTTATTATATATTTTAAATCTCTAACTTTGTAACTTTTGTAAGATATTTTAGCGAGG
The DNA here is from genome assembly GCA_946902985.2 of Meconema thalassinum. Classification (NCBI taxonomy): domain Eukaryota; kingdom Metazoa; phylum Arthropoda; class Insecta; order Orthoptera; family Tettigoniidae; genus Meconema; species Meconema thalassinum. The sequence continues at coordinate 119,863,382 of OX336391.1, forward strand.
AAGCTAGGGTTTTTATTTTATTTTAACTATTTTGTTTCATCTGGTTTAACTTAAATTCTTATTGTGAAATTTTCGTCTTTCGATTCTTATATTTATCGTCAATGAAGTACACTCTTTTGAGTCCTCCACGTCCCCCCCCCCCTTACTTCTAGGCTCCCTCCCGTCACTTTTCGTGATGTACCCTTTTTAATCTCTTCTCCATTCCTTGTGTTTGTTTCGTTAAAATTTCTGTTCGTCCATTTTGGTGGAGGCAACAAAAATTTTGGGGGAGTGCGTGGGAATCTGAACCGTTTTTCTTTTCCTCTTGTAGTCTTCCCTTTTTCTTCTTTTCTTCGGAGTGTCAATTATCGGAATTGTTCTCTTTTCTTCTTGGTTATTACTGGCCAGAATAGCCGAGAAGATCAGTGGACATTTCTATAATTGCTGATCAAGGTTCGTTATAGTGATTTCTTGCTATGCCGAATCGTGATTAGTGACACCTCTTACCTTTTTATCTTCTTTTTCGTCACCTGTGACAACCCCTTGTTACTCTCTGGGCAGTCTTCTTTTTTTCTATCCGGGTAGGACCTTTTTTGTTTATGCACCCGCTCTCATTTTCGAGATGCCTTGCTTTTCTATCCGTTTTTTTTCGTTCGTTTGTGTTTTTTTTTTATAAAGGTGCGCGTAGAGGTGCAAATCTAGTTCATTTAATGTAATTCCGTGATGCCGGATTAAGGCTGATACCATCAAGGTAGGTTACGTATTTTTGTCTTTGCTCATTGTATGGAATACTAGGGCGTTTCGCCTATTCTAATATGTCCATGGAGTATCTGTTTCGTTCCCGTTATCTTTGTCCCCTTTTCGTCGTATCTTTTGTGTAGGTATTTGGTCCGGTTTACTGAGTAACGTGTGTTCAACAGTAAGACCTATGCCATATCTCTTATCCTTTTGTTTGCCTCTTATCTTAGGATTGCGTTTTCAAATGCAAGTCCATGAGTTTGGCTTAATCCCTTTCTGACGTAACTTATTTTGATGGGTATCTTTTATTTTGTGTTGCAATACTTTTCTCGTAATTATTTTTAATATCGGTTACTAGCCCCTATTTGTGTTTATTCTTTTACGTCATATCTGCGCGCGCTTTTATTAATACTCCGTTCCCCTCGCACTCCCTCATCTCCTTCAGGGCTATTTGAGCTACCGTTCGCTCCTTTGACGGTAGACTCACTTTCCCCGACTCTTTGTCTAGCCCTTTTTATCTTTATTTTTCACAATGTAATTTTACTCTTTACGAGTATACTTTCCCGGATGTGTTTCCCCCTTTATCGTTTCTCTCTATCGATCTTGACATTTACGTTTCGGTCCTTTCGACCGTTAGTTTACCTAGTATCACATGTTTGTCGTCCACTTAACCTCATTCATAGCATGTAATGCTTCCTCGTCATTCCTTGATGTTATCTCTTTGGTCAATACATTACCTCTTCTTTGCCTATGTGTTGAGTATGTGTACCTTATTTAGTCTTTATTTCTTTAGGCTAAGCTAAGCTAGGCCCATAATGTATAGCGCATTCAAATAGAACTTGCATTCACATGGCAGTGAATGTACGTTCAATCCATCGCCTCTGATACCTTCATAACCTTAGTCCGGTTTAATGGGCCCAGCGCTAGGCTAATCGGTACACACTTCCACTGCGAACTACATCTTGCGAAAGGCCAGACGGCACAGCACAGTTAGTAGACCGACACCCTAACCACTCACCCACCGTGGCAAGCCATTTGGAGATAATCAGTGTGGAAGGTTCGTGCTTGTGAATTGGATAAGGGCGAGGCCACCATTTGGTGCTCCAGACATGCTGATGATGCGAGCAGTTTCAAATGCATACTGTATTGCAATACGACGACTACTATTGAAATATGAAACATAAAGTACAAATATTTATTATTACTGATGTTACTCCTCGAAAATGAATCGAACAAAATATAGGATAATTTATGGAGAAAAGGCGCTACGTACAGTGAAACATAGTAGCCTATTGTAACATTAATTGGGGTCACCGGAGCCAACCAGCTTCATTTTTTGCTTTTTGGCCGGGGATTTAAAGCCCGATGCCCTTCCTAACGCCACGTGATTTTCCAGGTGAAAATTTCACGACGTTGTCAGCGGCTTCGATGGCGTAGTCGGTAGCATGCTGAGCTTCTATGCCCGAGATCGCGGGTTCAAATCCAGCCGAAGTCGTCGGACTTTTTAAGAGCCTTAAAAATCCCTCAGTATGCCTTCCTTCGGAGGGGAAGTAAAGCCGGCGATCCCATGCCATTTATGGCATGTTAAAGAACCTTCCACCTGTGTGAAGCTAAATTGTATAGGTTAAGAATGTAAACAACGCTCTTAGGTTCCTACGTTCGTTGCTAAGAACCGACTGCGGTGGCGTCTGGTAGCTAAGTTCTAAAATAGTAATCGTTGACGGTGGCGTTTGGCGCCAAAAGTAGGAACTATTTGAACAATTCCGAAGTCTGCTGTCCTTACTTGAATTAAAAGACAGATAACACACACTAATGCAGTCATCACAATTAACACCGGTTATCAGACAGATTCTACACACACACAAAGTACACGGGGCTACATGACCGCGTTGTAGCAGCCCCTAAACTTAAGAACCAACCAACCTCACCGGGATTTGTCCTCCGGGTGTCCGGGTGACAGACGAGCAGCTAAACCACTGCGCCATCACTCTCACCTATTGTAACATAATAAACGTGCAATACGTGACAATAAATAACGGACAGGAAAACGGAACACTATTACAACGTCTATACAAACGTACTAAATCCACTCTCCGCGACTGGGGCCGTGGCGCGTTCGCCGTTCTCTGCGGGAGCATTTCAATGAATATGACACCTCGGCCGTCGCCTTGTCACTGCAGGCTTCAATATAATGTTCACTTTCCGGACGATAAGGGCGAGCTCGCCAGCATGGGGCACCCTTGCATTATAGAACATATAATAAGGCTACCTGATGCGTAAATTTAAAAAAAGAACTACTTACGGCGGGCTCGCCTTTCTCTTACGGAACGCCTCATATCTGCTCGGATTGATCACATAAGTTTACTTTTTAATATGTTTTTTGCAAAATAGGAAATTTAGAGTAATAAGTAAATTTGTTACAAGGAGGTGATAACTTCGAAGTTCCACCCCTAAGGGGATAGTCTGTTGGAAATACCAAATATATACTTCATTAGCTACACATTTGAAACTTTGCATCTATTGAAGTTGGTTTAGCCTACTTACAACACGAAATTTGGAACCAGTATATTGAATAGTTTTTCAGATAATTATTCTTTGCATTAAACTTTTTCACAAAAATTGGTAAAGTAGTGAAAAATCTCCTTGCATTATTGTTTTCATTGTAGGCACTTGTTTTTTATACAAGTTCACCTTGATATTGTCAAGGATTTCAAAGAGGCTTTTTTAAATTATAATGATACATACTGCGCCCGAAGAAACCCATCAGTACTTATATCCACAGCTCGAAAAAGGATTGCAAACATGGAAGTTACCCAGCTCACAAACTTACCATGCCTACTAAGTAAAATTGGGAATTTCAGGAACATACAGGATAAGTATTATTCGTAAAGAAAATAGTACTACCAGACAAGGTACAAATTTCTACTATCATTTACATTTAGAGCAAAATGAGAAACTCCAATCTCAAGGGGTGATAAGGTTTAATCTATAGTGAGCGCCTGTATCTATACCTCGTAGTACTATTTTCGACGATGACGACAATGAAAACGGTATCAGTTCAGATAAAAGTTGACTAAGTCGCTAAAAAGCGCCAGCCGTTTATTAAGCTAATAAAACAAGTATAAAAAACTAGCTTCCTTCCTGAAATTGTGTCTCCCTGACACTTCAACAAAAATAACTGAAAAAAATAAATTTGCACGTGGCAATTTTATAGTTAGAAAATGTGAAACGGCGTGTTACTAAGTATTGCCCTATTTTATACAAGTCCGCTTCAACTATGAACCGTAGTTCCATATCTAATCAAAAATTATTCTTGAACTATGTGCATATATACATTCTTTAAGAATCTCTCAACTTTTACACTTCATAACGTCGAAGATTAAATTTTCTTCCTCCAATAAGTCTTTCATCTACTCAATTATCTTAAACATCAAATCCAAACATATACCGCAACTATCGTGTTGAAAGTAATAAATACTCGTCATAATCAATTGAACATAAGTGACAAACATTTAAGCTAAGCACTGTTCTTTTTTTACCTTTATCTATATATCATGAAACTGAAATAAGTTCTGAAATTCTTTACTGAGTTAACAATCTTCTGATAAACGTGAATACTGAACGTGCACGGCATTAACCTTCGTTTCCACACTCCTCTTTCATAATTATACAACAATTACTTTCTCTCTTAAACACCCTGTATAGAATCTTCCTTCAATACACTCACATAACTTCACAATTATTGCAATCAATACTAGAAAAACTTAAGAGATTCCTCGGCCTCCCTTCGTAGAATTACGTAACTCCTTTTACGTTTATAACTTCTTAATTTGCACGGTAATTCAACTATAAACTTCCACTTCAATACATTTTATACTTCCTTTACTTAACATTTCTCCTTTATACTGATATAACATCGCCTCGTGCTCGTAATTCCATTTCTACAATAAATCGTTGTACTTTCACTTTCTGATCACCCTGTGATTTAAATGTGTTAACTTTCTTTTTCACGTGTTTAAATTCAGCTTTACATTTTATTACAACTTTTCATGAAATATCAGTAAATATTCATATTCTTAACAAAATATATAAGTTTGACTTCTTTCCGTTAATATATTTGTTTAACAAATTCATCTTTGCTTTTTAACGCTCTAAATCTCATTAGACATATGTGTATAAGCTTTTCGTAATACTTCCGTTCATAATAAATTTCTGACACTCGAATCAACATCATGAGTTGTCGAAATATTCTTTACACTTCGTGACGTTACTTCTTAAATATACTGTACTTAAATTTGCTCCAATAAACTTCATTTTACTTCAATTACAATCTTACTCCTTCTTTACTTCGTTCAACGTTCTATTCCTTTTAAATAGTTCACTCTACATTCTTTTTAAATGATTAGCTTCACATTCCTTTAAACAATTTATTTATATTCCTTTTTAACGCTCTAAATTCCTCTAATACAATTCCTTTCAATAATTTGCTTTCCTCTAAACAATTCATTTATATTCCATCGCTGCGATAAAACAGATTTAATTAAATTAAATCTAACGCAAATATGAAAAATATTACACGATTTTACTTTAATATAACTTTACTGTTAATAGCATCAACATGCCAAAATTTCGTCCAAGTGACTGAAATTTTCAAGAACAAGGCAAATAACTCCGTAGAAAAATACGAAAAATCACTATAACAAGATCTACACAAATTTAATTACTTTGACAAAATTATAAGTTTTAAATAATGCAGTTAAAAATTACTGTAGAAAAATACTGTTAAAAATATGCGGTTGAAAAATATGCGGTTGAAAAATATGCGGTTGGTCAATTGGATAATCACAGAACATAACTACAATTCTACATGATAAAAGACAATTTCTTCGCTACCTTGTTGCTGGCTTCTGAACTGTTGAAAATACCTGCATCTGTCCTTCCAACCAAACTTGTCGTGATTCATATCATCGCCCACAGCAATGAAGACCGGTTTGTGACAGAACCCAGCTGGACTCGTGGTGAATGACCTCCCCGTGAACAGCCTTGCCAGCGCTCCGTCCTCCCGTACACTGCAAGTATGCCGGCTTCGAATCTCCATCTCTTCAGAATAGACATCGGGTTTCTTCAGAATAGACATCGGGTTTCTTCAGAATAGACATCACGGTGGAATATTGTCGTTTATGCAAGCGTTTTCGTATCTCAAGATGTGTTGAAACTCTCGTAGAAATGTATGAGTTTTTGCTCGGTGATGTTGCGCTTTGCGTAGATATTTGTAGCGCCTCCATGTTAGTGAATCTGGAATTCAACTGACATCCTTGTAATCTTTACTTCCCTATGCTTTTTGCTTAGCACATGGTAATATTCATATTCCTGGTAATGTAACTAAGACCTCCCCGTCGCTGACTTTCAACTAGCATTTTCAATACAATGTTCAAATAAGCTTTTACACGTAGAAATATTGATTAGCTTCTTGTCGAAATGTGGAACAACTTTGCATAAGCACTGCAATATATGGTTGTACTGTTCCGTTATGCTTTATAGGAATAACTTGCTCCTAAGTTACTGTAAGTTCTGGAATTGCACTCTTCCTTGCTTCCAACTATTATGAACTGTAGCACTATTATAACAAAACTCGTTTCTGCTCGAGGTCTTGTCTCGTTCAAATCTCAAATTGGAAAGAACTCTCCCGTCCTGTTCTCCGCAGTCCTTAAGTTTCCGTCTCTCAGCCCCCTCTCGTGGTGTGACGTAACTGCTTACCACCTCTCCTCACTTCAGTCCGCCGTTCGACCTTCGCAACTTCCCCTCTCTCATGACGTAACTCTCGCTTCAAGTGGCGTGATATTTCTCGTAATATGGACCTCCCACATTCATATAATGGAATACAAGTTCATCTTTAAATCATTCCTACTTCCTTGCCTTTTATAAATGCATAAGATCTATAGTATTTCACTCATTTCCATACAGTTTTTCCCATATTTCTCAAATTTTTAAATAAATTTTTTTATCCATTCATTTATTTTCTGGGGTCTTGGTTCATCTCCAGATCAGTTCTTGAGTAATGACCTTCAATAAATTCTGGCGCATTTCCCCGTTGCTAATTTAAAGTAAAGTATAGCCTGTACTTTCTTTAATAGCAGTAAATTTTCTCTGTTGCTTTGAGACTGAATTTATTGATTTTACTGTATCTGTGGGTAAAATCTTTTCAATTTGGAATGGTTGAATTTTCCAATGGATCTATTATCTTCCACTCTTACAATTTTATAGCAATTATTTCCGTAGACTGTATCTACTTTGAACGGTCCTCTGAACAAGTTACTGAATTTGATATACACTTTCTTCAGTACGTCAGCTTTCACAGGAATCCTGACTAATACAAGGTCACCTTCTCGTAGCGGTCCACTGAATCTCTTCCCTTCTAAACGTTTTAATCTCTTCTCAGCCGCTTTGTTCAACTGGATCCTCGCTTCTTCGATTCTCTGGTCCATCGGTGGTTCGTTATCTTCCGGAATATTGAAGATTCCGTTCCATGGTCTTACGGGTTTCTCTTCAAAATGCAACGTGACTGGAATATCGTTGGTGCTCTCATGTCTCGTATTATTGATGCAAAATTCCACTAGTGGTACAATCTTTACCCAATTCGCATGATTATCTGCACTATACAAGCGAATGTACTTTGAAAATTCCAGCATTGTTCTTTCAATAGGATTCGTCTCTGGGCTTCTAACTGATGAAAATAGGTGAACAATATCCAACCTATCCATCGCTCCCTGAAATTCTGCAGAAGTGAATTGCGTTCCATGGTCTGTTAATAATCTCTCTGGTTTTCCTAACTTTGGAATAATGTTCCTCTCCAGGTGATATAAAACATTCCTCGTTGTTGCTTTCTGCATGGGATTGAGCATTACAATTTTGGAAAATACATCCATTGTAACTGACACATACTGGTTTCCTCTGTCTCCTTTAGGTGCAGGTCCAAAAATATCCTGACTAAACAATTCCAATGGTTTCGTCGGAATAATCGCTTTAGGTCTCTCCTTCAATAGTTCAGAATTATATTTATTCTTCTGGTACAATTCACAAGATCTGATCACTATGGTTATGGATTCTTTCATATTTATCCAGTAGAATTTTTCTAACATGGTATAGTATGTTTTGTCAACTCCTCCGTGACCTATACTTTTGTGTACTAACCAAATTAGTGGCACAATAAGTTCTGGTGGAATAGCAACTCGTACTTTCGTATGTCTGGCATCAATGTATTTACATATAATTTCTCCCACGAGAATATAGTGTCTAGCTTTCCTTCTCGTTTCTAAGTATGAGGCGTGCCTCCTTGTCATTCTCCCTGACAAAAATCGATAAATGTTCCTGAATGGTGCATGCTTCTTTTGAAAAAAGAGGAATTCTTCTCAGCTTATCCAGCGTTTCCTGATCTTCTGCATCTGTCTGGATAACATTAACTCTCACATCTCTCTCAGGAATCGGATGTCTGGAAAGAATATCTGCTAGAAGGTTGTCTTTTCCAGGTACATGAACTATCGTGGCATCAAATTGTTGCAAAAACATGGTCCATCTGGTCATCCTATCGCTTGACAAGTCTGACTTCAACATGAATTCTAGTGCTTTATGATCCGCTCTGATTATGATCATGTGTCCCAGCAATAATTTCTTCCAATTCTGTAGAGCATTTATGACGGCTAAAGCTTCAAGCTCCGTCGTGAAGTAATTCAGCTCGTGCGTGCGTAACTTCCTACTGCTGAATGAAATATAGTGAGGATTTCCATCTTGATCCTTCTGATATAAGACTGCACTAATACCAACTCGTGAAGCGTCCGTTTCTATGATGAATGTTCTTTCAAAATCTGGGTATTCCAACTTGATGTTATCTCTGAGCATTTCCTTTGCTTGAATGAAGGCATTCTCAGCAGCTGCATCCCATTTCCATCTATTGTTCTTCTTTAGAAGCTCATGTAGAGGTGCCATGATTTCTGAATAACGTGGACAATGACTACTGAAAAATTGACAAAGACCCGCAAAAGCTCTGTTGTCTTTGATTTTCTTGGGTGTTGGAAATTTCAAAATTGCTTCAATATTGTCTTCGTTCGGATGGTAACCAAATCTGTCAATAGTATGCCCAAGAAAGTTGATCTTTTCTTGAAAGAAATGACATTTATCCAATTTCACCTTGATGTTTGCACTTCTGAGGTTATCAAATAGTTTCGTCAAATGCATGAAATGTTGCCCTGGTGTCTCTGAAGATATGATGATATCATCCACGTAGCAAATAGCAAATTGTTTCACTTCTTCACTCAACTTGTCATCCAAGGCTCTGATAAGTGCTAGACTTGAATTTACCAATCCATATGGTACTCTTTGGTATACATAACAGGTTTGATTGAACATGAACCCTGTATAACATTTGCTGTCTTCTGTAAGCTCTATTTGATGAAATGCCGCAGTTAAATCAATCACTGAGAAGCAGGTTTTATTCTTGAATCTCCTCAGTAGTTCTCTAATTTTCGGTGGCCTGTCGAATTCTTTCAGCAGAAGAGTATTTATGCCCCTGGCATCTAAACATAGTCTAAGACTACCATCTGCTTTCTTCACAACAGTGAGTGGATTTAAATAAGGAGTGGCTTGCTTTCTTATAATTCCTTCTTTTTCCATGCCTTTTATGAGCTCTGTCACTTCAGCTTGATACTTCTTCGGAATTGGATACCATTTCTTCTGAAAAGGTGTGTCATCAGCGAGCTTAATCTGATATTTATATCCTCTTATAATGCCTGGCTTGTTATCAAAAATGTCTGCATAAGTCGTGACCAATTCTTCCAATTTCTCCCTCTGCTCTTCAAAATTCTCAATCTTCCTGCCATAGTGAGGTATTCCTTCTGCTTCAACTTCCATTACAATATTCACAAGATTTTCTTCTGTAGTTTCGTCAATCAAACTACACTCATTCTCATCCTTCGTCGTATCCTCTGATTGATGTAGGCCTTCATTAAATCTTATGACTCCATTTCTTAAATCGATCACGGCTCCAGTCTTAGTTATAAAATCAATGCCTAAAATAGCATCAAAATTTATCTGGCTCAAGACTATGAAAACCTGCTCATATCTGTATTCATTTATAGAGAATTCCATTAGTGCTTGGACTTTACATTTCATGGTCTTGTCGTTAAATACGCCCCTGACTTTAATGGTTGAAACGGGCATTGCTATAAGTGATTTTCCATCTTTCAATCTGTGAAAACAGTTCTCTGATAAAATTGATGCTGTTGCTCCCGTATCTAGTAGTGTTCTCAGGCATTCTCCTTCTGATATGATTTCTATAATCGGTAACCTTGCTACTCTGTCTGTTTTCGTCTCTTCTCTCTCATACAGGAGATCTTCATTCGTGGCTTCATACAACCATTGATCTGGATTTCATGTCTGGTTACGGTGCTGTTTTCTTCTCCTTTTACTTTTTGGAATTTGGCGTTTTTTTGTGCCCCTCCTGGGTCTTCATTCCTTCTATCTCTGCTTGTTCCAGGTTGAGGTTCTTGATTCAGGTTATGTTGTCCCTGATTTTGGTCTCTCGCGTTCCTTTCTCTGAGATTCCTTAAGTATTCCAGACTTTCTCTTTCCCTGTCATCATAATACCTTCTTACATTGTTATTATTCCTCCAACCTTGATTTTGTTGACTTTGCTGTTGTTGCTTTGAATAATTATTCGTGTTTCTCCAGTTCTGATATCTCCGATATCCATAATTATTCGTAGGGTTATTTCGACTATTATATCCCTCTCTACGATAATCATTGTTCCTGGTGTAATAGTTATTCCTCCATCTTTGGTTTTCATATGGCCTTCCTTCTCTAGGTCTTTGATACTCTGGTCGAAATCGATTCTGTCCATATATCCTGGATCTCGTTGGACCTACTCCATTTTTGTTTTCCTCTGTTTGCTGCATTTGATCGATGTGGATGCTGTGTATTTCTCTCGGTTCCTGGTTTCGACCTCTATGGTTTTGATTTCCAGTTGAGTTGGTGGACACATTAGACGTGTGATCCAGTCTCCTCAAAATTTCCGCCATACTTTCTAGAGTTTTCACGTTTGCCGAAATGAGGTGCCTCCTAACTTCTGTTGGTAGCTGGCATGAAATCGCGTGAACCAAGTCTTCTTCCGCCAAAGGGGGTTGCAAATACTGCAAGCGTGCTAATTGTTTCGTGAAGAAACTTGCGTATTTTGTTGGACTGGAATATGCGTACTTCTTAGAATAAATTTCTGCTCGTATATCTTGTTGAAGTTCCTTACTCCAAAATCTTTTTTGCAGAGCTACAGCGAATTCTTCAAATGTTTGATACGTGTATCTGAAAGCTCTGTGCCATACTAACGCTTCTGAATCTAAGTATTTTTCCACGACCCCCATATGTCTTTCACGAGGTATCCTATTATCTTCTAAATACGACCTCATGTCTCTCAGAAATTCTACTGCAGTAATGTTGCCTACTCCACTGAATTTGTTCGGTTTCTCATCATTATTCTTGATTACGATGACATTTGCATTTGACCTATTTTGGTAAGGTTCAAAATCTCCTCCAAATTCCCCTATTTCAGTTTGAAATGGCTCTCGACTGAAGTTAAAATTGGACTTCGGAATTTGCTGTTGACTAACCTCGCTTTCCTTATCCTCTTCTATCCTGTCTGTCCTGGCCTCTAATCTTCTTATTTCTTCTTTCAATTTGTCATCACTTGCTTGGAAAAATCTCGTCAAGTCCTTTCTGATGTCCTCCCTGACTTCAGTTCTCATCGTAGATGAAAATGTAGCATCTCCTATCGTAAGTGACCTCAATTGCTGTTCTATCTCGCTGGTATCCTTGTCCTGCTTTGATCGAATTTTCGCTAGTTCTATGCTTATCTCATCGACCGTACATTTAATTTTGTCAAATTCGTTAGAGTTAGTTAAATCTGTTTTATTAACAATCTCTGTCAGCGTGGCTACGTTATTAACTTGTAATGTATCTGTCCGCTTAGATTGATCTTCCCGTACCTTACTTACATTGATATTGGAACATAACTCTATAGCTTTAATGTCATTTGCTAATTTGTGGTGTATCTCTGATATGATTTGAGTTGTGACTGTTACGACCTCCTCCTTCATGTCCGTAACTGCCTTTACAATGGACGCATTTATATCTACATTTATACCCTCTTCAATCAGTTTACTTTGACCTTCCAACTTGACCTGTAATTCACCAACAGTGCCATTTAGATTGTCAAGTTGCTCCTTGAGTTTGTTCTGGGCCCCTGAAATGTGTACATGATGAGTGTTATTTTCTTCCTTAATTGAGCTCATGCTAGCCTGTAGTTTCTGTTCTAATTCTATCATGTGACTACTGTTAGCTAATTGGATTTCTATCACTTTTCCTGCCATGTCCTGTTTGACTTGATCAAATGAAGCTTTTAATTCTTCCTGTGCTTTTTCCTGATTTTTCCTATCCTCTAATCTAGCCTGCTCCTGATTTAACCTGTCCTCCTCGCGAGCTTTTTCCTGAGCTAATCTTATCTCTGCTCTTATCCTATTTGCCTCTTCTAAAGCAAACTTGGCTTCTTCTCTTTTCTTCTCTCTAGCTAGTCGATCTTCCTTTCTGGCCTTCTCTAAAGCTAACTTAGCTTCTTCCTGTGCTAATGTTATACTATCCGTAGTAAGTGTTTGAGCAACTGCTAACTCTGCTTTGACTTCTGATTTTACAGTAGCTGCTGATTTCTGAATCTCAGTTTTTAACTGTTTAATGTTGTTATGTGTTAATTGGTGGAGGGCTTCAAGGTCTTTGGTCAACGTACTTTGACCTTCCTTCATGGTTTCAAGCATCGTTCGAATGAACGTCATATCATTCGTTGACATAATTCTTCTTTTCTTGAGAATTAGGGAAGTATCGACTACAAAAATTACCAGTGAATATCCAGATTGACCAACGCATGCATTTTATACCAGTGATGGAATATATAGAACATCTTAATCCTACTTACATCTATTTTACTCGCGAGTTATCTCGTATACTTGTTGTCCCATTTTACTGAACTGACATCGCTTCATCCTATCATCTCACTTAGCCTATGTTTAACAACATGAATTTACTTTTAAATTTACTATTACATGACAAATGTCGTTAGCTGGTTTAAAAATATGCCTCACAACTATAGTGTACTCCACTAATCTGCTGATGTTGTGTTCATCTCAACAATCATTACATTTGGGATCGGCATTTTTCTTTTCAAAACTAATATGGCCTCACTCTCGAGTACTTCCAAACTTCTTCTCTCGAGTGCTCTTTCGAATGTTTTCGAATACCCCTTCGAACGCTTTTCGAAGTCCCCACGGATGGGCACGCCATTTAAATACTACTATCTATATGCGCCCGAAGAAACCCATCAGTACTTATATCCACAGCTCGAAAAAGGATTGCAAACATGGAAGTTACCCAGCTCACAAACTTTCCATGCCTACTAAGTAAAATTGGGAATTTCAGGAACATACAGGATAAGTATTATTCGTAAAGAAAATAGTACTACCAGACAAGGTACAAATTTCTAGTATCATTTACATTTAGAGCAAAATGAGAAACTCCAATCTCGAGGGGTGATAAGGTTTAATCTATAGTGAGCGCCTGTATCTATACCTCGTAGTACTATTTTCGACGATGACGACAATGAAAACGGTATCAGTTCAGATAAAAGTTGACTAAGTCGCTAAAAAGCGCCAGCCGTTTATTAAGCTAATAAAACAAGTATAAAAAACTAGCTTCCTTCCTGAAATTGTGTCTCCCTGACACTTCAACAAAAATAACTGAAAAAAATAAATTTGCACGTGGCAATTTTATAGTTAGAAAATGTGAAACGGCGTGTTACTAAGTATTGCCCTATTTTATACAAGTCCGCTTCAACTATGAACCGTAGTTCCATATCTAATCAAAAATTATTCTTGAACTATGTGCATATGTACATTCTTTAAGAATCTCTCAAATTTTACACTTCATAACGTCGAAGATTAAATTTTCTTCCTCCAATAAGTCTTTCATCTACTCAATTATCTTAAACATCAAATCCAAACATATACCGCAACTATCGTGTTGAAAGTAATAAATACTCGTCATAATCAATTGAACATAAGTGACAAACATTTAAGCTAAGCACTGTTCTTTTTTTACCTTTATCTATATATCATGAAACTGAAATAAGTTCTGAAATTCTTTACTGAGTTAACAATCTTCTGATAAACGTGAATACTGGACGTGCACGGCATTAACCTTCGTTTCCACACTCCTCTTTCATAATTATACAACAATTACTTTCTCTCTTAAACACCCTGTATAGAATCTTCCTTCAATACACTCACATAACTTCACAATTATTGCAATCAATACTAGAAAAACTTAAGAGATTCCTCGGCCTCCCTTCGTAGAATTACGTAACTCCTTTTACGTTTATAGCTTCTTAATTTGCACGGTAATTCAACTATAAACTTCCACTTCAATACATTTTATACTTCCTTTACTTAACATTTCTCCTTTATACTGATATAACATCGCCTCGTGCTCGTAATTCCATTTCTACAATAAATCGTTGTACTTTCACTTTCTGATCACCCTGTGATTTAAATGTGTTAACTTTCTTTTTCACGTGTTTAAATTCAGCTTTACATTTTATTACAACTTTTCAATAAATATCAGTAAATATTCATATTCTTAACAAAAGATATAAGTTTGACTTCTTTCCGTTAATATATTTGTTTAACAAATTCATCTTTGCTTTTTAACGCTCTAAATCTCATTAGACATATGTGTATAAGCTTTTCGTAATACTTCCGTTCATAATAAATTTCTGACACTCGAATCAACATCATGAGTTGTCGAAATATTCTTTACACTTCGTGACGTTACTTCTTAAATATACTGTACTTAAATTTGCTCCAATAAACTTCATTTTACTTCAATTACAATCTTACTCCTTCTTTACTTCGTTCAACGTTCTATTCCTTTTAAATAGTTCACTCTACATTCTTTTTAAATGATTAGCTTCACATTCCTTTAAACAATTTATTTATATTCCTTTTTAACGCTCTAAATTCCTCTAATACAATTCCTTTCAATAATTTGCTTTCCTCTAAACAATTCATTTATATTCCATCGCTGCGATAAAACAGATTTAATTAAATTAAATCTAACGCAAATATGAAAAATATTACACGATTTTACTTTAATATAACTTTACTGTTAATAGCATCAACATGCCAAAATTTCGTCCAAGTGACTGAAATTTTCAAGAACAAGACAAATTACTCCGTAGAAAAATACGAAAAATCACTATAACAAGATCTACACAAATTTAATTACTTTGACAAAATTATAAATTTTAAATAATGCAGTTAAAAATTACTGTAGAAAAATACTGTTAAAAATATGCGGTTGAAAAATATGCGGTTGGTCAATTGGATAATCACAGAACATAACTACAATTCTACATGATAAAAGACAATTTCTTCGCTACCTTGTTGCTGGCTTCTGGACTGTTGAAAATACCTGCATCTGTCCTTCCAACCAAACTTGTCGTGATTCATATCATCGCCCACAGCAATGAAGACCGGTTTGTGACAGAACCCAGCTGGACTCGTGGTGAATGACCTCCCCGTGAACAGCCTTGCCAGCGCTCCGTCCTCCCGTACACTGCAAGTATGCCGGCTTCGAATCTCCATCTCTTCAGAATAGACATCGGGTTTCTTCAGAATAGACATCGGGTTTCTTCAGAATAGACATCGGTTTTCTTCAGAATAGACATCACGGTGGAATATTGTCGTTTATGCAAGCGTTTTCGTATCTCAAGATGTGTTGAAACTCTCGTAGAAATGTATGAGTTTTTGCTCGGTGATGTTGCGCTTTGCGTAGATATTTGTAGCGCCTCCATGTTAGTGAATCTGGAATTCAACTGACATCCTTGTAATCTTTACTTCCCTATGCTTTTTGCTTAGCACATGGTAATATTCATATTCCTGATAATGTAACTAAGACCTCCCCGTCGCTGACTTTCAACTAGCATTTTCAATACAATGTTCAAATAAGCTTTTACACGTAGAAATATTGATTAGCTTCTTGTCGAAATGTGGAACAACTTTGCATAAGCACTGCAATATATGGTTGTACTGTTCCGTTATGCTTTATAGGAATAACTTGCTCCTAAGTTACTGTAAGTTCTGGAATTGCACTCTTCCTTGCTTCCAACTATTATGAACTGTAGCACTATTATAACAAAACTCGTTTCTGCTCGAGGTCTTGTCTCGTTCAAATCTCAAATTGGAAAGAACTCTCCCGTCCTGTTCTCCGCAGTCCTTAAGTTTCCGTCTCTCAGCCCCCTCTCGTGGTGTGACGTAACTGCTTACCACCTCTCCTCACTTCAGTCCGCCGTTCGACCTTCGTAACTTCCCCTCTCTCATGACGTAACTCTCGCTTCAAGTGGCGTGATATTTCTCGTAATATGGACCTCCCACATTCATATAATGGAATACAAGTTCATCTTTAAATCATTCCTACTTCCTTGCCTTTTATAAATGCATAAGATCTATAGTATTTCACTCATTTCCATACAGTTTTTCCCATATTTCTCAAATTTTTAATAAATAAATTTTTTTATCCATTCATTTATTTTCTGGGGTCTTGGTTCATCTCCAGATCAGTTCTTGAGTAATGACCTTCAATAAATTCTGGCGCAATACAGAGATATTAATTATTTAATATGGGATACTTAATTTTTCACAAATATTTTCAGCTTTATAATTTATGATTAATAAAAATTAGGTCTTGTTTCCTTTTTTCTTGAAAACCCTCTTTAAATCTTTACATAACCTATCAAGGAATAACTGTGCATGTTTACAAGATAATTTGATAATAACTGCTCTGCAAGGAGGAATTTAAACCCGAAAAAATGTTGAAAAAAAGTTTTGGAGAAAAAGCAGTTTAAAGTTCCAAGACACTTATAAGCTGCCTAAAACTCTCCTTCACCAGATGTAGACCCTTCCTTCTTCTTCAGGAACTCTTCTACTTTTATTTTCTTAAGTTCCAGTTTTCTCTTCACTTTTTGGACTGCTCAGAACACCTAGTTTTGGATAGGTAGATACATTGCCTGTCTTGTCCTCTGATTTTCCTTGCAATGTCACTTATTTCTCCTCCTGAGACAACTTTCCGAACTTCCAAGTTAGTTTCGCATCCCAAGTTGAACTGGCTTACAGCTGATAAAACAGTATATTCCAGTCGAATCTTGGACACAAATTTTGCTTTAGGGCATTTTGACCACGCAGTTCTGTGAAGACTCTCATTAGCATTCTGAGTCCCCCCACTAACACACCTGGTAAGAAGTTCATTTGCTGCCAGCCTTTGGTAAACGGCAATGATTTTTACTACCACAGCTGGCTCTAGCTTGGATTTTATGTCTTTGTGACTTGCTGGCTTTTCTTTCTTCGCAATTGCCCTATTGTAGAAGCGCCATGTGCTAATCCCAGAGGGGCACTTGAAGTGACGAGGATTGTCAACAGTGCTCATGTAGTGGTATAATGTAGCATACACCGCAGATTTAATTTCCTGCACATTTGGCACGTTATTTATCAGGGCATTCCTGTAGTAGGAAGTCAATTTCTTTATGGTAAGAGCAGTCAAACTCCCCAACAGTAATGGCTGTTTCCTCATAACTATTGCCAAGCAACACAACAATCACTTATCGTAAAACAGAGAAACTATAGCATAGAACAACGATGGTACCATAGTATCGTTTCATAATGTAAATACATCTGAGACAAATATTATATCATGATATTGCATAAAGAGGGGCACAATGAACAATTCGTAACAACGGAAGTTCCAAGCCTACTTTGCAAGGTGATTTAAAATGGCGCTCAAGGGCCTTTAAACATCCCAAATGTCAAAAATAACAGCATCGCATGAACAACAAGTGTTGTGAAGTCATTAAAATAAAAAACTATTTTTTTCACATATTTCATAATTTTATCTCATTTTTCACCAGACTCTCCCCTCAATGATCATTAGCCTATGTGTTGTTTGTTCCAGCTGGCCCCTCGCTGTGGAAACAGCGGTATCCCGATTGTGGGGGAAAGAGACAAAGCCCAGTGCCACTCAACAAGTGGGAGACAATTAGACAGCGACACCCGATTTTGGAGTGGAGCAACTTTGAAGTTATTCCCATGACGCTTTCCCTAGCAAACACAGGCAATACAGGTTCGTAGTTCTTGCAAATTTTAGTTACTAGCGAACCCGTGCGAGAAATCTCGCATGTTCATAAACCACACTTTACCCAATAGGTTTATAATGAAGGACTTAAGGAGAAAGGTTGTTATGTTTTTATTTAAACCAAATGATTATAGAACCCTATTTACATTTCAGTTAGAATTCCAAGTTCTACGTTCCCTAACTTGAGAAGGCAATCACTGAAAATTCGGTTATTCGATATGTATGAAATTATACGATTTGAGTAGCCTACTCATTCCTTTTACTGTTTCTGACTTACATACAAAATGATAAGGAAAGACCTCAGAATGTTAAAATGACATGAAACAGGCGTCACAGCGGCCAAAATGTGAAGTGGACAGCAATTATGGAGCGTATTTTCCTACAATAACAGTATCTGCAAATCGAACACTTCGTACATTTTAAGTCATTTTTTAAGGAATTATAGATATTTATGAAATTAGAGTGCAATTCGTCACTGCTAATGTCTATTCTCTTTCTTTTGAATGCTCATTTGTCACGATCGGTCGCTTTTGAGCGCTGCAGGAGGGGTCTATACTACTGAAATAATATATATGATGATGATGATTAGGTCGTGTATTTTACAGAAAGTACAAGCCATGTACATGAATAGTAGAGAATTAAAGTACCTGACCCATTCAGGACTCGAGCCTATGACCTCTGGTTTTGTACGCCGTTGCTATAACTATTGAGTGAATGGAGGAAACATCTTAATTCTCATTGCCAAAATGTTGTTCTTGTTATTTTTTTTAAATCGCTCAACCTCCCATTTCGGTTTCACCCACGGACTCAGCAAGGAATCATTCCTCTACTGTCGCAAGAACGGTGTCGCGTCTAATTGGAGGGAAGTTGGTCGTGGACCTGCTGAAAGGAACCGTCCCAGTATTTGCCTGGTGGAGAAAATAGGAAACCATGGGAAACGGCCGAGGTAGGATTCGAAACCACACTCTCCCGATGCCAGCGAGGCTTTCTTTTCAATCGGTCAACACAAGTGTGCCCAATGACATTGGGTGGGAACTATCAATTATATAATCACCCTAGTATCTGACAGAAATGTTACATGAATTAATTACAAACTTATTAGCACACTTCTTTAAGAAATTGAGGAGTAAAATGTATGTGTTAAATGGACGACATGTTTCGCACGTCAAGCGACCATCATCAAATCGAAATTAACAAGACAACATTGCTCAACAAAACACTACCTAAATCTACAATGCAAATCACGAACAGTCGCGGCCTTCTAACAACAACCAGCTAATGGTACGGCAAAATCTTTAAAAATACGGCTACTATTGTTGTGAAATGAACGATATAAAACGATAAAGCCCCGAATAAAGAACTATTTATTTTAATAAATGATAATAACAATGTGTGCTTCCTGCGTGTAATTCAAAACTAACGAAACTTCTTGCTATACTTTCTCTCAGTAGTGAAAAATATCATTTAACAACAAAAGGACACTCTGATGGTAGTGATTCTAGTTTGAAAGGGACCCTCATTATTCTCTCATACAATACTCAAATATCAACGGTGTGTTTCTCAGACGCTAGTAGTTTATGTTCTGTTGCTTTGTGACATCGTGGCCATGTAACCCCGTGTAGGTCAACTTGGGTGTGTGTAGAATTTATTTGATAACCAGTGGCTCTGTTATGTCTGTCCTAATGTGTGTAATTATAGGCCTAATTGAGTTAGGATTTGGGTAGACAACGGCCGTGGCTAAATTGGGTACTGTACACGAATTACCTACCTTTACCTGTTGAAATCCCTCGATGCTAGCTGGATCGCAGGACCTGAAAATCCTCGGATAGAAAAAAAAAACAGATCCTACCAACAAGTGAAGGGGATAATAGGGTACAAGAAAAAAACAAGACATAAAAGAAAACTGCTCAAACAACACGAGAATGAAAGAAAAAGTCATCTCAGGAGTTTGGGAAACTGCAGAAATACCCAGCGATGGCCTTCTTAATGCTACCTCCCATCACCTCTATAAAGCATCACACCGCATGATTATAATTTATTCATAAAGAACTAACATGACGTCAGAAGAAGACGTCTTAGAATGAACTCTTAAATGAAAAATATCCTCACAGAAATTGCATCAGAAACAATGCAGCAAAAGCAGCAAGCTGTCCCTATGGACTCGACTGCATAAATACCCTATTCACACAACATGATTTTAATATATATACTGTATATACAAGATGATCCAACAATCAAATACAAATCCCTAACAGATCATCAACTCGGTCAATCCAATATTAAAGTTTGTTACGCAAATAAATTATTACCCTTATGTACATATTTACAACATTATTAAACACCCTTAAGTGTATTCGCATTAGACTTGTCTATCATACACCATCCAAGTATGCTTTCATCATATGTGTTATTACTTCAATATATTCTTGTCATAATCTGGTTCATCAACCGGGCGATTAAGCTGAGATGAATTATTATTATTACATTTTATTAGACGTCATCACAGGAACAATAAACTAGGGATGACAAGAGAAAATTAGGAGGCCTTGCTATCAGAGCTCCAAAACTGGAATCATTAAACTCTCCAACCAACAATAATTACGAAGGGCTTCGAAAATTATGTTCATACAAAAACATATTAATACGGCTTAACTCAACTAAGATACTGTATACACTTTTATAGTCATACATGACATCGACGATTTCTTATACATGTGGATTACACCAACAACTTTAAGAAGAATATTCCTTTGAAAATCTTTAAATACAGTTTGCTATCATTAGCACAACAAATTCACATGTACTTAAAGAAGTACTCAATTTTATATTACCATTAACTTCCATTGATGTTTAATGCTCATGTGTCACCCTCATGGTGATCATTGAATTCAATTACAAGTATCTAGTTATGTCTAGACCTTCGCTCATAAAATTACGTTATTTAAATTATACATCAATGCACTGCATTCCTATCATTATATGTGGATCATAGATACATTCTACTGGATTACAAAAGGTCTTGCCTCACAGAATTATAATCATTGTTACGTATATCATATAGGTAAACGCCTCCACTCTTAAATTTACCCTGGGATTAGTGTCTAAAAGAAAAAATGATCGTTCGAAAAAATTCTCATACCAGAAGAATGCGTAGAATACTCATATGAATGAGTTCCAATCATAGATATAAATCCTAACTCGATTAAATATGACCTACATGCACCAAGTACACGTGGTAACGAAGTAGAACTAAAAATTGATCAGTCTTAAAATAGTACCATCCCCCTCAAATGAGTCCAAAATGTCAGAACTGGCCCTACGCCATGGATCCAGGTAACAACTGAGGTTAGGGACTGTTGATCCATTAGAAACCAGAACTATCATTGATCCTTCGCCAGAGAAAGAATACCCTAATATATGAGAACGATCAAACTTCTCTTCCTAAATATACTCCAAATAATTAATTCCAAAATATCAAAGTGCATTGGTAATCTTCAGAAAACGTAACTCTCAAACACAAACTATGGTGCGAATCTCAATTTCGAGTCTAAGGTCGAATAAACTATCAAAAGTCTCTACAATGTTCAAAAACAACCTCCACATATGTTTACTAAACTTCACGATGAAAAACGCAAATCTTCTCCTACAAGATCCTCTTCTCTACAATTAAGAAGCTTCATGAAAATTACTGAAATTATTGAATTTAAATATTAACCTGAAATTTAAATATAAACAATCAAAATTAGAAACATGGGTGCACTCGTTATTCGAGCCAAAATCCTTTTGAGGATGAGATCAGTCATGAAAAAGACATCATACCTGAACCTCATTTCAATCATTCTACACAAAAATAAAAATGGTAATTGTGGTCACGTCAGAATGTCACAGCTTTGCTACGCTAAATAGATTGGCTTCTCTCTACCTTTGACGAATCTGGGAGTCGAAAATTAGAGCAAACACATGCCCTGTCATCTGGTTCCATCATATACTGTAGTACAGTATAGTTTCTCCACGTCTCCGGTACTCGAACTAGGGACCACCAACTCTCGTTCCCTCGGCTCTGATCTCTAGATCTCTCCATAGCAGTAGAAATGGTCTCTTTCCTCCAAAGGTAAGCTCCAATTCGCCCGAAAGAAGTTATGCATACAGCAATAGCGTCGTGACACCCGAACGAACTCACGGAATATGTCCATCAATTCCATGGTTGCATGAAAGCGAAGTTTCATGTCCGACATGCTTATAAGCTGCTCCGCGAGCGCTGTTAAATAGGTAAGCGGCATGGTGATTCCTTTTAATGCTCGTTGCAATGCCTAGCAACTAGTATTCATGTTATTTGTTTAACCCGCCATGGTCATCAGTTCTAAGTTCATACTATACATTCCTCCCAACGTCCAAACATTTAATAAGACAAGTAAGATGAGGAATTTCAAATATACAAGTTCATTCAGCAACACTGTGGCAAATATTGCTATCACAGTAAGATTGGTGAACGTGAAAAATGAAGTCACCAGCTCGTTAAGCTGTAGCATTTATATACAATGTTTCTTATAAATATCACTCCACGCGAACAAAATCATAAAGTCAGTGTCTGCGTGTAATCATGGTACGATTGACTTGAAATAAATTCAAGTCCTGACACGCTGTGCTATAAGAATTTTCACTCAACATGTGAATAGTTCGAAGTCCCTTTCGCCACATGAGACTAGTATAACGATTATCATCGTAAGCACAAAAATACGGACGCACTGGTCACTCCCGGTATTTGAAGTTATCTCGACCGAGATACAAATAGATCTGTCTTCCCTGCCCTGGCAGCAAATCGCAAGAAACCTCTGTTTCCCCCACTCCTGGGATGTATCGATGTTATGCATACTGGCACAATATTAATACAGTTTATTTCTTCTACAGTGTTTATCTCCACTGAAATATACTTGTATTACATCCGTTCTATGTAAAGGTAATCTCATATGCATATTAGACAACATAAATAGTTCTCAATTTCAAGCAATAAGAATCAACACTTCTCAAGTGGTCATTTCGATAGAAATGTCAATTTTATCGATCGCTATCTGCTCCTTCAAGCGGGCCTTGCTTCGTGTGCGCTTGGGGAAGAAACCTTGGGCATTCGGTGCTCCTCCGAACTGCCGCTAGGCAGCGAGTCAGCTGCTAGTTTCATCATATAAACTGGGTTACTGACTTCCCGCTGAGTTGACATTTCGCGCTGAAAATGTACCTCATTCCGGACCATAAAATAACGGTACAGTACCATCCCGGCATTTGCCTGGAGTAGAAGTGTGAAACCACAGAAAATCACTTCCAGGATGGCTGATGTGGGATTCGAACTCGCCTCTTCTCAGTTTTACCTCACGAGGCTGAGTGTATCCCGTTCCAGCTCTCAGACATGAATTAGATTATTGACTGGCTGCGTGGCACCGCTGTAATAACACTCCTGCCTGATGTTCCCAAGGTTGAAGGATCGAATCCTGGCGCAGTCAGTTGGCATTTGAGGGTGCGCAAATGCGAGGGAGCCGTGTCAGTAGATTTACTGGCACCTTAAAGATCCACTTTGGGACAAAATTCCGGCACCCCGTTGTCTCTAAAAGACGCAGTAGTTAAAAGGGACGTAAAACCAATAACATAACTATTAGAATTAAATTACTTGGCAGAGCCGTGAATCGAACCCGGGTCTGTAATATATAACACGATAGCTGTTACCTTATGATGGCATATCCTTTTTAACTTTTGGCGTGCCCTGATTTCCCCGCCCCCCACCCCTGTATCCTTAAATTACGATAGATGCAAATATGCCCAATACCCTACTCTCCACGTAATGTAATGTGGATTGTAACGCCACCGTATTAGGTAGATTTCATTAGAAAGCTAACTATTGCAATGGGTACCATGTTTCGACTTCCGGAAAATGTCGACATATCTTCACGTTTCACATCCCCTAGACCCCAAAACGACCGTCAGTTCAAAAGTTTATATAAGGTCGAGGGTTCAAAGCCGGCCGAAGTCGTCGGATTTCCTAAGAGCACTAAAAATCCTTCGGTATGCTTTCCTTCGGAGGGGAAGTTCCAACGTTCGTTGCGAGTTGCTGGGTGCGGTGGCGTATACTGTGCCCGTTTAGACCGGAGTCCGCACGACCACATATGCATTTTACCAATAATCAGTCAGCACGAGAGTCAAAATATCCCGGAGCGCCAGATGGGTTAAAGCTAATCGCAAAAACGACATCAAATAAAAAAAATGCTTTACTGATTTTTGGCTCAATGCAACAATAAGGATAGAAGGAGATTCAATTGGGTATAACACATCCTGTAAAATTATCTCATTTTATTTTGAATTTAAAATTGACTGCAAAAATGCTCAAAGTAGCATCACTCACGTGTGGCGACCCACACTCCTATTTACACAATATACAGAAATTTTCCAAACACATTTGACAATTATTTTTTTTGGAAACACAAGTCTGATTGTTAGTCCTGTAGACTGTGTTCCAAAATTATGTATGATTAATTCCAGTTCAAATTTAATTGTCTCTACTGGAAATATCGTAGATCACTGTTTGAATTTTTACATAATATTAACACTCGTAGAATAAATGTTCATAGAATTTTTAAACTTTCACTTATTTTTCCAGTTTCAAAAAATATTGTCAAAAAATATTATTATCATCATTGAATCAACACAAATTATTTACACATATTAATAACATCTGAAAAGTATTTGACCTTGAGCATAGCATCGAAGAACTGTGCGAAGCACAACAAAAATTAATTGTTCTTCTGACATTAAACATTTCGAGAAGTGACTCGATTATGAACTTCAAGTTCCTAACAAAATATATGACTTCTGAATCATCAACTTGATTAATAAATTGTTGAACCATTCAACTATTCAATTTTCCACTTGGAATCATTATTAAGAAAAATAATTATATTCATGGCCATTTTAGTAATTTTCACAACTTGCAATTCTTCGACAGAATGCGGAAATAAGAATTGTAGCTTCATGATAAATTCATTTAGTTCATGGCACTAGGATTGAAAATATCCTTCAAATTATCCGTGGTTATAGAATTATTTTTAATTGGCAGTGGCCCATTCTATTATTTGTGTAAGAACACAATATTACAACAACAACGGCAAAGGTCTTCCTCTGAAGAAGAATAAACTACTATCATGACAAATCCGGGTTCTAGCAAAATCAAAGTCTAAATGGAATTCGTAAACAAGGTTGAAATAAGAACTGATGGCTTCTAAGAAA
The DNA here is from genome assembly GCA_946902985.2 of Meconema thalassinum. Taxonomy (NCBI): domain Eukaryota; kingdom Metazoa; phylum Arthropoda; class Insecta; order Orthoptera; family Tettigoniidae; genus Meconema; species Meconema thalassinum. Next base: position 119,888,636 of record OX336391.1, read on the forward strand.
TAACCTTCGGGTCATTCATACGACGAAATGTATAGTTCCAATACTCCTACTATAAACCTGAGCCATCGAACCTGCTATTTGATTGATGCTCGAAAAAAACCTCCTCATTCCTGCGACTTAAACATGCGCACCTAGGAATGGCATTTCAACTACTCCACACACATAAATTTTCTTCCCAAAATTTATACAATAAATCAAGCCTCTGCTTGTTATCAACACTGGAAGATTAATAAACTTACAAGTTTATTTTATTTTACCATTCAGTTCAACCCGTGACTTTACCATACTTATGAAAATCTTTATTTCACTTTCGAGTGTTTTTACGTCATGATTTTATATAAATACAAAAATATCCTATTTGATACAAATATCATTTGCTTCCCATTTCATGCCTCTCCGTGTTATCTGAAAAATATACTTTGCTCATTGCAAATATCAACTGTTCAACCAGAACTGAAATGTTGGTTGAATGCGGGCTTGCGCTAACCACTCTCCTTCGGAAAATCTCCTGTTCCTGACTAGAAATGATTAAACTACTTCATAGGCTCTCTCTCAATACATAAGATTATTATAAAATATAATATCCAAGAATTATTTAGAAAAATTATAAAAATTATTATTATCATTATTAGTGGATTATTATTATTATTATTATTAGTGGATTATTATTATTATTATTAGTTATATTATTTTAAATATATTTAATTGTTATTTAATTATGTGAGAATCCACATGTTCGAACCTTCGAATATGGAAAAAATATCCATTCCTCAACAAAAATAATTATTAACTTTTACAGTTACATCGGCTGATTACCGTGATTTCCCAAAAATATGAAATATTCAAATAAATGCTCGAAATGCTCGGTCATCGATCCTAAACTGTTCTGAGTGCTGAAAATACTCAGAATAACTCTAATATGTCTTGCGTAAATCATTGCAAGATTTAAATACGAAGAAACATAAATGTGTTGGTCATCTGCAGAAAAATAGTTTGTTCCAATTAGCTAGGCATAATATAATTCAAATGTGGCTTACATTTCTTGATGGTCTTGAAGCGTAGTAAACCTGGTTTATCCATAGACATGCCCTATCGGACAAGCATGTATAACCCTTGTATCGGCCGTCATTATATACCCACAATCCGTCTAGTAAGACATAGTGGTAGTATCTCTTGACGTTTGAATTAACTGTTGTTCCATTTTAATATGGGCTTCTATCAAAGCCATAACAGTTTGTTTAAATGGGGTCAGATCTAAGTGATCTATTCTTAGATATGTCAGTTGTAACATAACTCACGGTAATCTTATCAATACAAGAAGACACTGACAGTCTAACCAATCAACGGCTGTTCTGAAGATCGTTCCCTGGGCATGGTTTAACACCATCTACCATGCGCTAAGCAACCTGTAGTTTCCCTTGCGTAGACTAATGAACACCACCGTGATAGACTGGTCTTCAGTGTACTGATAGATCGAAGTGGTTAACAAGTTACCAATATGAAAACTGACTGAAATGGACTAAACATCCAAGTATTAGGTTATTACTGGACTGTGACAAAGTACTAATTCTAGACAAAGTCTAGCATATGTCCATGTAGAAACATAAATATTTCCACTAATGTCTGTAGAAAAAAAATTCAATCACCTCAGTGATTCTCCTCGCCGGAAATTTACTAAGTTCCACCTCGTAGCGCAGCACTTTTGTGACTATCACAACTTTGAAAATTACTTCTGCGTAGATCCGGCAACCATGTGCCTTGGCTCAGCGTAGTAGCACCTTGCTTGGCAAGTGCTTGAGTTGAAGTGAGCTAACCATGCCTGCGCCAGCCGGCTTTTATTCAAAGCTGCCTGGGTCACGCGTCATCAGCTGATATCTGGAAATCCTCATATCTCTGGTATCCCTGGTCCGATTTACTTGATACTAAGTGCATTCTCTTTCATTTGGCCGTGCCAGTAATCTGATCCAAGTCTCAAGTCTCTACTCCATGGCTAACCGTTTAATCAATAAATAGCCTCGACCTCTGCTATTACTCGCTACGTCACTTGACATGCAAGTATCGGTATATTCTTTCCAATTGCTTCGAGAAGCAATGTAGCGCGATATTCAAATATCTCAACTTTCAAAAGCGGTTGTAGCCTTTCCCTTGATATCTAGGTGTCTGAATCTTGGAATACCCATTCCTAGAGTTGGGCACAATACTGTATATATTGTACCCTTGGAAAAGAAGCATGACACGAGACAGATATTCGGGGTGATCGGTCCATAAAAAGTAATATGAGGAGAACGTGCTTCTTATAAATTTCCAGGATTCATAAGGGAATTTAAGATATAAATTAAATATATGACAGGTTAAAACAAAAACAATTTAGCCTAATACGGACTAAATAAAACATAAGAATAAAATAATCCACCCTTGTGTGATGCTAAGAGTCAATGGCCCGTCACAAGTGACGTGCAAGTGACCCATTAACCCACACTCGACCCCTGGACAGCGAACGCAAAGTCATCAAGCCAGCTGGGAACTTGGAAAGTCCCGCCTGAGTCTTGCTCACCACGTATCCCCAGCCCACGACAGCCGTAAAATAAAAGAACTGGTTCAAACACCAGCCCATGAAAAAGCTACCTCAGAAATCAACTTTGACAGTTGTAAAATAAGGCGTACTTAAATGTCACCTCAAAGAATGTTACAATTTAACAAAAATATCAAAATACAAGAATTAGAAAAGAAACATGTTTATTGTGTTTGTGCGCGCGTTCGGACAAAGAAAGGTTTGAGTACTTGACGGGAATTCACTTCCGATCGAACATACGATTAAGTCGTGAATCCCGTACTGCGAGTGGGAAATCATGATAATTATGGGAATACACTCTAAATGGCTAATATAAAATATAAATGCACTGACATAGTCTACCCTTACATAAAATGTCAATTATACACGAATTGTATATTTACACTATTTGACTGCCGATCAGTCGGTCTTAAGTCATACAAAACAAAAACAGAGCACCCACGTGACAACAAGGATATCGGTACGCCGTCTGCGTCCTTTAAACTGACACATTGCAATGCTTGGCAGAAATCCAAGCAACAACAACAACAAAATTAACATGCCCCAGCGGGCTGAATACAAAATTTACGAGTAACACTTCGATTAATACGGACTGAAATATTTAAATACGGGCACGGGCAACTTCCCAATTAACATAAAAATCAAGCTATAATTTTTCCAGGCAAGCAATCTACTGATTAGTGAAATGAATGCATAGCGCGCACGCTGCACCTTATCAATATTCAAAGATCTGAGTGCATAGGTCTGTCAAGCTCCAACGTGCCATATTGTGTATCACCAGAATCTCCAAACCTCGGCCTGAATTCTGAATAGCCTCCCGGCTTCTGAAATCGCGTAAAAATACATCATAAAAACATATTTTCATGACCAACCACCCTGGGTGGCAAGATTCACATATCAGCAATACGTCCCTCAGGTACGTATACTGAAGCAATAACGAGCAACGGAAACTGGATCACCATGTCCAAATCCTGCTACCTCTTCAAAGAATATCACATATAGCACACACACATCTCAATGCCTGACACATCGACCTCCAATTGTATTCCAGATCCGGAATATAAATTAAAACAACAAAATCTAAGATATGACTACAGAAAGGCGGACGGCCTTCTGTGACAACCAAGGGTTGCACAAAGCAAAACAATATAAGCATTTGCCTGGGAAAAACACAACCAAAAGACGGTAATCCCCCCCCCCCCATTGTCTAACATAAAATTTAAATTCAGTCCCATTTATCACCCTTATCTAAGGTTTCAGCCGTAATAATCTCGCTAGTGCCTCGCATTCATGTGCGCTGCAACATGAAGGCAAGCACTCTACAAACAAGGCAACGGGTTAAAACCCAAGAAAAACACACAAGAAAAAATATCTAATATTTACACAAAGTCACGTGATGCTATTTAAATGATTATGTCAGTGAAACGAATTTACATGTAATCACAGCAAAGCAAAATTATTTACACAAAACACAATTTCCCAATTAATTATTCATGATCCCTCCCCGTCAAAATTAAATAAACATTATTTGTACTCATCACTTTCAGGACTGCCCGGTGCTGAGATAGCACCCGCTATCTTCCTCGTGCATAACCTAGCCCATTATGCTAGACATTAGCCTATATCTTGGGACACGACACTGTCCATTTCTGTAGCCATGGCGACGATCATTTTTCTGTAGGAATAAAGTTATTGTTATTATTTTCAGGCTCCTAATTAGACTGCATAATTGAGCTACTCGATTCACCCATAAGTTAATTGCAGTGCCGTAGACTTTCTCTACAATATGTGGACATTTTCCACCTAATACACAAACATTTAAATTCTATGTTGCCCGACACGCAACACAATAAAAATTTTCAGAGTCTTTCGTGTCGCCTAAGCACCCGCAAAAGTTAGTCATTCAAAGTGCCTCGTCCACAGACAGAGTGACACCCTACTCGCTCAAAGATATCCAATATTGTGACAGCGTCTATTCACAGACCGCTATATTTATATGTTTCAAACAAATTTCACGTGGAAGGGGTAATCCGCTCCACAAAAAATAGTAATAATGTTCGCACAAACTTCGGACACATCTCATTCAACTTGTAAAAATCAGCACAAACAAATGACACTCGCGTGCAGAAAATTGCATCGTGGGAACACCTATTTATCGGAATTCGCGCCCAAACAATCTGCGCGGTCAAAGTTGGCGTCTTGCTCTCATTGGCTATATTTCAAATAATACTGTGACACTAGGGTGATGACCTTTCTACCACTCTCATGTCTGGTCACAAACTCCTTCTTCAGAAGGCCTAGGATCTTCCTTCACTCGTGTTTAATACCAGGAAAAAATTTATACTTCTCGTTTGAACAAGTCAACGGATATTTCGCTTGCACCTGCCATTCTCTTATTCTTGGAATCGGCTATATTTAACCTGGCGTTGCTTCATTGGCGACATCGACAGCTTTGCTTTGTTCACCCAGACAGACTGATATTTCAAACATGACCAAACCTTTTCTCAACTGAGCTGTATTGTAGCTGAAGGAATAAAACTTATTTGAGGACTTGATTGAACTTAGGTAGAAGTCAATTTTCACAACCAAAAAGCACATCAGTCTGACAGTGGCATATCCCCTCACATTTATTCATTTCCAAACGCCCCTGCTGTTATTCAGAGCTCGGCCACTTGCCACTTAATGAGCACATTCCAATTACTCGCCGCCTCAGGCCAAACGAGTCTCCCCTTCTCTCTCGCTGCCTTTCACTCATACAATAGGTGTCAACATAGCTATCTCAGTCCGCTCACAGTACAACTTATAAACAACCCTTTGTTTACGTTTTCCTCAAGTGCTGGCTCACTCGTGCCCCGTATATTTGGTGCGATCTTACATCTCTACATAATTTGCTGCTACGATGTCGTTTCTTCTCGGCTCCATGGCTCAGGTTTATTGTAGATTTTCAAGTTTGCGATGTTATAAACAGCTTGCGTACCCGTGCTCAACTCCTGCACTTTATATGCATTATTTCCAAGATTTTGGATTATCTTGAACGGTCCCAGATAACGGATGCAAAACTTGTGGAATACCTTGTTCGATGGATCAGATAATGGAGGCTTCTTAATCAAGACTAGTTCATTTTCAACCAATTCACGGTGGAATCTCTTCCCTCTTACTCTTCTCAGACCTCATTCCGCTTGAGCTCTCATGTGTGTAACACTGTTTTGGATACGGAACTCATGTGCAGGCATGAGATCACGTGGGCAAGTGATAATATTGTCCAAGGATCTCTCCGGTGTTCTGTTGTGGTGCAAAACCATGGGTATCTGACCCGTAGATTCGTGTCTCGTTGAATTTATGCAGATTTCTATGTCCTTCACATGATCAACCCATTTGTGATGCTCATTAGGTACAAATACTCTAAAAAACATGGAAATATTTCTCATTACGCGTTCGCTTGCATTTGCGGATGGATGCCTGATTGAAGATAAAATATGTTTTAGTCCAAGATACCATTCTCTTCTTGAATTCATTACTGGTGAAGTAGCTCCCGTGGTCAGATAATAGGAACTCAGGTTTTCCCATAGTAGGAATAACTTTATTCTTAATGCGGCTTAGAATTTGTTTTGTAGTGGTTTTCTGTATTGGGCACAAAACCACGAATTTTGAAAATACATCTAAACAAACTACTAGATGTCGTCAACCTCTCCTTCCCTTAGGAATTGGACCATATGTATCAATCGCAAGTAGCTCTCCAGGCTTTAGTGGCAACAACGGTTTGGGGTACTGTTTCATTAAATAGTTATTCGGTTTGGTACGCTGACAGGTGTCACATGTCTTTATGACTTTGCATATAGTTGATCTCATGCGTGGCCACGTAAATGCTTCGGCGATAGTTGATTCCGACTTATCTAAGCCAATATGTCCTAGACTTTCATGGACATGCCAGGTTAATCCACGCTGCAAAGAAGCTGGCACCATAATCCGTAATTTTGAATGTCCCTCATCCACAAATTTGAGTAATATGCCATCTCGGTACATGTATTTTCCTTCCTTCTGTAGAGCTTCCCGATGTGCTGGTGTTCCTGCTTGTAGTTCTCCTTTAAAGGAACGTATCATCTGTAGCATCCAAGGTTCAGCCTCTTGTTCTCTAGGTAATTCCCTCAATTCACCCAGAAACCTGTGGTCCCTGTCAGTCAGTTCAATGTGATTTGCAGCCATTTCCTCTTCAACTTCTGCTTCGGGATTCCTGCTCAAAGCATCCGGTATGACATTCAATTTGCAAGGGCAATGCTCAATCTCAATGTCAAATTGTTGGATATAAATTGACCATCTGGTAATCCGTTCACTGAGCATTGTAGTTTTGAATAAGAACGTAAGAGCTTTGTGGTCCGTCCTTATTGTTATGGGGTAACCAAATACTATTTTCCGCCATTGTTGAAGACTATGAAGTATAGCCAAGAGCTCCAGCTCTGCGACAGTGTAATTACGTTCGTGCTTACGTAACTTTCGACTTACAAATGCCAGGTAAGACCGGTTCTGAAAGTTACTCGGATCTTCCTGGTATAACATGGCTCCAATGCCTATAAATGAAGCGTCTGCTTGGATCACACATCTGCGACTAAAATCAGGATAGCCTAACTTGATACAATTCTGCAACAGAAGTTTTGTCGCTTGGAAAGACTTTTCACAACTGTCATTCCATCGCCATTTGTTGTTCTTTTTGAGGAGTTCCTGCATAGGTGCTACTGTCTCTGTGTACCCCGGGAAATTTTCCTTGAAAAATCCCGTAACTCCAAGAAAAGCACGCACATGTTTCACCCTGGTTGGTGTGGGGAAATTCTTAATTGCTTCAATTTTGGCAGGGTTCGTTCTCACGCCCTCTTTATCGATTACATGGCCTAAATACAGTATCTCGTCCCCGAAGAAATGAGACTTCTTAAGGTTGATTTTGAAGTTTGAAGTACGAAGGTTTTCCAATAACTTACCCAAGTTGTTCATGTGTTCTTCAACAGAGTCAGAAGCCAACAATATGTCATCAATGTACCTGACAGTCATCTCTTTAACCTCATCAGTTAGGTTATGGTCTAGAGCTCTTATCAGGGCAAAACCAGCTGTTTTGACCCCAAAAGGCATCCTACAAAAAGTGAACATCTGATTGTCGAACAGGAAACCTGTCAATAATTGAGATTTTTCATCCAGCTCAAGATGGTGAAATCTTGAGGTCAAGTCTACGCTTGAATATATGCTCTTTCCTCTAAATCCTTTTAATACGTCACGTATTAACGGCGCTTGGTCATATTCCGGCAACAATCGAAGATTGAGCATTCTTGCGTCTAGGCAGAGCCTAATAGAACCATTGGGTTTGGCGACAGCCAAAATTGCATTGAGAAAAGGTGTGGGTGTCTTTCTTATAACTCCCGCCCGTAGCATTCCTTCAATAATCTGTTTAACCTGAGAATGGTGTTTTTCTGGGATAGGATATAATCTGCTTCGAAATGGGGACCAATCGTCCACTTGCATAGAGTATTTAAAGTTTAAGATCTTCCCAGGTACAGTGTCAAAAACCTTCCGATGTTTTCTAAGTATGTGTTCAAGTCTCTCCTTCTCTGCACCCCTTAATTGAACTCCTTTCAGCCGCTCCTGTAATTGTTCTTCGAAGTCGTCCGTGATGTCATCTCCTTCAGCCAACAATGCCCATATCTCGATGCATTCTTCATCTTTTTCTTCCAGTTCGACGATTGCAATGGTGACGTCATCAGTGTCCACCTCCAATAATTGTTCCTCTGTTTCTTCACTAATTGCCTCAAGCAACCAGGTGTTCGCTTCATTTCCTGTTGTTACTCCTTCCATATTTAGCCCAACTTTCCTCATTCCTTCTATGTTCTTAAAGCTGACCGTATTTTGGTGTAAGTCAATGACTGCTTGATATGCGCATATAAAATTTGACCCCAGAATGATATTAAAATTTAGCTTCGGCAATATCACGAAAGTCTGGGCAAAGGTGTGCTCCAGAATTTCTAACTCCAAATATGCCTGTGTTTTACATGTTACTGTGCGCTCAGGAATAACGCCACGTACTTTCATTTGAGGGACCGGAATTATAGGTACATCATAATTCCGCCCTATTTCTCTTACTAAGGCCTCAGATACTAGACTGATCGGAGCCCCTGTATCGACCAGACATTTGACTTTTAAACCGCTGATCCGTGCATAAATTACAGGCAACTGTGTCATGGTGTCATTCTGTGGTTTTGTAATTTCTTCCAAACAATCTTCCGGTCTAGCTATCCACTCCGTAATGTTTGCCACAATCCATCCTTCTTCTTCTGAACACCCTTCATTCCTGAGGCTATCTTGTTGTTCAATTATTGAGTATTTTCTTTATCATTACGGCCCCCATTCTGTTGTGGCCGGCCCTTCTCCTGGCGTTCCTGTTGCATTAGCAAGCTTTGTGCCCCGTCTTCCTCCATGTGAGTGTCTGGATTTTGGCGTTTGTCCATCACGCGTTCCTAACGATCTTTTCCTTCTTCCCATGAGCGTGCAGCTCGTCAAGATACCGCTGTGATTCATCATATCTTTGATTCCAGTTTCGATGCTCATCCTGTGGTTTGGATTTGTCATGATACCGTTGGTTCCTTCCGCCGGCCTGATCATCGTATGTCTTCCTTGCCAACCCTGATTATATCGGTTATCATAATTTCCTCTTCGATATGGTGTCTCTCGCCGTCCATAATAACGATCCTGCTGATATCTGCGCTGATTATATCTTCCGTCATTATAATATCTTTCTCTCTGGTTGACATAATATCGTGGCTGAAATCTCCTCTCATTTGTTTCCTCGATATCTCGCTTTGGGTTATTTCCAGTAGTAGTCCCTTGTGTCTTGGTGTGAGTCACCTGTGGCTTAACGACCTCGGCCGTGTTGACACTTTCAATCTGGCTCCGTTCCCTCCCGTGAAACTGATTATTTGTCTCATTGAGATGACGCAAGAGTTCTTCGGCTTCTACGGCTGAGCTCACGTTAGCGGCGGCTAAGAATTGCTGCGCGTTAACGGGAAGTTGCTTACTTATTGTAGTGATCATGTCTTGTTCATTCGGTGGGTTGTCCAGATCTCGCAGATTTAACATCTGTCTAGTGAAATATTCAGCAAACTTAGTTTGTGGTGAACTATGGTACTTTCTAGCGTATAAATCTAGTCTCAAATTCTGTTGGTGGCTACCACTCCAAAATTTCTTCAGAAACGCCTCCTTGAAACCAACCATTGTTTCAAAGGTGTAACGGAAGCTCAAAAACCAAATTAATGCCGCACCTCCAAGATATCTTTCTACCATCCTTAGTTGTCGCTCCGGGCTTAAATTCTGGTCCAAAAAGAAGTCATTAAGCTCTTTGAGAAAAGATTTAGGGGTGGTTCCTGTGTCAGGATTGAACTTATTTGGGCGGAAATCATTCGCTCTGATAATCTGTACTACTTGGGTATGTAGTTTACCCTCCTGCGGTGTAGATGTTCGACCCTCGTAACGTTGAAATAACTGCGTGTTTACAGTACCAGGACTCCTGCCATTCTCCGGTTGTTTGACAACACTTCCTTGTCCAGACTATCCTCTTTATTTTTGTCCAATAAAGACTCAAGTATTGTCCCTCTTTCCAATGATCTAAGCTCGCTTTTAACAAGACGGTCGTTCTGTTCTTGAAATGTAAGTTTCATGTTTTCTTCTATTGCCTGAATTCTAGTGCAGTTTTCGCCTAGCCGTTTTATGATCATCAATCTGTCATCCTTGGATAGAGCAGTCATTTTACTCCAGATTTTTCTAATGTGATCCTTAATTTTATCTAATCATTTTTCGACGTCTTCACTACTACCAGCTAGATTGGATTCTATATTAGATAATCTCGCTAATACCGAATTGTTATTGATCTCAATTGTCTGCTTTAATTCCTGCTGTTCCTCCTCTAACTCTTTCCATCGTTCTCCTGACTTGAGTTCCAGCTTACTCAATTCTTTCACCAAGCCATTTATACTACCGTCCATAGTTTCAATCTGTCCTTGAACTACTAACGCTCCATCTTCGAACTTGCCAAATTTCTCCTCCAATCTACCCTGTGCCAACTTTAATTCTGACGTGTTTGTCGAACATGCCTCCTCAATCTGATTCAATTTCGCCATTACAACATCATCTAAGTTCTTTAGTTTGCCGCTAAATGTGTCCTCAACTTTCTTTATTTCAGCCAACTGTTTCTGATTATTATTTTCCACATCGCGAGCTAATAGTGTCAATTGTTGTTTAGTGTAATCATTTATTTCTACCGAGAGTGCTGTTAACTTCGCAGTGTTTCTATCATTAGCCTCCTCTAACTGTGTCTCTATCTTACTTGATTGCTTTTCGCTAACCTCTGCTAATTGTGCTTCCAACTTATTTGATTGTTTTTCGCTCATCTCCGCTAATTCGCTCGACTGTTACTTGCTAGCCTCAGCTAACTGTATTTCGAACTTATTTGATTGTTTTTCGCTAAACCCCGCCAACTGTGCTTCCAACTTATTAGATTGTTTTTCGCTAGTTTCAGCTAACTGTGTGTCGATTTGATTAGTCATTTCACTTTTTAACTCATCTAACTGTTCTTGGTTACGGACTGCTGCCTGTTCAATCACCATTCTTATCTCGTCAATCGAAGCCATTTTTGCACACACAATATATCAAATTCACAAGAGAAATACAGGAAGATAGCATAGGTACCATCAATAGCACACACGCACATACACATAAACGAACGCAAATTAACCCTTTAATTACTCAATTCATTTACATTTATCCCCAAACAATAGCATCATTGAGTATTATTATTATTATTAATAATTTTCTTTACCCTTCAATTCCGTATCAAATTCTAGTCTTACTTCAGAATAAACACAACTAATTAATCAAATATCAATCAGTTTTTAAGGTATAACTTTCCTGTCATATATATTTGGAGTTTGTTTTGATACACAAATCAAATTTTACTATAATGGGTGCCTGGAACATATGGTCTAATATTTACCATTAAAATCTCAATCCAACTACTATGTTCCATATTTATATTTTACACAAACTCCGTGATTTTATATATCATTACTTACATAGCGGTAACACATCGCTTTAACTACTTTAATAAAATTATCACATCCGGTGATCTAATTGCAAGTACAAAATGTTTCCACTGGTCTAGCCATTCCATATTGCTTTCCACAGTTTTGACATCTTGCGCCTTTGTACACAATACATTACAATTAACCACGAAAGCTCGGTCGGGTATATCTTCATGCCCCACGTTGCTCGGTGCCAGAGTTCGTATTATGTACCCTTGGAAAAGAAGCACTACACGAGACAGATATTCGGGGTGATCGGTCCATAAAAAGTAATATGAGGAGAACGTGCTTCTTATAAATTTCCAGGATTCATAAGGGAACTTAAAGATATAAATTAAATATAAGACAAGTTAAAACAAAAACAATTTAGCCTAATACGGACTATATAAAACATAAGAATAAAATAATCCACCCTTGTGTGATGCCAAGAGTCAATGGCCCGTCACACGTGACGTGCGAGTGACCCAATAACCCACACTCGACCCCTGGACAGCGAACGCAAAGTCATCAAGCCAGCTGGGAACTTGGAAAGTCCCGCCTGAGTCTTGCTCACCACGTATCCCCAGCCCACGACAGCCGTAAAATAAAAGAACTGGTTCAAACACCAAGCCATGAAAAAGCTACCTCATAAATAAACTTAGACAGTTGTAAAATAAGGCGTACTAAAATGTCACCTCAAAGAATGTTACAATTTAACAAAAATATCAAAATACAAGAATTAGCAAAGAAACATGTTTATTGTGTTTGTGCGCGCGTTCGGACAAAGAAAGATTTGAGTACTTGACGGGAATTCACTTCCGATAGAACATACGATTAAGTCGTGAATCCCGTACTGCGAGTGGGAAATCATGATAATTATGGGAATACACTCTAAATGGCTAATATAAAATATAAATGCACTGACATAGTCTACCCTTACATAAAATGTCAATTATACACGAATTGTATATTTACACTATTTGACTGCCGATCAGTCGGTCTTAAGTCATACAAAACAAAAACAGAGCACCCACGTGACAACTAGGATATCGGTACGCCGTCTGCGACCTTTAAACTGACACATTACAATGCTTGGCAGAAATCCAAGCCACAACAACAACAAAATTAACATGCCACAGCGGGCTGAATACAAAATTTACGAGTAACACTTCGATTAATACGGACTGAAATATTTAAATACGGGGATGGACAACTTCCCAATTAACATCAAAATCAAGCTATAATTTTTCCAGGCAAGCAATCTACTAATTAGTGAAATGAATGCATAACGCGCACTCTGCACCTTTTCAATATTCAAAGATCTGAGTACATAGGTCTGTCAAGCTCCAACGAGCCATATTGTGTGTCACCAGAATCTCCAAGCCTCGGCCTGAATTCTGAATAGCCTCCCGGCTTCTGAAATCGCGTAATGATACATCATAAAAACATCATATTTTCTTCACCAACCACCCTGGGTGTCAAGATTCACATATCAGCAATACGTCCCGCAAGTATGTATACTGAAGCAATAAGGGGCAACGAAAACTGGATCACCATGTCCAAATCCTGCTACCTCTTCGAATAATATCACATATAACACACACACATCTCAATGCCAGATCCATCGACCTCCAATTGTACTCCAGATCCGGAATATAAGTGAAAACAACGAAATCTAAGATATGACTACAGAAAGGCGGACGGCCTTCTGTGACAACCAAGGGTTGCACAAAGCAAAACAATATAAGCATTTGCCTGGGAGAACACAACCAAAGACGGGAATTTCCCCCCATTGTCTAACATAAAATTTAAATCAGTCCCATTTATCACCCTTATCTAAGTTTTCAGCCGTATATAATCTCGCTAGTGCCTCGCTTTCATGTGCACTGCAACATGAAGGCAAGCACTCTACAAACAAGGCAACGGGTTAAAACCCAAGAAAAACACACAAGAAAAAATATCTAATATTTACACAAAGTCACGTGATGCTATTTAAATGATTATGTCAGTGAAACGAATTTACATGTAATCACAGCAAAGCAAAATTATTTACAAAAAACACAATTTCCCAATTAATTATTCATGATCCCTCCCCGTCAAAATTAAATAAATTTAATTTGTACTCATCACTTTCAGGACTGCCCGGTGCTGAGATAGCACCCGCTATCTTCCTCGTGCATAACCTAGCCCATCATGCTAGACATTATATCTTGGGACAAGACACTGTCCATTTCTGTAGCCATGGCGACGATCATTTTTCTGTAGGAATAAAGTTATTGTTATTATTTTCAGGCTCCTAATTAGACTGCATAATTGAGCTACTCGATTCACCCATAAGTTAATTGCAGTGCCGTAGACTGTCCCTACAATATGTGGACATTTTCCACCTAATACACAAACATTTAAATTCTATGTTGCCCGACACGCAACACAATAAAAAAAATCAGAGTCTTTCGTGTCGCCTAAGCACCCGCAAAAGTTAGTCATTCAAAGTGCCTCGTCCACAGACAGAGTGACACCCTACTCGCTCAAAGATATCTAAAATTGTGACAGCGTCTATTCACAGACCGCTATATTTATATGTTTTAAACAAATTTCACGTGGAAGGGGTAATTCGCTCCACAAAAAATAGTAATAATGTTCGCAAAAACTTCGGACACATCTCACTCAACTTGTAAAAATCAGCACAAACAAATGACACTCGCGTGCAGAAAATTGCATCGTGGGAACACCTATTTATCAGAATTCGCGCGCAAACAATCAACGCGGTCAAAGTTGGCGTCTTGCTCTCATTGGCTATATTTCAAATAATACGGTGACACTAGGGTGATGACCTTTCTACCACTCTCATGTCTGGTCACAAACTCCTTCAGTAGGCCTATGATCTTCCTTCACTCGTGTTTAATACCAGGAAAATTTTTATACTTCTCGTTTGAACAAGTCAACGGATACTTTGCTTGCACCTGCCTTTCTCTTATCCTTGGAATCGGCTATATTTAACCTGGCGTTGCTTCATTGGCGACATCGACAGCTTTGCTTTGTTCACCCAGACAGACTGATATTTCAAACATGACAGAACTTTTTCTCAACTGAGCTGTATTGTAGCTGAAGTAATAAAATTATTTGCGGACTTGAATGTAGGCATACATTCAAGGGCTCAATATGTACAGATAACACTTTCTTGTGGACACGATAACTACCGCAATTTTTTACCAATTACTTTGAATTTTTTACATAATATGTATCCCAATAAAATCTCGGTCGAGTTCGTTAATGGGCAAAATCGGTCGAAGGGGGTCAGTTTGGGAGCCACTTTTCCAATATGTGAATTATCGCTATCACTCTCTTCAGTTGTGGAATATTGAATCCATTCAAAGTTCATAATATGTGTTTGATAAGGCCCAAAAATTAATTTTTGATATGTTTTTTTGATTGCACCAACCATTGATCATAGGGGTTTGAAAAAGTGGGTTTTCCGGGAAACATTAATCATATCTCTCGTAACAGGCACAATATCAAAACCATACAAGTTGGACAATATGACTCTAATAATTACCTAAAACTATTGTCTGAAAGAATTTTTGATATGACCCCCCATTACGCCGAGGAATGAGCAAAATGATTTCGGAAATAGAAGAAAATGCCAAGAGCCATCAGAGGTTGCCATGACAACACTACTAAATTGATGAGGGATGAGCCGTCAGATATTGCCATGACAACGCCATTGCACGATATCACATTCAGTTTTCCATCTGACTCTGTGAGAAATGACTTCGGTGACGTAACTGGTAGCATGCTGAATTTCTATGCCCAAGGTCGCGGGTTCAAAGCTGGCCGAAGTCGTCGGATATTCTAAGAGCGCTAAAAATCCTTCAGTATGCTTTCCTTCGGAGGGGAAGTTCCAACGTTCGTTGCGAGTTGCTGGGTGCGGTGGCATCTAGTAGCTAAGTTCACAGCTAGGTGTCGTTGACGGTAGTATTTGGTAGTAAAATTAGGAACTACTACTTGAAATTGGCCGTCTGCAGTCCTTGCCTGAATTACAGACTAATACAGCCTTCACAATTAACACCGTTTATCAGACAGATTCTACACACACCCAAAGTACACGGGTTACATGACCGCGTTGTCGCAGCCCCTAAACTGAGGAACCAACCAAAATCTCTGCGGGAGATAAAATTTTGCGTGAAAAAGCAACAGACCGTTAGATAGTTACACATCAGTATCGAAACCTAGCATAAGGACAGTGTGACCACAAGTATAAAAATGGACCCCAAATGACGAGAAGTTTACCGTCCCCATAAGACAATAAAATGTTTAAAATATTAGTATTTGGTAGCAAAATTAGGAACTACAACTTGAAATTGACCGTCTACGGTCCTTACCTGAATTACAAACTAATACAGCCATCACAATTAACCCCGTTTATCGGACAGATTCAGCACACACCCAAAGTACACGGGGCTACTTGACCGTGTTGTCGCAACCCCTAAACTGAGGAACCCACCAAAAACTCTACGGGTGATAAAATTTTGCGTGAAGAAGTATAAGACCGTTAGATAGGTACACATCAGTGTCGAAACCTTGCATGAGAACAGTGTGACCACAAGTATAAAAATGGACCCCAAATGACGAGATGGTTATCGTCCCCATCAGACAATAAAATGTTTAAAATATGCATACAAAGACGAAAAACAAAGTTAATTAAGCTCCAATTATATAATAATTTCTCGCAATAAATGAGGTCTGATCCTTCTACGAAAACCTGCATAATCTGCCTATTTTCGTCTATCCCCAAGTTTGCCCGGTGAAATCTACCTCCGCCTTCCGGCGTGCCAAGAGGATTTTTTTTATTAGCAATCATACGCGAAGTTGGGTCATAAATTTCTCCGAAATAATTCAATTTATTTTCGACGATGTCGAAATGTTAATATTATATGTCAGAAAACTGTATCATAATGAGGATCATTATAACATTATTTTTCATTATTAAACAGTTCCTCCCACCAATCAGCGCTCAAGAAACAGTTGTGTGACCAATTAGGTAAGGATAGCATTGCATCTGTGCCGACTTCCACGGCCTCCTATTTTAAATTTCACTGCGTGGCTAGTGTAATAGTGGGGTATTTGAGGAGTCCATGCGCAAATACAAGGTATTCTCCGCGTCCCGTGCGCTCTGTTCAGTACATAAAACTGGCGAAATCTCGACAGATATTTATGAATATTTATGTTCGAACTTAAAATAGTTATAATTATCGTCGAACATAAACAGTCGTATGCAACTCGTTTATAATGGTAATTAAGACACTCGTACGGAAATTATAAAACGAGCGAAATTATTCATTTTAACTAAATTCAAAACACAGCCGCCCGCCAGTGACAAGAATCAACACATTTTCCGGAGAGGTTCTTGAAAGACTTCGGAAAAGGGTAGTGCGTATGAGGCCAAACACCAAACAGAACTGGGTGTTGCATCACGACAATGCGCCTTGTCGCTCAGTGATCAGTGAACCAGTATTTGGCCAGTAAGAACATTCCTGTGGTTCCTCAGCCTTCTTATTCGCCCGATTTGGGTCCTTGAGACTTTTTCCTCTTCCCAGTAAACTGAGAGCGATCAAGGGAACTTCTCGCGTGTGGCGGAGCTTTTTCCTGACACGGGGGAGTCCGTCATTTTGCGAAGACTAGGGATAGGTCATACAACATCCACCCACTCGTACCTAATGAGAAGAGAAGACCCCCATCTTTGTACCTGTGGAGCCGTTTTCACCGTGGTCCACATTTTAACCGAGTGTGGATCTTGCTGACTTACGAAGAAACCTTGATTTGCAGATGACACTCAAACTTATATTAGCCGATGACGCGGTGGCTGCTGATCTCGTCATCCGCTTCATAAGTGAGAGTGGGTTAGGCAAGCAATCTAAATTTTCCAGTGCACATTGATTCAACGATTTGTTTGGTTTTGAATTATGAACTTTTTGTTTTTCCGTAATTTTTGTTTATTTTTATAATTATTATTTTAATTTAATTTTTTGTTTTATTAATTTTCGGTCTTTTCAAATTTAGGTATCCACCTCTAAATTTTAAATTCCATTCCAAATTTGTATAATCAGTGTTAATAGGGGCAGATGGCCTCGTAATTCCGCCACTTAAAACAACAATAACTAACTCCCAAGATTGAAAGCATACCTCAAACAACTGTAGCCGAACAGCCGAAGGCGATTCCAGTGTCACTGTTCCAGCACTACTTTGGGGAATGGAAGAACTTTCTCCAGCGCTGTGTGGCTTCCCTATGCGGTTACTTTGAAGGGGGCGGTGTAGAATTGTAATGGTGTTGGAGTAAGACCAGGTAAATTTCAGTGGCGAAGCTGAAGGGGAATCTTTGAACCTTAGAATACCCATTTCATTCTCAAGGAATATGCACATTTAGATTTTCCTATTTTTCTTTGCCATAGGCAGATTAAATCTCTAGCTTTCGATATTATTCTCTGTAGCCACAATGGGATTGAGGCCAAATTCTCAGCGTGGGACTGAGCAGACAGGCTCAAGTCTCTGTCAGTAGAGAAGGCAATTGCGCATGCACCAAGCGGAAGGTCGATATCTGACCAACGCTGAATGCGTCAGCAGAGAGCCTAGGCTCCAAGCAGTCCATTCGTGATGACAGGTGGTATTTCAGCGCGCGCATGTTCGTTTGTGAGTTTTAAAACATGGATCAGTGTAGTGATTTAATAGTGTATTTAAAATCAAGAACATTTTCTTCGTTGTCCTATGAAAAGAAATGTGCAGTGAAAGAGAGAAGATCAAAACCATATCTAAATATCCTACAGAGTGATAAACATCAGTCACTTAAATTCCAGTACCAGTGGTATGAGCAGTGTGAATGGTTAACAGCAAGTGTAACGACGGGCACGTGGCATTGTTATGTCTGTATTCTGTTTGGTGGCGATAGTAAAGAATTGAGTGAAACTGGGATTGCGGGTATTACAAATTTTCATCGTAGAGCACCAAAGCATCAAATTTCAAAAAACATGTTCTTAATCGGGAACAATATCATCTTCTGGGACAACACAGAATAGAGAGTGAAATATACAACGACTAAATTTTATCTACAAAAGACTATAAGGTATGAACTTTAGAATCGCCAGTTGCATGAATGTAGCTTCCACCACTGGTAAATTTAATTTGCACACCTCATACGCCATTCCAGCCCTCAGCACAGCAAAGTCAGTAACCTACAGGTGTACGAAGAGAGGCACTAACACATCTCTTCACTTGTATTTCAGTGGAAATCGTCGGTTCCTGGCCTAGTCGGGACAGGACCCCCCAGATTAAACTTGACGACCGTCGCTTCATCTTCAGCAAGATACAGCTGCACTGGGGAGCCAATGGATCGTTGGGTTCGGAGCACTCTCTCAACGGACGAAGGTAAAGTACGTGTCTATAAACTTCTTTCAAACCTATTGTAATATTAGCAATGAGGGAATTGCAGGGTAGGCATTGAGAAGCCAAGGCATACAAAAGAGATATGTCAGACTACTGGAAAGCTCTACGAAGGCTGCCAAGCGAGGGTAAGGGAGGGTGCGAATATCTACTTAGAGGGAGGCGTCAAACAAGGCGAGCCCCTCTCACCAAAGTTGTTTACATGCCTACTGGAAACCAATCTAGGAAGTTGGAATGGGATAACAAATACGGCATCGAAATAAACGGGGACAGGCTGACACACTTACGGTACGCAGACGATATTGCACTGCTAGCCAAATCGGCAACAGACTTGGAACAAATGCTAGCGGACCTGGACACTGTCAGTAAAGAAGTAGGTCTATCTATTGTGCCCGTTTGACGAGGATTTCGGGGAGCCATTGGCCTTAGATGACCCTTCCGAAACTTCCCTCCAACGAGAAGACATATAGGACGGGGAGGAATGCATTCTTGGACTGGGAATGCACAAGGAAACTTAACTCGGGGGTGTCGGGTATAGTGAGAGATCAAAACTACCAGTCCAGAGGCCAGGCTTACATTTAAATCACACTCATTTTATTCAAAAAGTGGCAGACCCCTAACCTACTTCGAAGAGGTGAAAAACGGCTAGTCCATGCTAATCTGTCCTAATATAAATTTCCTCATCTCCGTACAAAATATCCTAAAAATTAAGCCTCTCGAAGTCGTACGAAAAGGCTGAGAGAATGACACGTATTTCATCCCTACACAATTACTTCGAAGATTGCAATAATAATATCACAGGCACGAATTTACAGCAAAGAAAAATATTTACTTGCTTACAATGCAAAGATTTCGTTACATTTACTGCACAATAAGTTTACAGATGGTGCCATCTCTAACATTTAACGTTACAGTAATTTAAGCTAATTCCTATTTGACGTTAAGTTAGGCAACGATGTAAACGAGAAGCGTTCAATCAAAATGTATTCCAAAACCAAAGCTAAGCACATTCTTTTCCTATTTCATTAAATGGAAAAGCTAAACTATTTTACAACACAAATATTTTACAATATACAATTGGCGCCATTGACCTGCCTACACGCATCTTCACGGTTTGTGAAGTATGGTCATAAGTGTATGGGAGAGTGGAAATTATGTTGGCAACAGCATGAAGTAGACCATGACTAAAGTTGCATTGCCGAATTAACTACCGTGTTTAAACACGTAGTTAACCTACCGTCGTCTCGCAAATGGGAAATGGGAATACCTATAATCGTATCTAAGAAGTCGCAGCAGAGAAATAACTAATCATTGGTCAACAAGGTTTCATTACGTTTAGGGTTTTAATCATATTTGAAGATACTGCCTATCAATTCATTTCAGTTTGCGTTTAGAGAGAAAATCCTATCACTTGATTATTAGAATTAGGTTCGATTAATATCATTTTAGTCCTACCAGTTTCTCTGTATTTGTTTAGTGACCATTTTAAACAATTAAGTGTGAAGATTTGGTGTAAATGGACGATCAACATCACCTCAGCAATTGGAAGAAACACTCTTTCCAAACTTTCATCAGTACTCCTTAAGTCCCGTGGCTTATGATTGCGAGATCAACGGTCACGTTAAACTACAAGCTTCCTTCCTTCCTTACTCCTTAAGTGCTCTCAATAACACTCGACCCGTCGGTCGTTAGCTTAGACAACGAGACAAAAACGTACACGTCACTAGCTTAGGTAGTACACAATCGTACCTCACAACTGGGATAGCACCCCAACCATTGTGGTAAACCTCAGAATATTACAATGGTATTCACTAATTTTATACAATTCCCAGTCTGTGGACAACGATTCTTAAGCTGTACAATCAGCTGTGGATTTTAAATGTGCTCTACAATCTACACAAAGTGTGGATGAACTGCGATTATTACTTAATCGGTGAATTGTGCAGTTAAAACATGTATTACAGTATTTTCTGGGGCTCGCTAATCGTTATGATATGACTCCTCACATCAAACCTATGATTGCCTGCTAAGTTCATCTTGACTACCATAGCATTCCTTCATAGTCGTCTGAATGTCAGCTGAAAACAAAAGAACACTCTCATGTGTCTCTGCAGCGTCAGAAACAAGTTTATGCGGTGCTGGCTGGCAGCGCAATAATTCACAGCCTTCTAGATCTATTCACACAGACTCAGCGCCTCGCGCTCGCAATAACTGAATCAATGAAATAACTTGCCGGGCTTCGTCCTTCGACACACCTGCTTACTGGTCTAACAGTATCCAGTGGAATGCAGTTCTGACAGTATATGACATAATCGTACTGCGTAACTGGGCTTAGTTTACCGCACTGTTCTATAACCATGAAAAATGTATTTACAATAATTGTGGCAAGAGCTCTATCCCTCAGGCTCTGGCAAATGATACGTCATCGTATAACCATAATAAATCGTGAAAATAAAGACATAACCCCTACCTAAGGAATGTGCTGTAGTAAGGCCTCTATAATTAATCCTCCGGCGTCATGACCGTACATAAAAAGATTGTGACTTTACAGTTGGACTCACGTGACCATCTCAAGTGTTTCCAGTGTGTGCGCATTGCCTGATACCATTGGTAAATGCGATGGCATGTCTGGAGTAGCCATTCCGTCTTCCTTCCTTCAGTGAGTATCTACCACCGCAAAGCCCCTCCATACTGGGTTTTACTCCATACCAGCTTCCATCACAATAGGAATCATAGCGTCCACGTGGTGTTGGAATAATAATGTGAGCTCCATCTCCATCAAATATCCGGCGATTTCACTGAGTTTAAGCTTATCGTGGTTTTGCTTTTCAAATACACTGCTTCTACACAAATAGCGGTTTATTGCAAAAATGACCATGTGTTCCTCCGGTCACAGACGCTAGAATGGTTGCTTGTGAAACTATACTCACTCCAAACTGTTATGTTACTTAAACACTCCTATTAATTCACACTAGAGCCATCCGCTCACTAGAAATCCACCTTTATGCACTGGTGAGTGTTACATAACGAAATAAACTTTAGCAATTCTTCACATCGGCCTGCAACCATGTGATCGCCACGTTGTTCAGTTCTGGGTCCACGAATGTATACCCAATTTTACAAATGTCACTCATTTAAGCCAAATAAACGTTCCAAATTATATTGGCAGCTTTACTGCGTTTAATTACATGTTAATCACGCTTCGATGATGGTTGGTGTAACTAATACTCGTGGATTTTAACAACGACGAAATTCACGTCCGGTCAGGACCTCGCCTGAAGCAAGAGTGTCCTCGGCAAGATGCCGGAAGCTTCGACTGTATCACCCGAGTCAAGGGTGCAACTATTAAACGTTCATCGCATACTCTGCGAGGTTATACCTTTATTTACATTTATCAACAAAATTCATAGAATCCTTCAGTGCTTCCAATTATTTACAAATATCCTTTAATAAATACAGTCTCCAAATAAAATGGCAAAAATTAATATTAGTGGCGCGCTTGTGGTGCATCAAATGAGGGTTACTCCCAAAGAGAAAACATTGCTGCTTTGGAGTCCTCGGTTCATCCATAGAAGATTGGCTTGTCATGAGCCATCGATGTCTCATCCCAGAGGTGATATCGGGCTCACTATGAACCCCCCAAAAACAAAACTGATGACCAACTCGCACTGGAAGTACAAATCCTCATCGATGGCAAACCACTAATGTACACACAGGAAAACGTCTATCTTGGACAAAACCTGTCATTTGACTGCTCCCAGGAGAAGGAAGTCAAGAGACGAGTTGGACAAGCATGGGAGAAGTTCTGGTCCTTAAAATGTATATTTATGGACAAATCCCAGAAGATAAGTCTAAAGTCAGAAGTGCTAGAAAATGTATAATGACGATACTGCTATATGGCTGTCAAACCTGGGCTTTAACAGAGAAGCAAAGGCAAACAATTCGGGCATGTCAACGCAAAATGGAACGGAAGATACTTCAAGTTTCCTTGAGGGACTTATTACGAAACGAGGGGATAAGAAGAAGAACTGCCATAAAAGATGCCGTGACAACAGCTGATAGGCTGAACTGGAAGTGGGGAGGTCACGTGGCCAGAATGAAAGACGATCGATGGACGCACAAACTAACGGTATGGGACCCCAGGACAGGAAGAAGGAACGTGGGTAGACAGAGGACCCGCTGGAAAGACTCAATCGTAAGGAAGACAGGCAAACACTGGACGAGGATAGCAAGGCAGAGACAAGAATGGAGACGTATGAAACTATAAGCAGGGAAGAAAAGAATACTGGTAGACAGCACACCTATGACATGAAAGATACACTTCTGCAACCTGTAATAAGCCAAACAACGCACAAGGTAAACAACAACAAATAAGCACATACAAAGACGCGACAACTCCCCCCGCCTCCCTTCTAGAGAAGAAGATGTCAAGTGAAGTGTAGCAAGTGGAGTAAAAACGTGTACACAACTCCTTAAGACTTGCTCGCCTAACGAATTTAATAAACCAGAGCACGTCCCTGCTCGCAGGAGGCCTTTGCCCTTATGGGATTATCTAGGCTATATTTATTTATTTATTATATTATTTATTTATTTATTTATCATGGTGAGGCATCCTATAAGACGAAAAGATAATAATGTTATTTATTTGTTTTACGTCCCGGAATTTTGCCCCGATGGGGATCATTAACGTGCCAGTAAATCTACTAACACGGTTACCAGGCATTTACGCAGCCTCAAATGCCAGCTGACTGCGCCAGGATTCGATCCTGCAACCTTGGGCACTGCAGGCGAGAATATTACCATTGAGCCACGCAGCCAGCCTAAGACGAAAAGACTCTACGATTGTGGAGAAGAGCAAACCACGTGACACCTTATTAAGAATTCATCTCTGTCCATCCCAATGCACAAGTCTTAAACTGGCTCTGGCTTCAGACGATGTCGCAAGTGTAGCTAGATTCTGGAGATCGTTTAATAGCATACTGTGCCCTACTTTTTAGCCTACTTTCGATTTTTGCAAAAAAAAGTTAACTTACGGTATGAGATGTACATGGGCCAAATGTCCGTGTGTGTATGTGTGTATACCCCTCCCCTATCAATTCAAACACGACGACATCGAATTGAACCAAATTTGGTACAGATGTAGCACTAGCAAAGTACATGTCAGTGACATGTTTTATATCGCAGACATCTCAACGAATACAAATTAGTGGCCTCCCACATGTTCAAAGCTTAAATCGTATAACGACTAAACTAATCATCAGATCTCTAACACATTTTCGAAAAGTATGTCTTTATTGTGGGAATCGTCCGGCGCCTAAAGTACAAGACCATCAAGATTGCGGCCGTACAAATGATGCAAGCATTATTATCCATAACTTATTATCCAATAAAACAATCTTCCCAGTATTCGTCTGTCGTCAACGTGATGACTACATGAGACTGTATGTTACGTGCAGCTACCATCTTGAAATAATAAAATATAAAATTAAATTATTATCAACAAACACTTAAGAGCTACTGTAAAAAAATATAGTAACAAGGCAGGCCTGTATGCGTGGCCATGTATGGCCAAGGTAAAAGAACAGACTATTCATGCATTCAAGATGGTGGCCGCGCGAACTATTACATTATTAAAATCGGCAACTCAGAATGAAATTGGATAATTAAAACGAATCTTGCCCTTTGACGAACACTTATTGCCATGGTAACCAAATGGGAAGCCTATTTGACGAACACTTGTTGCCATGGTATCCGAATGGGAGGCCTAGTTGACGAACACTTGTTGCCATAGTAACCGAATGGGAGCCTAGTTGACGAACACTTGTTGCCATGGTAACCGAACGGAAGGCCCAGTTGACGAACACTTGTTGCCATGGTAACCAAATGGGGGCCTAGTTGAGAACGCTAGTTGGCATGGTAACCAAATGGGAGGCCTAGTTAATGAACACTTGTTTCCATGGTAACCAAATGGGAG
This sequence comes from Meconema thalassinum, assembly GCA_946902985.2. Classification (NCBI taxonomy): domain Eukaryota; kingdom Metazoa; phylum Arthropoda; class Insecta; order Orthoptera; family Tettigoniidae; genus Meconema; species Meconema thalassinum. Next base: position 119,913,705 of record OX336391.1, read on the forward strand.
GCCTTGATGACGAACACTTGTTGCCATGGTAACCGAATGGGAGGCCTTGATGACGAACACTTGTTGCTATAGTAACCGAATAGGAGGCCTAGTTGACGAACACTTGTTGCCATGGTAACCAAATGGGAGGCCTAGTTGACGAACGCTTGTTGCCATGGTAACCAAATGGGAGGCCTAGCTAACGAACACTTGCTGCCATGGTAACCAAATGCGAGGCCTTGTTGACGAATACTTGTTGCCATGGTAATCAAATAGGAGACCTAGTTGACGAACACTTGTTGCCATGGTAACAAAATAGGAGGCCTAGTTAACGAACACTTGCTGTCATGGTAACCACTGTATTGGAGTTTTATACAAGCTAACCATAGGTAGCCCTAAATAATAATATCAATTTTACAGGAGGTGGGGACTGAATTTATGAAAAATTATTGCTGGAAATGAATAACATTTAGTTTGGTTCCTCTGGGAGGAAATAGTAACAGTAGTTTCTGTTGCAATTTAAAATTTTCAAATGTCCATATGCCCAAAAAATGACCCAGCTAAACAATCAGTTCAAAATCACATTGAAAAATTGAGTGTAGGCACTTAAAAGAATGGAAAGAAGTTTAACAGAGAGATAGTCTGGTCGTGTAGTCTAGGAATATGGGAGAAAATATAAATTTGATGTGGTTATATTTTTTCTCAAATTACATTAAAAAATTCCTATTTTGGTTGGTTGGTTCCTTAGTTTAGGGGCTGCGACAACGTGGTCATGTAGTCCTGTGTACTTTGGGTGTAGAATCTGTCTGATAACCGGTGTTAATTGTGATGGCTGCACTAGTGTGTGTTATCTATGATTCAGGTAGAAGGACTGAAGACGATTAACTTGTTCAAGTAGTTCCTACTTTTGCTACCAAATGCTACCGTCCACGACACCTAGCTATGGACGTGGCTACTAAATGCCATCGCAGTCAGCACCTAGCGGCGAACGTTGGAACTAATATAGCGTTATCAAACTAACCTACAAATTTTATCTTCCACAAGTGTAGTTAGTGGAAGGTTCTTTTTCATGCCATAAATCTATGACATGGGACCGCCGGCTTTACTTCCCCTCCGAAGGAAGGCCTACTGAGGGATTTTAAACGCTATACCTTTTTTGATGTATCAACATTACCAAAAATTCATTTCATTAATTCCTAGGCATTATTTGTGTTAATATCCCATTAATAATAATAATAATAATAATAATATCGTATGGCCTCGTGTGCCGGGTGCAAGCTTTGTTAATTGACACCCAGAGGGCAGCTTGCAGGTCGAATTTCGTCGTTCCTTTGAACGCTAAGAAAGTCAAGGAGGTTAGATATCTAAGCTACAGCGCTTTCTAGTAGAGAATGGAGGAGTGTTGGCGGAAAATCCCGAGATTAATTTTGCCATTGAACACGGCCTAACGAATTCAAATGGGTTCTTTAACATGCCAACAACGCATGACATCCATGTCGTGATTTTTGTCGTCTTTCAAAAATCACTTATCACGGCCAGGGGCGAACCTGCAAGCAAGCTTGGGATTGGTAATCCGACACTATAACCACTCACCCACCGTGGCAAGCAATATCCAATTAAATTATTGTATCATTGAATTTGAATCCAAATTCGTTCAGCTGGATCATTTTAAATATTTGAAAGTGTAGGCCTAAATATGAGAAAACGCACTTTAGAAAGTTAAACATAGTTGAAGGCCTCTGCTAAGTAGACTATCTTCCTGGCAATGTTTCTGTTTCCGTGCTGGATTATTAAGTTGACGCCAGTGGAAGGGAGCAAACCAAGCTGCCAACGCTATTTATGGACAGACTTCGAAAAGTGCCACCACCAAACGGTCCGCAAGAGTCTGGGGTACATTATCATGGACAAATTGAAAAGTCCACGAGTACAATTTTTATTATTTTGGCGGCTTCGGTGGCGTAGTTGGTAGCATGCTGAGCTTCTATGCCCAAGATCGTGGGCTCAAACCCGGCCGAAGTCGTCGGATTTTTAAGAGCGTTAAAAATCCCTCAGTATGCCTTCTTTCGGAGGGGAAGTAAAGCCGGTGGTCCCATGTCATAGATTTATGGCATGATAAAGAACCTTCCACTAATTACACTTGTGTGAAGCTAAATATATGGGTTATATTTGACCAACGCTCTTAGATCCCAACGTTCGTCGTCAGGAGCCGAATGCGGTGGCATCTAGTAACAAAGTTCAGAACTAGTTGGTCGTTTACGGTGGCGTTTGGTAGCAAAAGTTGGAACTACTTGAAATCGATTGTCTGCAGTCCTTACTTGAATTAAAAACAGATAACACACACTAATGCAGTCATCACAATTAACACCGGTTATCAGACAGATTCTACACACACACCAAGTACACGAAGCTACATGACCGCGTTGTCGCAGCTCCCAAACTGAGGAATCAACCAACAATTTTTATTATTTTCACCAAAAACCCAGTCTGAACCTCCCTTAAAGTGTGCCCCTACCTGTTTCACAATATCGGTTCTGTTTTTGGTCAGTGACAATGTTCCAAACGCTAATAATGACGCACTTCTATTTGGGATAAAAATCTGCGCAAGACTCGGTAATAGAATAGAGACAACAAATCGTGTTGACCGACAGAAAAGGGCTTCAAACACCATAACAACAAAAATGTAAAGAACAAGACGCGTGAAAGCGATATATTTTCTAGTCCTCATGATCAATAAGGTGGAAGAGATGAGAATATGGAGATAACGGAGCGTCTCGCTAAATCATTGAAAGATAAGGAGACCCAGCGGTCTCCAAGGAATGGTTGTCACATGAGACCCGCTTATTTCAGCGAAAGTAGGACAAACGGAAAGGAGATTTAAGATAAAGACATATTTTATTCTGTCATCATGTCATGGTTAGACATACAGGACATGACATAATGACGGCAGCAACATATGTTAACCTCCTTACAATGTTTTATAAAAAAGGAAGCTTGTAGTTTAACGTGACCGTTAATCTCGAGACCATGAGCCACGGGACCTCCTTTTTACGTGGAATCCGAACCACAGGACATGGCATTTCACTTCGAAAATCTCACATTCATTGACCGGGAATCGAACCCGGACCGCCTTGGTGAGAGGCATACAGCTAGACCGCTGAGCCACCACGCCTCCTTACAATGTTTTATGGCTCGCTGTAATTCGTTACTATAAGTAGCAATAGCGGCTTCGGTTGCGTAGTTGGTAGCATGCTGAACTGCTGTGCCCAAGATCGTGGGCTCAAACCCGGCCGAAGTCATCGGATTTTTTAAGAGCGGTAAAATCCTTCAGTATGCCTTCCTTCGGAGGGGAAGTAAAGCCGGAGATCCCATGTCATAGATTTATGACATGTAAAAGAACCTTCCACTAACTACAATTGGGTGAAGCTAAATTTTTTAGGTTAGATTTCGTTGAAACGCTCTATCATAGATTCAACGTTCACCACTAGGTGTCAGTGACATCTGGTAGTGAAAGTTGGAATTACTTGAAATTGAACGGAACTTGTAGCTCACCCCATGGGTATCCGCTTGAAGCATCTGGCGAGCTATGTCCTCGGACACTCCTGGCACTAAATCCATGCGATAAATAGATAGTAGCAATGCATTCATACCTTTTGCATCAATATGGCGCGTATTTGAAACATTTCTTATTATTAGCTAATTTCCCTCATCGTTTAATGGAAAAAGATTAATGAGATTAATCTGGGACGAAATGTACAGTACTTATGTATGTCGTTGGTTTGGCAATGTGCAATGACAAAAAAAAACACCGCCGTCAGCAGAATACAATTCCTACTTTTTTTTAAGTAATTTATGCTGTGGAATTTTGTTTGGAATCGTTCATACTAGCGCGGCAGAGTGAGATTCTTGGAATCCCAAGGCCTGTCAGGATTTTTGGTAGGTGAGTCATTCATCAAACTAAATTAACCATAGCATAAATCTACTCTTCCAGCCAAAATAAAGGAATTTAACTACAGGAAACAACGTCAAGTTTATTTTAGAAAATTGGTACATTCATCCATCCTCTTATATTTCTTTCACACAACATGACTGTCTTTTACGAACATATTCCGTGTTGATATAGGCCTAGCAATCTATATAGGGCAAGATGAAGATTTGAAGAGCGGACACATCTTACCCTATATAGATTCACACAACTTTACACGAAATATAACCCTAATCAAAACTGTATTTGAAATGATCATTAAATGATTTATTAAGTTATCTGTATTCTGAAATTATTTTTAACTCCGACGACAAATTCATTGGGAATTTGTTATGAGCATTTTCGTACTGTATGTCCTACTGCTCTTCTTCTCCTTTTGGACCACATAGGATCACTTTAGTCAGTCCTTTATCTAGTCTTCTTCTTAGGCACCGTTCGGGCCTTGCGGTCCTCCCAATACGCTCCGATCTACGAGCTCTTCTTGGATTGAAAATACTGTATTCGGTTTGTGGCTTTGTTTCTTGTGAGTGTGAAGCAGATATTCTTGTTTTTTTTTTTAAATTTATGATTATCTACTGTGTCTCCTGGTGTAAGGCCAATTTCCTTCATACTCTCTCTGATTTCACCAATCCACATCCAACCTTTTTTTGACTTGAGATTGTACTGAACCAGTTGTTTCAGAAGTCTCGAATCCTGCATTCTCATTATGTGTCCAAAGAATCCCAGTCTCCTCTTACTCATGGATCAGTAATGGGTTCCAATTCTTTGTACACGATTTTATTGGACACTATCCACCACTGTCCGTCTTTCTGATATTATTTTTGTTGATGCAGGTTTTTCCTATTCTTCTTTCGATCTTAATATGTAGTTTGTCAGTTTCTAATCGTACGTTCATGTGGAAGAGTGTTTCTGCTGCATAAGTGGCTTCCAGTTTTATAACTGTGTCCCTGTATGATCTGGACAGCTAGCGAGGTGCCTCCGCAGGAAGTCCCGTGTCCGCAAATTCGGTTCAATCCACAGCGAGATCCTGAGGTGAACACGGATGCCTCCGTTTATCAGAGGCAGTTCCACAGCATAGCTCACCTATTTCCGGACGCTGGCATTCTCTACACGGATGATTCGAAGGTGGACGAGAAAGTGGGTTGTACTTACGTTATTGATGGTGCAAATACCAAAATCTCTTTGCCTGAGGCCGGTAGTGTCTTTACTGCGGAGCTCGTTGCCAACTATGAAGCTCTGCAGTTTGCACTACAGGATGAACGAATCCACTTTCTCGTGTGTACCAGCTCTCTGAGTTCGTTGCAGTCAATTGCTACATGTTTCCCGCGACACCCCCTAGTGCAGCGAATCCACGACCTACTAGCCGGGCTGTGCCGCGCTGACACTTCCAAGCCACATGGGAATTGCTGTACCTAATTGAGTTTGCGGATCAAGATGCAAAAGAGGTGGTGTCACTACCACCTCGACCAATGGAGGTACCCGCGAGAGATATTCGCTCTCAGTTACGCCTACAAGTTCTGGCATTTTGGGAGAGTCAGTGGCTAACTGACCCAATGCCCAATAAACTGAGAGCAATCAAGGGAACTACTCGCGAGTGGCGGTGCTCTTTCCGGTCACGGAGGGAGTCCGTCATTTTATTTAGGCTAAGGATAAGTCATGCAAGATCCACCCACTCGTGCCTAATGAGAAGGGAAGACCCACTTTGTACCTGTGGAACCGTTTTCACCGTGGCCCACATTTTAACCGAGTGTAATCTTGCTGACTTACGAAGAAACCTGGGTTTGCAGATGTCACCCAAACGTATACTAGCCGTTGACGTGATAGCTGCTGACCTCACCATCGCTTTATAAGTGACAGTGGGTTAGAGCCAGTAATTTAAATTTTCAAGTGTACGTTTACTCAAAGACTTGTTCATTTCTAGCTCTGAATTTTTGTTTTTCCGCAATTTTTGTTTATTATAATTATTGAGAGCCTCCGTGGCTTAGAGCGGCAAGCTGGCTTCTCACCGCTGAGTCCGTGGTTCAAATACCGGTCACTTCATGTGAGATTTGTGCTGTACAAAGCGGAGGCAGACAGGTTTTTCTCCGGTTACTCCCATTTTCCCTGTCACAAATTTCATTCCAGCAACACTCTCCACTATCATTTAATTTATCATTTATTTAATCATTGCCCCAGGGGAGTGCGACAGGCTTCGGCAGCCGGTGCAGTTCATATCCTCCCCGCTAGATGGGGGCTTCATTCATTCCATTCCCTGTCAAAGTCGGTCGACTGGAAGCTGGATGCGGATTTTCATTTTCATTATAATTATTAGTTTTATTTAATTTTTTATTTTATTATTTTAGACCATTTCTTATTTACTCTTCCACATCTAAATTCTAATTTATTCTAACTTTGTATAATTTATTCCGTGTAAAGAAGGGCAACTGGCCTAGCTTCTTACTAACTCAAAATCTGTAGGGGAGATAGCGTAAAGGGTGAGCCTTCCCTTTATGGCTCTTGGAACGTATCAGTGTTTTGTAACGTGTGGTAATTGTTATATTATATTGTGCAGCATTTATTTACTCTTATTCTCTTTATAATATGTTAGGCTGTATATACGAGGGTGGATCGAAAAGTCTTTGCCCCTATTCTATTAGACAAAAAAATACATACAGTCATTCGGGGTAACTTAATGAACCCCTTTTTTTTAGAAATTATCGTTTCCCCTCTTGTGTTGTAATGTTATATACAAGGGAAATGGCGGCTTCGGTGGCGTAGTCGGTAGCATGCTGAGCTTCTATGCCCAAGATAGCGGGTTCAAACCCGGTCAAAGCCGTCGGATTTTTAAGAGCGTTAAAAATCCCTCAGTATGCCTTCCTTCGGAGGGGAAGTAAAGCCGGCGATCCCATGCCATAGATTTATGGCATGTTAAAGAACGTTCCACTAATTGCACCTGTGTGAAGCTAAATTTGATAGGTTAGGAATATAAACAACGCTCTTAGGTTTCTACGTTCGTTGCCAAGAGCCGACTGCGGTGTCGTCTAGTAGCTAAATTCTGAACTTGGGCGTTGACGGTGGCGCTTGGCGGCAAAAGTAGAAACTATTTGAAAAATTCTAAGTTGCAGTACTTAAATTTAAAAAAAACAGATAACACACACTATTACAGTCATCACAATTAACAGCGGTTATCAGACAGATTCTACACACACCCAAAGTACACGGGGCTACATGACCGCGTTGCCGCAGCCCCTAAACTGAGGAACCAACCAACCATACAAGGGAAATCTATTAAAATGAAAGAACTAGTCCAAGATTACAGTTTATTTTAATTATGAATACATAAAATAATCATTATATATGGACAAAACTAGATTTTACCCCGGTGCAAAGTCACACTTACATTCGGGGTAACCTTGAACCTCTGTACAACATTCCACATTTAATACAATATTGTAATCCAGTTTGCAGTTAGAATAACATCAAACCAGCAGAAAAAGTAAGCTACATGCTGGATAATTCAAGTTCAAGCCAATATTTTATAAAGTTGTAGTAGATGTGAAGAATATATAAAATCCCAATATCGTCAGTATTTTATTGTGGGTGATCAACTTGAAAACAGCTCACAAAATACAGCATCAACACACCAACTTACAAATTAGCTGATACAAAGGTGATACAACTTCAGTTCTGCCAACTTATCTTCTCAGAAAATAAAGTAAAGACCAAGCTTCCAAATTATATCTCCCGAGTGCGATACTTACCATTACTGTATATTGTCTTTAAAAAAGAAATAACACGTAAAAGTGAGGGTGGTTCAAAGTGGTTCTACAGGTACTGTAATTACAAACTGTTCTATTCAGTTGCACAAAGTCTCCACACTTGTTCAGACATTTGTCCCATCGCATCACTACATTTGAGACGCCCCTGTGGTACAATTCAGCCCGCTGACTGTGGAACCATCGTTGGACTGCTGTCTTGGCGTCATCGTTGCACGTGAATCACCGTCCTGCTAGGAACTTCTTCAGTGGATCGAAAAAGTGCAAATCACCAAGGGCGAGTTTTGGACAGTTGGTGGGTGGTCCAGACTCTCCCAGTGAAATGTCCTGAGCTTGTTGGCGGTTCTGGTTGCCACATGAGGTCTCGCATAGTCATGGACCGCTGAAGAAGTTCCTTAAATAAAATTACGGTCAACCTAATTATCTGATCTCTACCAAATTCTGCAACATTATACCTTTATGTATGAAGAATCTTTTGACCAAACTACAAGGTCATCAGCCTAATACTTTGCAGATGGCGGCCATGTATGTGTGCAAATCAATCCCTCATATCAATTCAAACACGGTGAAACCGAATTGAACGAAATTTGGTACAGACGTAGCACTAACAAAGGACACCTCAGTGTCATGTTTTATATCGCCGCCATCTTGACAAAAACGTAATGGCGGCCACCCAAATGTTAAAAGCTTAAATCAAATTACGACCAACCTAATTATCTGATCTCTACCAAATTCTGCAACATTATACCTTTATGTATGAAGAAACCTTTGACCAAACTACAAGGTCATCAGCCAAATACTTTGTGGATGGCGGCCATGTATGTGTGCAAATCGATTCCCCCTATCTTTTCAAACATGGTGAAACCGAATTGTACCAATTTGGTACAGAGAGGAGCACTGGTAAAGGGCACCTCATATTCATGTTTAATATCCGTATAGCACGTTGTATTTCAACAAGCTACTACAATCAACATTCAATTATACTCCTTGAAAATGACAAAGAGTTATAACAATACCCATGCATTTAGGAGGAAGTAGGCTATATGTTCTTTACTGAACATCTTGTTTCTTTGCTAAAAAAAATAGGGCAAAGACTTTTCGATCCACCCTCGTGTCAAGAAAGTTTATTATAAATTTTTATCTTGCTGTATGATGTCACTAATCCCCCGTTATTCAATTGGGCATGTTCTCAAGACGGAGGGTTTCTTCGTCACAAACATCCCTCTCCATTTCCTAAATGACCAGGCTACAAACTCTCGCTCTTGCCTCTGATGGTCTCGGGTTCGCTAATTAGCCCTCTCGCGTCATCAACCCCACTCGTATTACGACACAGCTGAATAAATGCCTGCGTAGCCAATCTACCACAGTCAAAATCGGGTACAGTAGGAAACGCTAAACACAGCTAAATGTCACATTCGTTCGTACAAATCAGCCTCCTTGTGTACGGGCTATGATTGCAGATACAGACACAGTCGAAGTTTCCGATGTTCTGACACATATACTGAGTCACGCCTAATGAAAGGCCTTGAGCAGAAGTAGATGAGGTAAACAACCGACTTCAAACGGATGTACAGTGAGTCCGGGAATGTTCTCCGCAGCGCCTACATGCGTCTGCGAGAGCTAGCTACAGCAGTTACGTTGGTAGCACGGCTGTCGCTTGCATCATAACAAATAAACAGTAAACTTTGTACTCACCACAGCCATTCATAAAAGATGCTGGAACCATTCACAGTACATCACTCGTTTTCCGTAATCAGTTTGTTTTAATTCATGAACCACGATAACGTTATAAGGGAACAACTGAAGCTTGTCTCTTACAGCTTTATGTGCTGTCGACTTAAAGATTCCTGTTTGTTGAGCTAATTTTCGTGTTGATTTACTTGGACTACGCAGCATTATATTGGAGATTTCATCAAGTTTTTCGTCTGTTAAAAGCGTAGGCCTGCCTGTGACCGATATATCGTGAACTGAGCCAGTGACACGAAATTTACTTACCAAATCCCGAACGGTATCACGGTTTGGACAGTTTGAATTAGGAAACCACGGCTGAAATCTTAATTTTACATTTTCTGTAAACCGATCGCCTTCGCAAAAAACGTATTCCACCAAAAAAAAACTCTCTCTTCAGTAGTAAACATTACCGCCTGTATACTGTTGCACTCTTCCAATAATCTATCTGAACGCTTGCTTACTGTAATACACGCTGAAGACATGTAGGCTCGCTCGCTTATCGCAATACACACTGACAGCCCACACGGGGGAGTCCCACTTTGAAGGACACAGTGCAGTGCAGCCAACTAAACTCATGACTCAACCACTCACAGCTGCACGTACCCACTGCGAAGAACATTCTCGGGCGCCCTGTAGAACGGAAGCAGTACGTTTCCGGACATAGGTTCCTGTTCAAAATATTATGTACTCACTTCTTTCTACAAGTTCTAGAAGTTCGTAACCGGAATTTCCGAACACTCTGTATATCGAGAAAGAAAGAAATATATTTGATAACCTGTGTTATTGTGGATAAGGTCATAGTGTGTGTAGTTGTAATTCAGGTTAGGATTGCGAAAGACACGGCCGTAGCCTTAAATTGTATACATCCAAGTAAACGGGGCTAATTTTCCGTAATGTTCAAGCCCCTCAAATGAAGCAACTAAATTATAAGTAATTATTAAAATGTGTATTTTTAAACTGAGTTAGAGACTACCTCGTGACGTAGCGGCTAGCGTTCTGCCAAGAAATATTAATTCTGGTGTGGGGGCTGGAACAGAGTAAACTCAGCCTCGTGAGGGATTTCCACCTCAGCCATCCTGGAAGTGGTTTTCCCCACTTCTATTCCAGGAAAATGCTGGGATGGTTCCTAACATAAGGCCACCTCCTTTCCAATTCTCCCCTGAATTACAAATACACACACTAGTACAACCACATAAAAACACAGGTTATCACACAAATTCAAAGCAGCTTCGGTGGCCTAGTTGGTAGCATGCTGAGCTTCTGGCCCCAGGATCATGGGTTCAAACCCGGCTGAAGTCGTCGGATTGTTTAAGAGCGTTAAAAATCCCTCAGTAAGCCTTCCTTCGGAGGGGAAGTAAAGCCGGTAGGCCCATGTCATTGAGTTATGGCATGTATAAGAAGCTTCCACTAACTACAAGTGGCTGAAGCTAAATTTGTAGGATAGATTTGATTAACGCTCTATTAAGTTCCAATGTTGTGGAGGCATATAGTAGCCAAGTTCACAGCTAGGTGTCGTTGACGGTAGCATTTGGTATCAAAAGTAGGAACTACTTGAAATTTTGATCGTCTGCAGTCCCTACTTGAATTACAGATAACACACACTAATACAGCCATCATAATTAGCACTGGTTATCAGACAGATTCTACACACGCCTAAAGTACACGGGGCTACATGACCGCGTTGTCGCAGCCCCTAAACTGAGGAACCAACCAACACAAATTCCACACACAAAATGCACGAGGCTATATGACCGCGATGTCGCAGCCCCTAAAATAAGGAACAACAACAAACTGAGTTAAGGTGGGCAGATTATCTCGCTGTTCCGCCTCTTCATACAATCATCATCATTGTTGAAATTGTCACTGTAAATACAACTAGTATTCCTTACCTTCATCACCTATCTACAGGTGCTAGAACCCCTCGTACACGTCTGTAACATGATTAGTTCGCGACATATAACAAAAAGTCTAAAATCACGTTTTTTTACCCCCAAAAAATGGGGTTTCCCTCCTACTCAACACAGGCATCAATCCTGAGGATTAAATGGGAAGACCGCATTACCAACAATGCTGTTCTGGAAAAGGCTCAAATCAACAGCATAGAATCATCCATAATAGGTCACCAATTTAGATGGATTGGTCATGTCCATTGGATGGATGATGTGAGATTACCTCGTCAAATGCTATATGGTGAGTTATGCTATGGCACCAGACCTCATGGTGGTCTTAAGAGGCGCTACAGGGACCAATTTAAGCAGACTCTGAAATTGATAGGTCTTGATTCACAAACCTGGGACATGCTGGCTGAAGACCGCTCAACTTGGCGCCGTACCATCTCGGATACTGTAAAAACGTTTGAAAGGGATCGACGCACACATGAAGAGACCAAGCGTCAAGCTAGAAAACTTCGAGCAGCCCAACCACGTCCTCCTCCAGCAATACTATGTGACTTGTGTGGACGCTTGTTCTATGGTAGGATTGGACTCTTTAGTCACCGTAAACACATCCACAAACTGGACTGAAGGAAGAAGATTTATACTCGGATTCGAGTTAAAGCCGATGATGATGATAATAACCAAATAATAGTCAGTGACAGTAGAATGGCAAACATCGATCAAATTGAGGCAGGGTTTCGAAAGAAGAAAACGAAGAGTTTTCAGCAAAGATTTTTATTTGTTCTTCAATGTTCACAGGGCAGGAACATTTTTATTTTTCTTTGTTTTAGCCTGATTTTACAAAGAAAGTACACTATTTGAACATTTTAATGAATTAAATGTTTGTTTTGCTCCTGTGAGAGTGCAGTGAAAGGAGCGAAGTACAGCGATCAGTCGACAAAACAGTTATTCGATTATTTGACCAACAGATTAATCAATTGAACGTCCAATTGATTAGTCGTTATTTGTAGTAATTCATCGTTTTTTCTGCTTCGATTAAACGATTCTTCGATAACTGGAATTGATCTATTTAAAGTAGCCTACCAGCCCTGCTACCTATGATGTTATATCTGTGCTTTCCCTCGGAACTCTGGAGTGTGATCCTTGTTAATCTCTCCATCTCTGATTGCAGATACCCACTTGAGATGCAGGTGCTACATAAGCGCATGGATAGCAATGGGTGTGGTGGTTGCGGTAGTTCACGTGAGGACGACTATCTCCTTATCTGCATACTATTTGAGGTACAGGTAAGACCCCACAATAAGTAATTTTCCAACATAATTACTGTCATCGCGGCAGGAGATGGCAGTTGAACACGCTATGACGGGGTGCGGGGGTCTTGCAGTACGCATGCGCGGTCCGCCTATTCCAAACTTAAATATATCGGCTTCCCGCATGCCAATGGTTATTATTAGGGCTCGGATATTTAGGTGCTAAAAATCGGGAAAATATTTATTTTTTATGTATTAAAAATACCTCAAATATGTGACAAAAAAGTAAAAATATTTAATTATAATTTAGTTTATTAATGACAATATAAACAATATGCAGTACTCCCGAATGCAATTCATTCTATGTCTCAATGACTGCTGAAGCATTACAATACAAAACGAGATACATCTTCAGGTTGTCCATCACAAATGACTGACGATTATCGCGAAACACCTCTTCTGAAGGCGCGAAACTGCGGCAATATGTTTCTTGCCCTTGAGGTGTTGTGTAACTTGAGATCGCTGTTCAGCCTTGATTGCTTTCCCACATGATTGGCAGAACAGACCGCCCCCATCAGAAGTAAAATTATCAATAAATTCTGCAACAGACGATAACTTGTTGTTGTTTTTACTTTAGGCATCGTAGAACTGCCTTACACTTCACAGTGCCAGAAATGAACTGCATGTGTGTGACACTGGATCCAGAAAGCTGGGGGGAAGGTCTAGCACGAGGTGCAATATGGCTATGGACAAAGAAATCTCCGGCTTCCGCAGTGAGTGGCACGGGGCGACAAGTTAAGAATGATACTGGTGCAAACTGACATACGCTCTGCATGAAGATTAGATAGCTCACAGGGTCTTCCCCGTTGAAGTAACACGGAACCAAAATGCAATAAACTGAAGGATTTAAGAAAAAATTAAAATATTATGTCCTTTTATGTGCTAATAAGGGGAAAGCAGGAATTTATGGATTTATAGAAAAAATGCTTAAAATATGTATTTACATAAAAAATACGTATTTACCTAAAAATCCGAGCCCTAGTTATTATTGCAGCAGACAACACGCAGCCAGTGAAGGAAGGAGTGTGCTGAGTGAGTGAAGCAATTAGTGACCAACTGAATGTTTTTGGAATGCGCGATACGCAATGAGCGGGAAGACCTCTGCAGTTCAAACCCAACTGCCATCTCCTGGCGCGATATCAGTACCACACTGTTAATAATAATAATAATAATATTGCTATTGGTTTTACGTCCCTTTTAAATATTGTGGTTTTTAGAGACAACGGGGGTGTCAGAATTTTGCCTCGAGGGGAATCTTTAACGTGCCAGTAATTACATTGCACGGTTCCCTTTCATTGGCGCACACTCAAATGCCAACAGACTGCGCCAGGATTCGATCCTGTAACCTCGGGTACAGCAGGTGAGAACGTTACCGCTGCTCCACGTAGCCATATCACACTGTTGGTAGAGTAATAGTGACAACATTCGGAAGTCACAAGTCGACTCCCACATGCGTCAGACATTTCAATTGTCTCCTTCCATCCGTGTGTCTTGCTTGTACAATACACGACCATATAGATCTCGTCATCCGCTTCATAAGTGAGAGTGGGTTAGGGCCTGCAATCTAAATTTCCCAGTGTACATTACCTCAACAATTTGTTCGTTTTTGAATGATGATTTTTTCGTTTTGTTTTTCCGTAGCCTAATTTTTGTTTATTTTTATAATTATTCGTTTTATTTAATTTTTTGTTTTATTAATTTTCGGTCTTTTCAAATTTAGGTATCCACGTCTAAATTTTAAATTTCATTCCAAATGTGTATAATTTAATCAGTGTTAAGAGGTGCAGATGACCTCGTAGTTTCGCCCCTTAAAGCGGCCCATAGACGGTCAGTATTATTGTACAATATAGATTGCACGATATTTTGACGGTTACCCCTAGACGTTCAATAATTTTGAGCAATAATTTTGTGTGCGCAATAACATGAATCGTGTGAAGGCAATATTGAAGGTTGTGCAATATTTTGCGCAAACACGAGCACAGACATACAACCTCAATGGCAGTATATTGTGCAACCTCCTCACAACGGCAAAATCAGTCTCTGCCAGAGTTATATGTTTCGTGTCCTGAGATAATACGAGGGTATTTCCTAAAGTAAGGTCCGATTCGCCGTAAATATTTGGAAGCGGCACCAAAGGCAAAACACGCATGCGCGCCGACTCCTGGCATGCCTTGCGCGGCAAAAGCCGCCAGTAGCGTTGTTACTGTTGCTGTGTGCTGTTGATAGTGTCAGTTCACAATGTTTAAGACAATTAATCAGCCCGCCGATTGTGACGTAAGGGCAGTGATACGGTTTCTGTCTGCAAGAAACATTTTTGCGGCAGAAATTCATCGGCAGATTACTGAAGTGTACGGTCCTAACATAATGAGTGACAGTAAAGTGCGCAAGTGGGTGCGAGCCTTTAATGAAGGACGGGAAAATGTGCACGATGAACCCCGCTCTGGCAGACCATCAGTGATTTCAGACGAGTTGGTTCATGCGGTTGACGACAAAATTCGTGAAGATCGACGATTCACTATTTCAGGAACAACGATCAATAAAGCTGCCTACTGCGCTACTCTGACTAAACTTCGACGTGCAATCCAGAATAAGCGACGTGGTCTTTTGTCGTCTGGAGTGTTGTTGTTGCATGACAATGCCAGACCCCATAGTGCGAATGACACGCAAACTCTAATCAAGAAATTTGGATGGGAACAGATGAACTACTCACCGTACAGTCCGGACTTGGCACCAAGTGATTTCCACCAGTTCCGCTACCTAAAGGAGTTTCTTGGCGGCAAGCGCTTCGACACAGATGATGAAGTGAAAGAAGCTGTTAAAGACTGGTTAGCTTCGCAGGCGGCCGAGTTCTACGACTTAGGCATTCAAAAGCTTGTGGAACGATGTGACAAATGTCTAAATAAGTATGGAAATTATGTAGAAAAATAGAGAATGACGTAAGGAATGTCAATAAAACAATTTTGATTTTGGATGTGTTTTTTTAACCGGACCTTAGTTTTGGAATAGCCCTCGTATGTCCATCGTGCTGATGGAAGCAGTAGGTGTTTCTTGACCTGCAAGGAACTAAATTTCCTCGGAATACCATAGCACAGGTTCAACATACTCTGCACCGGCACAACTTCTCTCAGCATCGCGAATACGTTTCAATTCTTGGCGGAAGTTGGTACGCCAGTTACTGTTAACCCTCGAAGAATGAGGATTGAGGGACTTGGGAGGGAGGAAAGCCATGAAAGGCAGATAGGAAAGGGAAAGAGGAGAGGGCCCGCCCCAAAGTCAGTGGAAAAAGGGGAAGAAACGGACCCAGCTCAGGAATCCCTCATGATCGCCAACTCCCGAACTCACCAGCCGTGCCCTTGAGGGTGTAGCAATATCCAGGGTGCACCAAAAGTGGTGGGGCTACATAGGCCTACGCCCCGCCTCCTTGAGGGCCTTGAGCAGAAGGCAGGAGATACAATGAAAGGAAACCAAGAGGTCTGATCCCTCGATGAATGAGGGATCGGGAAAGATGAATCGAGGGCCAATTAAGGCGGGAAAGTGAAAGACTCCCTAGGCCTCGGATACCCTAATACCGTCGGAGTCGGAAGAGAACAAGAGATGACTAAGAGAGGTCGACAGGAAAGAAGACGGAGAGGAGCCCGGCACAAGTAAGTGGAAGCAATGCCGAACTCAGCTGGGGTCCCGTGGTCGCCAACCCACGTCCCACTAGATGTGAGCCCCTGGGGGGACCACTTATGGATTCCAACTGGCGGGACATTGCTCAATACTGCCAACAGACGGTACAATATTTTCCCGTTTGAACAATATATTTTCAGCTTTTTGAAAATCACGCAATATATTGCACAACCATTCAATATCGTCTACACACAGTCAATTATATTGCACAACCCGAAATATTGCGCAATAATATTGACCGTCTATGGGCCGCTTAATACAACAGTAAATATCTAACACGACCATATAGCTCAAAGTCTCCAGCCCTGTGTGGATGCGGATATCCGCAATTTTTTCGGCATGCGGATATAGTTTGCATGACTGTGCGGATAGCGGACAAACTGCAGATAATGTTTGGAGTAAATTTGCGGATGGTTTTTGAACTACAATCCGAACTTGTTGAATATCATTATTAGGGCCTGGGTGTTATGACACATATTTTATCGTTATTTATCTTGTTTTCATAAGTGTAAGATGATTATTCAAATTATGTCATTACGCATAATTAACACTCCGAACTGAAAAAGGTTGCAATTCTGGCTGTATAACATTCATTATAAACATACCGCATGACATACTTAGCCCAAGGCATCATTTCCCAACAGGTGGTTCGCAAACCCCCATGGGGTTCTCAAAATATTTCAACGGGTTCGCCAAACACTTTTCCATAATGGCGGGTTTCGTGGTTAGGCCTATTACTGTTTCCTTAATTCCTGCGGTATTGTCATATTATTATTATTATTATTATTATTATTATTATTATTATTATTATTCGGTCGTTTTATATTTATTTGTTCATTTATTTATTTATTCTTTATTTATTTCATATTTGTTCATGATTTTGATTTGTTTAATATTTGTTTATTTGTCTATTTAATATTTGTGTGTTTATTTTATATTTATTTGTTTATGCTACACGGTGCTTGTCTGCCACTTCTGGTGTTTTAAATTAACCTGCAATGCCCCTCGTTACATACAGTATGTGTAATATCGTGGATTTCCAAAATAAATTCATATTTACCGCGAATGCCTGATTTACACTTATGTAATAACGTTTGGAATGCATTTAAATTCGCTACAATGGAAATTTAGTCTGCCAGCTTCTTTGTGTTCTAACAATACTAACAAAGGTACCGCTACCCCACTAAAAGCGGTCCTTAGACGGTCAATATTATTGTACAATATAGATTGCACAATATTTTGACGATTACTCATAGACGTCCAATAATATTGTGCAATAATTTTGTGTGCGCAATAACTTGAATCGTGTGAAGTCAATATTGAAGGTTGTGCAATATTTTGCGCAAACACGAGCACAGACGTACAACCTCAATGGCAATATATTGTGCAACCTCCACACAACGGCAAAATCAGTCTCCGCCAGAGTTTCATGTTTTTAATTGCTGTGGGCGTAGGTGCGAAAAAGAAACAGAAGTCAGGAAGGAAATGTGCCAAACAGTGGTTTATTGATCGGGAGAAGTATACCCACGAAACGTTACTCATTGAACCTAATGATTTTCGCAACTTTTTACGGATGGACGGAGAATTATTCGATGAACTCCTCGTATTGGTTACTCCTCAAATCGGAAAAATGGACACTACCATGGACACTGCAAGTCAACGTTTGTCCATAACCCAATGGTACCTCGCGACCGGGAATTGTTTTGAAGACCTCAAGTTTTTAACTGCTGTTTCTCCCCAGTCTATAGGTCACATCATTATGGAAACGTGCACTGCTCTGATCAACTGCCTCAAGGAATACATCAAGGTAAGCACTTTTTCAGCATCATAATTTTACTAGCAGTAGTGCCCGGCTTCGCCCGGTGGATTTATTTGTTTAATGGATGATCATGAATACTACTACAGAACTGGCACATGATACTTAAACTAACAGAAACAAATATTTTTAAAATATAACTTTTTGTGGTGGTGGTGGTGGTGGTGGTGGTGGTGGTGGTGGTGGTAGTGGTGGTAGTAGTGGGGGTGATAAGTAGTACAGTATAATGGACATAACATTCAGTTTTCCCGTAATGGTAATAATGATAATTATAAATAGGGAAACAGCTATTTACCGACTACAGCACTGACACATGTAATTTACAAACAAATTATAAAAAAATTATTAGGAAGAGGAGTAAGTGAAATAAAAGACACTGCCTAGGGCCTATGGCTGTTGGAAATGTAGAGACCAATATTGTCGTCTTTTGTCGCATAGCGCCGTAGGAAAATAATCAGAACACTTGGGGAAACTTCAACTGTCCCGAGCTACTGAGGTAGAAATAGTATCATTCATCGCCACATAGCGCTCAACGATAAGGTTCGGAATAAATGACGGTAAATTTGAAAGCGCCAACGCTATTGCATATGATAACCTCCATGTACTGCACCAACACCATTGCACTTAGGCTATACAGAGGCATACTATTTTCATGATAACTGTTTTAAGAGGCCTAAGAAATCTTTTTGCACTAATTACTCCCTGTGACTGCAATTTATAAACAGCGCAAGATGCAACAATTTTCGCAATTCTGCACCAGAACACTGATAGGGGCAACGTGATGCAGCCCGTCAACAATAGACTTATTAAAATACTCTTACAGATACACTACTACGGACATGAATGGTTCTAGGGCCTTAATAAGTGGGTTTCAAGTTCATTTTGTCTGTTATTCTAAATGTAGGGAATGGAGAGCGTTGTCCAAAATATCAAGTGGTCTGTGTTACCAGCAGGGTTTCAAAGTATGTAAAATTTGGTGCAATTAGGAGAAACGGTGTAGATTTGTGATAAAGAGCCTAAATGCAGGGAATGGAGTCGTCAGTCCGAAATTTCATGAAAACAGTGTTAATCGCAGGGTTCCAAAGGGTAAGTATACAAATTTTGGTTCAGATCGGTGAAACGGTGTAGATTTGTGACAAAGGACCTAAAAGCAGGGATTAGAGTAGTCGGTCCGAAATTTCAAGCAGACAATGTTACTTGTCGGGTTCCAAAGGGTAAGTATGTAAAATTTGGTTCAGATCGGTGAAATGGTGTATATTTGTGCCAAAGGGCCTAAATACGGGGAATGGAGTGGTCTGTCCAAAATTTCATGCAGAGAGTGTTACTCGTAGGGTTCCAGAGGGTAAGTATACAAATTTTGGTTCAGATAGGTGAAACGGTATAGACTTGTGCCAAAAGGCCTAAATGCAGGGAATGGAGGGGTCTGTCCGAAATGTCATACAGACTGTGTTACTCGCAGGGTTCCAAAGGGTAAGTATACATATTTGGTTCAGATTGGTAAAAAGGTGTAGATTTGAGTTAAAGGGCCTAAATGAGGGGTATGGACTGGACTATCATAAACGTCATGTAGGCAGTGTTACTCCCAGGGTTCCAAAGTGTAAGTATACAAATTTTGGTTCCGATCGGAGGAACGGTGTAGAGTTGTGACAAAGGGCCTAAATGCAGGGAATGGAGTGGTCGGTCCGAAATATCATGCAGACTGTGTTACTCGCACTGTTCCAAAGGGTAAGTATACAAATTTTGGTTCAGATCGGAGGAACGGTGTAGATTTGTGCCAAAGGGCCTAAATGCAGGGAATGGAGTGGTCTGTCCGAAATGTCATGCAGACTGTGTTACTCGCAGGGTTCCAAAGGATAAGTATACACATTTTGGTTCAGATCGGTGAAACGGTGTAGATTTGTGCCAAAGGATCTAAATGCAGGAAATGGAGTAGTCGGTCCGAAATTTCAAGCAGACAAGTTACTCGTCGGGTTCCAAAGGGTAAGTATGTTAAATTTGGTTCAGATCTGTGAAATGGTGTATATTTGTGCCAAAGGGCCTAAATAAGGGGAATGGAGTGGTCTGTCCAAAATTTCATGCAGACAGGGTTACTCGCAGGGTTCCAAAGGGTAAGTATACAAATTTTGGTTCAGATCGGTGAAACGGTGTAGATTTGTGCTAAAAATGCAGGGAATGGAGTGGTCTGTCCGAAATTTTATGTAAACAGTGTTATTCGCAAGGTTCCAAAGGGTAGGCATACAAATTTTGATTCAGATTGGTTAAAAGGAGTATATTTGTGCTAGAGGGCCTAAATGCGGGGTATGGACTGGTTGTCATAAATGTCATATAGGCAGTGTTACTCGAAGGGTTCCAAAGGGTAAGTATACAAATTTTGGTTCGTATTGGTAAAACGGTGTAGATTTGTGCCAAAGGGCCTAAATGCAGGGAATGGAGGGGTCTGTTCGAAATTTAATGCAGACTGTGTTACTCGCAGGGTTCCAAAGGGTAAGTTTACAAATTGTTGTACAGATCAGTGAAACGGTGTAGATTTGTGCTAAAGGGCCTAAATGCAGGGAATGGAGTGGTCTGTCCGAAATTTCATGTAAACAGTGTTACTCGCAGAGTTCCAAAGGGTAAGTATACAAATATTGGTTCAGATCGTTGAAACGATGTAGATTTGTGCCAAAGGATCTAAATGCATTGAATGGAGTAGTCGGTCCGAAATTTCAAGCAGACAATGTTACTCGTCGGGTTCCAAAGGGTAAGTATACAAATTTTGGTTCAGATCGGTGAAACGGTGTAGATTTGTGCCAAAGGGCCTAAATGCAAGGAACGGAGTGGTCTGTCCGAAATTTTATGTAAACAGTGTTACTCGCAGGGTTCCAAAGGGTAAGCATACAAATTTTGATTCAGATTGGTCAAAAGGTGTAGATTTGTGCTATAGGGCCTAAATGCGGGGTATGGACTGGTCTGTCATAAATGTCATGTAGACAGTGTTACTCGCAGGGTTCCAAAGGGTAAGAATACAAATTTTGGTTCAGATCGTTGAAACGGTGTAGATGTGTGCCAAAGGGCCTAAATGCAGGGAATGAAAGGGTCTGTCCGAAATTTCATGCAGACTGTGTTACTCGCAGGGTTCCAAAGGGTAAGAATACAATTTTTTGTTTAGATGGTGGAACGGTGTAGATTTGTGCTAAAGGGCCTAAATGCAGGGAATGAAGTGGTCTGTCCGAAATTTCATGTAAACAGTGTTACTCGCAGGGTTCCAAAGGGTAAGTATACAAATTTCTGTTCAGGTCGGTGAAACGGTTTACATTTGTGCTTAAGGGCGTAAATGCAGGGAATGGAGTGGTCTGTCCGAAATTTCATGTAAACAGTGTTACTCGCAGAGTTCCAAAGGGTAAGTATACAAATATTGGTTCAGATCGTTGAAACGATGTAGATTTGTGCCAAAGGATCTAAATGCATTGAATGGAGTAGTCGGTCCGAAATTTCAAGCAGACAATGTTACTCGTCGGGTTCCAAAGGGTAAGTATACAAATTTTGCTTCAGATCGGTGAAACGGTGTAGATTTGTGCCAAAGGGCCTAAATGCAAGGAACGGAGTGGTCTGTCCGAAATTTTATGTAAACAGTGTTACTCGCAGGGTTCCAAAGGGTAAGCATACAAATTTTGATTCAGATTGGTCAAAAGGTGCAGATTTGTGCTATAGGGCCTAAATGCGGGGTATGGACTGGTCTGTCATAAATGTCATGTAGACAGTGTTACTCGCAGGGTTCCAAAGGGTAAGAATACAAATTTTGGTTCAGATCGGTGAAACGGTGTAGATGTGTGCCAAAGGGCCTAAATGCAGGGAATGAAAGGGTCTGTCCGAAATTTCATGCAGACTGTGTTACTCGCAGGGTTCCAAAGGGTAAGAATACAATTTTTTGTTCAGATGGTGGAACGGTGTAGATTTGTGCTAAAGGGCCTAAATGCAGGGAATGGAGTGGTCTGTCCGAAATTTCATGTAAACAGTGTTACTCGCAGGGTTCCAAAGGGTAAGTATACAAATTTTGGTTCAGATCGGTGATACGGTGTAGATTTGTGCCAAAGGATCTAAATGCAGGGAATGGAGTAGTCGGTCCGAAATTTCAAGCAGACAATGTTACTCGTCGAGTTCCAAAGGGTAAGTATACAAATTCTGGTTCAGATAGGTGAAACGGTGTAGATTTGTGCTAAAGGACGTAAATGCAGGGAATGGAGTCGTCTGTCTGAAATTTTATGTAAACAGTGTTACTCGCAAGGTTCCAAAGGGTAGGCATACAAATTTTGATTCAGATTGGTCAAAAGGTGTAGATTTGTGCAAGAGGGCCTAAATGCGGGGTATGGACTGGTCTGTCATAAATGTCATATAGGCAGTGTTACTCGCAGGGTTTCAAAGGGTAAGTATACAAATTTTGGTTCAGAGAGGTGTAACGGTGTAGATTTGTGCCAAAGGATCTAAATGCAGGGAATGGAGTAGTCGGACCGAAATTTCAAGCAGACAATGTTACTCGTCGGGTTCCAAAGGGTAAGTATACAAATTTTAGTTCAGATCGGTGAAACGGTGTAGATTTGTGCCAAAGGGCCTAAATGCAAGGAATGGAGTGGTCTGTCCGAAATTTTATGTAAACAGTGTTACTCGCAGGGTTCCAAAGGGTAAGCATACAAATTTTGATTCAGATTGGTCAAAAGGTGTAGATTTGTGCTATAGGGCCTAAATGCGGGGTATGGACTGGTCTGTCATAAATGTCATGTAGACAGTGTTACTCGCAGGGTTCCAAAGGGTAAGAATACAAATTTTGGTTCAGATCGGTGAAACGGTGTAGATGTGTGCCAAAGGGCCTAAATGCAGGGAATGAAAGGGTCTGTCCGAAATTTCATGCAGACTGTGTTACTCGCAGGGTTCCAAAGGGTAGGAATACAATTTTTTGTTCAGATGGTGGAACGGTGTAGATTTGAGCTAAAGGGCCTAAATGCAGGGAATGAAGTGGTCTGTCCGAAATTTCATGTAAACAGTGTTACTCGCAGGGTTCCAAAGGGTAAGTATACAATTTTCTGTTCAGGTCGGTGAAACGGTTTACATTTGTGCTTAAGGGCGTAAATGCAGGGAATGGAGTGGTCTGTCCGAAATTTCATGTAAACAGTGTTACTCGCAGGGTTCCAAAGGGTAAGTATACACATTTTGGTTCAGATCGGTGAAACGGTGTAGATTTGTGGCAAAGGATCTAAATGCAGGGAATGGAGTAGTCGGTCCGAAATTTCAAGCAGACAATGTTACTCGTCGGGTTCCAAAAGGTAAGTATACAAATTTTGGTTCAGATCGGTGAAACGGTGTAGATGTGTGCTAAAGGGCGTAAATGCAGGGAATGGAGTCGTCTGTCCGAAAGTTCATGTAAACAGTGTTACTCGCAGGGTTCCAAAGGGTAAGTATACAAATTTCTGTTCAGGTCGGTGAAACGGTTTAGATTTGTGCTAAAGGGCGTAAATGCTGGGAATGGAGTGGTCTGTCTGAAATTTTATGTAAACAGTGTGACTCGCAAGGTTCCAAAGGGTAGGCATACAAATTTTGATTCAGATTGGTCAAAAGGTGTAGATTTGTGCAAGAGGGCCTAAATGCGGGGTATGGACTGGTCTGTCATAAATGTCATATAGGCAGTGTTACTCGCAGGGTTTCAAAGGGTAAGTATACAAATTTTGGTTCAGATAGGTGAAACGGTGTAGATTTGTGCCAAAGGGCCTAAATGCAGGGAATGGAGCGGTCTGTCCGAAATTTAATGCAGACTGTGTTACTCGCAGGGTTCCAAAGGGTAAGTATACAAATTTTTGTTCAGATCGGTACAACGGTGTAGATTTGTGCTAAAGGGCCTAAATGCAGGGAATGGAGTGGTCTGTCCGTAATTTCATGTAAACAGTGTTACTCGCAGGGTTCCAAAGGGTAAGTATACACATTTCTGTTCAGGTCGGTGAAACGGTTTAGATTTGTGCTAAAGGGCGTAAATGCAGGGAGTGGAGTGGTCTGTCCGAAATTTCATGTAAACAGTGTTACTCGCAGGGTTGCAAAGGGTAAGTATACACATTTTGGTTCAGATCGGTGAAACGGTGTAGATTTGTGGCAAAGGATCTAAATGCAGGGAATGGAGTAGTCGGTCCGAAATTTCAAGCAGACAATGTTACTCGTCGGGTTCCAAAAGGTAAGTATACAAATTTTGGTTCAGATCGGTGAAACGGTGTAGATGTGTGCTAAAGGGCGTAAATGCAGGGAATGGAGTCGTCTGTCCGAAAGTTCATGTAAACAGTGTTACTCGCAGGGTTCCAAAGGGTAAGTATACAAATTTCTGTTCAGGTCGGTGAAACGGTTTAGATTTGTGCTAAAGGGCGTAAATGCTGGGAATGGAGTGGTCTGTCTGAAATTTTATGTAAACAGTGTTACTCGCAAGGTTCCAAAGGGTAGGCATACAAATTTTGATTCAGATTGGTCAAAAGGTGTAGATTTGTGCAAGAGGGCCTAAATGCGGGGTATGGACTGGTCTGTCATAAATGTCATATAGGCAGTGTTACTCGCAGGGTTTCAAAGGGTAAGTATACAAATTTTGGTTCAGATAGGTGAAACGGTGTAGATTTGTGCCAAAGGGCCTAAATGCAGGGAATGGAGCGGTCTGTCCGAAATTTAATGCAGACTGTGTTACTCGCAGGGTTCCAAAGGGTAAGTATACAAATTTTTGTTCAGATCGGTACAACGGTGTAGATTTGTGCTAAAGGGCCTAAATGCAGGGAATGGAGTGGTCTGTCCGTAATTTCATGTAAACAGTGTTACTCGCAGGGTTCCAAAGGGTAAGTATACACATTTCTGTTCAGGTCGGTGAAACGGTTTAGATTTGTGCTAAAGGGCGTAAATGCAGGGAGTGGAGTGGTCTGTCCGAAATTTCATGTAAACAGTGTTACTCGCAGGGTTGCAAAGGGTAAGTATACAAATTTCTGTTCAGGTCGGTGAAACGGTTAAGGTTTGTGCTAAAGGGCGTAAATGCAGGAATGGAGTGTTGTTGTTTGAGTCTTCAGTCTTTAGGCTGGTTTGATGCAGCTCTCCATGTCTCCCTGTCCTGAGCTAATCGTTTCATCTCTACATAGCTACCACACCCTACATCCGAGGCAATCTGTTTAACATATTCTAACCTTGGTCTACCCCTACAGTTCTTGTCCTCGACCCTTCCTTCCATAACTAAGCTTGCTATTCCTGGGTGTCTTAGTATGTGTCCCACCAACCTATCTCTTCTCTTCATTAGCAGTCGCCAGAAAAATCTCTCCTCTCCCACTCGTCTTAATACCTCTTCGTTTGTAACCCTATCTTCCCATCTGATCTTCATCATTCTCCTGTAACACCACATTTCAAATGCTTCAATTCTCCTTTTTTCTGCTTCACCAATAGTCCAAGTTTCACTTCCATAGAGCGCCACGCTCCAGACAAATGCTTTTAAAAATGACTTCCTAATACCTAAATCTATATTCGATGTCAGCAGATTCCTTTTTTGTAGAAATGCTTTCTTTGCCTGAGCCAACCTACTTTTTATATCCTCTTTGCTTCGTCCATCACTGGTTATTCTTCTTCCCAAGTAACAGAAGTCTCCTACTTCCTTCAGCTTTTCACCTGCCAATTTGATCTCCATAGAGGTTTCTGATTTATTTCGGCTGCATTCCAGTATTTTTGTTTTACATTTATTAATTTTCATCATGAATTCTTTCCGTAAGACGGAGTCCATACCATTCAAAAACTCATTCAAATCCTCAGGCTTGTCGGCCAAGATGACTATGTCATCAGCAAATCTCAGAGTTGAAATTATTTCTCCTTGAATCTTCACTCCCACTTTACATTTTTCTCTAATTTCCTTCATTGCTTGTTCAATGTAAAGATTGAAAAGTATGGGTGATAAGTTGCAGCCTTGCCTTACACCTTTCTGAATACCAGCTTCTCTCTCATGTCCTTCAACTCGAATGACTGCTGTCTGGTTTCTGTATAGATTGTATATCACCCTCCTATCCCTGTACTTTATTCCAATCGATTTCAAAATGTCAAACAATTTAGTCCAATCAACGTTATCAAAAGCCTTTTCTAAGTCTACAAAAGCCATGAATGTTCTCTTATCCTTCCTTATTCTACCTTCCAAATCAGCCTAAGATTTAGTACAGCTTCCCTTGTTCCTACATTTCTCCTGAAACCAAACTGGTCTTGACCCAACTCCGTTTCTATCTGGCTTTCAATCCTCTTGTAAATTATTCTAGACAGGATCTTTGAAGCATGAGTAATCAAGCTGATTGTACGGTAATCTTCACATCTGTCAGCTCCCACTTTCTTTGGTACACGGATGATAACATTCTTCTTGAAATCAGGGGGTACCTCACCTGTCTCATAAATCCTACACACCAAGTGAAATAACCTGATCAGACCTTCATCTCCTATGCAGCGTAGCAACTCAATCGGTATATCATCTATGCCTGGTGCTTTGTTCCTGCTTAAGTCTTCCAAAGCTCTATCAAATTCTGATCTCAATATTAAATCTCCTTTCAAATCCTCATCAATTTCCTCCTCCCTTTCCATTACATGATTCTCAATCTCCTTTCCCTTATACACACTCTCTATGTAAGCTTTCCATCTCTCAACCTTTTCTTCCCTATCTGTTAGAGGCTTTCCATTTGTGTCCTTAATATTACAGCACTTAGCCTTCTTTTCCCCAAAAGTATTCTTAATCCTTCGATAAGCTGTGTCTACTTTTCCTAATTTCAGACAATTTTCTATACCTGCACATTTCTCTTTCAACCATTCTTCTTTCGCTTCCTTGCACTTCTTGTTAACCTCATTTCTCAGACGTCTGTATTCTGCTTTCCCCTTTTCATCTCTTACATTCTTGTGTTTCCGCCTTTCATCCATCAATTCTAGTATATCCTGAGTGATCCACGGTTTTCTACCTATTCTTTCTTTCCTACCAATGTTTTCTTCTGCGGATTTTGTTATTTCATTCTTCAAAAGTGCCCATTCGTCTGCAATTGAAGTTTGTTTAGGGTTTTTCATTAGTCCTTCCTTTATACTCTTCTTGAATCTTTCGTTTACATCCTTCTCTTTCAGTCTGTCTATTGCCCACCTTTTTGGCTTTTGAATTTTCTTCAGTTTCTTCAACTTTAATCTGCATTTCATTACAACCAGATTGTGGTCAGAGTTTATGTCAGCACCAGGATATGTTTTACAATCCAAAATCTGGTTTCGAAACCTCTGCTTGACCATAATGAAGTCGATTTGGTAACGCCCTGTATCTCCTGGTCTCATCCATGTGTATATTCTTCTATTGTGGTTATTGAATAAGGTGTTAGCTATGACCAACTCATGCTCGGTGCAGAATTCTACCAGCCTGCTTCCTCGATCATTCCTTTCACCTAATCCGAAATCTCCTACTATCTTCCGAAATTTCATGTAAGCAGTGGTATTCGCAGGGTTCCAAATTTTGGTTCAGATCGGTGAAACGGTGTAGATTTGTGCCAAAGGATCTAAATGCAGGGAATGGAGTAGTCGGTCCGAAATTTCAAGCAGACAATGTTACTCGTCGGGTTCCAAAGGGTAAGTATACAAATTTTGGTTCAGATCGGTGAAACGGTGTAATTTGAGCCATAGGGCCTAAATGCAGGGAATGGAGGGGTCTGTCCGAAATTTAATGCAGACTGTGTTACTCGCAGGGTTCCAAAGGGTAAGTATACAAATTTGGTTCAGATCGGTGGAATGGTTTAGATTTGTGCCAAAGGGCCTAACTGCAGGGAATGGAGAGGTATGTCCTAAATTTCATGCAGACAGTGTTACTCGCAGGGATCCAAAGGGTAAGTATACACATTTTAGTTCAGATTGGTTAAACAGTGTACCTATCACTAATCATAACGCCAGCGCATGCGGATAGAGCTGTTCGGGAGCGCTTGTTCTACCAACGTACTGAACAAAAATCAATCTTTAAGGTTACCTGACAGGTGTAGCCTTATGCTGCATAGACTAAACTATTCTTCTTGAAACTGGCTATCATATAAAATAAGATTTTTTCGAATCGGACGCGTTTAAACCCACAAACACACAAACTCTTCAGCTTTATTATATTAGTATAGATTTGACATGCAAACTTATTGTTTACATAAACTAGAAATCAAATTACAGATTGTAAGGCTTGAATTTAGAAAGTAGAATTTGAAATATGTAGATTAAGACTTTCACGGCCCGCATTGCTCCTTGCCTCCTTCGAAACGTGTGGTATTTTATTTTATTTCCACGGTAATAGCCAAAAAAAAACAGGAATAATTTCAATAGAATTTAGAAAGTAACGTCCTAATTGAAAACTAACGAAGTAAGAGCCAGCGTGTTGCTCACTCTCATGGGAATCTGCTGTGGAATTGAGTGGGATTGGAGGAAGGGACTGTACACTGTACGGGGTAGACACACGTGAAGGAAAATTGAGGGAGGAGTTGATTGACACCGAATTACGACGTAAGGTCCCCATTTGTCCATCAAATATGATATTGTCGATGGCCTTCTTCGCAAAGATCTGTTGTTGCGGATCCATTTTCCTTAACTTGACTGCCCAAGCTGCAGCAATGTTGTCGCTGTCATCTTGTGGTTGTTTAAGGCGCTGGCAAGCCATTTTCACCAACCCCTCAGTAGGATCACCTGGTACACTTTTCTTCTTCTTCTCATTAGGTTCAACCTTCGCCTGGAAATAACAAAACACCCTGAGAATGTTCTTTACTCTATAATTTTGTTATTCTTTGTTGCAGGTACCAACTAGCGAAGAAGAATGGAAACAAATTGCTCGAGATTTCTACGATCAGTGGAATTTCCCAAATTGTCTGAGTGCAGTCGATGGGAAACATGTCACAATAAAGAAACCCCACAATTCTGGATCACTTTACTTCAACCATAAAAAATTCTTCAGCATTGTGATGATGGCAGTGGCAAATGCGAATTATGAGTTTATCATGGGTGATGTAGGAATAAACGGGCGAATATCTGACGGCGGTGTACTAAGTTACACAAAGTTCGGGCAAGCACTTGCAGATAAGACACTGGGAATTCCGGAACCTGCAGAATAGTCAGAAAATATTGCCATTCGTTTTCGTAGAAGATGATGCCTTCGCGATGACAGAAAATTTTATGAAACCCTACCCCCAAGCAGGATTAAATTTGGAGAGAAAAGTTCACAATTATCGAGTGAGTCGTGCACGTCGAGTAATCGAAAATGTCTTCGTGATTTTGGTCAGTAGGTTTGGAGTACTACAGCACCCAACAATTGCCTTGGCATGTTTTTATTTACACAACTTGTTGCGAGAACGCCAACCACGAGCTTATATAACCAGATCAAGTGGATAGTGAGGATTTACAGGTCGGTGTTGTCGAGAGCGGATCATGGAGGGATGTTGTAAAGGAGACAACACCACTTCAGCCAAACAGTTCCTTCAGGAACGCAACAACTAGTGCTAAAGTGGTCAGAGATAAATATTGTGATTTCTTCAATAATGAAGGTCAGGTTTCATGGCAATGGAAAATCGTCGGTGTACCAACAACTAAAAATGGTATACCTACCCCAAAACATGTGGAAATGTGAAGTGAAAAAGTTGATATGATTGAGCAATATATTATGCAATAATAAGTTGATAATTTCATTTGATTATTAATAATGAGTTAATGTGTCGAGAATCATGTAGTGAAAATTAGTAAAATCTATATATATAAAGCTCAATGTCTGTCTGTCTGTCTGTCTGTCTGTCTGTCTGTTATGTATACAAATCCACACCGTTTCACCGATCTGAACCAAAATTTGTATACTTACCCTTCGGATCCCTGCGGGTAACCCTGTCCACTTGAAATTTCCGACAGACCACCCCATTCCCTGCATTTAGGCCCTTTGTCCCAAATCTACACCGTTTCACCGATCTCAACCAAAATTTGTATACTTACCCTATGTAACCCTGTGAATAACACTGTCCACTTAAAATTTCGGACAGACCACCCCATTTCCTGCATTTAGGCCCTTTGGCAAACTTCTACACCGTTTCACCGATCCGAACCAAAATTTGTATACTTACCCTTTGCAACCCTGCGGGTAACCCTGTCCACTTGAAATTTCGGACAGACCAACCCAATCTCTGCATTTAGGCCCTTTGGTCCAAATCTACACCGTTTTACCGATCAGAACCAAAATGTGTATACTTACCCTTTGCAACCCTGCGGGTAACCCTGTCCACTTGAAATTTCGGACAGTCCAACCCAATCTCTGCATTTAGGCCCTTTGGTCCAAATCTACACCGTTTCACCGATCAGAACCAAAATTTGTATACTTACCCTTTGGTACCCTGCGAGTAACACTGTCTGCTTGAAATTGCGGACAGACCACTCCATTCCCGGAAAGTGGACAGGGTCCGTCCCAAAGGCAATGGAAAAAAGGGGTAAAACCGGACCCGCTCAGGAAACCTTCAGGGTTGCCAGCTCCTGAATTCACCAGCCATGAGCCCTTGAGGATGTAGCACTATCCAGGGTGCACCTGGGCTACACACACCCTGCCTCCTTGAGGGTCTTGAGCAGAAGATATGAGATATAAAGAAAAGAATGAGGCTATCAGGAATGATTAGACAAGGGCCAATTAAGGCGGGAAAGTGAAAGAGTCGCTAGGCCTCGGATAACCTGATACCATCGGGGTCGGAAGAGAACAAGAGTTTGACCAAGGGAGGCTGACAGGAAAGAGAACTGAAAGGTGCCCGGCACCAGTAAGTAGAAGCAATGCCGGACTCAGCTGGGGTCCCGTGGTCGCAAACCCACGTCCCACAAGATGTGACCCTGGTGGGTGGAGGGGGGAAGAGGGGGCAGGGGTGAGAATAGCTTGCTCATTCATCGCGAGGTGACATGAGAAAAATGTCCAGACTCCACCGTGTTACCTGTTATTGCTGACTATGCTGATGTTCATACAGGGTCTTTGCTCAAACCGCTGTAGTGTTACGAAAGAATGAGTGATTCACCGGTCAATGTGAATAGGACCGGGAACCCCCCCCCCGAACGTCTGTCATCATATATCGTCATCATCTGCGTAATTCTCAGCTACGTGCAGCTTGGACCCGAGCAGTCTACTTACCTTGCCGAGCAGTACTCGATAAGCTCTTTCACTACACGCATCGAGTATAGGCCTAAGCCAGAATATAACGTTCAGACTTTGGAAGACATCGAAGGTAGTAATCTGAATTACCTATATCAGATTTAAAATTACACCATGTTCGTTTAGTAGTCATTTTTCATTACCTTATTATTATCATAAGGGCAAATGACCTAGATGTTACACCCTTTATACCACTAATCACCACACACAATAAGTCTTCATCGCCTGTGAATTTTGAAATATTTCTTTCTATCACGGTAGTTTGTAAGTTTGTCGTGTCAATTCAACAGTAGTTTTCATTACCATCCTCATCAAAAGGGCAAATGACCTAGATGTTACGTCCATTATACTACTAAGTAACACCACAGTCTTCATCGCCTGTGATTTTTAAAATGTGTATTTCCATTAGTTTGTAAGTTTGATATATCCGTTCAGTAGTAGTCGTCTTCATTATCATCCTCATCAAAGGGGCAAATGACCTAGATGTTACGTCCATTATACTACTAAGCAACACCAGAGTCTACCTAGCCTGCGATTTTAAAAATGTGTATTTTCTTTAGTTTGTAAGTTTGATATACCCGTTCAGTAGTAATCGTCTTCATTATCATCCTCATCAAAGGGCCAAATGACCTAGATGTTACGTCCATTATACTACTAAGCAACACCAGAGTCTACCTAGCCTGTGATTTAAAAAATATGTATTTCCATTAGTTTGTAAGTTTGATATACCCGTTCAGTAGTAGTCGTCTTCATTATCATCCTCATCAAAGGGGCAAATGACCTAGATGTTACGTCCATTATACTACTAAGTAACACCAGAGTCTACCTAGCCTGTGATTTTAAAAATACGTATTTCCATTAGTTTGTAAGTTTGATATACCCGTTCAGTAGTAGTAGTAGTAGTAGTCTTCATTGTGATCCTCATCAAAAGGGCAAATGACCTCTCATTCCTTTAAAGTATTAATTATTCCCATTCGTTGATAAGTTACATGTGCCAGTAGTCACTTCTATGTTCATCATCACTATGTAGAAGATGTTTTGCGTCAGAAGAAAAGACAACTGGATGCTCAGGAACGTTAACGATATATCGACTGCGAAATCTGGAAGCTTCTCTTTGAGGAATTGCTTCAGACATTTATCGTACAGTTTAAACCTTAACAAGACGAAACTTTTAACCAGATAGCGATCTAAGTGGGAGCTCTTTGGCAAAAAATAATCAAGTCTTTCCCGAAATGTGAGTCCTAAAAATAACTTTTTCTATTATTTTCTAAGTTTCATATGTCAGTTATGTAGTAATTTTCAATGTCATCCTGATCAGTAGGGCAAATTACCTAGATGTTACGCCCTCAACGTCATTTGGGGTAAATGACCTAGATTTTAAGTCCATTATATTTCTAATCACCACCACATAAAGTCTTCTATGACTGAGATGTCACGAATTCTGGGACCGCTAACGACATATCTCGACTCGGACTGAAGACAAATGTCACGAGAATGATCATTATTTTACAGAGCCTTCCCATAGTGACTTAAGTATAAACATTGTCACTGGGTTTGATAATGTAAGAAATGAATACATAAATAAATATAATTTATGACGTTGAGTGTTAAGGAGACTGAAATATTATCATCTTTCCACCGGGCGAAGCCGGGTACTACTGCTAGTTATTAATAAACAACAACTTACTGTGGTGTTGTTGGTTTCATTCGCATTGCCTAAATTCTCATTGTTGTCGACCACATCAATGCTCGTGTCCTGAGATAATATATCCATCATGCTGATGGAAGCAGTAGGTGTTTCTTCACGTGCAAGGAACTTCATTTCCTCGAAATACCATAGCACAGGTTCAACATCCTCCGCACCGGCACCACTTCTCTCAGCATCGCGAATACGTTTCAATTCTTTGCGGAAGTTGGTGCACAAAGAATTTATACTTTTTACCACATGTTGTTTGTCCGCGTCTGAATATTGTTCGCGGTATTTTTCTAAGAGCGCATCATACTGCTTCCCCTTTTTGGCTCGATTACTGTAATCCTTGCACTTCACATCCCAAAGAGCCAGAAGGCCATGATACACTTCAATAAATTCTAAAATAAATTGTTTTTCTGCATTCTTGTCACCCATGACAACCCGAACTCGACCACGTATGGATACCAACTGGCGGGACATTGCGCAATACTGCCAACCGATGACACAATATTTTCCCGTTTGCACAATATATTTTCAGCTTTTTGAAAATCACGCAATATATTGCACAACCTTTCAATATCATCTACACATTGTCAATTATGTTGCACAACCCGAAATATTGCGCAATAATATTCTATGGATCGCTTTACACGTACATTGTATAATTGATGTTTTGATAAGCGGGATTTTACTGCAACCAACGATCCAAATTACGCTAAACTCGCGCTAATCCGGCCCACATCCGGTCTCTAGTCGCTCAAGCAGAAATAACTCGCACAACAAAGTGCGCAACAATGTACCCACTGCCTTGCAATGACAGAAATCTCCGCCATCGTTCTTCTGTTCCCATTATTGCAAGGACGTAAATTTCCGTCACGATTCCGGTATGCTTTCATGACGTTTCTATGGACATGTATTGTTGTGGGTTCCCAATGTCTTTAACCTGATGTAGATTGTATAATCTTCTTTCCTCCGTAAAGCTCGGCTACCTAGAAACGTATTTCATAGTCATAGAGGTTACCAATGTGCGACCTAATTCTGAGTCGAGTCAAGTGCTGGCTGCCCCGCAAATGAAAACACAGAATCATGACTGATATCCAGTAGCAATGTATGGACTGGAAAATATTTATACACAGGCACAGCTGGATAGGATCAAAGCAATGTATCTGAAAAGAGCTTTATGTCTATCCTGGTTTACGCACTCACGGCTTGTGTAGGATATTATGACAGGGGAACTACAATTTATGGAAGAACTCAGATTGCAGATGCTCTTGTCATACACACCGGGATACGGAGATTTCTTAATAGCCCAGTCAAATGGTAGTTTTGACCAAAAAAAATTAGGGTAGAAGGTTTCTCGACGGATTCTTATGTTTTTCGGTGTGCTGAATCCGAATATGAAGTTTGCCAACAAAAAAAATGACGGCTTCACAGTGAAAATCGCAAAAAATCCTAAAAATTTCGGATTTTTTTTCACAAAATCGCTTATAAGTTAAAAAATATGCAACCTAGTGAATTTCTCATTATTTACAAAATTAAATTAGACAAAATTTCTTTCAAAATGCACTGGGCACTTTAAGTTTTTGAGTGCAGGGTATCGCCGCTAGAGCGCGCTGAAAAAGAGCGACGTTTTGGCACTTAGGCAAAAACGAGAGAAACTCAGCCCTAACTAGCCCCAGACACTTTCTAATCGTGTTTCCTCCATTAATACGTGTTTTATTCATGTTCTATGGTGGTATCATGACTGAAAGTTCGTTGGAAAAAAAATTGATAAATTAATATATTCAAGTTAAGTCATCTGTACTTATCCACCTAATGGTAAAGTGTGAAAGTGATGAGGTGAGTAATGTAAAACAGTTTTTGTGATTTTCACTCAACATCTCACCATGTCACACATATCTCACACATTCCTAAAGAGATATATTTAATATATTGATAGTGTGAAACCGGAGTCGTTTCCCCTTTGTGTGAAATGTTCACCCTCAAGCCCTCAATAGGAAGAGTCCCTTTTTTGCCGACACATCTGTCCTTGACAGGTCCCCTACATGCCTCCGGCCAACTCCTCTGCCATTCGGGTTTAGTTTAGTTTGCTCTCTCCTCCTCGTGGGACTGCTAAGCGTTCTTCTTCGGATTTCTGCCGTTCGTTCAGTGTTTTCAAGTGAACTAATGTTAATATTAGTGAATATGTGAGGGACGAAAATGTTTCGTCGTGAATGTGCAATTTGTGAGGAGCCTCTGGATGATCAAACTCGAACTTTCTTTCAAACGACAAGAACAAGAGTAGATTCACAGAGCTCCTCTGAGTGAGGCAGGGATTGAATCACGACAAGCCATTGAGGATGCTGATGCCCTGATCATAAGAACGGCTCAATCCATAGCTTACACGCATGGCACAGTTGCAGTGGTGGGAGAAGATGTTGACCTTCTCGTCATCATGATAGGCATCCGCACTTCTCCTAACGTGTTCTTCCTGAAACCAGGAAAAGAAAAGTACCACTGACGCTATATAGCCCTGGCAGCTCGCTAGAGGAGCCCCTGAGCCATCATATTTTATTCCTCCACGCTGTCAGTGGTTGTGACTCCACATCCGCCATGTTCAACCAGAGTAAGACGAAATTCTTGAAGACCCTCAAGAAGAACCCAGATCTTGTAAACTACCATGAGCATTACATGGACCCACAGCACAAGTCGAGGAGCAAGTGAATGCTGGCGAAAAATTTCTAGTGGCCTTATATGGTGGTGACCACCATACCACTCGTCTAAACGAACTGAGGTACAAGCTGTACCTCAGTACAGCATATAAAGTCACCGGAAACATGGCCTCGATCCCTCCCACTGAAGCTGCAGCCCGTGAGCACTTTCTGCGAGTTTACCACCAGATCCAGCAGTGGCTGACAATCAGCTCAACCCAGAACAGTGGGGGTGGAAGTCATCGAGGAACGGCCTCACCCCCACGAGAACAGCTAAGGCCCCAGCTCCTGACAAGCTTCTCTGCAAGGTCTCTTGCAAATGCAAAGGCGACTCTCGAAGAACCTGCGGTTGTCGACGTGTGGGTCTATATTGCTCTAGGCTTTGTACCATCTGCGAGGGAAACTGTCTGAACCTTGACAACTCATGCGACATCGACAATGAAGGTGACCCTGATGACCCTTCTCCGGTTGAGTCACCACCTACAATCCTGGATACATCAGCACAAGGTAAATAGCATGTTTGTACACCACCTTATTCCAATGCGGTCTGCTTACTTCACCCTCTAATGTATTCGTACGATTTCTTTTTTAGAGTTGTCCGAGGATCCTGACGATTCCATCTCGGTCGAATCACCAACGACGATAGCGGAGACTTCAGCAGAAGGTAAACTGCCTGTTTGTAATACACCCTATTTCACTGGGTTTCGAACAGTTTTCCAACTCGACACCTGAAAGTATTGTGGACAATAATTTGTACAATTCCTTTTCCAGTGGAGTTACCGACCGGTAGCGATCAACCGGGACCTTCTGATCGGTAACCGGAGGCTGCTCCATCAAGGCCAAAAAGGAGGAAGCTCAATTAAAGAATTGAAATCAATTGTAATGTAATAATAGTTAATTGCAATTACATTCCTTTTCATTATATTCATTTAATTTAATTTTTAAATAAATAATAAAACGGCTTGATCGGTCCTTTATGAATTCCTACCACTCCGTGGGCGATGTTTTTCAAGGGCTTCGTAATATTGTAACCACCATAGAGCATGAATAAAACACGTATTCATGGAGGAAACATGATAAGAAAGCGTCTGGGGCTAGTTGGGCTGAGTTTCTCTCGTTTTTGCCTAAGTGCCAAAAAGTTGCTCTTTTTCAGCGCGCTCTAGCGGCGGTGCCCTGCACTCAAAAATTAAAAATGACCAGTGAATTTTGAAGGAAATGTTGGCTACTTTAATTTTGTAACTAATGAGAAATTCACTAGGAAGCATACTTTTCAACATATAAGCGATTTTGGGAAAATAGTCCGAAATTTTTAGTTTTTTCTGCTATTTTCACTTGAAGCCGTCATTTTTGTTGTTGGCAAACTTCAGATTCAGATTCAGCTCACCGATAAACATAAGAATCCGTCGAGAAACCTTCTACCCTAATTTTTTTTGGTCAAGACTACCATTTGACTGGGCTATTAGGAATGTGTCAGATATGTGTGACATGGTGAGATGTTGAGTGAAAAATCACAAAAACTGTTTTACATTACTCACCTCATCACTTTCACACTTTACCATTAGGTGGATAAGTTCAGATGGATTTAACTTGAATATATTAATTTATCAAATTTTTTTCCAACGAACTTTCAATCATGTTACCAGCATATAACATGAATAAAACACGTATTAATGGAGGAAACACCAATAGAAAGTGTCTGGGCCTAGTTAGGGCTGAGTTTCTCTCGTTTTTGCCTAAGTGCCAAAACGCCGCTCTTTTTCAGCGCGCTCTAGCGGCGATACCCTGCACTCAAAAACTAAAAGTGCCCAGTGCATTTTGAAAGAAATTTTGTCTACTTTAATTTTGTAAATAATGAGAAATTCACTAGGTTGCATATTTTTCATCTTATAAGCGATTTTGTGAAAAAAGTCCGAAATTTTTAGGATTTGTTGCGATTTTCACAGTGAAGCCGTCATTTTTTTTGTTGGCAAACTTCAGATTCGGATTCAGCACACCGAAAAACATAAGAATCCGTCGAGAAACCTTCTACCCTAATTTTTTTTTGAAACAGGCACTTCTGAGCACCAAATGACTGGGCTATAAGTGTCATGACCGCAAAGAGAAATGGCATTTGGGATGAGTTTTACACGACGGACGCTATGACTTCACAGGACTGGATGCAAGGATTATGAGCTAAGACGTATCTTGACGCGCTTTGTGGTCCATGGTTTTCACCACCAGATCTGCACGAGAGACATCTACCATCATCCAGATCAAATAGGCGTGTCCGAACTTTGGGTTGATGTTTCCTTGCTGGTTTTTCATTGTCTTTTCGATTTCGGTCGAGTAGAGATTTTCTCTATGTTGTTAGATTCTTGGTGTTGCTTTACATCTTGTTACAGTAAGTATTGTATATCTAATTTCAGGATATAGGTTTAATTACTTCTGATCGTTGATAGTATTTTCGATTTGAGGATACGATTTTGATTAACATTTTTCTAATATTGTCATTTAGACTTTCACGGCCCGTGTTACTATTCATAATGTTGAATTTTGGGCTTATGCCGTGTTTATTATATTAAAATTCGACGCGTTTCGAAAGAAACCATGCCTTTCTTCGTCAGGAATAATCTGGAATACGACAATGATTGCTAAGAGAAAGCAACAAAGAACATATAGAAGGTGCCCAAAGATGGACGCCATTATAGCCCCATGTTAGGGACAACGGAAAGCAGCAGTGAATTACTTTCTCAGGGTTCTGATAATAGGTAGCCAGGATTCACTAAGATTGTAGCCGGTGTCGCGGTTGAAATTATCTGGGTGTTTACGTATTTCAACCGCCTCCCTGATGATTCTGGGACGATATTGCTTTATACGGGCAAGAACATCCACTCCTTGGAACATGACATCATGGCCAGGTGTTAATGCATGATCGGCAACAGCTGAT
The DNA here is from genome assembly GCA_946902985.2 of Meconema thalassinum. Lineage (NCBI taxonomy): Eukaryota > Metazoa > Arthropoda > Insecta > Orthoptera > Tettigoniidae > Meconema > Meconema thalassinum. The sequence goes on from OX336391.1 coordinate 119,952,316, forward strand.
TTATCAGGTTGAATGAGCCTGATACATCTATTATGTTCCTTAATGCGAGTGCATATTGTTCTCGAAGTCTGCCCGATGTAAACCTTGCCACAAGTACAGGGAACTCTGTAGATACCCGGTTGTTGCAATTTAGGCAAACTGTCCTTAGTTGGTCGCAGGAGTTGCCTAATCTTAACAGAAGTTCCAAATACAGTCCGTATGTTGTACCGACGTAGGATTTTATCAATACGATCCGTCGTGTTATGTATGTAAGGTAGGTAAGCAGTTCCTCTTACATCTCTTTTCTCAACTGACGTCCTATTATTATTTGTTGGTTTCAGAACCGTAGAGATCAAAGCCTTGCTATAACCGTTGCTCTCAAAGGTGGTTCGCAAGTTATTAATTTCTTCTTGTAAAGAAGACACTTCACAAATCCTCCTAGCCCGGTAGTTAGAGTTCTAAGGATACCATGTTTCTGGGCAGGGTGATGGTGAGAACTTGCGTGGAGATATCTATTGGTGTGTGTTGGCTTACGAAAAACGCTGTGTCCTAAAGATCCATCCCCTTTCTTGGTGACGAGAACATCTAAAAACGGTATTTTGCCGTCAGATTCCTTTTCCATGGTGAAACAAATCTTAGCCATTTCCTGGATCACCTTAATCTCCAGCACTCTTTTATTTGTTTCACCATGGAAAAGGAATCTGACGGCAAAATACCGTTTTTAGATGTTCTCGTCACCAAGAAAGAGGATGGATCTTTAGGACACAGCGTTTTTCGTAAGCCAACACACACCAATAGATATCTCCACGCAAGTTCTCACCATCACCCTGCCCAGAAACATGGTATCCTTACAACTCTAACTACCCGGGCTAGGAAGATTTGTGAAGTGTCTTCTTTACAAGAAGAAATTAATACCTTGCGAACCACCTTTGAGAGCAACGGTTATAGCAAGTCTTTGATTTCTACGGTTCTGAAACCAACAAATAATAATAGGACGTCAGTTGAGAAAAGAGATGTAAGAGGAACTGCTTACCTACCTTACATACATAACACGACGGATCGTATTGATAAAATCCTACGTCGGTACAACATACGGACTGTATTTGGAACTTCTGTTAAGATTAGGCAACTCCTGCGACCAACTAAGGACAGTTTGCCTAAATTGCAACAACCGGGTATCTACAGAGTTCCCTGTACTTGTGGCAAGGTTTACATCGGGCAGACTTCGAGAACAATATGCACTCGCATTAAGGAACATAATAGATGTATCAGGCTCATTCAACCTGATAAATCAGCTGTTGCCGATCATGCATTAACACCTGGCCATGATGTCATGTTCCAAGGAGTGGATGTTCTTGCCCGTATAAAGCAATATCGTCCCAGAATCATCAGGGAGGCGGTTGAAATACGTAAACACCCAGATAATTTCAACCGCGACACCGGCTACAATCTTAGTGAATCCTGGCTACCTATTATCAGAACCCTGAGAAAGTAATTCACTGCTGCTTTCCGTTGTCCCTAACATGGGGCTATAATGGCGTCCATCTTTGGGCACCTTCTATATGTTCTTTGTTGCTTTCTCTTAGCAATCATTGTCGTATTCCAGATTATTCCTGACGAAGAAAGGCATGGTTTCTTTCGAAACGCGTCGAATTTTAATATAATAAACACGGCATAAGCCCAAAATTCAACATTATGAATAACATTTTTCTTATCTAACAACATTTATGAATACGAGTTTATAAGCTTATTGTTCTTAGATTTATGATGGATTGTATTTTGATAGGTGATAAGACTTAAATTCCCTGGAATAATCATGTAACCGTTATTCAACAATTCGAACAATGTGAGATGGTGTTACGAATTTCTATTGGCATATTTATTTGTGGAATGTTTGTTGAAGTTAGTTGAAGATTGTGAAAAGAAATTGGAAATTAAGAGAGCGACGTATAATCATCAAATTTAATGTAATTTCTGAAAGCAGTATAGTATGACAAAATGGTATGTGAGCTTACACTAGTTAAATGGTATTTCAAGTTTGATGAACCTTAGGGAGATGATAGTGGTATAATAATGAATGTTGAAAGTACTATTAATGTCAGGTGTGACATATTATATGATTATTAAAGCGTATTAGTCTGCAGTGTTATGCAGAATGGGAATATTTGTAACTGAAGGTTCTTTTCGTGTACAGCTTGGAGGGTTGAATGGGATCATGGTGGATACATTCTATAAGAGAATTGGAGCTGCAAAGCCAATAAAGATATTCTTCATCATCGTTACTATATATTTATCGAGATGATGACGTTTATATTTGACTTAGCTTAACTGTTTGATTGAAATTATACTGGAATATGAGCTCAATATTGAAATGAACACTAATTGAGTTAAATGAGCAAATACGTGGATGATGAAACATCGTGTGAAATTATTGAAGCGTTTAAAGGTGTACGTGTACATATGTATGTAAATTGGTGTACGGAAGTGGTGATGTATAATTAAGTGATATCAGACATATTACAGTCTTTGCGTCCAATGGGACAGTAAGTAACTGTACAGTAGACAGGAATTTCGTCTATGATCTCTGACGGGACAGTCTTTAGACATTTCATTTTCATTTTTGTGTTATGTCTTTGGTAAATGAAATTTTGGGTAACTTTTCTTAAGATAAGTTTGTAATGGTGATTTTTAATCGTGATGAAAGATTGTGTTAGGAAGGCCATTGCATTGATGGGTGCTTTTTAGATCGTTTCCTTCGCTCTGAGATTTTTCTCTTGTTTGAGTCTTGTGTGTTTTTTTCGAGCTAGTTAAATTTTTAAATCTATGGTTTCTCTTTTCCTAACGCAATCTTGGTAGGATTAACATGACGTCTCCTTTTCATCCTTTACTTGTTGGTAGAACCTGGGGAATTTTCTAGCCAGGGATTTTCAGGTTCTACGATCCAGCTGATTTCTTCAGATTCAACAAGTTCTGGTTTGATATGTTCGGGCACAGTACCTACCGTAAGGCCAAGGCCGCCTCCTTCCCTCTTCCTTGCCTATACCTCCAAATCTTCTCCTCCATTCCCATCCCTCATGAGGCCCCTGTTGGCTTTGCATATTTTTTCTTCTTTTTTTGTCGTGTGGCCTTCCGAGAGGCCGAGTGCAAGTCATTCTAGTCGACGTCCATGGGCGACCTGCGCGTCGGGATGAGAGATGGAATGGATGAAGATGAATGAAACTGGGCAAGGATGTGGCAGGAAGCGGCCGTGGCCTGTCAGAAGGTACCGTCCCAATATTTGCCTGGTGTTGAAAATGGGAACCCACGGGAACCCATTTCAAGGACGGCCGACGTTAGGGCTCGAACGCACGCGTCTACTGAGTCAGCAGAGAGCTTGTCCCCATGACCTAACGCAGCACTTCAGCCAGCGTAACCACATCTGTCGGTGCTTTGCAGGTGAGGCCGCCTGGCGAGGTGCTGGTCCCATCTCCGCAGTTGTATCACCAGACTAGGTGTTTCACGCTCCAGGACACTGCCCTGGTGGCGGTAATGGTGTGATACCTCGCTGAGTCCGAGGGGAAAAGGCAACTTGGAGGGTAAACCGACTTTTAAAAAAATACTTAAATACGCTCTAGGACTCTCGCGCCTGGAGAACCATTGGCGGACAGAGGAGTGTGTAGCTCTGATCGTTGTTTGCGATGCTTCTTTAACATTTTCTGGAACATAATTATAAAGGAAATGAAATACAGAAGACCTTATTCATGGCAAAAACTTAAAATTATATGAACAAAGTAGTGTATTTAGGAGATTTGGCAGTTGTGTGTATACATTGTTTACATAGCTAAATAGGACACGCTCTCCTGACTGTCTTCGTAGCGTAGTGGTTGCATCGAAGATTCATTATGCAGCGCTGGAAGAAGTTCGAATCCCACTTCGTTTTTTTTTTAATTATTATTTACGTATTTACAGGCCTATGATCTGTTATAATTTCATTCTCATTAGGATATGTTATATTCATATGGATGAATGATCGTGTGAAAGTCGGGAACAAACCAATTCTTCCGGCATTGCAAGATGCGCGAGGTAGAATTCAGCTGTTTTCCTCCACTTTAGCGATGCTTCCGAGAGTTGAGTGGTCAGATTTGGCAATTTAACGTAATTCCTTGTTAGTGGTAAGTTAACGAGCGTTACTGTTTGAAGAAATGCTCGTGCAAAGTTAAGTAACCTTTAATCATTCATTCATTTCCGTGTCCGGTCAGAATTTCAAAAAAAAAATGCAGCTGCGATGGCCTTGTTGCTTCCTCTAAAAATATCTTCTCTTGTTCATGGGTTGTCCAGGAGGGGGCAGATAAGTAGATGGCTTGGGTTCAACTCCACATTCACAAGACGTGTCTGCGCCTGCTGGAAGGATCCCCCATTTTTGCAGGTTGGTCTTGCATCGAGGGACACCCACTCTTAAGCGGTTAAGGGACCACCACACAGGATAAAGTAGGTCGGCGCCAGGGTTCTTCCTTTGGTGACATGTCTGTGGGCAGTGAGCTCCTCCATCTGTTCAGACGAGTTGTTTCTGGTGTTCCCTCCAGCGGCAGAGTCCTAGCAAGGAAGCTCTTGCGGGATCTGAGGCAAGACCTTGCTGCCTGGTGACCATATAGTGGATTTCGATGGCATTCTCCGGGTTTGTTCTCTCGGCGTCCGCAGTAGTGGCCCTCTGGTTGTTGGGTGGAGCTATTCCAACAATAGGGTATAGTTTGTGCACTGGTCTGAGAGCGATCAAGGGAACTACTTGCGTGTTGCGGAGCTCTTTCCCGTCACGGAGGGAGTAAGTCATTTTGTATGGGCTAAGGATAGGTCATACAAGATCCATCCACTCGAATCTAATGAGAAGGGAAGACCCCCCACTTTGTACCTGTGGAGCCGTTTTCACCGTGGCCCACATTTTAACCGAGTGTGTGGATTTTGCTGACTTACGAAGAAACCTTGGTTTGCAGATGACATTCAAACTTATATTAGCCGAGGGCACGGTGGCTGCTGATCTCGTCACCCGCTTTGTAAGTGAGAGTGGGTTAGGGCGAGCAATCTAAATTTTCCAGTGTACATTAATTCAACGACTTGTTCGTTTTTGAATGATGAATTTTTGTTTTTCCGTATTTTTTGTTTATTTATATAATTACTAGCTGTTATGCCCGGCGTTGCTCGGGGTCGCAATTGGATAATAAGAGATTGCTACCTTTGCTCGCATTGTCGTATTGTGTGCAACCCGGAGGAAGGTCGTTATTATTATGAGCAATATTAATGCCACTCAAAGTCCCTGAACGTGCTTTTTATGTGATCACAAATTGTGTTGAAGTTGTTAAATAGGTGGGTACGACGGCTCTAGACTGCTCGTAGCTTATGGATTAAGCCTGAAATTTCGCTATTATAACTGAATATTTAAGGAGCCTACTTTAATCATTGTATGCATTATTAACCTAACTAATACCGTACATTTTAAGGGCCAATGAATTTGATTTTCTTAATTGTATTAGGCTTGCGGGTTTTGTCGAACAGCAACATTTCAAGAGGATAATGGTAGTCCGAGGATAAACGCTTAGAATCCCAGCTTCATAATAATAGGTGCATTTGATTAGGGGGAAAAGAATACCAATAAATAAAATAAAACATACTAAGAATCTATATGTCCATCTTTAAATAAGAACTGTCCATACATAACGCACATTTACAATGCAAGATTAAGGTGAAATCACTTTTTTCATATATATATATTTTTGTCTTTTAGTTCTTTATGTGGTTGGCAAATAACATTTGACTTACAATTTTGATTTTTATTGAAAATAATATTCACATTATTATTGTTATCATTATTACACTACCAAGAAGGGGCCGTGTTTCTGCTGTAGTCACGCTGCTTGCTACTCACCAAGGCAGACGGAGTTTAATTCCCAGCCAAAGCATGGAAGATTTTCGGACTGAAATATCATGTACTATGGTTGAGAATCCGCGTAAGAAAGGAGGCCCCATGCCTCATTTTCGCGTGAATAAAGGTCATGTCAACTACAAGCTTCTTTCCATTTTCACTACTATGTTGTGCAGACTATAAGCATCTTCACTCACCCAATTAATAATCAGAGGCAGGAAAGTGCGTCTATATACTGGAAATAAACATCAGCTTCTATGTAGTGAACTTGAAAATCCACAGCCTGTTTCCAGTCGACCGACCGGGACAGGGAATGGAATGAATGAAAACCCCATCTAGAGGCGAGGATATGAACTGTGTCGGATACCGAAGGCTGTGCCACTCACCTAGGGCAATGATTAAATGAATGACAGATGAAATGAAATTATAGTGGAGCATGTTGATGGAATAAAATTGTGACAGGGAAAACCGGAGTAGCCGGAGAGAAACCTGCCTGCCTCCGCTTTGTCCAGCACAAATCTCACATGGAGTGACCGGTATTTGAACCACAGGCCCAACGGCGAGAGACCGGCGTGCTGCCGCCTAAGCCACGGAGGCCTCTATGTAGTAAAATTTAAATAACCTTTCTTAAATATTGAACACCCATCGTTTAACGTCCTCATACTACTGTACATTTAAAAATGAATAATAGTATGCTAAAAATACATCACACTTGGTAGCAATTGTCATATCCGCAGTAAGTAATATTGTGCAAACTACGTATCATGCCATGATAAAGAGTAAAAGTAACGAAACAAACTGTAATCATTTCAAGTAATAATAACAAAACAATTTTTAAACACATCAATATTTCTAAGTTTATGCCGTGTCTTGTGAGGGGTTTCGCCTAGCAACACCGAGATGGATAATCAGCGAACTCTTGTTGTCAATTTGGGAACTCACAAAGGAGTAACGAATGGCGCGCTACCTACATTCTTATCTTGTGCACCTGCGCTACTTAACTGCGAGAGGTAAACGCTCAACAGCCTTTCACCTCCCTATAAAGGCTTCCAAAAAGATTGTATATAGGCAATCATGGCCAAGCATATAAAATTCAGGTACATTTATAGGTTTGCGCTGTGCCTTGTGCGGGGTTTCCTTGGCCGTGAAAGAAGAAATACCAATTTTGTGCAAATATGTTAGCGCAATTGACCAGTGAGATTTATAAGGCAAACTTAATAAACTAATGGGAGCGTCGGTATAGTACGTCACAGTAGTCTGTGAATTTAGGTTGCACATAATGGTACAAAACTACAAAAACCAGTTAAATATTTGCAAACAGAAGAATTCAACTAACAAAAATAAATCTATAAACAGTAAGAAAGCATATCGTACAAAATAGAAACAATCATACCTTGGTAAACCGTCCTAAAGATCCAAATACTCACATACAATAAGCGACGCAGAGACTATACAATTAGACTCAAAATCAAGTCTCGTTTCAGACCCCACAATCCACCTCTATAAATAATACAGTTCATGTTCACGCGTAGCAATGCAAATAGCTATGTTCGGTGGGAACCACGAACCCCACGTTTTAAGGCCCTAAAACGAACGGTTTTCGAGATTTTGCAAGAAAACTGTACCGCTCTGCGAAATTGATAAACGTTGTCATGGCAACGCCATTTAACGAGGTCTCATTATGCTTTCATTCTGTCTCTGCAAGAGATAATATTTGCATGAAGGAATAACAGACTGTTAAACAGATAGACGTCAGTGTCAAGACTTTCGTACGAACAGTGCCACCATCTGTATAAAAGAAAAGACCCTAAAATATGGTATTGATTCTGTCCGCAAAACGGAAAAAATCAGATAAGGTATGGATAAAACCAAGAAAAATACTTTTTTTCATCTCATCATGTAAAATAATGATACCTCACCGATAATGCAAGTTCCCATTCCCGTTATGATGCCCTTAAATTTAATTATAAACCTTGTGGGGCATACAAATTCAGTGTCTTAGCCTCCTATTTACAACTTTTGTAATTAATTGAAAAAAAAAAAATTTTCGTTACAGGAAGTAATGAGAATAATATTGCTGTTTAGAGCTATAAAAGACCTTTCGTATGACATATCACACGAGTAAATCGAAGGTAAATATAATAGGGCACCCCCTGGTCCCCTTAAGCGCGTTGCATGTTTTGTTGACATTTACATCCTAAAGTGATTCCGGGATGTTCTTATATCCATTTGCAAATTTTGAACGAAATTTATGGAGGAACAGACAGACAGAAGGACAAAAGTACAATTATATATATATATATATATATATATATATATATATATATATATATATATATATATATATATATTGTACCCGATTGTCACCATGTGGACCATGTGTTCGTATCCCAACTAGCTCACGGTCTTTCGAGGTATGGGACGTTCATGCCCACAATACGACCACATGTTCAGGATTTGAGTCTACCAGGTAACTACTCTACAGGAAATACACAACATTCCTATGAATAAAACATTTACTGGTCTAAAATCATGGCTGTACAACAAATACAAAACAAAGGACAAATTACAATTAATTCCCACAAATAAATAGGGTTATTCTGTGAGCTTTCTCCTTAAAAATAGCGCTACAATGCACTCAAACCTACTTCTAATATCCTGTCAATAATAGTTCAGATTACAAGGTTTTCATAGTGTCCGTCATGTGACACAATTTTATTTAATGGAAGTATCTTAACACAAAAACCACATGTCACATAAACATGAATTTCTAAGACATTATTCCGTCTTCTACGACATTTACTTTAATTATCATTACTTCAATGTTTCCTACATTTATTAGCAAATATTTTGTTGTGTCGTGCGAATCATCTTCCTTCTTTCCATCCCTATGAACGCTCTAGGAAAATGAGTCATGCTTCTTAATCATAAAATAAACATAAACATGGATAGAATATTTATAGTTTCACCATATAACGATTATCTGGGTCTTGTCGGACTTATTATAGATACAACTGTGTCATGTTCTGGGAAAAACACATACCCGTTTTTCCTAAATTAGCATAAACTGGCAAAATGCACTTTAAAGAAGATGCCTACATTATTTTGGTTCAGCCTTCCCCCTCAGAGGATAACTTCGCCAAATATCATCTGATTTCTATGGTTCAACCACATAATTATGTGAGTTGCCATATACCATTTAATTCCATTTGCATCACTAAAATACTCATATTTTAATTGCATTATTGAATACCGAGACCTCTCAGTGTCCTATTGTGACCGTAATTGACAAGGGATCGGTCGAGCGACCTCTCTCCCCTCAGCAGGTCATAAAATTAGTTCCAGACAGCTCTCCAAGATGGCTGCCACGGAAATGGTCTATATTTCCTGTCTCTCTCTACCGTCAAGGCCATCCTTGTTTACAATTTTATAACAATAAAGATCCGCTAGGCATGGTCCTAAGTAATTGAGTCATTTAATTAATTAACACCTAACTTTACAGTGTATTTGGGCTCAAATGGCTCCTATTAAACATTCATGGCAGGGGTGGAATTCTAATGATAGCATTGCCGTTCTAAGGTGATTACTTGTGGCTTTAAAGACGCGCATCATAATGAAACCCCATGGTTATCATCAGCAGCTGTCATTACATATATATATTTTGGAACCACGTTCCTCGTCGACGAATATGATTCTACCTCTCGGGCAGACCTTAAGTAAAAATGCTCACCGCGCCTCGCTGGGCGTCCATAGTGGCTATAATTCAATGCAAGCGTTGGCAATAGACAGACTCTATCCAAATCGCTGCGTAATACATACAGTATGCACAAAGGCGATACTTCTCGAAGATTAAGCCCATTTTCACCTCACGCGCAAGCTATACTAGTCTTTCCCGTGCTTATCTTACGTAAATCACTGGATTCTACGTTAATCTGCACGCTATATGCGGCTAAACAATATTTCACATATATGACTCCATTATCAAGGTACCTGCGTTCTTCATGTTATATTATTTAAGCCAAAGCTTTACATAGCTCCTAACACAAATGTATAAATATACTGGCTTACTTTAATTTCACATATTCATTCAAAATTTCACTGACACTGAGAAAAGCTCTCGTATTCGCGATATTCCACACTACATTCTTTACTGTTTACCAAATGACAGTATCTTAAATTAGACATGACACTATTTGAACATTACCTAGGCTAATTTTGCCCTTACTTTATGATTGCCGACCCCAGTTATTATTATTATTATTATTTTAACGTTTAGATCCAACACTATTTTTGACCCACATGGTCCTAAGCAAATCACCTTCCAAGTCATACTTTATTCAAGACGAGTGGTGAAAACTCGTTCAGTAAGTGACTATTACTTCTTTAATTTCAAAGTGATTAATCGTTACATGGTGAACTATGCCATTATAATGTTATTATTTGCATGTTTACTCACGTTTCCTTCTGGCTGGAAAGTACCAGTATCTCCGCCTGAGCTCTACCATGACGATTGACTTAATCCATCATGATATCCAATACACAACACTGAGATTCACACTTTTTACACATGATGCACATATTACCACAAGTGGCCTTTACCACTGATAAACACTGAATATTAAACATTAAACACATTAACACTTTAAATTATTATTTCACAATTTATACACTTCATCTATCATTTCACATGTTGATCCTTAATCTGGATTTCACCTACGCTTGACCTCAGAGATGCGATGACTTATGATAACCGCTGGTCTCCGTGAAATCTAGTAGCGTTTTTATAGATGTTCGATCCTAGTTCCCTGCACTCCCGTTTACCTCACTGTCCTGGATAGGTGGCAATAACTTCCACTCTCCCATCACTTGAGTGTTCCTAATGCTGATGTCATATAATTGACAATACCTTCCGGTATACGAACTGTTCCAAACATTATCAGTTCCTATTCGCTGTAGCGAATTTATATCTGTGTCAGATAATAAAGCAGTATCTGCACTTTGTTACCTTATGCACTTCATTATCACTGATGAAGCTTACAATTTGCCTCCATTGTCTTCAACGGCGGTACGCTGATATTTTAATAATTGGCGTGCTTACTGCAGAGCTCTTGTAGACAAAGAACTAACTTCCAACTCGAGCGACCGTCTGACGTCTTCAACTGCTTTCCACTGAACCATAACAGACGTGTAACTGACTTCGACTGACCATAACTGACCCACAAGTGACTTCAACTGACCCTCGGCGTAGGGTGCTCTCCCCTTATATTGGTTTCTTGCACAAAATAGTTCACGGGACACGTGAGAGCGACTCCCTTCTTGAAATACTCCGTCTTCAGCCGAAATAACAACTGCATCTTGTTTATCTAGGCGTGGAGGTTTTAAAAACACTCGCGTGCCGGCGATCGCTTCGGCCAATTAATTACAATTAATTGCCTTAGTTTAGCACGTGGGACGCTACGGTGGGGATTTTCCGCTGGTTGGTTAAAGTATCCATGCTCTCGAGCGTGAGTTAGGTTGTAATGCGGTCATTTTGAGAAATAAGCGTAATTTTAGGTGAAAAACCACTTCTAAATTACTCCTCCGTGAATACATTCATCTATGTGTATGTTCCATCGCATTACAATGCTCCATTTCTCTGTAATTAATTAATTTCTTGTGGGCTTGGTCCCGCCAAAGCTTCGCCCGTTGTCGACCGGTGAACTCCCGGGTCATTAATTTTGAGCTGTCTGACCGCCCTAGACAGAAATAGTTCCGTAGGCGCCAAGGCTACTCCGCCTACTTTTAAAAGTCATTTGTCAGACTTCAATACTTGCCTCTCTCGACTTTGTATGCACTGAAAACGTACATTTCCTTGCATTTTGCTTACAATTTCTCCTTTAAATTGCTATGATTTGCACTTAAATAATCGTGAAATCACGCTAGACTATTATGTGTCAGTAGACCTCTCATTGCTCTGTGGGTTCCATATAATGGCTCCCCCTTAGAGACCACTGGTTCGACCTTAGGCATAACCATTTGCCTGGTCTTTTCTGATAAGGCCCTGAGTTCGATACCAGACTGCCGTGACCAGTTGGGCACATCTTTCTCCTGCTAAGTTCGAAAAATTCATTTCATAAGTGAATTTTTCGGGCCTATCAGCTGGTATCAACTCCTTGCAGTGTTTGCTTTAAGCGGTCATTGCTCTTGGCAATGGGCTTTCACGTTTTCCCACTCCACTCTTGTCTGCTGTCTCGTAGACTTTCGTTTTCCTGTCTCAATTGTTCATTCATCTCCTCTAACTCTACAGCGGCTCCCTTTAACTGGTCGTAAAACTCCTGCAGTCGACAGCTGCACTCTCCCCTCGTGTCCGCTGGGCTGGCGAGCTGTTTCCTTTTCTTCGACCCTTCTCGAGTCTGCAAGCTTTTCTTCAGAACCTTTCCGTGCATACGTAATGATTCCTCGTTCACTTGGGTGTGTGTAGCTTGCTCTTCTCTCGCTTCATAGTCTTCTGGTGGACTATATAACTTCAGATTTGCTGCATTTACCACAACTTCTCTACCTGTTGCCTCATCTTTAATCCGATATGCGTTATTCTGCAGATCCCTTATAATCAGGTAGGGTCCGAGATAAGCGTGCTGAAATTTCTTATATTTCCTGCTCTCTGGATCTGAACTGGCGGGTTTTTTCAATAAGACGTATTCTCCCACGAGTAGCGGTCTATGATAACGTTTCCTCCTGTTTCTCCGCTGTCGTTTATCTGCTTGTTTCTTGAGATACTCGAACGTCCTCTGGATTCTCAACTCACGTCCAAGTTGTGCATCGACGGGTATCTGGATGACATTATTCCATGGCCTCTCGGGTCTTCTGTCGAGATGTAAGCTCACTGGCACCTCTCCTGTAGCTTCGTGCACAGTATTGTTGATACAATATTCAATAATCTCAAGCACGTCAATCCATTTCCAATTCTCAGTAGAGCAGTATATCTTCATGTATTTTTGCACCTCCCTCATAACTCTCTCAGCTGAGTTCGACTCCGGGTGCCTAACCGTGGACAAAATCTGTCTTATGCCCAGATTTTCCAACTCCCTGCGAAATTCTACGCTGGTAAAACAGCTTCCGTGATCCGATAAGATGTTTTCTGGCTGTCCTAATATAGGAATGATTCTTTCCTTCAGCCTCTTAAGTACTTGTTTTGTACTGGTTTTCTGAATTGGACACAGGACTACCATTTTGGAAAACACGTCTAGTGCAACTAGGATGTGTTTATTTCCTCTTCTAGCTCTAGGCAGGGGCCCAAAGTTGTCCAGCGCCAGAAGCTGACATGGCTTCTCTGGTAAGAGTGGTATAGGTTTCTGCCTCATTAAGTACGAGTTAGGCTTTACTCGTTGGCACATATCACATGTCCTGATAGTATTTCTGACTGTTTCTCTAAGTTTAGGCCAAATAAACGCCTCTTTAAGCAGGGCAACAGTCTTATCTACACCTGAATGTCCAAAAGCTCGGTGTGCTAGCCAAACTAGCCTTCTCTGCAATGCTGGTGGTACAACAATCCTAGGTTTTGTGTGGTCAGAGTCGCTCCATTTATGTAGCATCTGGTTAAACCATAGATATTCCGTTGAAAGTGCTTCAGCTTCCATATACATCGGGGTTCCTCTATTCAGCTTTCCCTCGAAGTAATTTATCATCAACCGTATCCAGGGATCTTCACGTTGAAAAACGGTGATGTTCCTCAGATCATCTAAGGTCTTCTGATCTCTATCTTCTATTTCAATAGCTAGAGTTTCTTCTTCCTCTGCTGTAGGGTATCTGCTTAGCAAATCAGGTATTATATTGTCCTTCCCCGGGCAATATTCTATTTCCACTTGAAATTGTTGTATGTATAGGGACCACCTTGTCAGTCTTTGACTCGACAAGTCAGTTTTCAGCAGGAACGTTAGGGCTTTATGGTCTGTTCTCAAAATAATTCTAAACCCATAAATCAGCTTGTGCCAATACTGTAATGCATACAGTATCGCAAGTAATTCGATCTCCGTGACCGTATAATTCTTTTCATTAGGCCTCAACCTTCTACTGATGAATGCGATATAAGTTCTCTCCTCTGGCCTGTCCTTATTTTCCTGATACAACATAGCTCCAATGCCTACGAAGGATGCGTCAGTCTGGATGATAAATTTCTGAGTGTAGTCAGGATATCCCCATTTCACATAATCTAACAGCATCTGTTTAGATTTCACGAAGGCTTCCTCGCATTGCTCCGTCCATCGCCATCTTCCTCCCTTTTTAAGTAAGTCTTGGAGTGGTGCTACAGTCTCGGTGTACTTCGGACAATGGTTCGAAAAGAATCCAATAACGCCTAGATATTGCCTGACGTTCTTCACCTTCGTTGGTCTCGGGAAACGTTTTATGACTTCCAGTTTTCCCGGATTAGGCCTAACTCCTTGTGCATCGATTACATGACCTAGAAATTTAACTTCTCTCTGAGCAAAGTTAGACTTCTTTATATTGACCTTGAAGTTAGCCTGACTCAGGTCATATAACAACTTGCGTAGATCTCTGACATGTTCTTCAACTGTTTCAGAGGTCAGTAGTATATCATCTACGTAGCATATGGTTGTAGCTTTTACTTCTTCGGATAGGTTCCTATCTAGCGCTCGTATCAACGCTGTACCTGCTGTTTTTAATCCAAATGGAAGACGGACGTAGGAGTACGTGTGCTGGTCAAATAAAAATCCGGTTAACAGACTTGTTTTCTCTTCCAGAGCAAGATGGTGAAAACTTGCCGTTAGATCAAGATTTGAGAATACAGTCTTTCCTTTGAACCTTCTGAGTACCTCCTTAATGGGTGGAACTGTATCAAATTCCGGTATAACCTTGGAATTCAAATTTCGTAGGTCCAGGCATATCCTCACACTTCCATCCTGTTTCGGTACAACTACCAGTGGGCTGACATAAGGTGTGGCTGTCTTTACAATGACGCCTGCTTCTAGCATTTCCTGTATCGCTTCTTTGACCTTTAAATAATGTTTCTCAGCTACAGGATACGGCTTCTGTTTAAACGGCGTCCAATCGCTGACTTGAAACGCATACTGGAAATTCTTGATCCGGCCAGGTCTCGAATCGAAGACTCCTTTATACTCGAATAGCAGTTCCCTTAGCATTTTCTTATATTCTGGACCAAATTTAGCTTCCTCAATCTTCTCTTCCAGGCATTCTTCAAATTTTGGTTCGAGATCTTTTTCAATGTCTGCGGCCAGTGTTGCCAACTCTTCCTCAATATCTTCTATTGTCGACACTGCCTCCCCAGTCATATCTCCGTATGTATGCCATACGTATTCTTCTTGTCTCGCTTCATTATGCCTTAATGAGAGTTCTAAGTCTTCCTTTCCCTCACTTACGCGAAACATTACAATGTCTTGCGAGAGATCTATAATAACTTTATACTCTCTTATGAAATCCATCCCAACAATAAGGTTATATGGCAGCTTATTTACAAGTAGGAAGCTCTGTGAAAATGTAGAGTTCCCTATCTGCAGATCTAAAAATACTTGGTATCTGCATATCATAACTTTGTCTGGTATGACACCTTTTATTTTCACGCTTGAAATGGGTATTTTCAATACGTGGATTTTACTCTGGATTTCATTGTATAATGCCTGGGTTATCAAACTCACTGTTGATCCTGTATCGATGAGACTTCTTACTTTCGTTCCCGCAATGTTTACAATAATAATAGGTAGTTCCCTTCTTACATTGACCGTTCTTTCATCGAGGTCTTCGATAAGCTCCTCAGGTTTGGCAATCCAGTTAATAACATTTACTGTACTCCATCCTGAACCTATCTCTCTCTGGTCATTTAAAATTGGTGTTTTTTTTTTCAATTGCTCCATTCTTTGTGGAGTTCTTCTGCCTGTCTTCATGCTGCTGAAGTTCCAGACTTTTGGCACCATCATCATTTTGATATATGTCGGGTGACCTTCTATTTCGAATCGCTTCATCCCAGTGAACTCGCGATTGTCTTGGATCATCTCCGCGCTCTTCCATGTATCTTAAAGATGCATGATAGCGTTCTTCCGCCTCTTCATCGAACCCACGACTCTGCTCTTGGGATCTCCATCCTTGGTTATTCCCATTTCGGCCGTAATTTCTTCTGTTATCCAGCTGCTGGTCTCTGGTACCACGCTGATTCCAGTTTTTCCTTCCTCGGTTACCACGGTTCGAACCTCCTCGATACGCTGGCCTCCAATTCTGGTTTTCGCGTCCTTCGCGCTGCCAGTCAGATTTTTCTGTCTCGGTGCTTGTAGACTTGGATTTCGTCTGCACCTTCGTTGGCTCGATCGGCGTATTCGTCATATTAACCTGTTCCACATGTCGGCTTTGTCTTGCGTGCTGCACTGTGGTTAAATCAAGTTGTCTCAGCACCTCCTCCATATCGATTGCAGTTTTGGCGTTTGCTGAGATTAGCAGGCGCTGCACTTCATACGGCAGCTGCTTAGCTATTGCTATGCATAAGTCTGACTCTCTGAGTCCTTCGTCGAGCTCGCGAAAACGGCATAATTGGTTCACAAAAAACTCTCCGTACTTGGTCGGGTTACTAGTACTGTAACGCCTGGAATACAAGTCCAGTCTGAGATTTTGTTGTACGCTCGCGTTCCAATACCTGCTTAAAAATGCTTGGCGAAATTCCTCAACGGTGTCGAACGTGTACCTAAAACTTCTAAACCATAGAGCACACTCTCCTTCGGTGAGTTTTTCAATCGCTCTCAACCTGCGCTCTGGCGGTACTTTCGCATCATTCAAGTACTCGGAAACTTCTTTAAGCCAGTACTTGGGTGTCATATTAGAATTACTCCCAGAGTATTTCTTTGGTTTTTCATCACTAGCCCTTATAACTGTGACTATTTGGTTCTGTACAGCATTTTCCTGCGGTGTTGACATAGCCATTGGCATACCAGGTGTGGCATACGGGCTGTCACTTGGCATTGCTGCATTCTTTGGAGTGGGCTGTATTTCTATCTCTGCCCATTTATTCCTCCTATTCTCGTCTATACTTCCTTCGCTAGACCTAGGATTCCGCAACATGGATTCTTCCTGCGCTATCATTCTCGTTTCTAACTGGCTGTGCCTGTTTTCAGTCCTTTCCAAACGAGCTAATACCTCTCGTTCTATTTTCTCGAGGCGATCTCGGTTTCTTTCTGCCATAGAAAATACCTTTTCTTTATTATCCTTAAGGTTTTCCTTCAGGTGGATAATTTCCCCTGCTAGACTTTCTCTTACTTCGGCAAGAGTCTTATCACTGGCTTCAGTCTTTAAGCCTTCTCGAAGCTCTAACTCTTCGCGTAAGCCTGTAACTTCCCGTTGAATGTGACCTTGTATATGAGAGATTTCAGTCCTTATTTTTGTGATTTCTCCTTGGTCTCCGTCCTGTCTTTTATGGAGAACTGCTAAGTCATTCTGAGTGTTTTCCAACTCTTTCTGCACTTTTCCAACTTGTATCTTCATATTAGACATTATTTCCTTATTATCTCGATCAGACGTCTTTATTTCCTGCATTTCCTTGCATTGGTCAAGGATATTCTGGTCCTGCTTTTTTAAAGCTTCGTCCACAGCCTTGGCATAACCTGCCATTCGCGTATTCCATTTTAGTTCATTATCCTCGAACCTATGATCCACGGTCTGAGTAAACGTGTTAAATTGTTCTAACTGACGTTTCGTGTTAGCTTCATTCTGACTTTGAATGTCTTTAAGCTCCCGGGACATACTGTTTAAATTATCGTTAATTTCACGCTGTGACTCTCTGCACATTTGCAAATTGCTTTCTAATTTTAATTCAATAGACTCAAAGCGCTTTTCGTTATCATTTTGCATTTCTGAGATCACGCTAACAATATTCTTAGTTACCTGTCTCTGGACAGACTCTTTAACGTCGTCCATTTTCTTATTAACCTCTCCTAGGTTTAATTCTAACTGTGTGTTTACATTAGTTTGACTAGCCTCTAGTCTAGTATTTATTTCGGCTTGATTAGCCTCTAGTCTAGTATTGACTGTAGCCAACATCTGGCTTACCTCAGTTTGACTAGCCTCTAGCCTATCCGCTATTTCATCTTTAAATGCTTTGGATTCTTCCTTACCTTTAGCATTTATAACATCGAAATGTTCCCTTAACTCGGCGATACACCTGAGTACTTCTTCCGTTCCGGCCATCCTGTACTACTTAATTTGAGATTCAGGTAGGCCCTAGCTGAAGACACTGGCGCGTTCTATTGGAAAGAAAGGATTCCGATCCCGCGACAACAACAACAACATATTATAAAATGTCAAAACTAACTATGGAATGGGTATAGACCCTCGTACCCGTCTGACAACATTTGTCTGACGTCTGAACATCATCTAGAAAGACTCACAATCGCTCAAACCAAGTTTGAGGAAAAAAAAATATTTCTATGGTTTTCCCCATGAAAACCATGCTATTATTATGGGTTTTTCTAAATCCCATAAGCCAACCACGTACGGGCGCCATGTTAAATATGGAGATGTCATTACATGCCCCACAGGTGGGCGACATGTTAAATATAGGGTAGTATACATGGTGGCCATCGTAAGACATCGGCCATATTCTAATTTACTATTAAAACTGTCCAAGGAGTGTTTTTTACTGCCGAATTCCCCACGTTGGGCGCCATGTTAAATAAGGGTAGTCAACATGCTTATTTATGCCATGCCCATGATGCTTAAGTGGAGGTTACCTGTATTTTAAACTGGCCCCACATATCAGCGTCATGTTATTTTATATGTGTTATCTATGGCTATGGTTTATGAAAGTTACAATTATATAAGCATGTCTTATGGAGGATTAACAATTATTTTTAATGTGGTGGCTTATTAACAAATGGGATGCGGTCTTCCTATTCTGTCCTAATTTCTATGCTATATTTGCTTCTACCATTAATACCTTGACCGACTTAAGTAATTACCTGTGACTCAATCCAAGTACAGAGACAACACCCCCATGTACCCGATTGTCACCATGTGGACCATGTGTTCGTATCCCAACTAGCTCACGGTCTTTCGAGGTATGGGACGTTCATGCCCACAATACGACCACATGTTCAGGATTTGAGTCTACCAGGTAACTACTCTACAGGAAATACACAACATTCCTATGAATAAAACATTTACTGGTCTAAAATCATGGCTGTACAACAAATACAAAACAAAGGACAAATTACAATTAATTCCCACAAATAAATAGGGTTATTCTGTGAGCTTTCTCCTTAAAAATAGCGCTACAATGCACTCAAACCTACTTCTAATATCCTGTCAATAATAGTTCAGATTACAAGGTTTTCATAGTGTCCGTCATGTGACACAATTTTATTTAATGGAAGTATCTTAACACAAAAACCACATGTCACATAAACATGAATTTCTAAGACATTATTCCGTCTTCTACGACATTTACTTTAATTATCATTACTTCAATGTTTCCTACATTTATTAGCAAATATTTTGTTGTGTCGTGCGAATCATCTTCCTTCTTTCCATCCCTATGAACGCTCTAGGAAAATGAGTCATGCTTCTTAATCATAAAATAAACATAAACATGGATAGAATATTTATAGTTTCACCATATAACGATTATCTGGGTCTTGTCGGACTTATTATAGATACAACTGTGTCATGTTCTGGGAAAAACACATACCCGTTTTTCCTAAATTAGCATAAACTGGCAAAATGCACTTTAAAGAAGATGCCTACATTATTTTGGTTCAGCCTTCCCCCTCAGAGGATAACTTCGCCAAATATCATCTGATTTCTATGGTTCAACCACATAATTATGTGAGTTGCCATATACCATTTAATTCCATTTGCATCACTAAAATACTCATATTTTAATTGCATTATTGAATACCGAGACCTCTCAGTGTCCTATTGTGACCGTAATTGACAAGGGATCGGTCGAGCGACCTCTCTCCCCTCAGCAGGTCATAAAATTAGTTCCAGACAGCTCTCCAAGATGGCTGCCACGGAAATGGTCTATATTTCCTGTCTCTCTCTACCGTCAAGGCCATCCTTGTTTACAATTTTATAACAATAAAGATCCGCTAGGCATGGTCCTAAGTAATTGAGTCATTTAATTAATTAACACCTAACTTTACAGTGTATTTGGGCTCAAATGGCTCCTATTAAACATTCATGGCAGGGGTGGAATTCTAATGATAGCATTGCCGTTCTAAGGTGATTACTTGTGGCTTTAAAGACGCGCATCATAATGAAACCCCATGGTTATCATCAGCAGCTGTCATTACATATATATATTTTGGAACCACGTTCCTCGTCGACGAATATGATTCTACCTCTCGGGCAGACCTTAAGTAAAAATGCTCACCGCGCCTCGCTGGGCGTCCATAGTGGCTATAATTCAATGCAAGCGTTGGCAATAGACAGACTCTATCCAAATCGCTGCGTAATACATACAGTATGCACAAAGGCGATACTTCTCGAAGATTAAGCCCATTTTCACCTCACGCGCAAGCTATACTAGTCTTTCCCGTGCTTATCTTACGTAAATCACTGGATTCTACGTTAATCTGCACGCTATATGCGGCTAAACAATATTTCACATATATGACTCCATTATCAAGGTACCTGCGTTCTTCATGTTATATTATTTAAGCCAAAGCTTTACATAGCTCCTAACACAAATGTATAAATATACTGGCTTACTTTAATTTCACATATTCATTCAAAATTTCACTGACACTGAGAAAAGCTCTCGTATTCGCGATATTCCACACTACATTCTTTACTGTTTACCAAATGACAGTATCTTAAATTAGACATGACACTATTTGAACATTACCTAGGCTAATTTTGCCCTTACTTTATGATTGCCGACCCCAGTTATTATTATTATTATTATTTTAACGTTTAGATCCAACACTATTTTTGACCCACATGGTCCTAAGCAAATCACCTTCCAAGTCATACTTTATTCAAGACGAGTGGTGAAAACTCGTTCAGTAAGTGACTATTACTTCTTTAATTTCAAAGTGATTAATCGTTACATGGTGAACTATGCCATTATAATGTTATTATTTGCATGTTTACTCACGTTTCCTTCTGGCTGGAAAGTACCAGTATCTCCGCCTGAGCTCTACCATGACGATTGACTTAATCCATCATGATATCCAATACACAACACTGAGATTCACACTTTTTACACATGATGCACATATTACCACAAGTGGCCTTTACCACTGATAAACACTGAATATTAAACATTAAACACATTAACACTTTAAATTATTATTTCACAATTTATACACTTCATCTATCATTTCACATGTTGATCCTTAATCTGGATTTCACCTACGCTTGACCTCAGAGATGCGATGACTTATGATAACCGCTGGTCTCCGTGAAATCTAGTAGCGTTTTTATAGATGTTCGATCCTAGTTCCCTGCACTCCCGTTTACCTCACTGTCCTGGATAGGTGGCAATAACTTCCACTCTCCCATCACTTGAGTGTTCCTAATGCTGATGTCATATAATTGACAATACCTTCCGGTATACGAACTGTTCCAAACATTATCAGTTCCTATTCGCTGTAGCGAATTTATATCTGTGTCAGATAATAAAGCAGTATCTGCACTTTGTTACCTTATGCACTTCATTATCACTGATGAAGCTTACAATTTGCCTCCATTGTCTTCAACGGCGGTACGCTGATATTTTAATAATTGGCGTGCTTACTGCAGAGCTCTTGTAGACAAAGAACTAACTTCCAACTCGAGCGACCGTCTGACGTCTTCAACTGCTTTCCACTGAACCATAACAGACGTGTAACTGACTTCGACTGACCATAACTGACCCACAAGTGACTTCAACTGACCCTCGGCGTAGGGTGCTCTCCCCTTATATTGGTTTCTTGCACAAAATAGTTCACGGGACACGTGAGAGCGACTCCCTTCTTGAAATACTCCGTCTTCAGCCGAAATAACAACTGCATCTTGTTTATCTAGGCGTGGAGGTTTTAAAAACACTCGCGTGCCGGCGATCGCTTCGGCCAATTAATTACAATTAATTGCCTTAGTTTAGCGCGTGGGACGCTACGGTGGGGATTTTCCGCTGGTTGGTTAAAGTATCCATGCTCTCGAGCGTGAGTTAGGTTGTAATGCGGTCATTTTGAGAAATAAGCGTAATTTTAGGTGAAAAACCACTTCTAAATTACTCCTCCGTGAATACATTCATCTATGTGTATGTTCCATCGCATTACAATGCTCCATTTCTCTGTAATTAATTAATTTCTTGTGGGCTTGGTCCCGCCAAAGCTTCGCCCGTTGTCGACCGGTGAACTCCCGGGTCATTAATTTTGAGCTGTCTGACCGCCCTAGACAGAAATAGTTCCGTAGGCGCCAAGGCTACTCCGCCTACTTTTAAAAGTCATTTGTCAGACTTCAATACTTGCCTCTCTCGACTTTGTATGCACTGAAAACGTACATTTCCTTGCATTTTGCTTACAATTTCTCCTTTAAATTGCTATGATTTGCACTTAAATAATCGTGAAATCACGCTAGACTATTATGTGTCAGTAGACCTCTCATTGCTCTGTGGGTTCCATATAATGGCTCCCCCTTAGAGACCACTGGTTCGACCTTAGGCATAACCATTTGCCTGGTCTTTTCTGATAAGGCCCTGAGTTCGATACCAGACTGCCGTGACCAGTTGGGCACAATATATATATATATATATATATGTGTGTGTGTGTGTGTGTGTGTGTCTGTTAGGTAGTCAGCCCGAAGGTTGGATGGATCCTCAAAAAGTACCGCCGTTACGTTATGTGAGTAGATACCCACAAAAACCCAAGGCAGCGCTATTTTGAGACGTTCTAGGCAAGAAGAGGAGTGAGGTAGTTTGCCATTGCTTTCCTCACTGAGTCAGAACAGTAGTCCTAACCCTATGAGTTGAACCTTTCACAGCATTCACAGGCACTGACTGTGCCCGGAATGCCATTACTAAGCACCACCCATACCTCAGTAGCTTCCATATAATCACAGCCATGAGTGAGACTGAAACATCGGTGAAAAGCCACCTTTTACTCTAGCCTGTGCCAATTGACAAATGCAAATGTACTGTATTCATCAAGAGATTAGGGATTGGATGAGACTTGTCAAAGTCGATTTGCTCGTAGAAAGATGAGACTTGGCTCGTTTTATGCGTAGCAATGCAAGGAGCATTGTTCGTGCTTCCCACATCGTTGGAAGGCGTTTTAAGGCCCTAAAATGAACGGTTTTCGAGATATTGCGAGAAAACTATAACGCTCTGCGAAATTGATAAACGTTGTCATGGCAACGCCATTTAACGAGGTCTCATTATGCTTTCATTCTGTCTCTGCAAGAGATAATATTTGCATGAAGGAATAACAGACTGTTAAACAGATAGACGTCAGTGTCAAGACTTTCGTACGAACAGTGCCACCATCTGTATAAAAGAAAAGACCCTAAAATATGGTATTGATTCTGTCCGCAAAACGGAAAAAATCAGATAATGTATGGATAAAACCAAGAAAAATACTTTTTTATCATCTCATCATGTAAAATAATGATGGCTCAACGATAATGCAAGTCCGCATTCCCGTGATAATGCCCTTAAATTTAATTATAAACCTTGTGGGGCATGCAAATTCAGTGTCTTAGCCTCATATTTACAACTTTTATAATTAATTGGAAAATAAATACTTTTTCGTTACAGGAAGTCATGAGAATAATATTGCTGTGTAGAGCTATAAAAGACCTTTCGTACGACATATCACACGAGTAAATCGAAGGTAAATATAAAAGGGCACCCTTAAGCGCATTGCATGTTTTGTTGACATTTACATCCTAAAGTGAATCCGGGATGTTCTTCTAGCCATTTGCAAAATTCGAACGAAATCTGTTGAGTCGTGTTAATTGATGGAGGAGCAGACAGACAGACAGAAGGACAAAAGTACAATCTATACTAATATAATAAAGCTGAAGAGTCTGTGTGTTTGTTTGTGTGTTTATGTGTTTAAACGCGCTAATCTCTGGAACTACCAGCCGGATTCGAAAAATTATTTTTGTATATGATAGCCTGATTCAAGAGGAATAGTTTAGGCTATGTTAAATGACAGACCATTCCCCGCATTTAGGCCCTTTGCACAAGTCTACACCGCTTCACCGAACTAATAACTTGACGGACATATTGTCGTTAGGCGACAACGACTAACACTGTATCATGATAGTCAACGCCGCACCATTGATGGACAGATTGTCACTAGGCAACAACGATTTACTCTGTATCTTGATAGTCCAGTAAAATTTGCCAAAGGACACATGGGATCTCTATGCTATCGTATGCACAGTAAATCAGCATATTAGCAAATTGTAATGTCATGCTATCCAGTCAGAGAAAAATAGTGGCAAACATTCCTACATTCTCCCATCACCGTTTTGCAGTTTTCATGTGTAGACAGTTGTTATTTCATTTTCGGGGCTTAGACATCGTGGTCATGTTGCCCCGTGTACATGGGTGTGTGTGTAGAATGTTTGTGATAACCTGCGTTATTGTGATTGTTGCACTAGCATGTGTAAATTGCAAATAGGATATAGTATTTGAAGCCATTTTTCAGTGTTGCTCAAGGATTTATTGGACTGTAGTATTCTCTATGCTATCGTATCCACAGTTAATATTTCATTTGCGGGGCTTAGACATCGTGGTCATGTTGCCCCGTGTACATGAGTGTGTGTGTAGAATTTTTGTGATAACCTGCGTTATTGTGATTGTTGCACTAGCATGTGTAAATACGGTATAAAGCTCAATGTTGGATTGTCTGTCTGTTATTTATACAAATCTACACCGTTCCACCTATCTGAACCAAAATGTGTATTCTTACCCTTTGGAAACCTGCGAGTAGCACTGTATACATGAAATTTCGGACAAACCACTCCATTCCCTACATTTAGGCCCTTTGGCACAAATCTAAACCGATCTGAACCAAATTTTACATACTTACCCTTTGGAACCCGACGAGTAACACTGTCTACGTGAAATTTCGGACAGACCACTCCATTCCCTGCATTTAGGCCCTTAGGCACAAGTCTACATCGTTACACCGATCTTAACCAAAATTAATGTACTTACCGGTTGGAACCCTGCGGGTATCACTGTCCAATTGATATTTTGAACAACTCTCTCCTTTCCCTACATTTAGAACAACAGACAAAATGAACTTGAAAACTACGTTTTAAGGTCGTAGAACCATTCATGTGTAACTGTAAGAATATTTTAATTAGTCAATTGTTGGCTGGCAATGCGAGCTGCATCACGTCACCCCTACCAGAATTGCGAAAATAGTTACAACTTGAGCTGCTTATAAATTGGAGTCACTGGGAGTAATTATTGCAAGAAGATTTCTTAAGCCCCGTAAAACAGTTATCATCATGAAAATATTATGCCTATGTATTAGTGCGATGGTGTTGGTGCAGTACATAGAGGTAATCAGCTGCAATAAGCGTTGGTGCTTTCAAATTTACTTTCATTTTTTCAGATCCTTATCCGTGAGCGGTATGTGGCGATAAATAACATTATTGCTACTTCAGGAGCTCGGGAGAGCCGAAGTTTTTCAAAGTCCTCTGATTATTTTCCTATGGCACTATGTGACAAAAGACGACACTATTGATCTCTACTTTTCTAACAGCAAATGAGATATTGGCCCTAGGCAGTGTCGTTTATGTCACATACTCCTCTTTCTAATCATATTTTTCAATTCGTTTGTAAATTACATGTGTCAGTACTGTAGTTAGTAAATAGCCGTTTCGCTATTCATTATTATCATTATCATTAAGGGAAAATAACCTGAATGTTACGTCCATTATACTGTACTACTTACCACCCCCATCACCATCACCACACAAAGTTATATTTTTTTTTTTTTCTGTTAATTAAAGTATTATGTGCCAGTTCTGTAGTAGTATTCATTATCATCCAGAAAACAAACATCCACCGGGCGAAGCCGGGCACTATTGTTAGTTTTATATACTCGTATATAGGGATTAGTTTTATTTAATTTTTGTTTTGTTTTATTAATTGTCGGTCTTTTCAAATGTAGGTGTCCATCTCGAAATTTTAAATTCCATTCCAAATTTCTATACTTTAATCTGTGTTAAGAGGGGCAGATGAACTCGTAGTTCCGCCCCTTAAAACAACAATAACTAACTTGGTTTCAGGCATCCCGAGATTATCCTTGCAGTGTCGTTAACCGCAGTATCAACCTACTTGGCATGTGCTGAAGCGTTCCACACAGGAGTAACCTTAATGACATTAATAGATAATTGGCATTGGTGAAAACGACCCTTAGTTTGTTCGATTTACTTTCCTCTAAATTTAAGAGATGGAAATGTGCTCAATAACAGTGTGATACCTGTACAGGTGCGACAACGCAAAGGGTGGGACATGCTGCGGTTGGAGCCACTGGAGAAGTTGCTGCCCGATGTGCATGCTGCTGGTTCTGTGACGCTCGTCAAAAATCTGGCTCTCAACAGGATGGTCACGCGATTCTACCGGAACTACTATTTATACCACGGCTCGCTCACTTCGCCACCCTGCACGGAATCCACCACCGTCGTTGTCAGCTCGATTCCCGCACATTGCACCGAGACCCAGGTACAAACATGTTGGCTACAACGTAATGCTAACATTAGAGGGGAAAGAGGGGGCTAAGTCACATTTTTAAAATATACAGTAAATGGGCGTCGGTAATGCATCGCTAGCACCTTCAAACATCCTGATGTTCTTTTAAAAATATAACCCTAATCTTCTTGTTCATTTCGGTGAAAGAATTTTAGAAATATCTGCATTACCGGTAGTTTAGGAGGTATGATTTTAATAGCTAGGCATTGCACAGGCTACTTAACCCCTACCGTGTCTTTTCCGGAATATTCCGCTCTAATATCTTTGCCTTGCGTGTCGTTTACGATATATTCCGCAACATAATTCCTGCTCTAGCGGGTCGCGTACGAAATATTCCGCAGGTATCTTTAGTTTACAATTCATTACGGTAGGTGACAGAGAAGTATAAGACAACCTTTACGAACGCACCTAAAACAGGACATGATTCGTTTGATGAGACTCGTACTTGAGTTTGACAGCAAAGGATTGTAATGGCGAGCTCGGACCATAAAAATGTGGCTACGATTTCAAGGTACTTGGACGAATCTGGCAGTGACTACAGTGATTGCGAAGGATTTATCAACACTTAACAATGAAACTGGTGGAGATGAGAGTAGTGGTGTTCCAGATATGATAGGCCTATTCCAAGGTACGCCTTCTTTTAACGATGTAAATTCCATTGTTTCCCTAAACTGATTTTGTATGTTTTCCCCTTGTTAAAAGTTCTCTAAACATGTCTTTAAACAAATATTTAGAAATATGATCACTCAAGGTATAGTGCAACATATTTCAGTGACCCTGGAAGGGTTAAGAGGCCAGGTAAACGAAATTTTAATGTTTTTCAGTCGGTCAATACAAATATACCCAATTTTAATTCTGGTGTATGAGTGTTATATTGTAAATTTTATAACCCATACTTGTAGACATAGATTTAATAGTCTAAGTGTAAAGGATCTGATGATGATCGCTTGACGATCGAAGCTGGTCATCTACAGTACTGTAAGTGTATTTATTAAGCTCATGTATTTTTCTTTACAGAATTAGTGAACTACCCATTACAATTTGGTACAATCGTGTCCACCGACTGAAAAACATTAAATTTTGATTGCTAAGGCAACACTGAACAAGTAGCTCTGCGGAGAACTAAATAGCCTATTTTCATATATCCTACTGGTCTTAGGACACGTGAAATGAAAACGAGATTTTTAAAAATTGTACAGACACCATTTTTAAGTTCTCAAAAAATTCAATTAAATTAGACATCAGTATAGTAAGGCTTTTATGAAGATATACCCTGGCGTTTCCACCAATTGTTCAAGACTTTGGGGTGCGTTTTCCGCTTAGCGAGGAGGTATCCGAGATCGTGTTGAGCCGTGTTGGAATGGCTCATCCCCGGCGCGTCCACCAATTGTTCAGGACTTAGGGGGTGAGTTTTTGCTTATCAAAGAGGTATTCGAGATCGTTTTGAGCTTTTAGTTCAACCCTGACGACTCCACCAATTGTTCACGACTTAGGGGGTGAGTTTTTGCTTAGCGAAGAGGTATCCGAGATCGTGTTGAGCTGTGTTATAAATGGCTCAACCCCGGCGCTTCTGCCACTTGTTTAGGTCGCTACCCTCTTTGGGAGGCTTGCGGGTGCTTGGCAAATGACTAGTTGTGTGAAGGGGTATGCTCAGAAGAAGGGGTGGCTTCCTGGAACGAGGTTGTGTCTGTGAGGGTGCGTGCGTGTGTTGGGGAATGTAGGAATGAACGAGTGTAGAGGGAATTGAGGTAGGCTCAGGATGGCTACTCCCCATAGGTTCGTACGTGGGCCATTTGCTTGGTCAATGGCACGCGTACGTGACCTTGCCGCAATTGCCAGTCACGTGCTGTGGCAGGACAAGGTTCCGGCCTGCACTGGCAGTGGGCCCTCACGGTCAAGTGTTTTGCAGTGCTGAGTTGCGGGAAAATCAGTATCTGTGACAGCGGGGCAATGAAAGAGAGAATCTTTGTTTTTCAATCTGGGATTTAATGCGGTAAAATCAGGGGAAAGTGTTGTCAAAGGGGCAGAGGAGGAAAAAGTAAAATCTGGCACACTTGCCCTTAGAGGTGCTGCTGTGATGTTCCTGGTAGTCTCGAGGTCGAGCCTTGTCCGCGGTGGGGGAGCCACCGCGCCGTAGGGCACTGGCCTCCGGCATCAATCGGTCATCATTGTCACTGCCCGTCTCGAAACTGTCCCGAGCGCGTGCGTCCTTCGCTTATTTGAAGGCTCAATTAGGTCACGAGTAGCCAGCGGTATTTTGCTTATTGTTTCTCTTCTTTGCGGTAATGTTGAAAACTTGCAGCCGCAGTGTTATGACCGTGAGGCAATAGTTGTCTCACCTGTGTGTATAATTGCGCTGTCTGTAAGCTGTTCCGCTTACCCTTTAACATGGGATTTGGGAAAAGCTGTAGTTGGGCCCTGTCAAGGGCTGGGCCTAAACAGAATTCTCGCTCTGTGCGCTCTGTTCACTAAACGAACCGGGTGGAATCTCGCCAGATATTTATGAATATTTATGTTCGAACATAAAATAAAGTTAAATATTGTCGAACATAAACAGTCGTATGCTACTCACCTATAATGGTAATTAAGACACTCATTTGAAATTATAAAACTCGCTTCGCTCGTTTCATAAACATATTCGTGACTTAATTATTGCCATTATAGGCATGTTGCAATTTTTAAATAATAGTATAATCAGCTATATTTGTTTCCTTTCCTACAACCCAGTGGCGTAAAACTCTTCGCAAACTTGTGGGGGGGGGGGTCAAATTTATAAACTGCGGTTGCCTAGCGTAGCACCAATTGTCAAACTTCTAACGCCATGTGCATCATTACTTTTTGAACCGGCGCAACGTAGGGCGCATGAGTAGGGTATACTTAAAACGCGAGAAGCGCGTGGAAAGAGTCATGTTATTTTATCTTGTTTATTTCAAAAAAACGACGCGCGCGCTGTTTTTTCCGGGTAGGAGTAATGATTTTGTGTGCCCCAGTTTTAAACCAGGGCACAGAAATAATAGTTCGAAAATGCACCTTTTCGGATCGTCGTGGTAAGTGGACAAAGCTTAGTTAACACCTCGGCGGGAAACGATAGAGGGGGCAAAAACAGACTTTTCGTTCAGTAGAATAAAGATATTACGACTAAGCAAGACAAGATGACTTTTCCCATTTTCCACCTAACGTACGGTAGTATTAAATCATTCATAGAATCAGGATGTCTACTGTAAGAAAGATGTAAAAATTAGTTGCTTTTAGCTACCTTTTAGTTACGGAACCTACTAATTCAAGATGCGTCTGCAAGCAAAGAAGCTCATCAAGCAGTGGAAGAAAAATGAACTGTGCTTAAAGCGGTATTATAAAAACTAAATAATAAATAAATAATAGAGATTTAATATCGGTGAGTTGTTTCAGCTAATACTGTATGTCATCTTGTGTACAAGAAGTTGTTATGATTACCAAGAGGTTGCTTTGCTCTTGGCCGTTTGACGAGATTCCCTTTGTCCCAGCGGTAGAGCACGAAGAATCATCGCGATTTATACAATCGGTGTCACTTTTAGTAGTTTGACGGAGATTTCCATTTTCCTTGTGGTTGGGCACGGGAAAATATATCGTTATTACGCAATCGTCTGTGTTTTTTGACTGTTTGACAAGAATCCAGTAGTCTTCGTCAGCGAAAGTGGAGAAATATCGTGATGTTACGCAATCGCCGCCGCTCTCGGCCGTTTTACGAGAATCACGTTGTCCTCGCGGTTGGACACTGATAACGCTATATTATCCAATCGGTGCTACACCCGGACGTTCAACGATGGTCAGCCTGTCTAACTGTCCTAGCAGAATGCCTAAGGCAAGTTCGAGGTTGGGCATGTTTTATGGTCGGCACGACTCACTGTTCCTAGGCTGTGGTTGGGAGTTCTCGGTGGATCACGAGGAGAAATGAGTATCGCAATGCTACGTAGTCAATGCCGTTTTGAAATGGGTTGATGCACTTCTCTCTCCCCGTACGCTTTTAAGAACACGGTGATAGGAAAGGTGGTGAGTACGTTTTGGGATATTTCGTGATGGGCGCCCAATCACCTTTGACGGAATTCCCGCGGTCCTCGTGTCACAAGTTCATGATCGGGCACGGGTTTTATGATTTTACGCAACCGGCGTCGATCTCAGTCCGTTTGAGAAGATTCCCACAGGCAAGTCGTGCGGTCAGCTGGTCGTCTTGATGTAACTTACGTTCGAAGTAGGTATCGAATAGTACGACTTATTCTGAGAGGAATGCATGAACAATACCACAAGAGGGCACATTTTCTTTCGAATTCGAATCGCGAATTATATATTTATACGCGTATTAGGGATAACCAGTTAGATTATATAATATCCGATGGAACGATAGTTTGAAGGAAACATCGTCGTATAACGGAATTTCGAATTAACCATACTGGATATAGCAAACTTACGAGAGGAAGAAATTTTAAAAATACAGTATATGTAGGCCTACCGGTAATTCCATGTTATTTGGCGATTTTCTTTTTCGAAACGGTATCATTTAGCTAGATTGCGAAATTAATTCACATCATTTCTGGACTTCAATTGGAGATAGTCTCGAACTTTAGAGGGCAATAACACAAATGAGAGACTTCTGTTGAGTTTTCGGAAGATTTGGCGAATAAAGGTCTCGCGAAAAGTCAGGGTCCCTAATAATACAGAAAAATATTTCACACTAAACTAAAAACCCTTCTTGATGCCGAAAAT
This sequence comes from Meconema thalassinum, assembly GCA_946902985.2. Lineage (NCBI taxonomy): Eukaryota > Metazoa > Arthropoda > Insecta > Orthoptera > Tettigoniidae > Meconema > Meconema thalassinum. Next base: position 119,983,620 of record OX336391.1, read on the forward strand.
ATACGTTGAACCAATACCACACAAGGTATCCTCGGTATGCATTTCTTTAAGTCAGGTACGGGAAAATATAGCTTTCTTACGCAATCGGCGGCGAATTTTCGTTACTTCTAGTATCCAGACTTAAAAAATAGCTACCTACTTTTTGTTACTTCCGTTACCGGTTTGTAAAATTAGTTACTTTTCCGTTATATTCGTTACGGGTAGAATACCTGACAATACTTTCTGGTTATTTTACTTTTATTTTTTAAGGGTAGGCTACTTAAAAATTATGGCCTGGCCCTAAAATTTGGGAGGGGGAAACGCCCCCCCCCCCCGTGTTTTACGCCCCTGCTTCAACCTATATACTGTATATGCCGGTTATTAAATACACCCCGAAAACTGGTAAATGTGATAAATTATTGAATATTTATCAAATTTACCGGCGAGTTTATATAATGCCCAACTCAAGAATGGTGAATGTGAATATTGTAATTAAAAGGTTGCACTTAACTCATCAAAAGCCACGGTGAGACATAACCATTGGCCGCTAATAGGGTAGACCACTGTCTGAGCAAAATATTGGCCACTAAGGCAGACCACTGTCTGGACGAACCATTGGCCACTACTAGGGTAGATCACTGTCTGGACGAAACATTGGCCACTACTAGGGTAGACCACTGTCTGGACGAAACATTGGCCACTACTGGGGTAGACCACTGTCTGGACGAAACATTGGCCACTACTAGGGTAGACCACTGTCTGGACGAAACATTGGCCACTACTAGGGTAGACCACTGTCTGGACGAAACATTGGCCACTACTGGGGTAGACCACTGTCTGGGTGAAACATTGGCCACTACTAGGGTAGACCACTGTCTGGACCAAACATTGGCCACTACTATGGTAGATCACTGTCTGGACGAAACATTGGCCACTACTAGGGTAGATCACTGTCTGGACGAAACATTGGCCACTACTAGGGTAGACCACTGTCTGGACGAAACATTGGCCACTACTGGGGTAGACCACTGTCTGGACCAAACATTGGCCACTACTAGGGTAGACCACTGTCTGGGTGAAACATTGGCCACTTCTAGGGTAGACCACTGTCTGGGTGAAACATTGGCCACTACTAGGGTAGACCACTGTCTGGGTGAAACATTGGCCACTTCTAGGGTAGATCACTGTCTGGGTGAAACATTGGCCACTACTGGGGTAGACCACTGTCTGGACCAAACATTGGCCACTACTAGGGTAGATCACTGTCTGGACGAAACATTGGCCACTACTAGGGTAGATCACTGTCTGGACGAAACATTGGCCACTACTAGGGTAGACCACTGTCTGGACGAAACATTGGCCACTACTAGGGTAGACCACAGTCTGGGCGAAACATTGGCCACTACTAGGGTAGACCACTGTCTGGGTGAAACATTGGCCACTACTAGGGTAGACCACTGTCTGGGTGAAACATTGGCCACTACTGGGGTAGACCACTGTCTGGACCAAACATTGGCCACTACTAGGGTAGACCACTGTCTGGGTGAAACATTGGCCACTTCTAGGGTAGATCACTGTCTGGGTGAAACATTGGCCACTACTAGGGTAGATCACTGTCTAGGTGAAACATTGGCCACTTCTAGGGTAGACCACTGTCTGGGCAAAACATTGGCCACTACTAGGGTAGACCACTGTCTGGGTGAAACATTGACCACTACTAGGGTAGATCACTGTCTGGACGAAACATTGGCCACTACTAGGGTAGACCACTGTCTGGACGACACATTGGCCACTACTAGGGTAGACCACTGTCTGGGCAAAACATTGGCCACTACTAGGGTAGACCACTGTCTGGATCAAACATTGGCCACTACTAGGGTAGACCACTGTCTGGGCGAAACATTGGCCACTACTAGGGTAGACCACTGTCTGGGTGAAACATTGGCCACTACTAGGGTAGACCACTGCCTGGACGAAACATTGGCCACGAAGTTAGACCACTGTCTGGACGAAACATTGGCCACTACTAGGGTACACCACTGTCTGGACGAAACATTGGCCACTACTAGGGTAGACCACTGTCTGGACGAAATATTGGCCACGAAGTTAGACCACTGTCTGGACGAAACATTGGCCACTACTGGGGTTGACCACTGTCTGGGCAAAACAATGGCCACGAAGTTAGACCACTGTCTGGACGAAACATTAGCCACTACCAGGGTAGATCACTGTCTGGGTGAAACATTGGCCACTACTAGGGTAGATCACTGTCTGGGTGAAACATTGGCCACTACTAGGGTAGATCACTGTCTGGGTGAAACATTGGCCACTACTAGGGTAGACCACTGTCTGGACGAAACATTGGCCACTAAGGTAGACCACTGTCTGGACGAAACATTGGCCACTACTAGGGTAGACCACTGTCTGGACGAAACATTGGCCACTACTAGGGTAGACCACTGTCTGGACGAAACATTGGCCACCACTAGAGTAGACCACTGTCTGGGCAAAACATTGGCCACGAAGTTAGACCACTGTCTGGACGAAACATTGGCCACTGCTAGGGTAGATCACTGTCTGGGTGAAACATTGGCCACTACTAGGGTAGATCACTGTCTGGACGAAACATTGGCCACTACTAGGGTAGACCACTGTCTGGACGAAACATTGGCCACTACTGGGGTAGACCACTGTCTGGACGAAACATTGGCCACTACTAGGGTAGACCACTGTCTGGACGAAACATTGGCCACTACTAGGGTAGACCACTGTCTGGACGAAACATTGGCCACTACTGGGGTAGACCACTGTCTGGGTGAAACATTGGCCACTACTAGGGTAGACCACTGTCTGGACCAAACATTGGCCACTACTAGGGTAGATCACTGTCTGGACGAAACATTGGCCACTACTAGGGTAGATCACTGTCTGGACCGAACATTGGCCACTACTAGGGTAGACCACTGTCTGGACGAAACATTGGCCACTATTGGGGTAGACCACTGTCTGGACCAAACATTGGCCACTACTAGGGTAGACCACTGTCTGGGTGAAACATTGGCCACTTCTAGGGTAGACCACTGTCTGGGTGAAACATTGGCCACTACTAGGGTAGACCACTGTCTGGGTGAAACATTGGCCACTTCTAGGGTAGATCACTGTCTGGGTGAAACATTGGCCACTACTGGGGTAGACCACTGTCTGGACCAAACATTGGCCACTACTAGGGTAGATCACTGTCTGGACGAAACATTGGCCACTACTAGGGTAGATCACTGTCTGGACGAAACATTGGCCACTACTAGGGTAGACCACTGTCTGGACCAAACATTGGCCACTACTAGGGTAGACCACTGTCTGGGTGAAACATTGGCCACTTCTAGGGTAGATCACTGTCTGGGTGAAACATTGGCCACTACTAGGGTAGATCACTGTCTGGGTGAAACATTGGCCACTTCTAGGGTAGACCACTGTCTGGGCAAAACATTGGCCACTACTAGGGTAGACCACTGTCTGGGTGAAACATTGACCACTACTAGGGTAGATCACTGTCTGGACGAAACATTGGCCACTACTAGGGTAGACCACTGTCTGGACGACACATTGGCCACTACTAGGGTAGACCACTGTCTGGGCAAAACATTGGCCACTACTAGGGTAGACCACTGTCTGGATCAAACATTGGCCACTACTAGGGTAGACCACTGTCTGGGCGAAACATTGGCCACTACTAGGGTAGACCACTGCCTGGGTGAAACATTGGCCACTACTAGGGTAGACCACTGTCTGGGTGAAACATTGGCCACTACTAGGGTAGACCACTGTCTGGGCGAAACATTGGCCACTACTAGGGTAGACCACTGTCTGGGTGAAACATTGGCCACTACTAGGGTAGATCACTGTCTGGACGAAACATTGGCCACTACTAGGGTAGACCACTGTCTGGGTGAAACATTGGCCACTACTAGGGTAGACCACTGTCTGGGTGAAACATTGGCCACTACTAGGGTAGACCACTGTCTGGGAGAAACATTGGCCACTACTAGGGTAGATCACTGTCTAGACGAAACATTGGCCACTACTAAGGTAGACCACTGTCTGGGTGAAACATTGGCCACTACTAGGGTAGACCACTGTCTGGGCAAAACATTGGCCACTACTAGGGTAGACCACTGTCTGGGTGAAACATTGGCCACTACTAGGGTAGATCACTGTCTGGACGAAACATTGGCCACTACTAGGGTAGACCACTGTCTGGACGAAACATTAGCCACTACCGGGGTAGACCACTGTCTGGGTGAAACATTGGCCACTACTAGGGTAGACCACTGTCTGGGTGAAACATTGGCCACTACTAGGGTAGACCACTCTCTGGGCAAAACATTGGCCACTACTAGGGTAGATCACTGTCTGGGTGAAACATTGGCCACTACTAGGGTAGACCACTGTCTGGGTGAAACATTGGCCACTACTAGGGTAGATCACTGTCTGGACCAAACATTGGCCACTACTAGGGTAAACCACTGTCTGGACGAAACATTAGCCACTACTAAGGTAGACCACTGTCTGGACGACACATTGGCCACTACTAGGGTAGACCACTGTCTGGACGAAACATTGGCCACTACTAGGGTAGACCACTGTCTGGACGAAACATTGGCCACTACTGTGGTAGACCACTGTCTGGACGACACATTGGCCACTACTAAGGTAGACCACTGTCTGGACGAAACATTGGCCACTACTAGGGTAGACCACTGTCTGGACGAAACATTGGCCACTACTAGGGTAGACCACTGTCTGGACGACACATTGGCCACTACTAGGGTAAACCACTGTCTGAAGAACTGGTTATCATATTACAGTATATGAGGGCATTTCAACGAGAAACAAGCCGGAGGTTATAGGCTAGAATCAAAACCGTTAAACGGACTACGGCGCAGACTGGCTCAATCAATTATATTTATTTATTTATTTATTTATTTATTTATTTACTTATTTGTTTGCTGGTTTGTTTGTTTGTTTACTAACAGCGATAGCTACGTTCGCAAAAGCGCAGTGCTAGGCGCTCTGTGGACTCGGTAGACGTGGGTTCGAGCTCAACCGTCGGACGCCCTTGAAATGGTATTCCGTGGTTTCCCATTTTCAACTCCAGGAAAATGCTCAGATGGTTCCTTCTGACTGGCCACGGCCGCTTCCTTCCACATCATTGCCCAGTTTCATTCATATTAATTGCATCTCTCATCAACTCCTCCCCTGAGGTTGGCGTCAGGAGGGGCATCTGGTTGTAAAAACCACCCACCACATAGCCTTTAATCGGAAATTATAAGGGGTAGACGGGTACATGTATTTATTCATTTACTTATTCATTTTTTATTTATTTATTTATTTATTTATTTATTTATTTATTTATTTATTTATTTATTTATTTATTTATTTAAATTTCATTACGCTTGCCACGTACTACAAGATTTTGAAAAAAAAAAGTAGTTCCGTGAAGAACTACACCTATTCAGCCTATTTGCATGTATCCTACTTATGTTAATTGCCACTATCAACATACAAAATTTCAGTTTGATAGGTGTAATAGATTCGTAGATATTGAGAACCGACTAAATATGGTGGATGGTCGCCATGTTGGATTTTTACATATGTTGGTCTTAGAGTTACGTACTGTTACATGAAGATTATTGTGTACGTGTAGTATTCAAACTTCAATCCCATGATTAGGACACATGAAGTAAATACGAGATTTTAAAATTTCGCGTAGCTGCCATCTTGTGGTTATGGAAACAATTGAAAAAATTAGATGCCAGTGGATTAACATTTGTATAAGGATTTACTGTACCAAGTGTCACTGCACTCGGATGGTTAAATTGCGAGAAACGACCATGTGAATATGTATACTTCACGTCGCCGCCATGTTGGATTTGTGAGTACAAGGTTATTGAAAGTCCTATAGGTGAACTTAAGTTCATAGCCCCTATGAACATTAAAAAAATCAGTGTGATTGCTGTAATAGATTCGTAGATATTGAGATCCATCTAAATATTTTGGATGGTCGCCATGTTGGATTGTTATATGTATAGGCCATAGAGTCATGTACCATTAAAGGAAAATTATTGAGTAGGATCATTATTCAAACTTTCACTTCGATCGCATGATTACGACACAAGAAATAAAAAACTTAATTTTAAAATTCACACAGCCGCCATGGTTATGTAAACAATTGAACTAAATTAGATACCAGTGCATTACAATCTGTATAAACATTTCCTGTACCAAGTTTCTTTGCGTTTGGATCATTAAATCGCGAGAAAGGTCTATTTAAAATTTTCAACTTCGCTTGGCCGCCATATTCGTTTTGTAGTTAACCGGTATTTGAAAGTATTATAGATGAAATTCCAGTAGTGCCCTTTATCTCCGTACACAATTTCAGGCTGATACCGCTAATAGTTTCTGTTGAATGATGATAATACAAATGGAATGGACTGTACATCTTATTAGGACTGAATCATATCACGAATGCACAGAGTTGTATTAACTATTTTATTATACTAATCTGAAGAAAAGCCAGCACGACGACGACATATGACCCAGAATAATTACAACAAAGGAATCAAGGACTACAAAATTACATTGGCTATCAGATAGGGCAGAGCTGTTAATTAGTTGACCATATAGCCGCTGGCGGGCTTAGCTGACGTCCCGTCTCCAATCCAGTGCCACCGAGGTGCAGCCCGGCAACACACCGCTCCCACAAGAAGGAATCCTGAACATTCTGCCCCCATTGAACTAGTTCAAGACAGTTATGCATTTGACATGCTGAGTTACGGGGAAGGTAAAGGAACAAGTTTGTGGATTGACCTTCTCAATACTGTAGAACTGACTCTCACGTCGGCAACTCTAACTATGTTGTCACTTCCTGGAAACACTTGTTTGATTACACCCAGCTTCCAATGCATAGGTGGCAGGTGATCGTCCTTCAGTAGCACAAGAGTGCCTGGCTGTATTTCTGGTAGTTCTGTAGGAAGATCTTGTAGCTTGCCTTCTAACCAGAATTCATGGAAATCATTGATCCACTTGGGTCATTTCCACCACATCTGAGTTTCTAGAAGGGTTGCTGGGTCCACACGTCGAGATATCAGGTCGGCAGGATTGTCATGTGTTGAAACAAGACCCCAATATTCCGTGCTGGTATTATTCTGGATGAAAGCCACTCTGTTTGCAACGAACGTTTTCCATCGCGTAGGCAAAGCATTAATCCAAGCTAGAACAATGCTAGAATCTGTGAAGAGGTGAATGGAGTTAACTTGAATACCGAGAATCAGGACTGTCTCTTTGATCAACTGTGCAAGTAAGACCGCTTCGAACAATTCAAGACGTGGAAGCGTAATCAACTTGGTAGGGGCTAAACGTGACTTGGAGCATAGCAGTCGACTAGAAATATTCCCCTCATGATTTATTGACAGGAGATACAGACATGCGTCATAGGCCTTCTCGCTAGCATCACAAAACCCGTGCAACTGAATGTTGGCTGGATTGTCGTATGGCATTGCAATACGATCGATGCTGATGCTGTTGATTTGTTGAAGATGATGAGACAAATGATTCCATTTCGACATGAGTTCATCAGGAAGTGGAGTGTTCCAATCTAATTTCGAAAGCCACAGTTCCTGTAGAAATATCTTATACCTAATTACAATTGGGCTAATTAACCCGAGTGGGTCAAACGTAGAAGCCACAATGGAAGCGACTTTGCGCTTTGTGGGTTTGTGATTGACCGAACCATAGACAGATGTATCATTAGAAGAACTGGAAATCAAGAATTGATCTGCTGATGGATTCCATAATAGGCCAAGTGTATTGACACCTTCACCATTGTCTAGCGAAATGGGAGACTGAGTCTCTCGGTACTCCACTGGTAATGCTTCCAATATCGCTGTGTGATTAGCAGAGAATTTACGAAGCTGAAAACCTCCTCTTTCAAGTAGTGCGATCATGTCACTCTTAACTGCAGTGCTCCTGCGACGGTACTAGTTGCAGTTATCAGATCATATACGTAAAAATCTCTCCGCAGAACATCTGCTGCCTTGGGATAGTGCTCATTCTCGTCCTCGGCTAGTTGATGTAACGAGCACGTGGCTAGAAAAGGAGCGCTGATGGTTCCATACGTCACTGTGGATAGTTCAAAGATCTTGATAGGAAGATCTCGTGAAGTTCGCCAAAGAATCCGTTGTAAGGGTGTGTCGGATGGATCAACCAGAATCTGCCTGTACATTTTAGTAATGTCAGCTGTGAAAGCGATGGGGTGCATTCTAAAACGAAGTACAATGGAGTATAAATCTTGTTGGATTGTGGGCCCAACTAACAAGGTATCGTTTAAGGACAGTCCGTTGCTAGAGCGCGCAGATCCATCGAAGACAACTCGTGTTTTGGTAGTTGTACTTGAGTCCTTAAAAGTTGAATGGTGGGGCAAATAGAAAGTTTCAATAGTTTCAGGAGTAGTACCAATTTCAACTTCTTTCATGTGTCCTAATTCTTCGTATTCACACTTAAATTCGTTGTAAGCCTGACGTACTTCGGGTTGTTTGAGCAGCCGACATTCTATTAGCAGCAATCTCTGTTTGGCGAGGTGAAAAGGCTCACCAAGTTTAACTTGCTCTGTACGACGTGGCAGTCGAATCATGTAACGACCAATCAAGTTTCTAGTGGTGTTCTGTTTGAAATGATGTTTGCGAAATTCTTCATCGGACGTCAACTCTTTCAATGGTAAATCTTCTATTTCCCAAAAGCGTTGTAACTGCTGATCTAAAGACGCATCATTTCGAAGTAGGAATGAACAGTGTGGTTGAGTGATAAGATTTTTGGGTCTTGAAGCCTCGATCTTTCCGGACAGAATCCATCCCAATTCGGTGTTTTGTAGATCGGGATAGTTTCCGGGCATAGTTCTTCTATCAGGAAGTAAAAGGTTAAAGAATAGCTCAGCACCCAACAGTAGATCTATTCTTCCTGGCTTGCAAAATGTTGGGTCAGCCAGCTGAATATCGTCAGGAATATTCCAGTCATCGATTTGCAGTGATGTAGAGAGCATGTCACCAGTGATAGAGTGTAATACAGAACATATAATGTTGGTACTGAACTCAGTTGAGGTCGATTTGAATTGCACTTGTACACTATAATATATCTTGGAGGTCACTTCATTAATTCCTTGAATCGGAATCTGATTACGAACTTTTTTCAAGTGAAGGCGTTGAACTAGATTTTCTGGTATGAAATTCGTCTGTGACCCAGAATCTAAGAGTGCCCGACACTTATTATGATATCCTGCGCTGTCATACACCATGACTTGTGCTGTGGCTAGCAGAATTTGAGTACCTGGTTTTTGCTTAAATGAACAATAAGCTGAAACTGTCTGCTGTGAGCTTGCTTGCGACTCTTGTATGTGGATTAATGTGTGATGTTTCCTACCACACTGGCGACATCTATGTTCAGATGGACAAGTGGTATACTTGTGTCCGCTGGATAGGCAATTGAAACAGAGATGATTTTGCTTCACGATGTTAAGTCTTTGTTGTAAATTAGATTCACGAAACTTAGAACATTTATACAAGTCATGGGCATTATTACATAGAACGCATGTATTTTTGGTTGCTACATAAGTATATCTTGTATCCTTGGTAATTCTAGTCTTAGTCGTGTCCAATTCTGAGCCTTTAGAGGGCAACCTGGAACCCAGAAGTTCTAAATCCTGACACCGTTGTTCTAGAAATTGCAGAAAATCATTCAAGAATGTGGGTTAAGAACGAGGCCTCAGTTCCCAGTCCTTTCTAGTATTGCAATCAACTTTTTCCAAGTATAACTGGGAAATAATTAATTCATGCAATGGTATTTTTAAATCTAATGACTCAATGGCGTTGAGATTGCTTTTTCAATGGCTGAGTAACTCTCGAAGTAGTTTCGGACATTCTCTAGCTACGACAGGAGGGTCTAACAGAGCTTTGATATGTGTCGTTGCAACAAGTGAGGGTTATTGTACCTTTCACAAATTAAAGCCCATGCAATTTTGAAATTGTCAGATGTAACTGGGAGATTGGCAATTAATGTGTGTGCCTCACCTGATACTGAAGCTAGAAGGTAATAATATCTCTGAATGTCATCTAACGATTCATTGCGAACAATAAAAGACTGAAATGTGTCATTGAAATGCCGGAAATCTACCACATCATTGGTGAATGTAGGTAGCTTTATCGTAGGCAATTTTAATTTGCAGGTAGACGTTGGAGTGTTAGAATTTAGGCTTAAATGTGATTCATTTTCAACTTTGTCACTAGTTTCAATTAATTTCATCAGTTTAACGTATAGCTCGTAAAAGATATTTGAAAATAGTTTCCTATCAGCTGCATGATTTTGGGTATCAGCTTTTACTTCAAGCTCATCCTGAATAGTGTTGTAACTGACCCAGGCCTGCTGCAGAGCTTCGCGTCTGATTTTAATATTAAATATATCAATGTCATCTGTTAGAGAATCAATATATTTTTGGATGTTGGCGATTTTGGACTCAGCGACAGCTCGTTTTCTTGTCAGTATTTTCCGTACACTAGGATCCATACTACACACAGGTAAACAATATTGATTGCTAATAAATATAAATTAAGACTTGAGCTTACTGCTGTAATCGAGATGCTACTCGTCCCTTGGTGGAGAGATGATCTGGTTGATGTAGTAGGTGTTAGCGGGTCACGAAATTGTGCATTATGATATAAATACAGCGTAGCACGTCACACAGATTGCCAGAGAACGGTACGAACGGTATCACTCCCGATCGATTTGCATATCAGCTTGAAGTAATTAATTAAAATACTCTGTGCATCCGGGCCGGTAGGACCAAACTGTTGAATGACGATAATGCAAATGGAGTGGACTGTAAATCTTATTAGGACTAAATCATATAACGAATGCACAGAGTTGTATTAACTATTTTATTATACTAATCTGACGAAAAGCCTGCACGACGACGACATAGCACCCAGAATCATTACAACAAAGGAATCAAGGACTACAAAATTACATTGGCTATCAGATAGGGCAGAGCTGTTAATTAGTTGCCCATATAGCCGCTGGCGGGCTTAGCTGACGTCCCGTCTCCAATCCAGTGCCACCGAGGTGCAGCCCGGCAACACATCGCTCCCACAAGAAGCAATACTGAACAGTTTCAGAGATATAGAATGCCGGTGAAATAATTCGCACAGCCGTCATCTCGAGGTTATGTAAACAATTGAACGAAGTTAGATGTCGGTGTATTACAATGTGTATGAACATATACTGTATCAAGTTTTATTGCGTTTGGTTGGTTAAATCGCGAGAAACGTCTTTTTAGAAGTCGCAAATTCGCTTGGCCGCCATGTTGGTTATGTACTTACCAGGTTTTCAAAAGTCACATAGGTGAACTTCTAGTAATTCCCTTTATCACCGTAAAATATTCCTGGGTGATATCAGTAATAGTTTCGGAGATTTTGAATGCTGGTGAAATATTTCCCACAGCCGCCATGTTGGATTGGTAAGATGTAACAAAATTTGAAGGGCACGGTTGGGGTCATCCGGAATAGTGCTATGAACTTACCGAGTTTCGTTGAAATCGCTCCGGCCGTTTAGAATTTATTAGGGGGGACACACACCATCACACACGCATACACAGACAGACACAAGGACAAAAGGTGACCTCATAAGCCTATTTTTTTTTCATAAATGAAATGGGTAATAACTGTGTTACGACGGCTGATGACCTCAATAGTACGCTCCTTATTTTTCGATGTTCCAGTTAACTGCTCTACGCTGTGTTCTCGACTCAACGGGTTGCCCAATGAAGAACAACTTCCGCCCTCAGAAGCCGATCTTCAAACGTTGCATTTACTTCGTCGCGTGAAATGTAGCGCAGGGGTTGTATTGATCGTTGACTTCAATGGGAGACCAATGAAGAAAATCACTTCGGAGATTAAATACTTGGATGAATTTCACTAGGAAGGCACTGAGAGCTCGTCTCTTAGTCAATAGGAGGATATTACATTGTACCTAGTAACTTGAATAAACATCATGATCTTCCTGATTAGTGAGTCTTATTTTTCTTGACTTTTCGTGGTTTGCGGGCTTGACGCGACACAATTATAGGAGAGGCTTGTGTTGCATGATGACGATGATGATGATAATTGATATTTTAAGGGGCCTGATATCTTGGTTATCGGTTCCTAATGGTTTGGGTGATAGTTAAATGATGATATGAATAACATAACTACTGCACCTAGGTAGGCCTATATCTCAATTACGTACTAGAACAACATTTGTCAGTCACGAACAACATTTGTCAGCCAGTTTTATTTCATTTCCTTATTTCCTATTTATTTATTGTATTTGCTTTTTTATTTACGATTTATTTATTTAACAGTTCTTGCCGGTTTTTTAATTCATAATATTGTTATTACATTTGAATTTTATAGGGTTGTTTTCCTAGACGTCTAGTTTCAATTTTTATTTTGGTAAATTATTTATATTTAATACCCAAAATGGGCCTTCGTTAGTTTGTAAGAAACGGCATTCTCCTCCATTTCCTCCCACCTCCCATATCATCCAGCTCATTTATTAAGTGGCATCTATTGTTTTCGAAGTGTTAATCAAATCAGCCTACACTCCCGCCTCTATGTTCATATTATCCAACACAAACCCCTATCATCCAACTTCCACACCCCGTCTCTTCCACCTTCCCTTGGTTCGAGAGATAAGTTTGTAGATCTCTAGCCGGTTGTCTAGACGAATGGTCAACTTATGAAATGTATATTTGAATGCTTAGATACTTGAGTGAGAATTTACTAGTCAAGTCCTCACAGGTTCTCCTCGCGTGTGAGTTACTGTGTTATTTCAGAAAGAATACGAAGACGTTGAGAATAGTTGTTTATTCCAGTTTAAACCAAACACCAAGTATTTACATAAGTATACATTGGCACGAAGCCTATCTTGCTTGCCTTAGCAAAGCTTAACACAGTAACTTCATAGTAAGAAGTATAATGTTGATGAGACAGGAACAGCTTCAACATGAGTTTAAATACTAGTTTAGTCTGGTAGGGGATGAGCCGAAGCTAGTCGGTTCATCCGAACAGAATTCACCAATAAGAGGGAAGACTGTGGAAAGGTAAGGACAATAACCAATGACAAAATGGAGCTTGGGGAGTTGGTCAGGCGTGGCTTTATGGCGACTTACTGACTTTCTTGGAAAAGAGGATTTCTGGGAACTCTGAGTAAACAGGAAGAAGGACTGGCCATTTCTCTGAACGTTAGTCAAGGACTGGCGACTGCTTGGTTTTCCAGGTAATGTATGTTACAAGATTAGAGACGGTCTGTCGTTCTAAGAAATGAATATCGGACTTGAGTCCTGGGAGTAATGGATCATGTCTTCCCTGAGTGGTGATACATGACTTTACATATAGATTTATAACAAGGGTTTGGCCTGAGGCGCGGCCGGCTACCTGAGAGAGCTAATTGCTTGGCTAGCTTGCTGGTCAGAAATAGGAGTGGCTGTAGGTCCCTGTATGATCCGGACACCTAGTGAGGTGCCTCCGTGGCAAGTCCCGCGTCCGGGAATTCGGTTAGATCTACACCGAGGTCCTAAGGTGAACACGGATGCCTCCGTTTACCGCAGGCAGTTCCACAGCATAGTTCACCAATTTCCGGACGCTGGTATTCTCTACACGGATGGTTCTAAGGTGGACGAGAAGGCGGGTTGTGCTTACGTTATTGATGGTGCAAATACCAAGATCTCTTTGCCTGAGGCCAGTAGTGTGTTTACTGCGGAGCTCGTAGCCATCTATGAAGCTCTGCAGTTTGCACTACAGGATGCACGAATCCACTTCCTCGTGTGCACCGACTCTTTGAGTTCATTGCAGTCAATTGCTACATGTTTCCCGCAACACACCCTAGTGCAGCGAATCTACGACCTACTAGCCGGGTTGTGCCGCGCTGACACTCGAATCATCTTTCTGTGGCTTTCAAGCCACATGGGGATTGCGGGAAATGAGTTAGCGGACCAAGCTGCAAAAGAGGCGGTATCACAACCACCTCGACCAATGGAGGTACCCACTAGAGATATTCGCTCTCAGTTACGCCTACAAGTTCTGGCATTTTGGGAGAGTCAGTGGCAAGCTGACCCACTACCCAGTAAACTGAGAGCGATCAAGGGAACTACTCGCGTGTGGCGGAGCTCTTTCCGGTCACGGAGAGAGAGCGTCATTTTGTGTACGCTAAGGATAGGTCATACAAGATCCACCCACTCGTACCTAATGAGAAGGGAAGGCCCCCCACTTTGTACCTGTGGATCCGTTTTCACCGTGCCCACATTTTAACAGAGAGTGTGGATCTTGCTGACTTACGAAGAAACCTTGGTTTGCAGAAGACACTCAAACTTATATTAACCGATGACACGGTGGCTGCTGATCGCGTTATCCGCTTTATAAGTGAGAGTAGGTTAGGGCCAGCAAACTAAATTTTCCAGTGTACATTGACTCAACGACTTGTTCGTTTTTGAATGATAATTTGTTGTTTTTTCGTAATTTTTGTTTTATTTATACTTATTATTTTTATTTCATTTTTTGTTATATTAATTTTAGGTCTTTTCAAATTTAGGTGTCCACTTCAAAATTTTAAATTCTATTCCAAACTTGTATTCTTTAATCTGCGTTAAGAGGGGCAGATGACCTCGTAGTTCCGCCCCTTAACACAACAATAACTAACTAACTTGCTGGTCAGAAAATGTGATCTGCACGTTTGAAGCAAGTTGCTACAGAATACACCTCTGTGTTTCCAATGAATAATAAGAATGACATTTAAAACCCAAAATTAGTGGAAGACACGGGCTGGTTATAAATATTAAGTGGGTCGCTAGGCAGGGTACATGACTCAAGTAGCTTGTGAAGACCCTGGTCAATGTTAATCGAGTTGCTCGACACCAAGGTGGGGGTGGGACAGCAATATTAGAGTACATGTCTTTGATATGAAACGCATGTAAAGTTTCCTTATCCTTCATCTTTTAAGTTTTCGTTTTATTACATGTTTAGTCTACTTTCGATTTTTGTAAAAAAAAATGAAAGCAGACTTATGAGATCTACACGGGCCAAACGTTGTCAGTCAGTCTGTCTGTGTATATCTCTCCCCCCTCCGCCCCCTCCCTATCAATTCAAAATTCAAACACGACGAAACCAAATTGAACGAAATTTGGAACAGAGGTAGCACTAGCAAAGGACACATCAGTGTTAAGTTTTTTATCGGCGCCATCTTGACGGAAACGTAGTGGCGGCCACCCAAATGTTCAAAGCTTAAATCTAATTACGACTAACCTAATCATCTGACATCTGATCTGTACCAAATTTTCCAATAACATACCTTCATGTGGGGAGAGTCGTTTGGCCAAATTACAAGGTCATCAGCCAAATAGTTTTAAGATGGTAGCCGTGTATGTGTGCAAATCGCGTGTGTGAGTGTGTATATCTAAATTGAACAAAATTCAGTACAGAGGTAGCACTAGCAAAGGACACCTCATTGTCATGTTTTATATCATGACGGAAACGTAATGGCGGCCACCCAAATGTTCAAAGCTTAAATCAAATTACGACTAACCTAATGATTCGATCTCTACCAAATTTTACAAAAATGTGCCTTAATGTGGCAAGTGTCTTTTGCCTAAACTACAAGAGGTCATCAGCCAAATAGTTGCAAGATGGCGGACGTATGAATCATGCAAGTTTTATAGCCTAACCGTTACTTACGATTCAACAAGGCCCACCAATCCGTTTATCGTACCGAGGATGGTTTAAACTGTCCTCAAGGAGGTGACCCGTAGCATATTAACATCTTATAATATAATTATTACACCATAGCCGTGACTAACAGTTCAGGACGACCGTGCCGTATCCTGCTGGGCCATGCAGTCCAGTTGGGTCAAAATGGAGGCTATTGTTTGCTCGCTTGTCCATATTTTAGGTGAGGATTCAAATCAATAGCACGTTGTTATTCAACAAGCTACTACAATCAACATTCAATTATACTCCATGAAAAGGACAATGAGTTATGACTATTCATTTAGGAGAAAGTAGCATGGGCGCCCATAGGATTGTTTCCAGAGGGGGGCCAAGTAAATATTTTCGTTTCATTACCTACCTGTCACCCCCTCCCCTCCCCCATCCCCCCTCCACCCCCCCCCCCCCCCCCACACACACACACACCTTTTTATATTCAATAACTGGCATTGTTGTAAATGTAAACAGGTTTAAACCTCACCCCTTGTACTTGACTCTGAGTGAAATTCCGGGTTATGTAATAATGTGTCATTAGGCGAGTGTGTATAAGTAATGTTATTTCAGAGTACCGATAGCGTAGTTTTGAGATGAGTGCCCCGGAACATGAAACATGATACGTACGTGGTATTTCCCTGAAGGTAGTGTTGAAAATATCGTAGGTCTACTAGGGATGGCTGCTGTCAGCGTCGGCAATCAAATTTCGAATATTTAGGTAACCAGCCGTCATCGTGGAGCTTAAATTGAGGTACTCAACTACACAGATGGGCTTAAAGATCAAATTACTACATTATGTCCTTCCTTACAATGCATGCCACGATGGATTTACGTTGCTGCCCACGACTTGGAATATGCAGATTTATTAAAGTTGTAACCTTCCCCGGTCACAAGGGATCGAACTCTTACTTTCGGGACGTACGATTTTCAGAATCGTCCACATATTTTTATTTGATGCCTTTTTATGTTTTATAATTATGTAATGAAGTGTATAATATCATGTGATTTATTTCCGATTAATTTGTTTAGGTTTAGGTTTTAAGGGATTGTAATTGGCAGGATCTGAGTCTAGTTATATGTGAATATTTTAACATTGGAATAATCTTCAGTCAGAGAGTCTGGAATTGTGTGCAAGAACCAGGAAGTAGGCTTGTTGTCGCCTGGGGTTTTCTCTCGCAAGCTCAAGTGCATGATCACTCATGCAGATAGAAGGCTTGGCAACCCTGTGCTAGGGGTGTGTCTAGGGTATTTTGAAGACCAAGAAAGCACTCCTTATATGGTAACATTTTGTTTTGATACTGGTGTTTTTGGTGGAGAAGGAAGGTATTTCCGACGATCACAAGTTGGTGTTCGATGTGCAATTACTGAGTTGCTGGCTATACATTCTCAAGGGAATTATGAGCCTAGTTTCGAACAAATAGTCTAGATTGTTTGTCTCGAATCGCATGAAGTATTGTAAATTAAAGTCTGTATACCAAAATTCTGAGACCATAGCGGTAAATTGTTATACGACAAATACTAGTAAAATATGCTATGTATTAGTAAACTCAGGAGCGGACTAGATGCGATAATCCAACACACGGATTTAAAGCATCTTTGTATAATCAGATCCACGAAACTAGATAAATCGTTGGATGCTGACCATCAAAGTAATAATGTAGCCTACATAATATTCATAGTTGAGAGGCTTGCGTGTGAAATATATAGTAATTGTGCTGCGAGTAAGTAGGAGTGATTCTCTGGGAGCAACTAACCACCAAATCAGTAGAGTTAAGTCGTCACAGCTGAAGTCAACGCCTGTACGTACCAGTCACCCCATCAATATGTCATAAGTGTGCCTGTGTGAATATGATAGTAAGTGTTAGATAGTCTGTACGACGAGGATCCTGCGAAGTGTATTTCATGTCTGGTATCAGAATATATAGTAAATTTTACCAAATCTATAGTGCTTTTATGTATGAGGTAACCAGTGTAGTTAAAAGTAAATGTTTATTGCTGTTGCTCATACCGTACAGGTGTTTAACCCTCACGCAACCCGTGAAGCCGAGCAGTTACACAAAGTTTCCATAACATATGAGGCTGTTTCTTCGCCTGAGTGTGTATTTAAACTATGAGTGGCATACACTGTAAATATGCGTTTGCTAAAAATTACAAATTTAAAAAATAATACAAAGAATGTACATTAAATTTTAACATATATCATACACAATCAATGTGCAAAAACAATTATTTAAATACCGGTAACAAGTTCGGAATTTCCTCATTGGTACAATTTCACATTCAAGTCAGATCAACAGCAAGAACACCAAGGTGACTAAGACGATCCTTTTATTTATATCTTTAAATAATCAACAATGCCAAAGTACGGTATATTCTCTTGTGGAGGGCTTTAAATTAAATCAACTTGACGTTTAATGACCAAGCAGTTTTGTACAGTTTTCCAGAAATTTTTCCGTCCCTTGGCAGTTGCAAGTTTGTCCCCCCGTCAATACGGGTCTGAATACAGTAAATTATCCAATATTGTAAGCACGACCTTACAGGACCAGTGTTTTACTAGTCAGCATAGAAAAGCTTATTTTAGGGGTTAAGAAATGCTAGCGATGTTGCAAAGTCTAAAAATATCTCCAGAAGGTGCTTTTCATATCGACACTGCCGAAGTGAGGTGGCAAAAGTAGTAGCCACTCAAGATAGTGATGGGGAAACACACGGTATTTAACACTAGGCATAACCGTATTGATATTTGGAGCTTACCTAGATCATCATCATCCATTGGTGACAAGAGTGCATGGCATCATTAGAACCATATTTTATTTAAAAATTGTAAATACATATTACGTCAGCAACATTACAGAATTTTGTTGTAACAGTTGACTATTTGCAACTTCCATTTAAGAAATAAACTGGTGTGACAATGAAAAATCTTATTTCAACATTCTTGGAAATCCAGTCCCCCTAAGGGCGTCCACGATATTAACCCATGCATGAGTACCAAATGGCCGAACAGACCCACTTAAAGCTTGAATATTCGAAGAACAATTCTTAGTGGGCACCCACAAACTGAGAGTAATCAACATGCACAATTTCAGTTTCATAGCCCTTGTGGTTACAAAGATACGATGATTAACGAGTGAGTACCTCATTTTTGGATTATATATAATAAGATAAGATTGCATTACTTACCTTTAAATAAATATAAATCCATTCGTAGACGAAGCACACAAAATTAATAAGTACTACTGTCAGCACACAGACACAGTCTAGGCGGCCGTTCATAGTGAACACAATACACACGAATGGAATGTAGGCTACGCGCATATAAATTACAATATTCCTTTGTAATATTACTCAAGTGTCTAAAGCGAAAGCACACCAGAACTATTGCATAACTGACATAATATGTAGGATGATTTTAACCTTCCGGTGGGTGCTACTGATCGTATCTCATATTCGTCAACATATTCGTCAACTACCTTTCAGTAGTTACGTAGTTACATTCAAGTCCATATCGGCCAGTTTGTCAATGACCCTTCTACACATTTGCTGTTGTTGCAAAAGTGATATGCGAGGCAGATTGCGCCTGATCGAGCACCATTACGTAATAGACTATGTAGAGAACGAATGAGTGTTTCACTAATTGAAGCAAACCTATTCTTCAGCAAATATTGTAATTTTTTAAAATTCAGATTTCTGACGTGTGCCAGACAGGCATAATGCGCCCACTGCCATTATACAGTATTTAATGTTTGGCCTGTCGGAATGTTAAATATCTGAAGTATTTATATTGAGTACAAATTAATTAGAATACTGTAAGCACTTTTGCAAAAAAAGTTTGCTCTCAGTCTGATTTTCATATCGTTTTATTTTTCAAGGATCCAGGGGGGGGGGGGGGGCATGGCCCCTCCCTGCCCCCCCCCCCCCCCCGTATGGGCGCCCATGGAAAGTAGGCTATATGTTCTTTACCGAACATCTTGTTTATTGATGACATGAGTGTTAGCACTACGGACTCCGTCTGGAGGAAAGACTCCATGATGAAAATCAATAATTGTAAAACAAAAATAATGGAAAGCAGGCGAAATAAATCATAAACCCCCATTGACGTCAAATTGGCAGGTGAAAAGCTAGGCCTACTTAGGAAGCAAAATAACCAGTGATGGACGAAGAAAAGAGGATATAAAAATTAGGTTGGCTCAGACAAGGAAAGTATTTCTACAGAAAATAAATCTGCTGAAATCAAATATATAATATTTAGGTGTTAGGAAGTCGTACTTGAAATCCTTTGTCTCGAGCGTGGCGCTCTATGGAAGTGAAACTATGACTGCGCAGCAGGAAAGAGGAGAAATATGGTGTTACAGGAGAATTGTGAAAATCAGATGGGTAGATAGAGTAACAAATGAAGAGGTACTAAGACGAGTACGAGAGGTGAGATGTTTCTGACGACTGAAGAGAAAAGATAGGTTGGTAGGACACATACTAAGATACACAGGAATAGGAAACACAGTTATGGAATGAAGGGTCGAGGACAAGAACTGTAGGGGTAGACCAAGGTTAGAATATGTATCTTAAAACAGATTGCTTCGGATGTAGGGCGTTGTAACTATGTAGAGATGAAACGGATAGCTCAGGTCAGGCAAGCTTGGGGGGCTGCATCAAACCAGTCAAAAGACGGAAGACTCAAACAACAACATCATATTCTGTGCTAACCGGTATGTTGATAATGGGAATGTTTGGTTGTAGATTTTAGGTAATGCTCTAGCCTTTTAACAACTTGCCTTCATTTTAATGATTTACAAGAAAACTAGCGGACCCGTGCCAGAAATCTTGCATATTCATAAAGCATACTTTCCCCAATAGGTTTATAATGAGAGACTTAAGGAGAAAGGTTATGTTTTTATTTCAACCAAATGATTATAGAACACTACTTACATTTCAGGATAAAGGAAAGGCCTCAGAATGTTAATATGACATGAAACAGGCGTCACAGAGGCCCATGGACAGCAATTATGGAACGTATTTTCCTACATCAACGGTGTTTGCAAATCGCACACTTCGTACATTTTTTAAAAAGTCATTTCTTAAAGAAATTATAGATATTTATGAAATTATAGTGCAAAAAGTCACTGCTAATGTCTATTCTCTTTCATTTGAATGCTCATTTGTCACGATTGGTCGCTTGTGCGCGCCGCAAGAGGGATCTATACTACTGAAATAATACAATACTAGCGGACCCGTGCGAGAAATCTCGCATGTTCATAAACCACACTTTCCCCATTAGGTTTATAATGAGACACTTAAGGAGAAAGGTTATGTTTTTATTTCAACCAAATGATTGTAGAACACTATTTACATTTCAGGATAAAGGAAAGACCTCAGAATGTTAATATGACATGAAACAGGCGTCACAGCGGCCCGTGGACAGCAATTATGGAGCGTATTTTCCTACATCAACGGTGTTTGCAAATCGCACACTTCGTACATTTTTTTAAGTCATTTTTTAAAAGAGATTATAGATATTTATGAAATTATAGTGCAATAAGTCACTGCTAATGTCTATTCTCCTTCATTTGGATGCTCATTTGTCACGATCGGTCGCTTGTGAGCGCCGCAGGAGGGATGCATAAGTTACTACTGAAATAATATATATGATGATGATGATGATGATGATGATGATGATGATGATGATGATGGTGTCTTATGGAATGTTCACATAAGTCATCATTCTTGACTTATTCCCGGTATGCTAATTTTCACAGTTGATATTGCAAATCTTCAGTCGGTCAACACAATATTATCCCAATTACTGGGACATACGAACAAATAACCTGAAAAAATTACATGTCATTACAAATATTAGAACAGCGAGAAAACGATGATATGGCATGTTTCGCTCGAGAAGTGAGCATCATCAGATCGAAATATACAAGTCAAAATAGTTCTACAAACCACTATCAAATGGTCTCTGTCCTCTATAAACAAAAGGCACGGCAAAAACTAAGCAAGTGTGGTAACTATAAATACTAAGACATTAAACATCCGAAAAAATAACTATTTATTATACGGTACTACCCTTGAGACTTATTGCCGAGAGACCTCACAGACAGTACGTAAGTGCTTTATTCGTTCGACGTGATCCTCAAATCATGTCCACTTCCATCTCTGAACACGAGGATATAGAAATATTAACTGCTTAGCTGAGTAACTGCACCGTATCTTCTGTGCTGCTTTTTCCTTTGCTACCCCTGATAGTTTTCATAAACATAGTGTCAATTTTGTAGTTGGTGACTTTAACAGTCACAGTACAGTATGGGATTATGCTCAAGACGATGATAATGGAGAAGAGGTGTTAAAATGGGCCGATACCTTCCAATTAACCCTCAAACATGACAGTAAATTCCCGCCATCCTTCAATAGTGGGCGTTGGCATCGTGGATACAATCCAGATCTGATCTTTGCCAGTGAGCACATACGCCAACAATGCATGAAGACAGTCTGCTCTCCATTTCCTAACTCTCAACATCGGCCTGTGATGTGCCAAGTTACTGCATTAGCCCGACCGATCACTATACCCTACCGTAGAAGATTCAACTTCCGGAAACGTAATTGGTAGAAATTTAGTTCTAATTTGGATAGTTTTGTAGCTGGTATTCAGCCAACACCAGAAGAATACGATACATTTGTGAATGCAGGCTTCACGGTTATCTATGCCTCGAGGGTGCAGGACACAATACTTCCATGGCTTAACACCTAAAACAGCTGATCTGATGAGTAATTATCTTTCACTCTTCGAAGATAATCCATTTAGTGACGAAACCATTTCAGCAGAAAAAGAGCTAATATCCACCATAGCACAGAACAAGAGAGAAAGATGGCTGAAACTTATGGAGGAAACTGACTTCTCTGTTTAATATTCAGAAGGCTTGGAGGCTGCTAAAGAAATTAACTAATGATCCAACTAAGTGTTCCACACATGCCAACATCACTGCCAATAAAATCGCATCACAGCTCATAAATAATAGCACACCAAGATCGTCATTTAGAAAATCAGATTTCAAACTTGAGGATAAGGTACACAATCAGAACAGTGAACTCACAAGACTATTTGAGCTTCATGAACTAGAAGCTGCCGCCCGTACTTGTCGGAATGGCAAGGCAGCAGGACTGGATGATATTTGTGTTGAACAAATTAAACATTTTGGCAATGTCACGAAAATTTGGCTTCTAAATCTTTATAATCACTGCATTGCATTTTTCGAGATCCCAAAATTATGGCGCAAGGCTCGTGCAATAGCTGTTTTAAAGCCTGGTAAAGTACCAAATGATCCTAAAAGTTTCAGACCAATCTCTCTTCTTTGTCATCTTTATAATATCCTAGAGAGAATGATCCTGAATCGTTTAACTCCTGTAGTTGATCCTCTTCTAATCCCTCAACAAGCTGGATTCAGACCAGGCAAAAATTGCACTTCTCAAGTCCTACACCTTACTCAGTTCATAAAGATGGTTTTGAAAGTAAAAAGATCACAGTTGTAGCTTTTGTTGATCTCTCTGCTGCATATGACACCGTAAACCACAGAATGCTGTTACATAAACTCTATAACCTAACGAACAACTATGGATTCACTAACATGATAGCTACACTTCTCCAGGATCACCGGTTCTTCGTTGACTTCCAAGGACATAGCAACCGATGGAGAACTCAGAAGAATGGAATTCCCCAGGGAAGTGTATTGTCTCCTATTTTATTTAATGTGTACACCAATGATCAACCACAGCCTCAAGGGTGTAAAAGCTTCATTTACGCTGACGACCTTGCTCTTTCTGCCCAATCAGAACAGTTTGAAGTTGTAGAGCATTCACTCAGTCGTGCTCTCAAACAGCTTGGTACTTACTATGAAAGGAACCAACTCACGCCCAATCCTAATAAGACTCAAGTATGTGCCTTTCACCTGAAACATAAACAATCTAGTCGGAAACTTGAAGTATTCTGGAATGGTATGTTATTGAATCGTTGCTTCCATCCCAGATATCTAGGTGTCACCTTGGACCGTACACACACATTCAAGGGGCAGTGATTTAAGGTAAAACAGAAGATCTCTTCGAGGAACAGTCTCCTCCGTAGACTGGCAGGGACTAACTGGGGCACCCATCCCCAAACGTTAAGGACAACAGCATTGGCCTTATGCTATTCAGCAGGAGCATATTCAGTTAAGGGCACTATCTTGCAGGGATTGCTCCGCCTGATATCAGAAGAGAAGTGGCTGCAAACAACGAAAGAAGTAAATCATCTACTATAAACTCACACCCACTCTTCGGATATCGACCTGCTGAGAGGAGATTAAAATCGAGAAAGAGCTTCCTAACAACTACTCAACCATTACAAGGAACAGCAGCAACAGCCCGAGTTGCCGTGTGGAAGGAGAGGACCAGCAATCTGTCTGAATGGATGGAACCAAAGGAATCTCTACCTCCTGGTCACACAGAGAACTGGCTAATCTGGAAGTCCCTGAACAGACTGCGGGTGGAAGTTGCAAGATCCAGGGACAACTTATATAAGTGGCATTTTCCGACCAAGACAGTCCTGTGTGATTGTGGCGCAACCCAGTCAACACAACATCTCTTCTCCTGTCCATTGTGCCCGTACAGCTGCACAATGAATTACTTGACTGAAGCTAATTCAAGTGCTATCGAAGTGGCTAAGTCCTGGGCAGAAACCGTTCGAAGTCATCTGTTCAACACATACTTTGTACTTCTGACAGGAAAAAATAAATACCCTACGAGCGAATTGTTACCGGTGGCGGAAATCGGAACTAATGCGCTCTCCCGAGCCACACGCCTGCGATAAATGTGCTGTCGTCGCCAGCGAAACCCATCGCATGTCATTTGTGTGCATGATTCGTGCGCTGTGCGGTGTGTTCTCATTGTTTGACAGCACATGCGTTCCCCTCTTGCCCTGCAGCCATAACGAGGCGGGATGACGTAATGTATACACTACAGCAGCGCTCCACGTCTAGCGGTAACATTTCCCTGGTAGGGTAGTACCTGCTGTGTTACAAGATCGAGCAATGACTGTCCCATCAACAAACAACACACTCCCCCAACTAATCCATGAATGTGTAATACACATTATGAGCCCTAAACTATAATTGAACCATTGATTGGAAAAAGGGAATAACTGATGATAGCCATAGCTTTCAGGAATAGAAAAAAATGTATAAAAATTTTTCTGTTATACTTACCAAAAAACACTTCACATGGGAAATGTTCTTTTATACATAAGGAACCATTATATGTATGAATCTGTTAATTTTATCTTACCGTAACACCACTGGAATAGTTTAATTTTTGAAAAGTTATTCCCCTTTTCCAATCAGTGGGTACAAAATTGAATATAAATATAAATTTGTATCATTAAAACTCTTTTTTTCTCCCGTATTGAATGGAATCTTGGCATTGTGACTCTTGGTAAGTTTGAAATTATTAATAAACTACTCACAAGTTAGTTATTACATAAATAACAAGTTTCATGGAATGTACACCTAACTAACATCAGTCTTTATTGTTCATCATAATCATCTGTGCTATTATTTTTAGTTTTCCATGATACAATGTTCTTGTAAAATTCCCTGTGCTGTTCAGGAATTTATTTTATTATTTTCTTGACATCATTATTCTTTTTTTACATTGATCCACACAGAACCATCATCAGGGGCGGATCCAGACACTGGTCTTGGGAGGGGCGGTCATGATATCTGTCCTCAAAACGGAGACCGGGGGGGGGGGGGGTTAATATATCATAATTAGATATGCAAATTTAAAAGTTAACAATAAACATCGAATTATTTGCGCACACTTTTCCCAAAATGTGATTTTTTTTCGAAATGTGAAATTTTTCGTTACTTTCCTACTTTCTGTGTGGTCACTAAACAATATTTTGCTTGCTCATACTTACCTATACTTACGGACACTCTGTCAGTATCGTCAGTATCGGACTGGCCCTAAGAGGCCTCGACGGGAGCGGGAGAGTAGGGGCCTTCCCCTCCCCCAGTGACTTGCTCCAATTTTTATACGAGGAGAAATATTTGTATGCGCAGTTTACTGACACGGGGATCGCGCGCATTGAAATACTGTGCGTAATGAGCCCCCTTCGGAACTTACCCCCCCCCCCCCCCCTTCCCAATTTTAGATACAATATGATAAGCTGATGTTAGAGGCCTACTGGCACAAGGTCATTAATTTTAAGGCCCCGAGGCCCCTTGATGCCTCAGATGCCTTGAATGGTCCGAGCGGGGTCAAAAGTCCCCCGGACCTCCTCATAGGTAATGATTGACTTTGTCCCTTTTGCGAGTAGCCCTCCCTCTCTTAAGTTGTAAACAAAGACGCGAATATATTAGCTAGCTAATAACTGGGGTCACAGACCTATTTGCGCAAGGGCCTAAGGGGCGGGGCTCGGCACTCAGTCTCCTAGAGGCCTCGATGGGAACTCCCGTTCTTCCCAATTGGCCAGTTCAACACTGCACTCTATTTTATCATTTGCCATGCCAATAATATCGCTAGAGCGCTTTCGTAAAGATAGACTTTTAATTTTATCCAAAACGCTATCATACCGGGTTCATAGTTTATAGTTACTGTATTAATGTAATTAAAGGGTAGGAGAGTAAAATCAGAGTTCTATGGTTTGCTGACTGACAACCGTAAAAAATAACTATATAGCGTAGTCAATAACTTCAAGATTAAATAAAAACCCAGCTCGAGGCCCGAGGAATTTTAATCGATCGACGAGAAAAAGATCGTTAAAGACACAATTTAATCAGATTTACGGGAGTTTAAAATCATATTTAACCTTTATTTTAGGGGTATAGGTCGAGCGAAATAAGAACAAGGCTACCCGAAATTATGACAGGTACATGTGTGTTGCTAATTGTACGTAAATATTACAAATACGGCAATTTTGTTCATAAAAACAATTTTAAGCCAAACAACAAACTCGAGTCACCGGTTTGTTCTTTTGCGTACCGATCAATCACGCGAGATGGGTCAGCATAAGCATCTTAGTGGACGTGCAACAAAGCAAGTCCGTTTAATCGTCCATCGGACATAGTTGACCGCAACCACGTTTTCAGCCTTCTCGAAGAAGAATATGACCTTTCCGATGAAGCGGCGCTGCCGGGTAAAGTAGCATAAATCTTGAAACATCGATGAATATTGGGGTACAACTCTTTATCACAGGCAATTAAAGCTTCCATAGCTTTCTTTCGGATGTTTGACCCCGATTCAAGCTATCGGGACCACTTTGCCTTCCACATACGAAGTTCAGCCTGTAGAAGCCTTGCCGCAAACGCGGCAGAATGTTGATGGAGAAGTTTGAAGTACTTTGTAGCGATTGTGCCCACATCCGCTGACGTCCATGATGATACTGGCATCATTGCTGATAGGCAGTGTAACGCCTGCGTTGCCTAAGGGAAGCGAGTGTTTAGGTCTTCTAGGACGTAGTCTAAAATGGGTATGAAAACGGCCCGATGATAGTACTCTTCTACGGTTGACGCTGGATGATTTTCGCGGTGCTTTTGCAGTCACGCGATGCGTGGGAGCAGAAGTTCAGTTCCAAGTTGTTTTGCCAGAGGTTCTGCTTCTTGGAAGAGCTCAGCAAATTGTGTTTCGCACTCTTTGCGCCTCTTGCACAACACAGTCTAGCGCATCCTGGGCTTCCTTCAAGTCTATTTGCCCTTTTTGAAACAAAATGCTGAGTGTTTTAATGTCTGCAAGGATTTCTGACAAGCAAATGACGGTAACTATAAAATCACTCTCACAAAGAGCAGCTATGAGCGTTTTGGCCTTAGAAGCACTTTCTGAATCCTTCCATAAAGTAATCGAGTCTCAACTCTCGACTATGTTCGGGAGTAAAGAGCGAAATTGTACAAAACCGTCGATCCGTTCGATCCACCGCGTCTCACAAAGTCCACATAAAAGTTCACCTAGAGTGGCTTTAAATACATAGGGGCGTTTTGAGGACGAATCAATGAATGTAATAGTGGCCTTCATAACTCCTATTGCATTTCGCACGGCGACGACTTTTGAGGACTTCGAAATAGACAAATTCAGAGCGTGGTTATAGCAAGGGCACCTAACGGCATTCTCTGCTTCGGTTTGCACCTCGGCGACAGCACCACAAGCTTCTGATGCCATCATTTTGCACCCGTCAGTACCAACGCCAACACACCGACATAGGACAAGACTGTGATGCTTGAGAATACTAAACACAGTTTTACCCACGTCTCTGCTGGTTACGGTAGGCTCTGGGACTCTTTGGTATCTTGTTTCTTGCTGGTTCTCTCTTTGGTTTGCGTTTTCTTCTTCTCCTCTAAGTTTTTGCATCTGCAGCTTCATTTCTTGTTTGTTAGTCGTATTCATCTTCATCCTCTGGTTCTGCTACATTCTTTCTTCTTTTTTTTATAGTAGGCTCTGCAATTTCTTTGGTTTCTTGGCTTTATTTTTGGCTTGGAATTTCCTCTTCGAATCCTCCTTAGTTTCTTCTCCATCTTTATCTCTTGCTTGTATTTCCGTTTCTGCTGTTCTCTTAATTTTTTCACACATTTGGATTTACATCGTCCTCTTCTGTTTCTGGTTCCTGAGGTCTCTTCTTTCCAGCGGCATCTAGGATTTCTTCTTCGGTTTCTGCTTTCTTTGGTTATTTTCCTTCCTGTAGCTCTCGCTCGGTTTCTGCTTCCGTCACGCTGTTTGCTTTTTCAGTATTGTCATCATTTAGCTGCTCTTCTCCAGTTTTCGAATTTGGCGATTCTTGTGCTAGCCCTTCAGTATTAATTTTATTTCTCTTTTCATCGACATTCCCTTCGTTTCGGGCGATATCTTCCTGTTCGGATACTGGGATTTCGTCTTTTTTTCTTCCTTTTACTTTCCATTTAATTAAGTATATTCCCCTTAAACGGCTGTGCACTGTTTCTCGGAGATTTATAAAGCTTATGAAGTCTTCATACAATTTACCTCGATAGACATATCTCAGGCGCGGGTGGAGCGGGCCGAAGGGGATTGTTCGTTTGTACTCGGCTCCGTTCTGACAGGCGCGGCGGCTGCGCTGTGCTCATTCAGCTCGGCTCGTCATAACAACAGCAACAGTGCGAGCGGGGTAGCGATAAGAGAGCGTCCCGGCTAGGTAATTTAATTTATATTGCACGATTATTAACTGAATACTAGTTAGGTTAAAATCGTTGTTTATAGTTCGTTTTGTGCGTCTCCTCCTTCGCTTCTCACCTCCCCCTTCTCTCCTCTCATTCGCTTTCCCCCTTTTCCTTTCCCTTTACCCTCTTTTCTTTTCTCTTGGAGGGGGCGATCGCCCCCCATCGCCCCCCGCTGGATCCGCCCCTGACCATCATATGCTTTGTTGGATGGAAAATGTAAGTCCATTGGTTTGACCTTCAAAAGATTAAATACATCTTCTTGCCCGCCAATAAACTCTGATGCACTTCTGTATCCTTTTGAATCTGTGCTGTACAAACATGGCTACCAAGCCGGCCACTAGCGCAGCGATGACTGGAAAAATGAACTACTTATTGAGTTATTCCCTTATTCAACTCACCGCCTAACAAACATGTGATTTTAACCGGTATGGAAGTATACTCTGGGAGCTGCCTGAATAGGATTGACATTTGGCCGGATGTTTCACCTCTGCCTCTTGACCAATCCATGATCGCATAGTTGATGTCATAATTCTCTGCGTTGCAATATCACAGCCCACATGCGTCAGTGCATGGTTAGCTGTGTCTCTGACTTGTACAGTGTGAACGCTTGTTATTCTAACCGTGTGTTGGTGCTTTAATGATAATAATAGTGCTTTAATAATTGTTTGTGTAGTACTGTAGAGTAGAACAGCAGTAGTTAAAAGTAATTAGAAACTTATATTTGTGGCTTTATTCAGTTTTCATTGACATTAACAGTCTATTTTCTTATTATATTTTGCTATGTCGGAGGCGGGTACGTTGGCTAAGGGAAAGGGTAAACTGAAAACCACTGGGCGAGGAATCGTTCTGCGAGGTCAGTCCCGTGAATTGGTATGTACTTTACGGGAATATTTCGAGAAGGAGAGAGATAACGGCGGTCCTTTAGTGCCTTTTAGTAAAGTTATCGAGAGAACTTCTGATGCCCTAAACATCAATAAGAATACAGTAGTGAAGATCTGCAAGGAGAGATTCCAGCTCGAGGAAAGTCAAAATAAATGTGTCAAACTCCAATAACTACCTACCTGAACCTTCGTTTAAAATGACATAGTTGGAAATAAATCTAGGGATACACCTGCAACGAGAATTTCCAGTAATGTCAGTCTTAGTGGGTCACCCATCATCTAGCTACCAGTGTGAAGGTCCTTGATGCTATCCTTCAAATGGTAAGTTTCCTTTTTTTAAATCTCTGAACTGACAGTTCACTTTTTGTGTGTGTGTTTTCTTAAACATGATTTTGCTTTGAGTAACAAATTCCTCTCTCCAAAGTTAAGGCGTAGCTTGAGACGTTAAGCTAAGTAGCCGACTTGATGAATGTTAATGATGCCACAATGAAAACTAACAAGATTACTGACAGCGTTATGACTGGTGCGTTTAGCAATAATGGTAGTGAGAGCTGATGAAATGCCGAGACCTTCTACTCGAACATACGGTACTTAATAAGCTGTAAGAAAAACACGTTGAAAGCATGTGAATAAATATTTCTCGGGTTTAAGTGCAAACCTGGCCTAACTATTTCGTTCGCAATATAGGAGCAAAATCCTCTTTTAAGCCTGAAGCAGTAGATTGTCACAGAAAAAATGCAGGCTAACATTATTGTAAGTTATCGAACTCAGCGTTTTCTTAAAGCCGTTACTATTATCGCAAAAAATAAG
Organism: Meconema thalassinum; assembly: GCA_946902985.2. Taxonomy (NCBI): domain Eukaryota; kingdom Metazoa; phylum Arthropoda; class Insecta; order Orthoptera; family Tettigoniidae; genus Meconema; species Meconema thalassinum. The sequence continues at coordinate 120,014,310 of OX336391.1, forward strand.
GAGATATTGTATATTCTACATCTGTAGCAACTATTCTAGATTCTAAATAATTCTGTAGCTTATCACTGAAATAATATTATTAAATATATTATAGCGAGTTGAATGTACTGCAGTAACTCATTTGCCCACGCGCGCGCGGTAGGAGCGAGCAGTTTGGCAACCTCGTTCTCAGACCACATGGCGAGGCGATAACTGTCAATCCCTTTCTGGTAGCTCACAGAGTATACAGATATATTTTATTTCCGCTCAGTAGATGCACCTACATTTAAGTAACAAAATGGCTATTTCGGTTTATTTTACCGAAAAAGTGGAGTTATTCCCTTTTTCCAATCAGTGGTTCAATTGTAAACTAATATTTAGCGGCTTCAGTGGCGTAGTTGCTAACATGCTGAGCTTCTATGCCCAAAATCCGGGTTCAAACCCGGCCGAAGTCGTCGGATTTTTTAAGAGCGTTAAAACTCCCTCAGTATGCCTTCCTTCGGAGGGGAAGTAAAGCCGGCGGTCCCATGTCATAGATTTGTGGCATGTTAAAGAACCTTCCACTAATTACACCTGTGAGAAGCTAAATTAGGGTATAGGTTAAACATTTGACTAATGCTCTTAGGTTCCAACGTTCGTCGCGCGGAGCCGACTGCGGTGGCATGTGGTAATCTAGTTCTGAACTAGTAGTCGTTGACGGTGGCGTTTGGCAGCAAAAGTAGGAACTACTTGAAAAAGTACAATGTCTGCAGTCCTTACTTGAATTGAAAACAGATAACACACACTAATACAGCCATCACAATTAACACCGGATATCAAACAGATTATATACACACCCAAAGTAAACGGGTCTACATGACCGCGTTGTCGCAGCCCCTAAACTAAGGAACCAACCAACCAAACTAATATTTAGAAATGACCGATGAGTACGCTACTGAAATTCTGGTGAAAAGCTACAGTGTTAGTCTACTAGAATGTGTTGAAAGATGTGATACGGAGACTTATCTGAAATTGTGGAATGTCTATACGCTGCTCTGAGGTTAGAAATATATCCTGTGTGGAACCACTCGCAAATCACCAATCTCAAGATAAACTTTTGTGTTCTGAGGTGCTTTTATAAAAGCAGATAAATATTGCAACGCTTCAGATTATGTAGGAATAATGTACTATATCCAAGGACTAGCAGTAGTACCCAACTTCACCCGGTGGATTTATTTGTTTTATGGATGATAATGAATACTACTACAGAACTGGAGCGCTCAAGGATAAGGATCGGAAAGCACCAACGCGTATTGCAGCTGATAACCTCAGTATACTGGACCAACACCATCGTCCTTATACAGAGGCATACTATAGTCATGATGATAACTGTTTTAAGGGGCCTAAGAAATCAGTGTGCACTAATTACTCCCCGCGACTGCAATTTATAAGCAGCTCGCAATTCTGCACCAGAACACTGGTAGGGGCGACGTGATGCAGCCCGCATTGCCAGGCAACAATATACTTAGGTATTATTGAAGCTGTTCGGGATCACTTGTTCATCCGACTTTCTGAACAAAAATTAATATTTAACGTTACTTGAGAGGTGTAACCTAATGCTACATAGCCTAAACTATTCCTCTTGGATCTGGCTATCATATACAAAAATATTTTTTCGAATCCGACAGGTAGTTCCAGAGATTAGCGCGTTTAAACACACGAACACACAAACTCTACAGCTTTATTATATTAGGTAGTATTGATGTGGAACCACTTGAAAATCACCAATCTCAAGATAAACTTTTGTATTCTGGTTTTCCCTGTCACTATTTCATTCCAGCAACACTCTCCACTATCATTTCATTTCATCAGTCATTCATTTAATCATTGCCCCAGAGGAGTGCGACAGGCTTCGGCAGCCGGCACACTTCATATCCTCGCCGCTAGATGGGGGCTTCATTCATTCCATTCCTGACCCGGTCGGAGACTGGAAGCAGGCTGTGGATTTTCATTTTCATTCTGAGCCTCTGAGGTGCTTATATAAACACAGATTGAAATTGCAAGTTTTCAGATTATGAAGGAATAATGTAGCCTACTATATCCAAGGTTATAATAACTATTGATATTATATAAATAATTCATGTTTTCTTGGGCTAATGCCGTGTGTATTTAGATTAGAACCATACGTTTCGGAGAAACCTTGCCTCCTTTTTCAATGGAATCAAACAATGTGGCCAAAGAAAGTATATCAATGAGATTACAAAAAATATACATAAATTCCTCGGTTCGTCACCAGAGAGCACCTGCCAGAAATTACTTTATGGACCATGGTAAAAAAAGGAAGGAAGCTTGTAGTTTAACGTGACCGTTAATCTTGAGATCATGAGCCACGGGACCTCCTTTTTACGTGGAATCCGAACCACAGGACATGGCATTTCACTTCGAAAATCTCACATGCATTGACCGGGAATCGAACCCGGACCGCCTTGGTGAGAGGCATTCAGCTAGACCGCTGAGCCACCACGCCCCCGGACCATGGTAGAACGGCGGACAGAGTAGTAGCTAAGGAGAAGGTAAAGGGGGCGGGATGAAACTATAGAGACTCCTCGAAGAATGAGTATGTCCAAAAGAAAAGTGGGGAGGTGGGAGGGATAGATGGATACTGTATAAGGAAACATAAACAAAAGGGAAGTGTATTTGGACGATACCTAACGAATACAGGAAACGGCGAAAAAACAGATGGAAACTCCTCCAGTGACGAAAAAAGGAGGATCAAATCCAGACTCTGTAGCCATAGAGGGGGGAAAAAAATACCAATTTCAAATTGTATTTTTTGTATTCCCTCTATGGCTACAGAGCCTGGATTTGATTCTCCTTTGTTCGTCACTGGAGAAGTTTCCATCTGTTTTTTCGCCGTTGCCTGTATTCGTTAGGTATCGTTCAGATACACTTCTCTTTTGTTTATGTTTCCTTATATCCATCTATCCCTCCCCCACCCCCACCCCTTTTTTTCTTTTGGACATCCTCATTCTTCGAGGAGTCTCTATATTTTCACCCCGTCCCCTTTACCTTCTCCATACCTACTACTCTGTCCGCCATTCTACCATGGTCCATGGAGTAATTTCTGGCAGCTGCTCTCTGGTGACGAACCGAGGAATTTATCTATATTTTTTGTAATATTTGTAATCTCATTGTTATACTTTCTTTGGCCACAGTTTGATTCCATTGAAAAAGGAGGCAAGGTTTCTCCGAAACATAATATGGTTCTAATCTAAATACACACGGCATTAGCCCAAAAGACATGAATTATTTATATAATCCGGGCCGTGAAAGCCTTAATATACAAACTATTGATATTACAACTTTCAGTCGGTCAACACAAAATCATTCCAATTACTGGAATATATGTGCAAATAACCTGAGATAAAATACATGTGATAAGATTTACTGTATATACTAGCAACCCGCCCGGAAACAGTTATGAATGCATTACGTGATAAGCGCTTTCTTTCCGATGTCAATGAACAACGGCCTATATCCGTTTTACGTCTCGGCATGATGGGTTAAAATCACTGACTGGACTATTAATTATATTATCATGGCGATGCAGGTGCAACGAATTCTTGTCAGACGTAATTTAAGAATGGCGAAGTGCATGAAACACAAATCCCCTTCCATCCAATCTTAACTTGACTGTGTATTTTGCGGAACGAAAAGTTCACAGGTGAAATGAAGAAAAGAGCTCGTAAACTGTCGCCTCAGTAATTAAATGGAGATTGTTGGAAGAAATGAAAACGTAAAAACACTTATTGTGGGCGATGTATTGAAGATAGAGATATGCTCTCGCGGATTTTTTGTATAGCTTTACATGCTGAACAATTCTTAGACTTTTAGTATATTGATAATTTTAACGGTTTGCCCAGCGTAAGCTTAAAAAGCGTACGGACACCCGGTTTTTTTTTTCGACATTTTCACTGAAATCGTTACTGCTGTAACGTTAATTAGTTAGTGCCCCATGTTGGTAGCGACAAATGTAATGGTCTTGCTTAGGCTGGGATGACAAGTGAAACGGTATTTACTTTGCTCCACGTTGAGCGTACAAATGTAATGGTTTCGCTAGCCCACACTGTTGGGTGAGAAATGTAACTGTTTACCTTTGCCTAAGCTATGTTGTTTTAATGGGCGCCAAGACCTCAATGCAATGTTGAAATCTAAATTTGTATTTAACAACGTCTAGCTCTGGCAGAACACATTCAAGACTCTATTCACTCAGATCGTGGTATGATTTGATCATTAACCCAACAAACAATTGTATCAGGAGAAGGAATTGGTCTATATCTAATGCTACCTACTGAAAGCAAAGATTGCATTGTAAAAGAAATGAATTTATTATATAAAACAAGTATAGCAAAATTAATAATAATAATAACTATAAAATTTAAATTGGAGCGTTGTGATTTGAATATTACCGATAGAAAATTACGTGAAAACGGAGTCTGATAAATTGATTTTACTCTTATTTCCAAGCTATGAAGTTACTGAAATATGAAATATAAAACAAAGAAAATGAGAGATTGCGTATTTCTGCGTCATGTGCGCTTACCATTGGAAATTGCCAAAGCATCTCCCTCGTTCTTGATGATGCTGTGTGCTTCCCACAGTCTCCTGGACGTCGTCATCTCCGTCGAAATTTGATGATATCCTGGTAGATTATATAATTCTATGGTCCGTACATCGGACCCAAACTCTCGTAAAACCGCACTGGTTACGTTTTACAAAAGTTCGTCGCTAACTCCACTGAACATCGGAGCGTCACGCACTTGCGACCGTACACCGCAAGTTCTACACAGATAGTCCTTACCTCCACCGAACATCGGAGCCACTCGCACGCGCATCCATACTCGTCAAGTACTATACAGATTGTTTACGTTTCACGGCGCGTCGAACGATATATGCACCTGTTGGCTCCCCCACCATGGTACCGACATCTAGCTTACGTCGTCCTCCTTGATTGGCTGCACCCTCCGCGCTAGATCCCCACTCCTTCCTCATTACACTCCGCGGGAGGGAGAAGTCGATTTCCGTTTCAACAATTCGCCTTTTCTAGACCTTGCGACCCAGCCTTGCGCAATACTTCTCGACAGGAATCAGCTTGTACTTGAAATCCCAGTGAGTCATGTCTCTCAAATACCCTAACTGACAAAACTCCGTAAAATTCCGTAATCAGATAATTTTCTATGATATCGTCGTTCGTAATAATTTGCTGGATAGCGTTTTCTAAGACATAGAAAACCTATCTGAATGCTAATAATTTTTATAAAATGCTCCGAAAATACCTTAATAATAATTATAATAAATTAATAATAATAATAAATTAACATGAAAAATTCTCTTGGCTGAACAATTTGCCGCGTAAATAAATATAGAATGGCTTCCTACTGACTTATGCCAGTTGCATAAAACCCCTCGAAAAACACGTTACATATTCGCCTCGGATCATCGGATGATTTACCGTGACGACGGTCCATTATCCGATTATCCCAGACACGTTAATAAACCCCATCCAAAATACATATTACATAAATGAAATCACCCTAAATTACAGATATATACACTCATATTTTTTCTTCACGCACTTTGCGTCAAAGTTTGTTGTCACAATGGAATGCACTCTGCAACCAGTCCAATGTTTTACATATGGAATAGTGTTCCACGGATATTTCCGCCTCTCAAATTTCTCTATGTTGGAGAAATAGACATAATTAATGTGTGAGCACTATGTATTTATGATGTCATATCACACGCATTGAAGGTGTTCTGATATATTTATATCACCATAGAACTTCCTAATTTCACTGGAGGTCCCCTCCTTATGGTGACATTTAATTCCACTTATCACTCAGCACACGATCACACTATTGTGGCAGCGCCTCGTGACCATAATACTTAATCTCTCTTTAAAGATGATTAAATTAATATTGACTTCTGAAAAAAAAAAACAGTAAATGTGTATTACATATAACACCAAATATTTCTGTGCCGTAATCGCCCTGTCTTGTTAAGTTCCCGTTAACCATATTCTACTTAATACTAGTTCTCAACACAGACCATTTCTCCTCACACAAATAATACCATTGTACAAATTATCTTAAATTACACACTTACAAATCTTACATGGCGAGGCCGTAAACAGAAATCACGTGTGCTGATATGTATGAGTTTCATGAAGGACTGTCTCGCATTCTGATGGCCCATCTTTTATCTCGTGGACGCCTTAAGCTAACAAGCCCTATTCAAGCGCTCCCCCATCTCTTGGAGATAAATGGGAACCCATCAGCGCTGCCAAAATGGCCTTGGTGCATCGAGACAATTTAGTGCTCAACAGCATCCGACAATCCCGTCATATTTCCCTGTACCTTAAAAACTCTCATTTACTTACATACTACCCCCCTGTGTGACTTCCGATACGCCTGCCTTAAGACCAGATCCTCCACGCACCAGATACTACACTTACTCATTTGATAGGCTGGCTCGCCAGCTAAACACACTCACTTTATGACACATATTTTCGTAGACTATGTATATTATACGTCCCGTATAATCTGTTTCCCTCACTATTCTCCAGCACATATGCTGTTTTCCCAATACGTTTGGAAACTATAAATGTTTCTGCGTCACCTGCTTCCAACCTTGCAAGTGGCTCCCTTAAATGAACGTCATCACGTTGCTCTACCTAGCATATTTCTCAGTGTCTGTAACGATGCCCTGTTGCTACTGTCCACCCATGCTAACCCTACTTTCCTCTGGTGTCACACCTCTACTTGACACGCTATGACCTAAAAATGTCACCTCTGACTGACAGAATGACGACTTAGACAGCTTCAAAGTGAACCCTGCCTGATCTAACTTCTGAAAAACTATATTTAAATGACATAGATGCTCCTCAAAACTGCGTGAACTAATTACCATATCCTCTATGTAAATGGTTACAAACTCTCCTGTGTCATCCCCTAATGCGATGTTTAAAGCCCTAATTAAAGCTGCTGAACTACTCTTTAACCCATAAGGTGTTCTACAAAATTGATAAAGGTTATATTTATGACTAAAAAGCTGTAAATGGTCTATCTTCGTACATAAGTGGCACTTGCCAAAAACTGGAACTCAAATCTACACAAGTGAAATACTTCTTCCCCTCAAATGTTTGCATTAATTCCTCTATTGACATAGATTTCAGCTGATCTGAACTAATTCTACTGTTAACCAAACGAGCGTCTAAACAAATACGAACAGTGCCGTCGGTCTTGGGTACCGTGATCAAAGAATTAACATATGGACTGTTCGAGTGCTCAATAATCCCATCTTCAAGCATCTGATTAATTTGTGCCTCAACTGCACTCTGATAAGCGAAAGGTACAGGATATCTATGTCCTGTGAATACTGACCTATCAATAACGTTCAATGAATGTGTATAGCAATTGGTCATACCAATGCGATCCTCAAAAACTCTCCTATTACACCATAACACATCATAGAGCCGAACACACTGTTCATCCTCTATATTTCCCTGAAATGCAGCCTCACGTAACGAGTCCTCTAGACTTCCGTTCGTAATCACACTGCCCACAAAACATGGAGAACCCCGCTCTACGGCTGGCGATATCTCATTTAAAGTACAAATCACACCTACAACACTACTTCTCTGAATTTGGTCATTGAACGCTACTTCTACTTCAGAATCTCCCCATTTAAATTTCAAACTCCCTACATCATAACATAAGTTACCAGACACTCTACTTAGCCACTCTGAACCCAAGATAACACTGAATACTAAATTTGGAATTACAAGGCAAATCTGCTTCTCTACATGATTATTAATTTTAATGTCTACTAAAACTTGCTTAGAAATTACTTTAGACCTCTTCCCAACAGCTGTGATAACAAAAGTGCTTTTAATTGGCATCTCCTCAAAATTTACTCCAGTTCCTTTCATTTTATCATAAAATGCACTACTTATGCAACTCTTCATACAACCACTATCAATTAAAACATCTGTGTACGCCTCGGACACGTTAAATTTAACTATGGGGCTCTTACTAACCACTTCCTGAATAATACCTTCATCATTTAGTTCATGTAATAATTCATTTCTCACATTTAGGTCATAGGGTTCCTGTATAATTGTATGGACAGGGCATGCTACAGACTGAGATTCTGACCTTACTTCGCAGCCTGGTTCGCGTTTAAAGAACCGCTACAGCTGGCCGTAGTACTAGTTACTACTGCACTGGTCTGGTTGTTCTGAGTTGTGTTGTCATTGTTTGGCTGTATATTACTACCACTAGGCTGTCCTCTTCCTTGACCCCTATTCTGGTTGTAATTATTGTCATTATAATTTCTCCCTTGATTTCCCCTGAAATCATTGTTTCTCCCTTGATTTCCCCTGTAATCATTGTTCCTCTCTTGATACTGATTACCATAGCCATTTCCTCTGTTCTGATTTAGCTGATTATTATTATTTCTATTTTGAGCATTGGCCCCTTCGCCACCGTTCCCTTGAACTTCCTGATGCCTGGCTTCATTAGGTCTATTATTATTATTACCCTGGTTCCTATTGAAATTGTCCTCATAACCCCCTCTCCCTAGTGCATCAAATGTGCTTAACAAATTTTCTACTTGTGATATAGTCTTTACATTCTGGATACAAGCAGCCTCCTTGATCCTATAGGGAAAGTGCCTAAGTAGCAACCTTACCACATCACTTTCCTCCTTCAAGCCATCCAGATATTTACACACTAATACCTGCCCTAAAAAGTATTCGGTCATGGTGGAGCTTCCTTTAGGGTTATATTTACCACACACTACTCCCTCACGATGCTGCGACTGAATAACCTCATTCCAGAACTTTTCACAGAATTTTATTTTAAAATCATTCATATCAGTAAACTTGTCTCTGTAGACAGCAAACCAATTCCTCGTTTCCCCCACAAACACTTGTTCTAAAATTTCAACTACCTGGCACCACTCAATACTACCATTTTCCAACCTCTCCCCGAATTTATTTTCTATAGTGTTCATGAACTCCATTGGGCACCCCTGTCGATTGCTGAACTTACCCAGTTCTACCTCCCTGTGTGTGCTATTCACAAAAACTGGCCTATTCTGACTATTTTCTTGCCTGATCCTAGCTTTTAATTTTAATTCTAATTCTGCGATTTTCTCCTCAGCCTTCCTCTCAATACTGTTTACTGTTAATTTAATGTTTCCTTCTGATTCTTCTACTTTATCATATAGCTTTGCTTGTTTCTCCTCAATCTTGCTAATGCTCTCTTTATTACTCTCTCTTAAATCATTTACTTCTGCAACTATTTGTGAGTGGACTTTCTCAATTCTACCCCCCAACTGTTCCTTAACCTCTTTAGTAGCTACCTGAATTTTGTCAATTTCTCCCCCCAATTGCTTTTTGACCTGCTGTGTTTCCAGTTGCACTAGTTCTTTTAAATTTTCAGCCTGTGTACTGATTCTAATTTCCAACTCCTCCTGTACTTTTCCTAATTTTCTGTCTACATCTGCAATAATCTCTTTAGCCTTTTCTTCCATCACCCCCCTGATCTCACCTCTAATCAGTTCGAATTTGTCACTCATTTCCCTACTGTTTTGTTCTAATTTAGCATTTAAAGTTTCATTACTCTCTCTATTTTCCCTACTGTTTTGTTCTAATTTTGCATTATTCTGTTCTAATTTTGCATTATTCTGTTCTAATTTTGCATTTAAAGCTTCTGTACTTTCTTTATTTTCCCTACTGTTTTGTTCTAATTTTGCATTATTCTGTTCTAATTTTGCATTTAGAGCATCTGTACTTTCTTTATTTTCCCTACTGTTTTGTTCTAATTTTGCATTATTCTGTTCTAATTTTGCATTTAAAGCATCACTACTAACTTTGTTCTGATACATGAACTCGAGAAGTAAAGTTTTTAATTCTGGTTGGCCGCCTACACTCCCTGTTTCAGTATCGGGATTTACCTCCGCTACCCCGGTACTACCATCACTCGACATACTGCTCGTATCATCATTCTCCAGTTGATGACCACTACGTAACCTCATCTGTCTTTCTTTCTCATCCCCCATAATGATATACACTGATAAAGACAAATAACCCCCAAAATACAGGCACAGAAATATATACCCTTCTCCTTCCACAAATGTTATTAGGTTTTCAGCCCCACGTTGGGCGCCAAATGTAACGTTAATTAGTTAGTGCCCCATGTTGGTAGCGACAAATGTAATGGTCTTGCTTAGGCTGGGATGACAAGTGAAACGGTATTTACTTTGCTCCACGTTGAGCGTACAAATGTAATGGTTTCGCTAGCCCACACTGTTGGGTGAGAAATGTAACTGTTTACCTTTGCCTAAGCTATGTTGTTTTAATGGGCGCCAAGACCTCAATGCAATGTTGAAATCTAAATTTGTATTTAACAACGTCTAGCTCTGGCAGAACACATTCAAGACTCTATTCACTCAGATCGTGGTATGATTTGATCATTAACCCAACAAACAATTGTATCAGGAGAAGGAATTGGTCTATATCTAATGCTACCTACTGAAAGCAAAGATTGCATTGTAAAAGAAATGAATTTATTATATAAAACAAGTATAGCAAAATTAATAATAATAATAACTATAAAATTTAAATTGGAGCGTTGTGATTTGAATATTACCGATAGAAAATTACGTGAAAACGGAGTCTGATAAATTGATTTTACTCTTATTTCCAAGCTATGAAGTTACTGAAATATGAAATATAAAACAAAGAAAATGAGAGATTGCGTATTTCTGCGTCATGTGCGCTTACCATTGGAAATTGCCAAAGCATCTCCCTCGTTCTTGATGATGCTGTGTGCTTCCCACAGTCTCCTGGACGTCGTCATCTCCGTCGAAATTTGATGATATCCTGGTAGATTATATAATTCTATGGTCCGTACATCGGACCCAAACTCTCGTAAAACCGCACTGGTTACGTTTTACAAAAGTTCGTCGCTAACTCCACTGAACATCGGAGCGTCACGCACTTGCGACCGTACACCGCAAGTTCTACACAGATAGTCCTTACCTCCACCGAACATCGGAGCCACTCGCACGCGCATCCATACTCGTCAAGTACTATACAGATTGTTTACGTTTCACGGCGCGTCGAACGATATATGCACCTGTTGGCTCCCCCACCATGGTACCGACATCTAGCTTACGTCGTCCTCCTTGATTGGCTGCACCCTCCGCGCTAGATCCCCACTCCTTCCTCATTACACTCCGCGGGAGGGAGAAGTCGATTTCCGTTTCAACAATTCGCCTTTTCTAGACCTTGCGACCCAGCCTTGCGCAATACTTCTCGACAGGAATCAGCTTGTACTTGAAATCCCAGTGAGTCATGTCTCTCAAATACCCTAACTGACAAAACTCCGTAAAATTCCGTAATCAGATAATTTTCTATGATATCGTCGTTCGTAATAATTTGCTGGATAGCGTTTTCTAAGACATAGAAAACCTATCTGAATGCTAATAATTTTTATAAAATGCTCCGAAAATACCTTAATAATAATTATAATAAATTAATAATAATAATAAATTAACATGAAAAATTCTCTTGGCTGAACAATTTGCCGCGTAAATAAATATAGAATGGCTTCCTACTGACTTATGCCAGTTGCATAAAACCCCTCGAAAAACACGTTACACTGCTTGGCTTCCTTTGATCATAAATAATTAATTTTCTACAGACACATTCCTCGAGATATCCTTTACAGAATGTTGAAAACCGCATCAAAAGCCATCAAGTGTTTCTCGAGATTACCCGTGACATCCAAGAATCGGGGACTTGGTTTTATACTAAGTAGAGATTTATGGACTATAGAAAAAGGAAAAACCTGCCAAAAGTGTGGTAATTATTATTGATACTTATGTATTAAGGCATTAAGCACCCGAAAAAAAAAGTATTTATTTTAATGTTGCAAAACTTAGAAATGACGATCCCATCAAGAAAACATCTTCCTCCCTCAACTAATTTAGAATACGGTAATAATAATAATAATAATAATAATATCGTATGGCCTCGGATGCCGGGTGCAAGCTTTGTTATTTGACGCCCCGAGGGCAGCTTGCATGTCGAATTTTGTCGTTCCTTGGAACGTTCTGCAAGTCATGGGGGTTAGATATCCAAGCTCCTTGACACTATAGCGTATTCTAGTGGAGAAAGGAGGAACTTTGTGTTGGCGGAAAATCCGGAGATTAATTTTGCCATTATGATCACGGCCTACTGAATTCAAATGGGTTCTTTAATATGCCAACAACGTATGACATGCGTGTCGTGATTTTTGTCGCCAAGAGAGAACCAGCAAGCTTGGGGTTGGTAGACTGACACGATAACCAATCACCCACCGCGGCAATCCAACTAATCTATGAAGGTATAGTTACTAATTCTGTGATAAGCCCTAAACTACAGTAGAAATGTAAACTAATATGCCGAAATGTACTAAGTTACAAGTACTCTGTTGTTATGTTGGTTAAAAGCTATAACTTTATAATATACAAATATTTTTCGTCTACTATTATTATGCTGAGAGGTGGAAGGGTCTCGGAGACGAGGGCGGCCAGCATTGAGATGGATCGACTCGATCAAATCCAACATGAATATGTCAGTGAAGGATCTGAAGTATATGTAGTGCTAGATTACCCATTAGGCCCGACTAGGCCCAGGCCTAGGGCCCCCCAAAAAAGAAAACAGTTCACTCATTCTGAACTTTACGAAATTCTTATTCGAGACAAGCTTGAGTCTGTTTTTCCGAACGTTGAAATTGCTTTTCACGTTTTCCTGAACCTCATGATAACTAATTGTTGTGCGGAGCGCTCGTTTTCAAAATTGAAACGGATCAAAAGTGCGCAAAGAAGTATCATGTCACAAGAACAATTAGACATGCTAAGTTTAATGTATATCGAGTGAGATGTTCTGCGGGAAATTGATTTTGATGGCATTGTAGAAGATTTCATTGACCGAAACAACAGAAAAAAAAATTGATTACATTTTACAGAAGTAAAAAGATTTTTTAAATTGTTCATCAAATCATCTGAAATGTTTTCAAATAACGATGATCGTTTCAATTGAAATTTATGTATATATGTTTTAATAAAAAGTGTATTATTCATCTTGAGAAAAAACTCTTGTATATACTTTATTAAATGTACAGGTGCTAAAAAATAAACATTATTTGAAAAAAAATAAAGGGGCCCCAAAAATATGAGGGACTTGGGCCTCATTTTGCCTTAATCCGGCACAGAGTATATGGCTGAAGACCGAATCATATGGAGGCAGTCCATCCATGCAGTCGCTAGGAGTCGACGTCGACTTGATGGCACCTGATCATCATCTGATCATTAATGTGTTCAAAGATCTGATGCTGATACTTATCTGAATTGTGGATAGTCCACAGGCTGCTCAGACAATCAAGGTTACATTTCAACAATAGTTTGCTAAGAAAGGGAATGCGTAAACTATATCTTAGTTAACGCAAACCTAGAAGTGAAGACACTAGAGAACAATTTGAATTTTGAATTTATTTATGGGGCAGACATCTGCCCTTCACCCAAGAAAGACAGTTCCGTGAAGAACTATACAGCCTATTTTCATATATCCTACTCATGTTAATTGCCTCTATCTACATACAAAATTTCAGTTTAATTGCTGTAACAGATTCGTAGATATTGAGAACTGTCTAAATATTTCAGATAGTCACCAGGTTGGATTTTTATTTTTGTACTATTACATTAAGATTATTGTGTACGTGTGGTATACAAACTTAAATCGCATGATTAGAACACATGAAGTAAAAACGAGATTTTAAAATTACGCACAGCAGCCATCTTGTGATTAAGCAAACAATTGAAATAAATTAGATGCCAGTGGATCAACATTTGTATAAGCATTTAACGTGCAACGTTTCACGGCACTCGGATAGTTAATTCGCGAGAAACGTCCATTTAAATATTTATACTTCGCGTCGCCGCCATGTTGGATTTGTGCTCACCAGGTTACTGAAAGTCCTATAGGTGAACATATGTTCATAGTCTCTGTGAACATTAAAAAATTCAGTTTGGTTGCTGTAAAAGATTCATAGATATTGAGAACCGTCAAAATATTTCGGAAGCTCGCCATTTAGGATTGTTATATGTATAGGCCATAGAGTTATGTACCATTCAAGGACAATTATTGCCTAGGTTCATTATTCAAACTTTCACTTCGATCGCATGATTACGACACAAGAAATAAAAACTTAATTTTAAAATTTCGCACAGCCGCCATCTTGAGGTTATGTAAACAATTGAATTAAATTAGATGGCAGTGCATTACAAACTGCAAAATCATTTACTGTACCACATTTCACGGCGCTCAGAGAGTAAAATCACGAGAAAAGTCTATTAAAATATTTCAAATTCGCTTGGTCGCCATGTTCGTTTTGTACTTTACAGGTTTATGAAATATACATAGGTAAACTTGTATCAGTACCCTTTATCACCGTACAAAATTGCAGGGTGATATCTGTAATAGTTTCGGAGATATAGAATGTTAGTGAAATATTTCGCACAGCCGCCATTTTGAGGTTATGTAAACAATTGAACTAAATTAGACTCCAGTGCATTACAATGTGCATAAACAATTGCTGTACCAAGTTTCATTACGTTTGGATAATTAAATCGCGAGAAAAGTATATTTAAAAGTCTCTAATTCGCTTGGCCGCCATGTTGGTTTTGTAGTCACCAGGTTTTTGAAAGTCTCATAGGTGAACTTCTGGTAGTGCCCTTTACCACAGTACACAATTTCAGGGCGAAATCGGTAATAGTTTCGGAGATATTGAATACTAGTGAAATATTTCGCACAACCGCCATGTTCGATTGGTGAGACGTAACAAAATTTGAAGGGCACGGTCGAGGTCGCCGGGAATAGCGCTATGAACTTGCCGAGTTTCATTGAAATCGCTCCAGCCGTTTATATTTTATTAGGGAGACACACACACACACCTCTCACACACACACACACACACGCACGCACACACACACGCACACACACACGGACAAAAGGTGATCTCATAAGCCTATTTTTTCAAAATTGAAAATAGGCTAAAAAAACATGTCTTAATAATACTGTCCTGTGGTCATACGAACCATTTACTGCATGTGCCAAACGATTCTGGATCTTCACAATCTACCGTAGACCAATCATGTCACGGCCATGCTAAGCAAACAGCCAGTCTCAAATGCGGGACATGGACTCCACAACACCGCCCAATCTAGGTCTTGGTAGGTTGTGAAAAAAAAAAAAACACTGCCTGCTTCCAGTCTCCGACCGGGTCAGGAATGGAATGAATGAAGCCCCCATCTAGCGGCGAGGATACGAAGTGTGCCGGCTGCCGAAGCCTGTCGCACTCCTCTGGGGCAATGATTAAATGCATGACAAATGAAATGAAATGATAGTGGAGAGTGTTGCTGGAATGAAATTTTGACAGGGAAAACCGGAGTACCCGGAGAAAAACCTGTCTGCCTCCGTTTTGTCCAGCACAGATCTCACATGGAGTGACCGGGATTTGAACCACGGACCCAGCGGTGAGAGGCCGGCGTGCTGCCGCCTAAGCCACGGAGGCTCCTGGTAGGTTGTGAGAAAATACAAAATATCTACTGTACCTCCCCCAGCCGGCCGCATGGTTTTGGGGTAGCACGCCTGCCTCTCACCCGGAGGCCCCGTGTTCGATTCCGGGCTCCGTCAGGGATTTTAGAAACTGGCGTGAGGGCAGTAACACGGGGTGCACTCAGCCTCGTGAGGACAATTGAGTAGCTGTGTAACATTGAGGCAGCGCCCCGATCACGAAAGCCAAGATTAACGGCCGACGGACTCGATACGCTGATCACGCGTCACCCCAATATCTGCAGGCCAAATGGCTGGGCAGCGGTCGCTTGGTAGGCCTAGGCACTTCACTGGCTGTAGTGCCAGGGGTTATTATACCTCCCCCCAACCCATTCCTTCTTCCCAACCACGCTCACTAGTACAAAGTAGCATAACGTCTTGCTGTCATGTTTCTAATAAGAATAATAAAGTACATGTGATCGTTTAAATTTGATGGGTTATTCTTCTTCGGAATGTGTCTTTCGATCGATTCCTTGATGTCTTAAGTCCTACATTTTGGCTCGTGTTAAATTTGTAGACTATATCTTCTCCCAAATTCGTGGATTTTTCACCTTCACATTTGCTTTTCTTGGACTCATGGGTATGCAGGAACTAATGGAAATGAATGAGCAGACCAGCTAGAGAAAACCGCCACTACATCTAACCTAGAGCTGATGTGTGATAAGTCTCCGGTAGGTTATTTGAAAAGTCAAATAAAACAATACGCATTGGACCAGTGGAACTAACTATGGATTTCCTCTTCGAAATGCTCCGTCACGAGAAATATTCTTCCCCAAAGTTCTTGACCGGCTCAACTGCAAATTGCTGATGCCAAGATTTTATCTCTCACAATTCCTTTCAGGCCATGGAAAATATAAGTCTTACTTCAAACGATTCAAAATTAAAATACATGATAATTACTCTCCCTTCAGTGGATCTTCTCAAACCAAACATCACCTGTTGTTTGACTGTCTTGTATTCGAAAGAGAAAGATACAGTCTGAATTCCAACTGCTGCGATAATGAAATGTGAAAACCGTCACCTCTTATCTCCTCTCATCTCATCTTTAGGCGGGATGGCGCTGTGGCCAAGCTGCTAGTCCCTCACCAAGGTGGGTCGGGTTCGGTTTCTGGTCAATGGATGTGAGATCTTTGAAGTGAGATGTTACGTCCAGAGGTTCGGAATCCACGTGAAAAAGGAGGCTCCGTGCCTCATTAACACGAGATTAACGGTCATTTGAAACTACCAGATTTCTTTCTTTTAAGGGATAACTGTTGCGCTAAATTATTAAGTTCACTTATAATGGGGTAAGGGGTCTCCGCCCAATCAATACTTTTCTTTATAGGCAACTAAAAGTTTATTGCCGTTTTAAAGGGACATGTTTCGGGTCTTCCTGAAATTATTAAGTTACGGAAATCTTACATCAATGTAATGTATAAGGCGTGATCATAAAGTTTCCGATTGACGACGGTCTAGTCCAGGACCGGTTTGTCAATCAGGCATAATCACCGTGAGCATTGAGGTGCTCATCCCACCGACACACCAAGGTTGAAGATCGCCGTGTGGTAAAACACCGTGTTCTGCTGCGTGAAGAAGTCCGTAACCGCTTGCTGCACATCCTCGTCCGACAGGAATCGTTGACCCTTCAATGTATTTTCTAAGGGATTCAAGGCGTGATTTTTGTAAAAGGAATGGACTAGCAGTTGGAAATACATGGTTTAAGAAGAACTAAAGCCACAAGATAACAGGGTACAGTTATGTTCTGTCGAAAAAGTCAGTGGTGGATTATGTGATCAGGAACAAAGAAAACCATCTCAGATGTCAAGGTAATACCATCTAAAGCCTTGGATAGTGATCATCGGCTTTTAGTAGTGACTATTAGAGGAGTTAAAGAGAGAAAGTGTAAAAAGAGACAGGAAAAAAGGATACGAGTATGGAAGCTGAAGGAAGAGAAGTACAGAGAGAAATTCCAAGAAATAGTGATGAGTAGCATTCCAACAAATGAAACAAACTCTATCGAGGAGGAATGGAAAAGGTTAAAAACAACGATGGTGGAAGCAGCAGAAAGAGTGTGTGGAAGAACTAGTGATACGAAAAGGTGGAAGGAAACATCCTGGTGGAAAGAGCTGGTGAAGGAGAAGGTTGCAATGAAGAACAAAGCTTTCCGGATATGGTTCCAAGAAAGAACAGAGGAAGTGTGAAAGGAATATATGGAAAAGAAGAGAGAGGCAAATAGAGTGGTAGCAGAGGAGAAGAGGAAATGGATGGAAGAGTGGACAAGAATGATGGAAAGAGACAGTGAGGGGAGTAGGAAAGTTCTGTATACAATGGTGAAGGCAAAGAAGAGATGCACAGCAGAAAATGCTAGGATGATAAATAAAGAAGAAAATTAAATTGAAGGAGTATTTTGAAGAGATACTGAATCCAAATGGGAATATGGAGAAGAAAAATGAGGAATTACGTAATGTAGAGGAAGATGAAAAGGACCTGGCATGGAAGGAAGTGGAAGGAACAATAAGGGCCGTGAAAGGAGGAAAAGCACCTCGAGTGGATGAAATAAGTGTCGAGATGGTGGGAGCATCTGGCGTCGTAGGAGTTCAGTGGCTTTATCGGGACATGAGAGTTATATGGAAGGAAAGGAGAACACCTGAAGACTGGAAGAAAGGGATACTTTATTGTGCTAATTTTTAAGAAAGGCAACAGGAAAATAGTCCAGAATTATAGGGGAATCACGTTGATGTGCCATGCTGCGAAGATATTTGAGAAGCTCCTGGAAAGAGAATGCAGAGAGTAGTAGAAGAGGGGTTGAGGGAAGAACAGTATGGATTTAGGCCAGGGAGATCAACAGTGGATCTGATTTTCAGGGTAAGACAGCTCCAAGAAAAACACTATGAATATGGAAAGGATTTGGTAATGGTGTTTCTGGACATAGAAAAGGCATACGATAGTTTGGATAGAGGAAAGGTGTGGGAAACCCTACAGAAAAAGGCAGTTAAAAATCAAAATGTGGCTAGAATAAAAGAGATGTACCAAGGAGGTGTGAGCTGTGTGAAAGTTGGGGGTTGAGGCGTGACTACCGATAACAAGGCCAACTCACTCTGTGACGAAATTCTAGTGATGTCACGCTGCGTCGTTACAGCTTCAGATCGCCAGCCATTAGACTTGAGTGGAGTCTTCTTGGAGTCTTAATACTTGTTCAACATTTCTCGTGTGGTGATTTTTGGTTTAATTGTCATATTTGCGTCATCACAGTACCGTACCATTATAGTGGAGCATTCGATGTAGTAGTTGTGAGATAATGCCGCATAGTTGTGTTTGGAACTACAAGAAAGCGTCAGTGTTTTCCTTCCCAAACGAATGTGAATAATGCTTTTCAGTGGTAAGGTTTACAATTCAGTCCTTTGTGATAAATACATTTGTGTTTTCACTTAACAAAAAACTGTCCACAATTATGGAACATGAAAGACTAGTGGAGATATTCGGCTTTTTATTTCTTTATGTTTGTCTGCCAAATTATGGATTAGTAAAGCTGAACATAACCTTATTACTTGTTGGTGAGTACTGATTTTTTAGATATTAAATAAAGCTCCTCACAGGAATTTGCTCTTTTATTTATTTTTATTATGTTTCCCTAGACTGTCCTTTCTAATCCAAGAATAATTCTGACATTTTGAGCCTAATGAGGTATTAACTTATGCCATTAAATGCAACATACTATCAACTGATATCACTGGGAGAAAAATATCACCTATTATTATTATTATTATTATTATACTGGAAGAGAATAATGAAAAATGTGCTCATTAACATTCCCTTCCTGTAAGCTGTAATTTATTGCAGTAAGCCTAGCCTAATATTATGTCTTTCTCCAGCTGTAAATGCAAATTCAGTTATGTTTGGTTTCTATAATCAATTGTACCCGTAGGCCTATGAATTATCAATTATTTTACCATTTGTGGGCTCAAAATTAGGCCATTTGTCATGATTAGGCTATTGTTTCTAAATATCAAATAGTGTACTGTATTGAAAAGCAATCTACAATTTTTATTGTGTACCGACAAATGAGAATTGGGTTGCCCTGATGAACATAGGAATAATTTACACTTAACTTAAACATGAAAAACAAAGGCTAATTTACTCTGAGAAGAAGAAAATCATTCTTTTATTAACCTACAGAATAGACTACGGTACCTATGTGAATGAACTTGGCGTCACTAAGAACAAACTTCAATTTGATATCTAAAAGGAATAGGCCTATAGGCTAGGCCACAATAGGAGAAGTTGGTCTAGTATGGCAAACCTTAACATCAGATAGCTCTATTTTTTTACATTTTAATTAAATATTTGCATATTATGGACTGCAATAAAATAGGATTTAAATATATGACATGAAGTGTACAAATATTTTATCCACTTGGTAACAACAAAATATTTTAACTATACTGTTACGAACAGAAACGTCACTTCGTACTTATTTGGGAAAATGAATGATATTTATTTACAAGAACATACACACACATTACAAATAACACTCAAAAGACTTCATCTTGGATGCACTGTTCCTTGTCCTTCTTTTCTCACAAAAAACAAAAATAACTGTTGCCAACTGTCTGCCACATCCTCCCACCGTTGAGGAAAGACATCCTCAACTACTCCATATATCTTGCAGGAACATTGACAGTTCTACCCGAACGTGTGGTCTTTGGGGGTTGAACACCAGTTCCAGTCGGCTCTCCTAAAGCAGTAGCTATTTTCTTATTCAAGCCAGTCCTCAAAGGTGTGCTGTCTTCATCAGGTACTTCTAGGGGGTAGAGTCGCTGTATCGGTCTCAAGAGTTCTCCTTTAGATGTAACAACCCTTGCAAGTCTTGTATTACCATCAGTTCCAGGGAACAAGTCCACAATTTTTCCAAGGGGCCAATATGTCTGCAACATGGCGGCGGCTGTTAGTACCGAGTCTGAGTTATCTCCGATAAATCTCAAAATCAGTGACGAAAAGTGTGTTAAATGTAATAGAGTAGTGAAAAACGGTTTTCTATGTACAATTTGTGATGAATGGTACCATTTTCGCTGTGGAAATATCAATATCAAGTCCAATTTTAACGAACATGAAAGTGAGTGGATCTGCGTTGCATGTAAACAAAGCGGCAATAGCATGGAGACTAAACAAAAACAGCAAAACAATTATGAATCCGTAGTTAAAATTTTAGGTGTACTTCAAGAAGACTTAATGGCCTTGAGAGCTGAAAATGAATCTTTAAAAGAAAGAATTGCAGCGTTAGAAGAAGACAAGAAAGAAATACAGAATTGGACAAAGGTTACAGGTCGCAATTTTAGGCCTAATGCAAATCAAATGGGACGAAACGAGTATGTTGTGAAACACACAAGTGCAACAGTGAAGTGCTCCAATAAATTTCAAGTGCTTGAACATGTTTCAAATGACACGTTTTCACCGGAATCATCCAATAGTAAATACAAACACAGTGCTAGGAGCCCACAGAAGAAAACTAATAATTCAACTTCCTCACGGCAAGCAGTCAACGTGTATGCAGACAGCCAGGGTAGGGGCTTGGCAGAAGAAATCAAGACTAATCTCAATAATCCTTGTATACAAGTGTGTGGATCAGTAAAACCTGGTGCAAAAACTGTGGATGTTCTTGCCAATTGCAATCCTCTAATGGAAAAGGACAATTATGTAGTAATTGTGACAGGGACAAACGATGTTGCTGCTAATGAAGGTAACAAATTAGTCAGGAGTTTAAAAGGTAAGCTCTCAATAATGAATAATTCACGAGTAATTGTTGTTAATGTACCTTATAGACATGATCTTATGAAGGAATCTTGTGTTAATATGGCTGTAAGTGAAACTAATGCTCAAATTCATAGCTTATGTAAACATTTAAAAAATTGTGAAGTTATTGATATTTCCAAATTTAGCAGAGAAATGTTTACTAAGCATGGCTTGCACCTTAACCACAAAGGGAAAGAAGCACTAGGAAGGGAAATTGCTTGCATTATCAGGAGGGAGATTAGCGATGTCTCAAAATTGAGAAAAGCTATACCTCTTACCTGGCCTTTGCAGGGAAACGTGCTAGGAAACTCGGATCCTTAAACCAGAAACCTTGTACAAAGATCCGAGTTGAAAATAATGTTACAGACAAATTAGTGATTTTGAATGCACTTACTAAAGATGTAAATATCACTGAAAACAAATCTGATGAGCTATCTTCACAAGTTTTGAAAGAGCTTAATGTATTTCATATCAATTTACAATCTATAAGAAATAAGTTAGGTAAACTAGAAATCTTACTCAATTCCCTTTCAATAGATATATTGTGTGTAAATGAACATTGGCTTGTGAAGGAAGAGGTTAGTCTTTATATTCCATCTGGGTATGAGGTAATGACTAGCTTTTGTAGAAAAAATAAATCAAACGGGGGTGTTGCTATATTCAAGAAAGTAACTACAAACATGGACAGTATAATAATGGAATTAAATGATTTCTGTATAGAACAGCTCTTTGAAGTAGCTGGGGTAAAGTTTACAAGAGCTAAATTTATTATTATTTCCATATATCGTACACCTGATTCGGATGTCCAGGCCTTCATAAACATATGGGAAAGGTTTGCTTGTTACTTAGCAAAATTCCAAAAGTATAAAATATATTGTTTAGGGGATATTAACCTAAATGTATTAATTGAATCACTGGCAAAGAAACAATTCTGTAACATCTTAAAATCCTTTGATTTTTATCTGATCAATAACCAACCAACTAGAAAGAAGTCTTGTTTAGATAACATTATTACTAATGTGCCAACAAATGGTTATAATTTTGGTGTTACAAAACCTCTCTTGTCTGACCATAGTGGCCTCTGGCTAACATTTCAAATTGATACAGGACACTTCCCAGAAAATAGGCAAGTCAAGTATATTAGGATGTTGAGCGACAATAACTTTCTCAGATTAAGGCACGAGTTGACCAGCAGGAATTTGGAAAACATAATTGTGAGCTATAACAATGTTTCTGAAGCAGCTGATAAGTTTATGAATATAATACACACTTCCTTAAATAAATGCTGCCCAATTAAGAAAAAAATAATTAACACTCCAGATCAAAAACAAAGTAAAAATAATACCAAATGGTATACGCCTTACCTTGATGTTATTAGGAAGCTAAATATCATGTATTACACTAAAGCAAAGAAAGGAGACCCACAGGATATAGAAAACTATAATCACATAAAAAAATTATATCGGGGGGAAATTAAAGCAGCAAAAAAGAGAGCGAATGATGAGTTCATTAATAACGCAAAGAATAAATGTAAAGCTGCTTGGTTAATCATAAACAAGGAACTGGGTAAAAATAAAAGTAAGGACTCTACACCAATAACGCCAAATGTGTTAAATGAATATTTTATAAATTCTGTTGAAAATATGGTCAAAAGTTTGGAATATGAAAATCATCATACAAAGTTTATGGAGAAATTGGAAAACCATAAGGTAGATGAAAATCCCACACCATCCTTCAGATGGAGACAAATAACACATGAGAAGGTTCTAAAAATAGTTTCAGAACTAAACAATTCAAAATGTGAGGATTATTATGGAATGTCGAATTTTATTCTAAAACAAATAATAGACATCATAGTATTACCTTTAACTTATCTAATAAACTGGATATTTACTACTGGAGTTTTTCCAGAGTGTCTGAAAATCACCATCACAATTCCAGTCCATAAAAAAGGAGATATGGTGGACCCCAGTAACTATAGGCCAATCTCAATTGTCCCAATTATTTCCAAAATAATGGAACAGTGTATGAAAGAACAATTATCAGCATTCTTTGAGGAGCACAAGTTGTTTAATAGTACCCAATTTGGTTTCAGAACTGGTAAGTCAACGGTTCAAGCTGTTGAAGCTGTTGTTGATGAAGTGATTGCTGGATTTGAATCTCAACTTATTACATCTGTCACACTCTTAGACCTAAGTAAAGCTTTCGATTCTGTGGATCATAATATATTAATACAAAAACTTCACTATTATGGAGTCAAAGCTTGTGAATTATCATTAATTACCTCCTATCTCCACAAGAGAAGGCAAATAGTTGTAATAGACAACCAAAAATCTGCTCCGCTCATTGTAAATACAGGTGTAGCACAAGGTTCAGTCATTGGAGCCTTTTTCTTCCTGGTCTATATAAACGACATTGTTAGTAATATAAATGCCAAGTCAATACTGTATGCTGATGACATCACTGTAATAACAAGTGATAGAGACCTAACTTGCCTTGAAGAGAAAAGAAACAAATTATTAGGTGAATCAACTTCTTGGCTAAAGGTAAACAAACTATTTCTAAACAGTAACAAAACAGAAGAAATCTATTTTCACTTAGTTAAATTGGCTTCAAGTAGTCATGAATGCAGCTCTGTTAAGTTGTTGGGAATCCATTTAGACCCTAAATTAAACTGGGACATTCACACACAAAAATTATGTACAAAATTAGCACGAGTCTTATTTTTATTGCGAAGACTCAAACAATCAGTTAGTGCTAATCAGATGATTCTCGCATACTATGCATTTTTCCATTCACATTTAACTTATGGTATAATATTGTGGGGAAACTCAACAGGGGCACAAGATGTTTTCAGATGGCAGAAGAAGGCAATAAGATGTCTACAAGGCAAGCCTAGTACAGAATCCTGCAGAAATCACTTCCAAGAACTTGGAATTATGACTCTTACATCAATATACATATTCCATAGCTTAGTGTATATTAAAGAAAATCTAAGTGTATATAAAAATCGAAGGGATGTGCATTCACACACCACAAGAATAAGAAACCAGCTAGATACACCTCATGTCAGGTTAAAGAAAACACAAGACCACTACAAATACTATGGAATTAAAATCTTCAACAAACTACCAACACAACTACAGCAGGAGTCTATAAACATTTTCAAAGCATCCATTAAGCGATGGCTCATTAACAGCAGTATTTACACTTTGGTCGAATTTGAAGAGAAAATTACACTCTACCCAGATGGACTATAGAAGATCAACTTCTTCTTACTGTATTCGTGTTATTTTATTCTTATTTTATTTTATAGAATTCAGTAAGCTGGTAATATTACTTGTAATCTATTATACATAACTTTGTGATTTTATTGTAAATTGAAAATGTATTTTTAACAATGTGACGTAGTCTAATACAACGATAAGTTGTTAAATGACAATAAATATTGATTGATTGATTGATTGATCTATCCTCTTAGTGCCATCTGATCCAACTAGGACAATGTCACCTTCCTTGAACAAAAGAGTTGGTTTACAACTCGGTTTACCGAGTGCCAAAAGTCCCAGATATTCCTGCTGGAATCTTTTCTTCAATGCCATTCTTAGGTTCAGAAGATGACGATTTCTTTGATTCAGGGTTATAGCATCCAATACATCACATTCTGGAACTCCAGTTGTCTTAATTTCTTGTAGAAAGCAGGCAGGGGTGAGTGGACTTATATCTTCACATCCATCGGTCAGATATGTTAGCGGTCTTGCATTTATGGTGGCTTCTATACTGCAGAGAAGGGTAAGCATTTCTTGGTAAGTTAGACAGGCTTTACCCAAAACTCGTTTCAGAAGCTGTTTAATTAGACGTATTAACCTTTCCCAGAAGCCTCCCACCAAGGAGCACTAGGGGGATTAAATCTCCAAGTAATACATTCAACGGAATAGTGTTTGGAAATATTCTCCCAGTCAACACTTTGAAACGCGTTATCTGTACCCGTGAAATTTGTACCATTGTCTGAGTAAATCACAGAGGGGCGTCCTCTTCTTGCTACAAACCGCCGTAACGCTTGCACAAACGCCTCTGTGGAGAGAGAAGTAACTTAACCATTTCGAGATGAACAGCGCGATACACCGCACATGTGAAAACTACAATCCAAGCTTTACTTTCATCCCTCAGGAACACCGGACCTGCCAAGTCCACTCCTATCACTTCAAATACACAGGCTTCCCGTATGTGGTCCAGGGGCAGAGGGGCCTGAGCGATTTCGGTATGTTGTCCATCATGCATCCGGCACTTGACACATTTTCTTATAATTTTTCTAACTGTCCTCCTTCCACCGATGATCCAGAAGCGTTGTCTCAGATGTTTAAGAAGAAGTTGTACTCCAATGTGATTTTCTTTCACGTGCCCATCCATAATCAAGCGAGAGGTGATGATATGGTTCGCCGGGAAAATCATTGGGAACCTGAATTGCTTCAAATCTTCTCGCAGTAGTAGTCTTGTTTTAACCCTGAGAACACCATCTTCCAGGAATGGATGTAGTGAAGATAGACGTTTATCAACTAATCCGTGGAAGCTTTCTCGCTGAATTATAGAAATGAGTCTAATTTCAGCCCTTTCTAACTCTTCAACTTGCAGATTTTCTTGCGAGATCCTCTCACGTCTAAGACAATTCTTACAGAAACGAAGAATCCATGCGATTAGATGAACTATTCTGTGATAGCTGGAAAAATACCTGGCATACCAGAGGGGACCTTCATTGGTTACAGTCATAGAATTCACAGGGTTTTTCTTCATTTCCTTTCGATACTCTCTTTGTCATACACCACTTTTGTTTGAGGCCAACAATCTGGAGATTCGTACAACCAAGCAGGTCCCTCCCACCATCGAGAGGCTATTAATTGCGAAGCAGAACAGCCACGTGATGGTAAATCAGCTGGATTCAATGAACCTGGAACGTGTCGCCAGCAGTTTAAATTGGTCAAGTTCCTGATCTCATTCACATGATTGCGGGCAAACACTGACCAGTTCTCAGTCCTGCAGATCCATGCTAGAACTGTGGACGAGTCAGACCAGAGAAAAAACTCATGAACTTCCAGTGAAATAGATTCCAACACACATTTAAGCAACCGTGCGCCAATTGTAGCAGCCAGCAATTCCAATCTGGGGATTGTCACTTCCTTGAGGGGGGGCCACACGAGAACTTGCATCACATAACTGTACACTCACTTGATTGTTGGAATCGCATCTTATGAAGACTACTGCTGTGTATGCAAGTTGGCTGGCATCACAGAAGACATGAATTTGCACATGGTCACTTCTTCCAAACCATCGAGGAATCTTGATTTCTACCAGGTGAGGTAGATCCTTTATCCAGGCCAGAAACTCGTCTCTGGACTTCTCATCAACTGCACTATCCCATCTTATATGCGTCTTCCAGGTTCTTTGAATCAACAGTTTGACACAAAGGGTGACAGGACAAGTCACACCAACTGGATCAAAAATTCGATGTGCGAGTGATGGAATTGTCCTTTTCGTCACTTCTCCCACCTGAATACCATTCAACCAATGCAAATTTAAAGTAAGTGTATCCTCCTGTCGATCCCATAACAGTCCCAAAACAGATGAAAGGGTAGCAGACTGGTCATCATCCTGAGAGAACTGCCATCCCCTCAAATTAAAACTGCCTTCTGATAATGCCCTACTAGCTTGATTGATAAACTCGCCCACCTCAGATTCCCTGTCAAGGCTAGTGACAACGTTGTCCACGTAGAAGCTCTGTAGAAGTCTCTTGATGAATAGGGGATTGAATTGCGGGTTTTTCAAGTACTTCTTCAGGCGATACTCCAGGACAGCCACCAGGAGAAATGGACTACAAGGTAAGCCGAAAACCAGCCTGGCATGCTTGAAGATCTTGTAATTATTCCCAACGTCCTGCCACATCAGGAAGCAGATATAGTTTCTATCTTCTTTCCGTATGCTTATCTGAAGGAAGGCCTTCTCAATGTCTGCAATAAATCCAACTTTCCTCTCTCGGAATCTAAGAAGAACAGCAGGGATTAGCTCAATCAGGTTGGGGCCATCATACAAATAATCGTTCAAAGCAGGTGTTCCCACTTCCTTCGCTGAGGCGTCAAATACAGGATGAACAGGTGTCGTTGAACTACTTTCCTTCACAACAGCTCGATGCGGTAGATAGTGTCTGAAGTTTTCATCCTCCTGAACCGGTTCAATAACACCACTCCTTTACCACTCGGTGAAAATATTTTCATACGTCTCACCTAGTCCAAAATTTTCCACTTTCTTCCTTGTGTTGACTAACTTCTTCTCAGCCATGACCCTGTTAGATACAAGAAATGATTTGTTTTCTTTCCAGGGTAAATGGACTTCATACCTAAATTCTCCATTAATAGACACGGTTTTCTGAAAGTGCTCCATTGTTGCAAAGTTTTCTTCAGTTTTAGTTTTCCTTACGGCAGGATCGCTGATACCTAGCACGTCCAGTTCCCACAGATTTTCAACTGAAGCATCTCTGATAAAGAGAGAAGTGACAAGGTTGGTCATGCTTGATTGATCACCAGAAACTACTTTACCCATCACAGTCCACCCCAGCAGTGTCTCAATACATACAAGACCATTGCTTAGTGTACACGTTTGTCCAGTCATTAACTTTCCAGCTACACCAGCGCCTATTAATAGTTCAATGGGACCTTCAGTATCATAAATCTGTATCCCTTTTGCTCTTAGTTCTTGCAACCATGGGCCCTTTAACATAGTATTGTACCCTGTAATTACTTGTTGCCCTAAGACTTCAAAATTACAGGCATAAGGCTTTCCTTAACTCTCTATGTAGATCCTATAGCACATATGCTGGCTCTCTTCTGTGACTACCCCACCAAATAGTGAATGGCGTAGGATTTCTGTGCGATGACTAGTCAGTGTAACCTAACTTCGGCGCAACTGATTCAAGCATATAAGATCTCTGACTGCCAGTATCCAGTAGAGCCCTTACCTCCATTGCAGAGGATTCACCAATGACCTTCACCTTTAATGTTTGCAAAATAACACCTTGCATACCACTACGCTCTTCATTTGAAATCAAAGAATGAGTCTGAAGTTTTTCATTGGTAGCTTCAATGGAATGTGTTGGGCCTAGACATATTAGGCTGTTATGTTTTTTGCTACAGGAATCACATTTTAACTGACTTCTGCACATCTTTGAAACATGTCCTTTCTTCAGACAGAGAAAGCATGCTCTCTTATTCTTCACAATTGAGACTCTCTCCTTTAAAGCCATCTGCTTTGCCATGGAGCAGTTTGAACTAGCATGGGACCTATCACAAAATATACAGTTTAGTTTAAGATTACAATCCACAAGTGCAGCTGCGGTAGGTGGCGATTCACTGTAAATGTCAATTTTCTTTGTACCTTTCGACTTGTCAGGATTCACATTGATGATACCTTTACTTGGGATGGCCAGTTTGATCCTTTCCTCACTCTCTACTTCATTCTCCGGGAATTTCATCAAACCTTTAAGACGTTCACTAGGTTCACATTCCTTCCCACCGCCACTCCTCTGCCAGGCACGTAACACATCTATAGACAAGCATGATTCAATCATAGGAAATAGCATTGCTGCATATTTCTCGGAAGTTACACCTAGGCTCTCCAAAGCACCAAGTTGAGTTTCGAGTCTGTCATATAATGATGCGATGTCAAGACTACTACAATAATTCATCATTGTCAATAGTTCTCTAGTGTAGACTTCCCCCAACAAAGAATCATTGCCAAAACGTGATTTAAGTTTCTGTATTGCTTTAGGGTAATTTCCACTTGTGGCTGGAAAACTGTCAACGATGTCGCGAGCTTTGGAGTTTGGCAATATTGCTTGGATAAGATATTCGTATTTATCGGCATTATCTAACTCTTCATCTTCATCAATCTTTTGAAATTGATTCCAGAAACCTAACCAATCTCGTAGATTTCCACCAAATTTTCGGAATTCGATATTTACTTTTTAGGTTATGAATATTACTGGTGCTTACTGTTGACTGGACTTCGTCTTCACGTTTTCTCTCCATTGCAAGAGCATCGGAAACAGCCACTGCGAACATATGCAACTTGAGTTTATAGTCATCTACTCCGTCTACTTCTGTGATCAGGTCTTCTTCTGACACCGCATCTTCCATGAGGCGTTGAAAGATCTCCTGGTCCAGATTACTTATGAGGTTAGCAGTGGCGGCCGACATACTGTTCGGCTGGGAGGGCGATCACAGTATTTTTCCCGCACCTTTTTATAAGTTGACAGAGGAAAAACAGAGTACCGGTAGGCCTAGAATCAAGTTACTTTTATATGCAATGAATATATCGCTACTCGATATTCTTGATGTCAGATCCCAAAGCTGCCCTCAACACTTGTTTTTATCATTTGGTACCGGTATTACAACAATGATTTCATAGGGTAACAACACTGAGAACCTGATGTGAAAATTACTCTCAAGAGAAAGTTTTCTGCTACCGTTTTTAAAATAGCGTCCACAGAATTCATTTTGAAACGCAGAAATACTTAATCACACTGAGACGTAAGCATAAGAAAGACAGTCAAGCTTTAAGGAGTTTCATCTCTAGAGCACATCCGTAACAAGAATTATTATTATTATTACTATTATAGAGACATCACGAGAATATCACTTACGGCACAAGCACTTCCAAACCACAGTCGCACCAGTAAATTATAAAAAAACACTACTTAATGATTTACAGATTAATTATCACCAACACAGAGATTACAACTGCTGAATATTACCACCGCACTCAAGACTCTTCAACACGAAAGCGAAATAGCTCACTGGTGCCAACTTCTTCACTAACCACAGAAGGCTAGCCAGAGGTCCGTGTTATACTTCACCATTGCACTATGAATCAAGATTCCTGTTCTCAGATGCTACACTTAAATGAAAATCCACAGCCTGCTTCCAGTCTCCGACCGGGTCAGGAATGGAATGAATGAAGCCCCCATCTAGCGGCGAGGATAGGAACTGTGCCGGCTGCCAAAACCTGTCGCACTCCTCTGGGGCAGTGATTAAATGAATGACAGATGAAATGAAATGATAGCTGCGAGTGTTGCTGGAATGAAATTTTGACAGGGAAAACCGGAGTACCCGGAGAAAAATCTGTCTGCCTCCGTTTTGTCCAGCACAGATCTCACATGGAGTGACCGGGATTTGAGCAACGGACCCAGCGGTGAGAGGCGGGCGTGCTGCCGCCTAAGCCACGGAGGCTCGCAAGATGCTACACTTAAATATAATTATATATTTTTTGTCTTCAAAGATAAACAAAGGGCATACTGTTCATGGATTATTGTTATTTAAATTTAATTTTTATTATATGCAACCATGGTGATTTGATGTATTCATTCATTTACTTCATTTGCTAGTGGGGCGATTCCCTGGCTGGGCGCATGCTCGTACAGTAGAAGAGCCAGGGGAGATGAGATATTTACCGGTGCTACAGAGCTGTACGGACTCCGCCCGGCTTAAAGACAACTGCCCGCACACCACGTCCATAGATTACCCCTCTGGCAGCCTACAAGCGCGCCAGTCTCCGTATTCCCCTTACGTCTCAATCCCCTCGACCGGGCACAATCATAGGGCGGAAAGCCCAGAGTCCATAACTCCATACTGACCAGTGAGCTGCGCGCTGAGCGTGATACCACCAAACACGGTCTTCCTGATAGATAGAGGTACAGTTTTACATTGACATGTAATTTTCTTAGCATTATTAGAGTTCAATTTTTGACTTAAAATATCAAGAGAAAATGAAAATCCCTTTTCGTTCTCTAGGAAGGACACCGTCCTGGAGTCCTTATGGGCCAGCCGCTACTGGAGGTTAGCCTTCTCTTCCACTAAGGCGTAATCTCCTCGGATAGCGACTATGTCCTTTATTTCTTTCTCCAATAAAACTTGAAGTGAAGCTACAATTTTTGTGAACGATGCACGGTATACACCACGTTTTCTGATTAAACTTCGAATATCGCTCATTTTCCTTTCTATATCCTGTCACGGTCGCCAGATGTTACGAACAGAAACGTCACTTCGGACTTATTTGGGAAAATGAATGATATTTATTTACAAGAAAATACACACACATTACAAATAACACTCAAAAGACTCCATCTTGGATGCACTGTTCCTTGTCCTTCTTTTCTCACAAAAAACAAAAATAACTGTTGCCAACTGTCTGTCACAAATACCTCCACTTTCATCACTAGCAAAGTAACTTAATGTCATTCAAAACTAGCATCATAAGAATATATTGTGTGCATATAAAGTACCGCTAGCCTTGTTGCTAGTCTAATGGCAAGTCTGCAAATCAAAAGAATATCATTGAGCCAAATCGCTGGTAAAAGGAGCTATACAGACATTTTGCATTTTGGTTGTCGAGTATTGAATGTGAAGATTATTAATATGGTCCCTAGGCTTGTGATTGCTGGCTATTCTTAAAAAGCACCATCTTATGTTTCTAATAGTTCTTGCCAATAGGATTCACAAAGATAACTGATATGCACAGTATCGATACCGTACGGTAACTGAACTGTCATCATTGGTATACCTCATGGAACAGTGGTTAGCATTGTTGGCTACCTCCGTGGAGGTCTGTGTTTGATTTACAGTTCTGCCATGAAATTGAATTGTGGTTTGAGGTAGGCGTACTGGAACTGTATTGTTATATCGTTGTATAAAGGTATCAATTTTGAAGACATGCACCAGGCCAGTGTGCTACTCGAGTTAACTTCACTGTCGTCCTTGTTAGTACCAGGAGTCTTACGACTTTAATCCTTGCTTCCTTAAAATTGGCCTTCATAATACTTTGAGTCTTCTGTACCGTTGTACAATTATCACATTAACTTAAATGGTATTATAATGGACATTCTGATTGAACACACTAGATGGAAAAATCTAGTGAGCTCTCTCACAAATGTGGGAGCTTTACATAAATACACGGGTAATTTCATCCCCTGCAAGGGTTTGTCCCTTTACTTATACTGGTACGGTAGGCCTACATATAATATTGTCCTTGTGGATGTAATTCGATTTATCAGCTAAATCGCTCAAAATTAGGTTTAAGTTTAGTCAGCATGAATCACCACCCTCTCCTTTCAGCAAATTAATATACCAACTTTGTGGGACAGATTTCCAATTGCATGGACCAGATTTGACAGCCCTATAACCGATAACCATGAAAAAGTAGAATTACTAGCATCTACGCTACAAGAACAATTCACACCCAACAACCATCTATGAAAATTACCACACAACCAAAAAAAATGGATGACTTACACAAATTCTTACACGATCCACCGCACAACGACATACCACTCATTACGCAAGATTAGCTCTACAGACATATCAAACAACGAACCAACAAAGCCTCAAGATACCCACATTCCATCGACTGATAGTGATCACAATCACGACTTGAATCTATAATACAATACTAACAACAGGGAGTCTACAAACCTGACAGGACAAACATACGAAACCGAAGACCTAAACACATCCTCATTATGAAAGACATACTAATGGAGGGCGCTCTCTGGGGGAAGAGGGTGCTTCTGGTGTGATTTACAAATTACAAATGTCTACTATAACAGACCAAAATTCCCAATCACAGACCGCTAGGGATGGCATGCCTACCTCAGGGACAAGCCCCAGCCACCCCCTTACGGAGGATCATGCCGCGTCCAGGATGGTAAAACAATATTACACACAACTACAGTCACAGCACGAACCACAGAAAGACCAACACTCCACACCATAACATTAACATGGCATTAACAAATACACCATCCAAGGGCCGTTTGCATACCGAAACATAGAGACAGGTAAAACGCACATGGTGACCGAGTGTAAAATTGTTGTCAATGCTTACAAACATACCTACATAACAGCAAACTGGCGACCTTGTAAACTAAATAAGAATGTCTTCAAGGGTCAACTAAACGATCCAACTAAATAAACAAAAATACAAGTTTCATGTATACACCGTAATATGTACGTGTCTAGGAGTATTTTTTTGGGTAGTCAATGGCGCCATAGTTGACGTGCGAATGTAGATAGAATTACTGCCATATTACTCGGCTGCATGAGGTTTCAAACAGTGCGTCATTGCATACGGATACATTCTCATGTGTTCAAGTGCGAAGATTGGTGGTGAGTTACGTATGTTCATAAATTACTTTTTGTTCAATTCAATTAAAATGTTTCACTCTGCTCTTTTAAAGCCATTGTGACACAAAGACATTGGTCGCTACTTGGTTAGATGACGGTCTGGGCGAAACCATTGTTTGCTACTTGGTTAGACAACTGTCTGGGCGAAACCATTGGTCGCTACTTGGTTACACGACTGTCTGGGCGAAACCATTGATCGCTTCTAGGTTAGACGACTGTCAGGCCGAAAATTACTGCTTCTAATACAAGCACGGGGTCTGAGGTGTAAGCCAAAGGTTACGTTTGTGTTTGTATGTAACGTTATATTAAGACATAGAATTTGACATGTATGCATCGTTTCAACTTTTGTGTCGTCCTTGACGACATGGATGTCGCCATTTTGTGTCTAGGGGAATGTTGTAGTGTAAGGTATCGAGATCTATACTACACTAAAAAAAAAAACAATATTAGCCTGGCTCCAGCGGTAAATGTAGCCTACGGTACCGTAGACTTATTTATTAGTAGGATTTAAGTATGATTACCAGTAAAAGATTCGTGTGCAGGTATAGTACGAAGTTGTAAGGTATATCACGATGGAAATCAAGGAATATTTGTTGATCTTTGCTGGCTTGCGTGAAGTGTACGGCAGTCACAATACTTTTCGTCGCACTTGAAAATCATGAAAACTGCCGTAAAACTTTTAATTTTACAACATAAACTAGAGCAATACACCGATCTAAAATATAGTATAGCATTTGGGAAACGACTGTACAGGGTCTTCTTTTTAGGTTGCTACGAGTATCAGGGGAACATGCACGGAAGGCGATAGCCCGGCCGGGTGACTCATTTGCCGAGAGATATATTCCCGTCATGACGGCTAAGATGATCTAATACAGTACGGTAGCGATAAGCATTGCATTATACGGCTAGGGACGGAGTGTCATTGCGCCAGCCGTGCCGTGCACTGAGTGGTGCTGCGGAGCGACCTAAAAAAAAAAACTGTATTATACCGGTATACAGTTTTTATAACCTGTAATTATTGTGGGATTTCAGGCAACCAGACACCCATCACTATTCTTAACTTATACCAAATAATAGACAAATAATTACTAAGATACAGGGTATTGTTTTTTAGGTTGCTCCGAATATCAGGGGAACATGCACGGAAGGCGATAGCCCGGCCGGGTGACTCATTTGCTGAGAGATATATTCCCGTCATGACGGCTAAGATCATCTAACACTGTACGGTAGCGATAACCATTGCATTATACGGCTAGAGGCGGAGTGCCATTGCGCCAGCCGTGCCGTGCTCTGAGCGGTGCTGCGGAGCGACCTAAAGAAAAGACCCTGTACCAGTAGGCCTGCCATTTTATTCACGAATGTGTATTAAATGAATTAAATTAATTTTAAATATTAAGGCATGTGAACTAATTGGTTGGTGGCATTATTGTTTTTATTGCACGATGTTTTTAAAAAATAGGCCAGTTCAGTTCTGGTAACAAAATAAACAAGGTGGTTGAGGTTTGAGATTAACAAGCTAAAATATGCAAATAATGGTACATCAATCTTGTAACACCCACGAGCAATAAAGTTAGAGCTCAAGCCACGTTAAAAACAGATTGGGGTAATTAGATTACAGTATTTGCGCTGAGGAAGGCCGGTACAATAAAAAGTACAAAGTAGTATTGACTTAAGGTTTTTAATTGTCAGAACTTATTGTGCTGTTTTTTGTTCCAGTATTGTGATATATACTGCACAGCCTAATGTCCCTTACATACAGAACTCGAGTAAAGCAACCAGATATTTAATTATACAGTATACGGTTCCTCTCCGTTTTTAATGCTTTACTTCACCGAGTCCATCCAACGGATTCTTCGTCTTCTCAACCTCTCTTCCCTGTCATCCGTCGTTCCAGTGCTCGTCTTGGTAGCCTTACTTCATTCATCCGTTTGACATGTCCAAACCATCTCAATCTGTTTTGCTTCAGTTTGTCATTTAGTTTCTGTACTCCCAGTTCT
The DNA here is from genome assembly GCA_946902985.2 of Meconema thalassinum. Taxonomy (NCBI): domain Eukaryota; kingdom Metazoa; phylum Arthropoda; class Insecta; order Orthoptera; family Tettigoniidae; genus Meconema; species Meconema thalassinum. The sequence continues at coordinate 120,049,982 of OX336391.1, forward strand.
TTCCGTATATCTTCATTTCTCAATCTGTCTCTCCTCATTTTCTGGACCATACTTCTCAGGAATCTCATCTCAGCTGCCTGTACTCTGATCTCATCCCTCTTAAGTCATTGTCCAAGTTTCTGCTGCATATGTCATTATAGGAACATAATATGCTTTGTGCACAACTTCTTTAGCCTTAATTGGTATATCCTTGTTCCATACTAGTCCCCGTACCTGTTGGTAGAAAGCACTCCCGAGTTGTATTCTGCCGATTTCCAAATCTAGTCTCCCATCTTCAGCCAGTTCACTTCCCAAGTAAGCTTATTTGAAGTGTTTCACCACTTCCAATTCCTTATCTCCTACTTTGATTACTCCATTTCCTTCTTTCTTACCTCGACTCATCACCACTGTTTTACTCTTCTCCACATTTATCTTCAATGCCCATTGCTCAATCTTTTCATTTATTACGTCTAACTGTTCTTGTACCTCCATCTCATCCTCGCCCCAGATCACAACATCGTCTGCAAACAACATTACCTTCAACTTTGCCCTACTATAGTCTTTTAATGCTTCCTTCATGATGTCATCCATCACCATTAAAAACAATAAGGATGACAGCACACTTCCTTGCTTCAGTCCAGTGTCAATTTTAAACCATTCCGATGTCCCGACTCTAGTCTTCACACTACTATAGCACTCCACGCACATACCTTTTATCATGTCTCTCAGTTCCTTGCCTATCCCCCTATTTGTTAAGCAAATATGGTTCAGCCTTCTGTTAGATGAATATGTTTTAATGTGTACCTCCTTAGTAACAGTAAATGGTATACTGCTCCTCTTCAGTAGGTACATTAATATCTACATTTCATAACAATACTTCTATATTGCATTAAGTTACCTAATGACAAATTCCTATCATTTTTTTTTTACTGAAATTTTTCTCAGAATAAGTATAGCCTACTGCTGAAGTTGGTCTGCTGGTGCATGTTCTAGAAGAAAATTTTGTTTAAAAATACAAATGACACTCAAACAAAATATTTGTATCATGAAATGTGGAGTACAATCTCCATTCACTTCATCTCAAAAGAAAATTGCTTCATCAGCATGAATTTTGAATATTTTAACCCTGGCTTTTTGCACTGCGTTAAGGATGTCGACTGAGTAAAGATTAAATGGCCATATCTACAATTACAGTACTGTTGTTAGTAAAATTAATTCACAAACACACATTAAACACCAATGTACAGGTTTTGTTTCATGGTAGGCCTATGTAGAACGAGTTATTGAGCGAGTAATATTATTTACCCATCTTGTTCAATCCTGTGCCATGTAGTAAATAGGAAGTTCGAGACGTCCTAGGCCTAGATTTATTAATTTATAAATGTCCTTAATGCAGTGCAAGCCTTCTCCTGCTAATGATGTGAGGTCTGTTATATCATCAGCCTTCTATATTAGCTATCGCCTTTCCATTCATGGAAGATTTATTTAGTTACTAATTAGAATAGAAATTATGTGCCACATCCTTGTAGCTGATGTTATTAATCAAATGGAGTTGGACAAAAAAGACGTAAGTATAAGTTTTTATTTTTCTCCAGGCTCCTCAGTTTCCAAATTTTTAACATAATTTTTTTTCATTATTTTTTTAAAATATTACTTTGAAGAGTTACTACATGTTGTATAGGCAACATTGAAAAATGTCTTCAAAACTTTACATTTCCTTAGGTGTTGAATTCCTGCTCTGAAGGCATAATATAGCCTAGTAGGCCTATAGTGGTTAGCACTAATAACACCAATAGCACAAGGAACGCACTAATTTAAATATAGTCTATAGTATGTCACGAGCCATTAAAAAAATACACAGAAACAAAAAAAACAAAAACTTTATTGTTTTTAAGTTTACCTCCGACTGCCGAACGACCGATATATCAAGCCGTGAAGAATAATTATTTTCTAATTCCTCTTTTGATAAAATAAATAAATGGCTGTATTTCAAGAGACCTGTTCTAGTTAGAATTATTCTCTTCGTAAGTTAATACTAGAGATACCGGTACTATAATATGTCTCTACAGTGAGGCTGAGCGAATGATCTCTATGAACGTTAAGGTTTCAGACAGTTGTAAATGCTGTACAGTTTACTCGTTTACTCGTTGTTCGAGATTTTACCGAATAGTACGGTAGTACGTTTGTGTAATGAGGTGAGACGGTCTTGTGAGTTCGGGTGACGGTGAAGAGTGGATCGTCGGGCCGTGACATCATAGCTCAGCGCTATGGCCTTGTTATCGGTGGTCACGGTTGAGGTCAGATTGGTTTAAGCAAAAGAGTCGGTTGACGCAAGGGAGTGCACTATTTCCACTGCTTTTCATCTCTGTGATAGATGAGGTAATGGTAGAAGTGGCAGCACAAATAGGAGAAGAACATATGAGAGCAATGATGTTTGCAGACGATCTAATGATATGGGGCAAAGGAGGGGCAGAGGTACAAGAAAGGTTGAATGTATGGGTTGAGACAGTTTGAAATTCAATGCAAAGAAGTGTGAAATGATGGTGACAACGAGAAATAGGGGAAGAGTAACAACAGATATAATGATAGGAGGAGAAATACTAAAGAAGGTGGATAGTTTCAAGTATTTACGGAGTGTAATAGAAGTAAGTGGTAGATATGACAAGGAGATCAGTGAGAGAGAGGAAGGCTAGCCCATGGATTCCTGCAGAGCGTGCGAGGTCTGGTGTGGAGCAGGGACGTACTCCAGAAGAGCAAATGGGTGTTGTATCGAACGTATTATGTCCCAATACTCACCTACGCATCAGAAGCGTGGGTTATGAAGAAGAGACAGGTGAGCAGGATCCAGGCTTGCGAAATGATATTTCAGAGAAGCAAGGAAACACAAGAAGGGATAGAGTAAGTAATGAGAGAGTGAGAGATTGTGGAAGAAAATCCCTTACAAGAGATCACAGAGAAGTTAAGAATGAGTTGGTACGGACATGTTGGGAGAATGCAAGAGGGCAGGATACCAAGGAGGATGCATGAGATGGAAATGGAGGGCTAGAGACCAAGAGGAAGGCCAAGAGATAGGTGGATTGTGGGTTTAAGGGAAGGAGTGCAGAAAAGAGGAGAGGAGTGGGACAGAGTGAGGAGTGAAAGGTGGTGGGAGGATAGAAAACGATGGAGAGGCTATGTTCCACGCAGACCCAGACAGGGGCTGGAAACTGTAGATGATGATGATGATGAGTGATGATATGTGTAAATTAGACACATTCACATTGACATAGTACAAATATTTCACCAACAGCTGGCATAACTGTGGAGTACAGTTCACGCCATGTTTTTTGGCTGGTCAGTCCCGGTTTTGTAGTCGTTCAGAGGACAGTCTGCAAGCCTCACATTTGAGCAATTCATACGCGAGTTTTCAGTTGCGTGGAAACCAACTTGTGTAATTGCACATGCCCGAGGTTTACCACCTGTCCTCTGTACAGCTGTGCAATCGGGGCTCACCGGCCAAAAACCGTGGCGTGAACTATAAAAACGCAACTACTAAGGATCTCAATAAGATATCCTGGCACCACAGGAAGGTGCAGTGAGCCACTTTTAGAGATCCTTGGCACTTCTTGGGTTAATAAGTGTAAGGTACACTTTCTCCACGAAATTGAAGAGGGTGTGTTGGAGTTAATTTCTCTTTGTTAATTATGTGCATGTAAATACGTGACGTTCTCCAAGAAAACATTCCTTTGGTTTATTTTATATTTTAATAGTAGGTAAATTTGCAATCATTTGCATGAAAACTAGAAGTATTTATCTTAAAAACTGATTATTTTATGAAACATTGAAGTTATAGGACAACATTTATTGAATGTCGAGAAAATCGATTTGAAAATTTCGCATAGGGCTCGGACAATATATTAAATATTTAAGAAAATCTGACTGTTTCACTGGATGAAGGAAGATCAGCATTGTGTCTTCTTCCTATGACGCCGTCTCCCTCTGAAGATTGGCGATCCAATTGATCATGCGAAACGGCAGCACGGAAGATTTCTATAGACTTATGTCCATACCACCGCCGCAAGTCTTTCATCCAGGAATTTCTTCGTCTTCCCACAGATCTTTTCCCATCAATCTTCCCTTGAATGATCAGCCAGAGAAGTTCATATCGTTCACCTCTCATGATGTGCCCGAGGTAGCTGAGCTTACGCTCCTTGATGGTTGTGAGAAGCTCTTTCTTCTTGTTCAAGATGTTGAGGGCTTCTTCATTTGTTTTCCTTTCTACCCAAGATATTCAGAGTATTCTTCTGTATAAATACATCTCAAAAGATTCAATCCGCTTCTCCAGTAATGGGCTGAGTGTCCATCCTTCAAAACCATACAAAAGGACAGGAAAAACATAGCAACGTAACATTCGAACTCTGAGCTGAAGGTTGAGTTCTCGGCTGGTGAATAAGGTCCTCATGGTATTGAACATATCTTTTGCTTGTCCAATCCTGGATAAGATTTCACTCTTTGAATCACAATGCTGGTTCACTAAAGTTCCAAGATATTTGATGGAAGATACTTGTTGAACGATGGTGTTGTTGATGTGAAGGGAGACTTTTGGTGTTTTCGAGAATACAATCAGCTTGGTCTTGTTAATATTCAAGGATAAACCGTAGGTTTCACTGGTCCTCACGATATTGTTTATAATAATTTGAAGATCACTAGGGTTGCTGGCTAGCACAATCATGTCATCAGCAAATCGGATGTTATTAATGACATAGCCATTGATCTTGATGCCTAGATTAACATCTTCAATAGCCTCCCTGAACACAGTTTCAGAGTAGATGTTAAAAAGGAGTGGGGACAGGAGACATCCCTGGCGGACACCTCTTCGTATAGCTATGTCCTCAGTAGTAGTTCCTTCTATTTTGACCTCTGCCGTTTGATTTCAATACAGATGGGAAATTATAGGAAGATCACCAACATCTACACCAGTAGATTTTAAAATATCAACAAGTTTTACACGAGATACGCAATCGAAAGCTTTTCGGTAGTCGATGAAGCAAGCGTGCACATCTACATTCATATCTAGGCATTTCTGGGTCAAAACATTCAAGGGGAAAAGAGCCTCGCGAGTACCTAGTCCATTCCTAAAGTCAAACTGAGTAATACCAACATAGCGTTCGCATTTAAGGTAGATTCGATTGTGGATGATACGCAGAAATAACTTTAGCACATGGGACATTAGGCTGATCATACGATAATCAACACAATATGATGCACTAGCCTTTTTAGGTATGGTGACAAAAGAAGATCTTAGCCACTCAGATGGAATTCTACTAGATTTATATATTGCATTGAATAAAGCAGTTAGCAACTCTAGTCCTCTGCCATGGCCTTCAGCAATAAGTTTGAGAGTTTCTGCATGAATCTTGTCCGGACCTACAGCTTTTCCATTCTTCTGGAGTTTGATTGCATACGGTACTTCCCCTTGGCTTATACTTGGACTTGCTTCGCTGCATTCACCAATACAAGTTGGTTTATCTGGCCTTACATCACTAAATAGGTTTTCAACATATTCTCTCCAACACTTCAACTTGTCTTCGACTCCTACCAAAATGGTGTTATTGCCATCCCTCAGTATAGCTCTGCACGGCCTGTGATATTTCCCTGCAAGTTCTTTGATCTTCTTGTGGAGATTAAACAAGTCATGTTTCTCTTGGAGATGTTCTATTCTCTGCATCTCTCCACGAGCCATAGCATTTTTTGCTTCCCTGCACTTACTCCTCACAGTCCTGTTTAGTTCTTGGTATTGGACGTTATTAACATGTTTCACTTTCAGTCTTTGATCCATGAGTTGTAGAACTTCTTCTGTCATCCATGGCTGCTTTTTTGAGCTGTTCGAATGTCCTATATCACTCTCTTCAGTATCAGCGAGTACGTTCTTTAATGCAGTCCATTGTGATTCAATATCCTCTGTTTCCAAGTTGTTTATTGTACTCATACAATCGTTGAGCTTCAAGGTTGTTTGAGCCCGAACTAAGGGGTTGTCAAGGCACTTTGTATCGATGCGCTTAGGTCTGTCAGAGCGTTATGTTCTTGATGAAACGATGAAGTGTTAGGTCCATGACGACGGGATTAAGGTATTAAAATAATATTTCATAAATATATCGGAGTTTTATTCTCTAGAAAGTAATGTAAATATGTAAATTTGTTCAAGATAATGAAAGTGAAACAGAAAATATTAGTCCAGCAAGACTACAGATTTTCTGTCTTAAGAAGTGCAAACCATATCAGGAACAATAATAGTATCTGTGATAATGTTAATAATAATTCTTTTAGATTTTGCCAAAAGGCATAACTACATTTTTAAGATATCTCGCGAACTATAATTGTACATACTCGTGCCAGGATTCAAATTAAAGGGCGTAACACCCTCTTTGCAGTGGATTATTTATATTTTTCAAATTTGCCAAAGGGCATTACTATCATCATCATCATCAAGTTTCCACTCCAGTTTCCCGGCATAACTACACATTTCAAAATTTTGTTTTTATAACTATTGTTTTATTCATTTCATTTATTTAATGTTATTTAAGTACGAAAAAATCTGGAAACATTAATAGTATCTGTGATGTTAATAATAATAATGATGATAATAATAAGAAGAAGAATAGAAAGAATAATTCAGAAGATATTAATGTTGGATATTAAAAAACGTTCTGAAACTACACTAAGTTTGTATCCAATACTACAGGAATCTGTCTTGTATCCTGTAGTAGCAAACTGAAAAGTTGCTCATTTTTGTGGAATGTTTACGTATGTCTTTTCCTTTTGCGCACACAATCCTTCGCTCTACTTGGGCCAGGTTCAGCGACATCAATGTTGCCTGGCCGTGGACACAATAGGTCCCTTGTTCCCACTGTGCATTACTCTCGAATGTTGTCGAATAGGTATTTCGTCCTTTCGGCAATCATGCCTTTTACTTCCAACTTCTTAGGTAGGTTTGGGGGGAGATTATCTGCATTATCCATATCTGCACCAGCTTTAGTGCATAACATCAGACAAGCTAGAAAGACACATGGGAATCCCTGACCAGGTTACTGCGCTGGCGGTCCACACACATTAAAATTACCATTTACAAAATATGCAGCCCAGTACATGAATTCTATAATAAATTATTGTAACTATACATTATCCTGATGCACGAGCGGGGTTATTTCATATGTTAGACCAAGAAGACAGTGAAGGAACATCATTGAATAAACCATACCTTAAGTCACAATGCTAAATTCCCATTGCGACTTAAGGTATGGTTTTGTTAAATTACAAAACCTGTTTCCAAGGTTATTTTGAAGACTTTACCGTATCATGATGACACATCCAATGCTCGCATCATCTAGTTCAAAGATCCGGCTAGCAGATGGTGCTGAAATCTAAAAATCAATATTTCTCGCCCTTCATGGCTCTTTGCGGCATAGCATAAAAAAATTTCACGCGACTTAAGGTATGGTTTCCTGGAGAGCGTCACATAAAAGATTCTCACATTTTGTCAGCATATTCTTTGAAGTTGCATAGATATTGATATCTCATTATTCTTTGGAATTATGTTCTGGTGATGAATAACATCGACCAGCGGTTGGAAACTGCTCAAGATGATGATGATGATGATGAATAACAATAAAAAAATCAAAGGAAGAAACTTCTTCCATTGTGACTTTAAGCAAATATCTGAGTATTTTGTTAGCGCTCTCGTACATGTCTCAATAAATCCAAAGAAAAATCTAACAAGATCCACATACTGAAATCCAAAAGACAAAAAAAAAAACTTAAGTTAGAAAGTAAATATCAGTTTATTTCTATGTTACATAGCATGTAAAAAATATAGAATACACATTAGAATGTGAAAACAGGTCTATGACATGATTAGGTGTAATGCGGTTCTTCATTTACAAACTGTATCCTCCATAGTTAACAAAACTACAGCTCAATAAGACTAGTTCTCTATGATGAAAATAAAAATCAAGACGAACAGAAATAACAAACATGTAGACACAATCAGTTAAAACCTAAAAACTAAACTAAAAACTAAAATAAAGAAATTATGGAATTAATAAGTTATTTTGACTACATTTAAACTCTCAGTACTTGTGCATTTCAAAGAAATGCCTTGATTTTAAAGTAAAGAAAACAATTATTTTGGAATGCAAAGTGTGCCACGAAAGTCAATAACAAGCCAGCAATGCACAATATCAACTTAAATATCATCCTTGAGTTTCTTTTGTAGACTGGTGGCCCTCCAGATATCTGAATTGTGATCTGAAGAGAAAGAAACCCAAATTGGACTGTGGTCCATAGTTAGGGACTAACATAATGACATCGCCTACCATTCGATTTATATGAGCAATGAATAGAAAACAATAAATAGGATTGTATGTAAACTGAAAATAATCATGGGTGTTTTTTTGTTCGTGAAAAAACCTCATGTTTTGTACCTTCTATACGTGAAAACTGTTTGAATTAGTGATAAAATATACCAAAAAAATTTGCTAGATGAATGTTATTTTCATAGTTTTCTGAAAATAGTGCTTTTACAAAGATCTTCTTAAGAGTAAGAGAAAAAAGGTGATGTTTTTTTCTAGGTTCTATTTTGGTTTCTAGGATTTTTTAAATTTTTTAGAAGGGTTCTCTTTCATAGTCAGAAGAGGATGTGCATGACCGGGCTAAATGGAGGAGAGCTGTCAGAAACATCGAACCCTCATAGAAGTGGGAATGATGTAAAGAGAAAGAAGAAGACAAAGGCAATTTTGAACAATTGACAACAAATCTCGAAGAACATTTATAGCCACCTTAACATGGCTAAGAAAAGATTTTTCTCTCTCTCCTGGTATTGAATCACACCAGTCACAAAATATGGCACAGATGAATTATCAGCTATAATTACAAAGGTTGTAGTTTGACAGTGCAACCTGACCAAGCAGTACAACACAAAGTGGCAGAAGGGACTTGTAAAAGTAACATCATGCTACTACATAATAGGCATATATCCAAGATATATCTTTAGTGGAAGCTCAACCCATACATATAATACACCATACATTTTTGAATCTCATAAAAATGTTGATGAAGCCATGTTAGAATCTCAAAGAATGTTAACTTCAATCAAACGGAATCAAATTAATAACACATCACATGAAACAAATTCCACTGTGAATTACTAAGTAATTCAATAATCCTATGAGAACAAGTTATTTGAACTGAGGAGCAATTTACACATGAATGATACACTAAAACTCATTTTGAAACAACAGTTAATGACTATACAGTACATAAAGTGTTACCAACATTTTGCTTAGATTATGAAACAAGAATTGTCAAATCTGTAAATTAACAGGACAACTTTCTGCCTCCTAGCATTTCCACTGCTTGAAAATTTACAATTTACTATAAAAGCAACCCCATGTTAAATATGTAAGGGAATTATAGAGCAGTGACAACCGACCAAACACTGTAGGCTGGTGCTCTCAAGCGTAATTTCACCTCTTGAATTTGTGTAATTGATTACAGTGCAACCTTTATTATTTTGGGCAGGACTCTAAGAAAAGAAACAAAGGAAGCAGGAAAATGATAAATGAGTGATTTGTGTTTAAAACACTGTTAGCCTGACACCTATTACCCGTTACCAATAAATTATCGCTTTTAGGCCTCAGCCAAAATCTGCAAGGAAGTGTTCCAACGTTTGGCTTTTACGTAATAAATATTCAATGCTAACTTCACTACTCTGATTTAATATCAGATGGTGTATTTTGATGCAAGTTATGAAATTAATTACGGTAATTGGCCAATTATTAATCGATGGTTCACAAGAGGACCTTGGTGTCAATGGTAAACAAGATGAATTGAGAAGAATCGTGACTGTGATGCAAGGAAGAATGAGGAGCGTACTATAAAGTGAATCCAAGCACAAAAATTAACAAGAGTTGACTGTCGAGTGCTCAGATTTGTAATAGTTGTCAGCAATACCACAACATATTGTTTGAAACAATGAGCTAGATTCTAACCGACTAACTTGCACCTAGACTCGAGAATTCAGCATAATGGAGACGCAAGAGGAAAAAATTAGAAGTAAAAAGTATTGTCTTCTTGTATGAATCTCGCATAATTCTTCCTTCCTGTATTAGTGACATTTAAAACAATACTCTTTAATCTAAATTTGGATACTTAAAACATTCAACCATTTTGCAGTAGTGATATACATTTATGAATTTTTCTAAAATGTCACCGACTAATTGCATCGCGGAAATTAAAGTAGTGCCAAAGGCATCTACTTGCATATTGCTCAAGAATGGTGTAGGCAACACAATTGTGATTGTACAACTAAGAAAGAGAAACTTATTATAAAGTGAATCTGGGCACAACAATGCATCGAGTTGATTGTCAAGTGTTGTGGGCAATACCACAATGCATCATTTCAAACAATGAGTTGGATTTGAATAGGCAAACTTGTGCCTCAACTAGAAAATTCACCATAATGGAGACGCAAGAGGACAAATCGGAACTAAAAAGAATTGCTTTTTCTGAAGGAGTTCACTGCATTACCAACATGCACAACATCATTTAACACATTTATAATGGAGGGAATCATGCTGTGAAATGGCCATGCCCTTGAACACTTCCAGTGCTCTGAATTGCAGACTTGTGGTATAGAAGGTCAAAACATTTTTGGAATGAGTTTTAAATTCATGTATACACGAGTATTCTGAAGAGTATTTTCACCTCCTGGCTTTGTGCAATTGGCATCAAGTTGAAGAAGATAAACTTAACAATCAATATCAACAACCTACCTTACTTTGAAGATGAAAATTGAAGAAAATATAGAGCAACTGAAGGTAATACAAATGTCCGACCCAGTAGAGAAAGGAGGACACAGGCCTCACTCAGATGCACAGAAAAACCTCCATAATTTGAAATCTCACCTGATTAAAGGAATTCCTAATTGCCCAAAACTCTTAGCACCTCTCTTCATGTTAGTTTGTTTATTGAAAATGCAGATAAATCATAATTCAAAGCGTGCATGCCAATCCTGTGACTGAAATTTGAGCTTTGAATTCTACATTTTAAAAATTTTATACGTCAATTTGCTCATAAAATTGCACACCACTTTGAGTATTTTAGTATCGCAATATTGCATTTGCACAATTTTCGGGTGATGAGCACAGACAATTTCAAGATATTGAATCATGAACTATGAACTATCATGAATTATTGTATTTTTTTATTTGTTGCAACAATCGCTTAATATCATTCTATTTCATAAATAGCTATTTGTTGTTCTAGCATACACCCTTCATGATTATATTTTCAGTTACGGCCCAAAAACCTCTTCTGGGGAAAATGATATTGTTTCGATTTGATTAGCATATAAAAGCAATGTTGTAAGCAATTGGATGATTTCTTTTAATGGTAAAGTTAAGAACGTGTTTGATTGTGTGTATATTTCTGTAAAACTATGTTTATTTTGCATTCTCCACCGATTTCTCCTTGTACATTATATGAATAGATGTGAGAAGTGTTTTACACAGCATCTACCAATATCTCTTTATAATTCCGGATTGGAAGGCCAACCTACTCGATACGAGTGTTTGCTATGATGATGATAATATTGGATATAGAAATTGTGGGAGACATTTAATGTAACTTTAGTTCCACGAGTTTGAAAGAAGTGAATAACTGGAAGTTTCCATGGGCTGTGAATTTTTTCCTTCAGTCAGGGAGGGTGTTACAGAAGGTTAATTCAAAATCATAATTTGTAGCCCTTCCCCCTCCCTGACCCAATCCACTTTGAATTATGGAGGTTTTACTCAATTATGATCGTCACTTCCTCTGTTCATGCAAGAGTTGGCATGAGTAGTAACAAGGTATTACAGGGAAAACTTTTGATGCATGTGCACTATGCTGTTACCAGTATTATTCCTGTTCAACAAACACAAGCATATGGTATGAATCTTCTTAAATAAAAGTGAATGCACACATGAGGAATCTGCAAAAGTCAGCAATGGATGCTATTGTAATTAACTTATTCAGTCTATAGATAATAGCAGATTCTTGGAATTGGCAAAAGTGATCTACACAGGATCACTTCACAATGCTGGCTAGTTACAACAACAAAAAAAGACTTTTTACCAGCTGACAATACTTAAGGAACTGGTACTCCCATGAGCTCACGTAACTTATCCCGTGTTGGTTTCACAACATTCACTTCATCCTCCCAGTTCGTGTCACTGAGCAGAGTCATGACATCATCCAAATTTTCGGATGGTATAACACTATCTTCCCCATACAACATGAGTGCTTCATACAGCCGTGAAGCAGTCGACTTGCGCACCCATAAGAAGCGATGGCATAGGAAGATACTCAGCTTCCTCAAGGCGCCACTCGATACTGGGCCTTTTACCTATAACGAGAAAAAGATATTCCAATATCCTCATTCTCTTCAAAACTATGTAATGGATATTTCTTTTGCAAAGGTAAATATAATTACCTGCGTTAGCTGACAGAGCACTTCTACACTAGCAACCAACTTTACCACGTCACGAGTCTTGGTGATCTCCAGCTTTACAAGCCTTAAGATCTCTGAAGCAAAGGTGGAGTTAGGATCTTGAAGAACTGGCCGAAAACAGCCAGATCCTATTAGTCGATCCAAAAATCCAAAGAGAGGAACGGTTACACGGTCCTCAAACTGGTGTTTAGTGAATATTTCCACTATGACATTACTAAGTCTTCTCAATTCAACAATATTACCTTGAAGACCTTTCAGATAGGAAAACAACGATGAACTGGAGTGCTTCACCTACAAGAAAAAGCATTAAATGAATTAAAATTATACCAAACAAAAATCAAATAAGGGGTACAGAATACCTTGTGCTTCAGTCACACAGTAAGTCACTAATCAAGGCTCTCTAAAACGAGTAAAAACGACTCGGCAGAAACATGCTAATTTGTGATAATAATGTTATTGGTTTTACGTCCCTTTTAACTACTCTGGCTTTTAGAGATGCTAATTTGTGAGCAGGTAATAAACTCCATACGGGAAAAATCACATTTGTGATAAATGCAAATTTCACTATTACTGGCACTTCGTTATAATATGACATGAATTGAACCATGAGTTCTCTCTAATTAAATCCGTACTGACTTTTAATATAAGTAAAAACCTTCTTTTGAAGGTGATAGATAGTGCACCCTATCAAAAAAAAAGTTGTCAGAAAACAAATAATTGATTAAAAGACACCATACATGTTTCAAGCGACACTGTGCTCTTCACATGGAGCAACTCAAAAGAAACTCTAGTAGCCTGGATACCAGGAAACTACGTGACAAAGCTACTCAAGTTGCCCGTTCTCTACACATGGTCTATGTAGCTTCGAGCTGAGGCCACGTGATAGTCATGAAAATGTCCGATTCTAGTAGTAAGAAGATATTGTCAATTATCAGTATCATAATCCCTACAGAAGAAGATGATGATGATGATGATAATTGTTGTTTTAAGGGGCCTAACATCTAGGCTATCGGCCCCTACAGAAGAAGACATAGAAGACATCAACTGTAGACTATTCGTTGCTGCAAAAGAATTGCAAGAAACAGATTCCAAATTTTGTCTTTGATACTCCATTTTGTAATTGTACAGCACAGGATGTTTTTCAACTTTGCTCACGAATTTGCGGTTTAAAACTTGCTCTCCCATTGCGTTTGACTAGCGCCAAATAGCCTAAGAGATAGTAGCAGCGAGGAGACCAGCATGCCGGGTCGGGGGTACTCGGGTCGGTTCGGTCTACCAGTCTCTCCGATCCCGGTAGCGCCATCTGAATGGTGCCATTCTAACACACAAGCGGCATTGCCTGGTCGCCCAGTTTTCTCTTATCCAGACTACAGTTTCTTTTCAGTTGCTCCATGTGAAGAGCAACCTAGTCAATATAGAGGTAGCTCAAAAATCTCCTCATTCAAGACATACTTCGAAACTTGCAACATGTAAACACTTAAAAAAGAGTTGGACACTCTACACTTAAATTTTTATTTTACTTTTTTAATTTTATTGTTAATGTTCAAATCATGTCCAGTCAAAATGTACAACACTTAATCCGAATTAAAATGGGTTAGATATGAGTTATCTTCACCCATAAATACCTTCAATACAGGGTGTCCGGCTTGGATGTATAATGAAAAAAAATTAATATCTTGAAAAGTAATAGAGATTGGAGGCTTGTTTTTACAAGTCATCATCATCTTCTTGTACAGTTTCCAGCCCCAGGCTGGGTCTGTTTGGAACATAAGCCTCGCCACTTAGTTCTTTCTTCCCACCAGCTCTCCGCTGTCACTCTGGTCCAGTCCCCGCCTCTCTTCTTGACACATTCCTCCACTCCTTTCAGCCATCTATCTCTTGGTCTTCCCCTTGGTCATTTCTTCTGCATCTGCATCTCATGTATCCTCTTGGGAATCTTCTTCTCATCCATTCTCTTTAAGTGTCCATACCACCTCAGTCTTGATGTCTCAATCCTACCTTGCAAGGGCTCCTCTTTCACCATTTCCCTGACCTTTTCATTCCTCACCCTGTCTCTTCTTGTTACTCCGATCCTACTTCGCAGGAACTTCATTTCACCTGCCTGTATTCTGCTTATGTCTCTTTTCTTCATTGTCCACGTTTCTGAAGCATAGGTCAGTATCGAGATATAGTAGCTTCTGTATAACACTTCCTTGCTTTTTTGTGGGACATCTTCATTCCTCACTAAGCTCCTAATGCTTCTCAGAAATGCTTCTGCCTGTCTGCCACATTCCGTAATCTCTTTGTCATTTCTCCCATTTTCCTCCACTATACTTCCCAAGTACTTGAGACTTTCCACCTTCTTCAGCTGTCCACCTCCGTGTTATCCTACTCATTGGTCTGTCCTTTTTCCTGGTCGTTAACAGGATCTCACATTTACTGATGTTGAACTTCCATCCGTACTCTCCCACTGTTTCTTCCCAAGCCTTCAGTTGCTCCTGAATTTCCTCCTCCCTGTTTCCCCAGACCATGAGATCATCTGCAAACACCATTGCTTTCATCTTATCTTCTCCTATCTTTCCTGCTATCCGTGTCATTACCTCGTCCATAACCACAATAAAGAGAAGGGGTGACAGCGCACTACCCCGTTTCAGGCCACTCATTTGTCTGAACCAGTCTGTTCTTTCCCCTCCAACTTTCACACAACTCACACTTCCACAATACATCTCCTTCACTCTGCCTACAGTCCCTTTTTCCACTCCCATGTTTTCCATTGCTTTCCAAACCTTCTCCCTACACACACTATCATAGGCCCTTTCGATGTCCAGGAAGGCCATCAACAGATCCTCTCCAAATTCGTAGTGGTGTTCCTGGAGCTGTCTCACTGAAAATATGAGATCCACTGTTGATCTCCCAGGTCTGAAACCATACTGCCCCTCTCTCAATTTTCTCTCCACTTTGGCTCGTATTCTACTTTCTAATATCTTTTCATATATCTTGGCACAGTGAGGTATGAGTGTGACTCCCCTGTAATTTCTGCACTCCTTTCTGCTTCCTTTCTTAAATATTGGGACAATTAATCCTTTCTTCCAATCTTCTGGGGTCTTTTTCTCCTTCCATATCACCCTCATCACACGGTACAGCCACTGTTTCCCAACCTCCCCTGCTGCCTTCACCATTTCAACACTCACTTCATCCACACCCGGTGCCCTTCCTCCTTTCATCTTGTCTATAGCCATCTCCAGTTCTCTCCAATTCAGGTCCTTTTCCAATCCTGTGTTGTCTTCTCCATCTTCCAATACATTGTCTTCCTCCCTATGACCATTTGGATTCAGCAAATCCTCAAAGTACTATTTCCACACTGTCTTGAGTGTTTCTTTGTTGTGTACCTCATTTCCGTTTTTGTCCATCATTACCACATCCTCTCGCAGACCTCTTCTCTTACTTTTGACCATCCCATAAAGTACTTTCTTATTTCCTCAGCTGTCTTCCTCCATCATCTCTGTCCACTTTACCATCCACTTCTTCCTCTCCTCTGCGACAATCTTGTTTGCTTCTTTCTTCTTTATCTTATAAGCTTCCCTTGCCAGATCAGTTCTTTCCTGGAACCACACTCTGAAAGCCTTGTTCTTCTTTCCCACAGCTTCTTTTACTCTCTCATTCCACCACGGTGTCTCTTTACACCGCTTTCTGTTGCTAGTTCTTCCACATACTGCCACTGCAGCTTCCACCATTGTGTTCTTGAATTGCTTCCATTCCCCTTCCCCTGTTTTAGGATTGTCTGTTGGCATCCTTTCCCTTATTATCTTCTGGAATTCTTCCTTGACTTCCTTTTCCTTGAGTTTCCATACTTTGATTCTCCTTTCCTGGTACTCTGTCCTCTTGCTATCCTTAACAACTCCCAGGTTCATTACAAGTATTCTGTGGTCGCTATCTAAGGCCTCTGATGGTATTACCTTTATATCTCTGACACTTCTCTTCATTTCCCAGTCGTACAGCATGTAATCTACCAAAGATTTCTTTGTTAAATCACTGCTGTACCACGTTACCTTGTGGCTTTCTTTCTTCCGGAACCAGGAGTTGCCTACCACTAAACCGTTTCTCTTGCAAAAATCCAGCAACTTTCTCCCTTCTTCATTCCTGTTACCCCATCCTTCTGCTTCCAATACATTTTCATATCCTTGCCTTTCACTTCCTACATGTGCATTCAAATCTCCCATGACAATGATGCTCTGACCATTCAACTGCTGTTGTAGCTCCTCCTCAAAGTCTTCCTTCTCTTGAGCTGTACATCCAACTTGAGGGGCATATACCTGGGCTATCTCCAGGCTTCTTCCCTTTACAGTTACTCTGATCTTCATGATCCTGTCACTTATTCCCTTTACCTCTTCCTTCATTCCATCTCTCACAACTACTCCTACTCCGTTGCTCCTTCCTTCACTGTTCCCACTCCAATACAACCGGTACCCTTTCCTCAGTTCTCTGCGGCCTTCTCCTTTCCATCTTGTTTCTGCCAAGCCCAGTATATCCAGTTTTCTTCTCTCCATCACATCTACAATCTCCTCCACCTTTCCTGTCAGTGTCTGTATGTTTAATGTCCCAACTTGTAGTCCATTAGCATATCCGGGTCGTCGTCGATTGCATCCATCCTTTCCGAGGCCTGTTCCTGTTTTGAAAGCAAATATGATATCCACTACTGGCTTGCTAGGCCTATCGTAGCTTCACCAGAGCCCCGTCAGCCGTCACTTTTCAGGGTTCCCATAGAGCCTTCACCGCTACCGCAGCGGTCCCGGGGCACACAAAGTCCCCACTGTACTTCACCCCTACAGGCAATCCCCTACTTCATGCCGTTACCCGTCTCCCACCACGTGGAGGAGGGGTTGGACTTGTTTTTACAAGTAGAGAAACCAAAATGTTAATTTACATAACAGCTTTGACACAAATTAAAACCTAACTACAAGCCGTGACAGAAGGCATTTGCGAAAGCAGCACTAGCAAATAATGACGAAAATGAGGCATTCCTTGATTTGCTCTGTTTTTCTGACAAGCCTACATTCCACATGGCGATAGGTGGAATACAAGTCCAATATCTCGTGGTGTGATCTTCCTACAAGATGACGTGCCATGTCATCATGCGAATATTGTGAGAAATTTCTTGGACAGTACCTTCCCAGGGCGATGGATTGGGAGGGGTAGTCATCCGATATCTTGGACAGCCCCTAAAAGCCCAGACTTTACGCTGCTTGTGGGGTTTTGTCAAGAATCAAGTGTACCAAGGACTTCAGTTCATGATCTACCAGATCTACGCCATCACATTCGAGCAGCTACCGCAAATGTTACACCTACAAAGCTACAAAAAAAATCTAGAAACGGGTCAAATCTCCACACCCCTATTGTGATATATAAAAAAAAAAATAGTTTCTCTATTTGTGGAAATAAACCAGCAATAATTATCTCCATTACTTTTGAAGATATTAATTTTTATTATATTATACATCCAAGCCGAAAACAATTAATACTAAAGGTAGAGAAATATTGACTCCAGCAGCCTGTATTTCTGAAACATTAAGTTGAATGAAGAAACAATCATTGGACAGGAAAAGACGGATAAAAACGCACAAAAGGGACAAACACAGTGACCGGCAGGTTAGAGATAAAAGATTGAAAAAAATGGGATAAAATTAAATGTAGGATATATAACAAGAAGCAGGTGAAGGTACACAACAATGCATTAAACCAGATCTGAAGCAAATCCACAGCTTCTAGATATAACACAAACCCATAAAATAATTTAACCAATAGCTTTCTCGTTGGTTCAGTGGTACTGTTTCCACCTCCCAAGGCCATGGGTTTGATTCCCTACCAAGTAAAAATTCATGGCACTTCTGAATCATACGTTGTCGACTCGTAGATCTCTGGTATCACATTTAATGACTAAGATAGAAGTAATTAAATCTCAGCTATTGGTCACCAAATAGAGTTCTGATCTTGCTGCTAGGTGGCAGTGCAAGCAGAATGATGAAATTGGAGGGTAGAGCACCTAAACTGCTCTAATTTAAAAGATCTACTCCAGGTAGCTGAGACCATATGATTATGTATTATAATTAGGAATCAGAAGTTCACGCATTTTTCCCAACATTGTATGAATATGCTAGTGATTATTCATGCAAATCACTAATATCTGAACAGAATATGACCTCTTTTATTCTGCATAAAATTGCATATTTTGTCGTTTTTAACCTCTCAGGCCGGTTCTACGTACGGGTATATGTGCGGCAGCAGTTACTGCGCAGGCGGTTTTGGTGTATTCTTTGGAATACACGGTAAGTCAGAGTTAGCTTTTGCTGCTCTTTGATCTATTTGTTTCATTCTTTCTTTTCCTTTTCGCAAACACCAACCGTGATTCCTTACGTTCTGTTTCCTCTGTGCCCTTGCTTATGTTATTTGTAAGTCTGTTCTAGATATATATCTTCCATGGACAACCTGGCGGCATCTGGCAGCTAATCTCTGAAGTTCCTCAATATCTCCGTGCTCAAGAGGACTTCCTTACCAATCAAGCCACCAGGTTTCGTCGTTATCGCCAGCTAACATCTCCATGAAGACTGCCTCATGAAGAAAATTCGCATCAATGAAGAATCTTTTAGTTTTCTTATGTTGCATACCATGATGTATATTCTATTGTCTGTTACCCCCACCCTCTCCGCCTCCTTGGTCCCTTCGTGCTTCGTTGAGCCGTTCTCTCTTTCGTGTCAGACGTCAGACATACAGTTGGGGCTCTCTCAAGAGCATGTCTCCTGTGCTCGAGAGACATTTTAAATCAGACGCCATGTCTGCTTTTTAATCAACGGTTGCAAGGAACCATCGCCTACTCTACAAAAATGAGCTAAGTACAAAACTTTAACATTTTTTGAACTTGTTTTAAAGGGTTTTAATAGAATTTTATAGACAGTGTGAAATTGCTAACTATCATGCAATAACCGTCTTCGAGGGATTTTTCTTATCATGCTTTAGCTATCTAAGCTGGCTTTACACCATGAAATTCGGTACTTCTTGTACAAATTTAACTGAGAATACTTTCTCACTACGAGGGATTTAACTTAAACTACCCACTGTCTATAAAAACTTAGCCTTTTCCTCTGTGGGAACTTTACCACCCTATTCAACTGCCATCACAACTCCAGAACTTTCTGAAAAATGAAAATCCACAGCCTGCTTCCAGTCTCCGACCGGGTCAGGAATGGAATGAATGAGGCCCCCATCTAGCGGCGAGGATATGAATTGTGCCGGCTGCCGAGGCCTGACGCACTCCTCTGGGGCAATGATTAAATGAATGACAGATGAAATGAAATGATAGTGGAGAGTGTTGCTTGAATGAAATTTTGACAGGGAAAACTGGAGTACCCGGAGAAAAACCTGTCTGCCTCCGTTTTGTCCAGCACAGATCTCACATGGAGTGACCGGGATTTGAACCACGGACCCAGCGGTGAGAGGCCGGCGTGCTGCCGCCTAAGCCACTGAGGCTTTAACTCCAGATCTTTCTACGTATACTAATCTGTTTAATCGTCAAGAAACCTTGTATTTCCTACACAAAATAATGGAATACGCTAACCCACCGTGGGATTACTACTGCATCGAGTATTTGTTGTCATAATTCTGGAACTTTTATGTACATCTTAAAACTTGTACAACGCAAGTAACATGTCAGAATTCAACTAAGTGATCTCCATAACTGCAATAACTTCTCGTTTTCATAAACTCTCTGTGCTGCAATAGTGAACTTTTCCTACTCATCAATAGACTTCAGGGTAAAACAGTGCCCGTTCGACTGCCAACCGCGTCGCGTTTGAATGAGAGCAATAAATTTGGCCAAGACTTTTTCCCTAAGTTCCCATTTCTTCCTTTCCAAATACCTTACTAACACAATCTAGTTAAATTGCAAATTTATGTCTATTTCAATGAGGCCTCGCTTGCTAGCAAGTGCCCTCCCAATCTTGTTTCATTTATCATAACTTAATTCTGCATAATTGTGTCTTACACACATTTTAAGACATATTGTTTTCCCGTCTAACTAGGGAATTCTATTCTTTCTACTCACAAGTGAGTTAATTAATTTTTCTCTCCAGGTTTCACAAAAGGGTGACTTGCCCTATTTTTTATTTAAAAATTCTCGTGATTCCTGTTTAAATATATGAAGTTATAGAAACTTCTTCTTAATTTTTCCTTTTTTTTTTTTTTTTTTTTTTTATAATTTTGAATTTAATGTTTGTTCATAGCCTTTAAGATTTCCATAAAGGGATTCTAAAAGCGCCTACATTGTACCTGATTTAATGATAAAAAGTTATAATTGCTTCATAATTGTTTTTATAAATGTTAAAGTTCTTAATTTTAAGCACATTTTAAAACCTTTGTATAGGTTTAGTGCTTGTAGCAAGTTTGAAACCTTAATATTGTTCATAAATTGTAAAACTCTTATTATTGGGTCTGAGACCTTCGAATTTTATAAACAATTGTTGTTCTCAACTCTCATTAAATTCCAAACTAAGCAATGTTAAGTTTCTATATTCTATACTTGTAAAATAAACAATTTCTATTTTTTGCTTTATCTCTCTAAATAGAATCAAAATTAGGCAGGTCCTTATCTTCCCTGATTCTTCCTTTAAACTTAAGTTCTTCTCAACAAAAAGTACAAGTTCTAAAACTACTACGTCTTTACTACTTGTTGCATTCAAATTCAAACTACAAATAACAACATTTTTAAAGTTTCTCTTAGCTATCTTAGCTAATTCTAGCTAACCATTGAAACAAATAAAGCTCGCTCCGCCAGCTACCTATTTGTGGAGATCTTTTCTCTGGTTCATGGTTCGCTTTAAAAATACTAGTTTTGTTTTAGTTAGGTCAGAGGTTTCCTCTTCTAAACTTTTAGTCGGCATCTTGCTGGGTAAAAGCTTAGCCTTCCTTAAGTGCAACAATTGGTATTCTTAAAAAAATTGTCAAGAAAACAAGTAAAATTATTACTAAAAGCATTCATATTGCTTTATCGCTTCCCTTTCTGGGAGCATTTGATTGGTCTGACGGAGATCCAACAGTGCCCAGAAATAAAATTATTATACCAAAGTCAAATCCTTCCAGCATTCTTGAATGCATCACAAATACCAATCCTTCTAAAAGGAAAGTTAGTAAATTCCTTTTTTCGCAGCTCACTTTGCCTTGTCAGAGTGCCACCCGTCCCCATAATACCGAAATACCGGTCCGAGAGGGAAAGTGCAATCAACGAGCACTTGCAGGCAACCTTAATTCACGCTGCGCTCTCCGTCTGCTTAACACAGGCCCCCGCTGGAGTTAGGTTCCTCCAAGCTTGGCACTGCCAATTCTTAGTTAATCTGGTTAAAACTTATTGTGGGATTCTCATCCTATCTGCCCATACCTTTTTTTTTCCAAACCGAAACCCATCTCCTTTTCTTTCGTATCATCATCCCTTAGGTAGAGTTAATCCGCAGCTAAAACCTACCCAGGTTTGCCGTACGGTATATGCTGCGCACAGCACTTCGCGAGAACTGCGTTTGTGCGCTCTCTGTTGGGCTCATATGTGAACTGCTTATACTAATGTATTTTAGAAGCCTTGGCCTTGCAAACCGCGCCATCTCTACAACAAATAGTTCATAGGTTTCCCGTTTTTTTTTTGGGGGGGGGGGGGGAAGAAAACACATGAGAATCATCGTGCCACCTATTGAGGCAAAATAGAAACAGACGACACGTTGTCACTCGCCGTATTCTCTACTGCCACCTGTGGTAAGCATTTTAACCTCTTGTAAATGATAGGCATGTATAGAGAATATTGCCAGGGGAAGTCCCTAACAATTGCGTGAAAAATGGCAGGGCCTTCGCGACGTCTTTCGGGGTTTGAGAAAGTGCTCTGATAGGTGAGGAAGACAGTAGTGAAAGTAGTTTTGCTAGTGATTCCGGTAGTGTAGAAAGTGACGTTGATTATGCCCAAGAAGAATTGTTGCCTCTTGAAGAGGAAGATGAATGTCAATGTGCCATCAGCTGATGGTGACATTCCGTGGGAGTGGCGCACGTTGCATGCAGCTAACATAGAGCGGAAAATTCCTTTCACAGGGCAACTGGACCCATAGAAGGATTTCGATAGTGTTTTAGATGCATTTTTACTATTGTTTGTGTAGATATAGTGTAGATAAAACTCCCTGTAATGTACCGATACATAATATACGGACTATTATGAGGTGTAGCCTATACGTAGGTATATGGTGCATAACACACAGTGACAGTGAAATGGATACACTCAACAGCAGCAATATGAAAAGAAACGGCTTCAAATGAATTCACCATTTACAGCCAGGGTTGTTCAGAACACCACTGGTAAGTCATCCTGAAAATATTGTGTTATTAGCTTGTATAATTTTGGAGATATGCAACATTATTTGAAGTTCTCCAAAACTCACTCTCCAAGCCAATTTAAATACCGCCTGGAGTGCAGACGCTAGGGCATTTAAATGCCTGCCTGAGAAGTTAATAGATGCATCATATTTTATATTTTATGCTCTAAAATGGCATAGTAAAAGGATATTATCATTAATAAATTCATAAATGCATGCCCTGGCACGTTCTACTAATGCGTAATATGTTCTGCGAGTGCAAGGAATGTGATTGATGGCAATGATGACTCATGGAAAAAAGGGCTCATTCAGATAAGAAATGAGCATTTAGCTGCACAGTATGAAGGAGTGGGAAACATGCCTCAGCAAGGAACCATGGAAAGCATCAGTCACTCCCTAGTCGCCAACTGCAATAGTGAAGAATTCACCTGATGATGTGGCTCCTTCTTCTTCTTCTTCTTCTATGTGCCCTGCCCAGTCTCCCGGACATTGGCGATCAATGTGGATGGTGCTTGTCTATCTTTAGCAGAGCGGTAGAGCTGTTCAATAGATCTTGTTCCTGTCCAATCTTGACAGTTCCGAAGACAAGACGTCCTTTTCCTTTCCGCTCTTCGTTGTCCATCAATTTTGCCTTTTAAAATGAGATGTAATATTGTATATTTTTCATCACGTAACACATGACCCAGGTTTGCAATTTCCTGCATTTGATGGTGGTCAGTAGCTCTCGATGAGAATTTGCCCTCTGCAGTACCTGGTCATTATAGACATGATCTATCCAAGAGACTTTCAGCATCCTTCTATGAAACCACATTTCCAGAGCTTCGAGCCTCTTAATGATGGACGATTTCATAGTCCAGGCTTCCACTCCATAAAGGAAAATGGACCAAACAAAACATTTTACAATACGCAGTCTTAGTTTTAAATTTAATGCATCATCACACAATAAAGGTCTCATTTTCTTAAAAGTTGATCTTGCCATTTCTATACGGGTCTTAATTTCAAGGTCTGGATTCAAATTCTCTGACAACCAGCAACCAAGGTACTTAAATTTATCAATTGTTGGATTTGTTTCCTTTCAGAGTCAGAATTACTTTATCTCTCCTTCGACTGAAAACCATAAGTTTTGTTTTCTTGGTGTTGATCGTCAGACCCATTTCTTCTCCAACTATATTAAGCTTATCAATGTACAGTTGTATACTTTCAATACTAATGGCAAGAACTCAAGAAGTACTGTGTCATCAGCATATCTAAATGTGCGTATTAATTCCCCATTGACCTTGATTCCCACTTATGTATCTTCTACTGCCCGAAAAACAGCTCCCGAATAGATGTTGAATAATAATGGGGATAAAATACAGCCCTGTCTTACTCCTCGTCTGATGTCCAGAGAATGTGATGTATCATCATCGATCTTAACCACAGCTTTTTGATGCCAATATAGGTTTTCGATGATTCTTATATCTTATATCTTCTTATATCTAGCACTTCAAAATCCATGGAATAACAACGTACGTTACAGATAATTTCATTTTGTTGCATATTTATAGTTCTTAGGGCATAAACTTCCAATCCTTAATTATAATGAACCAAGTATTACCAAGGCAGTAAGTACTAATGTGCAGAAGTCATCTCATCACTAGACCTCTGTGGCTTTATCAACCACCAAAAAACCGAATCTCTGTGCGGCTTCGGTGGCGTAGTTGGTAGCATGCTGAACTCCTGTGCCCAAGATAGCGGGTTCAAACCCGGCCGAAGTTGTCGGATTTTTTAAGAGCGTTAAAATCCTTCAGTATGCCTTCCTTCTGAGGGCAATTAAAGCCGGCGGTCCCATGTCATAGATTTATGGCATGTAAAAGATCCTTCCACTAACTTAACTTGTGTGAAGCTAAATTTCTAGGTTAGATTTCGTTGGAACGCTCTATCAAAGTTCCAACATTCACTACTAGGTATCAGTGACACCTTGTAGAGAAAGTTGGAACTACTTGAAATTGAACAGAACTTGTAGCTCACCCTATGGGTGTCTGCTTGAAGCCGAACATGTCCTTGGACACTCCCGGCACTAAAAGCCATATGATAAATAAATAAATAAATAAATAAATAAATAAATCTGTGATCAAGATGCCAGTTAACAAACAATGAACTTTCAGAGTAATGTAAACAAGAGGAAGTTTGAAATCATGAATAATGAAATGAGTAATGAAATCATAAATACCAGGAAAAAAAAGTTCGTGATAACCAAAGGAAAATTGAAGAGATTGGATAACTATGGTATAAATGATGATGCAGAAGTGTAGTTGTACAAACACATGACTTGACCAACATCTCAAGAGTATAGCAGTTAGATACTTACAAGACTCTCGGTGAGACCACCCACACTGCATACAAGACCAAGTAGTACATGGTATGTGTAAGGTGGCAAGGCCAAGAGCTGAGTAAATTTAGGGAAAGTGTCAGCTGCCGCAATCCAATTGATCTTCTCTTCACACTCCTCTTGAGGGAAAATGGCCACTACCTCATTATAGCATGGGATGTGAGGCACTGATGGTTTGCTGCAAAATATTATATTGTCAGTTACCATTATACATAGAGACATTATACAATCAATCAACACCATGTTGTGTTTTCCTATACAAATTTACATAGGGGTATTAGAAAATAATATACTGTATTTAATCGCATATCGCCCACCATCACATATGAGCTGCACACCTAATTTGCATGCTTACAATTATAGAGGTTGAAAAAATACTTCTATTTTTTCACCATTGAAATTTAGGTTTATGCAGGTTTATCATTACATTTTCATTCTCATTCTTTGTACAGTAGCATAATAATCTACTCCCAGTTTTAGATCATGCACTTCAACTCACACCATCAGAGTTGCCAACTTAAATCACCATAAAAGTGTGACATTCACTGCAAAAATAGCAAATATATATATATAACAGGAAGTCCAGTCACCACAAAGGGAACCAGCTATTTTTGCAGTGAATGTCATATATACAGAGTCCGCCAGAAAAATGTATACACTCTTTACGGAACAAAAACTATTTATTTTGTGTTTCTTTTACATTTAAATTTTGATTACACATGTAGTACTGTCTTCAGTTAAACATATGGTTACATGAGATGTGCAAAATGTTCACCATTGTCTGCCAGACACATAGCAGAACGACGAGCGGTCGCTGCAACGACGTCCGTCAATGTTTGAATGGGGACCGCTGCACATGCCGCAGTAATCTCCTGGCGAAGGGCCTTCAGCGTGCGCGGCTTACGTCGATAGACTTGATTTTTCACAGTTCCCCACAAGTAAATGTCCATAGGAGTAAGATCTGGCGACCGTGGGGGGAACTCAATGGTCCCTCTTCGTCCAATCCAATGTCCCAGCAGATTGTCATCCAGGAAAGCTCTTACTGCTACATGGTAGTGTGGTGGCGCCCCGTCCTGTTGGTAGAAGACTTCATCATCGGCTCCATAAAGCGCACGTACAGCTGATAAAATTAATGTGGGTAACATTCCCAAGTACACTGCTCCAGTGACAGTACCATCAAAAAAAAGGGTTCTGGTAAGCCTCTCGACGACAGTCCACACCAGACATTAACCCCTGGTAGATTGACCGCCTTGTCCACATGAACGTGCGAATTTTCCCGAGCCCAGTAGACACAGTTATGTTGATTCACTGTTCCATTAAGTTTAAACTGGGCTTCATCAGACCACACTAACTTCGTCAGAAATTGTTCATCTTGGGTGCCCATTTGCTGATACCATTCGCAAAATTGCATTCGACGATCGGGATCATCCTCATTAAGCGCATGCAGTAATCGTGGGATGTAAACTTTCCACTTAGCTGTTTTCAATATCCATTGTACACTTGTAATGTTTATCCCAACTTCCCGCGCACATTGCGTAGCAGACTTCTGTGGAGAATTAGCAAACCTTTCCAACACTTGAGCCGACAAAGCAGGACTAGTAGCTGTACGCATTCTTCCCGATCTTCCTTTGCGAATATCACAAATCGTTCCATGCGTCTCAAACTTCCCAGTAATGCGTTTAATTGTTAGGTGTGTTGGGGGTTCTGTTTCAAACTCCCTCCTCCACTGACATTGCACTTCAACGGCATTACCAAGCCTGATAAACCACTTCAGAATGTACTTTCGCTGCTCGAACGTCAAGCGTGTTCCAGCCATTTCGTTTTCCCACTATCGTGATGAAAGTACTGACATCTGTTGAGCGAAAGACCATACTACAACATTTTAAAACAATGATAACAGTTGACAATGTCCGTATCCCGATATCGTCTGACAAAGAGTGTATACATTTTTCTGGTGGACTCTGTATATATATATATATATATATATACATGTTTTACTGTGTTAATTGTCCCTCCCTGTGCATACTCCCAGTATTTTGTTGCTATGGGTTGGCTGCCCTGCCAAGACTAGCACGATTATTCAACATCTATTCGGGAGCTGTTTTTCGGGCAGTAGAAGATACATAAGTGGGAATCAAGGTCAGTGGGGAATTAATACGCACACTTAGATACCTTACAGCGTACTCTTGCACACTTCCGTGGCATAATAGACTTGCCTTACTCAATGTTGAATAGTATATTTTGTTTGTATAGTTGTGAATATATCTACAGTTCGTTCTATGCATTAATTTCTTAAGTGTGTTTTGATATTTGATTCCTTGCCTCGTGAACCTGCACCACCACTGGCCTATTACATGCTACCAGAGAAATTGTGTTCCTAACACCTTTCATTAGAGAAACATGTATTTCAATTGCAAAAAAGGGGTTCAAGAGTCAATATTTGTCATATTTGAACAAGAGGAATTCAATAATATCTTGCCATTAACATGATCTCTTGATTTAGCTTTAGAAATCATCACAGGTTTATGTACAGAACAGTACCTGCCCATATTATAAGACTCAGGCATATATTTTCTTAACATCTAACAGTAGTTTCAATTATAGCTCATATTCTTTGGCATAATACAGTAATAGCAGATGCATTATATTCCATCTCAAAAATCACGTCTTATTCAGGCTGATACATTCCAATACATTTCATTGCCAAGACATGAGCAAGCAAGTTTTGTGATTTGTAGCATCAGATCTGCATTGCTTCAGCTAATATTGGGCCACTACTGTGTTTTATTTTATACACAACTGAGTGATTACAACAGGTGTAGGATTCTTTAATGGAATAAACAAGTATGGGATTGCTTCAGGACCTTGCCATTTGTAAACAGTATGTATGTGAGATGTGATGAAAGTCTTTGTGGTGAATGGTGATGCCAACCTCATGAGAGGAGTCAATGAGAGATGAAACTGGGCAAGGATGTGGGAGGAAGCAGCCGTGGCCTGTCAAAAGGTACCGTCCTAGCATTTACCTGGAGTTGAAAATGGGAAACCACGGAAAACCATTTCAAGGACGGCCGACAGTGGGGCTCGAACCCACGTCTACCGAGTCTGCAGATGCTTGGCCCCATGGCCTAGCGCTGCACTTTAGCGAGTTAATATTTCAAGCATCTCTCACACTTCTGTATACGGTATTGCATTTTAATTCAGAACTGGAAGATTTTTATACCGAGACAAATAAATAGGCCAGGTGCTGCAGGCAAATAGTTTCCAAACAACTTGAAATGTTATTTAATAAGCAATCACAATTCTGGAACTATTTGATATTCACAATTTAGAAACACATTAACCAAGAACCATCACACTTTCTTCACATCACAAAGTCCAACCTTGTGTTCAACAATACCCCTCACTCTACTTGGCATTTGTTCCATTAATTTTGTAAAACCATTGGATGAATTTCAAACCAGGCAGTTTTTAGAATGTACCAAAGGTGTCGAGTGCTGACCTGTTTTTAAATTCCCATATATTTCCCGTATTTCCCGAACAAAAATCTACCTCATTTCCGTATATTTAAAACTCTCCGAGACTAGAGTTTGCTTACCGAATGGCTGGAAAATGAATCTTGAAGTGGGAATCAAGTTTTTCTAGAGTAAGTGTAACTGCATGTTTGGAGATACTTCTGTAGGGGTGATGGCGAGATTTAGGCCAAGTCGGTAGCGTGAGCAATGCGCGCTGAATGCTCTCCCAGATGAGATGAGAAGCTACAAACATAAATAAAATACCATTTACAGTTTACGGCCAGCGGTCGGCCTGGCACAGCTGTTGCGACGACGCTGTTGGCTGGACTCTTACCCTGCTTAGCGCCCTAATATGCGGCACGGTAGAGGTGTGGTCTGCAGGCAAAATAGAAGACCGAGCGTTCGGAGGCTACGAAATTGGCCATTATGAGACTTTTCAAGATTTCCTTGATCAAATGCGAAACTCCCGTATATTCCCCGCATTGTTCCCGGGTCACTAAAATTCCCGAACATTTCCCGTATCGTTCGACACCCTTACTTCCCTCTGATGTAGGACACAATCTTCTTCCTCCACACAAACTTCTTCTTCTTCATTTCCCAGTTCCAGTGATCTGGGTCGGGGTGTGAATCCAGGACCTCCATACTCTTCTGTCTCTCCACCACTCTCGTCCCACTTCCAGTACATGCTCCACTTTCACTCCTCTTTTCTCAACGCTCTCCCTCACTGCATCCATCCACCTCATCCTCGGCCTTCCCCTTTCGCGCCTTCCCGTGACTTTCTCAGTAAATAATCGCTTCGGGACTCTGTCTTCTCCCATTCACATCATATGTCCATACCATTTTAGCTTACTGATCTCGATTTTGTCTTGTAACTTTGGGAATCCTGTTTTCTCCCTAATTTCCTTGTTTCTGATTTTGTCTCTGCGGGTCTTTCCAATTATACCTCTAAGGAACTTCATCTCTGCCGCCTGGATTCTACTTTCCTCCCGTTTAGTTGTTGTCCACGTGCCTGCTGCATACGTCAATATAGGTGTGTAATATGTTGAATACAAGATTCTTTTACATTTCTCGGGAACTTCCTGGTTCCACACCAGACCCCTCACGCTCTGATAAAACCCATTTGCTTGTTGGATCCCCTTACCAACTTCCTCACTTATCCTTCCATCATCTGTTAGGGCAGTCCCTAAGTATTTGAAGCTTTTCACAACTTGTAAAGGTTTTCCATCTACTGCAATATTTTCCATCTACTGCACACAAACTACTCGAGGTAAATATTGGGGGCCAGGTAAGCAGTGCAAAGTTTGGTCTTGGATCATTGTCTTGTTGGAAGACAAATCATAGTCAAACTACTTGCTACCACACCTGGAGAATGCTGATTTAGGAATCCCTTTATTCCATGGAGTTCCCTAGTTCCATTGAACATAAGATATCTCCGGGCCATTAGTGAGACATACCCTGTCTGACTGTTGTAGTGAAACCATCAGGATACATCTTTTCTGTTGACCAACGATGAACAATTGACGAATGACCACATTACACCACATGTTTCAGTCTTCCAAGTCCAAGTTTTGCATGTAAGGGCCCATTTCAGTCTTATTTCTTTATGGTTATTCCTCAGCAATAACAACAATTCCCCCCCCCCCTGAAATGGTTCATGACTGTAGTTACAAATGTTGCTGAATTCTGTTTGAAGTTCTGCTTACTGGCCAGTATAATTCATTCGCCGCTCTGGCCGAGACAAGGGGCCTTAAAGTTTGTTTCCTGTCTTTGTTTCGACCTGTTTTGTCGCTTTTGAATGGTGTCATGGACAGTGGACTGGAAACACAGTATAGCCCTCATTATGCAGTTTATTGATAGCTTAACGTTCTTCTCCACTCAAAGTATTCCCACAGTCCATTTTGTGATAAATGGGAAGGAAAATACAGAGAATTAAATTACAATTGCATATTAACTCGAAATATGAAACTATTAAAATAAATTACAACACCCTATCTGCCCCTTACACAAAAAAAAGACAGTAAGTACTGTAAAGAATAGTCCATGCAAACTTAAATAAGTTACTAACAATACAACCTTACCATTCGTACCCCATCACTACAAACAATTTCTGGCTGTTAGGTTCAATCAAGATTGTATTCACTATTGCTACTCATGTTTGCAGACACTGAAACTGAACTTAAAAGTTGGCAGCATAAGCCAATTGTCGCCTGTCTTTAGTGACATCATCCAGGGCCTCTTAATGTTCTCACCCTTAGCCAGATAGCAATGCAATAACATAACCTATAATTGAACACCTAATAAAGAACAGTTCACTTGATGTAGACTGCATGCGGTGTTGGGGTAGCGCGCCTGCCGCTCACCCGGGTTCGATTCCTGGCTCCATCGTGGATTTTAGAAACTGACATGAGGGTTGGAAAAGGGTGCACTCAGCTCCGGAAGGACAACTGAGTAGCTGTCTGACAGTGAGGCAGCGGCCCAATCACGGTAACCAAGATTAACAACTGAGGGGAACTGACACACTGACCACGCATCACCCCACAAACTGCAGTCACTTGGTAAGCCAGGGCCCTTCATAAGCTGTAGTGCCACTGGGCTTGTTTTTTGTAGACTGCATATTGTATCTGTATTAATTGGCATAAGGTTATGCCATTCATAATTGACCTATTATATCAACTTGATATAGCGAAGGTTAAAAAATAAATATTTATGTTGACATGATCTCAGCCATCAAATTCTCTTTGAAGAATAAAATAACTTGCTTTTTATTGGTTAAAATAAGATGGCTGTCTATGCATTACCTTGTGATTTGTGTCAGAAGTATTAGCAAAAAACAAGCATTCTTCCAAAAGGAAACTGTTTATAAGGCACATGTGCCACTAGAAGGAAAATTAACATCGTTAACTATACAGTATACAGCGTGAGAATGTATCCTTTATTAAATAACTCGCACAGGTCTCATAAGCAAAGCTCCACGTGACATATATACAAAACTACAACATTCAGGTTGTATGGTATATTTATTTTTTTGCATTCTAAGGGGGCCACTTTCCCTCTGTTACCCCACTCACGGCACCCATACATTTGACATACATACTTGTGAAGCAGACTGCTGAATGCCTTCCCACCATGAGCCCTGGTGCGATCTATTTTCTCCACTGCCTGCCTGGCCAAGTTCACCATCGCCAACTGTACTACAGAGGGCTCCAATAAGGATGGGTTACTTTTAGCAGCAAGTTGTGTGAGACCCTACAAACACACAAAGATCATACACTTCAAATCTATGAGTTTAAAATGTTAAAAGACACAAGACTTAAACCCAGACTTCTCCAGACTGAGTGTGTTAGCAAATTGTGCTACAGCAGTCAACACACAAAAGCCCTATGTTGAGTAGGTTGATGCAGTCCTCCATGCCCTTCTGTTTTGAGCTCATTAATTATTTCACATCTAGGGTACACAGCAACTGTACCCTCCATCTGAGGCAACCTATTTAACATGTTTTAACCTTGGCCTTTCACTACAACTCTTGACCTCTATTTTTCCTTTCATGATTGTGTTTGAGTCTTCACTCTTTAGACGGGTTTGATGCAGACCTCCACGCCTTTCTGTCCTGAGCTAATAGTTTCATCTCTACATAGCTACCACACCCTACATCCGTTTATTAATATATCTACCCATCTGATCTTCATCATTATTAAATATTAAATCTCATTTCCCATCCTCATCAATTTCCTCTTTCCTTTCCATTACATGAATTTTTATCTCCTTACCTCTATACAAATGCTCATCTCTCAACCTTTTCTTCTCCATCTGTTAGAGGCTTTCCCAACTGACCCTAATAAGCTGTATCTAATTTTCCTCCCTTCAGAAAATGTTCTATACTTGCACATTTCTCTTTTTCAACTTTGCTTCCTTGCACTTCTCATTTAACCGATTTTTCAGACATCTGTATTCTGCTTCACAAATTTCGATAAGCTGTAACCTGTTATTTTGTTCCTTTTGGTTCACTTTGTCTGATAAGCCAGCAATCACTTTTACTTGCAATTCCTTTTCTGATGATGATAGGCTTTACTTTTATCTTAACTACTGCAGCTTGTAAAGACATCGGGATGCCAGAATTTTGCTCCAAAGTGGATCTTTAACCTACCAGTATATTTGTGACAGGCTCTCTCACATGACAACTGACTGCACCATGAATTGATCCTACAGCCTTAGGCACAGCAGTCAAGAGCATTACCACTGTAGAATGCAGCCAGTCTTCGCTCAACAGACTTCAGTGTTTGAGTTAAAAGGAAGACTGATTGGTGGTAGACAAGAGCAGACTTAGGATGTTGCAATGGAAGAGGCAGGAAAGAGAAAAGGGCTACTCACCCACAAGAATTATCATTATTCTAAGCCTCAAAAGATGTTTAACACTTTTCTTAAATTAAGAAGGGTCTAAATCCACTGCACTAAAACTCACTTTGGGTCTAAATCAATGCTAAGTACCAAAACTATAGGTCAAAGTGACAACAATTACCATATGTTCCAAGTGAAACAGAATTGACAAAGCCAGCAGCATTCTACTATGTCCACGTAAGCATTGAAGTTTTCAGGGTTTCATACTATGCTAATGAAATACCAGGCTCAAAAATTTAAACTATTAATAATGAGGCATTCGGAATACATAAGCAGTTGTTGAACGCTTTTCTGAAAATAAGAAGGATTTAAATCCACTGTACTTGGATCCATCCTTAGGACCAAGTGGGAAGACCACATCACCAACCTTGCTGTTCTTGGGAAAGCACATGCCAATAGTATAGAATCATCCATCATTGATCATCAGCTTAGATGGATTGGGCATGTCCGCCGGATGGGTGATACGAGACTTCCATGTCAGATTCTGTTTGGAGAACTTTGTTCTGGCGCCAGACCTCATGGAGGTCCTAAGAGGCGTAACAAGGACCAATTTAAGCAGAATATGAAGTTGGCAGGTCTCGATCCAAAAGCCTAGGACACACTTACTGAAGACCACCCAACTGCTGTGAAAATGTTTGAAAGGGAACGTCATAGTCATGAAGAGACCAAGCACAAAAACTCTATGCAGCACAATCACGTCCTCCTCCAACAATTCTATGTGATCTGTGTGGACGCTTATTCCACGCTAGGATTGGACTGTTTGGTCACCACAAGCATATTCATAGGCTTGAGTAAGGAGTAAATGTTTGGGAAGAAGATTTATACTTGGAAACAAGTTAAAGCCGACAACGACATAAGTAGTATGGTACGTCAGCAATAAACAGGCTCACCCTTCCTCGTCCAGGTATTCGATAAAAATATACTTGCCGTTTATCTTTAAGGAGGAAGGTTAGACAACCCCACCTCCCCCTTAAATCTGCCACTGGTGCTAGATCTAGAGAAAACATACCATAAATCATAGTTAGTACTTAAAACCAAACTAGGTCTGATATACAATGTAAATACCTGTAGAGCAGACATGGATGCCTCTCGAACCCAGGCACCAATATCACCACGGCTATCCATTGTGTATTCTGTCATGCCAGCCAAGAAGCACTTGTAAATCTGCTCTAGGTAGGGAGTACACGAGGGATTTAAATCATCTGAAAGAATAATAAAAACTTATCACATTCTATCAAACTGTAGCCAAATGTGCTGTAATCAACCCAGCTCGTTTACACTGCGCCCAACAGAACTCAGGCAGTTTTAAGCCAAAAGGGCATTTTCTTTTTTATGGAGGTTATTATTAACATCACTTTCAGCAGTCAGACTGAGATATGGGCAGAGAATAAAACTTACTGTGCTTTGGAATCACAATAGTAGTGATTCAAGCTAGTAGATTCTATGTATCTAGTAATTATCATATTTTCTACCTACTTTTGATGATTTGAGTAAAGTTTAAAAGTCATGATCCATCTCATGTATACAATGGGATGATGACATGATAGATATATAAAGTTCCCGGCCAATGAAGGAGAGGATTTGCCTTGTGAATTGTCGATAGTCATTGTGAAGCACACGCTGACTGGGAATTGAAGCCCCCTTCCAATGGAAAGGATAATTATTTGGTATGACTGGAATGCAGAGGAAGATGACTGATTCCCCTATTCCACTGCCAGCGAGGATATCTGCTTCAACAACAAAATTGTGCAACGGTACTACAATAAAGCAATAATCTTCACTGTCATAGTTACTGCTTGTCCTCCACAGTAATTCTACATACCATATTTACTCAGCTATAGGACCCCCTTTTTTTCTAAATTTTTAGTTCCGAAATTGAGGGGGGTACTAAAGACGCGAACTTCGCAAAAATCCATAATTTTGGGAAAAAGAGACGAGTAAAAATAGGCTCCTTTATTTTCATGCTATATAGTACGATATATTTAATCAAAATAAACGAAGCTTACATCTTTAATCGGCCCATGATGAGACTGCCATAACCCCACTTATCCACCACTATTACCAACTATCCCCCAATTCACTACTATCCCTCGCTAAGCAAGAAACTTAGTGTCAAAGAAATAGAATGGACAAAGTATCAGACATGTAAATGCAAACTTTAATTTTATTAGAACATAGGGAGGGAGAATGCATCAGTTAGTGTTTGAGTGATGATGCTGAACCATCACATCTCACTAACATTTGCAAACACAATCGAGTACCGGTATGTATTATTCACATGTTTCACATTAATATACCAATAACATGTCACACAAACGCCGACAGTTATTGCAACAAATTAAATGTGTTTAATATAAATGTGAAAAGAAGGCTGCGGTGAACACCACTTCGAAGAAAAGAATGCAGGCAAGATATGAAACCATAACATTCATTGGTGAATTTTAAACTTGGCGCTTCTACTCAGCCAATAGTGTCGCATCTTGTATTGGATATTGGGTGAATTCGATATCCTGCCCAATAGCATACGCGGTATATATATGCAAAATGGCGGTCATATCGTCTGAATAACTAAATAATGTAACAAGAAAAATATTTTTGTCATAAAAGAGGATGAATTTCAGTTATAATTTAAAGAATTTTTAAGAATTCATCAATTTACAAGAATGTTGTATTTCTACTCTCAATAATTAAGTGATTTCCAAGAATTTTGCATTTTGGCTCTCGAAAATTAACGGGGGGGGGGGGGGGGGTACTATAGGCGAGGGGGTCCTATAGGCAAGTAAATACGGTATATTCAGTCATCCACTTTCAGAATAATATTCATAGTTACCTTACTTAACAGTCATTCAGTCTTAACTAATTGCTAGAAAAGGTTGAAAAGACCAGAACTGACCACTTTACAATAACATCAAAAATATAATATGTAAGGAACCCTGTATATATATATAAAATATATTGAGCCCTTGCACGAAGCTCTTTATAAGACTTTTTCGGGTTAGTGCACGGTTCATAATGAGGTTGCTAAAATACGCATCTTATCATAAACAAGGTAACATAGCCTAAATATATGGTGGAAAGAAAAGAAAGTGAAGCCAAAATAAACAAAACAAATTTAATTCCAGATCAAAAAAAAACAACAAAGAAACAAGGAAAAACACTCCCTTAAACTTACACCCATAATAATCAATGAATAAACACAAAATAAAATGGTCTCTCTCAGAGACTTCCAAAAGTTCAGGACCGGAGATCTGGCCTGATCATTCTTCAATTCATGTGCGTGCGTGGTGTGAAAAGCATGCAATATGGTATGAGTACAGATACGAGATTTGGTGCCATCATGCCGTAGCCGTCAAACCACAAATCCGTATTTGCGATAGATTAGCAATGGGAACTAAACAAATATAAATTTACACTACCGACACTTGCTAAATTTAATTATTTACAACAACGATTTCCGATGAAATCTGGATCAACCATGCCCAAAGCACAACAAGATTGCCTCAACTCAGGACTTCACAATATCGACACAAGAACGATTAACGTGACCACGACTACAAGAACAACAAAATGACCACGTGTCATTTTACAACAAAAACACAACAAGGTGTCAACCAGAATCAAAGATCAAGAATAAAATGAATACACAAAATGCACAAAAAATGCACTTATATACAACAACAAAACATTTTCATTTGAACGTGATAACATGAAAATACAGCACAGGTGTGGAGAACTTCACCCTTTAAATTTATTTCAAGACTTTAAATGAACAAGCAAGCTATATTTAACAGACTGGGTCAATGGCTAGGCCGTTCCCCCTGCTCTAATTATGTCCAGAAATACCCAAGATCAGCGCTCAGTTTAGACTCTCATATCACCTGTCAAATCACCCTCGTGTCAACAACATCCCGGGCCAGCATTATGCCCAGCTCCAAGATACGACGAAAATATAGCTGTAGCTGTCAAATCAGCTAACATGTGTGTGTCATGATAATATCTCATTAATTCCCTTTGGAATTACAAGATCCAATTGGACTGGTTAAGGTCTCCGTGGAGCATCACTTACCATCCGTAACTGCAGCCGACGAAGACTTGGCAAATCTATGCTTATCTCCCGTGCATAAAATTCAAATTTCCACACATAGACACTCGGACACACAATATCACACGTTAGGGTTTTACAAACACCTGAAATAAAATAACACAAATATTTTCCACACACCAGGGGCCTGTTCCACGAATGAACTTTGCAACTTTTCACTTTTCACTTTGCACTTTTCAATTCTTGCAAAGTGCAAAGTCTTTCTGTTCCACCATGATCTATGTATTCCTTTTCAATTCCTTTGCAAAGTGAAAAGTCTTTGCGTAGGAATTATCCGATCATGTTTATTCCATGAAGAAACTGTATAATACTCCATGATTTAATGCTTTATTTCTCGTGGTGAACTTGAGGACTTTAGTTAGTTAGTTAGTGTTGTTTTAAGGGGCGGAACTACGAGGTCATCTGCCCCGTTGAGGATTTTAGGAACTGTTCTGCAAATAGTTGATTTTGATGTCCCATGCATTGCTGCTATATCGTGCTGGGCACCATTTCCTAATCAATGTAAGCTTATAAGAATTTGTTCTTTTTTGGAAAGAGATAGACTTCTTTTTGTTGCAGGTTGCAATAAATGGCCAATTATTTCAAGAATATAGTCAGCTTGTATTGGGGGTAATACTAAAACACTCCCGAAATTCCGTCGAAGTGAGGTTATGAAAATTCATCCTGTCTTTGTACGTCCTCTTGTTGGATTCTTCATCACTATCTTCACTTGATGATAACAAAAGCTCTCGTCTTAACATATTTATAACACTAAACCAAATTCTGCGCCGAGAAACTAAAGTAGAGACTTGTTCATTATCAGCTGAAAAGGGAATCGTCTCTTTGCAAAGATTTCTGAAAACTTTTCACTTCATTCCTTTCCACTTTGCATTCTGCACCAATGGAGGAACATAACAAGCTTCAAAAGTGAAAAGATTCCTAACTTTTCACTTTTCACTTTGCAAGACAAATCTGAAAAGTAATGGTGGAACAAAATCTGAACTGAAAAGTGCAAAGTGCAAGGTGAAAAGTTGCAAAGTTCATTCGTGGAACAGGCCCCGTGCGCGTCTGATCTAAGTATTTCGACCGAAAAATAAAACCAAATACTAA
Organism: Meconema thalassinum; assembly: GCA_946902985.2. Classification (NCBI taxonomy): domain Eukaryota; kingdom Metazoa; phylum Arthropoda; class Insecta; order Orthoptera; family Tettigoniidae; genus Meconema; species Meconema thalassinum. Next base: position 120,088,326 of record OX336391.1, read on the forward strand.
CATCAAAATCCAAATATTAAATAAACTAGCTGTTACCCGCGGATTCGCCCGCAATAACATTTGGAATCCCGTTATAACATTAGTTATATACATTTTTCCTGTAGTGGAAGATAATGGCGGCAACATGGAGCGTTGAAATTGGAAATCGGGTGCAATATACGACGGGGAAAGACGACCATTTACCAATATCTGACAAACGGCTGACAGCTTTACTCATTGCGTCCTTCAGGTGCACATATTCCTAACTTCTCAACTTTTTCTGATTGATGTGAAAAAAAAAGTAGTATCTCTGTCTCAATCTTTGCATACATATCAACCTGAAACTGATTGAGAAGATTGCGAAATAAGTTAAGATAAAAATTATCACGCTCAAATATTCCGAAGCTGTAAAAGTTAGCGGCAGACACGGTCTTCTTCAAAGGTGCTTGAGTGTTGTTGTGACGTTGAGGGATATTCTCCTAACGTAATAAAACAAATCTCTACTTAAAATACCTGATAAATGGAATAGACCTAGCTTAACTTAACAAAATTAACCTAGGTAGAGGTATTTATCTTTTACCAAAGCTTACTTTTCATTATAACTATGTCTTCTTCTTCTTCTTCTTATTCTTCTTCATTTCACCTTTTCCAGCTGACACTGGGTGGGGGCAAATATGGTTCCTCTCCACTTTGTTCTGTCGTTCCACCATTCCTCTTCCGAAACGGTGTTCCAATCCAGGTTCCGTTTTCTAATGCTATTCTCCACCGAGTCCATCCAACGCATTCTTGGTCTTACTCGTCCTCTCTTCCCTGTCGCGGATTGACCGACCATGATCCCGAGTGAATTTTTTGAAAACCTTTCTTAGCGAGCACCTACGGCCCCTGAGGAAGCTGCATACCAAATTTCATTCCAATCCGTTCGGTGGTTTCTGAGATTTCGTGATGAATGAATGAGTGGTATTTGAGCTTTATATAATAGATAGAAGATAGATAGATGAAATTTATGAAAAAATGGTTGGAGGGCGTTTGCGGCCTTTGAGGAAGCTGCATACCAAATTTCATTCCAGTTTGGATGGGTGATGATGAGTGAGTCAGGACATATTTTTCAAGTTCTTTTTTTCAGAATTTCACCCCTCCCCATGAACCCCTTAAATTTGATTTATAAAAAAAAAAAACTGCCGAACAGCTATTTACTTATTTTTAAGCAGTTTCTCCCCCTGAGTTTGATGAGTGAGTCAGTCAGTCAATCAGTTAGGACACTTTCTTTCCTGTTTTTTTCCCCCCAGAATTTCACCCCTCCCCATGGGCCCTTAAATTGGATTTATGAAAAAACGGTCAAACACCTATTTACTTATTTTTAATGCTGATTTTTTTCCGCTGAGTTTCAAACTCCTCGCCTATGTCGTTTAAGAGATACACGCTCCGTTAGGATTCCTTCAACCCCCACTTTTCACCCATATCACCTCATGATATACACCACATCGAAAAACCCTCAGACACGTGTCTTCTCATTTTTAATGATGAGTTTATATGCCGAGTATCACATCCCCCAATGAAAGCAATCGGAAGATATTGTTATTCAATGAAATGCAGGTCTACGCCCTTAACACCCCTTTAGAACCTGAATATCCAAATATCCTTTCTTAGTGGGCGTTTGCGGCCCTTGAGGAAGCTGCATACCAAATTTCATTCCAATCCGTTCGGTGGTTTCTGAGATTACGTGATGAATGAATGAGTCAGTGAGTGAGTGGTATTTGAGCTTTATATAATAGATAAATGAAATTTATGAAAAAACGGTCGGAGGGCGTTTGCGGCCTTTGAGGAAGCTGCATACCTAATTTCATTCCATTTTGGATAGGCGATGATGAGTGAGTCAGGACATTTTCTTTCAATTTCCTTTTTTCAGAATTTCACCCCTCCCCATGAACCCCTTAAATTTGATTTATGAAAAAAAAAACTGTCGAACAGCTCTTTACTGATTTTTAAGCAGTTTTTCCCCCTGAGTTTGATGAGTGAGTCAGTCAGTCAATTAGTTAGGACACTTTCTTTCCGGTTTTTCCCCCCAGAATTTCACCCCTCCCCATGGGCCCCTTAAATTGGATTTATGAAAAAACGGTCAAACACCTATTTACTTATTTTTTATGCTGATTTATTCCCGCTGAGTTTCAAACTCCTCGCCTATGTCATTTAAGAGATACATGCTCCGTTAGGATTCCTTCAACCCCCACTTTTCACCCCTTTCACCTCATAATATACACCACATCGAAAAACCCTCAGACACGTGTCTTCTTATTTTTAATGATGAGTTTATATGCCGAGTATCACATCCCCCAATGAAACCAATCGGGATATATTGTTATTCAATGAAATGCAGGTCTACCCCCTTAACACCCCTTTAGAACCTGAATATCCAAAAGTCCTTTCTTAGTGGGCGTTTGCGGCCCTTGCGGAAGCTGCATACCAAATTTCATTCCAATCCGTTCGGTGGTTTCTGAGATTTCGTGATGAATGAATGAGTCAGTCAGTGAGTGAGTGGTATTTGAGCTTTATATAGTAGATAAAAGAACGGACGGTTCTTTCCAAAATCTGTCACAACAAAGGCAACTCAAATAAAATACTTGTTCACTTAAAACATCAATGCAAGAACTATTTTCCCCCCTACTATTTTATCGTTACATTTATAACTGCTCCACTATCACCATGGCCGCAATTCATGTGTACACCAAACTAAAATATTCGCACACGTACACGGATTACTATTACACACAAAATAAAACATAATCAAAACTAGTGGTCACATGTCCTCACGCATTTACAATTGAGTGTCGGGACACTACGTTAAAATCTACACAATTAAACAAGAATAAAAATCACAAAAAAAATATATACAATGTTCCCATGCCAAAATATCTACATAATTTGCATATTAAGGCTTTCACGGCCCGGATTATTATATAAATAATTCATGCTTTTGGGCTAATGCCGTGTGTATTTTTAATTTGAACCATACGTTTCGGAGAAGGAGGCAAGGTTTCTCCGAAACGTATGGTTCAAATTAAAAATACACACGGCATTAGCCCAAAAGCATGAATTATTTATATAATCTACATAATTGATAAATCAATATTCAGTACTCATTCATAACAACCCATCACGTCAGCGTATGTTACTTTCCATGGCCCACTGGATATTTACACTGCATAGTGAACATTTCCGTAGATTGATCGGTCATCATCCCAGTAGTTGTCCTCGTATCGATCATCTTGATGCCTTCTTAAAGATGGAAAATCAAGGTTCAAATAAGCTTACCACGGTGGGTGAGTGGATAGCGTGTCGGTCTACTAACCCCAAGATTGCAGGTTCGCCCCTGACCGTGGTAAGTGATTTTTGAAAGGCGGCAAAAATACGATACGCATGTCATACGATGTTGGCATGTCAAAGAACCCATTTGAATTCAGTAGGCCGAGTTCATAATGGCAAAATTAATCTCGGGAGTTTCCGCCAACACAAAGTTCCTCATTTCTCTACTAGAAAGCGCTATAGTGTTCAAGGAGATTAGATATCTAACATCTAACCTCCTTGAGTTTCATTGTCAAGGAACAACAAAATTCGACATGCAAGCTACCCTCTGGGTGTCAAATTACGAAGCTTGCACCCGGCACCCGAGGCCATACGATATTATTATATTATTATTATTAAGGTTCAAATTATTATATATTGTGCTTTCCTACTATAATTGCGATCAGAGCTTCTAACTTCACTCATAGTCCTAAGCAATTATTTCCCTAAATAAGCAAATCATGCTCTAATTACACACGCACTGTTCACACGCATAAACATTTTTTATAACATTTTTTATCTGAATTGTGTATATTAATGTATTTAGACCAAATGTCTACTCTCAAATTATTAAGTTCACTGCAGAATGAAATCTCATCAGAGATTCAAAGTTTAAAATGATCACTCAGCTCTCATGGAGACCACAAAATAGTATCAGTTATCTCCCGTGGAGATCGAAATTAAAAGTATAATGTCTCGCGTCAATCAACCTCAGAAACAGAAATGAGATGAATCGTCTCTCACCAATCAACATCAGAAAATGTGTTAACTCGCATCGAGCTAAATCAGAAAATGTGTTAACTCGCATTGAGCTAAATCAGAAATGAAATTAAAAAGTCTCGTGCAGAATGCACTCACAAAATGAACAAGTTCGCTAGCACAGCCACCTAATTTATACAGATCTGGCAAATGGTAGTAGGGTGGGGACTATTAAATCACAATAAATCTAAGAAAGCTTGCGAGTGGTATCAAAGATTTTCTTTTTCCATGCAGGTTACAGTCCTGCTTTGCGGAATTAAATCCCGTCGTGAATTAATTCAATCCAGCTTTCCCTCGCTTTTTGATAGCACGCTTCTTTCCCGCCGAAAGTGGCTTGGTCCACCATGATTCGCAGATTCATATTCAATATCGTTGCAGTCGACACAAAACTCTGCCCATCTTGACGTCAAAAATCTATCTTCTTCTCTCTTCCCCACTCAAAGCGCTCTTTGTCTAACGCTGCGAACAAAGGGTAACGAGTCCATCACGTCATTAGGGGACGCTTGGCTCCGCGTTCAGTAACCTCGCTTTCCAGGAATTATTTAAATATAACTCCCTGTCTTCAACTTGCTCCATTCTTGCAACATCAGGTGCCCACTTCCTTCGACTTGATTGCTAACTTAAATGCAGCGTATAATAAAATATGAACAATTATTCTATGACAATAGTAATAAGGGTTCAATATATACAATATATATCCTATACAGTGAAACCTCGTTAACACGTTCCTCATTAGTACGTTTTATTGCATATCACGTCGCAATTTTCAAGTCCCGATTCTTATCTGATGGAAATAAGGTAAAATTACCTCATTTATGACGTTGCATATTTTGTGGCACATCGCTTAGTACGATCGCATTTTAGTCAGCCCTGAAAGCATTCTTTGTTCACCCCAAGTGGAATGTGGGTCCGGCCTCTCTGGGACAACATTCCTTGCCAGCAAGCGAGCGAGTGTTGGGACATATCAGGTATAGTTGTCTCCCTTCCCCGCGGTGACTCAGACGTAATTAGCAGGCGCCGACAATAAGCATTGTTTGCTACTGACCAATAGCTGACGGTTGTTGACCAATAGAATGCTTCCTCAATCACTCCACGTGGACTCAAGTCCCGCCCTGGCATGGCTATTTTGTGTCTACCGCACATAGTGTTCCGCCCCGTCTCGCCGCTTACATTACGTCTCGAGCTAAATGTACCGAATGTTTATGTGACCGAGTAGGCTACTTACTGCATTCACGCAAATACACATTACACTATCGAAGAAGTTGTGAAACCTAGTGATCATTTTGTTGCGTCGTATTTAAATAATGGATAGGCCTAAGAAGGTAGTTAAATCATTAACCAGTGACGAAAAAATGAAAATTCTTGAAGAAGTAGACAGAAATCCTCACCTTAAGCGCGTGGAACTGACACGAAAATTAAAACTCGCTCCTTCAACGTTAAACACTATTGTTACCAATCGAGACAAAATAGCAGTTGCGTACAAAGACAATAGAAATGGAAAGAGAAAACGTGTGCGCGAAGGAAAATTTTCTAACTAGAAACAATGCTCCTGCAATGGTTCAACCAAGCCCGTGCAGCAAACATTCCAGTGGATGGAACCATAATTCGTGAGAAAGCGAATTACCTAGCGAACCAGATGGGAGTAACAGACTTTGCAGCGTCAAACGGATGGATCGAGCGGTTCAAGAAGAGGCATGGTCTTGTTTACAAGTGCGTGCGGGGTGAAGCAGCAGCTGTTGACAGTGGCACAGTTGAAACGTGGACCAATGAAACGCTACCGTCCTTGTGTAGATACATTAATTATTAATTTGTTACATACTGTACATGCATTTGTTTGAGGTTAAAATCTATTTGTGTGTGTGGCTAAAATTCATCAGTTGACCTGGTGCGGTTTGCAACTACGAAGTTACAGGATTATAAAATAGGTAGGTGTAATGCAAAATTCATAACCAATTTAAAAGGTTTTGGTAATTGATGTTTGTTTCTTACAATTATTATATAATTTTCGGTGTTGTGAGGGACATTTGGACTAGTACTAATCAGTGCTGTGTGTTGCCATGTTCTGAGATTTGCTCGAGATCGCGTGATGGCGGAAGTTGTTTTATTTTTTATTTTATTTTTCTGTACGCGCGCGAGCATGTCTAACCTCAAAAAAACTTTGGTTATATCCAATCGTTCACGCCAAAGAATACGGCACTTCTTTTCCACAGGATACCAAGAAACACATGCATTTAAGCCGAAATCGATAAACAAAAAAACTTGTACTACAGTATTTGAAAAGAGTACGGTACTGGTATAGTAGGCTACATTCTTCTCTTGTTTTCATTGCTCTCGTTTCTCTGTGCTGTGTAAACTAGTTCTGTAATACAATAATTATGTAGGTTGTTTAATTGTATATTCGATAGCACGTACTTCCGATTAACGCGTTTTCTTTTTTTACTTTTCCCTTACTGAAACAATTTAATGAGGTTTAATTATCATTTTTCGGTAGTACGTTTTCCCGCTTTTGACGTTCAAATTCTTCAGTCCTTTGAAAAACGTACTAACGAGGTTCCACTGTATATAGTTAGTTATTGTTGTTTTAAGGGGTGGAACTACGAGGTCATCTGCCCCTTATATCTTATATATATTATTTATTTATTTACATATGTTACGTCCTCATCGGAGCACTTAACCAAAACAAGTATATACATGTCTCAAAAACAATATTAAAGATTCAGCTTCTTATTTATCTTCTTTTCCCAAAACATTTTCATTCTAGTCGACCTTGCCGCTCTCTCTGCATCGCTTATGGTGTAAGTTTTGCGGGTAAAGGTTTTTAAGGGAAGTCAGATGTTCTTGTTTTTCAAGATATTCTTCTCATCTTTGTTAGCAATTTGGGACATTGTCAAGCCGAGTTCATCCAGATCATTTTGAATTTCCATAAACCAAGAGTTCTTTGTTTTACTTTTGAAAAAATAATTAAATAATACTTTTAATTGTCTGGCATCCGGCAGGCGTGAGATATGACAAAAAAAAGCAATTCGACTTTTTCGCATAGTATCGACTATAGACTCAGTTTCTTTATAAACCACTTCATTTGATAATAGACGCCATTGACCATCCACCTGATGCTTTTTATTACTTATAGTTCTGAGAATTCTTCTATCAGTCTTCTGCAATGTGTCAGTAACTGATCGAGTGTTTAACTTGAAAAGTGTTTCACAAGCATATATTGCTTCCGGTTTAATAACTGATTTGTAATGTCGTAATTTGGCATTTATGGAGAGTGATTTTTTTTTGTAACTAGACCAAGTAATATGTTGCGCTTGTCTTAACTTTGTTGTTCTATTTTCGATTGACGCTTTCTCATTCAAATTCCATGTTATAATCTCCCCTAAATATTTAAATTTATGTACAACCATAACGAATAGAATAAGAAGTGATATCACTGGCCTAGTACGCCTGGTCCGCCGCAGCGCAGTGCTGGCTCCGATCTGTGATGTAAATTAGCATTGGCGCTTACGAGACTTTTAAAACCTTGCGACCTGTTTTACATGTTAAAACACCGCAAGATATCCTCATAGGCGCTAATAAGTTCGACATCTACACTTACTTTACTGTGCCCAATTATAATTTAATAAGTCGTCTCCTGTAATAGTCCAGTTTCGACAATAAGCGAAGACAGAGAGCAAGTTCAAAATGCAATTAGTTTTGCCAGCTATCGGTAAATTTAAAAAAAAGAACGGAAAAATTAACCTCGCTATCATAAAGGATTTCTTCACATTGTTACAGAATTTACATTCCGTTAACAGACTTGCAACACAGAAAAAAAAGCCGTACGAACGCAACTTTCAACTTTACCGTAGATTACTATAAAATTCAATAATAAGCATAAATTTCACTCCACAAACACCAAAATCAGTAAACTACCATCATTTCAGAAGAACTTAACATTAAACAGACATAGAAGGCATAGTCATGACCCCTTCATAGAGTAGGCTATTGTCTAAAACTGATCACGCCTCCTTCAGCATTACGGTACATATATGTTTTTTAACTCATTGTCTTTTTATTCTCATCCCTTTCTTCACAGAAGTAGTCTTTAATGGCATCAAGAGCATTTTTATTTATACCATACTGGACAAATACTTAGGCAAATTAGGAAATATATGTGGAACAGAATAGTCTTTCAATCGCCAGTTGGTTCTTGGGAGAAGTAATACTTCCTTCCCTTCTATCACAAATTTGTCAAATTTAACAATTAGGTCTTCTGAAAAGTGAGCATCACACATGTAGGACTTTTCAGTAAGTTTCCTATCCTTCCCTGGTATGGCCCCTTTGCACTTGATAAAACGTTCCTTATCTTTAGGAGGTTTGAAAAACCGTCTAACCTCTTTACAGTCCCCAGAGCTAGATCTGCATCCTGGTACAAAAGAGCAAGGCATCTTCACTACTCACATTAAGCACTCATGAAAATGTAAGGGCTAAACTGCTGTTTACTTACATTAAATAACAATAAAATTAACACACGAAGATAACGTCAACACACGACAAGAAATTAAATTCCATTTCAGTTAATGCTTCCTATAATAGCATTTCAGGTATTAATACTATGAAGTAATAGTGTAGGCACTTGTATATCAATAAACGTTTGCACAGAACACCACCAAAACACCCCGACTGATTAAATACTTAATATATCGCACATAAACACATAAGCATATGTGGAAATCAACAATCTCAAGTCGACTGTAGCGCTGTGTAGCCGCGAGTGCCAACCCGATCCGTATTCATTACATGCTATTGAGGGAGAAGAGATCACACTTTATATTCTATTCGTTATGGTACAACTTTAATTTCTTTATTGTTAATCAATGTAATAGCTTGTGTTTCCACATCAAAGGATGCCATTATTTCAGTCTTTTCAAATGAAATTTGAAGTCCTACTTTTGCTGCAATAGACCCAAGTTCTTCAATTTGGTGTTTAGCCCCATCTATACTGGTTGCAAGCAGTGCAAGGTCATCCGCAAAAGCCAAGCAATTCAGTTTTATATTAGTACCAATCTTTACATTTGGAGGACAAGTTTTGTTCCACGCACGCATGATCTTTTCAAGAACACAATTAAATAATAACGGTGATAGACCATCTCCCTGTCGAAGTCCAGTCCGGATATCAAATGGTTCAGACAAGGCTCCTCGAAATTTAACCTTTGCTTTAGTATCTTTCAAAGTAATGCCGATGAGGTTGATAAGCTTTTGATGTAACCCAAATTCCCTAAGGATGTTAAGTAATGACCCTCGATGGATACTGTCATAAGCTTTCTTAAAATCCACAAAAGTAATGACCAAATCCTTTTGTCTCATTCTATGATATTTCATTATCCATTTCAGACTAATGATCTGATCCGGACAGCTGCGACCTGGTCGGAACCCTCCATGATATTCTCCTAGTTCTTGATCGAGTTGTTGTTGAATTCTTGTCAAGATAATTCTAGATAGAATCTTGTATGTTACATCAAGCAAAGAAATCCCACGGTAGTTGTTCGGGTCTGATCTATCACCCTTTTTTATGAATTGGGTGGATTACAGCCATTCTCCATTCCTCTGGTATTTGTTCCGAATTCCATACATCGATGAGGCGTTTATGGAGGTTGGAGATGGTTTGTTCATTTGCATATTTCCATAGTTCTGCTACCACTGAATTCTCTCCTGCTGCTCTATAATTTTTGAGCCAATTAATTGCTGCACATACTTCAGTCAAGTCAGGAGGAATAATGTTATGTAAATTTGTTTTATTTTTTGGATTATGCTCAAAATCAAGATATTCCTTAGGTTCATCAGCATTTAGTAGTTCTCTAAAATAATCTGCTAGAATTTTAGCATTATCAGTATCATTGTGGGCTAGTTTACCTGATTTATCTTTCATTAATAGTGTAGGAGGGCTGTATTTAGAATGATATTGACGAAATGTCTTGTAATAGTCCCTTGTTTTGTGTTGTTTAAAGGAATCATCAATAATTTGTATGGACTTTTTTTGATTTTCTCTTTTAATTCTCCTGATTTCTTTGGCAGTTACCCTTCGAGCAATGGTTAATTCTTCTCGCGATTTTGTGGTCCTCTTTTGCTGATCATTGAGCCATGCTGTATGTCTTTTCTGAATTGCAGCGTCACATTCCACATTCCACCATGCATGCTTTTTCCTTTTCCTAATAGGGGCAATTTCGACAGCAACGGTTTTCAGTGTGTCAACCATCGTTTCTAGCTTGTCACTTAAGAGAGTTTTAGACTTTTCCTTATAGGACACATTATTAAATAACTAGGGTCATATTGCCTTTGCATGGTCGAGTTTGATGATTTTTAGCCTACTTTTCACATTTTGCAAAAATGAGGAAAAAGCAGTCTTATGAGATCGATCCGGGAAAATGTGTGTCTGTCTGTCTGTCTGTCTGTCCTTCTGTCTGTCTGTCTGGCTGTGTGTGTGTGTCCCCCTATCAACTCCTAAACGGCTGGAGCAATCGAAATAAAATTTGGTAGGAGTAAAGATCTAAACCTGAATATCTCACGGCCATATTTGAAAATGATGTCAGTGCTACCAACTGCTGAAAAATCGCAATTGAAATTTGAGCTCCATGTTGGATATCTTGGAAGGTATGAATGGGAGCTATTTCAAAATCGGCACACATATAGATAATAATATTGCAGTTTAATTTCCAGAAGGCCATACATGGCAGTGTTGCCAAAATGATTATAAGCCTACTGATAGGTCCAATATTTAAATGCATATAACTTCTACACTATCAATTGGAATTCAACCAAATTTCGTATGTTGTATGTGTACATAACCAGATATGACTGAACGTATTCTTATGAACCACCAGTGCTGCCAACTGTTAAAAAATGCTCTTAATTTCTTTTATCCAAATACCAATATATATGAGAAAGTATGCAAGCCGACAGCTTTAAACTATGCACACGTATAGTACATGACATTCTATATTAATTTGGAGTAACTTATATACGTCAGTGCTACCAACATGATTCTAAGCCTGCTGAGAGGTCCAACTTTAAATACATGTAACTTCCATACTATCATTTGGATTTCAACCAAATTTCGTATGTGCTATGTGTACCACAACAGCTATGACTAAGCGTATTCTTAAGAGCAACCAGGGCTGCCAACTGTTAATAAATGCTGTCTCTATTTTTGTTACCCTAATATCAATATATCAGAAAGAATGAAAGCAAATAGCTCTAAACTTGGCACACGTATAGTACCTGGCATTCTAGATTACTTTGGAGTAACTAATATACGTCAGTGCTGCCAACATGATTCTAAGCCTGCTGATAGGTCCAATTTTAAAATGCATGTAACTTCTATACTAACTAATGGATTTCATTCAAAATTGGCACAACAATAGATCATATTATTTCAGATTATTTCTGACCAATACATGCATGACACTGTTGCCAACATGATTTTACGCGCGCTGTTAGATCCAATGTTTAACTGCATGTAACGTCCATGCTATTCATTGGACTCCAACCAAATGTTGTATTCTGTACCTTAAGAGATGGAACTAAGAATATATTCAGTCACCAGGGCTGCCAACTGTAGTGCTCTATTAGGCTACATTATGCCAGGTATACAGTATTTCGAACTAATTAGAAATTTCGATATTACCAACTTAATTTCGTCATTATTCTAGATAGATCCATATCGATTAATCATTGGCATGAATCTTAAATTTTAAGAAAAGTAGGCTCTTTAGTTCGTCACGGAACTTCTTGTTGTTTACGTCGTGGAGTTAACTTGATCTTTATCTTGGATATATAATGATCAGAGTCAACATCGACCCCACGTAGTACCTTCACATTATATATTTCTTTGTAGAACTTTTTATCCATTGCAACATGGTCTATCTGGAATTCCCCTAGTGCACTATTAAGGCATTTCCAGGTCATAAGTTTGTGTGGTCTTCGCTTAAATCTAGTAGTTTCGAGACGTAGGCCATGTTCTTCACAAAGGGTAATTAATCTTTGACCATTCTTGTTAGTGAATTTGTGAGCTGGCCACTTACCTACTATTGGACGAAATTTTCTTTCTTGACCAATTTTTGCATTAAAATCCCCAAGCAAGATTTTAACATGAGTGTCTGGAATGTTTGATATTAGTAAGGCAAGTTCTTCCCAAAAATTGTCCGTTTCATCTCTAATTTTTTTGACATTCTTGTCATTAGTTGGGGCATGAACGTTTATCAAAGAGTATATTTTGTTTCCTGTCCTAATTGTTAAAGTTGCTAACCTTGATGAGTTCGACGAAAAGTCTTCCACTGAATCAATAATACTGGTATGTACTAAAAATCCCATACCAAATTGGGGGACATTTTTCATAACTCGTGGTCCTGGAGGTCCCTTGTAGAGACAGTATCCTCCAGATTCAATGGGGTCTTGATCTGTGTTTCTAAGTTCTTGAAGTGCTTTTATTAAGATCTTGTGTTGGTCCAATATATCGGTAAAATGCTTAAGTTTTCCAATTTTAATTAACGAATTTATGTTTAATGTTGCAAAGAATGAAAATTCCCTATGATTATTAATTTTGAGTTTGTTTATATATTATATAAATATTTATAATGTTATTATTACTATTATTATTGTTATTATTATTGTCTCATCAAATATTCGATTTTATTATTATTATTATTATTATTATGGTTTATAGTGCGATATTTTGTTTATACTCTTAATTATTTCATCTAATGGATATCGAATTTATATTCGAATTATTAATTTCATTTGTGCTAGTACGGAGGCTAAAGGGAGCTGGACGTATAACATTTCGTAATTTAGGTGAGAGAGTTGGCGGCATTCAGACTGTGGTGACGATATATCCACCATGGGAGGGATTCCAATTTAGACCGAGATGTGGAAATTTGTCTGGCCTGAGACAAAGAAGAGTTAACCGTTTGGGAGAACAGTGGAAGGGGGAGCTTGGCTTGAATCAGCGAGCTCCCTGACCTCAAATTCAAAGAGTGTGACGTCACCAGCACATGTCCAGAGGTATCCTATAGAAGAGAAGGAACGGCGGGTGGGTTGATGGCCCACGATTGGATAAGACGGAGCGGGATTTAAACTTGATCGAACTACCGAATGGAAGGAGAAAGGAGGTTATAAAAAGGGATGCACCGGGGATCCACCCCACAATTTTCTACTTGAATTTATTTGTTGAAGTACGTCACTATGGTACTCGGTGAGGCCATGAGTGAACTTTAAAACTGGCAAAATGTGAGAGGCAATTCAAGTCGCATCCATGGATTTAGTCGTGTATTGGGCTATGTCCATGAACATGATTTATGGAATCAGAATCCATCACACCAGTCAATTAGAGCATACATCTCGTCTCTGATTTGTAAAACATAAATATATTATCACACTTACGAAGAAGAAGATATCATCGCCCAAGCACCACACCATCTATCCACCATGGAAACCTACAAGACCAAGCATCGATCAACATTGGTGAGCTCCATGATGAAACTATGCAAATTCTCTCTTTTTAATTAATTTCTTTCAACGGCAAGTAAATTCAAGCTTTAGGTAATAATGTAATTTAAAACACACCTCCAATTCTTCTTTTCGCCGTACTAGCAGCAGAGTCAGTAGACGCAATCATTTTTTTTAATTATTATTATCGACTTTTTATTTTCTATTGTTGTGTTTTTATAATTAAATTCAGTATCTTTTATTCAATGCAGAGCCTTTCCTTTTTCGTAGTTAGTAATAGCTATAAGCCTACCACTTTTCCCGAAGCAAATGTTGGCTTGGTTAAAGACAGAGTCTTACCACGAGCTGAGGTAAGAAGATGTCAAGGTGCTCTATTTTAGACAAGTGTGAATTTTAATTATTTGGTCTTCAACTGGGAGTTGTAACCATGGCACCCAACAATTAATCATATTTTCATTATTACAATCATTTCTTATCACTTTTTAGTAATTCATAATGAATACCACCCACTTTAATAAACTTAGTTACATTTGTCGCCCAACTGGGGGAATTGTTGTGGTTCTCCCACCCTCCCTTTTTAAACATAATTACAATGCGGTCGTGTCGAGCCCGCATACCAATAAAGCTGGGCAGGTGGTATCCTATAAAACATTTCTTCGCATATTATTTTACTGTATGTTAGGTAAATAAAATATCCACAGAATGTGACACATAGTGAGTAAATATGGCAATAATAATACTACACTGAAAAGAATTCACAACCATACCTGGATCCCCAATTCCCACCGTATTGCAAACAGCTGTGAGAGCTTTGATGGCATCACGCCGACTCTCAGACCATTTGAGGGTGGTTGGCGTGATCTGCGAGCAAGCAAGTAGTGCTGGGATCACATTGTCGAGGTGTCTCTCCAGCATGAACTTGGGAAAAGAACCTGTTAAGAGATTACAAACAAAAGATAATTACTGTACAAACAAATGCAAAGAGGAAGAGAACAGAATACAAAAACAACTTTTTTTTTTTTTTGTCGTGTAGCCTCCTGAGAGGCCGAGTGCAGGTCTTTCTAGTCGACGCCCGTGGGCGACCTGGAAGGAAGCGGCCGTGGCCTGTCAGAAGGTACTGTCCCAGCATTTGCCTGATGTTGAAAATGGGAAACCACGGAAAACCATTTCAAGGACAGCCGACGGTGGGGCTCGAACCCACGCGTCTACCGAGTCAGCACAGAGCTTGGCCCCTTGACCTTAACGCAGTGCTTTAGCCCGCGTAGCCACTACTGTCGGTTACAAAAGCAACAAACACTACTAACAGTTTTCCTTGTCTCATCTCAGATTCTCCTCTCCATTACAGTTCTGTTGAACCCAATTCACCATTTGGATGGAAAAGAAGACAAATGTGGTAGTTCCAAAGAAAATAAATGAAAACAATAAAGAAACAGTCTTTTAGTAACATAATAATAATAATAATATCGTATGGCCTCGGTGCCGGGTGCAAACTTTGTTAAATTGACACCCAGAGGCCAGCTTGCATGTCGAATTTCATCGTTCCTTTGAACACTATGAAAGTCAAGGAGGTTAGATATCTAAGCTCCTTGACACTACAGCGCTTTCTAGTAGAGAATGGGGGAACCTTGTGTTGGCGGAAAATCCAGAGATTAATTTTGCCATTGAACTCGGCCTACTCAATTCAAATGGATTCTTTAACATGCCAACAACGTATGACATCCATGTCGTGAGTTTTTTAGAAACATCATAGTATGCTAATAAATATAATTACGACAAGATCCTAGGAAAGAAAGGAAAAGAAGACCAATAAAGAAAATCGTTGGAGACTTGGCACAAATCATGGAATAAGACTTATGAAGGAATGAAGAGGAATGCCAAGCAGCAATAAGTCATATAGTCTTCAGGAAATTATCATAAAACCCGGTTCCCTTAAGTTGATGGTCGACTCATCATCCCAACATTAGAGGAGCTGATGATAGTTGTTGCTGTTAAGGGCTTAACTTATAGATTATCAGCCCCAATGATGATTCATGTCACTACTGTTGCTAAATTACTACAACTAGAAGAAATACAAGAGAATAGGAATGCCCCCAACCCTCGAAATTGATTAATTTGTAAGGAAGTAGGGCCATGAAAGGCAGACAGGAGAGAGAGGAAGATATGATGATGATAATAATCAAATATAGATTTAGGTATTAGGAAGTCATTTTTCACTCTATGGAAGTGAAAGTTAGACTGTTGGAGCTGCAAAATAGAGGTGAATTGTAGCATTTGAAATGTGGTATTACAGGAGAATGATGAAGATCAGATGGGTAGATAGGGTTAGAAATGAAGAGGTATTAAGATGAGTGGGAGAGGAGAGATGTTTCTGGCGACTGCTAATGAAGAGAAGAGATAGGTTGGTAGGAGCATACTTAGACACCCAGGAATAGCAAACTTAGTTATAGAAGAAAGGGTCAAGGATAAGAACTGTAGGGGTAGACCAAGGTTAGAATATATTAAACAGATTGCAACAGATGTAGGGTGTGGTAGCTATGTAGAGATGAAACAATTAGATCAGGACAGGGAAGCATGGAGTGCTGTATCAAACCAGTCAAAAGACTGGTCGTCAGATTTTTTAAGAGCGTTAAAAATCCCTCAGTATGCTTTCCTTCGGAGGGGAAGTAAAGCCGGCGATCCCATGTCATAGATTTATTGCATGTTAAAGAACCTTCCACTAATTACACTTGTGTGAAGCTAAATTATAGGTTAAATTTGACTGACGCTCTTAGGTTCCAACGTTCGTCACTAGGAGCCAACTGTGGTTGCATCTGGTAACTAAGTTCAGAACTAGTAGTCGTTGACGGTGGCGTTTGGCGGCAAAAGTAGGTACTACTTGAAAATTCAATGTCTGCAGTCCTTACTTGAATTAAAAACAGATAACACACACTAATACAGCCATCACAATTAACACCGGTTATCAGACAGATTCTACACACACCCAAAGTACACGGGGCTACATGACCCGTTGTCGCAGCCCCTAAACTGAGGAACCAACCACACCCCTTTTAACTACTGCAACATTTAGAGAGAGTTGTTTTTGTTCAGGAGCTTTGCAACATCATGGTCATTTAGCCGTATGTATTTGGGTGTGTGTAGAATTTGTCTCATTTGTATTTATAATGCAGGTGAGGCCATGGGCTTAAGTTAGGAACATCTCAGCATTTTCCTGGAGTAGAAGTCGGGAAACAACAGAAAACCACTTCCAGGATGGTCGAGATGGGAATCAAACCCCATCTCTTCTAAGTTTTGAATCACGAGCACTCAAGACTGGAATATTTTTTGGCAGAGCCAGAAATTGAACCCGGACCTCTGGAGCGACAACCAAGAATGGTAGCCGCTACACAAGGAAGTGGACCTCATAGAATATTGAAATGTTAGAAACCATTTTTCAATGTTGCCTGTATAATCAATGGCAAATGCGAGGGAGCCATGTCAGTACATTTACTGGCACGTTAAAGATCCCCTTTGGGGCAAAATTCCGGCACCCCAGCGTCTCTAAAAGCCAGGGTAGTTAAAAGGGACGTAAAACCAATAACATTATTATTATTGTATAATCAATGAACAGTCAATCAACACAACTGTGTTCAATTACCTAGTCTAGCCATAAATACTGTTACAACTTAAAAAGTGAAAAACGCAAATATTATGAGAAGTATTTTAATTTGCTGTTAGTATGTTGTTCTTACAGGCACTCTTTACACAAATCACCAATCACTTTTCGAAATGGCCACCTTTGGCACTGATACAGGCTCTGAGTCTTTGTGGCCACTCGTCTATGGCTGTACGGAGGACATCCAGGGGGAAATCCGCCACTGCTGACAATAAGGAACGCTTTTAACTTCCAATGGTGGGGTGTCTCTTCTTGCAGACAATGCCCTCAAGCACTGACCACAGTTGGTAGTCCAAAGGGTTCAGGTCCGGACTACTACTGGGCCAATCTTCAGTTGAAATGAAGTCGGGGACATGACGCTGAAGCCACCCTTGAGTTGACCTAGCCTTGTGGGCTGGAGCAGAATCCTGCTGGAAAGTCCAGGGTTGGTTTTGAAACAATGTGCCACTTAAGTTCTTCACAATAGGCTCCAAAATGGTGCTTTCGTACACTCTGGCGCTGGTTTTAACACCCTTTTCGCAGAAATGCAGCTGGGTGGAGTCAGAATAATTCACCCCCCCACCCCCACCATAACATCACAGAGGAGGGATGATGGGCCCTCTGAACTTTCGGAACCTTTTTACTGGCTTCCGGAGATGATGATGCAAAAACCCTGTCGTTTTGCACATTGAAAGATTCTTCAATAGTGAATACCTTTTCATCGGTGAAGAGGATGTTTCGATGACCATTTTGCGCGTAACGCTGCAGGAGACGTCGACATTTAAGCACTCTCAGCTTCTTTAGACGCGCGTCAAGGTAATGTCCTGTTCATCGGCAATAAGCCCGAAGCCTTGATAATGACCTTTATGAAATATTCATTTCACGGGCCATGATAACCGCATTTCTCCAAATACGAGCCGCCACTGCCTTTTTTGCTGCTAGAGTCCTGACACTGCGTGGGCGACCCTCCCTTGGACGATCCTTTACAGTCCCGGTTGCAGTGAATCGCTCAATGGTCCGGTACACAAACATACGACTGATTTTCAGCTTTTGGAGCGTCTTGAAAATGTCACTTGGAGATTTTCCAACTTTATGTAATGCTATCACTGCAACACGATTTTCATGATCACCTCATTCCATGTTGAAACCTGGAGCTAGATGCTTCCACTTTCACAGACAATTTAACAATGGTTCAAGGTTAACGTGTGCACATTGGTAGTTCTTTACCTGCCAAACCGGTCGTACAGTTGGTGTCAAAAATTTGTAACAGTATTTATGGCTAGGCTGGGTAGATTGGGCGGGAAGTAACAAATATTTTATAACCCTATTAACTAAAAGAAATGTTACATGAATTATTTATTAACAGTAACAAATGATTAGTGAAGTGTGTTAATAACAACAAATGGTGGGGCTTTAATTAAATTTTCCCTGAAAGGGATCTTTAATGTGCCAGTAAATCTACTGACTTTACTGACACAATTGACTACATTGGAATTTGATCCCACAACCTTGGGATTAGTCAGTGAGAACCATACCGCTGTGTCATGCAGGCATCTAAGAGGAAGACAGTCTACTAAAAAATCACTGGAAATTGGGGAAAACAGACCATAGTAGAGACTTCTAGAGGTCATCATTTCATAAAATGACTATTGTGTTGTGTTAACTGAATGGATTACATGCACCTTCACTTATTAGTTACTATTTTCAAGACAGGCAGAGAATACGGTAGGTGTACCCTTCCCACACAGATGAAAATAGAATTAAAAAGTTGTCTGATCTCTTAAAAAAGTCAGGATATCCAGTCAGAAAAGACAAGCGACAACTAAGGTGAGAAAACTAAATACACCCTAGGACCGTGGATCACTATCAACTTTAATTCAATCCTGATGGTCCTGTCCATTCTCATCTCAATTTGTGAATACTGATCTTTGCATAAAACATGCACACATAGACAATGCATCAAGGGCATGCTTGGGTTTAATGAAACTTATGTAATTAACGTTTGGTATTTTCATGTATGTGGCACTCTTCTTTGGAAACAGCTACGTAATCATAGATGAGGTTAATGCCATATATCCGTAGATTGACGAGAAATAAATCATGTTGAAAATGGATATATATTGACTTACATTAAACATTAATATTAATTTTATTTAGATTAATGCCAGTTGCCTTCATGGTTTGTTTCAGTTGGTCCTTATATCACCTCAAATGGCCCCCTCTTGATCTGCCCCCAGTACTAAGTTTGCCATACAGGATTTAACAAGGGAGCCTGATACCACTCATAAGAAGAACTTGCCCTATCCATCTATGAAGATAACCAAGGATTGAAACGGCTATACAATTAATATGAGCTTTCTCAAAAACTGTCTGATTGGGGACATGGCCCTGACCTTCTATTGACAAAAGGACTCAAATCTTTTGTTGTATCACAACGGTTCAGAATTTACGTTTTGCACCTACAGAGTAACGTTGAGATAACAGCTTAGTATAGCACAGGCTTAGTAGATACCGTTAGGTCATTATTCAAGAAGTCCCGGTGCAATAGTCCTCTGAAGGCCAGATGATAGCCCAGACCTATTCTCCACATCCTGTTATACCTTGTGTTCAACACATCATCATCATCATCATCATCATCATCATCTTCATCTTCTACAGTTTCCAGCCCCTAGCTGGGTCTGCTTGGTACATAAGCCTCTCCATTGTTTTCATTCCTCCCACCACCTTTCACTCCTCACTCTGTCCCACTCCTCTCCTCTTTTCTGCACTCCTTCCCTTAAACCCACAATCCACCTATCTCTTGGTCTCTAGCCCACCATTTCCATCTCATGCATCCTCCTTGGTATCCTGCCCTCCTGCGTTCTCCTAACACGTCCGTGCCAACTCATTCTTGACTTCTCTATGATCTCCTGTAAGGGATTTTCTTCCACAATCTCTCTCACTCTCTCATTACTTACTCTATCCCTTCTTGTTATTCCTAATCTGCTTCTCTGAAATTTAATTTCAAAAGCCTGGATCCTGCTCATCTTTCTCTTCTTCATAACCCACGCTTCTGATGCGTAGGTTAGTATTGGGACATAATATGTTCGATACAATACCCGTTTGCTCTTCTGGGGTACGTCCCTGCTCCATATCGGACATCTCACGCTCTGCAGGAATCCATAGGCTTGCCTTCCTCTCTCACTGCTCTCCTTGTCATATCTACCACTTACTTCTATTTCACTCCCTAAATACTTGAAACTATCCACCTTCTCAAGTACTTCTCCTCCTATCATATCTGTTGTTACCCTTCCTCTATTTCTCGTTGTCACCATCGTTTGACACTTCTTTGCATTAAATTTCAAACTGTCTCAACCCATACATTCAACCTTTCTTGTACCTCTGTCTCTCCATTGCCCCATATCATTAGATTGTCTGCAAACATCATTGCTCTCATATGTTCTTCTCCTATTTATGCTGCCACTTCTACCATTACCTTATCCATCACAGAGATGAAAAGCAGTGCAGATAGTGCACTCCCTTGCTTCATTCAATCCACTCTTTTGCTTAAACCAGTCTGACCTCTCTTCCCCAACTTTCACACAGCTCATACTTCCTTGGTACATCTTCTTTATTCTAGCCACAGTTTGATTTTTAACTCCCGTTTTTTGTAGGATTTTCCACACCTTTCCTCTATCCAAGCTATCGTATGCCTCCTCTATGTCGAGAAACACCATTACCAAATCCTTTCCATATTCATAGTGTTTTTCTTGTAGCTGTCTTACCCTGAAAATCAGGTCCACTGTTGATCTTCCTGACCTAAATCCACACTGTTCCTCCTTCAACCCTCCTTCTACTACTCTCCACACTCTCTTTCCAGGAGC
This sequence comes from Meconema thalassinum, assembly GCA_946902985.2. NCBI lineage: Eukaryota > Metazoa > Arthropoda > Insecta > Orthoptera > Tettigoniidae > Meconema > Meconema thalassinum. The sequence continues at coordinate 120,109,380 of OX336391.1, forward strand.
TTCTCAAATATCTTCGCAGCATGGCACATCAACGTGATTCCCCTATAGTTCTGGACTATTTTCCTGTTGCCTTTCTTAAAAATTGGCAAAATTATCCCTTTCTTCCAGTCTTCAGGTGTTCTCCTTTCCTTCCATATACCTTTCATGACCCGATAAAGCCACTGCACTCCTACGACGCCAGCTGCTCTCACCATCTCGACACTTACTTCATCCACTCCAGGTGCTTTTCCTCCTTTCATAGCCCTTAATGCTTCTTACAGTTCCTTCCATGTCAGGTCCTTTTCATCTTCCACTACGTTACATAATTCCTCATTTTTCTTCTCCATATTCCCATTTGGATTCAGTAACTCCTCGAAATACTCCCTCCAAATCTCCTTCAATTTAATTTTCTTCTTTATTTATCATCCTAGCATTTTCTGCTGTGCATCTCTTCTTTGCCTTCACCATTGTATACAGAACTTTCCTACTCCCATTACTGTCTCTTTCCATCATTCTTGTCCACTCTTATCATCCATTTCCTCTTCTCCTCTGCTACCACTCTATTTGCCTCTCTCTTCTTTTCCATACTTTTTCATACTTCTTCTGTTCTTTCTTGGAACCATATCCGGAAAGCTTTGTGCTTCATTGCAACCTTCTCCTTCACCCTCTTGTTCCACCAAGGTGTTTCCTTCCACCTTTTCTTATCACTAGTTCTTCCACACTGTTTCTGCTGCTTCCACCATCGTTGTTTTTAATCATTTCCATTCCTCCTCGACAAAGTTCGTTTCATCTGTTGGTATGCTGCTCTCCACTATTTTTTTGGAATTATTCTCTGTAATTCTCTTCCTTCAGCTTCCCTACACATATTCCTTTTTCCTGTCTCTCTATCCCCTTTCACTCTTTAACTCCTCTAATAGTCACTACTAAAAGCCGATGATCACTATCCAAGGCTTCAGATGGTATTACCTTGACATCTGAGAAGGTTCTCTTTGTTTCCTGATCACATATCACTGGTAAATTTGAAGATAAAATTGAATACCATCGTAAGAGAGCAATAGCAAAAAGAGAAGTTCGAAAGAAACACAGGGAAAGTTGGGAGACTGACATAACAAGACTACAACCACAAACCTATAAAATTTTGAAAAAACTAAATAGGAAAGTAAAAGAAGATGTAAAAATGAATGCAATATCTCACAAAGAATGGCTTGAGTATTTTCCGAGCCTTTGGTTGAGTCCAAATATTGAACAACTTGTTTTACAAGCATCTAACAACAAGTCTTCGGAAAATATTACACTTGAAGAATTAGAACAGGTCTTGAGGAAATTTCGAAATGGGAAAACACCTTGAGAAGATTCAATAAATGCAGAAATGTTGAAATATTCAGGTGATGCCTTCAAGAAAATATTTCTCAGATTATTGAATTTAATCTGGATGGGTAACAGGCCTCCAGAAGATTGGCAAAAGGCAATAGTAGTTCCTCTTCATAAGAAGGGAAATATGAAAGATTTGGAAAATTATAGAGGAATAAGTATACTTAACTCTGGAAACAAAATTTTTGAAAACATTGTTAAAGAAAAATTACTGAAACATTACTCTGAGGTAATAGGGAATGAACAACTTGGGTTTAGAAAAGGTTGCACATGTGCAGATGCCTACCTCACCTTAAAAATTTTGATCGAAAAACGCAGGGAGTTCGATTTGGAAACGCACGTATCATTTGTTGATTTTAAGAAAGCCTTTGATTTTGTTGACAGAAACAGACTTATTGACATATTGGCCAGGGATTGTGTCCCCCAACAGTTAATTGATAATATTTACAACATGTATAGTGGTACTCTTATAGCAGTAAGGTTAAGTAATCATAAATCTGAGTGGAAGCCAATCAGCAGAGGAGTAAGACAAGGCTGTGAACTCTCTCCATTGCTATTCATAATCTACATGAATGCTATAATAAAGGAATGGAGGTGTGAAAGACATGGTTCAATACCTATCATCAGGCATCTAAAAAATGTAGACGCTATACTATTTGCTGATGATGTTGCATTGGTAGCAGCATCTGAAGATGATCTGCAGTGGTCAGAATTCAACCTCCAGAAAGTGGCATCAAAATTCAGCATGTGCATTTCTACTGAAAAGACTAAAGTAATGGCCTTTAAGGGTAAGGACCCTATCCCCACTAAAATTTGTCTGGAGTGTAAAATTTTAGAAAGAGTTAATGAATTCAAGTATTTAGGATATCATTTATCTTTCCAAGAAGAACGAGACTTAACTGCAAAAATAACTAATTATACCAGAACAACAGGAATCATCAATCACGTCATGAAGCCATCTCTTGTCCAAAGGCATACACGCTTGCGTTTGTATAACACATTAGCCAGACCAACCCTGTGCTATGGCAGTGAGGCATGGACAATAAGATCTCAGGACATCTCCAGACTCACAGCACGCGAAATGACCTTTATACGCCGAACAGCAGGCTATACTAAATGGGATCATAAGAGAAACGAGGATGTGCTGAAGGAACTAAAAGTGAAACCAATAATTACATACATTTGTGACTACCAAGAGAACTGGAAGCATCATATCCAAGGGATGGAACCTGGAAGATTACCAAAGGAGATCCTTCGCTACCAGCCACGGGGAAATAGATCAATAGGACGGCCGATGAAGAGATGGAGGGAAAGTGCGAGACCGTAACGGGACATTTGGCCCAATACTTGGAAGGAAGATGATGATGATGATGATGATGATGATGATATCACATAGTCCATGTGTTTAACACATTGATGGGAAAACGAAACTATCATATTATGAATTTTTAAAACAGTTGACTGCATGTTGCAACTCTTCAGACGTGTGAGCATGTGATGTAGCGTTATCAGCATACTGCAGTTCTAGATATCAGTTAGCTGCCTTCCCAATCATCACCTGAATTACAAATGTAAAGACTAATATACGGCCATCACAATAACACAGGTTATCAGACAACATTTTACACACAAAATCCTAAAATTCCTGGGGCTAAATGACCATAATGACTAAGCCCCTATAATGAAACAACAACAAAACTGACGAAATTTATATATTGAGCAGGAAAAACTGGTTTATACAAACGTAGTTTCAGGACTATAACCCTATGTGTATAGAAATGAATCTATTGATATAACTTACCCAATGCCAGACAGAAGCCCATACGAACAATTTGATTGTTAGCCGAGAGCTTTTCAGTATATCCAGTAGTGACAGAATCTCGACCGTTACAATAGTATTCGGAGAAAAGTGCAGGGAGAGCAGCAGCAGCACGTTCACGTATTACGATCACCTCGTGAGACAGGCATTCATCCAACAGATTCTGCCATTCATCTGAAACATGTCCAATATGACCATTCTTTTCAAAATTCTTAACCATCCTTTCATGAGGAGAATTGGGGAGTGGGGGGAGAAAAGGGCAAAGAAACCCACAACTTACCAATCGAAGAAGAGATGAAACATCTAACAGCCAATGCATATAGATAGATAGATAGATAGATTTATTTTGTCTGGCAAGATTAGGGCCATTGGGCCCTCTCTTCCATCTAACCAGATTTTACAATTAATACATTATTACATTATTTGCAAAACTTAACAATGGTACTTAAATCTAACAGGAATACATTTCAGATTTGATCACAATACATATAATGGCAGGTAAGCATGGCGTAGGAAAAATTATTGTAATTAGTTAATTATTGCTAAAGTAAGGAAATAATAGGGAAAAACAAACACTAATAAAACAGAACCTGATGATGATGTGATGATGTTGATGATGATAAGCATCATGGATGAGTTATTACTATAGCCTAATATTGATTTTGCAATGCGCATTTAAAAGGATGTAAGAAAACATTTAGGTAACTAAACAGAAAATAAATAAAACATAAATTAGAAACACGAATATAACTCAGCATAAGGATTCAAATATTTGACGTGTTGAGTTCAGGTTTCATTTCTTTTGTGATATGTACAGCTGGCATTGCTGCCTGAAGCTAGACGGGGTTGCTCCTCTGACAGAGCGCGGCAGGTTGTTCCACAGTCGTGCAGTAGAAACTACGAAGGAGTTAGTGGAGCGTACTGTACGGTGTATTGGTATGAGCATGAATCATTTTTTGACCGTGTACCAAGACTATGTTCGTGTGAGAGGCAGTGAAACTGAGAATGCAGGTAAGCTGGAGAGGAACTTAAGAGTATTTGTCGGAAAAGACATAAAGAATGAAGATCGCGGCGTTGATTTAGTCGCAACCAGCTGAGTTGTTCGTACGCAGGAGTGACGTGGTCGTAATACCGTAAGTTGCATATGTAGCGTACACAGGCATTTTGTGCTAGTTGGAGTTTGTTTTTAAGAGTAGCAGACAGGTCATTGTATACCACATCGCAATAGTCAAAATGAGGCAGTACTAGGGAGGAAACAAGTCGTTCTTTTAACACGCGAGAGAAAATATTCCCAAATCGTCTCAATGAATTCAGTGCGGAAAATACTTTTCTAGAGACGTTGTTGACTTGCTGTGTCCAAGAGAGTTGTTCGTCAATTATCACGCCCAGATCTTTGACTGATTCTCGGAATTCGATTGGGGAGTCGCGCAAGCGTAAGTTTGGTAGGGTGGGATTATTTTTTATTTTACGGAGAATTTTTGGGTGGAAGATTATGATAGCTTGTGTTTTTGTCTCATTGAGTCGTAGTCCATGTGAATTGGACCAATTACAAATTTCAGTTAAGTCCTCATTGAAAGCTTTGATTGCTTGCGATAGTCTTTCTGGTGCAGCATGCAGATAGAGTTGTACATCGTCAGCGTATAAGTGATATTTGCATTTAGTTATCGATGAAGTGATATCATTTATGTAGATCGAGAAGAGAAGGGGTCCTAGAACTGATCCCTGAGGGACTCCTCTCACCACTGAGCGCCAAGAAGACATTTGATTTGAATAACGCGCTGTTGGCGCCCATGTAGATATGAGTCCACCCATTGGATACTGTTCATAGAGAGATGAATTTTGAATAGGCTAAGTAATATGTCATGATCAACAGAATCAAATGCTTTGCTGAAATCAAGCAGTGCTATGATTGTTGCTTGCCCACTGTCCATAGCCTTTCTTATGTCATCCGTGACCTTAAGTAGTGCCGTAGTAGTGCTGTGATTTTTCCGGAAGCCAGATTGGTGCTCATCAAGGATGTTGTGCGCTTCCAAATAGCAGGAAAGTTGTTCGTACACGATAAATTCGAGAGATTTGGAGATGGCAGATAATATGCTCACTGGGCGATAGTCACTCACGTTTTTGGCTTGTGTGTTTTTAGGGATTGGAATGACAATAGCCGCTTTCCATAGCGATGGGTACGTATCGGTCATTAACGAGTAGTTGAATATGTGTGTAATTGTGGGAAGTATAATGTCAATGATTCGTTTGAATATTTCTATTTCTATATTGTCGATCCCTTTCGATTTTGATTTGATTCTAAGAATGGCACGTCTGACTTGTGACGGGGTAACATGCGAGAAGTAGAATTTTTCTCTGTTGGGGGTGGGGGTGTTGTAGTTGTTGGTGAGAGTTCTGTGTTTTATGTCTGGGTTGACAGAATGTCCTGTATTAGTAAAATAGTCATTGAGTGCGTCAAGAGGTAGATTAATGGGGTTGTCATTTTTTCCTTTGCCTATTCCCATGTTTCTTAGTTCATTCCACGCCGCAGAGGGTTTGATATTACGCCCGAGCAAGTTGTGAGCATGCCTGGTTCGAGTGTTACGTACTGCTTGGGATGTTCTGTTTTGGAGCATTTTAAAGTCATCATAATTCTGTTGCGTGGGTAATTTCTTAAACTTTCTGTGCGCAGAATCTCGCTTAGCCATTAGTTCTTTCAGTTCCGCGCTGAGCCAGGGTGCTGGAGGTCGCGTCGCTCGAACAGTTTTCACTGGAGCATGTTTATCATATAGTCCTGTCAAGTAGTCGTTCATTTTGTGTACTTTATCATCTATATTGTGAATATTCAGTATGTCATGCCATGGTACGTTGAGAGCGTCTTCTATCAAGGATAGCGTGTCAATTTTAGAGAGGTCTCTGTACGTGATGGTCCTTGGTTTGGTCTTCTTATATTTTAAAGAGTAGGACAAGTAGATTAAGTTGTGGGCAGAAATTCCAGGTACAGATGTCTGCCCGTATTGAAGCACTTTGTCTGTGTTCTTTACTGATATCAGGTCAATTGTAGTGTGTGATGAGCGTGTGTGATGTGTCGGTAGTAGGTCTAATATTTTCATGTCACGTGACGCGAGCATATTCAAGAGTTGCCGAGTTTCAGCTTTGGTATTATCGCCTATATTGGTATTGAAATCGCCCATGACTATTACGTGCTGGTAAAGAGGCAGGATGCGTAATAACGCGTTCTCTACGTCCTCTAAATGACCCAGCGAAGGTGCCTTGTAAACAACGCAGACAGCACACTTTTGAAGGGCGGTCTCTATTTCGAATAACATAAATTCGGGTCTTCTATTGTACTGGCTATCTGAGCATGCTAGTATTTTAGGATTTAAGTTCGTCTTAACAAAAGCTCCAACCCCACCTCCTTTCTTTCCTACTCGGTCGTTGCGTAATAGTGTGTAGCCGGACAAGTTAAATGATTTTGAAAGATGGAGTGGTGATAGCCATGTCTCACTCATCAAGCAAATATGAAATACATCACGTATAATAAGTTCTAGTTCATGAAAATGTGCCGATAAGGACTGTACATTTACGTGCGCTATGTGAAGACCTGTCGGATGAAGTAACAGTTTTTCGAACAGGTAATCACGGGCTGCGGTGGAGTCATTGTTCCCTGGAGCTACTTCTGGCACTCTGTCACCTTCACAAGGCCATGGTGAGAGAGGGGTGGGATGGGTGGAATTCCTTTCACTGCAGGGGGTAAGCTGTACCGAGCTGCTGTCAGAGGTCGTAGACCCACATACTAGGTTTGCCAACTTGGGAAATGAGAACTAAACTAACCAAATTGTACTATAGTGAACTAAGACTAAGATTACACTATACAGGTGAACTAATATTAATTAAAACTAAAGTAACATACAGTGGCCGCTGTCAGCTAGGTGAATGTTCTTTGAGTACAGTTTCTAACTAGTTAGGTAGGTCACACATGCGGTTAATCCTAATCTTGCTACCATCGGGTTGCTTGATTAGGATATTGCCCTGCGAACTCCAACAATTTCTAACAGAGAAACGAGAAATTGCAGTCTTCAAAATGGCCAGCCTGGTGGAGGTGAGATCTTCGCGAATTGTCACCTTGCTACCTTTAAGCATTCTTTTTTTGAGAAACACCTCCTGCCTGGTACGGAATGACACAAATTTCACAATAATAGGCCGCGCTTTTTCCGGGGATTTAGGTCCAACTCGATGGCTCCTGTCAATATCGTGCAGGTTAACACTTGCGCCGATATCACGAAAGATGTTTAGAGCTAGTTCATCAGTATTTTCTTCGGCACTTTCGTGCACGCCAAAAATCCTGATGTTGGATCTCCTGCTATATTGTTCTAGGGAGTCATACTTTTCTTCGAGCTCGTTTCTAAGGGTTCGTATTTCACTCTCGCGACTCTCAAGCTTTTTGGTGAGATCTGACACCAAGTCCATATTGAACTGGAGTGACTTCTCCAGTTGTTTGACGACAAGTTCAGTCACTCTCTCAGATATGGCAGAGATAATTGTATTGAGGAACTTACCCGAACTGAGAGTCTCGTTGAGCACCTTATTTACGGCCTCCTCAACTAAGTTGGCACTACCGTTGGCGTCACAGGAGGCGCGCTTGCCCTTGCCTCTGGTCATCTTGATTAAGTTATATATTTACTGTATAACTACGGAGTTATCACACAAAATAACTTAACACAGTTTACACTTATGGTATTACTCACACGTGTACCACTTATTTTCAATGTGCCTACACAATAACACCTTCTAATTCACTTTCACTAAGGAGCCGAGCTTACACACGTCTGTCAAGCAACATGGACGTATACGAAGACTACCTCAAATGACATGGATCAAAAAACCAGTTTCTAGCCCCAATCTTAAAACACAAAAAGATCCCTTAAGTCTCGCCAAAGAATATATCAATAAGAGCAATCTGCAAATAAAACTTGAACCACTCTGTATGCCAGTCAGCCCCATTGAATATATACAAGTGACTACAGATCTTACTTTGCTAGAAGAGGTCTGCAAGAAAGACTCTTCACCACATGATCTAAAACAACTGGCCCTCTGTACAATAGAAGAAAGATATCAGTCTAATCAATGGCTAAAAATATTTACAGATGGCTCACAAGACAAAGAATATAGAACTGGAGCTGGAATACATTCATCTCTCTTCTCACTTTACTTCCCAGTAGGCCAAAACAAAACAAACTTTGATGCTGAGATAAGAGCAATTTCACATGCACTCTACCAGTTATTAGGCAGAAACATTGATTATCAAAAATGTGTTATCATTACAGATTCAAAAGCAGCCATCCAAGCCGTCTTGTCAAATTATAAGCCTCAAAATAAAGAACTGAAAGAAATTTTTGTATGATAAAAACCCTTCAAAGACTCCACAAACAGATCTCATATCAGTGGATCCCTTCTCATGTTGGAATAGCAGGTAATGAAGAGGCAGACAGATTAGCAAAAAAAGGTACCACACTACAACAACATGTCAGTCAGACTGATTTTATGTCAGCAAAAAGGATCTTGAAAAATACTATCAAAAACAGGTATGAAGAAATGGCAAAGAAAACAGCAGAAAACAAATTATGGAAGGACATTGATGCTAAATAGGATCAATATAAATTAACACCAAGAAGAGAAGCTGTAGCCTTCTTCAGACTTAACACTGGCCATGACTGCCTTGCAGCTCATCTGAAACGAATCAACATCCTGAGATCTGAAGAATGCACATTTTGTCACGAACCTGGAAGTAAAATGGATAAGGGGCATCTACTACATTGCAACAAACTTGATGTGACTGCTAGAACTTCAGGAAACCTCACACAACTCTATTGGAACGCAAGAGAACTGATGGATTGGAATCCGAGCTAGCCATAGGAAACAACAACAACAGATTGTTCTAGTTTGTTTTCTATGAATACATCATTGGACTCATCTTGAAAGGTGGCTTCTTGGTCAGGGTGGAACAGCTTGGTCATTTGCCCCTACAGGTGGCTTGTTAACCTTATGTTCTCCTAAATAATATTAACTCCTTGGCCCAACGAGTTGTCTACAAGCAATACTCATCCAAAGCACCCCACATCAACCGCCTGGTGCGGATTCCTCCCTCTTTCCTTCATGAATCATAACCTGAAGGGTGGAAGGCGGTACATAAATGGTTTGTAGAGCATGGTTCGGTTTCCAAGATCTGCAGGCCTAAGTGCTGGTACAAAAATGGTAGCAGAGCGTGGTTGATTCGGCTCTGTGGACCATAAGCCACCTGTGATCCATCCTTTCCTGTAAAACTAATGTTGTGCTACCTGTTGTGTTTTTAAAATAAAGTTGAAAACGAATACATATAATAACTGTTACACGTAACCATGGAAATGTGCCCTGTACCATCGCCTGAATATGACAGGAGATCTTAGCAATGATAGAATATTAGAAACCATGTAATCAATTGTCCCTGTTCATCCACCTCCTGCCCTCAGCGAGGAAATGTTACAATGGGTAAGTCCCAGTTTGAATTAAAAGCCTCACAGATTATTAATTTAGTTAATTTTTATTTGTAAAGTAATGTTCGGTGAGTAAAATGTGATGTTCTGCATGCTCGAATCCAGCATGTGAATATGACATTGAATACTCCTGCACATTATGCCTAATTTCTGATATGATGGTTGTGACGGCTGACCATGAGGTAGCCGAGGTCACCGAACTTGTTAACAAGCAAATCCTATTAATTGAATGTTTGTACGCCGTGCTTGTTATCCCACGTGTAGATGTTTCGCATGATGTAGTAAATCTAGTAAAAGTGAATGTTTGTAAGGAGGAAAGGTAAGATGGTATGTTGCCAGATTATTTTTGCTTTACCTATCCTGCTGTGCAAGCTAATTCTGCTAACTCATCCACTAGCAGTACTACTTATTCTCTGATTTCTGCATATGATTTATCTGTGCTTGATACTCAATCTGTATGTGTAATGTTCCTGTATCTGCTGACTTTGATGTCCCTGCTGTTGGGTGTAGCTTAAATTTATTTAATTCTTGTGCTCGTAGCCTACTAGAAGATTGTCTGTTCCTAACCTCACATCTCATGCTCCAGTCACTTTAACTGAGCCAAACGTTCTCGCAATTTTATTGATGTCTATGAGTTCAATGTGTAATTCAAGTGTTAATGTTTCAATATTAATGTCCCTCCGGTTGCTCAAATTGTGGTGTGTTATTCAAACCTTGTGGCCAGCGGGTCACACGGACATGTGTCAGGTCATCGGTCACACGTGTTTGGCTATCCTGCTGATGTCAATGTGCCAACTGTCTTCCACGATTTTCCTCCCAGTGTTAATTCTTCCCTAGTGAATACTTGTTCATTTGTCTGTATTTCTTCTCGCCTTGTTCATCGTGCTTCTTGCTTTGAAGAATTCTGTCCATGCTTGCAGTGCTTGAGACTGTTGATCTAACCATCATGTGTACTCAAGTAATTTGTGTGGCTTTCCTTTCAAGTAGAAGTGACGATTTGTGTGTTTTTCAAATTTTATGTTAACTTTTGAATTCTGTTCTTATTGAATTTCAGATTAAATGTGAAGTTTTGAAGCCATTTTTCAGTGTTGCCTATACGAACTATCAATTTATACTTTTCAGTTGGTCGAACCCCTATTTGCCCAACATTTGAATAGTTTTGAATAGTAATAACCATGTAACTTGAAAGACCAAAACACATTCAGGTAAAATTAACATCAAATTTGCAACAAACTTGTAGAAATGTAACCTACTTATTCAGAGTTTATATTTCTATTCTGAGGGCTTTTTTCTTTAAGTATTTCTCAGCAGTATTAGCCAATCCTTCGTGTATTAGTTTTGTTGGTTTGGATTTGTAACTGTTTAGTAAATTGAAGGTATGTTTGGTTAGGCTGATATTATTCATTCTGTAAATTTGTCCAAAAAACTGTAGCCTTCTTTTCCTCATTACATCAGATAGCTTTTCAACTTTCAAACATAGCTCCCTATTTTATTTTGGTCTTTAATCTGCATTATTGTTATTTTTAGGTCCCAGTATTCATCTCAAAATTCTTCTTTCAACTGTTTCAAGATCCCCAATCCTTGTAAATTTAAGTGTTTCAGCTGCATATAAAATTTTGGATAGGACCACAGTTTCCAGGATAAAGATTTTTTATTTTATGTATTTTTTGTCATATGAAACATTCCATGGCTAATTTTAACAGTGAATTATTGACCATAAAACAAATTGCCATGAACAACGATGAAGAAGTTTTGGAAGAACAAGAAAATAACAGCACCAGATCATAATCTGTTTTATGTGATCCTATGGGTCCAAACAACTTAAATAAATAATAACACAATAAGCTTATGACAGTATCCATCGAGGGTCATTACTTAACATCCTTAGGGAATTTGGGTTACATCAAAAGCTTATCAACCTCATCGGCGTTACTTTGAAAGATACTAAATCAAAGGTTAAATTTCGAGGAGCCTTGTCTGAACCATTTGATATCGGGGACTGGACTTCAACAGGGTGATGGTCTATCACCGTTATTATTTAATTGTGTTCTGAAAAGATCATGCGTGAGTGGAACAAAACTTGTCCTCCAAATGTAAAGATTGGTACTAATATAAAACTGAATTGCTTGGCTTTTGCGGATGACCTTGCACTGCTTGCAACCAGTATAGATGAGGCTAAACACCAATTTGAAGAACTTGGGTCTATTGCAGCAAAAGTAGGACTTCAAATTTCATTTGAAAAGACTGAAATAATGGCATCCTTTGATGTGGAAACACAAGCTATTACATTGATTAACAATAAAGAAATTAAAGTTGTACATAAATGTAAACATTTAGGGGAGATATTAACATGAATTTGAATGAGAAAGCGTCAATCGAAAATAGATCAACAAAGTTAAGACAAGCGCAATATATTACTTGGTCGTTACAAAAAAAATCACTCTCCATAAATGCCAAATTACGACATTACGAATCAGGTATTAAACCGGAAGCAATATATGCTTGTGAAACTCTTTTCAAGTTAAACACTCGATCAGTTACTGACACATTACAGAAGACTGATAGAAGAATTCTCAGAACTATATTTAATAAAAAAACATCAGGTGGATGGTCAATGGCGTCTATTACCAAATGAAGTGGTTTATAAAGAAACTGAATCTATAGTCGATACTATGCGAGAAAGGCGAATTGCTTTTTTTTTTTGTCATATCTCACGCCTGCCGGATACCAGACAATTAAAAGTATTCTTTAATTATTTTTTCGAAAGTAAAACAAAGAACTCTTGGTTTATGGAAATTCAAAATGATCTGGATGAACTTGGCTTGACAATGTCCCAAATTGCCAACAAAGATGAGAAGAATATCTTGAAAAACAAGAACATCCGACTTCCCTTAAAAACCTTTACCCGCAAAACTTACACCATAAGCGATGCAGAGAGAGCGGCAAGGTCGACTAGAATGAAAATGTTTTGGGAAAAGAAGATAAATAAGAAGCTGAATCTTTAATATTGTTTTTGAGACATGTATATACTTGTTTTGTTTAAGTGCTCCAATGAGGGCACTTAAATAAATAAAAAACATGCTTCTCTGTTTCCTTTTCCTATCTCCCTCAGAAGTGCTGAAATAGCTAGGGATTCACCACCCACCAGGCATGCTGCAACTGCCTGCATGACTCATGCAAATAAGATACATTTTGTATGGACAGTCTAGTCTAATCGTGTTACTCATAAAACAGGGATATCTAACTATTTTTACTGTCAGTTAAAAATACTAATTCACCAAATGATAACATTTCTGACTGTCAAAACTTGTAATGAAAGCACTATTATTCTGGTTTAATGCAATGGAATTACAATTGAAGCATGGATCTCAGTGGAGCTTGTGCTCGCGAGCACATATGACAAGAGCACCAAATTTCATTTAAAGAACACCGTGATGATGTCGAGGATTGCCTGCCAGGTTCCTTCATTAGTTTTAAAAGACCAATTGAATTTAAATACCTCTCTGTTACTCTTACCCATGCTCCATTAACCTGAATCTGTCTTTCTGTTCCCTCCTGACATCTTGATATTGTTTCTTAGGATGTATGTCTCAGTGATTTATTACATCCCAGCTGCATAGATACTCCAACATGCATCACCTCCCTCTCGTCAAAACCCTCCAAGGCCGTACTGTTTTATGTATTCTTTTATTTTTGAATATATACTTACTCATTTGCCATCGCAATGGTGAAAGGCAAAACTGGTCTGTTTTAAATTTAAAGTGGAAGTACAAACTGTATTTATCTGTATATAAATACAATTTCATATCATTGAATCATTGAATAGGATGTTGTAGATTAATTTAGGGGCTCTAAGACCGAGTGGTCATGTAGCCCTGTGTACATGGATATGTGTGCAATCTGTCTGATAACTTGTGTTATTGTGGTGGCTGTGGTAGTGTGTGTATATGCAACTGAGGCTAGGGTTAGGAAGGAGGTGGCTGTGGCCTTAACCCATAAACGCCTAGCGTTACCATATGGTAACGCAGTACCGATCATTGCATTTATTGCTCTACAGGACCTTTGCCAGTTAAAGATATTCGAACTTTGCGCTTATATGATCATGGAAGGTCTATTTATTCATTTCCCGCGCACTAGTCGCTAGGGAATGTCTTGGGTAATGTCACAATCGTGTGCATTTCGAGGTTTGTTTCTAACGTCATGATGGCATGCCGCAAAAGGTACGGCATGCTAAATTATTGCGTGAAATGGAGATAGTTTACTTTGTCTTCAGGATTATGGTAGTAAACATATCTAATTTATAATTCAGTAACATATCTTACGTGTATCTTTACACCGGCTCATGCCCGGGACTAATTATCCCAGCGTTACCATATGGTAACGCTAGGCGGATACAGGGTCAGTGGTAAGGCAAGATATTTTCTGTAGCACATTCATATGAAATGAGTCAGAATACATTTCATGCATTTATACACAAAACGTTTTTCCATATACAGCTTTTTTAACAGTGCATGACTTGATATAATATGTTTTATGTCACCGTAGCATATGTTTCATGCCAGTACCGTATTCAAGACCATACCTTTGCCGAGATATCTGGCTGCAGGCAGTGTTTCAGAAAATACAATGCTTGAATTATTTCAATATTTCAGAGGTCAAGACTGGCTGCGTGGCTCAGCGGCAACGGTCTCTCTTGCTGTTCCCAAGCTTGCAGGATCGAATCCTGGTGCAGTCAGCTGGTATTTGAGGGTGCGCAAATGCGAGGGAGTCATGTCAGTAGATTTACTGACACGTTAAAGATCCCCTTTGGGTCAAAATTCCGGCAACCCTGCCAGAGCAGTTAAAAGGGACGTAAATCCAATAACATAATTATTATTCAGAAGTCTAAGCTTGGCAGAAATATTGGAGGAAGGGGAAAAGGAGTAATGACGACATGATTATTGCTTGCTGGCATGAGAACAGCACAGTAACTGTTGCCTCCATGACTCTCCCTGTTTTTCCCCCCTCGATCAGGTCGGAAGATTCTCTCGGGCTGAAAAGAACAATTGTTATAATCCCACGTCCTCTCCTGATCGGCACCTATAACGAATTTATGTGGGGAACGAACCTTATGGATGAAAATGTGAGCTGATATCAACTGTCAATAAAAAAACAAAAAGTGGTGGCGGGCCATATTTTCTTGGCATCTTGACGAGAGTCTCCAAAACGCATGGTACCTTATTACTTTGTCACGGTAAAGGACAACTCAACTGGAGTTCAAGTGGAAAGTGGCGCAATTCTACGTGAAACCGTACGGCGTAGAACCACGTAGAGCCAAGTGGCTGTCAACAGCACGTGCAGTACAGGGCCGCGACATTGAAGACTTCTGATATGTTGGACACAATCTTCTGGTCATCAACGTCCTAGGACATAAGCGGAGGCGGTGTGCCGGTGAATTGTGTGTAAGCAGTGCCCACACTGCATGTTGTAAATGTGATGTGGGACCGTGCATATCATGCTTCTTGCTGTTCCACACCATGTAACTAGTCACTATACTATATGATCGAAGGTTCCAAGGTGTCAAAATACTTGCTCAGTGCTTTTTAAAGTGTAATATTATCAAGATAAGTATTGAGCAACTAATATGAAATTGGTACATTATTGTATTTATAAATCACCATTCAGAATATGTAGTAAGGGTTTTGACAACACAAGCGCCTAGCGTTACATATATGTAACGCCCTGTATTTCTGGAACTTAAGATGCCACGTTCGTAAAATATGGTTTGAGCAGCTTAATAACTCCCTATGGTATGACTTATTAATAAAAAAGCAAAATTTTCAAAAAGTATTAATTCGGGCGTTCATGGGTTAAGTGAGGCACCATCCTAGCATCTGACTGGAGTAGAAGAGGGAAACCACTAATAGGACAGCTGAGGTGACAATCAAACCCACCTCTTCTCAGTTTTACTCCAAGAGACTGAGCGAACCCTGTTCCAACCCTCAGACCAGAATTAAATTTCTTGGCAGAGCCAGGAATCGAACCCAGGAACTTTGGATCTGTAATCTCAATACATACCCCGAGACCATGGAAGGCAGTAATAATTAAATTGTAACTACATACAGTAAATACAGCTACATGTTGAACACAAGGAAAAATACCACAAACACAAGAAAATTAAAGAGATCTTACCAATGATATCCTGACCATGGAAAGGCATCTTTGCCAAAGAACATTTCTCGATAAAATGAGAGCAAGCCTGTTTCATGTGCTCTCCTCCCATGCCACGGAATTGTTGTCGCTGCCTGAATGCTGGCACCAGATCTCTAATTCTCTGAACAATCTCTGGACCTAAACATGGACGAGAAATACAACACAATTATTAGAAAATATAAAACAGAAAATTTTCCAAACTTATCTAATGCTGACAAATATATTGTACAAATAGTGGAAGTCATATAGGTGGAAAGTAGAGGATTTAATCCACAACTTCAGGCTTTCTACTGTATTGCCCTAGTACCGAGGTAATGCAGAGAAAGTTTCATTCTGATAGCAAGGGTACATTCGTCGCTGAACGTGCAATACTGTACATCTGACAATGCTATTCTTTGCCATTACTTTCCTTACGATTCGTTGCGCCTCCCAGCTGTAGTTGAATTTACCGTCCTACACAACAATTCACATTAGGTTCATTTTCCTGTGTATAAGTATAAAGAAAAATTAGCTTTAAATTCATTGTGCCATAGAAAAGTGTAAATACGAAGGGGTACCCAAAAAAAAAAAATTTTTTTAAAGCTATGTATTTTCAAATTGTTTACAAAACAACCTTATCCCCTTCAAAAATACTCTCCATTACAACTAATACATTTGCCCCACCGGTGCTTTCAATGTTCGAAACATATTTCGTAGTCATTTTTAGAGATGGCCGACAGCTCCTCCCTCGCTCTTTTCTTCACCTCTTCGATGCTGTCACATCAGCGTCCTTTTATGCCCCTTTCCATGCGTGGAAATAAGAAAAAGTCACACGGATGATGATGATGATAATTGTTGTTTTAAGGGGCCTAACATCAAGGTTATCGGCCCCTGATGAAATGAAATGGCGTGAAATGAAAGGATGAAGATAAAAAACAGCTCACTGCCATGGATGAAACGAAAATGGTTTAGATAAAATAGACAGTGAGCCCCAACAACTATACCTTATGTAGCAGGGAAAATACTTACAAAAAGGAACTCAGATTGAAACTACTCACCAAATGGAGAGTGGTAATACATACATAAGGGAATTTCGAACGAAAATACTCACAAAAGGAATAGATTGAAAAATACGCACAAAATGTAGGTTAAGTCCAAAATACGTACAAAATGCAACGTACAGTTGAAATACCTACAAAATGCAAGTGAAATCAAAATACTTACAAAATGCAAATGAGATTGAAAATACGCACAAAATGTTATGGAGATTCAAAATACCCACAAAATTTCAATTGAGACTTAACTACTTGAACAAAGCGGGGTAGGTTGAAAATACAAAATGCAATTGAAATTGCTTACAAAATGTATGGTAGATTCAAACTTCTCATTAGGATGGACAATACTTACAAAATACAATTTAGATTGAAAATAATAACAAAATGTAATTTAGATTCAAAATACCCACAAAATTGCAATTGAGACTTAACTACTTGAACAAAGCGGGGTAGGTTGAAAATACAAAATGCAATTGAAATTCAAAAAACTCACAAAAGCCCCGGCCCGGATATTGAAAGACTTACTAAAAAGCAATTTAGATTGTCAATCCTTACAAAATGCAATTGAAATTGAAAAACACTCACAAAATGCAATCTAGATCGAAAAGACTTACAAAATGCAACGTAGATTAAAATTACCTACAAAAAAATCGCTAAAAGGGAATTTAGATACACGGGGAACCAAGTAACAAAAACAGTGCGGGAATCTGAAAGAGAGAAGGAAATATAAGGAAAAGAGGAGAGGATTGGAGAGGAGAGGCGAGGAGAGAGAGGAGAGGGTCCGCCCCAAAGGGAAGGGACAAAAGGGGAAAACGGACCCAGCTCAGGAATCCCTCGGGGTCGCCAACTCCCGAACTCACCAGCCGTGAGCCCCTGAGGGTGTAGCATTAGCTAGGGTGCACCAGAAGTGGTGGGGCTACATACACCCTGCCTCCTTAAGGGCCTTGAGCACAAGGCAGGAGGTAAAAGGAAAAGAAAAAGAAGGCTGACCTCTCACAGAAGGAGGGTGTCAGGAAAGATGAGACAAGGGCCAATTAAGGCGGGAAAGGAAGAGACTCCCTAGGCCTCGGATACCCTAATACCGTCGGGGTCGGAAGAGTACAAGAGTTGACCAAGTGAGGTCGACAGGAAAGAAGACGGAGAGGAGCCCGGCACAAGTAAGAGGAAGCAATGCCGGACTCAGCTGGGGCCCCGTGGTCGCCAACCCACGCTCACTAGAAGTGAGCCCCTGGGGGGAAGTCACACGGAGCCAGGTCAGGTGAGTAAAGTGCGTGGGGCAGCAGAACCATGCCATTTTTAGCCAAAAATTGTCTAACAGAGATGGCTGTGGGTGCAGGTGCGTTGTCGTAGTGGAAGAACCAGTCCCCTGTCTGCCACAAATCAGGTCATTTTTGATGAACACTGTTGCGCAACCTTCTTGAAACTTCACTTCCTAATAAAAGGTTTGATTGACGGTCTGACCTGGGGGAACA
The DNA here is from genome assembly GCA_946902985.2 of Meconema thalassinum. NCBI lineage: Eukaryota > Metazoa > Arthropoda > Insecta > Orthoptera > Tettigoniidae > Meconema > Meconema thalassinum. Next base: position 120,127,759 of record OX336391.1, read on the forward strand.
AACTCTGAATTTTTTCAATATTTTCTTCGATTCGGGCAGAAGATGGACGTCCAGAACGAGGTTTGTCATCAATCCACATGTCACCATTTTTAAACCAAGCAAACCACTAGTGTACTTGAGTTTTTCCCATAGCGTCATCTTGGTAAGCTGTTTTCAACATTAAAACAGTTTCAGCGACAATTTTACCGAGTAGAAAACAAAATTTCACAGCTGCACGTAGTTCACTTTAACTTGCCATCATAAAAAACGACACCAGAACAAAACAGCACTAGCAAAAACAATCACCGCAGATGTACAGAACAGGTGGCACAGAACTGGCAGTCAGTTGAGCTATACACGCCTAGCGGCAGAAATGCATACTACACAAGTACTGCCCACGGCAATGTCATTCCGTTTTCTTTGGGTACCCCCTCGTATACACTCGTATATTTAAGGTTCATTTTCCTTTTAAGTTAAGACACAGGAAAATTAACCTAGCGTGTTGGGCGGCACATACACATACAGCTAGGAGGCGTAACCAATCATGAGGAAGATAATGGAAAAGAAGAGATTGTCATGCGATATTGCAAGTTTAGCGACTATATATGACAATGACCTGTGCCAGCCTTATTATACTGTCATAGTTGCCACCTAAATGGCTCACACTATTTGTAAAACACACAACCTAATAGCTGAATGCTCCCATTTTTCATCAATGCAGTCATGAAATACAATATTTGTAATCTAAATTTGTCAAATTCAATCATTTGCAAGACCTTCCAATAGCTGACAAGTTTTCTTGTCAAATTGCTTTCATCAAAGTCTTTGAGGACCTTGAAAATGTTGAGGTCTCTATGTCCCCAAGCCTCTCCAGTTTAACAACTGTTAAGCTGAGAGTTAGCTGAACTGTTGCAGTGCAAGAGAATTTGAATTGAATTTATTAGTCCAAGAACTGCCAATGAGGCTAATAAGCCCCTTTATGTAGCATATGCATTGATCCAGTTTAAAACATAGTAAAAAAGAAACTAAAACCTACCTTAACAACTCATAAAACAACAATTAGCAAACAGAAAAAGTGTGAAACTTAACATGTCCCATACAAAAGGAATACCAATAGAAATTAAAATAAGTAAATAACTAAACTACCTAATGTAGCATTAAAAATATTGTAAAAACAAATTACAGCATACAAAAAAAAAGACAATTTTAATAAGAATAATGATGTACTCTAGCATTAACCCAAATACGGCAAGATAATATGAACACATAGTGCAAGAAAGACTTGATTTCCCGAACTACTATCACTACAAGGAAATAATATCATGGAATCTAAAAATAAGTAAACCGTATTTCCTCACGTATTCGTGAGTTCATAGTTTAAAACACATTATAGAGGTAGAGGTTTCTTCATTTTTGTATACAATATTTTCTGTGTTAGAGGAAGAAATACATATTAGAGCGGGGCAAAAAGCTCTGGAGGTCCGATCGGTCTTGTAGGACGAGAATGAAGAACGGAAATGC